>OU744272.1:4342961-5730097 GCA_916610215.1 Omphaloscelis lunosa | reverse complement strand
GCCATGAGAATAATATCGGTACCTAAGTATGGAGTTATGTTCAAAATCTACATTCAAACTTTATTATTAACATTATGTTTGTAGGTAATAAACTCGTCAATAAAGTCCCTACTCTCTGATAGATAACGCTCTACGTTACATACTTATACAAAAGTAAGTAAATAGTTATTTAACCCTTTTGCAGTTAGAGGGAATATTTTTCCCACCAATAAAAACAAAAAAAAAACAGCATTTCTTTTTGCAATTTTATTTTTCGACCTGACAACATTAACGTAACATTATGACGTTTGTTTCTGTTTTTATTTGACACTGACAGATTATTTTTTTCTCAAAGTTCTTCGAAGTGTATGTTCAAAACTGGCGCTTTTTTGTACTGCGAGAGAAATCGGTACATATCTTTGCAATAGAGTGGTCAAAAAAGGTAAGTTCTTCTAGACGTTGTGCTTTTGAATGTTATTTCATAGATGTAAGACGTATTTTTTATGTATCTGCCACGAATTTTCATTTATGTCGATTTTTGTTGGTGGGAAGAATATTCCCTCTAACCGTGAAGTATCCGCTTTCTACTAATAAGGTTAGAGAAAATATTCCTTTATTATGGTTATGGTAACTGTTTTTATTGCTTTGCGACTAAGGAATAAAGGTTTTGGTGGTCTTATTATTGCTTTTCCTCGGGGCTTGGTGTGGTTTTTGCATGGCTTTTGTTTTTTATTTGCAGATTTATTTAAAATGAAAATACTCGGAGATGACGATATTGAGAAGGAGTTGTACGGTATGTTCGGTTTGTCAGAACCGGAAGAGTCTGAAGATGGCGAAGAATCAGAAGAGGATGATGTTCCGTACAATGTCACGAAATTACAGCGAATTTTAGGGGATTTGGATGAACCAGACCTTCGATCTACTGCAACAATACGAGCATCGTTATCGCCTCAACCATCTGCATCATCTGATGCGGAGGTCCCATGCGGTGAGCCTTTACTTGTAATACCTCCACCTACTGTGACAGAACCTGTTGCGTCTTCATCTGCAGTGCCGTTACCTAATGAGCCGCAACCAGCTGTACTACTGCCTGCTGAGCCTGGTATTTCACGTGAGTTACCTGTAAAAGATAGAGGACGAGGAGCTAGGACGGAACGTGGATCCGGAACGGGACGTAGATCTGGAACAGGACGAGGAGCTGGAACTGGAACGGGACGTGGAGCTAGGACGAGGCTGGGAAGTGGGGCTGGACATGAAGACGGCGATTCATCCGAAGATAATGCGCCACCAGAATCAGAAGCAGAGTCAGAAGGAAGTGATTCTGACAGAGATGAAGAAGCGTGGAAAAAAACCTCGTGGACTGATATTAGGCCACAGGTTGAGTCTTTTGATAGTGTTCCAATGACTCCGACACGCGTGTTACCATCCAATGCCAGGCCTATCCGATATTTTGAAAAAAAATTTACCCAAGAAGTTTTTGAATTGATTATTACGGAGACTAACCGATATGCGAGTCAACATAACGTAATAGGCTGGACCATACTAGACATAAAAGAGTTGAAGGCTTTCCTAGGTGTCTTGATTATTATGGGATACAATATTTTACCTACTTTCGAATTGTATTGGTCATCGGATCCCGAATTTAGAGTTGACGAAATAGCTTCCACCATGACATTCCGAAGATTCAAGCAAATTTTACGTTGTTTGCATCTAAATGATAATTCTAAACAACCTCCCAGATTTAGCCCCGAGTATGATAAGCTATTCAAAATTCGACCATTATTGAAGCTTATCAACACCGCCTTTCAAGAAAATGCGCACAACTCCTCATCCCAGTCAATAGATGAATCAATGATTCTTTTCAAAGGAAGGTCTTCACTGAAGCAGTACATGCCTATGAAGCCGATAAAAAGGGGTTTCAAGGTGTGGTGCCGCTGTGACAGTACAACTGGTTATCTGTACGAGTTTGAGATATATACCGGAAAAGATGGTGACCGAGTAGAAGACAATTTAGGAGGAAAAGTGGTCACGAAGTTAACGGAAAAATTGAAAGGAATGGCGGCAGTGCATGTTACGTTTGACAATTTTTTTTGCAGTTATGATGTCATGAATTATTTACATGTAAATGGTATTTCTGCGAGCGGTACTGTACGCAGGCATAGAGCAGACTTACCGAAACTTGTAAAAAGTAAAAGAAAACTAAAACTAAGAAAAGGGCAGTACAAATGGAGAGTGAAGGAGAACGTGGCCTTTGTAATCTGGCAAGATACAAAAGAAGTTTTATTTATGACAAATGCTTTCCATCCGAAGGACAATGAAACATCCCTATCCAGGAAAGGAAGGGATGGTTCTAAGACAGATGTAGTGTGTCCTGCAGTAGTGAAGGAGTACACAAAAAGAATGGGTGGAGTAGATCACTTTGATCACATCAAAGGGACATACTCTGTTGGGCGAAGAAGCAAACGGTGGTGGCTTCGCATATTTTATTTCGTTTTAGATGCCTGCATCACAAATTCATTTTTGCTCCAGGGAAAGAATGCGAATGCTACCAAATTGTCCAACCTGGAGTATCGTATAGCTCTAGCCAGAGGACTTATTGGTTGTTTTTCTTCCCGAAAACGTCGTGCTGATGGCGTCAACTACGTCGTAAGAAAAAAAGTTGCTGTATCTGAAAATTACCAAAAGGCAATTCACATTGTTGCACCAGAAATTCGCTTTTCCAATGTTGGTGATCACATGCCAAATGATATACCGTCGTATCAAAGATGCCGATATTGCAGCACTAAGGCGAAGGATAAGCGATCTAAGATCAAGTGTAGCAAATGTGGAGTGCCTCTATGCATAACACCATGTTTTTCGAATTTTCATAAACAAATGTAATTTTCTTTTATTTTTGTTTCTATTTTCTTATTGGTATTAAATTGTGTGATTTTAATATAGTTATTATGTATTATTTATGTTGTTTTTTTAGTTTCTTGAAAAACATACCGCTATTTCATTACTCTCAAACAGGTAGAGGGAATATTCTTACCACCAATTTAAAAAAAAGTTAAAAAAATATATAAATATCAATTATTATTTTAGGCATCATAATTAACACAAATCTGAAAACCAAATCTTTCTATCTCATCTAGATCCTTATAACCGTTAAAGGGTTAACACATTTGTACGCACCTGTACCCATCAAAATTTTATTATAATACTACAAATTTAAGAAGTTTGGCACAGTATACTGCGCGGCCGCTTTTATACAGTCATTCGAATTTGTTCGGTTAATCGTGAAATTTCTTTTCCTATGGTATTCTTCATATATCTGTGTAGTTACAAGGATTTTTCAGCTGAAACTTTAAGGATAAGCAATTGAATAAAGGTACTAATTATTTGTCGAATCATAATTACCGTCACTTAATAATAACTCGTGTATTGGAGTGTTACACTTTAGCGTACGTAGTGCGTAGCTAGTTTGTGCTCAGCTACGACCACCGGTTAAAAAACATGCCGCTGGGGTAACGTTACTCCAGCGGAATCTGTTTTTCGTGAATATCTTTGGATCGGCTGGACGCACAAATTCTAAATTTCGGGCACATTTACACGAGATGGGGTACTAATTATCTGTCGAGCCAAAATCCTGAAAAGCGACAACATTCCGCTGGAGTAACGCACACGTGTTTAAAGACTGGGTCAAGGAAGTGGTCATTCCATTTTTTAAAAATAAGCAAGGGAAAAAAGTCTTGATAGGCGATAACCTATCGTCTCACTTATCGATAGAACTAATAGATATCTGTAAGAATTTTGACATTCATTTCGTCTTTTTACCGGCAAATTCAACACATCTCACGCAGCCGCTGGATGTGGCGTTTTTCCGCCCCATGAAAGTAGCCTGGCGTCAAATTCTTCAAAAATGGAAGAAAACGGACGGCCGTTCACTATCATGTGTACCAAAAGGTTGCTTCCCAAGGATGTTAAAGTTGCTCATGGACCAAATTAAAATAAATTCGGAAAATAATATTCGGGCAGGATTTCGTAAGACTGGTAAGCATTATAGTGAATGTAGATAATTCATTTTACTATGTTTTCTTTAATAAATTAAAGTATCCTGAAATAAATAATTATTATATGAATGTTCCTTTATTAGGTATCAGTCCATTAAATCCTAATGAAGTGTTGGCAAGATTACCGGAAGAGTCGCAGAATGATGAAGAGGTTAAAGAAGCTATAGACCAGTCAGTTTTAAGTTTATTAAAAGAAATGCGATACGGAAGTATAAATATTAAGAACCAAAGAATAAAAAAAAAATCGATGTTATTTCAGGTAAATAATTAATTCTTGATAAATCGCCATTATACACATACACGCAATCACTCACATGCATTCGACCTTACACACAGTAGGTGCCTAATATACATACACGCAATATCTCAAATGCATTCACACTTACAGACTTAACTCACAAAAAAGTCTCAAATTTCATTCACACACACAACCACACACACAAACGCACACCGACCTACATTTTATGTCCTTACAACAATATTTTTTACATATTCGAATTTCAGGTCGAAGTGTTTCACACGAGGACGTAGAAAGTTACGCTGATACAGATACTGAACCTGAAATAAAAAAGAAACGAATCCAAAAAACAAATAACACAAAAAGTGCTAAAGGTAAGGGAGTAGGTAAAAAAACCAAAAAAATATTTGATGAAAAAGAAAATAAATCGCCATCGCCAATAGCACATTGTTCAAGGGCATTCGAAGCAATCATAACCGAAACAAACAATGTGCCCGCATCTGATAATGATCAAGAACAGCGTAATGATTGGCGAGATATAGAAGTTGAAAAACTACCCGTTGTGCTAACAGAAGATTTACAATTGTATGAAGAAATAGTAATACCATGGTGCGAACCTACAGATTTGAAAGGAACAAATGTGACAGAAGAAACAAATCTGATAGAAAATGAAAATGAACAGGCCAGTACTAGCACTACAAATAAACCGAAAATTATTATTAATAGTAATACAAAAATACCTTCAGAACAATTAACAAAACTTTTTCCGAAAAATCCAACAAAGCAAGCTTTGAAACCAGTAGCCATAAACCAAAAAATAAATGTAACTAAGAAAAAGAATTACTATAATGACAGTGATGAAATCTTAAAGATTCTAGAGAATTAGTGAGTTTGAGCTATGACTTGTAATTGTTTATCGTATTACTTTTGTGTTGATTATTGGAAAAATACTTATGTATTTATTCAATAATTAATTTATTAAACAAATATCTACTGCTTATTTAATAATTAATTAATTATTAAATAAATATCTAAGTATTAATTAAAAATAATACTGTCTATTTTTAATATTTTTTAAGTTTGCCTGTCAGAAATTTTAATTAAGTTTGATTTGAGAGGACTTTATTTTAAGTTTATTTGGAAGTAAGATTTATTTTGTTTTGTTTAATTTTAAGTAAATTACTTTATTAGAAACGTTGATTTCATTAATGGATTTTTATTTTTCACTACAACTCTATAACTTTATTTATGATAACATATTAGGAGCTGACACTTTAAAAAACGGTAGGTATATGTCATTTGTTCCCAACGAGTAACACCCTCAAATGTCACACTGTATGTACGTTTGCCCAGCACGGCCCCTCAGAATTTGCATTTATGGTGTACACCATTGCAATGTACTCGCCTCTAGCAGTATATGTACCGATTTCTTTTTCAATGTACCTCTATACTTTTGAAGAAATATGCAAAAAAAGGTGGCCGTGCCAGCCAAACGCTTTCAGCACGGCCCCCCATGTAACTTGAATAATACATACCGTATTAACAAATGTCTATAACTCAAGAAATGTACTCTATTAATACGTACACCCCACTTTTTATTTCTGTTTTTAAATATCAATATGTGTAAATGGCATACGTACACATAATCCGACTATTGTACCTGTGATTAAAAATATTTAACAAAATAAATGACAATGTTATCATTAGTTTCGTTTTTCTTTTTTTACTTGACTGTACCCATTTCATCTGAAAGTTTACCAAATGGGATATAACACAAAAAAATATTGAAATGTTTTCGAAATGGGACTAAATGTATGAAATGTATAATGTTTACCAAACGCAACTTTTTAGTAGGTACAGTTTGAGGTTTACGAAATGGGAAGTTTACCAAATGGGAAGTATTCATGACAAACGTAATTTCTCATTTCATACACAGTACCTTTGTCAACATTTTCATTTAAGATGAGATTTATATAGTCTCGAAGTTTATTATCTTTTGACTCAATTTCCATTTTGAAATTAGAAAACGACTGAAAGCCAAATGCAATCAAAAACATTATTGCATCAAAACCGCATGTGTTAACGACTGTTGAATTTTTAATCATGTTACCATTTTTTATAAATTTTATACCGGTATGTGGCTTTACATTAACGGCCTTGTCTGCTTGACCTCCCCAATTTTCTACAAATGTTGGTTGATCGCTAAATATTGAGTCTTGAACAAATTGTCGTTTCGGTTTTTGTTGTTTTTTACTTATGGGTTTTGTCGTCCTGCGATTTGTTTTTTTTACAGTGTTAGGTTCTATATGAAATTTACTCGCTGCAATATTTAACTCTCCTTTTAAATAATTAATATGTCTTTGCAGGAAAACGTCAATTCTATGTTTTGTTATTTTAGATTTCAGCAGCAAGTGTTTTAAAGTTTTAAAATGATCCTCTGATGCACTCGACGAAGGATTTTTATTATCTGATTTATATAATGGCATCATGACATTCGACCACAGGGGCAATTTTCGCAGTAGTCGTTTTATTGTCGTTAATAAGGGCGGATAATAAAAATCATTTAGAGGGCCAGTTACACAAACTTCTTCTTTATGATGTGTAACAGTTTCCTCAAACCACTTCGCGAAATTCAGCTCATTAAACGTTGTATCAACATGAACGTCATCATGTAAACAGTAACGGTCATCACTTGATAAAGAGTCATCTTCAGTTATATTATCATGTATTTCCTTAATATTTACATTTTGAAGTACACTTCTCAGGTAATATTGGGCTTCAGTACAATGCTTGGAATGATATTTAGACAGGATTATAGCTAGCAGTTTATCGATGATGTTTTTGATGACATTAATATTTTCTGCTTTTTTAATGTAAAGAATACACTGAACAAATAAGTAATTCACTTTTTTTGGTGCGTTTTCTAAAGAAATTTTACGAATAGATTTAATAAAATGGCTCGTATCAATTCTCATATATAAATTAGGTACAATGAAGTTGCCTTCTAATGCTTTAAAAGAAGCCTCTAAATAATCCTTGGTTGAGTTAAATTTTGTAAAACAATTAATTACAGCCGCAATCAAAGCCGATGAGTCGTCAGTTATAACTTCTGCGGGCGAAGTGATATTCTTTGCCCATTTAGATAACCAATCCGCAATAGTTTCTTTGGTATGGGAATTGCTAACCATTTGGGCGACGGGTACAGATTTCAAGCTATTATTAGCAGTTAACATTACTACGTATAAAAATAATTTCTTGGTTAGGTTGTTAGTTTTATAAATAGAACCAGTAGCATCTAGGGAAATAGTTATTCTGTCAACTACTTTAGAATAGTGTCTATAATAATTGAGTTGTTCTTCTAACCAATAGTGTACATGAAATGTTGGTTTTATAAGTATTTCTTGAATTATATTAGAGAACTCGACGCTCTCAGCTAAAATTATCAAAGACATTAATTCATTTTTGTGATACCAATGTTGACTATTAGATTCATAACGGATTATCCTGAGTGCTCCAAGAGATGGCAATGTAGGTGGTTCTGTATCTCCGAATGTCATTGTGCGACGTGCCAGATCTTTATGAACAACGGCTGCTGGCTTTTCTTTTAAATTATCTGATAATTTTCGTCTCAAGTACGGAGTACAACGAACTTTCTTTCGTGGGTCATGCTTAAAGTTATTATCTAAGTTGATAATTTCACAAAGAAATTCGACGACCTTGTCTGTCTTCTCGGTGTCATGAATACGCACTTTTGCGTTGCACTGAGTACATTTTCCGTGGAAGGTAATTCCATTGCTATTAATGTTATAATTTTTAAAAGATATTGTACATGGCAATTTAAAATGTTTCCAAAGCTTTTGCCTCAAAAGGCAGGACCATTTATACTTAGGAATGGTTTTGTATGTTTCTTATCTCAGGTATGGCTTCTTTTTATCGTTTCGTCGAAAAGTGCTGCGTATTGGCTGTATTTTTTTCCACTCGTGAATATCCACAGGAAATTTAAAAATAACTCTATTTCTATCTTCGTTTTTACTATGTTCGGATGATTCAGGCAAAGGTGTCGATTTCTTAGACGAATTCAAAGGTGTCGTTCCAACACTAATGTTTCCTAGTTTGTCATCAATTTTTGTTGGCTCCGGTGTGAGGTCATTAGTGCCCAGAAAATTTCTTTTATAACTTAGGTACAATGCTTTCGGAGACATAGCATAATTAAGCTCTTCAGCTAGTTTCTGGTACACATTTCTATCATATTTCGGTCCTTTGAGCTGATGTCGATTTTTCATAAATAGTTGTTTCTGTACATCTAATGCTACATCACTTTTCTTGCCCATCCTCACCATTAATTGTATCAATCTGAAGAAAAAAAAATCTGTACAAATATTTATAGTGAATTACGTAACTTCTTTTTAGATTTATATATAATTTTGCTACCTATTTATTTACTAAATATATTAATAAATAACGGTTAATATAAAGTGATAATTATTTTTGATACCCTAATTATTCAACATTTTTTATAATTACTGCTCAGTATGATTACACCAATTCTTAAGTGAAAAATGCTGAATGAATGAACGATGCTGCCAACGGGCCGCTTTAAGTTTAAAATAGCGTCCGAAAATTGTATATCTCAACTTTTGCGTGTCACATTTACCTACTCTATATATGTATAGTGGGTAAAGTAGGTATATTTCCACTATATTGAAGAGTTCCTTAAAATTTTAAAAGATGGTAGGTAAATTTCTATGGACTCTGGGCGTAAAATCAACAGAAATGTAACTCCTAATAATTGTAAAGGCTTAATACTACTAGATACACAAGTATTTTCTTTTATATAACTACGAAGCACTCTTGGGTTTTGCTTGTAAATGAACAGAACACAATTAAACAAAAACTATGATTAATTATGTAAGGTAACATAATAATCGTAGGCTCATTACACAGTTTGCTATCATATATTATGGTTAGCAAAATAAATTTAATGTAAGAAATAATTAATAATAGAACTACTCATTAGACATGGATATGCACTGCGGTTGATATCACAAAGTACATATTCACTGAGCAGTGTATACATTCACTCGCATTGCCCGAGATATTGAGATATGTACTATACACCGCATTGACTATGGCATCGCATTCATTCGTATCACACGGGCAATGAGTGAGAGAAAGAGTGCATGTAATATGTATGGCTCGCCAACTCTGACGTGAAACGCATTACCCGCGACAGCTAATACAAATTATAATGAGAGTGAATGAGACCGAAGCATAGCTTAGCCACAACAAGTTAAAATGAACCCTATTCCATTGCGTTACAGTTTATATCTCAAGAAGTGATGTTCTGCATAGTGTATACACATGTCTGTAAGTGACATGGGTATGCCCTATGTACTATTAATCGCAGTATATATTATATACTGCGGTTGCTATTATCAACCGCAGTGCATAGTGTATAAATCGTATTTATCGACCGCCCTCATGGCCGGTTGATATGTACTAAAGTGCATATCAAAAGTTGATGTACTTTGGAACCGGTGCATATCATATGGCATTGACTTTCGATGCACTGTTATGCGCATGTCTACTACTCATGCAAAGATTTGTAAAAAAAGAAAATTTGCAAAGATTTGTGTCGTAAGCAGGTGCTTCATACATTTTGGTATTTTTAAATAACATTAAATAAATCTAGCATACTGATTTAATGTGCTTTGCATTATCTTATGTGCATACAACGTGTAACTTTAATATTTACGCAATCTTCTTTAGGGTCAAGTTCAATTCCTACATGCACTTACCTAGATATACTTACATCAAATCTATTTTTTAAAAACAAATAAATTATATTATAACTTAAAACTTACTTACCCGTTTATTTTAACAATCCATTTTCGTCCTTGAAATAGAATTCACTGCACAAACACACGACCCATGAATATTCATATTATTTGAGCAGTATTTATATTTACTACTGTCTGTTATGCGCGTAGAGATGTGACTGTCAATAATCACTCAAGCGCAACATGAAGTAACCGCGACACCAGCGCCACATTAAAAATTACGGTAGCGTCAGTGAACTAATAGCGATCGCACACGACAAAATTAACTGATAATATATTATTATACTTAATGATTATTTTTTAAGATGTAATGAATAAACACATAATTATTTAAATAAATTACCCAATAGCGGACAAATTTTAAACTTTGAGAAACATTGAATATTTTGTTTTTTTTAGCATTTCTCATTCTGAATAACATTTATTTAAACATATTATAAGTTGTGTTTTTTCTAGGGGAAGGTTATAAGCACGCTTTATATATTTTTTATTTCTACCACGCGAGCCGAACCGTAAGTTAAAGCTAGTCCACTTAGAAATTCGTTTATTTAATATATTATCCCACTAGATAGGCTTTGAGGAAAAGAAAACGATTAATTACTTGACGCCAAGAATCAGTTATTTTTATTTTTAATGTTTTTGATGGGTACCTATACCTACCCTGTGTCATTCTCACAATTAAGACGAATATAACAACATCTCTCAAGTTGAAATTAATAAAGCCGTTTAGACTACAAAGCGTGCCAAAGAAATGAAGGTTGCTACATATCTACATTCATTCACTCGAAAAACCTTACCGTCCTTCTGGTACAGTCGGGTAAAAAGAATGTTTATTTCAATGTAGTCACATAATTTAATTAATATAAGTACATAAATATAGAACATTTATGTACCTACCTACCAAATATATGAAATCATGGTCACCCCATCAGTTTTAATGTATGTATATTTTAGATTGAATTTATCTTCTAAAGTATTGATACAGCAGAATTGCAATTTAGTTGAAAGGAATGTACTCCTATATATTATTCAGGAAGTCGAATTTTGTAAACATACACGGCTTATTTAAAAAGATATAGGCAACTATAGAGGGCCGTGCTGAATGAACTAAAATAGATTTATTTTTCACAATATAACAAGTTGTATGAGAAATCAATGCGGTACATATGTTACTTGCTAAACTTCAATTATTTTTTAATAGTTTTTGGCTAAGTATGTTTTGTCTTTTTTAGATATTTCTTAAAATGATTTTTTCCAGCACGGCCCCTTATCCACATCTATATATTATTTGTTATTATGAATTCACAATAACTGTTGCGGCACATATAACGTATTAATAGAGTACATTTCTTGAGTTATAGACATTTGTTAATACGGTATGTATTATTCAAGTTACATGGGGGGCCGTGCTGAAAGCGTTTGGCTGGCACGGCCACCTTTTTTTGCATATTTCTTCAAAAGTATAGAGGTACATTGAAAAAGAAATCGGTACATATACTGCTAGAGGCGAGTACATTGCAATGGTGTACACCATAAATGCAAATTCTGAGGGGCCGTGCTGGGCAAACGTACATACACTGTTACTCGATGGGAATGTTTTTAAGAAAAAATTCCCAACCAGTCACACTGTTACTCGATGGGAACTTTTTATTACTAATTTCCCAACCAGTCACACTGTTACTCGATGGGAACTTCTTATTAGTAATTTCCCAACCAGTCACAATATTACAGTAGTTAATGAAAAGAAGAATTAAATCGGTTTTTACTTTAAAAACATTTATTCGTCATATTGCTGGTGATTCTCCTTTGAACGTTTTATTCTTAAATAATTAAATAAAATTACAATACCTAAATACATACATACATACATAGACTCACGCCTGTATCCCCGAAAGGGTAGGCAGAGGTGTAATATTACACCCACATCTCGCCATCTATATTTAAGTCCCACGTAATAAGGGGGGGGGGAGGTACCTAAATACAATCAGCTTTATATAATATATCAGAGTAAATCATCACATTTTACAACAATTATCAGTTCTAATTTCTAATGTTAATTTGAACTTTAATCAATTTTCCAAATACATATAATTAGCCATAAGTATGTTGTGACAATTAAAATTATGTATAGCAAAATAAAGTTATGATAAGCCGGCAACATCAGTTATCGCGAGTGTGTAATGGCGGTTATTTTCCATGCACATTTAATGTAAAAATACTTTTGCATCCCTCTTCCCGCGGCCCCGGCGGCGGCGGCCACGTGTCGTAAGTGGGGGAGAGGGACGCAAAATGAATTAGTCAGAGCAGTGCAACGAAGCAAAGTGCACGTTGTCGACAATGTCAGAGCCCACCGCATCTAGTTCGTCCGGTCAAGTGCCATTAAATTTAATTAAAAGGAATGGTGGGACAATTTTGCTACGAAGTGGACATCAATTTTATGCTAGACGAAAGCATAGTAGCGGATTAATAGTGTGGGCGTGCACAAAACGAAACATTTGCAAAGGAATCTTGAGAATAAAAGTAAGTACCTATATAATAAAGTTTACTGATAAACCTATGGTTTGTTTGTTAATCAATACGTTTATTTGTGAATGAATGCTTTGCATTATTTTCATAAAACTATAGATTTGTTTTATTTCAAGCTACTTAAAGTCCTAAATACTTATTCGTTTTCATTTCTTCCAAGCATACGCTATTATTAAAAGCGGCTTAAAACATTTTTTCTTAAGGCTTTTAAAATTGCTTAAAACTTGTTTCAAAATGTATTATTAATAAAGCCGAGTTTACACTATAAGACAACATTAGGCGCGCGACAAGTGACGTTCAACATGTATGCTAAGTAGTAGTAGATGCGTCATACACAAACGCGGCATAAACACTTAATCGATTTATTTGGAACTGTTATAAACACGTGTTTTAAAACAACTTGTTTTAATCATACGCAGGGTTAAACAATATGACGAATATTACTAATACGACAGCTTTGACTCCTGTTATTATTGTTGCTATTTTCTATTTATAGGATCAACGAATACTAGACGAGACTGCTCATAGCCATGCTCCAGACTTTGCGAAGAACGAAATTGATGAATCAATCCATAAATTAAAGACTGAATTGTACAAACCGGACTTTCCTAACATTCCACAAAAATACAATTCCATGATAGGCAACCTTAAAGATGCCGGTATAAATATTGTATCCAACATACCAAAATTTACTAGCGTTAAAAGTACACTGTATAGACAACGGAACAAAGAAGCTGGAGTTTCAAAGATGTTATTTAAAAACGCTCTTGAAGTCGAAGTGCCACCAAGATATAATAACTTTTTGTTAGCAGACTACTCAAATAAAACTAATAATACACGAATAATAGTATTTTCCTCGGTGGAAGCAAGGCAAATTACATGTGAATCAAAAGAATTTTATGGCGATGGCACATTCAGAAGCTGCCCTTCTCCATTCGTGCAATTGTATACAATTCATGTAGATACTGGTAGTACAATAAACCACACAAATATAACCCCTGTGATATATGCTTTAATGACCAACAAAACAATGCAGAGCTACTTAATTCTGTTTCAAATGATTAAGTCGCAGTTGCCGGATTGGAATCCAACAAAATTTAAACTTGATTATGAAAAGGCTGCAATGAATGCCATTATCAAAGTCTTTCCAACAGTCATAATAAAAGGTTGTTATTATCATTACAACAAAGCCATTTTTAAAAAAGGAAAAAGCCTGAATATGACCTCACGAACGTCACAAGATTTGAAGGAGGTGCGAATAATTGAACTTAGTGCGATTCTTCCATTATTGCCCGAAAACGAGATAATTAATGGATGGGTTTACATAATTGCTAGATACGGAGATAGTGAAGGTACAGGCACAAAAAAATTCATTAACTACATGGAAAAACAGTGGCTCCGTGAGGAATATTTAAAAGTGTGGTGCGTTTTTGGTGACGCCCATCGCACAACAAATGCACTCGAATCTTGGCATAATAAACTAAATAAGACCATTGGAACAAAACACCCGAATATTATGCATTTCTTGCACACAATTGAAGAAGATTCTTCTCAGAATACTGTCAGAAATGTTCTGAAACAACAAGGCAAACCGTCAAAAAGAAAACGGGGTAAGAAATCTATATCAAGAGACGAGTTTATTCAGGAAGTGCAGCTGGAATTAACACAAGGTCTTATTTCAGTTGGCCATGCTTTGGAGATTTTACGACACTAGAATTAAGAACTGATACTTATTGTAAAATGTGGTGATTTACTGTGATACATACATATAGGTACAAACATAAGGTTGATTATATTTAGAAAATTGTTCTTTAAAGTTCAAATTAACATTAGAATTAATAACTGTTAATTGTTGTAAAATGTGATGATTTACTGTGATACATGCATATAGGTACAAACATAAGGCTGATTATATTTAGAAAATTCTTCTTTAAAGGTTCAAATTAATATTAGAAATAAGGACTGTTAATTATTGTAAAATGTGATGATTTACTCTGTTATATTATATAAGGCCGATTGTGTTTAGATATTGTTACTATGACTAAAACATTAAAATGAGAATTACTAGCAATATGACGAATGTTAACGTTTAACGTCCGTAATTAAGTAACTGTATTTACCAATGTTGTTATTTTGTTGATTTTAATAAAAATTAAAAAAACCGATTTAATTCTTATTTTCATTAAGTTCTGTAACAGTGTGTTCCCATCGAGTAACAGTGTGACTGGTTGGGATTTTTTTCTGAAGAAATTCCCATCGAGTAACAGTGTGACTGGTAGTGTGACCGGTTGGGAATTTTTTCAGAAAAAAATCCCATCGAGTAACAGTGTGACATTTGAGGGTGTTACTCGTTGGGAACAAATGGTATATGTCATGTACGTAGGTAACCTGAAAAGGCAATACCTACCAGGTAGATATTGTAGGTACCTACCTAATTATTGTAGTAACCTACATATAGTATGAAAGTGTCAGCCCTAGCAAAAAACTCTATTAACCCCTTAAGCGACCCGATTCACCCCAACGCCTGGGTGAAGAGGGACAAGTGAGTTTTTGTAACTTTTCATGATTATTCTTTAATAAACTATATCTTAATGCATTACAAATGAAAATTTAAACTACCGGAACCATTATGATCTCCGTTTTATTACTATAACTACAAAAAAAAACGATAAAAATCAACGCCGAACTTAAAAAGTGTCCCGATTCCCCCCATTTTACGGTACTTACTAATTAAACTTAATTAATATTATATGTAATCTCTAACATTTATTTCATAGTTTTCTTACCTCAAAGTCACCATAAGTCGCTCTTCTACAGAAATAGGTTCCTGAAAATTTGTTGTAGTAAATTGCAGAACAGGTTTAATGGCTTGTACAATATAGTCAAACGTAGTAGGTAACATTCGACAATATTCCTTGAACAACAGGGGTTGAGTACGTAAATCCTGGTACAAATTATGAAATTCCCCATGAGTATGCCTTTCTAAGTACACAGTATTAGTTCCACTTCTCTGCTTTATACACTTCTTCAATATCTCATATTTAAGATATGAATTTTCCAACAACATTAGCTTCCGTCCGTCCATGACAAATGTTTAATGCTAACTGAACTGAACGGCGGCGGAGGGCGCGGAGGGGACGGTTCGCGCGCAGACAGGACAGAGTAGCCGCGTCGCTCCGCACCGCATTAAATTCGCATCGGATCGTTTCGCAATCGCGTTCGCGTTGAGTCGTCCACGTAGGACACAGCGTTAGTAACAGGAGCAAAATGATACGTCTTTCGCGGTCCATATCAAGATAAAAACTGAACAATGGTTACTGTTTGATGTACGTCAGGCTGGCCCGGCCCCATGGAATTTAATAATGAGATTGTTATCAATCCAATGTACCCGGGTATACTAATATATGTAACACCTTCATTTTCAATGTAACTCTTTTTAAAAGAAATTACGTGCACTTCTTAGTGGCCGGGCCAGCCTGACGTTTTCAGCCCGGCCACCTTGTTCCCCACTAATCTACAAAAAATACTGGCAATATTGTGCTACAGATGAAATGTACCCTATAATTTATGCATATGTAACACAAAATCGAATCCTAAAATGCAATAGCATACGAAATATTAGCGGTTGCAGGTGGCCGGGCTGAAATTATTTCGTTAATATAAAACAGTAAAACTGCAACACCTACCAAAAACTAATACCAGTACATAATGAGATATAGAGATATAGAATACATGTAACGCTTTCATTTTAAATTATAATACATATTTAGAAAGAATAATCACTTGAAATTATATTTCAGCCCGGCCACCTAAAAGCGGTAATATTCCCTAAAATCTTATGCCAATTTGTACAGTAAAACCTGATACAGCTATGAAATGAAAGTTACATTCGTTTCGTTTTAGTCGTATACCTTTAAGCCTTCTGTTTGACTAGATTATCAAAATCTGAGAAACTTGCCGAAGAGTGACTATCATTTATTAACTAATTTCAGGACATTTGGTTTGTTGAGTGAAACAAAATGCGTTACTATGATATTTTTATTAATAAACTAAGTAGTATAAATCACACATAATAATTGTTGGATACATAATACCTAAACCTATATATATTTTCTCCGTTTTTGGCTTCACAACATAACCATACAAAGATAATAGTTCACAGACGCTACCACCGATTTTTAGACGGCGCCTGTGTCGCGTCCCAACCTAAGTCGTAACATATTTTCCCCGAGTAGACAGAATAGATGCGCAAGAGCCATGTAGTTATCAACAACACTTCTGACATAATATTTTACGTTTTAATATTACTGTGAGTGTAAAATTTGATCAGTTGTTGCAGTGTAGTTGTTTGTGATGTGATGTTTTTAAGGTAAGTCATAGTTTTGATAAATTAAAATATATCGACAAACAATGTTAATGGGTAGCTAAGTAATTATTTAAAAAAATATACAGGTAAAGTAAAGTAAATCTAAACACTCATTTACTTAATAATAAAACTCCATACAATGCCATCAACTAAATATATTTTATCCTTTCGTTTATAGTCAATAGGTAATAATTTTGGTGATTTACTAACAGTAAGTGTTTAGTTTTTGTGAATCTTATTGTTGTGTACCTACCCTATGTATTTACTTATTATTATTGTGTACTTATTTATTTCGTGAAATCAATAATTAATCAGTTTCTTATTAATTACTGTAAGATTTATATATTGGATTTTAGTGAATTATTCATTGTAATCAGGCAACCGTCGACGGTGTTCGTCTGTACCCGCGCTTCTTGTAACTCCCCCTTGTACGGCCTGCCACAGCGATCCACGTCCCTCGCTCACCGCATTCTTTTCCTCGTCCCGCGACACGCGCCCCTCTCCCCATCTCTATTCTATCTTATATATTTCTAATGTCCCAAAAGTTATAAGTTTTGTGAAAGTAAATTTGATTCTTATGAACATTCTTTGCTTTCTTTCTTTCCTTAGGTGCTAAAATATTTTTTAATAGATTTATGTATATACTTGATAATGCATGCAAATGTTACTGCATACACTTATCTTTTTAGGGAATTTGTATTTAAATAAATATTAATGTAGTTATTTAGCCTACATGAATACCTATTACGAAACCATAGTTAAAATGAATATATTTTATTTCAGTTGAGCGTGCCTACACCATGGGAAAACGTAGTGCGTTAGATATTGTGGCTCAAAAACAAATATTTGAGAAACATAAACGCTTGATCACCACGACAAGATATAGTTCTATTATATACAATACCATAGCAAAAGATATAAACTATGTGATGTCACCAAAAGCACTATATCTCAGCTTTAGAAGAAACTTTTTAAACAACCAGAACTCACCTCGGGCAAAAGATGAGTGCTTCATTAAAAGAAATGAAGATAATACCAATAGTATTATAATTTCGTCAACATCATCATCAGGGTCTTCTCCAGTTATTCAACAAGCAAGCTTACTTCATCAAATTAGTTTTAAATTTCCAATTGATGTTCATGAATGGAAGAAAATTGAACCCTTAAGTTATACATATAAACGACACGATAAAAATAAACCTAGTGCAAGATATCAGACGTACAGAGCTATTCCCAAATTTAAGTGGTCCGGTCTTTTAAGAAAAAACTCTGGGAGTTTTATAAGTTACCTTGTACTGTAGCATTTAAAAGACATGTTATTCAAGGCGCTAACATTACATTCTACGGACGTTGCACTCAGTGTCAAGCAACAGTGAAAATTCAAAATAAAGATAAGACTGATCATATTATTGATTTTTTATGTGAAATTGATCAACTTCAACCAAATTTTAAGCATAATCCTTTAAAAAAAATACGACTCACTCCGTACTCAAGACGAACATTATCTAAGAAATTAAAATTTGATTCAGCAACAATAGTTAGAAAACAAATAGCGAGTCATGATATGATATTTCAAGATAAGGAACCACCTGTATTGCCATCAGTCGGAGCATTACGCCAAATACGTCATGAAACAAGGAAGCAGAAATGGTACCATACCAATCAAATATTATCTGTTGTCATTATGGCAAATACTTCAACATACTCTTCCGTAATTCAGGAAATTTTAATGAAACCAACTTTTCATATTTACTACTGGTTAGAAGAACAAATAAAATATTACAAACAATATGTTCAAGAGTATGGTCGACCAACCATATCATTAGATGCCACAGGCTCTATAATTAAACCAATTGTGTTACCTAATGGGACTAAATTTACTAAAAGATTATTCTTATATGTTATATTAATAAATGCTGATAGCTTTTTAAAATCTATTCCAATTTCACAAATGCTTAGTGATTCTCACACTAAAAATAGCATTGCGGATTGGTTGGGTAAATGGGCCAGTAATGGAATTATCCCTCCTGCAGAAATAATCACGGACGATTCCTCAGCTTTGATTGCTGCTACAATCCAATGCTTTACTTCATATAAATCTACAAAAGATTACTTAGAAGCTTCTTACAGTGCATTGGAGGGACATACAAATAGTTTGCCTGTAGTATATATGCGAATAGATACAAGTCACTTTGTCAAAACTATTCATAATCTTTCGTGCTTCAATAATACAACAGAAAATGTAAAATTTTTCTTTGTTCGTTGTATTCTTTACATTAAAACAGCAGAGTGTATCGTAGTCATAAGAGAGATAATTGAAAATATGTTAACTGTTATTTTAACTAAATTTTATTCAAAAATTTGCTTTGATGCCCACTGTAATTTGAAAAGAAGAATTCAAGGTATTACAATTGATAAAAAAGATTCTAACAACGCACACAATTACGTAGATGAAGAAAGATTCCTAAATGAGGAGAATGTTTTAGATGTAAGCAATTTTATGGTATGGTTTGATAATATTGTTGCTTGTAAAAATAAACAAGAAGAGGAATCTTGTGAACGCCCCAACAAATTATATTATCCGCCTCTAATATCTACTCTAAAACGTTTATTGGGAAAATTGCCCATGTGGTCAAACGTTATGGCTCCATTATACAATTCAAAAAACAAAAATCCATCGTCTAGTGCATCAGAGGATTATTTTAAAACAATAAAACATTTATTACTCAAAACTAAAGTAAGAAAATACAGGATTGACGAATTTCTAAACATACATATTAATCATTTAAATGGAGAGCTTAATATCGCTGCTAGTGAACTACAAAATAATGAGGCACCGCCCCTTCAAGAGCGAAAGATTAAAATCAAAAAGAATCGTCAAAAAAGAACACACCAAAAACGGTTATTTCCTCAAGATTCTATTTTCAGTGATATGCCAAGTTTTGTAGAAAATTGGAAAGGACAAGCTGAAGAGCCAGTTACCGTACCGATTTATAAAATGTTAAAATTTATAAAAAAATGGAAATATTGTAACTGGTTCCACTTTAACAAATACATGTGGTTTTGATGCTGTTACATATTTAATAGCTTATGGTTATATTGCATTTAATAACTTTAAATTAGAAATAGATCAGACTGAAAATAATAATAATATGTTATGTAATTATATACAATTTATAGGTAACAAAAACATATCTGAAGCCGCAGTATACGAACTAAGAAATACCATATGTAAAAAGTACTACAAACTATCCTCGAAAAATACAATAGATATAAATTGTGAATGCAATGTCGCAAATTTGTTTGAACAAATGATTTTAGAATTATTTTATAGCGCTCTATTTACAAAAATATGTACCGAAGAAAAATGTGCATTTCAACTTCAAAGAACAGTACCATTTTTACCCATTAATATGAACGTAATTAAAACATTTGGAATATCAGCCCTAGAAGACTCAATTTGTATAGACGTTATTTCGAAGGATTGTGAACACGATTGCCCGGGCACTGTTTTGTCCAGCTATAATGTAAAGAATATTATATCTTTTGATTTAAATGGAACAGATCAAATAATATTGAACGATATACCTTTATCTATCAAAGTTAGAACTAATATTTATGTGATTGTAGGTGCTATTGAATATGTAGTATTGGGGGAAAATCTAGGACATTATAAATGCCATTTATTTAATCAAGATCTGTGGATGTGTTATGACGATTTACAGTCTAGTGTTAAAAAAAGTAATTTGGATTTAATTGTTAAAGCAGCGCCATCTGTGACCACCGAACGACTCTACTGCAGACAACAACGAAGATAGTTCGATCGCTGATTTAGCATATACACATTGTAACAGTTAGGCGACAGTCTAATTAGCTCGTGTCTCTGCGGTTAGATGGCACCACTTCTCTGAAAAATGTACCATATATAAACGTGAAGATTGTTATTCAAAAGGACTCATTAAAAAACAGTAGAATCGTGAGCATCTTTTATTCCAACGCCTCTGAATCCGAGTCACTGCTTCGCCCTGCTGGCGCACTTACAAGTCTGCAACATTTGGTCCTACGAGCCACATCTAAAGCGATCACCAGCGACCAAGGACGTGCGAACAAGAAGACGTCCACTAGCGGCCGGCGAGGAAGATCGGCTTCACTCAGGGGCGTAAGACCTTTCCAAATCCTTACCCCACATACCCCCTTCCGTCCTATTTGTACTAAAATCGCCTTATATCTTATAGGAACAGCGGGTGTGGTGCGCATTATTCACCACAGTGGTTGCAGGATAACCGTGAGTACTCTTTCTTCCCATAAATCGTCAATATGAGTGAGGCGTTTAAGGAATTAGTGAGAAAACGGGGTCCTATTAAGGGTAGTTTGACGCTGTTTGTAAAAAGTGTAGATTCCCTTTCAAATTCCGATTTAAAGTTAACTGCCAAACAAATAAACGAGTTAAAGCTACGTCAGCTGTCGGCAGCTAACTTATTACAAAACTTTAATACTGTTCAATATGCTATTGAGGAATTAGTGGATGAAAAGGAATATGATAAACAGTTGTTAGAACGTGAAATGTTTGAAAATTCATATTACAGTGCCATGTCTACTGTTGAGTGTCTGTTAGAAAATCAAAAAGTTAGTTATACTAGTAGTGATAATTCTCATAACTGCAGAAACAAGTTACTGGTTAAATTGCCCACTATATCGTTGCCCTCATTCGATGGATCTTATGAAAACTGGCTAGAATTCAGAGATACATACTTGTCAATGATTCACAACTCTGAAGAGCTAGATGATATACAGAGATTTCATTATTTAAGATCTGCACTTACCGGTAATGCCCTTCAGGTAATTAAATCTCTAGAATTTTCTGCCAGTAATTACAAAATAGCTTGGGATCTGATCGAGGGTAGGTATGATAATAAAAATTTGCTAGTACATAATCATGTTAGATCTATTTTTTCGGTACAACCCCTTACAAAAGAATCAGCACCTTATATTCGTAAAATGGTTGATTCGATTTTTAGAAATCTACGCGCTTTAAAAACGTTAGGGGAACCTATTGAGTATTGGGATACTTTGCTAATCTATATCATTGTGTCTAAGTTTGATGCAGCCATAGATAAGGACTGGCAGCAATACAAGATTAATTTTATTAAAACTACTAACGAATCGATAACATTTGACACATTGATTACCTTTCTAAAGGAAAAAGCTGAAGTCTTAGACTTGGTCAAAGCAAATCATTCCAATAATTCAAATGGCAAGGTATCTCAAGATAACAATAGAAAACAGACATCAAAGATTCAAACTTTTGTGTCTACTCAAAGTAATCAGTCTTTGAATAATAATAACAAGAATAGATCTAAGCGTGTATGTGTTAAGTGTGAGGGTAGGCATCCCGTTTATGCTTGTAGTCAGTTCTTAAGTTTATCCCCGCAAGATAAACTAAACCTAGTCGAGGGTAAAAATCTGTGCTTAAACTGTTTACGGGTGGGTCATTCTAGTAAAGACTGTTTTTTCGGACCTTGTAGGCAGTGTAATGAAAAACACAACTCGTTGTTGCATGAGGTTCTCAACAATGGAGACACAGTTTCCGCCGTATCTCATGCTGCCTCTGATCCTCAGTCGCAACCCGCAGATCATAATTCTTCAGCTAGCTTGCACTCTAGTATAATACACACCACTTTAGAACCGGTTTTGCTGTCTACCGCTGTAGTAGAAATTGCTGCAGATGATAATACACAGTATATCAGAGCTCGTGCTTTACTGGACAGCGGTAGCCAGCACTGCCTCATATCAAGTTCATTTTGTAAAAAACTTCGCGCCAAAACATTACAGTCCACTTATAAAATCAGTGGTATAGGTCAAACAGTTACAAAAACGAACGAAACTTGTTATATAAAATTACGTTCTTTAAAAAATAATCATACAATACGCATGCATTGTTTGGCCATACCGCAAATAACTTCCACACTACCCGCTTCTAGATTAGTGAGTAAGTTAAATATACCCGAAAATATTGAGCTCGCTGATCCTTTGTTTTGCACACCTTCTCAAATAGATATTTTAATTGGTGCAAACTATTTTTGGGATCTTTTACTTGAAGGTAAAATTCGTTTACCTAGTGGTCCGTATTTGAATAATACGAAGCTAGGATGGATAGTTTCAGGTCCGGTACACACTGAGAGCTTGCGCATAAATCAGGTGCAGTGTAATTTCGGCCAAACTTCCGAATTAGAAGTAAACGATCAGTTAAAAAGGTTTTGGGAAATTGAAGAAATTTCGCCAGTTGTAAAATCGCTTTGTTCTGAAGATCGTTTATGTGAACAATTATTCAATGATACTACTAAGCGAGACGACAACGGTCGTTTCTCGGTTAGAATACCGCTTAAGGAGTCACCAAATACTCTTGGTGATAGCTACCATGTAGCTAAAAATAGATTTATGTCCTTGGAAAGTAAATTACAACGTCAACCGCATTATAGGTCAATGTATGTTGATTTTATGCGAGAGTACGAGAGACTTGGACATATGACTCGTGTTGAGGATTACCCCATGCCGTGTTACTTTCTGCCTCATCATGGAGTCTTCCGTGAGCACAGCACTACGACCAAATTAAGGGTGGTCTTCAATGCGAGCCAAAAAACGTCGTCCGGTAAATCTCTCAATGATATCCAATGGACAGGTCCACCTCTTCAAAATGATTTGATGGTTATTCTTATGAGATTCAGGCAATATCGGTATGTTGCATGTGCCGATATAGAGAAAATGTTTCGGCAGATTTCCATACATGACGATCAACGTAACTTACAGTTAGTCTTGTGGCGTGAGAATAATTCAGATCCGCTCGGTGTGTATCGCCTTAACACCGTTACCTACGGAACCGCCTCCGCGCCCTACTTAAGTATACGTTGTGTGCGTCAGCTGGCACTAGATTCTAAAGATCCTGAAATCTCAAGAATAATATTAGAAAACATGTACGTCGACGATTTATTAATGGGCGACGACAATAAATCGCATTTATCTCACCATTGTAAACAGGTTTCTGATGAGTTCGACTCTGGTTGTTTTCCGCTGCGTAAGTGGGTTTTTAATTCACCTGAAGTGGCATCAGATTCCATGCAGAGTGAAAGTTCTAAAGAATTAATGTTAGACGAGAACCAATCTAATAAAACGTTAGGATTAGGCTGGTTAAACTATAGTGATCAACTTCATTTCACTACAAAAATTAAATCTGAGACATCTAAAATAACTAAACGTTTTATCTTATCAGTAGTGTCTCAAATTTACGACCCATTAGGTTTATTAAGCCCTATTGTAATAGTAGCAAAGGCGCTATTGCAAAAACTCTGGCTATGCAAAACAGGTTGGGATGACTCATTACCACCAGATGTTTTGTTATGCTGGCATAAATTTGTTCATTCATTAATCGATTTACATAAACTTCGGATTCCTCGTCACGTGATAGGAAATTCCCCAGATCGTATTGAATTACACGTATTCACTGACGCTAGTCAAACGGCCTACGGTGCATGCGCATTCATACGTTCGGTAAATAGTAATGATGACGTAACAGTCAGGCTGTTATGTTCTAAGACTCGCGTCGCTCCACTCAAACCGGTTACAATTCCACGTTTGGAATTGTGCGGTGCGCTAATAGGTGCTAGATTACAATCTAAAATAGTAAAATCTATGCACATTAATTTTGACAGGATCATAATGTGGACTGATTCCACCATAGTCTTAGGTTGGTTAAAGATGTCACCGCATTCCTTAAAGGTTTTCGTCCAAAACCGAATAATAGAAATAAATGACCTGATGGCCGGTAAAGGAATTTGGTGTCATGTTGATGGCAAGTCCAATCCTGCGGACTTGTTATCACGTGGTATTTCTCTGGCTGAACTCGGTAGTTCAAATCTGTGGTGGCACGGACCAGATTTTTTATTGAATGCGGTTGCCAACTGGGATCAACAATGTGATGTTCCACTTTGTGATAACTTGCCAGAAATTAAATCAAATACTGTTTGTATGCTTAATAATAATCCTAATAACAGTATAATTAATTTCAATCGATATTCTTCATTTATAAAAATACAACGTGTCTATGCATACGTGTTCCGATTTGTAAACAATCTACGTGCAAAACATAATTCGGAACGTAGCACGGGCGCGTTATCAGTCGCGGAATTAAATAAGTCACTTATGTTTTTATCTAGAATTGCGCAACTAGAAGCTTTTCCAAGTGAATATAGTGCCTTAATTAATAAACATAAAATTAAATCATCTAGTAAACTATGTTCATTAAATATTTTTTTGGATGAAAATAGTTTAATGAGAGTGGGGGGTAGGTTATGCAATTCAGACTTACCTTTCGATCAAAAACATCCTATTCTGTTGTGTAGTAAACATCCGTTCACTATACTTTTATTTAGGCATAACCATCATGATATGCTGCATGCCGGTCCACAGCTTTTGTTATCACATATAAGACAAATGTGGTGGATAATAGGTGGTAGGAATCTAGCTAAGAAGGTTGTGCATCAGTGTATCAGATGTTGTCGAATGAGGGCAAAGTCCATTCAACCTATAATGGGTAATCTACCCAGTGAACGTTTCGAATCAGGTTTTCCATTTATTAAATGTGGTGTTGATTACGCAGGGCCTATGTTTGTTTTGAACAAAAAGGGCAGAGGTTCTAGATTAGAGAAATGCTACCTATGTTTATTTGTTTGTTTATCAACCCGAGCATTACACTTGGAACTTGTGACGTCACTGTCATCTGAAAGTTATATCCTAGCTTTAAAAAGATTTATTTCCCGTAGAGGGAAACCTACCCTAATTTATTCTGATAATGGTAGAAACTTTGTAGGTGCAGCAAAGGAATTTTCTGATTTTTTACAAAACAGCTGTCAAAGTATTACTGATTACACTTCAAATAATCAAATAGAATTTAAATTTATACCTCCCTACGCACCTCACTTTGGCGGTTTGTGGGAAGCAGGAGTCAAATCCTGTAAGCACCATATAACACGCGTGATAGGGAAGGCTCATTTAACATATGAAGAGTTCAGCACGGTTTTAGTACAAATAGAGGCCGTCCTGAACTCCCGTCCTCTGCACCCAATGTCCGTAGATCCTGACGACCTTGCGCCCCTGACGCCAGGTCACTTCCTCATCGGCCGGCCCCTGACGGCTCCTGCAGGCGCAGACATCACGGCGAAGCCTTCACACGCTTTATCACGCTACCTACGTGTCGAGCAGCTCAGGCAGCACTTTTGGAAGCGCTGGGCCAAGGACTACATCCCCGAGCTCCAGAGACGTATCAAATGGAAGGAAAACCAGGGTGCACTCACTCCCGGTTCCTTGGTGCTCATCAAAGAGGACAATTTACCGCCCCTCAAATGGCGGTTAGGGCGAATCCTGCTGACATATCCGGGACGAGACAATGTTGCCAGAGTTGCTCGCATCAAGACAGCAGCTGGCGTCGTCGAGAGGGCGTTTTCGAAGATCTGCCCTCTTCCGGTCTCATCATCGTAGCCAGAAAAGGAAGACAAGGCAGCCAAGGTTGAGAGCTATGGCTCTCAAAGGGGGCCAGTATGTTAAAGCAGCGCCATCTGTGACCACCGAACGACACTACTGCAGACAACAACGAAGATAGTTCGATCGCTGATTTAGCATATACACATTGTAACAGTTAGGCGACAGTCTAATTAGCTCGTGTCTCTGCGGTTAGATGGCACCACTTCTCTGAAAAATGTACCATATATAAACGTGAAGATTGTTATTCAAAAGGACTCATTAAAAAACAGTAGAATCGTGAGCATCTTTTATTCCAACGCCTCTGAATCCGAGTCACTGCTTCGCCCTGCTGGCGCACTTACAAGTCTGCAACATTAATATTTTTACATTCCTTGACGTACATTTTAGCTTGATTAAATAACATAATCAAGTGATTAGTACGTTTTTATCGATTCTAATAAGCAATATATTTAAATTTGAGTTAGTCAAAATACTTATAGTACAAATGCCAGATATAGGCTAGCAATGATTATTATATTAGCATACGTTTAATTATACAAGTTAACATTGTGATTTTTAGCTGTGATTTTAATATTATGTTAAATTATATATACCACATAGCTATATTTCCATTAGCTGCCACTGAAAGAACTATGGTTCTCTCTTTATTTAAGAATTGTTGTAATAATTATATTAGCATAATTTTAATTGAAAGTTTTCAAAACTTTAAATTCAAAGTTGATGTAAAAATCATTATGAAAATCTGTGATTTTTTACCAAGGTATAATAAGTATTTAACCAAAAATTATCTTCTAATATTCTGAATGAATGAATGTTCGATGTTAAGGTAATATTGATATTACTATAATTTTTTGATAACTGTGTTATTATCAATGTGTAACCTTTTTTTACATTATTTATAATTAACAATTGTTATAGTACCTAATTAATATAAGTACAAATGTTGTCTAACTAATTTCAAAAATGATTATTAACCCATTAACCGCCAAAGTCGGATTAATCCGACAAATATTTTCGTGTCCATTTCGCCAGCGTCGTATATAAACGACCAAATACACCATCACTTTTAGTTTTAATTTTTTATTTAATTATGCTGTATTCTATGAAAAATATGTTTGTATAAGGTAAATAGTTATACAACTAGTAATATAATAATGTAATCAACATATATGTATATGCAACATAATGTATATGCCGTAATAACAGTTTTAAAAGTTCGATGAATTACTATAATATTTTTTCGGAATTTGCATTGACCTGCAGCGCCAGCGACGGTAAAATACGACATTAGGGACGGGACTCATACCAAAGTTTAGTAATACTAAAATAAATGTAATTAAAAATATTTCGCGCTAAACTGACTAATTAATCCCAAAACAAATACAGTGATTTTTAATAAAACGTGTCTTTGTAAATATTTATGAGTGTTTCATTTAATTCCTTTGAAATGGAGTAAATTTACACTAGATAAATATCAGCAACTGCATAGGTGGTCACATCCCTAGTGCATGTGTCTCGAATCAAATTTTGTCAGTACGCTCACCGCCACGGTCGGATATACACGACCACTGCTTACGTCATAAGCGTGTAGTACATTCTGGAATTTTCCATTAGTGTTGTGAATAAGTATCGTTTATTTATCGATACATTGACTATATATGAAAATTGTGTAATAATTATTATGACGACTGCTGAAGAGCTAATTAGAATTTTAGAAGGTGATGATGACGAAGAACTTGTATCAGGCGACGAGTTTGATGTTGAGGAAGAGGTAAATATTTAAGTTTTATTGATTTCTTACATAGTTTTATTTTAGTTTACTTATATTCACGCTATAATATCACTGACGGACGAGACAGACGTGCATAAAGCACCCACCTATGAAGTTTTAAATAAATAAATAGTTAATAATTATTCCGGGACATCTATTTTCCTATTTTTGCTATCTAACCCAAAGTAAACTCACTAAAGCCTGTATTATCCGATCTAGACAATGAATTAACCCATTTATTTACATTATTTCGTAAATACTTATATATATATATATATATAGTAATAGATAAGGAAGGCATCTTGTATGTTACAACATTCTTTTATCGTTTATGTTAATACACGATAAGCTGAATCGGTTACGATTCAGCTAACATTTGATCAGTTCAGGTTTAACTTACCAAAATAGTGTACTTAACATGTTCAGTCACTAACGCCACTATATGTAACGATTCTATCTGTTATCTTCTATTATGCCACTATATGTAATGATTCTATCTGTTATCTTCCATTATTGGTAGAAACTCAGCCTTATACGTATAATTAGATATACCAGGTTCTCTACTAATACTTACTTTGTTGTATCATTTTAGGTTCACGAAAGCGATGAGGTTAATTGGACAACGCAAATTACCCCGCCACAGCTAGAAGATTTCGACGATTTTGTTAGTGGGTTGTCGCCTGATGTCGAATTAGACAGCACCTCTACAGAATTGCAGTTTTTTGAACATTTTTGTAGCAAAAACTTGTTACAGAACATTGCTAATTACACGAATAACTATCATCAACATTTCTTAAGACATACTGATCTTAGAGTTTGTTCAAGACTGCAACAATGGCAAGACGTCACTTTTAACGATATTTATATTTTAATAGCACTTACAATGCTTTTTACGCGAAACAAACGAATATCTATTGAAGAACACTGGTCCACCGACCCTTTATTGCATAGTGTGGTGTTCCATAACACTATGTCGCGAAATAGATATTGCACAATTTTATCAATGTTATCTTTTCATGAAGTGAGTGCAGGAACAACTAATGCAATGAGAATTCACAAAACAAAAATGTTAATTGATCATGCACGTAAAACATTTAAAAGCACATTTATCCCAAATAAAAAACTGTGCATTGATGAAAGCATTGTACCTTTTAAAGGTCGCTTGATTTTTAAACAATACTTACCAAAAAAGCGCAATAGATTCGGCATTAAATTATTCGTTTTATGTGATGTAGAAACCGGCTATATAGTAGATTTCATAGTATACTGTGGATCCGAAACGGAAATAGAAACCGTCCCAAATTTAGGCATAAGTGGATCAGTTGTGGTGGAACTTTTAAAAGATTACTTTTTTTGCAACCGGGAATTGTACGTAGACAACTGGTATACTAGTCCTCGGCTTTTTAAATATTTAAAGGAAAAGGGCACTTACGCGTGTGGCACCGTAAAGTCAAATAGAAAACTCATGCCAAAATTTAAAAAACTAAAGCGTGGGGAAGTTGAGGCTTACATGTCTCCTCCTCTATTAGCTCTTAAATGGCAGGACAAAAAACCAGTATTAATGTTGTCTACAAAACATGATGATAAAATATTACCATCAGACAGTGTAGATTACTCAACTGGGCTACCTAAAATGAAACCACATTGTGTTATAGAATACAATAAAAATATGGGGACGGTGGACACTGCTGATATGATGACAAGCACTTTAGGCTGTATAAAAAAATCAAAAAAATGGTACAAAAAGCTGGGATTTCATGTGATTGATATGTTCTTACTGAATGCATTTTATTTATTTAGAATGCTAAATGTTAACAGAAAATGTAGTTTAGCTGATTTCCAGTTGAACGTAATAAGACAGATAATAAATACGTATAAACATAGTAATTTAGCTCTACCCTCGACTTCGCGCGAAGTCCTTGACACTCATCGTTTTTTACACAACGATGCCTTACAGCATTTTCCTGTTAGGATACCAACAGGCAAAAGTCAGCGATGTAAAGTGTGCGCAGCTAAAAATAAACGGTCAGACACTCGTTTCATGTGCCAAAAATGCAACGTTTATCTGTGCATAAATCCATGTTCTGTTGAATATCACAGTTCACTAAAACAATAGACATCGACTTTTCACATCACCATTTTACGGTCTTCATAGAACCATAGATCTCATGATATCTAAGGTCGACATTCATTTTGTCAAAGTCAACTCAACTCAACAGTTCAACATCCAACGGCGACGAGGTTTCGACGTCTGTGAGAATTATCAGCAAACATTAATTTTACATTAACATTATTTCACAAAAACTAAATGGGTTCAAAAAGTTTGTAATTTTCGCAAGATAGTATTTGATGTAAGTACCTAATTACAAAAGTTCACGTTTTGTTTGTTTTGTAGGAAAATTTGAAGAAAGTCAATCAATTTTGGCTGGCTTTGACGATAGCCAAGATCAAAATGAGCAGGATTTTATAGACAGAAGCCAAGATGCTGCTGATCTATCTTCAACGCTGACCAACAGCGAGTATATGGTGTTTTTAAAAGAGGGTCACTCGCAAATCAGAAGCACTGATAGTACGCCTGATTTATATAGGTCGACGGCGACACAGACCTCAATAAAAACCAAAAATTGTAGCACACAATATGAGGACACTGAAATTGATGATCCTGTTAAAGTAACAGCCTATACCCTGGCAAACAAATATTTTGCTAGCGATGAATTAAAAAAAAAAAAATTATCTCATGCTATATAAATGTCGTCTCGTCAATAATACGTCTCGCCGATATTGAGCATAAATAGTGATAAGACTGATTATACGTACTATTTTTATATTGTTAATGAGAAATGAGTCTGATAATTTGACTGATTATTTAAATACTTATTGAAACTAGTTAGTAAGTATGTTCTACTGAAATAACAAAACTATTGTTCTTATACTGTTAAAAAATATACCTATGATTGTAACTGATTAAGTATAGGTATTGTGATGAGAAATTTATCTGTGATTATTTTAATTATTTTGTTGAAACTTGTTAGTATGTTCTACTGAAATAACAAAACTATTGTTCTTATACTGATAAAAAATATACCTATGATTGTAACTGATTAAGTATAGGTACCTATTGTGATGAGAAATTTATCTGTGATTATTTTAATTATTTTGTTGAAACTTGTTAGTATGTTCTACTGAAATAACAAAACTATTGTTCTTATACTGTTAAAAAATATACCTATGATTGTAACTGATTAAGTATAGGTATTGTGATGAGAAATTTATCTGTGATTATTTTAATTATTTTGTTGAAACTTGTTAGTATGTTCTACTGAAATAACAAAACTATTGTTCTTATACTGATAAAAAATATACCTATGATTGTAACTGATTAAGTATAGGTACCTATTGTGATGAGAAATTTATCTGTGATTATTTTAATTATTTTGTTGAAACTTGTTAGTATGTTCTACTGAAATAACAAAACTATTGTTCTTATACTGTTAAAAAATATACCTATGATTGTAACTGATTAAGTATAGGTATTGTGATAGAAAATAAATCTGAATAATGCAGATAGGTACTGTAATAAATCTTCTAAATCTCTATAAACTTTGTTTTATTTCTTTTAAAAACCTGAAAAGTTTGCCGGAAGCCATAAACCCCTTTGTTCGCAACGAGTCACACTAAATCGTGTCACCGTGTGACTGGTTGAGAAAAATATTCGCATGGAGTAACAGTGTGACTCAATGCGATTTTTTATTCTCATCTAGTAACACTAGTACACGAGTAGTGTTACTCGTTCGGAAAACCAAATCCCATGGAGTAGCAGCGTCATTCGATGCGAATTTTTATTCTCAACTAGTAACATTTTTCAGAATGTCTATTTGACAACGATAAAGTTAAATAAAAATTATAAAATAATGTATGAGTTTCTGATATTTTTTACGCACCGATCTGGCAACATTGCTTCATGGTGAATCGTGCAATGCGTGTGACAAGTTCAGTACACGCTCCGCTGTCATTCAAAATGGAAGCTACGTCTGGTTCGTCAAACAGTGTTGATTTAGTTTTTGTTAATAAAAACGGTGGCACTGTTCTTCTTCGAGCTGGTCATCAATATTACGCCAGGAAAAAACATAAAAGTGGATTGATTGTGTGGGCGTGTACAAAACGAAAGGTGTGCAAAGGTCTTGTAAGAATAAAGGTAAGAAAACTATATTACCAAAATGTATTCCATAGCTTCGTTGTATATAATATTATTGATTTATATGTTAAATGTAAAAAAAATAAAATGTAAAATAGTGATTGTATATAATCATTTAATAAATAATAATACTGCATCTTGAAAAACTTTCCTCGCGTCCTTTAGTGGCAGCCATTTTGTTTTATCACGCTCACTTGAGATTTGTTGAAACCACAGTGACGTATTTTGGGTGCTAAAGCTTTGTCTTGATTTATTTATAGCTTTACAACTAGTTTTATATAAACATTAGCTTATTGAGAGAACAGGCTTTTTAGTTTTAAGTCAATATTTTACCAATATTTTATTTTACTAATATTCTATCCCATTTTACTATTTTAGGAAGAGCGTATATTAGAAGAAACTCCTCATTTATGTACACCAGATTTTGCGAACAACGAAATCCTGAAATCTGTCCAACATTTAAAAAAAGATATGCAGGAATTTCCCAGTGTTCCTCAAAAATACAATGCCATGGTCGGAAAGCTAAAAGATGCGGGAATAGACATAATTACTTCAATACCTAAATTTAGTTCCATTAAAGACACGTTATATAGAACACGTAATTCAGCGGCTCAAGTACAAAAACTACAACATAAAAATGTGCTGGAAGTCGAAGTCCCACCTCGTTATCAAGATTTTTTGTTAGCGGAGTACACATGTGATGATACACGAATACTAGTATTTACTTCTTCCGAAGCAAGGCAAACTTTGTGCGAGCTAACAGACTTTTATGGCGATGGAACTTTCAAAAGTTGTCATATTCCATTTACGCAACTATATTCAATCCATGGCGATATCGGCAGCACGATCAATCACACTAATATAATACCTCTAGTCTACGCTTTGATGAGTCACCGAAACACAGAAGCCTACGTGATTCTGTTCTCTATAATAAAGTCGCAGTTACCCAATTGGAATCCAATAATATTTAAAGTAGACTACGAAAAGGCCGCCATGCGAGCAATTGCTACAGTTTTTCCTTCAATTGCAGTCAAGGGCTGCTATTACCACTATAATAAGGCAATTTTTAAGAAAGGCCGTGAATTGCATATAACAAATACTCAAGACCCAAAGAAGAAACGCATGGTAAGCCTAAGCGCAGTTCTACCACTGTTACCTCAAGAAGAAATCATGAACGGATGGGAGTATATTATTTCGCGATATGATGATAATGACCCACAAATCCAAAAATTTGTGAATTATATGAAAAAGCAATGGCTCCACGAAGATTTTTTAAAAGTCTGGTGTGCTTTTGGGGAGACTCATCGAACCACAAACTTCATTGAAGGCTGGCACCATAAATTGAACAAAGCCGTCGGTAAGAAGAACCCAAATTTGATGCAGTTGTTGCTCATACTTAAAGAAGATTCCCAATTATACACCGTTCGCAACATTCAACATCAAAACAATACACAACCATCCAGAAAACGATTATCAAAGTCAATACTTAATGATAATTTTATACAAGATGCTCAGATGGATTTCGTAAATGGTACTATTACGATTGGGACCCTCCTGGAGATTTTACGACACTAAACTTACGAATGGTCAAAAAGCGAATATTTCTGAATAACTGTTGATTATATTGTGATAAAAGAGAGACTGATTTTAAAGAGAAATTATTAATGTGATATTAGTTGGTAACTAATCTTAATATATAAATGTGATTATTTTGTGTTATAAAGAAGGCTGATTTTATAGGAAAAATTATATAATAGTAGGTAAAAAAGAATTATTTACATTTTGTACTGTAACCAGGTTGTACATCGAAGTACAATTAGACAAAAACACTTTGTTTTAGATTAAGAAATGATTTAAACTAATCTTAATAAATAAGTAGAAAACCTGATCAGTTTTTTTCTGTTACGTCCCTACCTACTAATATGTTAGAAATTTAAACATTATTTTATAATTTTTATTTAACTTTATCGTTGTCAAATAGACATTCTGAAAAATGTTACTAGTTGAGAATAAAAATTCGCATCGAATGACGCTGCTACTCCATGCGATTTGGTTTTCCGAACGAGTAACACTACTCGTGTACTAGTGTTACTAGATGAGAATAAAAATTCGCATTGAGTCACACTGTTACTCCATGCGAATATTTTTCTCAACCAGTCACACGGTGACACGATTTAGTGTGACTCGTTGCGAACAAAGGACTTGAAAACTATAAATATTTTCTAAAATCTAATTGGGGCACAAAGGGGCACACATTAAGAGCTACTCGCGTATGTTTATTCTACAGGGGCACATGCAATGGTTTTAATGTCCGTTTCAACCGCGCGGCCACCTCATAGTATTTGATGAAACTTTGCCAGGAATTAGTGTTAATTTGTTACTTTACACACTTCTTTTCGTGAATTTGTTACAAAAAAAACTAAGACGCTATGACAAAAAATAGTTGGCCGCTAGAACCGCCACTTGCCGTAATCATCGCCCGTGATTACACAGAAACTATATAATGCAGATAGACGAATGATGGATCAAAAGAAAGGCCATAATTTGTTCAATTTGTTACAAAAATAAAAAACGTCAAAACGTAAATAAACAAAAAGTTATGCAATATTTAGTTTTCAGGTTATGAGTAGGTAGTTATGTCACCATAAATATCAAATTAATAGAGGCTAATGTGTATGGACAATTAGTTACTAATTTGTTACAGCGAATAAACAGAAAAAAATATATTAGAAAGTAGGTTCAATAATTTGTTAGAGTCGATTTTAGTTGGCCGCTCGGACGGCAATATGCCTAAAATACAATGGCGTTTATCTCGTTATTAAAAGTAGGTTTAAGCTTAGTTAAAGTACTAAGCGACGGGTAACGTAACCTAGTTTGGATAAATACGGCGAATATAACTGCAGCATTCATATTTTAAAAGATATTTACAAAAAACAGTAGTATGAAACCGTATGAGAGTAGGGTGACCATGATCACATTAGTACAAAGGCATGTTTTTAATGTTGTACTCTGTTTGAACGAATATGCGGTACGTTTTGCGGCCATATTGATGTCTATTGTTCTTAATTCTTTGAAGTATTTACTGATAAGATTTTCGTTTCATTGACTTTCCGCAGGTGTTTTATGATGGGAACGATTCCAGAAAAAGGATCTCTTTTGTTCCCAAACTATTGTTAAAAATATTTGTCGCACGGGGTTTAAAAAGCCATAATTTTTTGTTGTGAATATTGTCATTACTGTGCTGAATTTTGAAGTGTGTGCTCGTACGTATTTAATTCCCGTGATTTTCATACTACTAAGTTACTGAGACAATTAAAACTAAATTCAGAAGTGTCTAAAACTGCTTAGCTATGAGTTGTGCCCACTTATATATTGGATTTGTTAATGTAGAACTCACCACCAAAAAGTGTATTGCAGACTCAGAGGGATCGAAATCGACTGCGGTAAGTTTAATTTTTACAATTTTATGATGAGATCACGAAGAAGTCTTAAAAATATTCTTAGCTTAATAACTTACATTAATTTACCTGTATAATATAATTGTGGTAACCACACTCCTTTCGTTATTTAAAAAGTAATATTCGGCGCCAATTTCAAATCGGATAATATAGAACAGGATAAATCACGGCTTTTAAGTATTCTTTTATTTAAACCAATGGCAGAGCTCTATTTAAAGGGCTCTTAAGTTCTGTCCAATCGCAAGCCTGCTTTTATATATGCGTTTCCCGCCAATTGTCTAGGTATAGTAAAAGAGTGACAATTCAGCCCACCCACGTTTCGTGTTTTCAAACAGTGAATACGTAAAATTTAAATTAACAAACTTATTAACTGCTATAGTGATTCCCTAGGGAAGAATTAACTGGTAATTCACTTAACTGTGAACATTCTGTGTGAAAGTGCATCAACGTGCATCTTGAATCTTGAGACCTAGATCCAGGCAACCCCTAGTGACGAGCGTAATATCCAATGTAAGGATTTCTGTCTTAGGGACAGATTCTTAAGCGCTATAACTGGTCTCTACAATCCGGTGGCTGCTCCCAAATGAAAAAAATCTCCTTTTAAAAATTTTATTAATGTATTGTCGCTGTTAAATGACTATGGGGAATAAAAAAAAATGATATCGTTAATATTTACAAACATCAAAGAAATCTTTTTAAAATAACTCGCTGCATCAGTAACGTCGACTTTTCTTAATTATAGAAAGTTCTTGCCCTTAGTATGTACTTACATAGCAGTAATTGGTAGTACCTATGTATATTTTGTGTGTGATGCAGTCAACGGATGTTTGACCTTTGTATTCATATTATCAATTGTTTTATTGCAGCAAAAATGGGTAAAGCTGGACGAAAACCTATTGTTGAGAAATCAAAACAGAGAGAAGTTTTTATGAAATATGCCGACAAACTACTGGATGTTAAATTGAGAGACCCTATATTTGATACAATTGCAAGTGATTTGGATAATCTTATGACACCGGCAGCCCTTTACATGTCACTGAAAAGGAATTTCAGGGAGTTTCTAAACACTGAATGTAAGCAGCAAACTGTATGTCTGTCCTCGTCATCTTTATCATCATCCTCAAGCAATAGCCCGAGAACCTCATCCAAAATATCACATTCTCATGTCGAGTCCAACCAGCATCATAGTGAAAACGACACAAAGAACTTCAAGTTTGAATTAGATATCTATGACTGGAAAAAACTGCAACCATTAAATGTCTTGTATAAAAGAAATGACTTGAGAACATGTACTCCATTTAAAAAATATAAAATACTGCCTAAGTACAAATGGGTGGATATTTTAAGAGAAAAGATTTGGCTTATTTCTAGATTACCATGCACATGGAATTTCAAAAGTTACAAAGTGGAGTCTGAGCATCATATTTTAGTAAAAGGTCAATGCAGTCAATGTAGCGCTTTAACAAAAATAGCGTGTCAAAAAATAACAGATAATATTATTGAAGGACAATGCCAAATTACAGTCGGAGAAAAAAATAAAAAACATGATCCGAGAAAAAAATATAGAATGAATGCATTGGTCAGACGAAAATTAGCTAAAAAGCTCAAACACGATTCAGCTTCTTTGGTTCATAAACAACTGGCAGCAAAAATGTCTAAACAAGGAATTACAGATACAGCACCAGTAATCCCAACACTCAATGCATTGCGAAAAATTAAGTACGAAGAACGAAAAAGAATGTGGTTACACAATAACGTTATTCTGAGCATTCTTACGATGGCTGTGACCAAACCAATTTTTTTACGTGATATACACTTTTTTCCTCGAATTCACATTTATTACTGGACTGATGAACAACAACAATACTGCCGTGAATATCAATCTTGTTTTCAAAGATTAACTATCACATTGGATGCTACAGGTTCAATCTTTCAACCTCTTAAATTACCAAATGGTTATGAATTGAGTAAGAGACTTTTCTTATACGTAATAATATTAATAAATCAATTCGATGTGTGTGTACCTTTATGTCAGATGATAACCGATTCACATGACACTGCGTCTGTTTCTGCATGGTTATTACAGTGGTTGAAAAATGTTCGTTGTCATCCTGACGAAGTTATAACAGACGATTCTTCTGCGTTAGTAGCAGCAAATGTTAGAATATTCAGTGATTTTACATGTGTGAAAGACTATTTACTTCGTTGTTTTAGTATTTTGAATGGAAATAAAGAAGAACTACCAAAAACATTTATTAGATTAGATACCAGTCATTTTATAAAGACTCTGTATAATTTGAATTGCTTCGAAAATGTTGACACAAAAATTAAAATGTATTATATTCATTGTATCCGCTACATTAAAGAATGTCAAGACTTTGCACTTGTAAAGGAAATCATTACAAAAATGATAAAACTTTGCCTACATCAAAATGATTTTGAAAACGATGATTCAGGTTTGAAGGAGAGCAAGCAAAACCTTGACAATTTGTTAAACAGTCATAAGTATGCTGATTTTAAAAATGTGGATCAAAATGAAGAATTTGAATATGATCAAATTGTCATTGATGATGCCGGCGTTCGAGACATTGTCGCATGGTTCGATCTGTTGGTAGATAATGAAAAAAAAAGTAACCCTGCAAATTCCTATGTTGGTAAAAGTAGTTCATATTATTTACCACTTTTCATCCCTACTTTAAAAAGATTATTTATAAAACTTCCTTTGTGGAGCAACGTAATGTGCTCTTATTTCAAATCGGAAACCTTAAACGCATCGTCTTCATGTGTAGAAAGCTATTTTCGCACTTTAAAACAGTTAGTTTTTAAAACAAAAATAGCGAGACAACGAATTGACGAATATTTGCAGCATCATTACGATTATATCAAAGGAGAATTGCATTTAGCATTAAATCAATTAAAAAACTTAGGTTCCACTACTTTACTAAAATCTAAATCACGCCGAACTAGGCGTGCCATGACTAAAAATATTTATAAAAAAGAAAAGGTAAATCCTAAAAAACAAATCCAACAAAAACAAAAAGAATTATATTTTTCCAGTGATTCTATATTTAGTGATAGACCATCCTATTTGGAGAACTGGCGAGGAGAATCGAATACACATAATCGCCTGAAAAAAGATGATGAAATAGTAATTATAAGAAACGGGAATTTAGCTTTGAAGGAAAGCTCGGGTTATTTCAATACATGTGCCTTCGATTCGGCATTTTATTTAATAGGTCAAGCCTGTATTAGAAGTTCTGCTTTCAAAAGCTTTTTGAGTGAATTAAAAGGAGATTGTGTTATTAATTACATTTTTATGCTTTTGAACGGAGCACATGATATAGAGCAAATTTACAATTGTAGATCAGAAATAACAAAAACTTTTTTCCAAAATAAAGACTGCAGTTGCAATGTGGCTTACATATTTGAAAAAATATTTATAAAATATTTTACAAGTGCTCAATACTTGAAAACCTGTACAAATTGTAATTACATACAATTGAAAAGAGACCATGTATTTATTTTAATTAACCTTGATATTTTAAAGTTATTTGGAATATCAAGTTTAGAAGAAGCAATTTGTTTCGATGAAAAAATTAACACAATGTGTCAGAAATGTGACACACAGTTGAAAGGAGAACTTAAGTTAGGCGAGATCATAACATTTGATTTAAACGGAGCTGCAGACTCAGTCTTACTCACTGAGCTGCCGATTACTATTAACATTAAGGATAATTACTATTTCTTAGTTGGTACTATAGAATTTATACCAGGCACAAAAATAGGCCACTATAAATGTCATTTTTTAAATAACAATACATATTTTTGTTACGACGACAATTCTTTTAAAATCGACATAAGTACCTCTAATAAAATTTGTCTACATTCTGTGTCATATATTCGAGTCAGTTAATTTATAAATATTATGTTAGTTTATAAAGTTTTTATATTTATCTTGTTGACTTTAATTACTTGATTGTTTTGCCTTTGTGTTGATTTTGAATAAAGAAATTTTAATCGATAACTGACTTTTACTTTTATGAAGTATGCTACAGGATGCCTTAACTTAAAATGTATTTATATAAGCACTCGCCCTAAAAAAATAAGATATAAATATCGAACATTACAACAGTCACTATTCAGTCTCACTTCATTGTGAAAATGCATGGTCACCCTACTCTCATACGGTTTCATACTACTGTTTTTTGTAAATATCTTTTAAAATATGAATGCTGCAGTTATATTCGCCGTATTTATCCAAACTAGGTTACGTTACCCGTCGCTTAGTACTTTAACTAAGCTTAAACCTACTTTTAATAACGAGATAAACGCCATTGTATTTTAGGCATATTGCCGTCCGAGCGGCCAACTAAAATCGACTCTAACAAATTATTGAACCTACTTTCTAATATATTTTTTCTGTTTATTCGCTGTAACAAATTAGTAACTAATTGTCCATACACATTAGCCTCTATTAATTTGATATTTATGGTGACATAACTACCTACTCATAACCTGAAAACTAAATATTGCATTACTTTTTGTTTATTTACGTTTTGACGTTTTTTATTTTTGTAACAAATTGAACAAATTATGGCCTTTCTTTTGATCCATCATTCGTCTATCTGCATTATATAGTTTCTGTGTAATCACGGGCGATGATTACGGCAAGTGGCGGTTCTAGCGGCCAACTATTTTTTGTCATAGCGTCTTAGTTTTTTTTGTAACAAATTCACGAAAAGAAGTGTGTAAAGTAACAAATTAACACTAATTCCTGGCAAAGTTTCATCAAATACTATGTGCTTGTTCACGTTGGAACGCGCGGGCGCGGTGGCGAAATAGGCGCGGTAGACGTCGCGAGCTCGTGTTCACATTAACCGCCAGGCGTTCGCGCGAGTGTGACGTATTGTCAGAGGTTGTAAATATGGACCACGATCTTTTATTTTTAACCGAAAATTCATACCTAAAGTGGGAGATGCTAAAAATTAGAATTGGCGTGCACGAAATTAATAAAGAAAGAGAACGGTATGGTGAATTTCATACTTTATATGGTAATTTGAGAGAACATCCTTCAAGATTTTTTGGATATACCAGGATGAGTGTCCGCTGTTTTGATTACATACTGGATTCAATAAGGAGTGATATTTCAAAAGTGGACACAAATTTTCATAAAAGTATAAAGCCCGAAGAAAGACTGTTTGTAACTATAAGGTGAGTTTAAAAAAAAATAATTTTCATAGTAAGTAGTTAAGTAAATTATCATTTTTTATCGGGATACATATTGCAGTCATTCAAATTCAAACAAGGTTCCTCTTTATTATTTAATTTAATTAATATTATCGTTATCAATTATACAAAGTTTAATTTCCATAATTAGTCGTGTTATAATCGTATGTATTATATCCATGGTGAGACTGCGTCATGCCACTATTCATTTCGTCCATAATAACTTGTGTAATATTGTTTCTAGCGCGTAGTTTTTGCATAGGAGATAATTCTTTCATGTACGGCAACAAACTTTTAAAAAATAACAGATCTTCGAAATCTTGTTCGTGTTGTTTGCTGCTTTGTGACAGTTTAAGTTGTAATAATTCCAACTTTTTCTTCTCCAATTCCATAAATTCCTGTCTTACATCTTGTGCACATTTACGTTTGGTGCTCGTACTTGAAGATGCACCAGCTATGGATTGGGGAGTTGAGGACCGCTCATCATCATCATTATTATTGCTGTTTTCATCAGTAGTTTCATCTAAATTGCCTTCATTTATTTCTGGGGTAACATCATCTTTTATGAACAGCATCATTTGAAAATATGGCCACATTGAAGTGTTTTGATCTGTTCCAGCATCACCAGAACGAGAAACCGGAATTTTCTTAAATTCTTTCATAAATTGGTCCCGAATGTTCTTCCATTTTTTCCTTAAAGCCTTTTCTGTAAAATCAGAAATATTGTTTAGTGTTGATGATTAGTGTAAATATATTTAAGTTTTACATTATAATTACATTTTTTATTATGTTTCAGATATCTCTCCACTGGATTGGCATTTCGATCTTTGGCATATAGCTTTCGTATGGGTGTTAGTACTGTGTCTGAGATTGTTTATAGTACCTGTGAAGCTATTTGGAAAAACAATTTGAATGTCCACATGCCACAGCCATCTGAAGACCAGCTTATGAATATTGCTTCAGATTTTAGGGAGATGTGGCACTTTCCTAACTGCATTGGCAGTTTGGACGGTAAACATTGTAGGGTTAAACGACCTAAAAAATCAGGATCGGCATTTTTTAACTACAAGCATTATTTCTCTATTGTTTTGCAAGCTGTGGCTGATGCGAGGAAAAGATTTTTAACTATTGAAGTGGGAGGTAGAGGAAAGCAAAGCGACGGCGGTACATTTAATGCCTCGTCCCTGAACCGGTTACTCGAAAGAGGTGCATTTAATATTCCGGAACCAAGAACATTACCTAATTCTAATATTACAGCTCCATATGTTATATTAGCCGATGAAGCTTATCCTCTTAAAGAATATATAATGCGTCCATACCCACAAAAAACATTGAATCAAGAGAGAGAAAATTTTAATAATAGATTGTCAAGAGCGAGAAAAACCGTGGAGTGTGCATTTGGAATTTTATGCAATAAATGGCGAATTTTGTTAAAACCTATTGAAACTGATGTTAAACATGCACGCCTGATTATAAAAACTGCTTGCTTATTGCATAATATTGTAATTGATACAGATGGTTACGATTGTGATAATGAGTTCACAATTCCAACTCGACACCAAAGGCGACAAACTAGAACTGGAAGAAACAACAATCCATCAAATCGGGCTAAACAAGTTCGGAATTTATTCACGAAATATTTTTGGGAAAACAATCGTTTAATATACACGTACCGTAAAACGGGGTGAATAGAATTCACGGGGTGAATAGAAATATTCTTGGGAAAAAGTCTAAAAGCCTGTGATTCGAAAACTACTTTAAAAATCGCAACAGCGTTTTTTTTTTTACAATGGCAATATTTTTTCTTTGGTCTGACAACATTTGAATAGTTTGAAGTTAGCAATTTATGTGACAAAAGTGAGATCAAAGTACAACGGTTGTGTGTATGTCTTTTGCGCTCCTATTAACTTTGTAGTTATTATATAAACTGTGTTTTTTATAGTAAAATTAGTTCATTCAACAGCAAAGTGTATCCAGAATAAATTGAAAGGGTAAGTTTTTCTAATTAGTTTGATTTTTATTGTTAAAATGATAAAAATTTAGCACCCTTAAATATTTCTCGATTACGAGGTGAATAGAGACGACTGAGGGGTAAATAGAAACGCCATATGAGGTGAATAGAAACGGGAAAGGGGTAAATAAGAACGAGAAAGGGTTTAATAGAAACGCTAAAGGGGTTTTTAGAAACGTTTTTGATAGGGTTGGCACTTTATGCAGGTTGCTGAGTTCTTACTTTATTACCAAAATTTTTAAGGAGTTGTTTATGCTTTCAATTAAAACATTCATTTTGTTATGACGAAAGATATTTTTTTTTTAATTTAATTATTAATTTTGTATACGCAGGTATAGTAGCAATATGCCACGCATCTACAAACCAGACCCTCGGGGTAAGAAGTATTTAAAATATGACGTCAACTTAATACAACAGGCTGTTAATGAATATTCTGCGAGTAAGGCCTCTTTTCCATTAGGCCTCTTTTCCATTACACGGTTTCTCGCCGTGAAAATCTACGGTTAATTCGCCGCGTGTAGGCACGGTCGTCAGTGTGGTATGGATCACTATATGAGCTTGTCGACATGCACGGTGGCGCCAAGGCACGGCGCACAGTGGGCTGAAAATCGGCTTTCATAGACATTCGATTTTTTTTTCGAATTGGTCAAATTTTTTGATTGGAATTGTTTAAAACAATCATGACCTTGAGGTATAATTGGTATGACGTCATAGAACATAGTGGAAGATAGACTTTTGATTTTTTTTCAAAATACTTGTATGGGAATTATCATAAAATCTTCAATATCTCAGCTATCGCATATTTGCGCAAAAGAATTCTTTCACACAAAAAATCTCCTATTTTTTTGCCAATTTTTGATATATTTCACTTTTATGGCAGAGGTGCGATGAAAAAGAAAAAAAATAAAAATAATTTTATTATTTTTATTTCTTCATTTATAACGATTATAAATGAATTTAATTACGCATTAGAATAATATAACAAAGAATATATAGCACAATAGTCTAGGCCATCGTGAGCCGCTTTTTTAGTCATTGATTTTTATACTACCTAGCAGAAAAACAGCATCTTATACGTAAAAAAACAATTCTTAAATTGTTGACAACAAATACTCGACTTTATCGGAAGCCTGACCCTTTTAGCCTATAACAATTACCGAGAATTATTGCTAATAGGTACCTACCTATTAACTAATAGGTAGGTGATCACTGATCACCTAATTTAAGTTTTATTATGACAATGAAGGGTTTTTAGGCTAATTACTAATCGTTCTCCAGAGGAACTTACAGAATCACTGTGCAGGTGCCTAATGAGTTATAATCATTAGGGTTAATTTAGTTCTGTACAGATATCTCACAGGTATTTAAAGTGCAGTATTGGGAACAATTATTCAGTTCACATTGATTTCCCCTTGTGTTAACAGTGAAATTGTGCTTGCAAAAAATGGAGAGTTTATCTACTTACCTAGATTTCTTCATGATTTTGAAGAATTCGGGGAAGTACAGTGACAGCCTTGCACTATATAATGCTGTAGTTTCTCGTTTGAACTTAAATCTCTCCGATGAAGATAATTTAACATTAAAAGAATATTGCAGAAGGATTACACTAGCTATTACAAGGAAATGGAAGCAAGCCAACAGAAAACTGGAGTGTTTCTTAAAGGAACACAAAAACTGGCTTGAGACTGATATTGATTGGCCTAGTTGCATAAAAGTACCTGCTGCTTCAGGCATTGTGGATTCTGAAGTAAATGCCATATCTCCTCAACCTTCCACATCTACATCAGCAGCAATATCAGTTGGAACAATGACAAAAAGAAAGGCACCAACTCGTAAACCATTTCAAGATCTAGGAAAGAAACAAAAAAGAAGGCGAATTACAGATCAAGAAAATTGTGAGTCCAGTGAGATAGCATATGCTGCTATCATAAAGATGAGACAAGAAGGAAAGGAGAATATTGCTTCAGCACTAGAATTCATGTTGACAAATCCAGGAGCTGCTGATAAGTTCAATAATTTAATTCATCAATCGTTGGCCAAGCAAGTTTTCACACCCGAGAAGGCACTTGGCATATTTCTCTCTTTAAAATTATCTAAGTGGCAATATATAACATTGAGAGAAACAGCCATACGTGAAGGCGTAAAAGATTTGTATCCATCTTATTACAAAGTTCAACAGGCGAAATTACAATGTTATCCTTCCAAACAAACAATAACAGTGACGGATTCATCAGCAAAAATTTCTCTTCAAGGATTATTAGATTTAACAGTCAAAAGAATCTTCGACAGTTTACCTGAGTGCGTAGAACAGAAACAGTTAATATTAATATCGAAATGGGGATTTGACGGTGCGTCTAGCCAGAGCAGATATAAACAGACAATGGACAGTGAAAATGATAATTCTAGTGTCTTCATGACATCATTAGTTCCATTGAAACTAATCAATGGCAGTGACACCATATGGAAAAACCCGAAACCCTGTTCTTCATCATTTTGTCGTCCCGTGCGATTTAGCTTCATGAAAGAAAGCAAACTGGTTGTCAATGAGCATTTAGACAGTATGAAAGAAGAAATAAAAGCGTTTAGACCGACAGATAGTGGCAGCAACAAGGTCACCCATGACCTTAAGATGACCATGATCGATGGCAAGGTCTGCACTTACATCTCTGAAGCCAAAGCCAGCTCAGTTTGCTATTTATGTTTGGCAAAACCTTCAGAGATGAACAATTTAACGGAAGTGTTAAAAAGGCCTGTTTCTGAGAATTTATACGAATTTGGGCTGTCTTCGTTACATGCACGCATCAATTGCATGGAATGCCTTTTAAATATTTCTTACAGACAAGATCTTAAAAAATGGATGGCAAAAGGGGAAGAAGATAAAGCTATTCTGCAGGCAAGGAAAAAAACAATCCAAGACGGTTTCAAGCGGGAACTGAACCTGATCATAGGTGTGGTTAAACAAGGCTCAGGAACAACCAACGATGGAAATACAGCACGGAGATTTTTTGAATTTCCGGAAAAAACCGCAGCCATTACGGGTCTGGATGAGAATTTGATTCGGAGATTTGCTGTTATTTTACAGGCTATTACATCAGAAGAAAATATATATATTGAAAAATTTAAAGAGTACTGCCTAAAGACAGCAGAGAGGTATTTGGCACTTTATAACTGGTATTACATGTCGTCAACTGTGCACAAGTTACTTGTACATGGGGCAGATATTATAGCTTGTAATGCAGTAGTACCAATTGGGTGTCTTTCAGAAGAAGCATCAGAGGCTCGTAATAAGGACTTTCGAAGATTTAGATGTCATCATTCAAGAAAAAAGAGCAGACAATGTTCTAATGAAGACATTCTAAACATGCTTCTTCTCACTTCAGACCCTCTCATTTCTTCAGTTAGACCAATTATGGATGTAAAGAACAGGAAAGCTCTCTTCTCTGAAACTCGGGATCTTTTGGATAACCTGCAAGAACCCGATGTCGAATTTTGCGATATAAATCAATTAGATTCCGAATCTGAATCAGAATCAGAATGTAGTGATTGTGACTAACAGTAGGTTAAGATGTTTTTGTTTATTTACTAACTTTTTATTAGTTTTACTTTTGTTAGTATTAATTTAGAGCATGTCTGTAAATAATCAATTAAATTTTATTTTTAGAATGTATTTAGATTTAGGTACTATTTTTGTTCTATTTTTTTTTATATAAAACTATTTAAAATTTAAATGTAAGTCATATTTGTAGTTGTATATTATATGTTTAACTGTTATTATACCCTAATGATAATAACCCATTAGGCACAGTGATTCTGTAAGTTCTACCTCTGGAGAACGATTAGTAATCAGCCTAAAAACCCTTCATTGTCATAATAAAACTTAAATTAGGTGATCAGTGATCACCTACCTATTAGTTAATAGGTAGGTACCTATTAGCAATAATTCTCGGTAATTGTTATAGGCTAAAAGGGTCAGGCTTCCGATAAAGTCGAGTATTTGTTGTCAACACTTTAAGAATTGTTTTTTTACGTATAAGATGCTGTTTTTCTGCTAGGTAGTATAAAAATCAATGACTAAAAAAGCGGCTCACGATGGCCTAGACTATTGTGCTATATATTCTTTGTTATATTATTCTAATGCGTAATTAAATTCATTTATAATCGTTATAAATGAAGAAATAAAAATAATAAAATTATTTTTATTTTTTTTCTTTTTCATCGCACCTCTGCCATAAAAGTGAAATATATCAAAAATTGGCAAAAAAATAGGAGATTTTTTGTGTGAAAGAATTCTTTTGCGCAAATATGCGATAGCTGAGATATTGAAGATTTTATGATAATTCCCATACAAGTATTTTGAAAAAAAATCAAAAGTCTATCTTCCACTATGTTCTATGACGTCATACCAATTATACCTCAAGGTCATGATTGTTTTAAACAATTCCAATCAAAAAATTTGACCAATTCGAAAAAAAAATCGAATGTCTATGAAAGCCGATTTTCAGCCCACTGTGCGGCGCCGCGGCCGCGTGCGCCGTGACTGCCCCTCGGCGCGCCGCGTCTACGCACGGCGTGATTTTCACCAGTGTTGTATGGCAGTCTATCGGGGTGTGTCGACGGTGCCGGACGTACGCACGGATTCGTGACCGCTTATATACGCTGTTTCGCGATTTTATTATAAAATGAACATAAATCAAGAATTATTAATTACGTTGATTCAAGAAAGGCCTGTAATATGGGATAAGACCATCGACGATTATAAAAATAAGCGGCTTAAATATGATTCCTGGAAAGAAATATTTATTCATTTCCAGCCCACATTTGAAGATTTAAGTGGTGATGAGAAAAACAAGTTTGGTAAGTTACAGATATTTAATTATTAACTTTTTACTTATGCATAGTTGTTTTGATAGGAGAGGCGACCTTCGTTAGATACAAAATATTGTGCAAATCTGTTGCGAACTTCATTAGCCGCCAAACTTCCGCGAACTGCATTCGTGATAGGTAACTGGATTAGTTCCGATTCTGAATCAAGGGTGGACTCATTTTCACTCGCATTGTGAAACTGAAAGTTTTCCTGCTTATGTATAAAATTTTGCAAAACACAACATGTTTTCACAATATCAACTGCCAAATCGATGGACACATTCATTGGCCGGTGAAAAATTCGCCATTTATTGGATAAAATGCCAAACGCACATTCAACAAATCTTCGCGCTCTGGTGAGTCTGTAGTTAAATGTACGTTTTAATTGATCAAGCTGATGACCACCAAATGGACGAAGCAAGTGATAATGCAAAGCAAAGGCTTCGTCCGCAACGAACACATATGGCAAATCGTAGTCAATTTTCCAGGCAAACGTGTTGCATCGGGTAGATTTAATCCGTTGTTTGTTAAATTTTTCCAAAATGGGGTCTCTTTAAACACACTGGAATCACACTCCTTTCCGTAGGCGCCAACGTCAACAAATATAAAGTTGTAATCGCTATCTACTACTGCCATCAAAACTATAGAAAAAAAATGTTTGTAATTTAAAAACATCGAGCCACTATCAATTGGCTTAATAAGTCTGATGTGTTTTCCATCGACCGCTCCTAAGCACAGCGGGAAGTTGGAAGATTCTTGAAATTTGCTTGCAATGTGTAGCCAGTCTTCTTTAGATGGCATTTTCATATATTCTTTATACAGTTCTAACCAAATGTAGTGGCATACTTCACGTACGATGCAACTTATGGTTTTTATTCCAATTCTATAGCTGTAGTATAGGTCAGTAAAGGTATCTCCTGTTGCTAGATACCTGAAATATAAAACAAAACGGTTCAGGTTCAAATACTAAAACCCCATTTTAGGTCGGGGTCGATTCAGTTTAGGTCGGGGGTTTTTATAAATTTTGAATTTAATAATTATTATTTATTTATTTTCAGGGCAAATGGTGATGAAGAAGTGGACCAATATGAAAGATAGCTGGATAAAATATGACAAAAAAATTAATGAATGTAAGTCTGGTTCTTCAGCAAAAAAAATAAGAAAATATATGTTCTATGATGAAATGATGTTCCTAAAAAAAAATGTTGAGCATCGCAAGACCGATTCTAACATGACTGAACATGTTCATGATTCTAGCCTCAGTAATGAAAATTTTGATAGTGCAGTCCCGAATCAATCAAGCTCGGGATACACTGAACGGAGTGAGACGCAAAGGGCTAAAAAAAAAAGAAAAAATGAACTAAGTGAAGTTGACATTAGGTTTATGAAGTTTATGGATTCAGCAGAACGAGATGAGAAAAAGAAAAGCCGTAGTATGAACTTTTTTATGGGAATCGCTGATACAGTTGACAAGTTCAGTGATGAAAATATGATAGACTTTCAGTTTCAAGTAATTTCAATAATTAAAAATATTCAACAAAGACAGTGTACTCAGTATATACCTACATCAAGAAACCAATGGGATCAAGGCCATCAAGGATATTTAAGTGGTACAGCATCCTCAAATGCGCAATCGTCAACATATGGATATTCTACAGCTGCTAGATCGGGCTATGGAATAAGTCGTCCACAGACGTCTTCTCATGATTTTGGACACGGTTCTGGTTTAGAGCCAATCCACTACCGACCCGAATCACAATTATCTGTACATAGTGTAAATGCGGAAAGTATCTCGGCAGATTCTCAAGTTTCTATTGAAGACGAATTCGATTTTAGTACCGCACTTGAGTAGCATTTTCAGCGTAGTGTATTTTTTGATTTACTTGTTCTTAAATTAATAATTATTAAAATTCAATTACATGTAATAATTTTGTTTGTGTGCAATAAACAATTTTAAACTAAAATATGTCATTTAATTTTGTACCTACTTACCTCAGAGTTACAGCCAATCTTTCTGCGGGCGATATACTCTCTCGCATAAAAGTATCTTGATGTTTTAGTTCCTGGGATAATTTTTGGAGCAAGTTGTCGAATGTAGTTTTCTGCATTCTAAAATAATTGTAAAACTTGTCTTCATCTTCTCTCAATTGATTCTTGACAAGTGTATGAAACGCGCCATATTCCTCCCTTTTTTCTAAAATCGGATGTATCCAAAACCTTACTTCCCTTTTTTTTGGGTCTAATACAATTTAAAATAATAATAATACATATACATATAATATTACTTGAAGTTGTGCTATGTTATAAATATTTTCTAATACCTACATTTTTTTGTTTTCAGGGAAATATACTTTTAAACGAAAAACCTCACCAATGTCAACCTGATTTTGACCGAAACAAAGTGACAAAATTAATGCAGAAAATAAAGAGAGAAATCACTTCAGCAGACGTACCAAGCATTTCAGCAACATACGACAAAAATGTAGCTTCCTTATATTTAGAAAGTAGCAACAGCAATATTGTGAGTAAAATTCCTCCATTTTGTAAAGTAAAGTCTGCATTGTATAAATACAGAAACAAAAATGCTAATGTAAAAAAAATATATTACAATACATTATCAGAAATAGAAGTTCCTGAAAAATTTCATTCTTTTTTACTTGCCAAGTATATTGACGAAGATATTTCTATTTTAATATTTTGTTCAGAGCATGCTAAGAATTTGATGAAAACCCGCAAACATTTTTTTGGCGATGGCACTTTTAAAAGTTGCCCACAACCGTTCATACAATTGTATTCGTTGCATGCTGATTTGGGTAGCTCCCAACAAACAACAAATATTGTGCCATTAGTATATGCTCTTATGAGTACTAAATCAACCAAAGCTTACACCGCTCTCTTTTCTGTAATAAAATCACAGATTCCGGATTGGCAACCACATAGTTTTCAGTCGGATTTTGAGGCAGCGGCTATGACTGGTTTTAAAAATGTCTTTAAATCAGCATCAATCAAAGGGTGCTTTTTTCATTTTTGTAAAGCAATTTGGAAAAAGGGGAAAGGGTTAGGGTTGACAAAATCTAAATATTTGCGAAAACAAGTAGCGCTTAGCGCAGTCTTACCCTTATTACCAGAAGAAAAGATTTTTGAAGGTTGGTTTTACATAGCCGCACAAAGCCCAGATGACGAAAAAAGTAAAGAATTTAGAAAATATATGCTGCGCAATTGGCTGAAAGATAACTTTTTAAAAGTGTGGTGCGTATTTGGGGCAAAACACCGCACAACTAATGCCCTCGAAAGTTGGCATAATAAACTTAACAAAAAAATTCTTAAAAAAAGCCCCAGTTTATTAAGACTTCTTAATGTCTTATACGAAGACATAACGCTTTCAATAGTTAAATCTATGCAGAACCAACCTTCCAAGCTACGCCTTGATAAATATATACAAAACGATCAGAATATACAAGATGCCCAAATGGAGCTCATAAACGGCGACATTACGGTTGGACATTTTTTGGAAAAACTAAGATAGTTTTTCCAAGAAATCTATTTTAGTTTTTCCAAAAAATGTGAACTAAACAAATACAAAATCTATGATTTTAGATGATTTCAATTCTTATAAATAGTCAGTACTCAAACTAATATAGTGGCTGTTTGTTATGATAATTATTTTGTCAACAGTCAGTATTTACCTACTTTCGTTAGGATGTTTCTTATTTGTATTAATAAGACTTTTTGCTATGTAAAATTTTATCATTCTATAATTTTAGTTTTTGTTTTTTAGCCGGAAGTAATTTCGTGGCTGTTTTTTTTGCATATAAATTGTTTTTATTCATAAGGTAATACATAAGACTGTTTTATACCATGTCGATCAATGTGTGATTCTATAATCTGTGACTCTATAATCTGTGATTCTATTTTTTGTAACAAGTAATTTAGTGGCTGTTTGTATGTATATAGTTTAATTTTTTTTTTTTTTATTTATAACGTAATCAGTAAGAAAATACCTATATCTACACAAACCATACAAAATGATGACGAATCTGTGATTTTGAATAGTTATGTAGTAAATATGTTTCGTTTTAAGAACATATCATAAGAACAAATCATTGTTTAATTCGTGATTATCAAGATTTATCTTAGTTAGTAAGATTTTATTTGTAAAAGGTATACCAAATGATGAAGAATCTGTGATTTTGAATAGTTATGTAGTAAATATGTTTCGTTTTAAGAACATATCATAAGAACAAATCATTGTTTAATTTGTGATTATCAAGATTTATCTTAGTTAGTAAAATTTTATTTGTAAAAGGTAATTAATCTGTGATTTATAAACCGATTCCTTCCAGAAATAAATAGTACATTAAAATTATTTATTTATTTTTTACTTTTATTTAAACCACTTCGCTACGTATTAAATCTAAGCTTCCAGAACTAATAACGTTTTACTTACAGATATAGGTATACATTTATTTTTTTTACAAACAAATGTAAAAATACATGTTAACCTTCATACACAAATCCTGAGGTGCCAACCCTAGTGGGGCAGAATCCACAAAGTGTTTATGCTAGTGTTATCCGCCCCATCAAATCAGAATAGTGGGGCATATTCCACTGCAAAATTTTAGGCAGTCCACTTTGCCACACCAGGGTGGCGGGCTTGGTGGGGCAAAGTGGAATTACTCGCTCGGGATACACTGAACGGAGTGAGACGCAAAGGGCTAAAAAAAAAAGAAAAAATGAACTAAGTGAAGTTGACATTAGGTTTATGAAGTTTATGGATTCAGCAGAACGAGATGAGAAAAAGAAAAGCCGTAGTATGAACTTTTTTATGGGAATCGCTGATACAGTTGACAAGTTCAGTGATGAAAATATGATAGACTTTCAGTTTCAAGTAATTTCAATAATTAAAAATATTCAACAAAGACAGTGTACTCAGTATATACCTACATCAAGAAACCAATGGGATCAAGGCCATCAAGGATATTTAAGTGGTACAGCATCCTCAAATGCGCAATCGTCAACATATGGATATTCTACAGCTGCTAGATCGGGCTATGGAATAAGTCGTCCACAGACGTCTTCTCATGATTTTGGACACGGTTCTGGTTTAGAGCCAATCCACTACCGACCCGAATCACAATTATCTGTACATAGTGTAAATGCGGAAAGTATCTCGGCAGATTCTCAAGTTTCTATTGAAGACGAATTCGATTTTAGTACCGCACTTGAGTAGCATTTTCAGCGTAGTGTATTTTTTGATTTACTTGTTCTTAAATTAATAATTATTAAAATTCAATTACATGTAATAATTTTGTTTGTGTGCAATAAACAATTTTAAACTAAAATATGTCATTTAATTTTGTACCTACTTACCTCAGAGTTACAGCCAATCTTTCTGCGGGCGATATACTCTCTCGCATAAAAGTATCTTGATGTTTTAGTTCCTGGGATAATTTTTTGAGCAAGTTGTCGAATGTAGTTTTCTGCATTCTAAAATAATTGTAAAACTTGTCGTGTGCGTTACCCAGGCAAAATGTTTTGCTTTAGAGAGATGAGACTTAAACAAATAATTAGTGTATCATGAGGAGCAATTTGTTTACTAATAGCAAGATTTGTTTGAATTGTAGTTTTTAAGTTATTTAAGAAAAACAAATTTTGCTGGAGTAACGTTTGAAACGTTACCCAGGCAAAATCGTCTTTCAAAAATTAGTTTCAGCACGGAACCAAATACATGAATAGATAGCTTTTGTTGCGTAGTAAATGTTTATAAATAGCAAAATTTGTGTGTGGTATAGTTCTTTAGTTATTTAAGATTTTGCTGCGGTAACGTTTTGGGATTTCCCAGATCTCGAAAACGGCTCAACGCAGAAATTTGAAAAAAATACCAATAAAAGACCTCAATTTGTTTCAATTTGTTTAATCATTAGTTTTTGATTTGGTTGACGTAAACCAATGTAATTAAATGGTTTCAAAAATCAGAAGAAGCGGGTTTACATGTAAACCAATACACTTATAACCAAATAAACAGCTGTAAAAAATACCCGTGGTTCGACGCTTGTTTACAGCAGACATTTTAGATTTCATACTTTACACGTTAAGAAGATAAAAACAAATTTGATTTATTTTAGACTGGTCGTACTTTAGCGATCGAATACGCAGTTCCCATAACATTAAGAAACATGGCATACTTTAAACAAATTAAAATGATTCATGAAAATTCTTTCCTGTTAATTTCAGCCTTGAATTACGGCTCTAATGAAAGTTATCTCAAAAACAAGAATATGTCAGCAATTCTCTAATAAGCCGACCAAATTGAAAAGGTCACGTAAAAGCGACTGCACCGTACGTACGGGTAATCTTCGCAAATTAGCAGCTTGGTAACCGATGTTTTGTACAGTTAAGCAGAAAAACGTTATTCGTGAAGCCGATTTTTTAATATTTTTTAAGTGCAGTACCATATTACACAATTTTTACTAGTTAATAAAAGTGTAATATCATAGTGTATAATTTATAGTGTGATTTAAAACAATACAAACATATATACATGTAGCTATATTTTTAGTACTTAATTTGTTGTTTCTGTTAAACCAAATGTTTTATTTTGATACCACAACGCAAAGCCACGCTAAAAACGTTTTAACGTTCTTGATGCTAGTCAGAGCAGCGCGCATCGCTGTGTGCAATGCAACGCAACAGCTATATGCCTTGTCTTACTTACTCTTTAGCTGTGAGTAGTTGAGTACGCTCTATCTATGGGTACGCTAGCTCCGACCGAACCAATGAAACAATCAGTCGTGAACCAAGTGTTTTGGAGAGAAGTGCTTGTGGTTTATGTGTGTGTGTACGACGACGTCTTTGAACGATGTGAGTATTAAATGTTTTTATTTTACAGTACAGTTGTGTTTCAGTATAAAATAGTCATTCAGCGTATATTAATGTACGCTTTTTGGTGTGAATCAGAATAAAGAAAACTCGTCAAATGTGACCCAAAACACAATTAGCCCCGGCACAAAAAAAAACTTTGCCATTTTCTTCATTACAATTAGGAAAATATAGTATATAGTTTTTTTATCATTTCAATGGCTATCATGGAAATATTGAACCAGAATATCGCGCAAAATATGAAATATTATTGTTTTACGACAGACTCATCTCTTTATTGCTTAAAACTGTGTGTGTGATTATTGGCTAAAATAACAACGTGGCGGTCTCAGTGGTAGGCTTTAACTTTTAATTATTCTATACCTACGCCATGCTAGGCAATCGCGTTGTGATATTGCTCTTAGACTTAACGTAAACAAAACAAAAAGGATACAGTTTTTATACGTTTAAGCTATACTGTCATAAAGTTTCAAGCGCTTTAACGAATCTAGTATTATTCTCAATTATATTGAAGTGTGTTTGACAAGTCCGGTGAGTATTCGGTAATGATAGTTTATGAAACTTGTATAATGAGGGGTATTATACACGAGTGTTACAATACCTAGTTAGATATGTGCTGTTTCATACACGGTACTTTATATACACATTAATTGCAATCAGATCACACGAAATTCAGTATACGTACAACAAAGCGTAGGAATGGCGCCACGCCTAACAAAACCCAGCTCATCACTGCGCAAGCGCTTAAGCGGTTTATCTTTAGCCATCTTGGATTTTTTACGGCATTTATCGCATATTGGTAATTGGCGATCCCAACCTTAAAAATGACACCCTTTTTAATCTGCTAAAATGTCCTTTCGCGCAATATCTTGAGAAGACTGAAGGTACTGTACACCTACAGTCTTTTTACTGAAGTGTGCATTCGCAAATGTCTTTATGCGCAAGTATCCATTCGTGCGAATGTCTTTCTGCGCAAATGGCGAGACAAGTGTACTAGATTTTTAAAATGATAGGTAATGAAAATATTAATGTAAATGTGATGTGTGCCTTGCTTTTTTTTCAGGTAGTTGCACTTCATGGCTTCGGGAGCAGAATGTGCAAGCCTCAACTCACACCGTTGTTCATGTCAGTTCATTTTATATTCGGAAAATCACACATACCAGTGAAGTACCAGCAGGTACAATAAAATGGCAGGCCGAAAAGTAAAAGTGCCCCTTGACGACCTAAGAGTTGTGTTCTCCAAATATAAAGATATATTTAATGTTTCTATTCCCCCAATCTCAAATGAAGTTTATGACCACATACAACAAGAACTGCGTATTCAGTTTAATCACGAAGTCAGCAAAGCAGCCCTGCAAATATCTGCGAAGAGAAATAAAGTTTTATTTTTTAATTCTCGCGGAGATTGTGAAGATAATCGAACACAATTGCATGCAGTTGTAGAAGCTCCTTCTGATTTAACAGTTTCTTTTGAAATGAGTAAATATGACTACTATAAAATTGCGCCTATTGAATCCCACCATCTCGCACAAAATAAGTGGACCAACGAAATGCAAGATCATATATTTTTTAAAACCGATTTAGAATGCACATTCTCGTTTAAAAACAATTACGTGCCTACTGACCTCAAAAATAACGACATCACATGTACAGGAAGTTGTACGCAATGCAAAGCTAGTCTGTTCTTGACAATATCCCCCGAAACAGCTGATAATTCTTATAAAGTAACGCTTATTCTTACAAATTTGAAAAAAGGCTTTCGGCATGACCCTCGAATTAAAAATAAATTAACTTCACACCGGGTTAATCTGCACAAAGAAAAACTTAAAAACATTAAGGCTTTAAGGGTACGAAATTCAACGGCCGATGAAGTTATGAGCATGGATAATCCAAAAGAACCGCCAACTTTGCCTAAATTATTAAATTTGAGGAAATACCGGCATGAAGCTAGAAGCGCTCTTCAGTTTGATAAAAATATTATTTTATCACTGTATGCCATGACCTGTAGCCCACCGTATGACAGTTTCATAAAAAAAATGTCTCTTGTTCCATTTATATTGTATTTTTGGACTACTGAGCAAAGTATATATTACGATGACATCTTGGAAGACAAATATAAAATCCTGTCTATTGATGCCACTGGATCTTTATTTAAACCAATAAAGCCACCCGAAGCAAACGATTTTTTAAAATATAAAAATCCCAAACATGTTTTCTTATATGCCATCGTAGCATATACCTTGGGTGCTAGTGTTCCAATTTGTTATATGTGCTCTGACTCACACACAACAGAAACAATAGCCACATGGCTAAGCACATGGTTAAACAGAAGAGTCCTTCCAAATGAAATAATTTGTGATGATTCTTCTGCTTTAATAGCGGCCATAACGAAAACTTTTTTGAAAACGGACTTGAATAACTATTTAAGACAATGTTTTGCAATAGTTGAGGAAAAAAAAGGCAAGATACCTGCTTGTTACATCAGACTTGATAAGTCTCATTTTTTTAAAAAACTGTATACACAAAGTTGTTTTGACAAGACTTCTGAAACATGCAAATATTTTTATATCAATTGCATCAAATTGATACTACAATCACGAAGCTATGACGAAGTAAAACTAATTATTAAAGATGTAATCACACTTTCTCTTCATGAATATATAAGTACCGATCTTGATTATACGGCATCGATATGTGAACAAGCATTGAAACGATTGAGCGACCAAATAAAAACATATCTAAGACACACAGACGAAATTGAAAAGAATGAAAGAGAGGACAGTTCCGAAGAAATATATTTTGTAACAGAAGATGAAGAGAGTGAGCAACACGGTGGCCCTATGCCTTTGATAAAATATTATGATGACATTATGAATACAGAACTATTATATTTACAGTTAATTGAATCTACACCAATGAAAAATGCTTTCTTTTTGCCGGAAATTAACAACACTCTTAAAAGACTTTTGAAAAAATTACCTTTGTGGGGCAATATTATGACTGATTATTTTCCTGGAGCCAAAGACTATGCCAGCAGCTCAAATGTAGAAAATCATTTTAAGGACATCAAAACTATATATTTTGAGACCAAAGTTGAACGCGTCCGGTTAGACGAATTTCTTATACAACATTATAGTTTTATTAACGGAACCATAAAATTAAGCTCTAGTCAAATTTTACACGAGAATACTAAGAACAAAGAAGAACAGGCCTTAAAACTAAGAAACAAAAAGGAAAAACGCAAAACAAATTATGAGTATTTCTCACGAAAAATAGTAAAAATTAGAGACAAACACGAACAAAAACGAGATTCATTCTCAGCAGAGTTAATTATATCTGATTCTGCACCGAAGTCAGTTGAAAAAGAAGAAGAAGAAGAAGAGAACCTAACTGATACGTCAGATTTTGATATTCAATCAATTTTTCAAAATAAACCTATAGAAGTTGAAAACTGGCGGGGACTTACCATACCCACTCCTAAATCAAAAAAAGCTACCTCCATATACATATTACAGAATGGTAACGTCGCATATTCTTATGTACACCAAAACAGGGTACTTATAACAAACACTTGTGCTTTTGATTCCCTCGCGCAAGCATTCGGTGTAGCTTATCAAGACAGGCCTGCTTTCAGAGAAAAGTTAAATAGTGCTAGCGATGGTTTAACAACATTCATAAAAGTATTATCTAATACGAGAAAAACTTGCAAAAGATTATATGAACTTCGTGACAAACTATTGATTGACCTTTTTGATAAAACAAAGTCACAGCAAAATATTATCAGTTGTGAATGTAATATAACAATGATTTTAGAACAGGTATTCATGAGCAACATATACTTTTCTGCCACCAGACAGAGGTGTTGCTCAAATGACACATGCTCAAATGCATTACAACCAAAGAAAATTGATTGTAAATATATATCTTTAAATATAAATATTATAACACAAAAGGGTATTGACTTCTTGGAAGAATCTGCCACATCGTGTATTAATAATGATAATGTTTCACTGTGTCCTGTATGCGAGACAGGAAATGTATATTTTACATATGAATTAAAACCATTACTTTTCTTCGAACTACATGACATGTCTGTTAACCTGAATGATATACCCATTAATATAGAGTTAAATGGCCAACAGTATATGATTTTGGCAGTAATTGATTTTGACCCACCATCAAGTTCCACATTGATTGGACATTACAGAGCATACTGTTACAGAACGAAAACTCAACAATATGAATGTTACGATGATCTGCACTGTAAACTACAGAAATGCAAAAACACCATAATGCCACATTTGATTATATATTCATTAGTGTAGGTAATTAAAACGTTAGAGACTGGAAGCATAAAACACATAATTTTATACGGTCCCAATGACCACACAAATTTTATTGAATTAGGTACGAATCTGTGATTATGAGTGATATTAGTAGTTATTAATGATAAAAACTGTACTGTTTCCTATATTTTTAAATAGGTACATAAGTGTAAAAGTTGTTTATTTTTTATATAATTGTTGGAAGATTTTTATTATATTGTTGTTTTCTCATTTAAAAGTTTTATGATTATATACATTTTTTATAGAATATGCTCGAAACCGTCCCTCATAAGGGCAAGAAATATAGGCAAGCCGATAATACATATTTTGTAAAAAAAAACATTAAATGTGCTTTGCACATTACACACACAACGCCGACTCAATTCCAACTCAAGTCACACTGTGGTATTGAAATATGAGCTTTATGTCGTGTTACTTAGAGTGGATATTTCAACATTAAGTTAAAAGAAGGTTACGACGCTTTGACAATGATTGGTTCACCTGTGGCAGTCACATGTAATGTTAAAATATTCACTCTAAGTAACACGTAACAAAACTCATATTAAAATGCCATACTGTGAGTCGAGGTGAAATGGAGTCCACCTATCAACCTACGTTATTAGTACCTCCTAAGGAAAATTGTACAAACTATTAATGTATCCAAATATTAAAATTAAGTAAGTAGGTTATAACTTATCTGTGATTTTTCTCTAAAAATGTTGATGCTAAGGCAAAGCAATACATATAATTTGTATGAGACTGATTTTTTAAATAAAAATAATGAATCTTAACCATTTTATTATTTTAACTAACCTGACCAGAAAACTTTTGTATTCAACTGTACTAACAAAACATCTATATTATCCTGTTCATTTCAGATGGTTGCGCTTATGTATGGTGCGGTCGCTTTTATGTGACCTTTTCAATTTGGTCGGCTCATTAGAGAATTGCTGACATAATCTTGTTTTTGAGATAACTTTCATTAGAGCCGTAATTCAAAGCTGCAATTAACAAAAAGGAATTTTCAGGAATCATTTTAATTTGTTTAAAGTATGCCATGTTTCTTAATGTTATGGGAACTGCGTATTTGATCGCTAAAGTACGACCAGTCTAAAATAAATCAAATTTGTTTTTATCTTCTTAATGTGTAAAGTATGAAATCTAATATTTCTGATGTAAACAAGCGTCGAACCACGGGTATTTTTTACAGCTGTTTATTTGGTTATAAGTGTATTGGTTTACTTGCAAACCCGTTTCTTCTGATTTTTGAAACCATTTAATTACATTGGTTTACGTCAACCAAATCAAAAACTAATGATTAAACAAATTGAAACAAATTGAGGTCTTTTATTGGTATTTTTTTCAAACTTCTGCGTTGAGCCGTTTTCGAGATCTGGGAAATCCCAAAACGTTACCGCAGCAAAATCTTAAATAACTAAAGAACTATACCACACACAAATTTTGCTATTTATAAACATTTACTACGCAACAAAAGCTATCTATTCATGTATTTGGTTCCGTGCTGAAACTAATTTTTGAAAGACGATTTTGCCTGGGTAACGTTTCAAACGTTACTCCAGCAAAATTTGTTTTTCTTAAATAACTTAAAAACTACAATTCAAACAAATTTTGCTATTAGTAAACAAATTGCTCCTCATGATACACTAATTATTTGTTTAAGTCTCATCTCTCTAAAGCAAAACATTTTGCCTGGGTAACGCACACGCTGAAAACACGGAAGGCGTGTCATCTATTCGTATGGCGCTTGACACGGCAGCCGTGTCACGTTATTTTTGTTTAGCGCCACAGCTATAAGTTTGACAAATTGGACATCGCAACGAATCAGTTAAATGTTTCTGATGCCATGATTTCTAGTAATGAAATAAAAAACAATAACAAAATTGAAATAATATCTGATATTTCAGTTACAGATCCTAAACTATTAGCAAAAATATTATATGATAATAAAATGAAAAGAAAACAACAAAAGCTTCGAAATTATTACAGAAATGATGAGGAAATATTATCCGATTTAATGTCTGATACTGATTAAAAATAAGTATTCGTATTAAAAAAGTGAGTTTGTGATAATGAGACATTTAAGTATAACATTACAGAATGAACACATTATGTTAACATCCTATTTTTTTTAATAATTACTCAAATTGTGTACTTAATTATTTTGACACCCTAATTATTTTGAAATGATTATTGTACTGTTTTGTATTGTACTTTTGTAATTGTCAGAAGATTATCATGTATCAGACTGGGTTGGTAATATAATTTTATTACGTTTCATAATCATTAATTAAGCTTAATTTTTTTGTGATCTTAATTCTGAGGTTGACATAATTTTTGAACTGATTATTTAATAAGCATTGTTATGTTTGCGATTATATTCTTCTTAATTTTAATAAAAAGGTTTTCTAATATATTATGTACACTCTTTCATTTCATTATCTTGTTCTTCATTGTTCTTGTTAAATTATGAGTAATTAGGTACATAACCTAATTACTCATAATTTAACAAGAACAATGAAATGACGACATACCTAACATAAAATATTTTGACAACCCTATCACTTTTCTCTATTAACCCCATACGTCGTATCTATTGACCCCGTATCCCGGGCAAATAGAAATTGACCAGTTTTTTGTCTTTTTCTCCTAAGTTGATAATAATTTGGCATTAAAATTGTAATTAGGTTGTAAAATAACATAAGACTCCCACAATGGAAGCAGCTTTACTGCCCGAAACTTAGAATTTATATGATTAAAGTCGGTTTGAAAGTCCAAATTGTTTCTATTAACCCCGTTTTACGGTATATATACAGATAGGTATATACATCTTTGATTTAAGAGCGCTGGGTTCCCGTGCTAGCATAGTATTAGGTAGATACATCATATATTCTTATTTGGAAACAGAAGTTTTATTATTCTAACGTAATTTAGGCCTTAACATTATAATTTGGTAAAACAGTTGTATGCGACTGTACATCTTGACACCAAATAGGCCAAGAGCCAGGTGTAATGTTTTCAAAGAAAATTAACCTACTCTAACATAGCAATTTATAACATAAACAAAATTATTTAATTGAGAATTTATATCTCTCTGACATTTCTAATGACTTTAGACCGATAAAACGAGAAGTATATTACACATATTAACAGAAATATTTTCACACCGTACGTTTGAACAACCGTGTAATGGAAAAGAGGCCTTAGGGCGCTAACTACGTTTTAATTTAATCAGTTTACAATAAGACTTACAACTAATCAATTCAATGAAAAGGCATAGGTATCAATCAGACTTATTACTATAGGAAATCAAAACTAACCCTACGCTATTAGAATACAAGTGATTTGCTTATATCTAATGACTACGTGAAATGGTCTTTATTTGGTTTAATCAAAACTCTTAATTACTAATCAGTCGTTTTTCTTGTCGTCGCCAACAGTCTCCCCCTCGGTGCGTTGCACTCCATCTCGTTGGGGCGACGTTGCAGGTACAATGAGGACTGGGCGTGATGCTGGCCGCCGCAGGATACCCGCCTGCTGTTCGCACGTCGACGATCCTAGTTCTTCCGTCTTGTCCGGGATGAGTGGCGACTATTTCACCGCGTGGCCACGAATATCGTGGCAGGGTGTGGTCCACGATCAGGACGATGTCGCCCAATCTCGGGTCCCTGTAGTGAGGACCTTGGTTGTAGCGAGGCGAGGGAGTTGGGAGGTACTCTCGCAGTCACCTTGACCAGAAATGATCGGCCAGGCGTTGGGATGTCTTCCAGGTAGGAGAACCTATGAGTTCTGTATCGTCGAAGGAGCCAAAGAGGGTACCGTAAAACGGGGTGAATAGAATTCACGGGGTGAATAGAAATATTCTTGGGAAAAAGTCTAAAAGCCTGTGATTCGAAAACTACTTTAAAAATCGCAACAGCGTTTTTTTTTTTTACAATGGCAATATTTTTTCTTTGGTCTGACAACATTTGAATAGTTTGAAGTTAGCAATTTATGTGACAAAAGTGAGATCAAAGTACAACGGTTGTGTGTATGTCTTTTGCGCTCCTATTAACTTCTTTGTAGTTATTATATAAACTGTGTTTTTTATAGTAAAATTAGTTCATTCAACAGCAAAGTGTATCCAGAATAAATTGAAAGGGTAAGTTTTTCTAATTAGTTTGATTTTTATTGTTAAAATGATAAAAATTTAGCACCCTTAAATATTTCTCGATTACGAGGTGAATAGAGACGACTGAGGGGTAAATAGAAACGCCATATGAGGTGAATAGAAACGGGAAAGGGGTAAATAAGAACGAGAAAGGGTTTAATAGAAACGCTAAAGGGGTTTTTAGAAACGTTTTTGATAGGGTTGGCACTTTATGCAGGTTGCTGAGTTCTTACTTTATTACCAAAATTTTTAAGGAGTTGTTTATGCTTTCAATTAAAACATTCATTTTGTTATGACGAAAGATATATTTTTTTAAATTTAATTATTAATTTTGTATACGCAGGTATAGTAGCAATATGCCACGCATCTACAAACCAGACCCTCGGGGTAAGAAGTATTTAAAATATGACGTCAACTTAATACAACAGGCTGTTAATGAATATTCTGCGAGTAATAGTTCTCTTGATACTATCTCAAAAAAATATAATATACACAGATCTGTTTTATACAGACACTGTACAAAACATATGAAAAGTCAAGGAGGTCAAACTGTTTTATCGAAAGAAACTGAAGAAGAATTTATTAAATACATAAATGTATGTGCTGACTGGGGCTATCCTTTGGAGGCATATGATTTAAGAATGCTTGTTAAGGTCTATCTTGATAAATTGGGTGTCCAGGAAAAGAGATTTAATAATAATATGCCTGGGCCAGATTTTGTATCCTCTTTTATGAAAAGACACAAAGATTCAATTACTCAGAGATTATCACAAAATATAAAGCGAAATCGCGCTGCTGTTTCCCCTGAAATAATAAAAAAATACTTTGAAGAATTAGAAATTTCATTATCAGGCGTATCTATGTGCAATATTATAAATTACGACGAGACGAATCTTTCGGATGATCCTGGGAGGAAGAAAATAATTACAAAAAAAGGCGTGAAATATCCAGAGCGGGTGATGAACCACTCGAAGTCTGCCGTTTCTATTATGATTGCGTGCACAGCTGAGGGAGAATTACTGCCTCCTTATGTTGTCTATAAGGCACAACATTTGTATGATACTTGGACCGTTAAGGGGCCAAAAGGGACTCGTTACAATAGATCACAGTCAGGTTGGTTTGATGGAAACATTTTTGAAGACTGGATTAAATCGGTAATCATACCCTATTTTCAAGGAGTACCCGGAAGAAAAATCTTGATCGGTGATAATTTATCGTCGCACCTTTCATTAGATTTAATTAAACTGTGCCATGAAGAAAACATAAGTTTCGTATTCTTGCCAGCTAATTCAACCCACATCACACAGCCATTGGATGTGGCCTTTTTCAGGCCCATGAAAATAGCTTGGCGAAATATATTGTTTCAATGGAAAAAATCCGATGGTCGCCAACAAGCATCGGTTCCAAAAGGATGTTTTCCACGTTTACTGTCTATGCTTTTAGACGCCCTAAAACATAATGCTAAAGAAAATATTTTATCAGGATTCAAAAAAGCTGGAATAAATCCACTGGACCCTACACAAGTACTCAAAAGATTACCTGGATATGACAGAGTTAGCCATCAAACAGAATCGATCGATGAATCTGTTCTAACAATATTAAAAGAAATGAGATTTGGTACCATAAATGTCGCTGAACCTAAAAGAAAAAGAAAGATTGAAGTAGAACCTGGAAAGAGCGTTAGTCTTGATGAAAGTTATGCTGAAACAGAAATCGAGAACCAAGAGCCAAAGAAAAAAAATAAGAAGACAAACAAAGAAAGTAAAGACAATAACAAGCAAAAAGAACCAATAACACAGAAAGGAAAGGGAATCGGAAAGAAATCAAAAACACAAACACATCCAAATGTAACAGATGAAACGAAATCTCTCGCAGCTAACTTTTTACAACTGATCTTGAAGCTGGAACGTCTCAGATGTTTTACGATCATGAAAGTCCAACGATCATGAAAACCATTGAACCAAGCACAAGCTTCTGTAAAGAAGTAGGAAAAACAACCTTATCATCACAGTCAATGAGTACAGGTGAGGCTAATGATTACTTAGATATAGAAACGGTACCAATTATTTTGGGTGATGATGTTGTTATAGATCATTTTGAAACGATTGACAATTTAAATGTTTCTGATGCCATGATTTCTAGTAATGAAATAAAAAACAATAACAAAATTGAAATAATATCTGATATTTCAGTTACAGATCCTAAACTATTAGCAAAAATATTATATGATAATAAAATGAAAAGAAAACAACAAAAGCATCGAAATTATTACAGAAATGATGAGGAAATATTATCCGATTTAATGTCTGATACTGATTAAAAATAAGTATTCGTATTAAAAAAGTGAGTTTGTGATAATGAGACATTTAACACGTTCAGTGCCACCGACTCGCCCGGAGAGTCCACGTAAATTTTATTCCAGCGCCGTAGACTCGCCCGTCGAGTTCAATGTGTTTGCTATTTTTTTCCAAAATGCATGTGTATTTTCTGGTTAAAATGATACTGAAGACTAAATATACCCTAATCTAAAGAATTACGTGGTGGGCCGGGTGTGCAGACCCAGTTTATAATCGAAAGAAAATAAACTATTCTGCAATGCCTTGAACTCGCTAGGCGAGTTCACTGACATAGATTCTCAAACTTTTATTAATGAAATATCTATATGTACGGTTGATACTTTTATTTTCATTTTACCAAAAGTCACATTCACTCGTAAAACAACGGCGGATTGTGTTCTACATCTTGTAGGGGCTCGAATTTGGTGTTATTATATAGGCAAATTTTACCTTACACGCTACTTTATCACGCAATTGCCGACCTTATGTAAACACAATAAGGATAATAAATTGCATAGTTATTATTATGAAAAGCATTCCCAACCAATTCACATACTAACACGCAATTATCGAACTTATGTCAAAGTAATAAGGATTATGTAAGTGATTTGTGGAATATAATGTGCAAATAGTTGTCTATGAGCTATTTTATATTTATTATACTCGTACCAATTTTGTTATCATTGCTCTTGTGAGTCAGAGGAACTGTTTAAGTAACCATTGTTGTAAGTATTGCTCTTTAAACTCAACTCTCGGTCTATTACTTTAAGAGTTATAATTGAAAGAGGATCCCTTCGTATTGTTAAAAAATAGCCGGCAAAACAAAAGGCACCAGTATTTTTTAACATGAACGTGCTGGTTAGTAAGCAATAAAAGCACTGATAACATTGTTTTTTGCGAAGCTCTCATTGGCCAATCTTCTAGGAATGCACTTGCAAATAAACATTTCATTGAACCTATTGGGTTTCATTTTGTGAAATCATAAGCCCATTTTCTATAAACTATACTTTCAACAAATTCCTTTCTTATTGTTACACACAATCCTAGGAGTGCGAGCGAGAGTTCCGATATGTCTTTAAGTGTGAGCGAGCTTTGTAAATTTTATTTAAATTTTAGTGTTATGAACGACCCTTTCCTCATCGCACGCGTTTATCTGTTATCTATCTTTGTGACCTGGCTTTCGATTACTGGACCTGTTGAAGTACCTACTGTTTTAACCCCTGGCAAGCGTTTACTGGACTTTGAGATTCTTGTGTTTTTATTAATGTGTTTTGTGGTGGGCTGGAAATAAGGATCAAAAGTAGCCGCAGCTTGACTTCTGAAAATCTGTAAGTACTCTCTATTTGTGTTTATTTATTATATAAAAAGTTTAGTTTATTAGAATGTTAGATTCTCATTCTAAATATCTGCTTGAATTAAATATATTTCTAATAGTCCTTGTATTTATCCATACTAATACATAATATTAATGCGAAAGTAGATCTGTCTATCCGTGAGTCTGTCTATTAAAATTATTGTGATTGAAAGTTCGTATGGATGTTTCGTTTTTAAGCTAGAAACTTAAATCAATCGGTATGAATAAATATGACATTCAAAGCTTTCCAAATTTTTATCCCTGCATTTCCTTTTATAAAAGCCAAAGGGACTCATTGATTTGTATTTTAATGTTGAAAATATGTATTAAAGTAGAATCATTAATTAAAGAAATAGTAAAATAGTATTTTTTTGTCCAAGGCAATATGGATCCTTACGAGAACCCCGTACCTGGAACTTCTCATTCCTGGGAAGACCCCGCTTGGAACACGCTCCATATAGAAGAGACACTCAGGATGATGGATTCATTCAATGAAGAACCAAACAGAGAAGACACAAATTTACGTATCCATTCACCTCAATATCCAATCACAGATTCCGAATTATTTGGAATATTGTCGGAAAACGTAATAGATGAATTGGAGACCGATAATGATGGTGACTTTGATTTAGAATTTGTCGAAGAAGATACTCAACAAAACTATGTTGCGCCTGATGAAGCATGGATGCCCGGAAACCCACAAAACTCCAACGAATTCCCATTTGTGAAGTCCCCCGGACTGAAAGAAGATGTTGGTGATGAGCCCATTCAATATTTCGACACATTATGCACATCCCAGCTGTTGGAATTACTTAAAGACTGTTCCAATGAATATGGAGAAAATGAGAAAACGTCGGCAGCGGGTAGAAAAAGCAGAAAAATATCTTGGAAGCCTGTAACATGTCAAGAACTGAAACTTTTTTTTGGTCTCATATTTCATATGGGATTTGTAAAACTAAATCGCTTCAATGATTACTGGAAAAACGATGAGTATTTTAATCAAACGATATTTAGAAAGGCAATGTCAAGGAATCGATTCATGTTAATTTTACGAATGCTATGTGTGTATGTGGGACAAGTGACGTGTAGTTATGATAAAGTAAAAAATATTATCGACTACTTTAATGAAAAAATTATATCTCTATATTACCCAACACAAAAAATAACAATTGACGAATCAATGATGTTATGGAGGGGGCGATTAACATTTAGACAGTATATGAAGGGGAAGCGTCATAAATACGGCCTAAAGTTCTACGCACTGGCTGACCAGCTCGGGGTTATTATGAAATTACATTTATATGGCGGTGCATCTGATTATCTTGTAGGCGGCAAAAATCATGTGCAAAAAGTAGTTGACCATCTGCTTTCAAATTTTATAAATGTAGGACACCATTTATTCATAGACAACTTTTATACAAGCGTCAGTTTAGTCGAAAAATTGTATGCTAGTAAAACCTTTTGCACAGGTACGCTTCGACAGAAGAGGAAAAATAACCCTAGAGAAATCGAATTAAGTAAATTAAAAAAAGGCGAATTATGTATTGTTCACAAGAATAATATATGTGTGTTAAAATGGAAAGACCAAAGAGAAATTAGGGTCATATCAAGTAAATATAATGGAAATTTAGAACACACGCGAAATCGACGGGGTACATTAAAATTAAAGCCTCAAATGGTTATCAAATATAATAAAAGTATGAAAGCAATCGATCGTCATGACCAAATGCTCTCGTATTATTCATGCGAGCACAAATCTATACGATGGTATAAAAAAGTAATTTTACATGTCATGCAAATTCTATTGGTCAACTCCTTTTTTTTATATAATAAATGCAGTTCAAAAAAATTAACATTGTACGATTTCCGCTTAAGTGTAATTAAATCAATTGTAGAACCTCATTTGCCTTCCGAATTACAAATGCCTTTAAAAAATAAAGTTCATTGTATTATGAAACTAACAAAAGATACCCACGGCAAAACAAAGCGAAGGCGCTGCAATCAATGTTGGCGCACATTAAAAAAAAGGGTGCAAACCATATTTGCATGCGAAGATTGCCCTGGTCAGCCTGGATTGTGTATTGAGTGTTTTAGACCGTATCATAGTTATTAAGAATAAATACAAGAGTGTTGCCTAAAAAGTTGTTGATTATTTTGAGTTGATTTGTTGAGTTGATTTAAATTGTTTAATTGTTTACTATATAAGTTGTGTAATAAAAAACGAGTTTCGATTAATTTAATGTTTTATTTACCTAACGAATTTCAACTTAACAAACATAATATTATAGATTTATTTTTCATTAACACAGCCCTTAGACTAACTCAGACTTGTAGATCAAATAATTTATGCAACTAATCAACATATTAATAAACTATTTACTAACAGTCTTTCATAATTGAGGTTCAGTCATTCTATAATTTTTAGTGCCAGTTATCAGACCTTAAATATTTTGTGAATTGTTTTCAATCAGTTTAATTATCTGATACATAATAAAACGCCTTTTAAAAATAGGCACATTTTGAATTTCACGTCCAATAAAAATGCCAAAACCTTCGTTGGCCCTCTCTATATAATTTGAATTATCAGTATTATTAGTTTGAGTGCTGCTTTCAGTAAGATTTAAGTTTGTCGTATTTGTTGAAATGTCACGTGTCTGATACTTAATATTGTTGTCATCCCAGTCTTGAGAATTATTTTCAAACAGCGCCATAGAGTCGTCTTCTTTATCAGAATGATCTGAAACGAATATGAACTATGAATGCAACCAGTTTTTAGTCGAAATTACATTAAATGTTTGAAACTGGTTAAAGTTAATTAAATGAAAATTCCATCAAAATAGGTTTAGCCAAATAAAAGATAATCTCGGAAAAACTTACATACTAGTTAGGCTGACCCCACATTTGGCGTGCGCGATCCTCGGGCGTGCGAGTAGCGCGAGCGCCGCGCGCGCGCTGCGTGAGCGTCGGGTGTTGCCGCCGTGTGACGTGCATGCAGGGTGCGCGCAACGCGCGCGCGGCGCGCTCGCGACGCTCGAGTCGCGTTCTTACCCCTTCGCCCGCTATCCCTGCCGCCCGCTTTGGCCAGTGCCGTGTTAGCACACGTCGATGCGTTACTGTTACTGTGTGCATGCACGTCACACGGCGGCAACACCCGACGCTCACGCAGCGCGCTCGCGCTACTCGCACGCCCGAGGATCGCGCACGCCAAATGTGGGGTCAGCCTTAAACTGAGAACCTCCTTATTTTTTAAATTTGGTTAAATTAATAAGTTACCTTCTATGCATTGTCGCTTTCTTGGTATCTCCTCCTCCATCTGAGTTAAATCGTCGTCGTAAGACTCCGTTTCTGGCACAAATTGCACTAAAAACATACCAGACACTTCTTAATAAATTTCGAACGTAATCAAAATGTAATTTTACTTAAAACATTATAATATAACAAATTGAATAATCATTACATATTTAAACGTTATTCGAAACTTCACAGTAAACATTTTAAAACTGTACTGTTTTTTAAACTATATTCTTAAAAAGCCCGTATCAAAATGTTTCCGGGTAAAATTGGTTTTTATTTAGTCGAATTGAAAACCTCCTGTTTATAAAAACAATATTAGATATTTAAAATATAACCTCAACAATAACCACTATTTATAAGATTGACAGTCACTGCATAAATTACGAAACAAACTTACCTTTTCTTTTATCTATAGTGTTTCTTGCCATTTTTATATGTTAAATTACACCGTATGTTAGTTAAACACTTTTTAATTGCGTTAAACACGTAACGTACACTGTCACGGCCACAAAAATAACAAAACATTGTTTTCACCCTAACGCTATGCCACTGAACTCGCGTGGCGAGTCGATTCAATTCGTGTTACAGCGCCGGCGACTCGCCCAGCGAGTCCAACGTAAAATGTAGGCGGCATCCGGGACAACATCGCGAAAATCGTAGTGGTAATGAAAGTGTTAATCGTTACAACAACGAAAATAAGCAATTATTTTTTAAATTGTAATTATAAATATGAAAACGAATTGTGATTTTTAAATTATGTGATTTATAGTTTATAGTAATATTATGTTTTATCTATTACTTAAGAAATAGAAATATAAATCAATCGATGACATTTTTTTCTTTATATCCTTTTAATTAGCTTCTCTACTCAATTTCAAACCAAAAGACTAAAACTATTTGCATGTTACGATAAAAAGTATAGAAATATACGTGACAATGAAAACGTCTTATATGGGAATATCTCGTCAGCGCATCGTAAATCATGGTCACCCTTCTTTTAACTCTAGTTACAGGGTATAAGTTCTGTAACTCGCGATTTTCAAACATTAGAACTTCATTCATGATGTTTACAAATTCTTCGAAATCGTATCAGTGATTAGCAAAAAGAAAGACACCTGTACCAAGCTCCGTTTAAGCTCCACTTTTAGAAACACGTGGCCGCGCGGTTCGCCATTACGTGAGTGTTGTGGAACGAGAAGTCCAAACTTTAGAGCTATATTTTTACAATGTATTTTTTCTTCGAAATCCTATCAGTGATTAGCAAAAAAACTTAGACTTTTACAACGCTCCGTTTAAGAGAACTGGTGGCCGCGCGGTTCGCTTTGTGCGGACTGCGCGGCCAAACTTTGGAGTGATGTAGGTCGTGAACTACAGACAGTAGGGCATTATTTTTATGATCTACATTTTCTTCGAAATCCTGTCAGTGATTAGCAAAAGGAATTAGACTTTTACAACGCTCCGTTTAAGAGAACTGGTGGCCGCGCAGTTGAATTCATGCGGACTGCGCGGCCACGGTTAAACCCACATAACTTTCTGATTATTGACTCTTCGAATTTGCGGTTTTCACTGTTCATCTTTTACAAATTCCTTCGAAATGCTGACATAAGTTTTTTTTTTCTACGACATAGTGGCCGAGCAGTCGAAACGGACACAACGCACACAAGTATCTTGATGTTTTAGTTCCTGGGATAATTTTTGGAGCAAGTTGTCGAATGTAGTTTTCTGCATTCTAAAATAATTGTAAAACTTGTCTTCATCTTCTCTCAATTGATTCTTGACAAGTGTATGAAACGCGCCATATTCCTCCCTTTTTTCTAAAATCGGATGTATCCAAAACCTTACTTCCCTTTTTTTTTCTATTTTCTTTTTCCTATATATGTAATAAGCAACTATAATCTTTTTTTTCGTAAGAAAATTCATGACGCAGCACGTCCTACACAGCCCGAGTAAAAAGCGCTACTAGCCAGTACTTACCAATGTCTCGCGCGGTGATTTTGCCGTATCATGTACAAGCTAGCACGTTTTTTCAACCGTACGGCTTACACACCGTACGTTTGAACAACCGTGTAATGGAAAAGAGGCCTTAATGTGGCCAAGCCGGGGAGAGTCCCTCCAGATCGGCCACCTATAAATCCTTCTAACTTTTGAACCAGTGATCGACTAATTCTGATTTTTGGCGACTAATTTCGACTAATTAGCGAGTAAATCTGGGAGAAAACAGATCTTCGTTAGGTGCCCCAGTTTTTGAGATATAAATGTGGCCAAGCCGGGGAGAGTCCCTCCAGATCGGCCACCTATAAACCCTTCTAACTTTTGAACCAGTGACCGACTAAATCTGATATTTGGCGACTAATTTCGACTAATTAGCGACTAAATATTTGTGTTATCAAAATTAAAATCCCTGATGGTGGCCAAGCCAGAGTCAGCCACACCGCAGACATGTGTCCACGCCCTTACCTTTGCTTTCAAGTCTTCGTGTATGTGGCCGAGTATATAATCAAAAGTTTCTATGCTTGCCCTCGTATATTCGAAAAATTTATCGGGATAGTTCCTATATTCATAATAAAGAGTGTGAAATTCGCCAAGTTCTCTCCTTTTCTGGTTAACTGGGTGCGTCCCTATTCTTGAATGAATGATATCTTGAGCTAAGAACGCACTTGTTTCAAGGCAATACCGTGCCACTTTTGATAGGGGCATTTTAATAGTTTAGCCGCTCTCTAAATACGTCCACCGCTGACGCCGCCGCGGTCGCAACTACTCTAGCTGTGGCATGCCATCGCAAATCACGCCGCCCGCCGCGTCTCCCGCCGCACCGCGCTCCGCACCGCCAGAGACTGTGGCCAGGCCCTTTGGGATGTGTTAGGGCGCTAACTACGTTTTAATTTAATCATTTAATCAGTTTACAATAAGACTTACAACTAATCAATTCAATGAAAAGGCATAGGTATCAATCAGACTTATTACTATAGGAAATCAAAACTAACCCTACGCTATTAGAATACAAGTGATTTGCTTATATCTAATGACTACGTGAAATGGTCTTTATTTGGTTTAATCAAAACTCTTAATTACTAATCAGTCGTTTTTCTTGTCGTCGCCAACAGTCTCCCCCTCGTTGCGTTGCACTCCATCTCGTTGGGGCGACGTTGCAGGTACAATGAGGACTGGGCGTGATGCTGGCCGCCGCAGGATACCCGCCTGCTGTTCGCACGTCGACGATCCTAGTTCTTCCGTCTGGTCCGGGATGAGTGGCGACTATTTCACCGCGTGGCCACGAATATCGTGGCAGGGTGTGGTCCACGATCAGGACGATGTCGCCCAATCTCGGGTCCCTGTAGTGAGGACCTTGGTTGTAGCGAGGCGAGGGAGTTGGGAGGTACTCTCGCAGTCACCTTGACCAGAAATGATAAGCCAGGCGTTGGGATGTCTTCCAGGTAGGAGAACCTATGAGTTCTGTATCGTCGAAGGAGCCAAAGAGGGTAGCTCCGCATGACCGCCCGATGAGCAAATGATTCGGGGTCAAAGCTTCTTCTTCGGGATCGGTGCTGACGGAAAAAGGGGCCTCGAGTTTATTTCAGCAGAAACCCTTCCACGAAATGTTGAATTTCTTATAAGAGAAACCTATAACTGGTTTAGCCATTCATCAAACCGAAGACTCTTTTACAGAAACATGTTTCGAACGATCAACGGTGGCTCCGTTCCATTAACAATTCCACAGATGTGCAATACCCGATGGATATCAATTGAACCAGCGGTCTGCTGTATTTTAGATCCCTGTTTGAAATTGCCAGGCGAGATGAACACTGCTATACGGCATAAATACTATACAACATGTATAATGATCCACAGAATCATTTTTACTTATTAATCCTAAGACCTATCTTACAGGAAGTTCAAGTGGTAAACAAGTTGTTTGAAAGTAATGATGTTGACCCAACAAGATTATACAATGATTTGATTGGCTTAGTAGAATCGATAGGTCAGCGTATTCTGAACCCAACGGCAAGGGTAGACATTTTAACAGAAAACATAGATAGCTATTTAGATCCGAAACCATACATGGGTATGCTTTTGAGACCAAATTACTTGAATACAATCTTCAGCCTGATGCAGCCAACTATTTACGCCAACGTTGTAATAATTTCACACTGAAACTTGTGACAGAACTACGTTCAAGATTACCGGTTAATTTTAAAACACTTCAGAAGATATCCATGTTTTTAGTTCAAGAGACTTTAAAAGTAGTTAAGCCATCCATTGTCGAAATAGCCCAAGAGTTCCGAGTAAATGCACCTATGATTGAAAAACTGGTATCTCAATGGAGAAACATAGTTCACATTAAATGGGAATCCTTGACTTCCACAGTAAAGTTCTGGAATGAAGTCATGCAATATAAAGATGCAGCTGATAATAACCCCTTTGCAAATTTATGTGAGTTTGCAATGTCCTTATCACATTGCCGCATTCAAACGCGGATATAGAACGTGTATTCAGCCAAATGAGTCTGGTAAAAACAAAACTCCGAAACCGTTTGGCGGTGAGAACCCTGAATGCCATTTTGTACGTCCGATTCGGCCTAAAAAGAGCAGGAAAGTGCTCTTATTCTTACACTGTTCCAGACAATGTACTACGCAGTATCGGAACCAAAGAGAGTTACGACTCTGGCTCTCAGCCTTCCACATCAGATGATGTTGATGAAGATGAAGACCTTGATATGCTATTCCCCTGATTTAATTCCTATTTTTAAATATTTTATTCCGTTTAAAATATTTTTTGTTTCCTTGTTTACTGTTACTTATTAATAAATACTGGTACTTAATTATGGTGGCATTTTTTAGAGAAGGTTAGCATATTTTTGGCATATTTTTTACACCAATCTAGCATATTTTGATGTAGTTTAGTTGGCAACACTGATTAGTTTGTACACGTACAGTCTGTCTATAAAGTCATGAAAATAATGTTTGAGGAACTAACAATATTCAAAAGTAGGGCAACACTAAATCATAGTACATCGAATGTCATCGGCTGTCATCGATTTGTTTTGTAATTCGTTATCTATTGCATTTTTTATTACTTTTCAAATCTACGTGGATAAAACTTAGAAGAAACGTGTTAAATATGAGGAAAACAAATAGGAGTGGAGCTCGGGAAATCATTTTTAAAGTGTATCAGCGATGTTTGTTAGAACACCAAGCTGGACAAATTTTATCAAATTTGGATGATATTTATGCTCGAATATGACAGGTATGTAATTGTGTTACTGTTTGTTTTTTATCTACCAGAAGTTACAAATTTACTAAATATACGAATTTAAGACTAAAATAAGGATTGTTTACATTGCATATTAATAGGTTAGATTTCAAATATAAGTAGGCCATATTGTAGTGCGACCAGAACTTTTGATACTTTTGAATGATCAAATTTACAGCTGATTTTAAATATGAATAAGTTATATCATGTTTGAAATTAAAATAGTGCTATCTATTTTCTGTCAGATATTTTTTTTTTTTTTAAATCCGTCTTTCAGGAAAATCTGAGAGTACAGTGAGGCGTATTGTAGATGAAGGCTATAAAAATGATGGCAAATTTGGAACCCCTGGCAAACACAGATCAGGCCGTCCTAAAAAAGAAATGGATGACTTCAACATATGTGCACTTCGACAAAAGATTCAATTCTTTTACTCAGTAAAGAAAGAGGTACCAACCTTAAGGAAACTTCAGGTAGTCGCCAAAACAGATCTGGATTTTAAATGTAGCCTAGAAGTCCTGCGTAAAATTTTGAAATCGATTGGGTTTTCTTACAAAAAGTGTCAAAATAACAGAAAGGCTCTAATCGAACAACCACATATTGCAGCAAAACGAGAAGAGTACTTGGCAATTATTAAAAAAAATAGAGATTTGCCAGAAGAATTGCAAAAAGATATAATTTATCTTGACGAGACCTACATTCACTCTTCATATAAGGTAAAACTTTTTGTTTTTGTGTAATCAATAATTATACTTATTGATTATATTACTTTATATATAAGTACCATTTTTTTCACTAGGTTCGAAAATGTTGGCAATCTTTAAACGTAGAAGGCGTCACGGAAAATATATCGAAAGGAAAGCGTTTCATAATTGTCCACGCTGGAAGCGAAAAGGGGTTTGTGCCAAACTGCCTACTTATATTTAGTGGACAAAACAAGCTCGAAGACTACCATTCCGAGATGAATGCCCACAATTTTACCAAGTGGATCACGGAGAAGCTTATTCCGAACCTGCATGAGCCATCGATCATTGTCATGGACAACGCCCCCTACCACTCCGTCGTGACAAATAAGGCGCCTACCTCAAGCTCTCGCGTGGACGAAATAAAACTTTGGCTTTTGGAAAATAGTATTGAGTTTGACCCTTCACTTAGGAAGCCAAACTTACTCAATTTGGTAAAAAAAAACAAACCCCACCCCATCTATGCTATTGACGAACTTTTGGGAGAAAATGGGCATACAGTGGTACGGCTTCCACCGTATCACTGTGATTTAAATCCTATAGAGCTCATTTGGGCTCAAGTAAAACAGAAAGTGGCAGAACACAATGTTGGGTCACGTGATGTGAAGCAACTAGCTGAAGAGGCCTTCAACAGCATTACCCCTGAAAAATGGAAAAACTGTTGCCGTCATGTTGCAAACATTGAAAAAGAATATTATGAACGAGGAAGAACCCTATATCAAGATATAGATGAGTTAGTCATTCGCCTAAGCGAAGATAGCAGTAGCAATGACAGCAGTAGCGAAGACGTTAGTGATGCAGCTGAGAATGAAAATACTTTTTTTAACGTAGAATATTTGGAATCAGATGATGAAAGTAATTAATTATTATGTTATGGGATATTTTATATTAATAAAAAAATGTTAAAACGTATAAAACATATTTATGAACATTTTTCTTTTATTTACTCATTTGAACGAAAGAGACCATAGATTTGTGCTATCTGATCACTTATGAAAACTAATGAAGGTTGGAAGGAAAACATCGTGAGGAAACCTAGACTTATTAATTATAAGTCTAGGTTTCCTCACGATAAGTCTGAAATCGCCAACCCGTCTTGAGCAAGCGTTGTGATCAATGCTCGTGCCTTCTCTGTTGAGAAGAGGCCTTTGCCGTTGCAGTGGGACAGTAATAGGCTGGTATTATTATTTATAATGAAGGTCGCATCTTTATCTATGGTTCCTGTAGTTTTTTTTAAAAAGATTACGGATTTGGTTTGCTTCTAGTACAAAATAATGTGCTAGTATCAAAATCAATTTAGTCACACTATACAGGGTTGCTACGTGCACGAACGCAGCGCCCTCTTTTTTTTTCATGACTTTATAGACAGACTGTAACATCGTCGTATATGGTAGATCTGACAAAAAATTTGTGATTGAGTTCTAAGTGTTTTGTGATTAATAAAGTTATTTAATTGTCTGATTGGTAGTAATTAATTTATTCCATACCCAGCTCGTAACAATAGTAGTTTATCACCATGTAAATAAACTCATAAACATGTATTAAAATTCTGTTGATTTTTGTTAACCTAGCTCGTATATTAAAAAAAATATCAACAATTCAAACTTTGACGCGTTCTCTTGTAATTTTGCCGATTTTCACATCCGACAATATTAATAGGAATAGGCGATTTGATGCAAGATTTTAGGGTTGCAGCAGCATTAATAAATAAGTTCCACCAGTTTTAGAAGACAGAGAGGATGCAAGAGAAATAATCTCTATTGTACAAGAAAAAATGTTTAATAATAATTCATTGGCTGATTTTGTGGAGCAAAATCATTTAAATAGGAACTGTAATACTTTCAAACTGGGCCCAGTTTGAAAGTATTACAGTTGATAGTGACAATCCCCAAGAATTCTCAAAAATGTATTTTAATGATTTGATTTTAATTCCTTTAGGAGTATATCAAATAAAACAAGCCTGGTGATACTATGGTGAACATGTGCTGTCCATGACGCCGCTTTTTTGACTAGCGCCATGTAGTAACTTTGAACTCGTGAGCTTCGAAGATAACTGGAGTAGCGCTGATCGCTCATGACAAAGGTTTTTTTCTACACATCACTGTTCAGATACATTTCCTGGAAAGCTTAGTCCATAGCTTTCTTACCGTAGTTCGTTTTTGTTTCAGCAAAGTCTACAATAAAAAATGGATGACTTTGCGAGATAGGTGGATGAAGTTCCACAGAAGACTTAAAGAAATGAAATCGGGATCAGGTTGCTAAGAAGGTTCGTAAATGTGATTTTTACGACGAAATGTTATTTTTGACAAAAATTGCAACACGCCGAGACACTGAGTCAAATATACCCGAAACAACAAACGTGGAAAAAAGTCCCGTAGAACATACACCGATCGCAAAAAAAAAGAAATTGGATGTTAGCGAGGTGGACAAAAATATGACAGAATTTATAAAAATTGTTATCAAAGAAGAAGAGAGCCGTGCCATGTCATTTTTTTTAAGTATAGCTTCGAGTGTTGATAGACTTAGTGATGAGGAAATGGTGGATTTCCAGTTTGAAGTTTTAAAACTTGTGCATGCCACGCAACAACGAAAGGGAAGTGATGTTCAGCATCAATGGCGTACTGAGTATTACAAAACAACGCAGCCTTCTACGTCGTCATTTACCTTATCCGGCCCATCATACTCGACTCGAGCAGCATACAGTACTCAAAAATCTACATCCATTGAATTTGACACCGAAACTATTAGTAGTGTGGAAACATCGCATACAGATGAATTTCAGTTTGACTTTTCTAAAGAATATGAAGATTTGGAGTCTGTTGAATTTAGAAACATGTAACACTTCAAAGACATTGATTATTGTAAAACGTTCAAATCAATATGCTTCAAAATAATTACTTATCTTAATGTTACGGCCAATCTAATGTATGGAGGAATACTTATTTATTTAAACTTTTCACACTCAAAACGGTACAAAGGCGGACTTAACCCTTCGTGTGATTGACCCACGCTCGTAATAATTACCGTCGTATGCACGGCTGAAATGAAATGGCGCGAGGAAGCGGCGAGCGTTCCTTTGTATGTGTGTGTAAGCATTTTAAATATCGCGCCATAACATAGACCGGTGATACAGGATGTTTATTTTTGATTGTTGAAAAATCTTTAAATGCTGGATTAGAAATAAAAGAACGTGTACAAAATTGTATCTTTTTATTTATTAAATTATTAACAAACAATTGAAGTTGTTCCTTATAATCACTACATAGTATAAAGCTTCCCGCTTCTTTAAAACTACTCAACGGATTTTGATGCAGTTTTTTTTAATAGATTATGAATTATGAATTTTTCAAGATCAATTTTAATTTACGTCGCCTCCATCTATTCAAAATCTGATCTTGCAAAATTTATAATTGAAGGAATGGAAAGGAAAAGACTTAAAACGACAATAAAAAGAAAAAAGAAAGGAAAATTTCTAAATGAAAATAAACCAATTTATATTTTTAACCGACTTCAAAAAGAAGGGAAGTTATATATATATTTTTTTTAAATATGATTTGCACATTTAACCTAGTAGATAAACGCACCCACGATACAGGAGAAATGTTTAGTGTGGGGCAACGTTTAAAAAAATAAAATTGATCATCACACTGTCGAAGATTTATAAATTTTCGACAGTGTGATAATCAATCCAGCATTGACCGAGACAAAGGAACTTCTGACACTTCTGGCAAATGGTGTTTACTTCTTTCCGTATTTTTTTTAAGGAGCAACGAACGCAGCGGTTTCTTTTAATTTTGTTTCTCTTGCTCCCCACTCGATCTTCTAATGAATTTGCGTAGATTGGGAAGTGATTATCACCACCTAAGCGGAGAAGAGCAGGAGGATTTATTACCCGAGGTAAGGTCAAATTTGGGTATTTCTGTGCGAGTTGCTCCGCCAATTTATATCTGAATTGCCTGTGGCTGAGGGGATTTGTGCTGTTCTCGCGATGTATGATGAAAATGTTCAAAATGCTAACATTCATTAGCCGTTTGAACACTTTCAAGTACCATTTCATCCCCCTTTTGCGCTCCATTAAGTACATGGACAGCATTTGATCTTTTAAATCTACACCGCCCATGTACTTATTGTAGTCGTGCACAACCACAGGCTTCAGTATTTGTTGTCCTGCTCTTCTTCCAGGCAACATGTCCGCATTGTGATAAGTCGACACTGTGGTTACTAATTTAACGTCTTTCCAAGATAAAACAGATACGTCACCACAGTGTCTACTTACCACTGCTGCTTTTTGAAGTCTCCTTTCGTTGAGAGTTTGTATGTCGCTCGGTGTCCCCATTCTTCGCCTGTTCAGAGTTCCGATGACATCGGTCTTATTCAACTTTAAAAATCGTGTCAAAGTAACTGAATTATAAAAGTTATCCATTACAAGACAGTGACCTTTGTTAAGAAATCCTTGCATGAGCCTTAGAACCACTTTCGCACTTGCGCTCGTAAAGCCATACAAGGAGTCCTCCTCAGAGTCCCCTGTCTGTGGATATTTTTTGCCCGTGTAAACCTCAAATTTCAGCAGATAGCCTGGAACCGCCTCGCAAAGTTCATAAAATTTTATACCAAACCGTGCTGCTTTTGTACGGATGCACTGAATCCAACTTAAGCGTCCTTTAAATAGCAGCAACGATTCGTCAATGCTTATTTCTTTGCGAGGCGTGTACATGCTATTAAACTTTTTATTACAATGGTCAATGATGGGTTGTATCTTGGCAACTTTACGATCGGAACCACGAACACTGATAGTATTGTTATCGACAAAGTGCAGGAAACGCATGAGTAGCCAGTACCGTTTTATACTCATAAGCTTACGAAAACCTGGCATGGCCAGGGTACCCGTGCTCCAGTATTCACTCACACGTCCTGCGACTATCAGCGACATAAAAATCATCACCGCAAAGAGCTTGTACAGCTCATCAGTAGAGGTTTCTTCCCAATCGTTCAATCGAGAATGGGCCGAGATACCATCCGGAGACTCGGATGCTTGCGCTATTGTTTGCCAGGCATACTCGTTGGTCTGTGCCACAATACTGTTCATTATATCGTGATCCCAAACATGAGTGAATAGCTTCAGAGGATCTGTTTCCTCAATATTGGGACCGCACTCGCCTGCCTGGGAATAAACTTGCGGTTGACCTCTAAATGTACTATAATCGCTTGACCAATTGAAAGATTCAGACAGCCTCTCGTGTTCTTCGGGATCTTCCTCAACATGTTCGGCTGTCTCTTCCAGGGTAGCTCGAAGGTCCTCCAGCGACATAGGTTCCTCCTCTTCCTCACTGCCCGAATCCACTCTTAGCTCCTCGCATAATGGCCCACTGAGTATCTACAAGAGTAAATCGCCATTTATGATAATTCCCTTTGATAATGTGACAAGTATAATCGTATTAATTTATAATTAATCAGAGGGAGAATGCGTGCAAAATTCTAAAAATAAAAAGTAAAAAAAAATAGTTTATATCTACCTCGGAATAAGACATATCAAGGTCATGAGGCCTTTGATTAGGCTGCCAATCATAATCGTCGTCATCGGGAAAATGCCTTCCGTGACCCTACAAAGATGAAAATTTAAAAAAATATTTACATGTTAGAATTCCCTGTTTAACAAATATATTTGATACAAATATTTATTAGCAACATACCACACTTTTTGAAGTGCTGGCTTCGGGAAGCCCGACGTCGTCAATAATTCGATCTGGCTCCATTATCTACGGTTATTTTGGATGGGTTAGTTTTTTTTTTAATTTATTTATTTAAATTATGATAGACTGAAATAAATAAAAACAAAATTTTGTACCAGTTAATTATGCCATATAGGTTATTGGACGACGTAGATCCTGCCTAGTACCTTCTTGTGTGTACGCAGGGAAAATGTGTTAATTTGATTAAGAAATCTTTAATTTTGAAAATAAAACCATATTCTTCTTGGAATGATCTGATCAATTAATTTTAAAAAAGAATCAAATTAAAAATAAGAATTTATGAGCAACATTCGTCTCGGGGATAGTGATCATACACACTATAACCACATTTACACCAAAAAAAATTTGATAGTAGAAGCCGACGAATCGTATTCCTACTCATGATGACACGGAAGTGCCTTATCGAGTTATTAACTTCCGTGTGGCAAATATGGCAAATATTTTCCCGCAAGAAATGGGTTTCCTCCCATGGCCACATACACTCTCCCTTATAGCAGGAAATATAGTCGCGTTTATGCAAAAACCGGTCAATATCCAGGACCACAACCATGATGATTTCCTAAAAAGAAGAGAAAACCACTAATGACTTATTAATACTTATTGCTTTCGCTTTTATAATATTATAAAATTAAGATAGATACTAGGAACGCGAGAAAAACCGTGTGCAGAAAAATAGTTTTAAAAACTAGGACGAAACGGTATGAAACGCTAGTAGTTTTGCGTGAGCGAAATCGAATAACAACACCAGTTATTTTTTTTTATCATGTATAGTATCGTTTATTAGTAAAAAATATTGAAATAGTAAAATAATATTGTTTTTTCATCTCGCCATTTATTTAACAACAAGCCTCAATAACGCCATAAAATGCGCAATCCATTTCATTGTCGCTATATACAGTTTACACTGCATTTATAATGTATAGTTGAAAATATTAATGAATTCAAACAAAACAACATACTGTACACAAACACCAAGACTGACGTAACATGACGCCATTCGATTGCGTAATCAGTCTCACGTAAATGCAAGCCCTAAATATGAGAATGTGTGCGTGCATTTTGCATGACCTTAGAAAATGTCAATTATTTTTCATATTCTGATAAAAAGTGTACTAAAACCTTTACGTAATTCGAAAGTTAATGAAATTCCCTTTATAATGATATATAATAACGTCATTTTTTTAAGATAGATACAAATATAAATCGATATGAAAATCAAAACATTGACAGAAAAAACATCGCGAGACATTTGATCATAGAAATATCACAAATCAAGTTAATAATACATTCATTTTCAATTGTTTTATGTTCTACATAATATAAACAAAAGCAAAATAGACAGAAATACTTACAGATGTTTATTTTCGTGAGAATCACACAAAAGGAATTTCACCGGTCGCACGTGTCACCTGAATGAACTTGTTTTTACTTGTCGATCCCATTCCCATGACGAAATCCATAAGTCTAATGGCCGCCCGTGACAGATTCATTCAGTACACTTTCGATGCATAAAAAAGTTGACCCAAAAGTCCAAAGAATAGTGAACAAAATCGCATTTAAAAAAATTGTTAAGTAAGGACATGGATCCACGCTTAGGCACACGAGGTTAAAGATTTTTCGAACGTGGATCCACGTCTAAAACACACGAAAGGTTAATGCATTAAGCATTCTCTACCAATCAACCAAGGGTGGTGAAGAGATTGGATGGCAGGTGCTCTGTTTAAGAGGAACAAAGAAAAAATTATTAAAAATATATCATTAGAAAAATATAGGTAGGAACAACAGTACATAAATAGGTTATAACTTATAATACACATACATATTTAATGTAATAATCATATACAGGGTGTCCAAGAACCTGGCGTCCAACTGGATTCCCACGATGCCCCAAGTTCTAACAGTACTCAGAAAAATATTTTAAAAAATCCACCCCATGTACTTACAGAATTATACTGATTTCAAAAAAAAAGGGGAAATGAGCACCCTGTGACATACTTTTGAATGCTGTGACTGCTAATGCTGATAATTTCGATATTTCTTGGAGGTTTTGTAATCTAGGGTATTGCTGTGTCTAAATAGAATGTAAAAATAAAGTACTTATTGTACCATTTTAAAATAAAATATTATTTTAACTAAAGGTGATATGGAAAACTATTGAATTTCGCAACTTTGACCGACTGTAGTGTAAAAAAAATGTACCAAAATAGTATGGCAAGTGACGTCAAATTTTGACGCGTTTATTCCTCTTTTTAAAAAGGTATAATACTTACACATTAATTTGAAAAAAAAAATTTTTGATAATATTTTTACTCAACAACCCAATTTTTACGATGTCTTACAGAATTCTTAGAAAGAAAAATTTACGACGAATTGAATCTAACCTCTAAAGAATTACTATTGTATGCTCATAAAAATAACAACAGGCCTCTCAAAAAACAGGTTAGACCGTAAGGGACGGTATGTGCATGCATCTCACCATAGTGATTCGTTATTACAACAGGAGGGAGCAAGACAGAAACTATCTTTGCGATTTGCTGGTTCTTCTTTATGGTACCCCATTATTCAGGTAAGAGTGAGGGAGAAAAAGGTTAGAGGTGCGAGTGAGATAGATAGTGACGCTATCTGGGATCGTGCTATTTAGGATAACAGTACGGTCAGTACGCGTCACTGCCTCCTGCCGTTACTACGCACCTCTCTCTTATTGTTACCATTGATCACGTACTACGATTTAAAGCTTTGTTTATTGGACTCGATTACTCTTTGTGCTCTGGACTTTGAAACGAACTCTTTACGACGACCTTTGCCTGTGTTTGGACAGTTTGTGTTTTGTGTGTGCTACCATGGCGACCTACACTCCGCAAGAATACGCAAATATGCACTACATTTATGGAGAATGTAGAGGTAATGGACGAGCTGCAGCGAGACTTTACAGAGAAAGGTATCCGAGGGCTACGCGATATCCCGACCATCGAGTTTTCATTAATGTGCACAGATCACTATGTGACGGGCGGTTCCCCAATCAAGTAGCTGGTGAAGGACGACCCGTAAATGACTTCATACGCGATGAAGTTTTAGAGGCGGTGTCGGCAAATCCAAGCATCTCTGTGCGAGGAATAGAAGCTGATACGGGGATACCGAAGAGCACAGCACACAGTATTCTCCAAAAAGAAGAATATCATCCGTACCACGTACAGCGAGTGCAAAGTCTTTTACCTCGAGACTATCCGAGCCGAGTCGCGTTTTGTGAAACAATCCTGCAAAAACATCGAGAAGACGAAAACTTTATCGACAAAATTTTGTGGTCAGATGAATCAACATTTAAGAAGGATGGCTACATGAACCTACACAACTTGCACGAGTGGCATGTGGAAAATCCGCACTTGATGCGAGAAGATAGATCCCAGTACCGGTTCGAAGTGAACATGTGGACCGGTATTCTCTGTGGGAATATTATTGGTCCATTTGAGATGCCCGAGAATTTGACTGGCGAATCATATTTAAATTTTCTTCAAAATGATTTGCCAAACTTACTAGAAGAGACCCCACCAGATATGTGGTTCCAACACGACGGCTGTCCAGCACATTTTCGCGTATCCGTTAGAGAGTTTTTGGACGAGCAATACCCGAACAGGTGGATTGGGCGATCAGGAACAATCCCGTGGCCAGCCCGCTCACCTGACTTAAATCCGCTGGATTTTTTTTTCTGGGGAACTATGAAGGAGCTCGTTTATGCGAAGCCCATTAATGACATCGCTGACCTTCGTGAGAAGATAACACAAGCAGTGCAGGTGATACGTCAAAAAAGTTACTCGCGAAACATAAAGCGGTCCTTTTTAAGGAGAGTGAGAGCTTGTATTGCCGCGGGTGGTCAACATTTTGAACATTTATTGTAATAAAATATCTTTAAACTAACATTCTTTGCTTTTATTCTACTGGGAACCCATCTACCTGTGTGTATTTCCTTCTTGCTCACTCTTGGAACCGAAGTAAATAATAGTAGTAACATAACAGTTTCTAAGATAAGAAAGGGTCCGACAGTTACCGTTAGTAGGTAGGCACTTCGTAAAAATTGGGTTGTTGAGTAAAAATATTATCAAAATTTTTTTTTTCAAATTAATGTGTAAGTATTATACCTTTTTAAAAAGAGGAATAAACGCGTCAAAATTTGACGTCACTTGCCATACTATTTTGGTACATTTTTTTACACTACAGTCGGTCAAAGTTGCGAAATTCAATAGTTTTCCATATCACCTTTAGTTAAAATAATATTTTATTTTAAAATGGTACAATAAGTACTTTATTTTTACATTCTATTTAGACACAGCAATACCCTAGATTACAAAACCTCCAAGAAATATCGAAATTATCAGCATTAGCAGTCACAGCATTCAAAAGTATGTCACAGGGTGCTCATTTCCCCTTTTTTTTTTAAATCAGTATAATTCTGTAAGTACATGGGGTGGATTTTTTAAAATATTTTTCTGAGTACTGTTAGAACTTGGGGCATCGTGGGAATCCAGTTGGACGCCAGGTTCTTGGACACCCTGTATTTATTAGATATATACATATATATAAATTTAAGGGAGAGAGATGTTGAGATGACTCTACTCTATTTGTTTTGAAAAAAACTCTGCAATTTCCGCTTAAATGCATACCCCGACTGGTGGCCGTCCTGATATCAAGAGGAAGCGCATTCCATAGAAGAATGGACTGAATGTGAAAGGAAGAATAAACAAACTACTCGCATTATACTTCTCGCATTTTGGTATTTTCGTGTCGTATATTATTTTCGTGTTGTATAATTGGATGAACCCAGTAAAGTCTCTTGTTTTTTGTTTCCTTTTTCATTTTGTTATAATAATAATATGCAATTATCATTATTTTTTGCTTTTAGTTAACATTTTTATAAATAAACGAAAATGATTAACAGACTTGTTATTACTTGCGCGCCCTACACCTGACTGACGACTGCACGAAAAAAATCGTGTCGTGTACACGTTCCGATTGGTGTTGTCTGCGGAAGACACGAAAAGTTTTCGTGTGTAGAACAGACAAAATTCTTGTCGTGTACACGAAGAATTTGTCTCGTCTGCTGCAGACACGGTAAATTTTCTTACCGTGTACAAGCGCCCTAAAGAGGAAAAGAAAATAATGAAAACTAAATTCAAAATAGGAAAAGAAGAGAACAAGCAACAAACCAAAGTCGTGAAGGCCAAGAGGCCCTTTTGAGGTACGGAACCCTAAAAATAACCAAATCGGTCCAGCTATTCTCAAGTGATGCGCTTACCAACGAACAGCGTGTCGTTTATATTTATATAGATTATTTTTCAAAGAAAAGATTCAACGAAAATGAAGACTATCCATAGAAGGTTGTAATGGACGCCGAGTATGGTAGACAATTAGTCTTATAAATATGTGCCGAATATAATAGGCAATTGGTCTCAAAGTGTGAGATATAACTCTGTCCGTGCACCGTAGCGCAAGTAGCGGCGGTGTCTTGACGAACTTTGCACTTATTCTAGTTAGAATCATAAGTATTTGTCAGTTTCTAGTTAGAATTGTAAGTGTTTCTAATGTCCTAGTTAGCCTTTTAATAAGATTCAATCATTAGTTTTCTTATTAGACCCTAACAAGAACGGAAAATAAGTAACATGTTCGAGAAAACATGTAAACAAGTCAACAAAAGCATTGACACACATAGATATAACTAAGTAGGTAGTTATTCTGTGTTGTTATTACCTTTCGGAAAAGTACTAGAAAATTGGGGAAAATTCTAGATCGATAACTGTTGTAAATTTACCACGCTAGGTGGCGCTACTTGTAGCATCAGTGACACGAGCTTAAGTACTAGGAAACTTTACCTTAACGAGGATCGTTGTGAAAAATTGTAATTTTTAGCGTTTAAATTAAGGTTTTCTAGCACGGTTTTTTGTAATTAGTAAGTAGAAGTAAGCTACTATGTTATAAAATTAAGAATTGAATTGAAAGAGACATTGTAGCCGAACGTTTTCCCACAGAAGAGGACCAATTTAAGTTCCCCATACAAAAGTTACACTGATGACGTAAGCAGAATCGCCGCGTTCTGATTGGTCGAACACCAAGCGATGGTGACGAGTGCAAATTTGGAGCGCTCTGATTGGTTGGGGACCTCTATAAAAGGAGTGTCGGGTCTCTGTGGCAACACGTTTTGCAGGACGCCGTCGGTTCCCCCTGTGCGCACACAGAGAGAGCAGCCCCGTGTGCTGCCCGGCGAGTATCGCCGTAGCGGTCGCGGAGGCCAAAGCCCCAGTATCATGCCGAATCCCGGCAAGCGCGGCTCGTTAGGCCGCGATGCCGGGAACCAAGAAGAGGCCCGCCCGACGTTGGACCGGGCGATGTCGTTGCCAAACATTGGCGACGCGTCGTCCGGTGCGCCGTCGGCCGGCCCCCCGAAAACGAAGACCAAGGAGAAAGATAAGGAGAAGAAGAAGAAGCATCCACCAACGCAAGCAACCAAGAAGGAGGTGAGTGCCGCAATCATTACCGGCCCATCGACGTCATCGGCGCCTGCGCGCGTTGCGCCCACGCCGTCGACGAGCCGGGTACATGCCGTACCCGTCCGCCCAGCCGCGTTCCGTCCGGTGCCTATACAGGCCCCGGGACCGGCTCCAACTACGAGCCGCGCAGTACAAGCGCGTGCTCCAACTCCATCCGCGCGCGCTTCTGCGCCCGGACACCAAACGACTGCTGCGCGCTCCGGCGCGCCTCGCCCAGATTTTCCCGCACTACCCGCTCCACGTGTCACTATACCATCGGAGCGGGCCAGAGCACCACCATCACGAACCTCCGCTCCGCCGCCAAGGTTTGTATCTCCGCCGCAAATACAACCGAAAGCTGCCCCTCGCGCCGCCGCTTCCGGTCCCCGTCTCTCGCTGGCGGGACCGACATCGGCTGAGCGTGAGCGCACCATCAATGCCGGGCCGCTCATACGGCCGGCGCAACTCGCCACGAGGGCGCCCGATTCACCGGCGCCCCCCCGGACCTCGGCCTACGACTCGCCTGCGATGTTGTCGACATGCTCCTCGCGTGCGGGGTCGAGCATGTCGCTGGCGTCCGTGGGCTCGGCCGCCTCTGGTCGCGCAGACATGTCTCCGGACATGACCCCGCGATCCGGACAGCGGCCCACCGTGGGACCAGCAGCCGAGGTCCACATCCATGCACTGACGTCATCAACCCTGTCGCTGGGGCTCGACTTTGAGTACCAGCTCGAGTCCAGGCCCCAGCGGCGAAGGAGAAGCTCTGGCGAGACCGCGTCGGAGGAGGCGAAGCGGTATTGCCTTGACCCGCCGCGGCCACAGCGCGAAAGCGCGCCGCGGGGTCGGGACGCGCCGCAATCGCCTACCTTCTCGGACGCGGTCCGCCGGCGCACGCCCCCTATGTCCCCGACACCCTCCGTGTCACCCACAGGGGCAAGTACTCACAACCTGCCCCCAACCACAGACGCAACTTCCGCCCCCCCTGATGCCCCCCCGGGCGCTGCGGCGCCGGGGAGAAAGAAAAAGCTGCGGTTCCCTCCGTTGGTAGTAGAGACGCTACCGAATTGGGCCGCACACTTCCGGGCCATTCGGGAGAAGCTGGGCCGGCCTCCTAATGCTCGCCCCTACGGGACCGGGGTGAGGTTCACCCCGGATACCGAGGAGGAGTATAGGCTGGTCCAGCGCTACTTGACCGGCCTGGAGAAGAGTAGCGGCGTGAGCTGGTTTGCGTACTCGCTACCAGCGGAAAAGAGCTTGAAGATCGCCATCAGGGGCCTACCGGCGGATACGGACCCGAAGGAGATCGAGGAGGAACTCCGGGAGTTAGGATACCAGCCGGAGTACGTGCGCCATATCAAGGGCGCACTAGGACGACCCGGCTGCGTGTTTCACGCGATCCTCAAGAAGACCCCGGATGTTAGAGAAATCTATGGCACCACCGTGTTCATGAACATGCGTGGTGTCAAGATAGAGGCTTGGCGTGGGAAGCGTGGGCCCGCGCAGTGTCACCGGTGCCAGCGGTTCAGGCATAGCTCGCACCAGTGCCACCGCCCGCTCGCTTGTGTGCGATGCGGGGCGGAACACGCGGCCCGTGATTGTCCGCGTCCGCGGGAAGAGCCGGCCACCTGCGCGAACTGTGGTGGCCCGCATCCCGCGAACAATACAAAATGCCCCGTGTTCGAGCGAGAAATAAAGAACAAGCGGGCGGGGACCGTCGCCATCACGGCCACGAGACGGGCCCAAACAACTGGGCCACAAGCCCAGAAGGCAACGATTGAGTCGGAAGGCACGACGTTGATGGCGGCGGCAAATGAGCCCACCACTAGAACCCAAGCCCCCTCCTCTGGGCGGAGGAAGAAAAAGCGCGGGGGGAAAGGGAGGAAGAAGAATTCCCCCCCAGGCGCACAAGAAGCCCCCCTTACGGCCGCCCCTGCCTCAAGGGTCGCACAGGTTGTAAATAGGGGAACAACCAAAAACCAAATGGGCGAACCTACAACTAGCGCCAAGACGGCACCGCGGCAGAATGCCGCACTAGAGAGGTTCGCCCAAAAACCGCAAGGCGCCGCCACCGCCGCGGCAAAAGTCGCGAAGACGCCGCGGCCAATCATAGTGCAGGATAACTTCCCTGCACTGACGAGTGGCGGCGCAACAATCGCTACATTTGCCGATACTTCGTCGAAAGTATCGGCAAACAAACAACAATATATGTCACGAAACACGAAGGAATTCACAACCTGTGCGATCAAGCTCCTGATGGATCTAATCAGGGCTATCAGGCAGGGCCGAGAAATAGAGACGGTGGTCTTTGACGGCCTGGCCACATTGCTCGCCCTCTGTGATGGCTAGGCCGTTAAGGATCATCCACTGGAATGTCCGCGGCCTTAAGGGAAAGGTCGCCCACCTCCGCCACCTCCTTCGGGAACAGGACGTCGACGTGGCGCTCATCAACGAGACGCACCTGGGACCCGAAGATAGGGTCAGGGTCCCCGGGTTTTACGTCTACCGCAAGGATGAAAGGTCGGCACAACACGCCCGCTACCGTGGTCTGGCGGTACTTGTGAGGCGAAGAGTCGTCCATCAAGAGCTCCCCGTTCCGAGTCTCAGCTCGTTTTACGCGCTGGGTGTTCAACTTCACGTTGCCGGCGAGGACATTGACATTTACGCGTGCTATAAACCGCCCGCGTCTCCCATGGACATGGTCGAGATGCGGGCCCTACTCAGCACGCGTAGTGGGAACGCGGCCCTCCTTGCCGGCGACTTGAATTGCAAGCACCCGGCGTGGAACTCCATAAACACGAATAACGGGGGGAGACGGCTCTTCGCGGACGCGGAAGCCTTCGGCTATACGGTGTCCGGTCCGGAGACGCCCACTCATTACCCGGATGCAGCTGGGCTGATGCCCGATGTGCTGGACGTCGTAGTCCACCGAGGGCTACACCGCCAGATCACACAACAAGTGATCGACGACGAGTTACAGTCGGACCACCAACCTGTACTCGTCGTCCTATCGGGTGTGCCGACCCGACTGAAGCCCATAGCGCCACGTCGACGTACCGACTGGATCGCCTTCGGAGAGAGGCTAGACACCACCACGCCAACTCGGCCCATCGTCACCTCCGCGGACGTGGATCAGGCGGCGGGTGACGTCACTGCTTGCATCCAAAGCGCCTTGCAAGCGGCGACAACGTTGGTGCCGCAGGGGAGAGGGCTATTGCCGCCCCTGCCGGCACATATAACGAGACTTATCGCCGAAAAGAGGCGCATACGCAAGCAGTGGCAACAGCTAAGATGCCCAACGCTCAAGACGCAGCTTAACCGTCTCGCGGAGAAGGTGAAGGCCGAGCTATTGGCCCATACCGCCGCGGGCTGGGAGGAAAGAATAGACGCGACGACGGACAGTTGGCCGTCGGTACACGCGCTCTGCCGCCAGCTGACGAGTACCCCAGCCCCGGCGCGCCCACTACTGAACAGCGACGGGGCGCTTAGGTACGTAGCAGAGGACCGGGCGGAGGTCTTCGCCGATCACCTGGGGCGTCAGTTCCGACCGAATCCAGCAAGCGACCACGACCATGTCGCAGCAGTCGAGCAACACCTTGGGGACTACTTCGCGACGCCGATAGCTCCCGAAGAGGACCCAATCTTCTTCTCGCCTGGCGCAGTGAGACGCGCCATCCTGAGGACCAAGCCCAAGAAGGCCCCCGGTGCTGACGGTATCACCAACACAGTGCTGCGCCACTTGCCGTTCCGTACAGTAGCGGCACTGGCGCGCCTGTTTACGGGGATACTGCGCACGGGGACCTTTCCCGCGGCCTGGAAGGAGGGGCGCGTCATTATGCTGCCCAAGGCGGGAAAGAACATTCTGAAGCCGGAGAGCTATCGGCCAATCACTCTGCTGCCGACCATCTCCAAGGTGTTCGAGGCGCTCCTGCTGCGGCACCTACGCCAACATATAGAGCCACGACCCGAACAATTCGGGTTCCGGTCGGAACATAGCACGACGCTCCAGCTGTCGAGGGTACTGCACCACATGACAGCGGCGCTTGATAAGAAGGAATACTCGGTGGCAGTATTCCTCGACATGGAGAAGGCCTTCGACCGTGTGTGGCACGAGGGCCTCTTATATAAACTCGCCACCTCGGACGCGCCCCGTCGCGTAGTTAGGGTGGTGTCTAGCTTTCTTTCCAACAGGACTGTCAGGGTGGTGGTCGACGGAGCGCTGTCAGGCGCCCGCCCGGTGCTCGCCGGTGTGCCGCAGGGTAGCTGCCTTTCGCCTGCGTGTTACTCACGTTACACCGACGACATCCCCACCACCTCGGATGCGATGCTCGCGCTGTATGCGGACGACGCCGCGTACATTACTACTTCGCTCAATGCGAAATACGCGGCGTCCAAGATGCAGCGCGTTCTCGATTTGCTCCCCGCTTGGCTGTCTAAATGGCGGCTATCGGTTAACGTGGGTAAGACGCAGGCACTCATCACCGGGTGCGCGCCCCTCCCACCACCCCTGACACTACAAGGAGCAGCAGTCGATTGGTCGCCCCGGGCTAAGTACCTGGGTGTGACCATCGACCGCCGCCTCACGATGGGGCCACACGTCCGCAAGGTCGCCGCGCAGGGTAGGGTCGCCCGCAACCTCCTTCGCCCAGTGCTCTCTTCCAGCATCCCGGCGCGCGTCAAGCTGAGCGTGTACAAGATGTACATACGCCCAGTCTTGACGTACGCCGCCCCCGCTTGGTTCGCCCTCACGAGTGAGTTGAGCCGAAAGCAGCTCCGCGCGCAGCAACATCTTGCGCTGCGGACCATTATTGACGCTCCTCATCTCGTGAGGAATAGTGTCATCCAGCGGGATCTCGGAATCGAGAGCCTGGATGAGTTTGTGCGGCGACTCGCGAAGGCCATGTTCGCGCGTGCCGACGCTTCTGCCTGGCCCCATGTCAGGCAGATAGCGCCCTTGCACGCGCGGCCGCCTGACGCGAGACCCCTGCCCCGCGACCTGGTAGCGGACCCCGACCCCATCGCACCGGATTGACGCCTCGAGTAAGCAGCAACCAGGCTACACGCAGCTTACTCGAAATATTAAGACTCTACAGATGTACACATACATCTGTTGTGTGGCGTGTTCTAAGTTAATATAGGCATGTCACACAACTATATACAGACAACCACAACTACACATGCATCTAAACACATCACGTGCGGGCGCGACGCGGGCCGCGACGCACGTAATACACTGAGCGGTGTTACTCTACAACACTAGCCGCTCATACATACGAGTCTGCCTGCCTCTCAATCCGCAAACGGCTCGATCTGTGAACGGGGCGAGAGGTAGACTACATATTAACATGTAGGTGTGTCGAGTCGGCATCCTCGTCGCTGGTCGTCTTCGCTGGGCCTCCCCCAGGTAACTGGGGGTCTCACCTGGCGGGGACTGACCGCCGGGATGTCGTGAAGAAAGCGGCGCTACAGGAGTTAGCGCCGTGGCGCGCCTACAATAATATTCATAGCAACCAAACACACAGACGCATCTTGCTCGCAAGATGCGTCAATTTCTACGACGCCGCCCGAGGCGCACACAATTTGAGGGGCCCATATTAATGGGTCACTGTATGGCCCCCGCGGGCGAGGGGCGATGCCCCGACCCCGCTCGCCACGTCCCCTTGCGGGGACGTCGCGACGACTCAAGTGGCAACACGTTCGAATTCAAGCTCTTGAACAATAAACATCGAGTGCGAAGAAGCTTTCAAGAAGTCTTTTATTGCATCCCGACATCAAGAATACAGTCCACTTCAGTCTGGTCCTTCGAGCAGCGGATAATCAAGATATCAAGAACCAGCCACTTCAGTCTGGACCATCGAGCAGCAAAGTCTAGAACCTGCCACGAAACTCTGGTCCACCAAGCTGCGAGGAAGATTCAACCTTAAAGCAAGAACCGTAGCAAGAGCAAGTCAACGTCACTAAGAGACGTCACCGAACCGACGTTTCGCGAAGAGTTGCTGACCCGAAGCCGTGTCGAACACGTCAAAAGAGGACCGACGTGCCGAGCCGGAAGCCAGCGACCCGATTTTGAACAAACCTGCCCGAAACCCGAGTTGAAGATCAGGAAGATACCTAGAAGATCCAGAAGTTTCTCGAAGAGAAGGGTTTAAAAAAAATGGTGGTCACAAGAAGCCAAGGAGACTTAGCAGAGATGGAAGAACAGCGACGCATTCAGTTGCAGCAAGAGGCGCGACGAAGGGAAGCGGAGCTGATTGATCAAGAACGGCTAAGAAGAATCTCCCTGGACCCACCGGCATCGCCATTTTCTAAGCCAGCGGACGTCAGCACCGCGGGACCTTCTGGAATCCAGGCAACAACGACGGAGGCCCGGAAGAGGCTAGGATCACCTTCCAGATCAATCAGGTCAACAACGAGCGTGACTACGCGGCTACGGGTAGCGGAGCTGGAGGCGGCAGAGAAGCTAGCCGCCATAAGAAGAAAGGAGCTGGAACTAGAAGCGGACCTAGTCAAGAAGCGACTAGCGGTCGAAGTTTCAGTCATCAACGACGAAGAAAGCATGCACGAAGAGGATCCTGTCCCTCCGCGTGAAGAGCCACATCAGAAGGTGGACGAATGGCTGAGGAAGAACCCTCTCAGTACACGGGGGGAGGAGGCACGAGGTGAAGAGGGAACCCGCGAGGAGCAGAAGCAGCTGCGATTCGAGGGACAACGAGCAAGATCGCCGACTCCAACGAGGAACAGGAATAGCATCGAGCACCTGGCGGCCACGTTAGAGAAGATGGCCAGGCCCAGGCCTCGACACACGGATCTGCCGACCTTCTCCGGAGCGGCCAACGAGTGGTTGCCGTTCAAAGCAGCAGTTCGGGACACGACCAGCATGTACCAGATTTCAGCAGCAGAGAACATCCAGCGACTGAGGAGCTGTCTCAAGGGAGATGCAAGAGACGCCGTGGCCGCCCTTTTGCATACGTCATAATGAAGACCCTCGAGCAGTGCTTCGGAAGACCGGAAGTGATCATTGACAAGGCGCTGGAAGATCTCAAGAAGTTGCCGAAACCAGGAACATCAGCAGCCGAATTGAACAACTTCGCGATCAAGTTACAGAACGTCATTTGCGTGCTTAAAACGATCGACCGAAGAGGATACCTGTTCAATCCCCTGTTAACAAGAGAAGTTTTGGACAATCTGAGCCCACATCTGCGATCAAGATGGTGCGACTACGCCTACGACCACGAGGGAACAACGGACCCGGAGATTGTCGTCATGTCCCGCTTCCTGATGCGTGAAGCGGACAGGGCGCTGCGGTACACCTATACTCCGGCCACAGGCGCAGCAAGTCTGAAGAAGGAGGTCCGACCGGCTGTAACGTTGAAAAAGAAGGTAAGTGTGTTCAGCACAACGGGAGGAACGGAGGAAGAAAAGTGTCCTAAATGTGAACAAGCTCACATCCTCACACAGTGTCCCAAGTACAAGGCACTCGCTGTAGAAGATCGGTGGAAATTCCTTAAAGAAAAAGGAATATGTTTCAAGTGCGCCCTGAAGCGACACAGGCGCATGATTTGTAAGGCCAAAGCGTGTAGTGTAGATCGATGCGGACGCCCGCACCACGTGACCTTACATCGGACGCAGGAAGAAAAAACGGAGGTCGAACCTCCGAAAAGCGAAGCGGTTATGTCAGTAGCACCGTGTCCGACCGCCGATTCAAGAACGATTCTACTGAAGATGTGTCCCGTCGTCGTATCAGGACCACGGGGGGAGACCAAGACATACGCCCTCTTAGACGAAGGGGCCACCATCACCCTTGTCGACAAGGATCTGGCAGAGAGCGTCGGAGCAAAAGGACCATCGCAGCCACTTCACTTGAACGGGGTCAACATGTCACAGCAAGAGACGGAGAGCCAGTTGGTGACCCTCCAGGTAAGAGGACTGAATAGCAAGGACGGCTATAGGATTCGGGCGAGGACCATGAAGAACCTTCGCCTGCATCAACAGTCCATCCCGGAAACTCTGCTGGACTATGAGCATCTAAGGGACTTGACTCCAGAAGAGGTGTGCTACGAGAGGGCGCGTCCAGGACTCCTAGTGGGAACCGACCACTGGGAGTGCATTGTCTCCCGCGAGCTCCGAATCGGTGGACCGAAACAGCCAGCCGCTTCAAGAACGGCGTTAGGATGGGTGGTGCACGGAACCGCGCCGCGCAACATCATCTGTAAAGAAGGAAACGTGCTGCATGTGTACGAGCCCGACCGCACGACGGAGATCGGCAACCAGGAACTTCATGACCTAGTGGACAGTCACTTCAAGATCGACGCGCTCGGCATACAGGGAAAACCGAGGGTTAAGGACACAGATCAGCGAGCCATGGACATAGTAAAGAGTACTATAAAGAAGACTGACACCGGGTACGAGGTCGGACTGCCGTGGCGACGGGACGACGTCACCATGCCTCCGAGCTACGGGCAAGCACTCCGCCGGCTGAAGAAAATTGAACAAAGGATGGACGCCGACGCGGAATTCGCAGCAGAATACTCCAAGCAAGTCAACAACCTGGTTGACAAAGGCTACGCCGAGCTATGTGACGGATCCGAAGAGAGGAGCGCCATCTGCTGGTACTTACCACACTTCGCCGTGCAAAACCCAAACAAGCCCGGAAAGCTCCGGCTAGTTTTCGATGCAGCAGCAAAAAGCAACGGCGTATGTTTAAACGACGAGTTACTAGAAGGACCCGACCTTTTACTGTCGTTACCAGGAATCCTTTTCCGGTTCAGAGAAAAGGCGGTTGCGGTCACAGCGGATGTGCAAGAGATGTTTCTAAGGATCAAGATAAGGCCAGAAGACCAACCAGCACAGCAGTTCCTGTGGAGAGGCAGTGATAGAGAAGAGCCTCCCAAGAAATATAAGATGACCAGTATGATCTTTGGCGCCGCGAGCTCCCCGTACATGGCCCACTATGTCCGCAACCATAACGCAGACGTATACGGGCAGGAGTATCCACGAGCATTGGAAGCTATCAAGAAGAGCCATTACATGGATGATCTGGTGGCCAGCTATGAGAGTAGTGAAGAAGCCTGGAAAGCGGTAGAAGAGACAAGAGCAGTACATGCGCACGCCGGGTTTACATTGCGAGGGTGGAGTTCCAGCGACCCATCAGTATTACGAGATGTGCCGGTGGAGCTACACGCCACCTCTCCCACGCAACTGGGGGGAGAACAACCCGAGAACAAGATACTAGGGTTGTATTGGAACGCGGAGCGAGATGAGCTTGGGTTCAACACATCGATGAACCGAGTCCCATCCGAGGTAAGAGCGAGGACCCGTGCACCAACCAAGCGCGAAGCACTCAGCGCTGTCATGTCTATATACGATCCGCTGGGGCTACTAAGTCATTACACTATACGCTCAAAGATAATACTGCAGCAACTGTGGCGGCTGCAGATCGCGTGGGATGAGCAAGTACCGGAAGAAGAGAACGATCTGTTCGCCTCATGGCTTGCCCACCTCAGCGAGCTCGCTGAGCTCAGATTACCAAGGTGTTACATAAAGCAGCGGTGCGAGCGTATCGACTTACACATCCTGTGTGACGCCAGCGAGCAGGCTTACGCGACCGTGGCCTACTGGAGGATCAAGAACGTTGACGGAAGTGTCAACGTCGTGTTAGTGGCTGCCAAGGCCAAAGTAGCGCCTCGTCGAGCTCAGACAATACCACGTCTAGAGCTGCAAGCGGCGGTCATCGGAGCAAGACTGGCGGATACTATAAAGAAGGAGCATCGCATCGACATCGGCCGAACGACATACTGGACCGACTCAACGACGGTTGTACACTGGATCCACCATGACACGCGACGGTACACTCCATTCGTCGCACACCGATTAGGAGAAATCGCAGAGCTCAGCAAGAAAGAAGATTGGCGCTGGCTACCCACAGCCGACAACGCAGCCGACGACGCCACCCGGCTTGTCGACACACCGATCAGCGGAAAGGATCGATGGTTCCAGGGACCAGATTTCCTATTCCTACCGGAAGAACAATGGCCCGCAGCGACGACGAGCGAGCCAGAAGATGAGGAAGTCTTCCATGTCACCGAGAAGAAACTAAATAGCTGGCTGCCCGACCCAGCCCGCTTTTCTAAATATGAGAAACTGGTGAGGGCTGTCGCCCGAGTAATTGCCTTCACAGATATCTGCAGGAAGAAAGCGACGGCTTTAGAACACCGTCACATCCAGCGAGCCGAAGCTGAGTTGATAAAGCAGGCTCAAGAGGACAGCTTCGGGGACGAAATGAAGAGAATCCGGTCTGCTCGTCCAATGATGAAGGCGAGTCGATTGTATCGACTGGATCCTGTGCTGGAAGATGGTATCCTGAAAGTGCGGGGCCGAATCGAGGCTTCGGCCGCACCCACTGAAGTGAAGCAACCAATCATACTGGATGGCCGCCATCGACTGACCAAACTCCTCGTTCTACGGGAACACTGCGCAGCAGGGCACGCCAACAGGGAGCGTGTAACAAATGACCTGCGGCAACGATATTGGATCATCCACCTGCGACCTACGGTGCGCACCGTGGAGAAGAACTGTGCCTTTTGCCGAAGACGCCGAGCAACGCCACAGCCACCAGCCACCGGAGACCTGCCGCACGCCCGCCTTGACCCATTCCACCGCCCGTTTACTAATTGCGGGGTGGACTACTTTGGGCCGATGATGGTCAAGGTTGGACGCCGCCGAGAGAAGAGATGGGGCGCACTCTTCACGTGCCTCACTTCCCGCGCCGTGCACATCGAGCTCGTCGCATCACTCTCCACCGACTCAGCAATTATGGCGCTGAGACGAATGGCTGCACGTAGAGGCTGGCCAAGGCTAATGTACTCTGACAACGCGACTAACTTCGGCGGTGCCGATCAAGAGCTTCGCAACGCGTACGCTGAATGGATGCCTGCCTTGCAAGACGAAGGGCTACTGCACCGAATGGAGTGGCGCTTCATACCTCCCGGCGCGCCCAACCAAGGCGGCGCGTGGGAGCGAATGGTACGATCCGTGAAGACAGCTCTCAGCATTACGCTGCGAGAGAAGGCACCACCAGAGGAAGTCCTGAGAACCCTGTTAACCGAAGCCGAGTTCTCCATAAACGCAAGACCACTGACCCATGTCAGTGTAGACCCCAACGACCCGGAGGCGCTGACACCCAACCACTTCCTGTTGGGGTCATCAGACGGACTACCAGCGACAGGACCTTGCGATGAGGCAGACAGAAGGACCTGGCGAGCTAGCCAAGCGCTCGCTGATCACTTCTGGCGACGTTGGTTACGCGAGTACCTCCCTACATTGGTACCTCGCGGCGAACCACAGAACGACGCACGCCCACTACAAGTCGGAGACGTGGTCCTCATAGTCGACAACACGCTACCTCGGAACACCTGGCCGATGGGAATCGTCGAGCAAACCCACAGCGGACCGGACGGCGGCATTAGGGTCGTCGAAGTACGCACCAGGACCGGCACCTTCCGACGCCCCGTAAGCAAACTCGTCGTCATGACGAAGATAGAGGAGGCTACGCAAGCTGCGCCGGGGGGAGGAATGTAATGGACGCCGAGTATGGTAGACAATTAGTCTAATAAATATGTGCCGAATATAATAGGCAATTGGTCTCAAAGTGTGAGATATAACTCTGTCCGTGCACCGTAGCGCAAGTAGCGGCGGTGTCTTGACGAACTTTGCACTTATTCTAGTTAGAATCATAAGTATTTGTCAGTTTCTAGTTAGAATTGTAAGTGTTTCTAATGTCCTAGTTAGCCTTTTAATAAGATTCAATCATTAGTTTTCTTATTAGACCCTAACAAGAACGGAAAATAAGTAACATGTTCGAGAAAACATGTAAACAAGTCAACAAAAGCATTGACACACATAGATATAACTAAGTAGGTAGTTATTCTGTGTTGTTATTACCTTTCGGAAAAGTACTAGAAAATTGGGGAAAATTCTAGATCGATAACTGTTGTAAATTTACCACGCTAGGTGGCGCTACTTGTAGCATCACAGTGACACGAGCTTAAGTACTAGGAAACTTTACCTTAACGAGGATCGTTGTGAAAAATTGTAATTTTTAGCGTTTAAATTAAGGTTTTCTAGCACGGTTTTTTGTAATTAGTAAGTAGAAGTAAGCTACTATGTTATAAAATTAAGAATTGAATTGAAAGAGACATTGTAGCCGAACGTTTTCCCACAGAAGAGGACCAATTTAAGTTCCCCATACAAAAGTTACACTGATGACGTAAGCAGAATCGCCGCGTTCTGATTGGTCGAACACCAAGCGATGGTGACGAGTAAAAATTTGGAGCGCTCTGATTGGTTGGGGACCTCTATAAAAGGAGTGTCGGGTCTCTGTGGCAACACGTTCGAATTCAAGCTCTTGAACAATAAACATCGAGTGCGAAGAAGCTTTCAAGAAGTCTTTTATTGCATCCCGACATCAAGAATACAGTCCACTTCAAAGGTATTAATATATATATCCATAGAAGGTATTAGTAGTGAACGGCAACAATATTTTAGACAGACTACAAAATCCTTTATTTTTTAAACAAAACAGACTATAGTTTTTTTATATTGATAAATTACAAAATATGGACTAATTTCCAAAAATATTTCCCCTCTTATAAAAGTTGCTTAAACTAAAGTAATGATTGAAGTTTGCTTTAGACCATACATTTTTTAAGGTGTCTCAATTTAGCACAACATTACACTTATATTTGGGGCAATCGTGTAATAATCCACTTCGACATACAACATACAATACTCTCAACTCTCTGATCAAGCAAATTTTTATATCAATTTTTCAAGGACTTTTAACAACAAAGAAAACTATTCCACAGAACGCATTTTTGTGAAACAAGATCAAATTACGGACAGACATTTTGCTGGCTTTTCGCAAACAATACTCTCTAACATCGAAAGATGTGAGGATTTTTTTCAACAATTTTTCAGGCAGAAAACAAAATAAGTCGTTAAGAATTCATCAAGAATTTATCCAACTAAGAATGGTTTCCAACAAGATAAAAAATAAGACCTTCATTCCAGATTCCAGTATGGTCTGGAATCTACTAAAATACTCTTAACTTACTGAGGGTTGGAGCAAATTATTATACCAACTAGCTGACCCGGACCTGACAGACATGGTCCTGTTAAACCAAAATGAAATGATGATGTCCTGTTAAATGTAACTTTTAAACCAACAAAATTTGTACGCCGTTATTGGCAAAGCATGGACGCTCACAACATAATATTTAACACCTTGCATGTCTGATTACTCAGTTTAAGTAAACGCATGTTGACAAATAAATTATCTTTCTTTCTTTCAAACAATACTTCAAACAAAAAAGAAAATTATATTATTCCAAATTTGAAAAAAATTCGGGGCAAAATTTCCAATTTTTCTTTTCCTGAAATCCTTATTTCGAATTTAACGAGTTAAAAAAAAAAAAAAATTAACCAAATCGGCCCAGCCGTTCTCCAGTGATGCGCTTACCAACGAACAGCTTGTCTTTTTTTTTTTATACAGATTATTTTTCAAAGACAAGATTCAACAAAAATGAAGACTATCCACAGAAGGCATTTTTGTGAACGGCGAAAACATTTTAGACAAGACTACAAAAACCTTTCTTTTGAAGCTAAACCAACTATGGATTTTTTTATCTTGAAAGATAACAAGATCATGGACCAACTTTCAAAAACATTTTCCCTCTTATAAAAGTTGCTAGAAGTTAAGTAATGATTGAAGAAGTTTAGCAACATAACAAAATAGCCCCTTTGTGAGATATACGAAAATACTCTCAACTCACAGATCGCGAAAATTTTGGTAGACATTTTTCAATGGCATATTTCAACAACAAAGAAAACAGAACGCAATTTTGTGAAACAAAATCACATTATTTATATTGACGGACATTTTGCTAACTTTTCTCAAACAGTAAAGATTTAGATTTTAATCTTTCTGACATCAATAGATTAGGGAATTTTTTTCAAAAATTTTTTAGACACAAAATAAGTTGTTAAGAATTCATAAAGAATCTATCCAACTAAGAATGGTTTCCAACAAGAATGAGCAAAAGATCTTCATTCCAGATTCCAGACCACACTACATTGCAAAAACCAATATGCCTAGCCTTTTCCCAACTATGTTTGGGTCAGCTTCCAGATGACAGATGCATCTGAATACCAGTATTTTACATGAAGCGCCCTAATCTGACCTCCACAACCCAATTACTAGGTAACACAGTACCCCTTGGTAAGACTGGTTTCAGACTTTTGGGCTTCTGACTACCCGTGACAACTGTCTCTTCTGCTTCTTCAGAATTCCCTCAATGCTGAGGATCGCGACCACATATGACTCATCTACAAGCTATGTGGTCTTCTACAGTGTGGACCACTTAGTAAACGCTACCTCCAACAGTCTTCTTGATCGCATCTGACCATCTTTATTGTTTGTTTGTTTATTATTCTGTCAAAGATCTACAAATAACAGCCAGGATCAATGGCTTAACGTGTTTTCCAAGGCATAAAGGGGTTTCAGTACGTAATGGACGGTCACCCATCCACAAACCGACCGCCGCAAGCGTAGCTTACTCTTCGATCGAACCATGCTGAATTATTTAATAAGATCATCGTAATAATCTGCACGTGTCGGGTAGATATGCTCTATTACAACAGGTTCAAATCGGCAAGTGCAGGATGTAGTATGACGAAATCAATTCATAGGATGTGGTGGTACTGCCAAATATTCAATATGTAACAAATTCTTTGTTTAGGATATGTAATCTTCATTTACAATGAATACAGTTGCTTCGCTTTCATCCTTGTTCTGAAACAAACATAAGTAATTTTAATATCTAGGTATCAACTTGATCTTGGAAGAGAGAAAGAAAATTTGTTTATTGACATAAATAAAACAAAAACTGCCTCGTTGCGGAAACCAAACCCTATAACATAGAACTGCCTCGTTGTTCTAGGGGTTCGATTCCCCAGTTGGGCAGTGTTATTGGGTTTTTCATCAGGAATTTTTCAGTAGCAGCCCAGAGTCTGGATTTGTGCCCAGTTGATGCCAATAGGCCTGCCCCCTATTACATGGGACTTAAACATAACTGACGAAAGGTGGGTGTACTATGGGTACACCTCTGCCTAATCCTTAGGGAATTACAGGTGGTGATGTTAGGTAAAACAAAAAACATCTTGGACATATTCAGTCCCTGGCCTACAAGCAATTTGTTTGATGGATTTGGTAGCAAAGTGCTTTACCAGTGAGATTTCCCTTTTATATTTTATTGAAGCATGTCTTAGCTGGCAACATCCATTTCAAAGTACTTAAAAAGCTTATGCCAAAAGGGCCTCAGCTCTTCGTGAAGTTAGATGGCAGATGCTAATTGACTAATCCCGCTTTGTTGGATTTAGTCATTTGCACTTTACTAACAGCCACATTTAATAATTAGCCCCCTCTGAACTATCTGCAATACCAGTGGCATCACAAGAGAGTTGCCATCCCAGAGACAATGCTGTAATGTAATTATCATTTAATTCCACCAGAATCCGCACTGAAAATGGATCACAGGAACACTGCTTGGTGGCATAAATATGTATGGTTTTTGTGATCACCAGTCAACTAGGTAGTAGTTTACAGTGCTACTGCAAGACAGAGGCCTCTTCTTATTTTTTTTTTACAAAGTAAATTGGTTCAAAAAGCAAGACTGGAATTCTGAATGATCAAGTAATGGGTCTCAGTAGTTGAAAAAAAAAATATATACCTGAATTTATACCAAAATCTCTGTGAGTCTGCCACCATAGTTTTCTGTTTCTTGCCACCCAAGGAGTTATGTACCTGAAATCAAAACCGTACATAAATACATTGATACAAAACTGGTAGGTTTACACTACACAAAACTATTACAGTAGTTGTGACAGAGCTCAAAATTTTTGTTGTTTTCTAACCAAAACGGACTGAAAATCTTTTTTATTTTCAAAGATTGGTCAGTAGGTCATCTTAGGGTCATAGTTAGATCACTCATCAAATTATTTATACACTTCCGGACTCCTAAATCAAGGCATCCTGCACTTTTTATATAGAAGTGTATAATGTTTTAAATAATCATGAATTCAATGTCGGAAGGATGATGAAACCAAATTAATGACCAGCATGTCGGCATCAAAAATTCATTTTTTTCTTTAACTCATCTTTATTTTGGTGATTTAGCCTCACATGGAATAGCATGGTGGTTCGATTTTGAAGTCCACCCCTAAGACGACCCACTGATCGAAGTCCGGGAGTGTATTAAGTACCAGAATAGATGATTATGAATGCAGATGAAGAGAATTTTTTTAAACTATTAGTGGATGACAGACATCCTATAACATTTTGAGTTACTTAATATTAATGGGTGTAAGTAATAATAAAAAATTAAAGAAAAAATAAAGAAAATACAATATTGGCGCTAAAAATTACGCAAAGAAAGAACACAAAAAACAATTTGGGGGGAAAATATGCGTCACATCCGCGCACAACATACCTGAATCCATGCATATTTCTGTGAGTGTCTGCCACCATAATTCTCTTCTTGCTACAATATTCTTCTCGCAACCGCCCAACCGCCATGTTTCTGAAATTAAAGACCATTTTATGTACATAGGTACAGAGCGTACGGTAGACAAGACAGTTAGAAAAGAAATAAGACGACTAATTTCTTATACTTCAATTTAAAGATAAGTTTCGAAGCAAATTACATTGAAAACTTCATTATTAGAAAACTAGAACGATTCGGTAAGCAAAACTACGATATGCCCGAAGATGACCTTTTTATCCATAAAAACGTAAATAACTGAAACATGAAATGTATCAAATTACATTAATAAAACAAAAGTATTACTTTACTTACCTACCATTACCGACCTTGCGTGGCGAAAAGAAAATTACATTATAAATTTAACTTTCTAAACCCACAAACTACCACAGATTAACAAACTAGTCTGTGGGTAGACCATAGACATTTATCTCAATGGGGTAGACTTATGGACTAACAGATTCACAGATTATGTATCAGACTATGTAGTACTCATAGAGTACTTCTTTCATTCTCAACTCGGATAAAAGTCTTTTGACACGCCACATTTTTATACCCGACAACATGGTGTTGATGTTGAAAAATGACCTGCGCACCATCTAGTGCCGAGTAGAGTTATGACAAAAGGGTAATTTGTAGGTAAATACTGAAGTTATTGTATAAACTGTTGTTGTTAATACTAGAATTTTTGAAGATAAAGTACTTTTTAATGATTTATTATAAAGATAAATTTCGATTTAACATATTCTCGCTTTTCACGTAGTAATATTTTATCTGGAAGGACTATTTGCCTAGATCTGTACTTACTACTATCTCTCAGATATTTAATTTAAAAAAATAAACAGTGGCACTCCGGGAGTTCCGACATAGGTGAAAACTTAAACAAGATCGCCTTGGTGGAAGAAAAATACTTGTATAGAACATTGGTCGGTAACCTTACCTAAATAAATCTTTAAAGTAAAAATACTTGCATAGAACATTGATCCGTAATATTATACAGGGTGGCGCAATAGAACGTGCATTTATTAATTATAGGCTAACAAAATAAATACAAAAGTTTTAGTCGAAATAAAAGATAGGGTGATAAGGTAGTAAAATTTAGTTTATTTTTTAAAAATAACATCATCTAAATGACGGCCCTCTCGAAGACGGCACTCCTCTAAACGCGAACGCAGATTTGCGAAAACTCTTATCAATATGCTGCCATTTCTCCACGGATATTTTCCTTTAGCTGACTGGTGTTCCGTGTTCCTCGGATTGTTCATATAGACTTTATGTTTGAGGTATCCCCATAAAAAAAAGTCAGGAGGCGTCAAGTCAGGGCTACCTGGAGGCCAAGGGATATCACCTCTTTTGGAAATTAGTCTTCCAGGAAACATCTGTCTCAGAACCGCCATAGAGTCATTTGATGTGTGACAGGTCGCTCCGTCTTATTGGAACCAAGTCCTCGTATACGCTATTCTTGATCTCGCAAGTTCTGGAGTCAAATATCCCTCTAACATCGCAACATAGCGGTCGGTGTTAACGGTGATGTTTCGTCCTCGTGAATCTTCAAAGAAGAAAGGGCCAATCATTCCTTTGCTTGAGATTGCTACCCATACCGTTACTTTCGGACTACGTAGTGGTTTTTGATGTTTCATTTTTGGATTGTCGTCGTTCCAATAACGACAATTTTGTCAGTTTACGAACCCATTTAAATGAAAATGAGCCTCGTCAGAAAAGAATGTTGTCAAAAGAGGAAAATCGACTAAGCATTTCTTCAGCAAATGCCAACCGTGCTCTGAAGTCGGCCTCTTTTAATTCTTGTGTTAACTGGAGCTTATAAGGACGCAGTTTAAGATCCAACGTCAAAATTCGCTGTAAACTTCGTCGTGACAAGTTTAAAGCCGCCGTTCGCTTCCGAGTATAAACTTGCGGATTTTTTCGTACTGATTCCTTCACACTCTCAATATTGTCTGTGGTCCTAGACGTTTTTGGACGACCCTTTGCTGGTGGTTTAAATGTGGAACCGGTCTCCTCAAAACGCTTAATCCATATTTTAATTCAATTTACACTCGGTGCTTCATTAATGTGTGTTAATCCCTGTTCAGAACAATACAGTCGCCTTGTAGAGGTGTATGAACGACGTCTCGTAAAACGTGTGAACACAAAAAGCGCGACGCTTCCCGTCAAAGTGACTCATGGCTAATAAAATTCCACGAGTGCCACTATCCAACCACGCTAGACTCCCCCAGCCCGCGCACTGTTTACCCCGCGAAAAAAGATCACGCAATATGCACGTTCTATTGCGCCACCCTGTATAAACAAAGAGCACAATCGCGTTTACAAAAATGAGGTGTCGTAACAGCTCGCGAAATCAATGGCTAAACCATTGATTTCGCGACACTGTTACGACCCCGTCCCATCTCAAAAATGAACGCGCCTAAAAAAGTTTTCACTTCAAAAACAACTTTCATTATAGGCCTACCTTTTAACTGAGACGATTCATGAGGTAGCTGCGTGGCGCGGGAGGGGTGTCAGTTATCACAAGTTGACAAATCACTAAGCTCTCGCATCACATCAGCACACCCCGCCCGCATCGCGCGTTACCTCAGGTAACGTCTCGGTTAAGCGGTAAGCCTATAAGTCCTGATACTTGAATTAAACCGAAAATTATAAATAAAATTCCATTTCATACTTCAATTACGCGCGCCTTGGAAGTGAAACCAACTCATTCATGACGGCAAGAGGCATGACGCTCTCTAAAGCTACGGTTTCCTAGAAGAGCGGTGACGGTAACGTAAAGTTGAATAACGTCACTGAGACGTTTTCTATAGAAATAACTGAAAGTCATACGTTACGGCTTTACGTTACGGTCACCACTCTTCTAGGGAACCGAACCGCTTTAGCCGTCATGCCCCGTCTCCACCGTCATTTGTTTTTTGAAGTGAAAACTTCTTTAGGCGCGTTGGGCTTTTTTGAGATGGGACTAAACCATTAATTTTGCAACACTGTGACGACGCCTAATTTTTGTAAACGCGATTGTGCTCTTTATTTATATTACTTTACGGATCAGTGTTCTATGCAAGGATTTTTACTTTAAAGGTTTTGTAAACGCGATCTGCTCTATATGTATTTTTACTTCAAGGTTTCGGTTTTTTTTTTTTTTTGTAAACGCGATTGTGCTCTTTATTTAGATAAGGTTACGGACCAATTATATATAACTATTTTTCTTCTACCAAGGCGATCTTGTTCAAGTTTTCACCTCTATCGGCACTCCCGGAGTGCATAGACATTTAATAAGTATGGATTGGAAATACCTACAAAAAAAAGGTGCATACCTACAACTCAAAATGTCGCATAAAATGGCTGCCAATGCTAGGGTTGTGTCATTCAGGGAACATGGTGTTACTATTTCGAGTATCGATACTAGTACGTAATAGTATAACGAATCTTACTAGATATCGCGGTTGAATCATATTTAAAAAAATATTAGCTAATAGTCCGTTGTAACAGAAAAAAACGAGTATTGACAATTTATCACTTCTCATTCATTCATTCAGCAAATAAAGTTTTCACAAATATTTGTAACGCAAACCTAATGTTTGGCAAGTGAACGTTTAAACAAAGCCAAATATTTAGTATCGAGTGAGCATGCAAGTCTTATGCCTGTTTTCACCTTTACTAAGTGACACTTAAATGAATCCCTAATAAAAGTTCACTGTTGGATTTTCAACGGTAGACTCAGCGCTGAGAGTTGAAAAACAGTGCAGTTTTATTTAGGTATTCATTTAAGTGTCACTTAGCTGTCGGTGAAAACGGGCATTAGTGAATTAAGTTTTTAACAATTTTATCATAAATGAACATTCGGAATAATACACATCCTTACATATTGTTAAAGAATGATTCTATTTGATGGGCAAGTGGACTGTATCTAATGGGAAAGGTAGAAGGGACTCACCGATGCTCGCTGAAGAGAGCCGGCTGGCTCCGATTACCTGAAGATTTTATGCTGTGGGGCGCCCCAATTCTTGTTTCTTGATGATTTGGATGAGTATGGGTTGATGGCACACACAATTTGTCTTGAATATCACTAGATTGCAGTGTTTCACGATAATTTTTACGGAGTCGTTAAGTTTTGTGGTGAGATATGGCGGGGGTCTCGGGGAACTGTTTGATCCATGTCAAAAACGTTAGGTGGCGCTGTGTGCGCAGGAAATGGTAGGATTTGAAAAGGGCGGGAATTCAAATTATGTTTTATGGTGCTTTAACATTATCTTCCCCCCCCGCTGGCGAATTGATGAGACTGAGAAGTCTGAAGTGTAGTATATTTGTTCACAACAACCATTGCTTTGATATTATGATAGGATAAATATGATAATGCTGATGAATATATAAAACAAAATAGGTAATTGAAATGTTTTGATCACAATATGAATGTATGAAAAAATAAGACATGACTAGTCAGTCATATCTGGTAATGGGCACAACTTCACAAGTGGTCTTTTGAGCACACCTTGTGCAGTCCTGACCGTAGCAGAACGAGAAACGCCATCGCGTCCTGGGTGTAATTCGACGATTCTACCTAAACGCCATCGCAGTGGGTGAGTAGTCTCGTCTCTGATAATAACAAGCTGGTTGATTTTTGCTGGAGGTGAATCTACGGTCCATTTCAATCGCTGTGACAAATTTGTGAGGTATTCACTATGCCATCTAGTCCAGAAATCCTGGTGCATTTTCTGTAATAGATGCCAACGTGTCAGCCTACTCATTTTTGTGTTGGAATAGTCTGGTGAAGGCACTGATGTTAGGGGTGCTAATGTTAAAAAGTGCCCTGGTGTTAGTGCTGTTAGATCTGATGGATCCGAACTCAATGCTGATATTGGTCGCGAATTTAAAACTGATTCGACCTGTGTCAAAAGTGTGTTCAACTCCTCATATGTTAGGATTTGATCACCTATCACACGATAAAGGTGAGTTTTTACGGATTTCACCCCAGCTTCCCAAAGGCCGCCCATGTGTGGTGATCCTGGGACATTAAATTTGAAGTCAATGCGCTCCGATTCACAAGCTGAGCGCATGATTTCTGATAATTGTGACTGCGCACCTTTGAAATTGGTTCCACAATCGCTATGGATGATGTTGCAACGACCACGTCTAGCAATGAATCTGCGTAGAGCAGCCAAAAAACAAGAGGAAGATAAATCGCTGGCAAGCTCCAAATGAAGAGCTCTTGTTGAAAAACAGACGAAAAGGCAAAGGTATGCCTTTGTTGAACGCACACCTCGATAACGTTGAAACGTAATGTTGAAGGGTCCTGCATAATCACAACCCACAACCTGAAATGGTTTGATTTGATTGACGCGAGAATGTGGTAAATCTGCCATTACTGGCTGAAAATTTCGTGGCTTCATTCGGAAACAACGATAGCATTTTGAAATGATGTGATTAATAGCTCGCCTTGGTGACAAAATCCAAAAATTTTGAAGTAACAGATACTGCATTGTTTGCAGACCAGGATGTAAATTTTCGTTATGTGTGCACTGGATGATAAGTTGCGTCAAACGATGCTTGCGAGGAAGCAGGGCTGGATGTTTTATTTCATAATCAAGGTTTGACTGAGAGAGCCTACCACCCACACGCAACACTTGATTTGAATCTAAAAATGGACTAAGTTTTCTGAATGATTTTGATAAGACATGATTTGATCTCAAATGTTTGATTTCTTCACTAAATTCGGAATGTTGGGTATGTTTCACAAGTATCATGAGGCTATGATGAAGTTCTTGTTCTGTTAAATGACCTGTACACTTGTTTTTGCGCAGGGCGTTGATAAAACGATTGCAATATGTTAAAATACGTTGAATCTTCCTCAATGATGAAAATCTTGTTAATAAATGATCGATTGGATTAGTTTCTACTGCGTTTGACACGTTCAAAACGCAGGCACGTTGCTTACTTATTTATTCGGATCTGCCGGTACATTTGCCGGATATCCGTACAAAACACAATGGCATGAAGCCTGAAACGCAAAAGAATGTTGGTGATGTCAGCCTGAAGTTTAGCACCTATAAGAAGAGTGTCATTTAAGGATACACCTCTTTTATCCTTCATCGATGCATCGTAGACCACACGAAGGCTACGATCTGATTTTGATACGGCATGATGCGCCAAGTAAAATGCTGTAGGAGATTGACACTCAACTGCAGGGACCTTCTCCATCTGACCGCTTGATAGGTACTCCATAACATATTGATTGTATTGTTCATGAAAAGCTGGCTTTGCCATGAGACGTTTTTCCAGCTGCACAAAGCGCCGATGAGCAATTGTGTACGCACCCTCAAAGGCCACTGATGATTGATCACGGAATGGTAACTGGACAATGTATCGTCCCTCACTGTCACGCTTGTGTGTTGATAGGAATGTTTCCTCACAATGTATGTCATCCACCGAGTGAGATTGTTTGTTGTCCTCACACGGTATGATGTCCAACTCCCACAACTTCTGAACGGCAATATCCAGATTGGCATCTATTGATACATGATTGATTGATAGAGGAATAGATGATGATGACTTTGGTAAAGTTTTTCCCATGAGAATAAATCCAAATATGGTATTGATAGCTGTTGCTGCATGTGGACCACCATCAATTTTCCCTGGTAAAAGAATTTGAGGGAATATCTCTCCACCAATGAGGATATCCACCGGACGAGAAGAATGATATTTCTCATCAGCCAATTTGATATTTGATAAATGTTGAAAATTGTTGATGTCCACTGGATGGGTGGGCATGTCACCACAAATTTTGTCCAAAGTCACCGCTTCTGTTGTAAAAGAGGGCTCTGGTTTCCCAACTGGTCGGATTTCTAAGAAGACCTTACCCGTGGAAAATGCAGGAACGTCCCCTATACCTGACATAGGAGTTTGAGTTTTATACTGTGCCAACCCTAAGCGATGGACACATACCTTGGTGATGATGTGACTTTGACTACCGGGGTCCAATAATATACGGACCTTCTGAAAGGAGCCCCGACCGTCCTTGACCTCTACCTCAGCAGTGGCAAGCATCACAAAATGAGTATTTGATGTTGATCCTGCAGTTGTGTTTGATAATGATGTAACGGGTGTGATCACATTTTCCTTGGAATCAGAAGTTGGTGCTGGACCTTTCCCTGTATGAGAAACACCTGGTTGTTCATGTTGAGAGTTGACAGAACTACTTGTCTCTCTCTTTTTTGTAAAGTGTAGAAGGCTGTTGTGCTTTTGTCCACATGATTTGCATGTACGCAATGAATTACAATTGGCTGTGATATGGTTTGACCGTAAACAGTTGAAACACAACATGTTTTGTCTCACAAGTTGAGACCTCTCATGAGGAGATTCTGATAAAAACTTTGAACATAAGTAGAGAGGGTGATCCTCTTTACACACTACACATGATTGAGAAGGCGCTTGGGCCAAAAGCATTGTAGGCTTTGATTGGTTGTTTGAAACCACACGCTTGTTATTTTGCTGTTGCACAGCTGATGATGATTGATTGTTCACATTTAATGTTGAGCGTTCAAGGGCATTACACCTATCTACCAAGAATGTGGATAATTCCTTGAAGCTTGGAAAATCACTACTGGTATTGGCCAGCTCAAAAGCTTCCCGAGATGCCTTATCTAATTTTGTAAGCAACGAGTGGAATAACACAAAATCCCACTGTGTTGTTGGTAGCCCTAAAGATGTGAGCATTGATAAGTTCTCATTATAAAGGTCTAAAATTGAACGTAAGCTTTGAGCAGAACCGGAGTGCATTGCCTTCAAATTGTTGATCTGTTCCCAACACATGAATGCCAAATACCTCTTGTTGTTATAACGATTCACTAATGCTTTATATGCACTGATGTAGTTACCCTCACACACAGGAAACGCACGAATGATACTGATTGGATCCCCAGATAAGGATGTGATCAAATATTGAAACTTTTCTACATTTGATAAGTCCTTTCTGTTATGCACTAATGTGTTGAAAAGATCAATGAACCCTGGAAAATCTTTGAATTGCCCTGTGAATAATGGCAGCTTCATAGGTGGTAATTTAGCTGTTTTATTTTTTGACTCACTGGACGAAGTAGAAGTCTCCACCTTTGCTAACAAGTATATACGCTTGGCCTCTAATGTTTCAAAGAACATATCATCGGCCTGTTCTTGGAATTTAAATTGAGCTTTTTGCACTTCCTTTTCGTCCATACCTGCTTTCTTGTACTCGCACATTAATTGAATCTGGGCTTCGTTAAAGGTTTCAAATGTTTGATCTACGCGTGAACACCAAGTTTCTAACCTATTTATTTGATTTGGGTCTGTTTTGCAATTTCGTGCGCAAATTACAGCATCCCCAAGGCGCTTAAGCGCCATGTTACGCTTAGATTCATAATGTGCGATCAATGCTTCACTCATTTTGATAATTAATTATACACTTTGTTATAAGAAAGCACTTGTTTACAAGTTTGATTCGATCGTTCGATTGGTAAACAAAATCACGAAATGATTGTATTTGAACTGATTTGAACGAATGAGTGAACACAACACACGCAAAACACACTTGATTGTCAGTGTCACTGTCTGAAGTTACACTAACGTCACTACGATAAATGTCACTTGTCTAAACTGTCGATCACAACAGTTCTGAAACAAGCTTCATAAACAAAAAATAGTCTATGGTTCGATACAATGATATTATGTTGGCAATAATTTTGTCAATTATACCAACCCAACAAACACGAATGATATGAGGAAATGTAGGTACAATAATGAACTGAAACGCAGTTTTGAATAAAACAATGATACACAATGAAATCCTAGTGTTATATGTTGCACCAAGGATTCCAACACAAAAATGATAATTTTAGGCGCTGTATGTTACACCTAAAACACACTATTAAAATGAAAATGACGGTGACAGACTGTTTTTTGCCGAACTCCGTCCACAAAATGTATATGATAACACGAATGAGAAACGCTAATGACGAAACTCAGTCCCGACTGCGAACAAGTGAGCGTTTGGTAGGTACTTTGCTATGATGACTACCTACCACAATATGATTATGAACACAAAATGTTATGTTTGATCGAATGAGTTCCCGCGATGATGAATGATTTATATAAAATATGATTAACTTCGAAGTATGATGAAATACACTTGTTATATTGCAGAACAATTGACACCCGTAAATAAAACAAAAGCTATGTTCAAAAGTGAGGTTAGATGATAAAAATATGTTATAATTATGTTAAATTGAGTTATATATGAATATGATTGTTGTTGCAATTTGGTTTTTGCGAACAAATATGGCCGACCCCACAATTTTCACAATAGAAAAAATAGGATTACTGATACTATTTCAGCAATCCGGCTAACAAGGACCATGAAAAATGTTAAAGAATGATTCTATTTGATGGGCAAGTGGACTGTATCTAATGGGAAAGGTAGAAGGGACTCACCGATGCTCGCTGAAGAGAGCCGGCTGGCTCCGATTACCTGAAGATTTTATGCTGTGGGGCGCCCCAATTCTTGTTTCTTGATGATTTGGATGAGTATGGGTTGATGGCACGCACAATTTGTCTTGAATATCACTTGATTGCAGTGTTTCACGATAATTTTTACGGAGTCGTTAAGTTTTGTGATGAGATATGGCGGGGGTCTCGGGGAACTGTTTGATCCATGTCAAAAACGTTAGGTGGCGCTGTGTGCGCAGGAAATGGTAGGATTTGAAAAGGGCGGGAATTCAAATTATGTTTTATGGTGCTTTAACACATATTATAAAACAAAGTACACCGCCGCGTCTGTCTGTTTTTCTGTCTGTCTGAACGCGAAAAATTCAAAAACTACTAAATGGATTTTCAATCAATTTTCACTAATGGACGGAGTGATTCATGCGGAAGGTTTTAGTGTATAATTCATTAAAGTTTTGTGTAAATTGGCTGAAATTTGACGATTATTGTTGAAGATGTCGGATAAAATCATGCGGACTGGGATCTTTATTAGCGTGAGCCGCGGAAATCATAAAAGTTACATAAAATGTATGTACTACAGTATTGTTCATCTTAAAAACTTCAACAAAAAAATCGTATACACTACATAAAACTCTGCAGAACGGTCTCTCGGTGCTATGAACCAAAGAGTACAGTTTGCTGTAAACCACGGGCCGGACCTAGCAATATCATTTCAGCGCAGCGAAGGAACTAGTATCAGAAACTATTACGGAAACGGTACAACACTATTCCACCATGACATATCATTGTAAACAAACGAATGAAGGAAGCGCGGGAAACCTCAAACTTGGCGGTCGTGTCCTTTTAAAGCTATAATTGAAAAATTGAAAAACGTTGTAATATAAGATCAGTAGCCGTAGTTTTTAGTGTTCTATTTTCTTTTTCTTGTAATTCAACTTTAGTTTGTATAGATTCTTCGGTAGTGGTAAGTTTTTATTTTATTTTATATTAGCGCGGGAAAATGAAGGACCCGCCTGACCCGGGGGACTCTGTTCCCCCGGCAGGCAATTACGTTACTATATCAAACGAATCGGGCATGGATACCGATGGGTCGTCTTCGGCTCGTAACTTAAAAAGAAGCCGTACACATATTTGTAAGCACTGCAATAAGCGTCGCCGTACCCGTAAAAGCCACGGTACCGTATCTTCGGGTTGTAGCTGTACGGATTTTACACCTGAAATTACTGCATCAGAACCTAACTGCTCAACTACTACAACGACTAACGATCCTACTATCAATGTGCCCGATATTCCTGCTACGTCCTCAGTTGCTCCTACTCAGATAGGTCGTAAAACTTATGATAAAACAGACAGCGCGCCTTTTGTCATTCATGTACAAAAAAACATAATTTCACCAGATGATGGAACGACACTGCACCCAATCACATTTGGCAAGTTCCTTAAACACAACGCCTTCCAAAACATAATTAACGGTAGTGTCAAAAAAATTGGGCGCAATAAAATTTCTCTTTCCTTTTCGAATTTCCTGGACGCAAATTCTTTTATTAATCATAATAGTCTAGAATCTTATAATTATAAAGCTTTTATACCCACTTTTAATGTTACTAGAATGGGTTTAGTACGTGGTGTCCCTGCAGATTGGTCTCCGGAGGATGTTATTGATAATATAACAGTACCAATTGGTTGTGGTCCAATTTTAAAAGTAAGACGCCTTAATTTTAAAACCATTGTTGATGATTCTACCATTTGGAAACCATCCCAATCGATAGTTGTTACATTTGATGGTCAGGTGCTACCGAAAAGAATTTTTATGTGCTATAATGCATTACCTGTAGATTTATATATTTTCCCTACTGTACAGTGTTTCAATTGCTGTCGTTTCGGTCACACTAAAATTCAGTGCAGGTCCAAACCTCGTTGTTATAAATGTAGCCAAAGCCACACTGGGGACAGTTGTGACAAAGAACCAGAAAGTGCATCTTGCTGCCTTTGCTCAGGATATCATTATGCTACTAACAAGGTTTGCCCAGAATTTTCTAGACAAAAATTAATTAAAACATACATGGCACAAAGTTCAGTATCCTATGCTGAAGCAGCAAAAGTATATCCCCTTGTAACTAAATCGTATGCTGATACACTTTTATCTTTTCCATCCAAAAACTTTGCAGATACCCCATCCATCTCTTCACCTAATAGAATGCCTGCTTCAACTAACTATAAAAAGACTGTCTTTCTCAAACCACGCTCCCCTCCCAAATCTGTACAAGGATACAATAAAGAGGCTCACAATGCCATTATTAAAGATTTCAATATTCCTCAACCATCAGATGGTTGTGCTTTTTCTAATAATCATAATAATGAGAAAAATAACACAAATTTTTCCATAAACGATTTTCTTTCTGCATTACACAATCTTCTTGTTCAGTTCAACATTTCACCGTCCAACGTTGCCCCTTCTTCCAATGTATCTCAATCCATTTGTAATGGACAACACATCCAAAATAATCCAGTGGAACTGCCGCAGTCTAGTAAATAAAAAGAGTGATGTTATATATCTTTTAAACAAATATGAGCCATTTGCCTTTGCCTTAGCAGAGACTTGGCTCAAATCTAATCATATTTTTAAAATTAATGGTTATTTAACCATTAGAGAGGATAGATCTGATGGGTATGGTGGAGTAGCTATACTTATCAAGAATACTATACCTTTTTCTATCATTACATTACCTCCTCATAGTGAGGCAATTTCAATTGTAGCTATTAAAGTTCATAATATTTGTCTTGTTTCTATTTACATTCCCCACCCTTCTTCTTCTGTTCTTCAAGAGATTAATAATCTCTTTTCATCTCTTCCAAAGCCATTTTTAATATTAGGGGACTTTAATTGCCATCATCAATCATGGGGTTGTTCAACTTCTAATTGTTATGGCGATGAATTACTAGATATATTAGACTTACATAACCTATGCATCTTGAACACAGGAGCTGTCACACGTCGTTCAGATCCCAATCAGAACCAAAGTGCAATTGACCTTTCTATCTGTTCTCCAAACTTAGCCTCTTCACTAACTTGGCATACTCTGACCTCTACTTATGGTAGTTATTAAAGTAAAATAAAGACTGTTGGAACTTTGTGACGAATGTTTTATTTTACTAAAGGAAAAAACAAGACACAAAAAATAACGAATAAGTGTTGCTATGGAGACTGTGGGTATAGTCCTCCTTACATCCACTCCTCTTTTAGGAACTGAGACCAAGGGCTTTAGTTAGCTTTTCCAGCCTGGGTGCATATACGGGCTTTGTGAAACAATCAGCCAGTTGGTCCTCAGTTGTAACTTGCTTGACCTCAAGCATGCCAGCTGCCACACACTCTCTGACATAGAGATACCTCCGTTGTATATGCTTGGTCCGATTATGTTGCTCGTACGGCGGATTGTACGCTAGCTTTATTGTTGACTCATTGTCAATGTAAAGAAGTGGTGGTTTTTCAGTTTTCGTGATTTCCTCCAACATCTGTTGTAGCCATATCATTTCCCGTGCTGTTTCCGAAGCTGCCATTAGCTCCGCCTCCGTTGACGATAAAGCTATCGTCTTTTGTTTACTACTCCGCCAGCTGATTGGTCCATAATACAAACAAAGTATGGATGGACCGGACGTTGAGTGAGCTGCTGAAAAATCCGCATCGCTGTAGCAGATTAATTTGTTATTGGCATTGTTTAATGAACTGAATACTAGGCTTTTATTCATTGTACCTTTTAGGTAGCGTAGTATTCTTTTTACTGCTAGAATGTCTGCTTTTGATGGATTATCAAGATTTCTCGAAGCGCAGCTGACGGCGAAATTAATGTCTGGCCTAGTCGCGACCATGAGGTAGGCCAAGGAACCCACAGCCTGTCTATAAGGGAAGATTAAACTATTTTGTTTTTCATTTGATGAATTCTCTATTTTAGCAGTCTCTTTTGTAATCGGTGTCTTGACTGGTTTGCACTCAGACATCTTGTACTTTTCTAGTACTTTCTTTGTATAAGCCTTTTGACTTAATGTTATGTTCCCATTATCAGATCTTTCGATTTCCAAACCAAGAAAATATGAAGCTGGTTTTATTACAATTTTGAAGCGATTTTGTAGTTCCTTTACGAATTTCTTTCCATCATCCTCTGTAGTTGATGCAACTAACCCGTCATCAACGTAAAGTGCAATCAACACCTTAGATTTTCCATTCTCTCGAATATATAGGCATGGATCAGATGTACTCTGTTTGAAGTTGGAGTTCACAAGAAATTCATGTATACTGGTGTTCCAACATCTTGGAGCTTGTTTGAGGCCATATAAGCTCCTCTTCAGGCGGCACACTCTGTTCGTTCCATCGCTATAACCATCTGGCTGTTTCATGATTAACAGCCAGATGGTTATAGCGATGGATTACAAGATTTCTTCTTCTACGTTACCGTTAAGAAATGCTGTCGACACATCAAACTGACAGAGAGATAATTTCTCTTTTACAGCTACTGCTAATAGGGCACGGACGGTAGTAAGACGCACTACAGGGCTGAATGTCTTGTCATAGTCTACCCCTGGTTTCTGTGAGAATCCCTTTACTACCAGTCTTGCTTTATGTCGTTCGACACTACCGTCTGGATTGGTCTTAACTTTAAATACCCACTTGCAAGGCAGTGCTTTTCTGTTCTTTGGTAAAGGAACAAGATCCCAAGTTTGGGTCTCATTAAGGGAATTTATCTCGCTCAACATCGCTCCTAACCACTTCTCTTTGTCTGTGCTTTCTAGAGCTTCGCCATAGGTTGAAGGTTCTCTATAGCTGTTAAACTCCTCAGTAGCAGCGAGAACGAATTCATCAAACCTTTGTGGTTTTTTAAGAAGGCTGCGATCACGAAGTACTCCTTGTACCGGAGAAGCTTCATTGGTAGTGACTTCATTATTGATAATAGCGTCATTAACATCTGTATCTGGGATAGGTATTTGTTCATCATCATTACCTTGTACTGATTCTTGTTCATCATTTTCTTGCACTGACTCATACTCACTTTCAACATCATCGTCATCGTCAAAGAAGTTTATTTCGGCGTAATGTTTATAGTTATCCTTCAAAGATTTTGTAATTTCCGAGATTGGATTTTGTGTTTCGGTATAGTAGAGTTTGTTAGTGAATCGAACATCTTTGGCAATCATGATTTTATGTTTTGAAGGTACCCAAATTCTATAAGCTTTGGAAGTATCTGAATAGCCTGCAAACATCCCAGGTATAGCTTTCGATTTGAATTTATTACGTTCTTTGCCATCTTTCAGAAGTATGAAAGCTTTTATTCCAAACTGACGTAGATGGAAGATGCGAGGCTTTCTTTGTACCCATTTCTCATAAGGTGTAATAACAGTACCAAAATGTGCAGATATAGTTTTGTTGACACTCCGATTGGAAAGGTAGTTTGCAGTTTGAATAGCTTCTCCCCAAAGACTTTGAGGTGCTTTGGATTCGATCATCATGCTCCTAGCCTTTTCCAGTAGGGTACGATTTTTGCGTTCTGAAACACCATTTTGGTGTGGTGTATATGGTGCTGTTAGTCGTCTTGTAATACCATGCTCTTTCAGATAGTTGTCAAAATTTTGATTACAGTATTCCAAACCATTGTCGGACTGGAGACTGATAATTTTTTCACCTGTGAAATTTTCCATTTCTGCCTTGTAAAGTTTGAATTTGTCCAATACATCACTTTTTTGTTTTATACAATAGACTCGGCTGTATCTAGTATAGTCATCGATGAAGGTTATGAAGTATTTCTCTCCACCGAGGGTTTGAGTCATTGGACCACAAACATCGCTGTGCACTATCTCGAGTCGTTTTGACGTGCGTAGTGTGTCATTGGGTTTATTAGGCAGTCTTTTAATCTTTGCTTGAATGCATATTTCACAATCTCCAATTTTCTCATCTGGCTTGAAATCTAAACCGATAAGTGTCTCATTCTTCAATGCCAACTTCATATCACCTTCATTCATATGACCTAAACATTTATGCCATTTATGAATTTTCGTGTCTTCTGCCAAGTAACATTTATCTTTTTTGTTGTATTTACACGATGTAGGATTTAAGTAGTACAGCCCATCTTTGCCTTTTGGCGCATCGAGTATAATACCTTCTTCAGGATGTGTAATTGTGGCCTTTTTATTTGTAAATAAGACAGTCCATCCAGATTCTGTGGCTTTTCCAATGGATAGTAAATTCGAGGATAGGGTTGGCACATAGAGAGCATTTGTCAAAGTAACCTCTTGAATTTTACTTTTGCCTCCAACGTTGGCATCTAGCATAAAAGTGACTTGGCCTTTACCAGCAATATCAGCTGTCGTATCTTGGGAAGCTAGTTTTAGCAGTTGGAAGTTAGATTTCTCGAGATTTTCGAAATAGTTTCTGTTATGAGACATGTGCGATGTACAACCACTATCAAGAATCCATGTATTATTTTCATAGTCTGAATTTTTACTTTTGGAATGCATACATACAGTGTGGGAAGTTTTTGGAACTTCTTCGTTCGTTTCTTTCTTCTTCTTATTCTCCAGCTTTCTGCATTCATTGATAACATGTCCTTTCTTCTTGCAAAATTTGCATGTTTTTATGAAATTTGACTCTTCTTCATGTTCATCTTTAGTATTGTTATTGGAACCGTTATTAATTTGTCTGGCTTCAGATTCTTCTAGAATTTTTACCTTAAGTACTTCAGTTTTCGGTAACGTGTCTCTGGATTCTATAGCTACACGAAAATTTTCGTATTCAGGTGGTAAGCTGTATAGCATCATAACAGCGAGCAAATCCTCATGAATATGAATGTCCATATCCTGTAATTTGTCTATCACGTCCATGAACTTATTTAAATGCTCTCTAATATTGCCATGTTCCATTTTGAACAATATCAACTGCTTTAAAAGTGAAGCCTTTCTAGCCGGTCCCTTGCTGGCATATATGGAATGAAGCATAGTCCAAATCTCATGAGCTGTTTTGCAGTTTTTTATTTGCTTTAATTCGGAAGGTGAAATCAGAAGTACTAACTCAGATTGAGCCAAAAGATCCTTCTCTTTCTTCTCTTCATTAGCTTTTTCATCCAGCGGCTTCTCAACAACACTCCATAATTTATTTTTGATGAGTACGGCCCTTGCTTGAATTCGCCACGTGTCGAAATTTTCTTTATTTAAAGTCTCAATTTTTGTACTTGAGCCTGACGCCATCGTGATCAACGTATTTATAGCTTTATTTCACGCTCTGCTACCATATTAAAGTAAAATAAAGACTGTTGGAACTTTGTGACGAATGTTTTATTTTACTAAAGGAAAAAACAAGACACAAAAAATAACGAATAAGTGTTGCTATGGAGACTGTGGGTATAGTCCTCCTTACAGTAGTGATCATTTTCCAATAGTTATTTCTTATCCTCTTTCTAAACGAAATGCACCATTAAGGAGATCAACATTAAAATATAAGCTACCTAATAGAAATAATAATGACTGGGACAAATTTAGAAACATTGTTGACAGCAAGCTTTGCTCCTTGCCTGTTATTTCAGATGGCAATGAAAACAGTTGTGCGGAAGCTTTAGCGCTCATATTAATTGCAGCAGCAGATGAAGTTTTTCCTGTAAAAAATAACAATATTAATACAATTCCCTCGCCTCCATGGTGGGACCCTGAATGCACAGAAATGGTTTACAAACGTAAAGAGGCTGAATACAATTATAACCTCGATATGTCTGATAGTAATTTTGAAATCGTTACTAACATAATTAACGAAACTTATAAACTTTTTAAGAAGAAAAAATTTGAATCTTGGCGTAACTTTTGCACATCAATTTCACCGAATACTCACCCTACGATCGTCTGGCGCAATATTCGTAGATTTAGGTCCATTTATAAAGACCCTTCTCCTATTCCGGATTCTTTAGCCAATGAATTTTTAGACAAATTAACTCCGCCTTGGGTTCCTGAGGCTACTAACCTTAACCTGTCTCTTGTAACTAGTAACCAAGACACTCATACGACGCTAGATCTCCCATTCACTCTCACTGAATTAAAAGGTGTTATCCATAAAACTAAGGATTCTGCACCAGGCATTGATGGCATCCCGTATTCCTTTTTTGCTAATTTAAATGATGTCGTCCTCGGTTACTATTTAGAGCTTATTAATTTGATTATGTATACAGGTAACATCCCTGATGAATGGAAACGTCAAATGGTGTTGCCATTCCTTAAACCAAATAAAACTCCATCTGATGCTTCTTCATACCGTCCCATAGTTTTATCTTCAATTCTGATGAAATTAGCGGAGCACCTAATTAAAAATCGCCTTGAATGGTATGTTGAAAGTAAGGGTCTTTTGGCAGATTCACAATATGGCTTTAGAAAAGGTAAAAGTACAACTGACTGTTTAAGTATTTTAACATCCGATATTCGGCTATCCTTCTCTAATAACCATTCGACCATTGCAGTTTTCCTTGATATTAATGCAGCTTACGATAATGTTGTATTATCAGTTTTACAAAATAAATTAAAAGCCCTACAAGTTCCATTGAATTTGTCGAATTTCATTATTAGAATCCTGAATGATCGCTCTGTTATTATGATAATAGGAGATCATGAGGTACCTCATCTTGTATGGAGAGGTCTCCCACAGGGTTCAGTGCTCAGCCCCCTCCTATACAATATTTACACTTTTGATTTAGACTCCTCCTTAGCTAACCAAGTTAAGGTTCTTCAATATGCCGATGATTTAGTATTGTATTCTTCAAGCCAATCTGTTGAACAAGCTAGCTATGCTATCAATTCAGCTTTATCTACTTTGGAGTCATGGTTACATCTGAATGGTTTGGATTTATCTACGTCTAAAAGCGCAGCTGTTTTGTTCACCCGAAAGAGAAATATTCCCTTAGTAAACATCTTTTATATGGGAATACGTATTCCAGTTAAAGATAATTTCAGATATCTAGGTATAATACTAGATTGTAAATTAAGTAGTGTTCCTCATAGTGATTATATTGTTAACAAATGTGAAAATCACCTAAACATGCTTAGATGCCTATCTGGTGTGTGGTGGGGTGCACATCCATTTTCTTTGAAACTTATTTACAATGCAATCATCAGAAGCACCCTGGATTATGGATTGTTCGTTCTAGAACCTTGTAGTGCTATGGCTTTAAAAAAATTGGATCGCAATCAGTCTAAAGCTTTGCGCATAATTTCTGGAGCCATGAAGTCTAGTCCCATTAATGCACTCCAAGTAGAATGCGGAGAAGCTCCTTTATACCTTAGAAGACAATTTCTATCTGACAAATATTTGTTCCGGATTCTTCAGTTCTCAACTCATCCTCTCATTCCTAAACTGGACTCTTTAGTATTGCAGATTGAATCTTCAGATTACTGGTCCCATAAACGTGATCCTTGTTTAGTTGTAAGCTATAAAAAATTCCTCTCCCTTTCTTCTCCTATTCACCGTTCCAATAAACTTCCCCTATTTAGCAGTAGTTACGAGAGTTTACAATTCAGCCCCACCATTAAATACTGTGTAAGTAAACCAGGTCCCGATTGCAATTTAAGTTTTAATCATTTTTTGGCTGAACACATAGAGTACCATCACATATTTACGGATGCTGCCAAGCGTTCTCCGAGAGGTTGTGTTGGGATAGGGACTTACCATTCTCAATACAACATCGTACAAAAAATAAAATTACCTCCGGAGACTTCTGTCTTTACGGGGGAATGTTTCGGCATTTTAAAAGCTATTGAATATATTCGGGTTCTAAAGCTCAAGAAAACTATTATTTTCACAGATTCTCAAAGTGCTCTTCTAGCCATCAATAAATCCCCTTTCGAACACAAATCGCAGTGTCCTATAGTCTATTTAATAAGAGAATTTGCGTTCAGAACCATTTCTGAAGGTAATACACTACAATTTGCGTGGATCCCGGCCCATGCTGGAATCCATGGCAATGAAGTGGCAGATACAATTGCCGGTGATGCAGTGCAGTGTGGGGACTTAGTTCCATATCAGAATTTTAGTACTGACCTCGTGACATTACCAAAGATTTTTCTCCGGGATACCTGGAAGGTAGCCTGGGGTATCGGTAGCAAATCAAAGGGCCGTTATTTTTCAACTATTCAGCCCGACGTTCCGGAAAAACCGTGGTTTGGCAGGGCAAAGTTTGGCAAGATGGAGACCTCCGTTCTTATACGGATGAGACTGGGTCATGTTTGCTCTCCAGCCCATCTTGCCAAACTTCATATCATCGACGACCCCATTTGCTCGTGTGGCACAGACGTAGGCGACTTAAATCATATTTTTTTCTCCTGTCCCTTATACAACCGTTCTTCTTTTCTTAGTAATCTCTTGTCCCTTGGTACTCATTTTCCTACTTCAATACTTTCCTTACTTTGTACAAATAGCTTTCCGGTATATAAATGTATAGTCTCATTCATTACCTTAAATAATATTAAGTTGTAAATATTCGTTATTGTAATTTGCTCATTATTCACTCCTTCGATTCATCCTTTTCCTTATACTGATCCTATATCCGTCCTATCCTAAATTCCGTTCTAATATAATTAATAATTTTGTTTCCCCAACTTTGTCTCTTCGATTAAAAAAATAATAATAATAATAAAATACATGTCATTGGCTAATGCACAAACCGTGCGAAGCCATAATAAAAAAAAAAAAAAAAAAAAAAAAACGAATGAAATTATGAAATAATAAAAAGGTCTGTTGGACGGAAATAAACCCATATATTAAAATTTAAGCCGTATTTAATGATCACCTAGCAATTTTTTCATCGAAAGTTTATCACTTTATGTACTATTGCATGAAAACCGGCTACTAACCTGTGCAAAGATAATTGAGGTTGATTTTCCTTCTTTCTTGCACCACACTTCACAATACAACACACAGGCATGTTGAATTGGTGTTTTCCAAAGTATATATGTAGTTTTAAAGGAAAACTCCACGTAATTTTCTCACAAATCTCAATAAAACAAAAAGTAAACAACCACTTGACAGCAGAACTACCATGAACTTGTCGCATATTATGGCGGATATGGCACTTACCTACAACTGTTACTACGTCTCAACAAAATGTTGCCATTATGAGGAACAACTGAAATATTTTTGTCTCTTTTATCAAATACGATTACCACATTAGAAAGAGTGAAATTACACGATATTTCACATTCTAGTTCGTTTTTCACCCATATTTGTATAAGCAAACTTATGTATAGAATATCGCGGCTCCTCCGTGTTTTTACTATCTCAATGCCGGAGTGCCACCACTTTTTTTGTCTTGCCATCAATAGGGATAAAATAAAAACTGAAAAACTACCACTTGCTCACTACAGATGTCGCTACTATCCAGCGTCTAAGAATTTGAAATCCGGCGGAAAATTGTGGATCTACATTTTTTATATACAATTTGATGCAATGACGCACAGACACAAGCACCGCGTCTATCGGAATTAAGGTCTGCCATGCAAAGGAAAGCCTCCCTGTTTGATATGATTATGTTATATAATACGTGGCAACACCAGCTCGGAACAACATGAAAATAATACAATAAAACACAGAGTCGTAATAATAATCTTGGTATTGTATTATTCAATACTTCCTTGATCGACACCACCTATTGTACAGAACATGGTGTCAGGTTAAAACTTCTAAAAATAAACCTTAGTGGGACAAACCTTAGTGGAAGAAAATGGAGGGAATAAAGCCGCCAACTGGTTTGGTCATGTCGGGCGATGGGGCAAACTGGCCCAGATTTAAACAGCAGTTCCAGCTGTACCTGGAAGCAGTGGGACTGTCAGACGCCACGGAAGAAAGAAAAATTGCTGTATTGCTGAATGTTGCCGGAGAGGACGCAGTTGATGTGTATAATTCACACATGCAACCGATTGAGGTTAAAACCTTAGATAATTTAATAAAACAGTTTGATGCCTATGTGGAGCCGAGGAAAAACATCATCACAAATAGTTTCAAATTTTTCAATTTGAAACAGGAGGAGGGTGAGCAAGTAGATAGATTTATCACAAAGCTAAAGGTTCAAGCTAAACAATGCGACTTCAAAGATCAAGAGGACAGGCTTGTGAGAGACATGATCGTCATTGGAATTAGAGATAAGGGAGTGCAGGAATCTCCTGTGAGGCTGCGAGCCTCCTTGCCGGATTACCGCCATCGGATCTGGAGGCAAAGGTCCTCGCGCACATCTGGGAGTGGCGCGAGGAGGCGAAACGCCGGGGCTTAACTCCGCTGCCGCGAGAAATCGCGGCACAGCGGACGGAGCTCCGGCGGGATCTCATGGCGTCATGGAGAGTGCGATTGTCGCAACCCAGTGCTGGGCACGCCACAATTGCGGCGATAAGTCCCCTCTTTGAGGAGTGGCTAGAGAGGCGCCACGGCGTCCTCACCTTCCGCCTGACACAGGTCCTCACCGGACATGGCTGTTTCGGGAGGTTCCTGTTCAGGATAAGACGGGAGGAAACGCCCGGGTGTCACCATTGTGTGGATCGCCCGGAGGACACGGTGGAGCATACGGTGGAGGTCTGCCCGGCTTGGGCGGAGCATCGCCGTGTCCTCGTGGAGGCGATCGGCGGCGGTGATCTCTCGCGTCCGGCCCTGATTAGGGCCATGGTAGGGAGCGAGAGGAAATGGGAGGCCGTCACCTCCTTCTGCGAAGCAGTAATGCTCGCGAAGGAGGAGGCGGAACGCGTGAGGGAGAGGCAAATTTCGCGCCCTCACGCCCCTAACCCTAACCGCCGCAGGAGGAGACGCCCAGGGCGTCGGGAATCGCAGGCCGATTTCCGGCCACCGTAGGCGCGGGCTTGCGGGCGGTGAGCAATGGGTAGCTCGCCGTCCGATAAGGACCAGGTCCGGGTCGACGGCGCGTTGTGTTCCACGCGCGCCTCAAAGAGATGTCAGCAGAATTGACGGGGTCCGTTAGGGCCGATGCCTGCCGGGGGTGCGAAGAAAACCGAAAGGGAGATCGTGGCCCCCGGCAACAGGGCAACCGAAGGAACACGGGTGGGTTTTAGTCAGTAAGAGTCTGACACGCCCTCCCGCTCCGCCCAGAGCGGGAGAAGTTATTTGATAATTTCCCACCCAAAAAAAAAAAAAAAAAAGGGAGTGCAGGAAAGATTGTTAAGGGAGGCTGATATTGGACTAGACCAGGTTATCAGCCAGTGCCGTGCAGCGGAGGCGGGACGATCAAGGGCTCTAGAAATGTCAATGCAAATAAAGCAGGAAGTAGATGTAATCAAGAAAATAGAGAGAGAACAAGAAGTGTGCGAGTTGTAACAATTACAACCATTTTGCTGCGGTGTGTCGTACCAGGTCAATAAAAAATGAAGCGCCTAAGAAGAAAGAAAAAGGAAATAAGATAGACTCCATTCAAAAGGGAGAGAGTGATAATGATTGCTCAGAAGACTTTGTGGTGGATTCAGTAAGTACCTGTAAAAGTCTTCAATGGAATGAAATTGTAAACATCAATGGAACTAACATTAGGTTCAAATTAGACTCAGGGGCTGACTGTAATACTTTGTCATCGAAACTATATGACAAAATTAAAGATAATACCAATTGTTTAATAAGGAATTCAACTGTGTTGGTAGTTTATAATAATCAAGAGATTAAAACTGTAGGTACTGTTAAATTAAACTGTATTGTTAAAGGCAAACAGGTAAAATTAAAATTTTGCATAGTTGATTTACCAATTCAGCCGGTGATAGGGTTGCCGGCTTGTGTAGAATTAAATTTGTTGAAAAGATTGGATAGCATTGTAACTAGCGAAAAAGAAAATTTTGTAAAAGCAAACATAGAGGTGTTTTTGGGCCTAGGCAATATTGGGTCATATAGTATAAAATTAAAGGAGTCAGCACTACCTGTTATCAAACCCATTCGGAGAGTTCCACAGACAATTAAAGATAGATTAAAGAATACGTTAGAAAGCTATGAAAGTAGAGGTATTATAGAAAAAGTAGAGGGACCGACAGCATGGTGTAATAATCTTGTAATAGTTGAGAAACCAAATAAGTCCCTTCGACTATGCTTAGACCCAAAGGAGTTAAACAAATGCATCCTTAGAGAGAACTATCAAATACCATCTCCTGAAGAAATTTATAATTCTCTTGCAGGTAAGCAGATCTTCACAGTATTAGACATGAAAGATGGTTTTTTTCAAGTTATGTTGGATGATAAAGATAAACTGTGCACATTTGGAACGCCTTATGGTAGGTATTCTTTCAGGAGGATGCCATTTGGTATTTCATCAGCACCTGAGGTGATGCAAAGAATAAATACTGCCATTTTTAGTGATATACAGGGAGTCCATGTGTATTTTGATGATTTAATAGTGGCTGGGGACAGTTTGGTAGAGCATGACAAAATTTTAAGTCAGGTAATAGACAGAGCTAAAAAACACAATGTAAAATTTAATGAAAATAAAATACAATATAGATGTGAGACTGTGAAGTATGTAGGACTAATGTTGTCAAAATCTGGTATAAAACCAGATCCTGAACATGTGAAAGCTATAGAGGAATTAAAGCAACCCCGAAGTGTAAAGGAATTACAAAAGTTTTTAGGCATGTGCAACTATTTAAGTAAGTTTATACCACAATATTCAAAAACCACTGAACCTCTTAGAGAATTATTGAAAAAATAAATTATATGGGACTGGGGCACAAGTCAAGTTAAAGCCTTTGAGGAAATCAAAATGAAAATTAGTTCTGCTCCCACTTTATCAGTCTTAAAAAAAATGGGAATTTAGTATTACAAACTGACAGTTCTAAAAGTGGCATGGGAGCATGCTTATTACAAGAAGGAAGGCCATTGTCTTTCTACTCAAGATGTTATACCGAGTGTCAACAGAGATGGGCTCCCATAGAAAAAGAGTTGTTTGCGATCTGTTGTGCTATGGATAAGTATCATCAGTTTATTTATGGACGTCATATTATCGTAGAAAGTGATCACAAACCTCTTGTAGCAATAATGAATAAGGACATTAATAAAATTTCTGCCCGATTGCAACGTATGGTTCTCAAATTGTTAAAATATAAATTTGAAATAAAGTATGTACCTGGTTCAAAAATGTATATAGCAGATTATTTGTCAAGGCATTATGACTCAAGTAATGCTCAGTTAGATCCAGTGCTAAGAGAGTTAGTACATAATATAAATTCAGAAATAGTATATGGTTTAGAAACTGATTTGCAAGTTTCAAATAATAAGTTACTGGAATTAAAAAAGGAGACAGCAAAAGATGCTAATCTTCAACAAATAATGTTATGGTATAATTCAGGGTGGCCTAAAAATAATAAAAACATACAAGGTGTTGAACTGAAAAAATTGTATAAATTAAGAGATTATTTAGTAGTGAAAGACCAACTCATATTTTATGAAAATAAAATACTTATTCCTAAACATATAAGAAAAGAGATGATTTCAATAGTTCATGCAGGACATGCTGGAATTATAAAATGTAAAAAACGTGCCAGAAAGGTGTTATATTGGCCAGGAATGTCAAGAGACATAGAAGAGTTTGTGTCAAAATGTAAAACTTGTGAAAAGTACAGGCCATCAAATCCTAAACAACCCTTATTGTCTCATGAAATACCTGACCTGCCTTTTAATAAAGTTGGCATGGATATTGCTCATTTTGCTGGAAGAGACTATTTAGTTCTGGTGGACTATTATTCAAAATGGATAGAGGTAAAGTCTCTAAAGAACAAAACAACTGGATATATAATTAAAAAATTACTGTCAATTTTTAGTACTCACGGTGTTCCTAAGTTTATAGTAAGTGACAATATGCCTTTTGGTAGTTTTGAATTTGTACAGTTTTCTCGAAAATTAGATATTGAGTTGATAAAGTCCAGCCCCCGATACCCTCAATCGAATGGGTTATCAGAAAAAGCAGTGGGCATAGTTAAGGGCATGTTAAAAAAATGTTTAGAGGATCATTCTCAATTTGAAATTGCCTTGTTGCATTACAGAACAACCCCAGTGGCTGGGTTGGAGTATAGCCCATCTGAATTGTTAATGAGTAGGTTGTTAAGAACTAATTTACCTTGTACACAGCAATTATTAAAACCAAAAGTACCACTAAATGTTAAAGAGCAATTGATGTTAACCAAAGAAAAATCTATGACCATATATAATAATACTGCAAAGGATAAGAAATCTTTTACTTTGGGGGATAATGTAATAATACAAAATGCACCAAATAAAGAATGGTATGCAGGGAAAGTTATTAGTGAAGCTGATGGTCCTAGATCTTTCATTGTAAAAAATGAAAAAGGTAATTTGGTGAGGAGAAATGAAAGACATATCAGACCAAGTAAAAATAAGTTTATTGTTAACCCTAGAAGCCCAATCTAGGTCATTTTTACCTATACGCAAACGAATAACTGCTTTCTCTTTCGCACACTTCTTTCGATCGCCGTGATTGATCGAACCATCTTAGTACACCCCACGAGCCAACAGGAGACGGCCGTGTTGCCTTGGTAAGTACCTCCATATTGTAGTTATTGTAATTTTGTAGGTCAATTTGACCTATGTTTGGGCTTTGTGTAACTTTTACATGTGTTTTGAGTATTTGGAGATAGCTATTTTATGAGGATTTAACGTTGTATTTTATTAAGTTTTTTAAAAATAAATATTATTTTAAAAAAAATATTATTTTAAAACCGTTAAGTCGCAAAAAAATTATGAAAAAATTGAGCACAGATTTGACTCGGCCATGGATGTAACAGCGTCTGGAATCCCCTACATTGAAGCGTTCAGTACGGGACAATATCACGAATATCCTTCAAAAGGAGCCGCAGCCATTGCCAGAGAACACCACAGAAGAACCAGAGCCAAAAAAGCGTCGCTACTGTGGTTATTGTTCTTATAAAAAACATGCGAAAGACTAATTCGCAGTGCACAAAATGCAAAAAAGCAATTTGTCGTGAGCACAATATTGACATGTGTCAAAACTGTTTATAATGTGATAATTGCTCTATGAAACTGTTTGATTATTATGAAAAATGTATTAATTAGTTAAAAAGAGAAGATTTTGTTTTGTTTTTCCTTTATATTTTTAGTTTATAAGAAAAAAACCGGAAGGATCTCATTTTGTACCAAATTTTTGTATGTTTACGTATTTTTGTATTTTCAAAATATAAATAAATAGATATTAACATAATTATGCGTTTTTTCATTTCATGAATAATTAATATTAATAAATAATAACGAAAAATAATAAATTTAACATCATAAACTATCCTTTACGTGTATTTATTCATGTAGGTAAATTTGACCTATGATTGGGCTTTTTAGATAGCAAAATATGATTGGGCTTCTAGGGTTAAACATGACAGTGTACCTGATGAGTTGCTTGTAAGTCAAGCAGAGGATAGTGGGCAAGGACATCAAATTAATATATCAGATAGTATTAATGATAATGTAACAGATACTGCTCACACAGAAGCTATTCCTGAGAGGAGAATGAGATCAGGTAGAGTCACTAAAATACCATTGTATTTAAGAGAATATGAGTTAAGTTAAATGCTGGAATATGTAAAATGTTTAGCTTTACGGGGGATGTTTGATATGATTATGTTATATAATACGTGGCAACACCAGCTCGGAACAACATGAAAATAATACAATAAAACACAGAGTCGTAATAATAATCTTGGTATTGTATTATTCAATATTTCCTTGATCGACACCACCTATTCTACAGAACACTCCCCTCTATAGTTTTTATATAAAACCATTCAAAACTTTCCAAATCATAATACTTTTTATCCCGGTAGTACGTTTCCATGGGATAATTTCCGTCTTCCACGCGAGCTAAGCCGCGTGAAAAAGCTAGTTAAGTATATGATTTTACATTAAGCTTACAAATAAAAGTATATACTAAATTATTATCTAATATATCCAGTATATAAGATTTGTTAACATTACCTTTATTATTAGTTACAACGCCTTATTCTCAGATTTATTTATTACCTACTTACTTTAGTTAAATAAGACAAGATTGTTAACTTAAATTTGAATTATTTTATGGTTATGTTATTGCTAAAGAGTTAATCATTTTTTATTTTATATTAATTATGATAGAGGCTAAAAACTGTACACCTTTTACAGTGTATGCAATATTTTTACGCCTTGCTTTGCAGCACATCATGGTGCTCCGATATTTTTTATTTTATATCATCCTGTCCCACAACTTTTACATATTATTTGTCACAATTAAATACAATTGAATTGATTTATCATGTTTATTTATCATACTGGGTTGATTATTAAAATACGAATGAAAATAAACCGGTGATAATTTCAGTCGTTTTTTCCCTACGACATTTTATTCCACAATGTGGTATTCTTTATATAAGTATCATTTTATGCATATCATTTTTGAAAATTATTTTCCTTTGGCACACAATACAACCTTTATTGTGGGGCCAGTGGTCTCGAACAAAGAGTATAATAATAATATGGGACCGAACGTCATAGAGTGAGATCGATAGGATTGCCAGCTAAAATCGGTATATTTGTACCCAAAATCGGTATTTGACAAAAAAAAAACACAATAATCAATAAAATTCGTTTATTTATTTTAAAAAACTTACAGACTAATTTGTAACAATCATAATTATTTTTTATACCAATATTCTTTGACCATAGCTGCGGTCATCTTCGAATTAATTTCAAAATCGTAACAATTAGCTGTATTAAAGAGTCGTTTTGAATGTAATAGACCAGTGATTGATTCAGTAGACAGCCTATTTCGCTGCTTTGTTTTTAAAAGATTAATATGTGAAAATATGCGTTCAACGTTAGCGGATGAATGGAGAAGTGATAAAATATTAAAGATGAAATTAGACAACAATGGAAACATTTGAGTTTCATCGCCACGTTTTAGTAAACTTACTTTATCCCAAAATAGTTCTACATCATCAGGAAATGTTTTGATTTGTTCACAATTTCTTAAAATGCGCCACTCTGTATCAATTTCCTGGAAATCATTACTGTGAACAATATTGGGAAAGAGCCTACTCACAGGAACTATCGAAGCAGTTTTGCCAATATAACATCGAATTGTAGGACACAAGGGTTTCAAGGGTATTCCCCAAAATATATGAACTACATTCTGCACTAGGTCCATACTATTGAGGGCTTCCCCGTAACATTAAACATAAATGAAAAGGGTTGCCAACTTAAAAGTGTAAAATCGGTAGAAAAATCGGGAGAATTTCCATGTATACTGTGAAATCGTAGAAAAATCGTTATATTTCGGTATTTCGGTAGAACAGAGCCCATATCGGTAGAAATACCGAAAAATCGGTAGGTTCGAGACCACTGTGTGGGGCGTATGACAGAAGACATTGAGCGACATTTGACCAGTGGAATATAGATAGGTAGTGGATTATATTTTTTTTACTAATAATCCGATCGCCGCGCGCCGAGAGAATGCGTTCCTCACACCGTGACATCTGGACATGGTTAGAAAGTAATAAATATCAAATTCGTGTATCGCGTATTCTTTTGGAAAGTAAAAGAATACGCGATTCTTTTGGAAAGTAAAGAAGTCCCGTCCATCGTAAGAATTAAATATCTTTGGAATTATGCAATCCACGCGATCCAAGTCCTTTTTATCTTTGCAATTATTTATTCTGATAAAAAAGTTTTTTTATTTGAATAATTATTTTAATCAAAGTCACTCATAAATTTAATCAGTTTTGCACTGTGACCAATATTCAATCCAGGCGATTTTCGAGCATTTCTTCTAAGGAGTAAGGATGGTTTTCGCTTGAGAACACGTTGGCGGTCCACTGTTTTGGCATGGAAATGTCCTCAACCATGAACACGGATACTTCTGACTTCGGCTGACTTTCCTTCACATCCTGACCAAGAGAGTGAATCTAGAAAAAAAAATAAAATTATTTGTCATTGAACAGTTAGTGTTACAAAGATTTTTTGACGCTTGAATGACATTGATAGGGCGGTATTGTATGGATTAGTGAAATAGTTTCGCGAAATTGTATTGAAAAAGCAATATGACGGCTTTACTTCCAATTTGTCACACGCCAAAATATCCTTTTTCATTTTGTGATGATTGATTTGACCATTTTGTCATAAGCTGTGACCATAAATGGAAAATGAAGACTTGTTCTGATAGATGTATTTTGAAGCTCATAAAGTTCAAAAGCCGTTGATTCTGAACTGAATTTACATTTTTGCAAGATAATACGGAGCTTAGCGGAGGTAACATGGAGCTTAAGCTACAGTTTCCTAGAAAAGCGGTGACAGCTCACGTAGCGTCCGCTATTTACGGCGAATGATGTCACTGAAACGTTGATTATGAAAGTAAGTTGGTGTGTGTTGCCCCCTATTACATGGGACTTAAAACATAGCTGGTGAAATGTGGGTGTAACTACTACAGGGACACCTCTGCCCAACCCTTCGGATAAACAAGGCGTGATGTTATGTGTTTATGTGTATTATGAAATAGCGTTTCCATGACAAACAAGTGTAGTCACTGCGTCATTGTGTGTCAGACGTGTTAAAACGAAACAGAAACGCGACATCTATTGACGCGGTAGGGCGAATCTATATAACGATTTAAATCTTTACTGCTGTCATCATTTTCATGACAGCCGTCAATGCGGCCGTAAAGTGCGGTCATCGCTTTTCTAGGACACCGTAGCTTTAGCGGACATAGAACGAATAAGAGCAGTGGTTGCCCAGTGGTAACGGTCCGCGCGGTAGATTTCAGCCCACTCCCTGTCGAAGAGAGGAGGCCTGATTCTAAGCAGTGGGAACTATTCTATACAAAACTACTATGAAAAAGGGGGTTAGTGGTCACCACCGCCACCTATGAACATTTGCAATACCAGAGGCACTGTAGCTACGTAGCTAACACAGAGACAAAGCTGTAATGTCTCATATCCCTGTAATTACACCGACACCTATACTCTGGGCGCCGGAACACTTCAACGCTGTTTGGTAGTGGAAATCGCTATTGAAATGCTACCTTGAAGTCGTCCGGGCCCCTCTTCTTCCTCAGGTAGTTGAAGCAGCACGCTCGGAAGCGCCGCGTGCCGCACGCGCTCGCGCACTCGCTGCCGCAAGAGTCGCACGCAGACCACACCGAGCTTACTGCAAGAATAAGATAACACATTTAGAAGTTATGCTCTTTGTGAATGAGATCGTCGGGAACACAGAACATATAAAAGAGGTTTATATGTTCTGTGGTCGGGAACTACTGCCATCATTATAGTACAGTAGGCCTCACGTCGGTGCGTTGGTACCATCGCAGAAAGCCATAACTAACCATCGTAAGGACTATTCTTGCTTGCAGCGCTCGGCCGCTATAGGACCGGGGCGATAACAGATGTGGTCATTTTCAAAGTGGTTAGTTATTGCTTCCTCGATGGTAACACTAAACTTTGAACTAGCCTAGCGAAGTACGGAGTTTAGAGTTAGAATATGAGGCCATGATATGCTAGGCCATCGAAGAAACGCATATCTATACACCGCGGTGTATAGATATGCGTTTCTTCGATGGCCTAGCATATCATGGCCTCATATTCTTAGGACTATTTCTGCTTGCAGCGCTCGGCCGATATAGTAACGCATACCTACGGAAAAAAAGGGTCGTGTGCACGGGATTTTGTTTTCAAACTGCTTAGATATGCGTGTCTTCAATAGTACCTACACAGTGACGCCGCTTGGAGGCAAAAATAGGTTTCTTCCGCCAAGCAAAGTTGCTGTGTTCCGATTTTATTTAATTTTATTGTGTTTGAATGGATTACAGATATAGAAGTAATAGTGAGGTAATTGACTACAAGCCATTTACAAGCCTCCACAATTAGCAATAGAATATTATACAAATGTTCAAATTGATTAACTATGCCGCAGTTGTAGCCCGCGAAATTCAAATTTTCTTACGTTTTTTTGCGATTTACCGGTCAGTGACTTAGAGAGATGTATTAATGATTATAATTCTGTAAATATGTAGGTACATATCTGTCATTTTGTAGTCACGAATCATATTTTGATCAACACACAACCTGACACCAGAGTTGGCATAAAACAAACAAGATGTTTTAAAACACGTACCTATTATAAACAGTGTTTAAAACAATTTAAAATAAAACAATGTTTCTATGAAACAGCAGATAAAACTAAAAAAAAATACTTCCAAAACCTTTAAAGTACTAACACTACACACTTGCATAGAACATTGATCCGTAACGTAATATAAATAAAGAGCACAATCGCGTTTACAAAAATGAAGTGTCGGTAACGGTGTCACGAGTTCAATTGTTTTTTTCCCGTCTCAAAAATGTCCAACGCGCCTAAAGAAGTTTCCATTTCAAAGATGATTATCATTGAAAATAAAAAGTAATTGCTATTTAAAATTCACATTTTTAGTACCAAAATTACCCCAAATCCATGAAAAAATTACAAAAGTTTCAACAGTGGTCATAAGTTATGATTTGTAGACATCCGCTAAACGACGGCCGCCCGCGCCCGATGTGATAATCCGGTATAATTAATTCCCCATAAAAAATGTGAAGATTTTTTTTTTCCTTAAATTTCACGCATAAAATAATATACTCTCAGTACGATACGGGTTTTTTTCATGTTATATGTATGGTCTAGTTATCTAGTACTTCAATTCGTCACATCTTAACTTCAGAACGAAAATTACTAAAAGTTGAATTGGGAACAAAGGGCAAATTTAACTTACCGATAAACATAAGCGATAGAATAGCTGTCATCTTCAGCATTTTGTAAGATAACTGAAATATTATTTCCTTTGCACGGAATAGTTCTCCTACCGAAGACGGTGTTGGAATGTTGTGTTACAGTTGATAACCCCATTTTATACTCATTCAAGTTTACTTAGCAATATGCGTAGGTTACTAGACAAAGCTTTTTAGCTTAGAATGTTTGTTTATTTCATTATTTAGATACTTATTTGATATGTTTTTTTCCATTACAATTCTGCACAAATATAACGACCTTATTTGAGTTGTTTGGCGTTAAAACACTAGGGCCTCGGGGTCCCAGTGCTCGCGAACTTTAAACAATAGTTCGATTCTTTACGTGACCACTCAGGGGTTGTAACGGAGGCGATCTTAGTGGAGGCGGAGATCAAGGCTTAGCTTTAGCAGAGGTCAAGCTCTGCAAAAGCGGTTAACAGAAGCGGAGGCGAAAGGGCAAAAAAACAGTGGCACTCCGGGAATGCCGACAGAAGTGAAAACTTGAAAAAAATTCGGCACCGCGGTAATCAACGCGTTGATGTCTTTTACTCCACGCACCCGGTAATCAACGCGTTGATATCTTTTAATGGTCAAAACCTGGTGTCATCACGGTGTCGCGAAATCAATGGTTTAGTCCCATCTCAAAAATGCCCAACGCGCCTAAAGAAGTTTTCACTTAAAAAAATAAATTTTCGTTCCTAAACAAAATGTTGAAGGGGCTAATTATTCAGGGTGAAATTGAATTCATAGGTTTCCTCTTAAGGGGTCATTTTACTCATCATTATGAACCACTTTCAGACTTTGTAGGACAAACATTGAAATCCCGAAATAAAACATAGCTCGTCAAAAGAAGAAGAGGATGCTAATGAATTCAATTTCACCCTGTTTTTCCCAGGAAACAGATTTGCGGCTTGGTCTTGGTCACCTTCTAGGCGATTTCTTAGTGGTTCATAAACCGGCTCCACTATTCAGTTGTTGGCTTGGTACTGAACATGGCGGCTAGGGTTGCCAACCCTACCATATAATATAGTATCCTGCTATATTAGAGGCTTAAATACTATATTTCTAAAGAAAAAAACCGGCCTAGTGCGAGTCGGACTCGCGCACCGAGGGTTCCGTACAAACCTGTAGGTATATAAGTAAAAGTTCACCCATCACGACAAATGAGTCATAGTTATGGTATTTTTATTGCAAAATGAAATCCATAATATTACAATATGGAAAGCTGGAGGAGCATAAATTAAAGACAAAGGTCTCTTTATCGTTTCATTAATCCTTTATTTTATATTAACACATATCGTTTATTTTATAACTGAAATACCTACACTAGCCTTGCAGCAGCATTGCAAAAGTCTACTGATGAATGATGGCAAGTTTTTTTTTTATCAAAGTTTTTTATTTACAAAGTTTTTTAGTCACTATTTAGAAATCTGGTACAAAATACTAATTAAGTATTTGATATGAATTTCAACTTGAAATCTCTACGCGTTCATGAGGAAAAGGGTAATAAGTAAATAATTATTAAAAAAATAAATATATATATATGACGTAACTAGAAATTTAAAGTTTTCGGAATTTTTCCTTTGTATGTGCTATAAAACATTGCTTCATGCCAAATTTCAAGATTCTAGGTCGACTGGAAGTAGTACCTACCCTTTAGGTTTTGATTCCCTTGCGAGTAGTTGCGAGTTTGAAAATATGCGGCTTAAATTGCTGTTTCTTTTGATTGCGTTGATATAGAAGTTTGATTTTGTTACAGCTTAAAGGTATTATAGACTTGAGTATTTACCTTTACGCGTTCATGAGAAAAGGGGTAGTAAGATTAAAATTAAAAAACAAAATATATTATAGGTAAGTAGATATTTACGGTTTTCGCAATTTTTCCTTTATCTGTGCTATAAGACGTTGCTTCGTACCAAGTTTCAAGATTCTGAGTTCACGGAAAGTACCCTTTTGTACGTTTTGATTCCCTTGCGAGTGTCGAAAATTTGCGGAAATTTGCGGTATAAACGGCTGTATCTTTTGATTACGTTGGCTTAGAAGTTTGATTTTTTTCACAGCTCCAAGGGACAGTAAACCTGAGTATTTGATATAAATTCCAGCTTGATACCTCCACATGTTCCTGAGAAAAAGGGTCTTGACAGACAGAGAGACGGACGGACGGACAACAAAGTGATCCTATAAGGGTTCCGTTTTTCCTTTCGCGGTACGGAACCCTAAAAATATGGTAGGCGAAACTAAAATATTTTTAATTCAATACAAACTGGCGAGATGATCGCAATAGGGCCATAAAAGCTGAATTAATGGTATTTTGATTGATATGAGATTTTTTTTAAAGAAATCTGTTAATAAAGGTTCATAGTAGCAAAACATATGCATAAGAATGCCTATGAAACATCTACTATATTTTTTAGATTTTTAAGTCACCTTACTATACAGGGTGGCAGGGACATCGACGCGAAACTTATTACCATGGATTCAGTACATGATTCTGAAACTCGCAGCGTCGAAATTTTTCGTGGGTTATTAAAAAAAAGTCTGTTGTTTCATAGAAAAAATCAAAAATTCAAAAATTCAAATTCAAAATATTTTTATTTCACATAAACCTACATGGGCACTTATGAAACGTCAGAAGCTAGGCGCACGGTTCCAATTGGTCGTTTCCTATGGAGAAGAGCCGGCAAGAAACTCCACGGTTACTCTTTTAAAAATAATTGTCTTTTACAATTCTTTCAAATAACAGTGTGACTAGGTATGGGAGGACAGTGTAGATCTTTCAATAAGTACCAGGTACTTAAGAAAATAGAAAATGGTCAACAAATCTACAGTCCACTAAGCCTACAGCGTTCTCACATTCACAAAATAGAAAACAATCTATACAAAAGATAAGATATAAATTAATAAAAATAAGAATCTCTTTTAATTAAACGCAATTACATGATTGCTATTATAACTGTAATAAATCTGAATAATTATCATGTGCCACTAATAAAGAGTTGAAATTAACTCGTAGGTATATAATGTCAAATAATAGGATGAATATGTCAAAGACGAATGTAAAAAAAGTGCAATACCTTTATCTTTTTGTTTAATAACCAACGAAAAATTTCAACGCAAACGGGGGGATTCAGAATTATGTACCTACTGAATCCACGGTAACAGTTTTCGCGTCGATGTCCCTGCCACCCTGTATTTTTACATGCAATGACTTCGATTATACTATATTTGGTATAAAAAAGTTGGCAACCTTAATAGCAGCGGTGACATGAGAGCATAAATCTTGAAACTTCTTTTTTTTGTTGGAGCCGGTTTTCTTTATCAGACCTCCATCAAAAACTTGTGGAGGTGGAATGCGGATGCGGAGGATACACACGGCTACATATCAAGCTATACATTTCCAGTTTAAGCTGATCACGCATTGCACATAATTTCCGTACAATGAGAGCTTATACAGGAAATGTATTAAGTTCTTTTACGTTTTTAGTTTTTATTTTTCGCTTGAGTATAGACTTCGATGTTTTTTTTGGTATATTGGCGTGTGCTAGCTGACATATAGCAAATCATTTAATTTAATCTTTTGTGTTGTGTAATGCAAATTATTTTGCATAGTTTTTGTAAAAAAACAAGTTTTTCTAACTGAACAGACAGCTGTGCTGCTGGGGAGTTTGTTGCGCAACTTCTTCTTCCTAGCTAAAGCACTAGGAATTGGTGAAGGGCGGCGTTTTTGGGGGACTGTCTTATGTAATTTTGACGTTCAAAAAGTGCTGATACTCAGCCTAGTTTGAATAAATGACTTTTGAATTTGTATAGCTTGGTATGTACGATTTCTTGCGGATCTTCCGCATCGTATTGGCGGAGGCAAAGACGAAGTTCAGTTACAACGCTAGCAGAGGACTGTCCTATTTTCGGAAAAGAAACAGGCTTATGCCCTGGGAGCCTACCACCAGCTCATAGAGCAGTATTATTTTAATATTTTTTCAGTTTGGGAAAGAGATGAAGGTCTACAGGACGTATAGCTCCATCTCTTTCTCCCACTGAAGTAATATTAAAATAATACTATTTTATGAGCTGGTGGTATTTTTTGAGGTTTCGTACCTCAAAAGGGTTTTTTTTACTGTACCCTGACTACCTGTACCTGTATAAGGTACACCCACAATTAGCCAGTTATGTTTAAGTCCCATGTAATAGGGAGCGAGCCTATTGCCATCAACCGGGCAAAAATCCAAACTCCAGACTGCAATTGAGAAATTCCAGATAGAAAAACCCAATAACACTTTGCCCAACCTGGAAATCGAACCCAGGACCTCATGGTCAGCAGTAGCGCTTGCGACCACTAGACCAACGAGGCAGTCAACGAGGCGGTCAGAGAAATTAAGACATAGGTACAAAAATGGTCAAGGTAAAGCCGTGGTCGCATGCCTTTATACCATGTGGGTGCCAGGAACACAGACCTACAAAATTATAATGAATAAGTGAGAATTTATAAAGCCTATGTCACCCGGACCTCGTTCATCAAGATCGGTTCAGTAGTATAGGCGTTACGGTGGAACACACGTAAATACAAACATACATACATGCATACATAGACTGCTAAAATCATAGCCCTTTTTTTTGGCTTTGCCATAGTCGGGTAAAAACCCAGACCATATAGTATCACGTTCTTGTTCATCTGTTTGTCTGTCAGTACACTTTTTCTAAAGAACAGGTAGAGGTATAAAGTTGAAATTAATATAGAAAGAAAGAAAGAAAATATTTTATTTGAGACACGCACAGGAAATACAAAACAGTAATGAAAAAAAAAAACAAATATTAACAATAAAAAAGGAGCATTATAAACTAACAAACAAAAATAATAACGACCTGTGCGAGGCCAAAAAGGCTCCTATCTCAGCATGATGCTGAGACATTTAAAAATAAATGAATACCGCAGCGCTGGTATTCTGATAGGGCCCGCTGTGATGCCACGGACAAACCTACGGAGCTATAAATCCTACTAGGGGATTACAAAATAAATGAAATAATAATATAAAAAAATATAAAACAAAACTATTGTATAAATTAAAAGAATCGACGCACACTCGACACGACGTTCCAACATCACTTGTCCACGGTGTACCGTGGACTGTGTCGAAGGGACGCGCGCAGGAGTGGATCTATGGAACAAATCTGCGATGCAATCGGCTGTCAATTTATCTGTGCAAAGTATTTCGAATTGGAAGAATACTGAGTGCAGCGTGGGATTCAAGGTCGCCCAAGACGAAGGCACCTTTATCCTCGAGGAGAATACTCTACTTTTCACACCATCGACGAGACTTAAACATTTTTACAAAAAAAAAAAATTTTTGCTTTTGAATTTTCATTTTTTGCCACCGACTTCCGAAATTAAAGTTACTTTTCACTTTGTTGTGTTTTTTTGGAAGTCGGTTGTTTTTTTTTTGGAAAGTTTTTATTTTTAACTTTTTAGTTGTGGTACCTACCCCACACAAATTCGAATATAGTCACAGGAATCTACTTATCATATCATCCACATGCATGCAAAGTTAATAAAAATATGGGACTCCTTGAGCGCATACCCTTATAAACAAAAAAAAAAGAGTTTTCAAAATCGGTCCACAATTGACGGAGAAATCGGCGGACTAACATAAAAAAAACAAACATAAGCTACGAACATACAACCTCCTCCTTTTTGGAAGTCGGTTAAAAAAGCAATAGTACTAGAATTTATTTAATATATTTATTTAAATTACAATTACAGTTAGTAGACCTACTTAAAACAATTAAATGTTAAAGGTAATTTTTAATACATTAGACCGGTTGTGGAAAGACGAAGTTATATTTTTATTCGGTACATTTATTGAAGTTGAGTTAGAGTTTATTTGAGTATTACTGTTAAGTAAAGTTTCAGAAACTTGGGTCTGCTGAGGACCATTTAGGATCGTGAAAGTTGGTGAAGGTGGTGTTTGAGGCAGTGGACTAGATGAATAGTGTTTTGATGTGGAAGGTTTTTTTTTTTTGGGTGGGAAATCATCAAATAACTTCTCCCGCTCTGGGCGGAGCGGGAGGGCGTGTCAGACTCTTACTGACTAAAACCCACCCGTGTTCCTTCGGTTGCCCTGTTGCCGGGGGCCACGATCTCCCTTTCGGTTTTCTTCGCAACCCCGGCAGGTGATGTGGAAGGTTGTGGTGACAAAAGTGTCCAGGGATCAGTTATCAACGGTGTTTTTAGTTTGATGTTGTCATCAATGCGGCAGCTTATTTTATCCTTATTTTGTATAGAATTTTCAATGTAGCCCTCTGCTACTACATCCGATTTCCAGCCACCGTGTTTTTTAATCTGAGTCATGTCTGCTCCTGAATCCGCCAATAGAGTAGCCGATGTTCTCCTGAAACAATGGCCCATGTAGAGCTCGGCATTTGTCAATTTCAGGTATTTCGCAATTTCTTTCGGCATCCTGCTGATCTTATTTTTTCAATGACTTGCTTGCTTATAAGCTACGAAAAATCTGTTAGTGTTTATATACACATTTAATTCGTACGTGTGGACGTAAATTAGCAAAGCGAACACGAACACCATACGAGCACAGTTTGACTTGTCTTCACGCTCAACCGCCCCACTCTCTTTAGTAGCCATGGATTCGCCAATGTTCGCATTTGTTGCATCCTCCGAACACCGTCCACGCAGAACAACGACAGTGGATCGTCACGATCGCTTTTGACGAACACAGTGTTTGATGTTCGTTAGCGGTACGAACATGCGAACAGAGTGTTCTATGTTCAGTGCACCATGTTCTTTTTCGTTCATGCGTACACGTCTTACCAGTACTTTCATTATGTTTTTTTTTTTTAGGTAGGGCATCTCGTAGTTGACCTCTGAGATCATGACTACTTAAGCGGGCTTTACTGTGGGTGCCTTAAGCTACTACACTTAAAACCTCCATCCAGGGGTTATTCAACTATGCTAATTAAAACTAGGTGAACGCTCGCTAAGGGCACTCCCTGTGGGGTACAAACCTCAGCTTAGGGCGTCAACCGGAGGGAGGACATCAAGAAGGGGACGGGCTGGATCAAAGTTTTGATCATGATTATTAGTCGGGGAATTTAAAGCTACGTGCTCAGCTGCAAAAACTGCTGGCACTTCGTTATCGAGCAATGGTCGGGGGGAGAATCATTTACTCTGGTCGCGATCGCAAAGGCGGCGAGGTCAGAATGACGGGAGGCGTCTGTTTTTGTACACTGTGCTGGTTGTAGGCTCTCCTGGAGGAGGGTAATGGAGTCGTCTGGGTCGGTAAGGCTTGATTATGTTATTGTTCTGTTGTAATTAGTAGTAGTGGGCGACCGAGCTCTGCTCTGTTGAAAATAGAGAATGCTCATTTAATAGGTATAGGATTCGATAGTACCTACTAATTCAATACTGCCATGATCATTATTTTAATGTCAATAATGTCATGTCCTTATCATTATCTTGTTCTAAACTTTAGGCCACCGAGCTCTGCTCGGGGAATACGGAGAAAACTAATTTTCCCAGATATGAGACCTAGCTAGATCAATTTTTCGCCCGCGTAAATCCCTATACAAGGTGGTAGGGACATCGACGCGAAAACGGTTACCATGGATTCAGTACATGATTCTGAACCCACTGGTTGAAATTTTTCAAATTTTTTTTTTTTGTCTAAATGTATGGAACAGCAGATTTTTATTTTTTATAAACGACGAAAAAGTTTAACGCAATTGGTTTCAGAATGTGGAGGCGATCGGCGGCGGTGATCTCTCGCGTCCGGCCCTGGTTCAGGCCATGGTATGGAGCGAGAGCGCCGCAGCCCCTAACCGCCGCAGGGCCGCCCTGGACATCGGGAATTGCAGACCGAATTCCAGCGACCGTAGGCGCGAACTTGCGGACGGTGAGCAATGGGTAGCTCGACGTCCGATAAGGACCAGGCCCGGGTCGACGGCGCGTTGTGTTCCGCGCGCGCCTCAAAGAGATATCAGCACAACTGATGGGGTCCGCTAGGGCCGATGCCTGCCGGGATTGCGAAGAAGTCCGAAAGGGATATCGTGGCTCCCGGCAACAGGGCAACTGAACGAACACGGGTGGATTTTAGTCAGTAAGAGTCTGACACCCGCCCAGAGCGGGAGAAGTTATTTGATAATTTCCCACCCAAAAAAAAGGGGCTAGCATATACTGACGCTGTTTGTACCCTGTAGGCGATCGATTTATTTGAGTATCAAAATATGTCACATAAATGGCCGTATTATTTTATTGCGTTGATTTAGAAGCTTGATTTTTATAGACCTCCAAAAGAACATAGATCTACGTATATGATATTAATTTCAAGTTGATACCTCCACACGTTCCTGAGAAAATGGGTCCTAGACAGACTGACGGACGGACGACGAAGTGATCCTATAAGGGTGCAGTTTTTTCCCTTTTGAGGTCCGGAACCCTTTTTTTTGGGTGGGAAATTATCAAATAACTTCTCTTGCTCTGGGCGGAGCGGGAGGGCGTGTCAGACTCTTACTGACTAAAACCCACCCGTGTTCCTTTGGTTGCCCTGTTATCGGGGGCCACGATCTCCCATTCGGTTTTCTTCGCACCCTCGGCGGGCATCGGCTCTAACGGACCCCGTCAATTCTGCTGACATCTCTTTGAGGCGCGCGTGGACCACAACTCGCAGTCGACCCGGGCCTGGTCCTTACCGGACGGTGAGCTACCCATTGCTCACCGTCCGAAAGCCCGCTCCTACGGTGGCCGGAAATCGACCTGCGATTCCCGACGCCCAGGGCGTCTCCTCTTGCGGCGGTTAGGGGCGTGAGGGCGCGAAATTTGCATCTCCTTCACATGTTCCGCCTCCTCCTTCGCGAGCATTACCGCTTCGCAGAAGGAGGGGACGGCCTCCCATTTCCTCTCGCTCCGTATCATGGCCTGAACCAGGGCCGGACGCGAGAGATCACGCCGCCTCTACTAAAGCTTTATGCTAATATTGCTATGGACTTGTGGACGTGGGCCTTTGATATGTGGGTGGGTGTACTACCTCTGCCCACCTTCCAGGAATATATAGATCAAATGAAACAACCAGATCTGGACAATAATATTATATATTTATATCCACATTTGAATTATTGTGTTGGATTTTATGTCTATTTATCCAGCCATTTTTAGACATAAAATCTATGACAAACAGGAATTTTCCAGTACCATTGTATGAAGGAGTTAATATTTTCAGGGTGGTAAATTTTCTTCAATATACTTAAAACAAGATAGCCTAAAAAAAAACTACTTCGTTTCTATCGTTTTTTCTAACGAGATTCCTCTTTTTTATTGCACATTATTCTCGTTTGTAACATTTTGATCATCACGACACTTTTCTTACGTACCTAACAAAAATGTTGTGTTCAAAATATTACAATTTTTTTTTTCGTTTTTAACTCTCATTCGACAAGTGTACAAAAGCTAAAAGAACTTCGTAACAACCAGGTGTCCCACAACACCCTTTGACTTTTTTTTCTATCAGTATTTAAAAGGAAATGATATTTATAAGTTGAAACATCTTTTGAAAGGCATCTATTTAATCGTACTTCAAATTATTCCTATTTTGGTCATAATAAATATTATTCTTAGTTGTAGTGACCAATTCGGCTCGCGCGTGGTTGGTCACAGTTCTAACTTAACCTGCTTGGTCAGTGTACCCTAGCTTAGTTACTGCGAAGTTTAAACCGATGATACTGCAAATGCCCTAAAAATATTAACACCCATAAACGGTACACCGTGTATATTAATAAATAAATATAAATTAGGTAGGTACTTAGAATGACAATGACACTTTAAATATATATTTTTTATACATTTTAAATTGACAGGGGCCTGGAAATACAATCATACATTTTACAAAGGTTTTTAATTCTTGAGGCGAGTGATATATAAAAAAAAAATACAATATGGGTAAGATTTACAGACCGTCTCATACGAATAAAAACATTATTCATATATTATTAATGTTTATATTCAAATGAAAGGGTTGCTCACATTGGCATATACGTAGGGTTAGAAAAAAAAAACAGTTTTTTTTTAAATTTTATAAAACAAACAGTTCAAAATGTTTTAACAAGATTTTTTTTTTTTTTTCATCGAGCGATTTATCAAATTTTTGATAAACAAAAATCGATCAGGCCTAATACAATTCATTTCTAGACAATTTTAAAACTTACCTGAGGATTTACAAAAAAACCATCAGGAGAACATAATAATCACAACAATGTAATACTAGTTAAAGTTAGTTATTAGGTACTAACTAATAAACTATCTAATCTGTGAACATGCTTACTTTACAATCAAAGTAGGTATGTAACTCAGATACTGAACTACTCAGTCCACTCTATATGTTAAGAATTGCGAATTCCGGTTTTCGTTCTCAGATGTACCTTACCTAAATGTATATTTAAATATGGGGAAGTCCCTGAAATTATTGCGGGGATTACCTCTTTTCGACAAAAGACGAACTATAGATACATAGGTAGGATGGATTATATTCAAAAAGGGGAATCCCCAAAATAGTTGCGGGGAATTACTTCATTTCAAACGGCGACGAAGTGTACAAAACTATCTAACCTTTTTAATTTATTTTCGAGCTATTTCAAGTCCTAATAAATTATAACTTTTAATTTATTTCCATTAATTCTAGAAAAATCAAAACCATGTTTTTTTTTTTTGTTAATGTTTAAAACATTATTTTAAACTTGTTTTATACTGTGTTTTTAAACACTTAATAAAAAACATTGTTTTATTTTAAATTGTTTTTACACTGTTTAAAATACGTGTTTTAAAACAACTTGTTTGTTTTATGCCAACCTTGCTTATACGAATATGAACATTAGTTAAATAAAAATAAGGTTCGTATTTGTATGGAACTCTTACTTTTTAAAGTCAACGTACAATCTGCAAATCTTGCCCTAAGTTTTAATTTTCAAACATTTTTTTTACCTATGAAAAGAACATTTTCAAACATTTGGTTACATTATTCAAATAAAATAATTAATAATAAAATCATTCTATCAAATATTCTGTATCAGCCAATTTAATCATTTAAAATGTATTAAAGTATTTTCAAACGGTATTGCAGGTAACAAATTAAGTTTAAGCGTCGTACATCCGGTTATCAACCATATCTTCTAGAGAATACGGGTGGTTTTCGTTGGATAGCATGTTGGAGATCCACTGTTCTGGCATTGGGATGTTTTCGACGACGAACATGGGCAGTTTTCCTCGTTGTTGGGTATCCTTAACATCTTGGTTTGACGACAAAAACTGTAAAATATTAACATATTATATAATTAATACTTTTACACACGTCAATTATTCGCCCAAGTAAGTATCTTTTTTTTTAAATATATTTATTTTATTTAATACCTAGTGTGAATAATCGAATAATAATTGACTACTTGTGAACTTTAAATTCAAACTCAAACTCAAAGCATTTATTTCAATTAAACCATTTACAGGAACTTTTGAATTGTCAAAGAGTCGGTCAGTTAGTCAGAAAGTTGAAGCTAGTTGCCCATTCCAAAACGTAGATCTCTATGGAGAAGAACGGGCAAGAAACTCCAAGGACACTCTTTTAAATATAGATATTACAAAGTCCTAGGTACATCATTCTTGTTGCTTCTATATGTGAGAACAATGTACAAAAATATTCAAAAGCAATTGAAAATATAAGATTAAAAATAAGCCCTGACAGATAAGAGCTGACCAGTTTCAACTGACGGCGCCCGTTCACGAACATGACGTGTGGATCAGCACCATCCAGCTCAATCATTTTGCAGGGAACCGAATGATCTAACACACTCGCCACCATCAGCGAGACATTTAAGTGAGCATGCCATACTCTCAACTGCCATGCTCTTTCACGTCAACATACATCTTAATAACTTAATAAACGGCTCCATGGTCTCACATTTACAAAAATAAAATTGCTTCTAAATTATACAATTGTTTACAGAATTAAATTTTCATAACAAAAATATAAATAAAAAACTAGATGGCGCTATTTCCTAACCGACTGATCCCTGAGAAGAATAGCCGAAACAAACTCTCTCTGATCCGATCCGAAGTTTATAGCTCAAATAATAGGGTCCCAAAACATGCAGTCAAGGTGACCTCTGCACTGCCACCGACGACGCCGTGCAATTGGCAATGTTTTCGGCCAACAAGATTTGAAATAAAGTCGTGCCATCGACACGAAGACGAAGAACATAATAGTGTCCTACTGAGTATGAAGCCCTAAAAAGACCTTCTTACCTTGAGAGTGTCAGGTCCCCTCTTCTTTCTGAGGTAATTGAAGCAGCAAGATCTGAAGTGTCGTGTTCCACACGCGGACGCACATTCGCTACCACAGGAGTCGCAGGAGAGACTGGCAGCCCACAGTGTGCTTCCTGGAAAAATACACAATAACATAAGATCACGCCTGTACCCTTCAAGGAAGAAGGGTTACACAGAGGTACACCAACATTTTGCCAGTTATGTTTAAGTCCCATGTCATGGCAAGGCAAGTCTATGGCCATCAACCGGGCACTAATCCAGACTCCGGACTGCTACTGAGAAATTTCAGATTAAAAAACCCAATAAGCCCGACCAGGGAATCGAACCCAGGACCTCATGCTCTTAAACTTTTGATTTAGGTGGAAAATAAACATAGGTTATGTCATAAAATGAACAACGTATACTTACTTAAACATAACATTTATTTAATTAGTACATAACATAACATAAACTATATTCAACATGTAAAAAAAACCGTCCGTTCCGTGAGGGTGTTGTTAGGTATCGTGCTGAGAGTCTATGTATGTTGAAAAAAAAATTAGCCACATTTTTTTTAATGGGGAATTTCATCGGGTTATTACATTGGACGCGGGCAGTCGTTTAGTCTACAAGTCAAAACTTATGCACCCTGTTGAAAATTTGCTAATTTTTAATAGATTTGGGGTAGTTTTGGTACGCAAAATGTGAATTTTATATAGCAATAACTTTATTATTTTGCGATTATAATATATTTTTGAAGTGAAAACTTCTTTAGACGCATTGAGCATTTTTGAGATGGAAAAAAACAATTGAACTCGCGACACAAAAATGAGGTGTCGGCCGTGTCGGTAACGCACCTCATTTTTGCAAACGCGATTGTGCTCTTTATTTAGATAAGGTTACGGACCAATGTTCTATACAAGTAATTTTCTTCCACCAAGGCGATCCTGTTCAAGTTTTCACTTCTGTAGGCATGGAGTGCCACTGTTTTTTTTAAATTCCTTTTTGGTAATGTTATTGCAATACTTATGTGCCCCTTTTGGATCGAACAGGGTTTTTTTACATATTGTATTTAACACTCATTCCTACAAACACAAATTAATTAAAGGGTCAATTCTGTAAAAAAAATTGCTGAAGTGAGCTGCCAATAATTTCAATCCCCAGCATCCAAAGGATTGATAGCTCAAATCAAACTCGAAGTTTACTCGGCGAGATTTTTTACAGATTAAATGGGCAGATCTGTAAGTGTAGGTTGGTGCCTAAATCCGCACAATGTAGACCACTCACAACAGCTACGTTGTAAGCTCTGACCGAACTGCAGCGAATACCGCGCGGGATGCGGGACGAAATTCACTCGCGCCGATCGTGTCAACTAGCTTGTATGGAGGTGTTCAAACTGGCGCGACCGGTTGCGCGAGTTCCTAATCATTTTGCCCCAGTACGCACGTGCGATTTTTTAACGCGATTATTTTTTGTCGTGCACTTGATTTTCAACTCCCAATATTGAGCCGAGCATTGAGAAACCAACACAGTGCATCCCAGCGCGACAAAAAAATACACTGTTGGCTTTTCAATTCTCGGCGCTGTGCGTTGAAAATCCAGGGCGCTATAAAAAAACGCCGTGTTAAAAAAATGGCCGTGGGTACGAGGGCTAACACAATAGACGCCCGCGGTTGCGTCCCGCATCACGCGCGGGATTCGCCTCATTATGGACAGAGCATCATACTTGACAGCTTCTAAATGTATGACCCTGTCTCCTAATAGAAAGAGATCCCCGCGTGAATACGCGATCGTCGCGATAATTTGTCACTAATTTCTTATGAAAACCAGAAGGTGCCTTCTGTCGGCGCGACGACACGTTCATGTTCGCCGAAGAAAATGAACGCGACGATCGCTATTAGGAGACCCGACATGGGGTTAAATTTTACATAACCTTAGTACTTCCCCTATAATAGATACACACATGCCAGATCGAATGACTAACGCCAATATCAGACGCAAACAAAAATGAACATACACTTGAATTAACCATTCTCTCGTGTGAACATGGAATACGTTCACACGACAAAATTATATAGGAAAGGACCCTCATCTGCTCCTTTTATTTCATCATTCGGCGAGTGAATGATGCCGAGTGCCGACATTCAACATCGTTTGATGGGCTCCATGGACTTATATGGGCTCACACTCAGACCGAATGGAAAACCAAGACACAGCGCTGTCAACAGGGACGTGAAGCCGATTTCGTAAACATGTGTGCACTTATTGAGGTGTAGTTTTGGCATGCTTCACTGTATTGTTCGCAGCGCTATGTTTTGTTTTTTTATTTGGTCTGAAGGCTCACCAATGAATTGAGGTTTCACTTTCCGATTCATTTCATCTTCAGACGTTTCAGTTCTAGAGAAAAATGCCGAATTAAAGAAAAAATGAACAAAAAGTAAAGCGTCTGATATCAGCTTAACATTTAAAATACACTTATAACAATTAACTACTGACATCTATTTCTCTATTTGGCCTCGTCCAAGGTGAAGAATTTACGCGGGTGCTAAGGTGGGCGCGAAGTACACACGGCTACACATCAAGCTATACATCTCCAGTTTAAGCTGACCTCGCATTGTGCGGAAATCTTAAACAATGCGAGATCCGCTTAAACTGGAAATTTATAGCGTGATATGTAGCCGTGTGTACCAAAAAAATGATACTGCCGTTTGTATCCACAGTGTAGTGACTAGTATCAATGCAGACAGAGCGACAACGAGCAACAGACACACACTTACACATATATACTTAGGTACAGAATACCCAATTATAAACCATTTGATAACCTTCCGTAAAGGGGTGATAGACGTGCGAGCAAGTACGCGTACTTATTGATCCTCGACCTGTCTCGCGCGTGTGTCATACTAAATACGCGTACTTTAAAACCACTGAGTAAGTTTGTTGGCGATCCAACAGGTTTGAAATTTTGCTCGTAGTCCACCTCGGTTCGTAGTTATGCATAATGCCGAGCGATAGCCGATTTGCGTAGATGTGACGCATGCTTCCCACAACCTTTTCTCATTTTTGTATTTTAAACTTTTTTTTTTGTGTCATGTTTACCGCAAATAAACGTTTTTTCTTTCTTCTTCTTTCTTTCTATACAGTTCGCGAATTTAAAAACCACGTAGTTTAAGTTCCCACGTCTATCACCCACTTTAGAAGCTTCTCTCTGTTCCCAAGCGATGACACGCGCACGTTTCTGTGAGGCACATACGTGAACGCTATTTTCAACTCTATTTCAGTTTCATTAAAGTTCATTATCAATTAATTTATGAAAACTGCTCGAACATCTTGCTGCTTCGTCTGTACTGATCCTAGCAAAGGGACGGGACTGGGCAATCGTCTGCTGTTTTTACCCGACTACGGCGAAGCAAAAAGGAGGGTTATGATTTTACTCTGTAGAAACGCGTCTACAACGCTACAAGATTCTTTTGGCGCGTAGCCAAAACCCGAACTTACGCCGCCATCTTTTTTGAAGATTCGTGTAGAAATCTACCCTTGCCCGGTACAACTACTCGCTATGCACTGTGGCCGCCTTATCGCTACTGCCCTGTCACCCCGCGTTCCCTCTGGACGAGGCTTTTCACCTACATTACACAGGGACACCATGGTCGCGCAACCATGGTTGTGCTGTCAACAAAATACAGGGTGGGTTGTGCAACCATCGGACGCCTGGCATATCCACGCAACTGTATGGTCTGTTCCAAAAGTATGTGATGAAAGTGTAAACAAACCTTAATAAGGTTAAATTCTTACGCAATCACTCTTAAGGGAATTAGTAACACATTCATCTGTATTTAGAGGGTTTCAACTTAATATCTCATCTCTTTTTTCAACAATAAGCCCATGTTCGCGCGGACGTGAAGATATCGGGGCGGGATTTTATCGCGCACTGAATTTTCAACTTTCGGTGTTGAGCCGAGCATTGAGGATCCAACAGACTGCATTCCAGCGCGTCAAAAAAACACTCTTGGATTTTCAACTCTTGGCTCTAAACTGAGCGTTGAAAATCCAGTGCGCGAAAAATAATCGCCGCGGGAAAAAATCGCTCGTGCTTACTTGGGCTGGATAAAATTATTAAATAAATTGTAGGTTACTGAAAAATCATCGACGAAAATTTTGTTCATAAAATTAACGTCAACTCCCAAATAAAAACATCTCTAAGATGATTTTAAATTAGTATTCCGGGTTCAAGTATTAAAATAATCTAATCAAAGCACACGATTTGAAAGTGACACTACAAATTGGCATGGTTAGGTACTGTTTACATTTTCATCAGATAATTTTGGAACAGACTATAGGTATTATAATTTGTTGTCAGCGCAACCATGGTTGTGCCACCATAGTATAAACAATGCCTTTAACATCTTACTTCCAACTAACCTGAAGAAAAGTCAGCTGTTGCAGTAGCTTCCTTTTTATGTCGTTTAGAATCTGCCTGCGACCATGTCGCTGGCAAATTAAAGTCATATTAGTTCTATAGGATACATAACATAACATAACATCACCCTTGTATTATCCGAAAGGGTAGGCAAACGCGCGAATACTTGAGTGCCCAAGGGCGTCGCCGTCGGCAAAGGGGACAACTGCCCCCTAGAGATTCAAAAAATTTTAAATAAATACAAGGCATTTTAATGTAAAGAAACTATATACTCATCCAAACAGTCAATTCTGTTTATTTGGACGACTTTTATTTGTTTTTTTAAAGTTCTGTATCTCCTAAACGGGGTCTAATCCGGGGTCCGGGGACTAGAGTCCACTAGACAGCACTAGAGTTCTGAATCATTCTGGGAAAAACGACCCGAAATGTCCGTTTCCAATTCATACATTGAATATGAAAATTATTACCTATTTTTCTCAGTTCTATCGGGACTAGCGAGATAAAACTGACTTGTCAAAAATCAAATGTCCACCAGCGTCGATTTTGGCCCCATTGTGCGCCGTAGAGGTAATAAGACTCGCATTACAAGTGTAACGCTTCATGTGCTCTTGACTTTTGACTGTACCTACAAATTATACTTTTCCCATCCTCCGTATATCAACTTGCCCCCCCTCCCTCCCTGGGCCATCGGCTTGCGACGCCCTTGTGTGTGCCACAAAACACAAAAAATTTAATTAATATTTTAGCACAACACAGAGAGATATATCAGTGTGTTCTGCCCACCATCATATACGGTGCTGAGACATGGGCGTTCACCCAGGAGGCTATGTACAGTCTGAGAGTTGCACAGACATCCATGGAGCGTTCCATGCTTGGCATAAGGCTGATAGACTGAATTCCGACACCGAACGTCAAGATCCAAAGAGGTACGAAAGTCCTCGATATCTTAAACGATTATGAAACTCGAGTGAAGTTGGGCAGGACACCTGGCAAGGTGTAAAGATGACAGATGGAGTAAGGTTATGACCGAGTGGAGTCCAAGCACTGGAAGACGAAGTGTCGGTGGTCCGCGACAAGATGGGCAAACGACATTGTTGCCATCGCGGGCAAAGCTTGAATGAAGCTGGCATAGGACCGTGGGAATAGGCACAAGAAAAGGGGGAGGCCTATGCCTAGTGGTGGGTGAAGTCGGGCTGTAGATGATGATGAGCACAAATCTAGACACAGCAGCCCGGAGTCTGGATTTGTGCTCGGCTGGTAGCAATAGGCTCGCCCCCTATTACTTAGGACTTAAACATAACTGGTGCAATGTGGGTGTACTATAGGTACAGCTCTGTCTGACGCTTCGGGGAATACCGGCGTGATGTTATGTTATGTAAACATAGGGCATATGTATTTGAATAAGGCAGTCGCCAATTAGCAGATAGCCGATCCAGTGCAACTGAATTCCAAAGCTGGATTGAAATTCTGGATAAATGTAAATTAGCCTGAAGGGGGATGCGTTAAGGTACCCCGCGCAATTCATCATTTCTTACGTTTTTTTTTGTAAATTGTTGCGCTGTTTCACGCGGCAACTATGATGAAATTATAATCATTTAAAACATCAATATAGCTCTCAAATTTATATTTGATGGAGATAAGACTATTTCGAGAAAAAAATTCGAGACGATTTTCAGCAAATGCATTTCTGGGGTTGAATGGTTCAACCCCAAAAATAGCATATAAGCAGTAGTCGATGAGGTCTTGCTTGTTGGATGTCAAGAAAACGTAGGGACGGATGCGGTGGGCAAACTCTCTAAGGATGGAGTCGACTTCAAATGCAATTAATTAAGGGGATACTACACTATCATAACTCTTAATTAAACCATTATGAAATAAGCAGTACTTTTGTGCTCTTCAATCTTATGGATTTTTTTCAATTCTGTGTTTTGTGTTTACTTAAATAAATAAAAATATTAGAAATTATATATAAAGTATACCTAAGCACAAAAATGATTCATAATTATTTCTATAATACATTGTCATATTTCTATGATCAGAAATATTTATGATAGTGTAATTTCCCCCTAAGCCTGAAATAATAAGAATCATTTATTTGCTGAAAATACAGGTTTTATCAGATGTCAAAATTGACAATTTAGTTTCATTTTAATTCTTAGTTTTAAATATAACAAAAATAAATGAAGACTTACCAATGAGCAGTAGGGAAACGATTGCAGTAATCTTCAACATTTTTTAAAAGTTTATTTTCTTGATACTAGATGGCGCTGTCACCAAAGCAGATGCCTGAATGCCGTAGTTCCGATATCACCCCCTTTTTATATGAGCAAAAGTTTACCGAAGTAGTTAAAATGCGTTGGCGTGCCGTGATAAAAATACAAGATTTTTTTCTGTTCATTTCTTTTTTAATTTTTTCTTATATTTGATAAGTAATTTAAGATTTCAGACGAGACGTGACGAGATGACACCTTTGCTTAAAACATTGATTGGTTCGAATGTTGAATATTATTAACTTTTAAAAATTAGATAGGAGTCGTGGGGGTATCGAAGTTCCTTTTGCTTTATATCATGTATTAAATAACAGGTACAATGAAATAAATTAACAACGTTCGAGAGTAACTAAATGAAAAACAAAAACGTCGTGAAGGTCATGTTACACTTTTTTCGGTTTAGCTCTCATTCGCCAAGTGCGCAGAGTATAATGTGCCTTATGGAACTTCGTCCCAAAAATATTTAGGTAGTTTTGTCAGCAACAAAAGTCCCTTGTCACCTTTTCATACGATCAAAATTGACACAAAATTATTAGTTACAATTTTGTACTTTCCTTGGATAACAAGTAAGAGTTGATGTTTTTTTTCTGTTCCGTGTTTAACTAAATAATTTGCTCAAAAATTAAGATTAAAACAACTGCTCTGCCAAAAAACGAACTAAAAAGTAATAAACAAGTTGTATTAGTTAATCTGTTTATACAAAGCGAAAGGTCACTCATTTACTCGCTGACTAAACAGATAAAAAAAAAATGCCATTGCAGTCGGGGGACCGTTGTGTCATTGTGTGGAACACTTTTTAATCCCCCAGAGGTCCCCCGATTGTTATGACAATTTTATTTATCTGTTAAGTCAGCGAGTAATTGAGTGACCTTTCACTTTGTATATACAGATTAACTAACACAACTTGTTTATTACTTTTTAAGTTGTTTTTTGACCGGAAAGTTGTGTTTTTTAATTTATAATATTTATTTTATACATTTTAGTGACAAGCTTTATTTTAAAACATGTCATGTTAGGTGGCTTTAATATGTAAGCACTAAAGGTGGTTTTATAATCTCACGACGAGGCAAGGCAAAGGCGAGGCGAGGTGTGGATGACGTGGCGATGAAATGTTTGTTTTACATGTACACTTTACCTATGTAAAATGTATGCCAATAAATTGTATAGTTTTGGAATGTGCTCATCAAGGCCTTCAATTGGATACCCATATTGTAATAAATGAAGAAATTATTTTATTTGCACATTTGAATATGGAGCCATAACGCCGCCATATCGACTTAAAAAAAAAATAGCCTATGTCACTCGGGATGATGTAAGGATTCTAACGATAAAGATCCAAATCTGTTCAGGCATTTAAAAGTTATGATGGCACAAAGAAACTCACATTCATACATACACGAACCTTGAAAACATTACATTCCTTTTTGGGCACTCGTGTAAAAACTGAAGTTGAACTGCAGTCGAATTTTGCTGTCGACTATAGCTATTTATTGCTTATTTATTTTGTACCTTGTTGGCTTAGTGGTCCCAAGCGCGACTGCGTAGAGTCCTGGTTTCATCTCTCGGGTAGGGCAATTTTATTAGAGCATGCTGCCACAGCGGTGGTAAGACGTACGACATAAAGGAGCCTATACTGCGGCCATCCTTTCCGATGACACGCAGGACTTTTCTCATATTAGATCATCACGCTTGCTTAAGGCGGATATCAGACTTATATTAATAATCTGAAATAGCCAATCCAGGCAATAAGTCCAGGTTTCCTCATGGTCTTGCCTTCACCAATGTTAATGATGTCCAAGATAAACTCAGAGAGTGGAAGCGGAACTGAAAAAATCACATTGGTATTTGCCTGGATTTGAAACAATAACCTCTTGTATGAAGCGATGTCTTAACGACTGGGCCACCATGACAGATTAAACAAATAAAACAATTTTTAGGTATTATTCTAGTCTGTGTGTGTATCTACAGTAGAGAAGTGTATGTACCTACCTAATTTATAATTTGTTAATTATTTAGTCCACGTTCGTAGGGACGTAATAAAATCGCGGCAATTTTTTTTCGTGCACTTCATTTTCGACGCTCTGCTTAGCGCCGAGATTTGAAAATTCAACAGTGTGTTTTTTCAACGCGCTAGGACGAGAGTGCATCCCAGCGCGTTGGATTCTCAACGCTCGGCTTAACACTGAGAGTTGAAAATCTAGTGCGCGATAAATTCCCGCCACGATTTTACGTCCGTACGTCGGCTTAATGTTCCTAATTCTGCAATATTTGTAACCCACTTACTGTGGCTGTGTGTGGACACAGATACACAGCTACTTTATAATGTTGTAACACATCAGAATATTCGCGATTTTTGCTTCAGTTTTTAATTAACGAGATTTTTTATTCATATTCTCTATAATAATAACAACTCCTTTATTGTCAGGTAACTAAGGCCCGTATATAAAATACACAAAATAAATAAACTAATACATAAATATTTATGGCACCTCTTTAGGTAAAAAAATAAAATATAACAAAATGAAAAAAGTAATTGAATATTTTGAATATCAATATGAAAAATATTTGGCCTAGGCCTTAAGAAGGACCTGCCGAGGGTGCGAAGAAAACCGAAAGGGAGATCGTGGCCCCCGGCAACAGGGCAACCGAAGGAACACGGGTGGGTTTTAGTCAGTAAGAGTCTGACACGCCCTCTCGCTCCGCCCACAGCGGGAGAAGTCATTTGATAATTTCCCAACCAAAAAAAAGGCCTTAAGGAGACGTGAAAATTGATTCGCTGTTATAATGTATAACAGACTATAGCTTCTGCCTGCGATTTCGTCCGTGAGCTTTTAACCTTCCTCAAGAATTGAGCTATCCAATGCAAAAATAATGTATCAAACCCGACTGACAGTTCCGGAGATAACTCCCTACATACAAACTAACAATCAAACAAACAAATTTTACCTCTTCCTTTCTTTCACTGATAGTAAGCTACATTATTGCTGAGTGCCATAGAATACGCTTTATATTAAAACGAGAAACATCACGCGAACGAAGACGCTGGCAAAAGCTAGTTATTAAAATAACATTCCATTACACCTAATGACTTAAGTTTTTAGCAAAAACATCAACTCTTTTCCAGTGTGGCCGTGGTCGAGCAAAAACAAGTGATTGGGAATCTACGGGCATCTTACTTACCATATTTATAGGAAAACTTTAAATTAATTTTACTCTTTGAAAAGGTTATATTTACTTCGAATTAATAATACGGCTTCTTTTTTAGAATAAAACGTGACTTCAAAACAGGCCAGTAGTGATTCTCAGTACGAAATCGAAGAACTGAGAAACTGGCTTGCTTTCTAATTGCGTAACACATTTTCGTAAATGATTAAGACTAATCTGTTTCATTGTGACAGTTCAACAACATTCATTGCGGTATTTACGTTGTTCAGCAGTTTTTTTTAAGATAAGATATTTTTATAAGCATAAAACATGGTATACAAGGTGTTATTAAAAATACATATTAGATCGAAAATGTTTTGCTTAAATAAAACTAAAGCAAACTTAGGTAACATTAACTTACTTACTAAAAATACATTTATGACATTGAAATATATTACATTGAAATTCATTTAAAAAAATCATTAATACCATAGAAATTATTATTATTGAGCCATTTATATAATTGGATTTTAAATAATTTACAATTTAATATTTTAAACGAACTTATGAAGCAATGGATTAGCAATCTGTTTCAAGATGATTCAGATTGTGATTGATCGTGTATTACTCAACTAGGAAGCTGTTCTAAAATCACAATTTTTTCATGAAAATGTAGGTAAAATGCGTCAGAAAACTTACCTGCGGATGCCAATTTCTAGTACCCGATTTTTTTTTTCATTTGGCAATGTTAAGGTTATTTTATTAATAATGTTATTAAATAAATAATTGTAATAAAATTATATACTAACTTAAATTAAAACTATTCACAAACTAAAATATAGTATCGAAAAATTCATCCGCATTGCTGTCGACTGGTAATGTACCCAAGAGACTGGCCGCATTGCCACGTTGTAGGGCAGTGCTTAGCTTCTGGCCAAGGTAAAACCAGCCCTTGGGTTACGGAAAGTGTCAATTAGCCGTTTTGAGATGTTACGGAAGAGACCATGGTCACTCGGACCCCACAATATAATAACCATGTATCTATCACATAATTACATTTTTTGTCGTTGCTTCATTTTTAATTCTTTTTACCTATTGTGGTATAGTAATTTTATTCTAGGTGCATCGTCTTCACATATAATGATTTAACTAATGTACGTACTTATACAAACTATTGTAAAATATTTTAAAAGAGTAACGGTGGAGTTTCTTGCCCATTTTTCTCCATACGAAAACTACATTTTGGAAGGGGCGACTAGAATCAATTATATTATTTTGTCAATTTTGACGTTCAAAAGTGCCATTCATGGGCCTATTTGAAATAAATTATTTGAGTTTGAGTTTGACCTCTAAAAATAATTGTTAGAAAATGTGGTGAAACCATCTAAATATAGATGCCGATACAGAATTCCGCGGATGGTCATCCATCCACCGACCGACCTAGGCAAACGTAGCTTAACACGTTCAGTGCCGGAAGCCCTCCTGGAGGGTTCACCTAGTCGCTTAAGGGATGCCAAGACCCCTCGCGGAGGGCTCATTTTAAATGTAGGTTTTTCATAGCGAATACAGCATTATAAACCGTAATAATAAAATCTGATGTATATTTTAACAAAATTTACTAATAATATATATTGGTTTTAAAATCCAAGTCAATTTATTTTTTTTGTTCACGGTTACAAATATTCACAACTAAAAAAAGGTTGAAAACTACGTAGGTATAGCGACAAGACCCCCTGAAAACACAATTTTAGGTACTTCATTTTACAGTTTTTTATAACACGGTCTTAGACCTAATGCCGTTGACCGTCCGCGATGGTTAACTTTAGCGAAAGCGTAATGCCGGTAACCCTCCCGGAGGGTTCCCTTCCAATGTGTATGGCGGCATGGTGTATGAGTTCTATGAAAGTGGGTGGAGTTGAAATTGTTAACCTTCGATGGACCCGTGCAGCTGTTATTATTTAGCCACCACTATAGATTCCTACTCGATATGTATAGCTTGATTAGCTTGATATATCATACTGTGTACTTACTACTTATGTTAGAGGCTTCCTTCCTATCCAATGGCGTCGCAAAACACTTCATAGTATGCAAATAGCCTGTAAAACCAACCCACATTTATACAAGCTACAGGATTATCTGTAGTAACAGACATTCCCACTTTATTCTTCAAAGATATCCGATGTCATATAATGTTCCATGATTTTTTAGCTTCGGAATAGGGATTTAAAAATGTGTGGAAGTAGGTTTTCATGGAAAATGTCTGATTTTTTTAAAGTGAAAACTTCTTTAGGCGCGTTGGGCATTTTTGAGATGAGACTAAACCATTGATTTCGTGACACCGTGATGACACCAACTTGTGACCATTAAAAAGACATCAACGCGTTGATTACTGCGGTGCGTGAAGTAAAAGATATCAACGCGTTGATTACCGCGGTGCCGAATTTTTTTCAAGTTTTCTCTTCTGTCGGCACTCCCGTAGCGTCAGTTTTTTTTTTGTATTAATATAGTTGGATATACGAGTAGGGGCGGACCAAAGAAACGATAGCAGTAGCAGCACTGATAGCCTAGTGGTGTGACCGTCAAACTGCCAAGTCATAGGTCTGGAGTCCGAACCCAAAGCAAGCACCTCTGACTTTCCGGATTCATGTGCGTATTGTATAATTATCACTTGCTTCAAAACCGGTGAAGGAAAACATCGTAAGGAAACCGGCATGCCTGAGAGATATTTCTCGACGGCATGTGAAGCGAAGTCAGAGGCTCATGGGCGGCTTTAAAACTCTGACACCAGGTTAGTCACTAACCACACGAAAAGAAGAAGGTCTTTTGTATACCTAAGTGTTTTCTAATACGTATTTAGTGAATAAGTTAGCTTCTATTGTGTAAGTGCAAGATATAATAATAAGTACTCTCCATGTCGCACCCAGCATTTTTTATGGGTGGGGCAGAAGTAAATAAAACTCGACATGTAGTAGAAAATTCTCTCGATAAAACTCTATAACTACGCTTGCGCACTCGATTCATCGATACAACATTGTTTCGCGCGGTCATTATGAATTTTACCAAATTAATTATTAATTTTGTAACTTAATTTTTGTCCTACCGTCCAGGCCGCTCGTTTGTGGAATGCATTGCCAGTTCAAATAAAACGCACGCAATCGTTACCTGTATTTAAGAGACTCGTAACAAGTAATGTTCCTTATTACTTGTCGTTGTGATCTTGTTCTCGTAACTGTAATTATCTATAGTTTTCATTAATTTTTGTTGCTTATATATTTAGTAAGTATGTATGTATTTATGTATCTATTATTTAGGATATGTATATATCTGTGTATCTATTCTAGTATACTGTATACTTATTATTTGCACCAACGATAGCCCCATTTTATGTCCAGGCAAATCACTGTCCATTCCAAGGTTGCCTGGAAGAGATCGCGGAAAGCGATGAGGCCGCCCATTGTATATTTTGTAGTGTTTGATTTATTTTTTGTTATGTATTTTTGTGGTGTACAATAAAGTATATATAAATAAATAAATAAACATTTCCTCATTTTTCTTTCTGTACCTTTCATTACCCTGTTCACCATCTATCTATAACTTATTAATTGAGACCATTTCAATGAGCCCAAACCTTTGCTGTAAGATACAAATGAAGTTGGGTATACTACAAATTCCAGGTAATACTGCAGTATCAGCTCAAGGTTACTATGTTCTTCTAATATCATTAAAGTAACAGAATACCAAATTTAAATCGACCAGACCTGTGGAAGATACTCACACCCATTCATCAACTAGTAAAGAGCTGATAATCTTCAAACGGCTGAACCGATTTTCTTGAATCATAGCTAAGAACACTCTTGATCAAGTCACCTTTTAACCGAAAAAAACAAAAACAGTCGGTTCAGCCATTTCGGTGCTACGATTGCGCATACAGACACACTAATCGAGACGGGTGACCACTGAAAATTAGCGCTGTGCTGTGGGTTCCCCATAGCACTGCATCATGCTGAGTGGAAGCCTTCTTGTCACAGTCATGTCGTGCAGCTGCCGACTAATTTCTGTTTTACGCTCGTGATTTATTATGTACTTTTTGTTGTTTTCGTTTACTCTTGTCTTTTATGTATGCACGTGTCTCTGTGACAAATAAACCTATTTTTCTTTCTTTCTTCTTTCAGATGTCGCGACGCCCCGCAAAGGAGAGGCGGCCATATGTTGGCCCATAAAAATGGGCCCCGCTTTTCGTTCGTCTAAGACGGCTACTAGAAGAAGATTTTATATTGCAAATTGCGTATGTGTAATTGGTTGCTATGAATATTTCTGTAGGCGCACCACGACGCTAATTATTATAGCGCCGCTTTCTTCACGACATCTCAGTGGTCTATCCCCGCCAGGTGAAACCCCCAGTTGGCAGACAGACACACAGATATACACGTTAATCTTATAACACCCCTCTTTTTTCGTCGGGGGTTAAAAACAAGCGAAAACGAATTCTGTGAATCTACGATTCCTGCCAAATTACGTACGACTGTACCACAAATGATTATACTAAAGTGACTTATTAAATTCACATGCTCTTTCGGAGTTTATCTTGCACATGACAGACATTGGTGAAGGAAAAACATCGTGAGGAAACCTGGATCCATAGTTAATATAAGTCTGAAATCACCAATCCGCTTTGAGTTAGCTTGGTGACAATAATAGGCTAGTTTTATTATATTATTTAATAGTGCGATAAAATATTTCTGCTGTGCTTTTGTAGCATATTCGTAGCAACAGCTACGCGGTACCTCGAGCACTTCTGTAGCAATATCTCCACAATGCCTCGTAGCACATTCGTAACAATAGCTACGCATAATTACTTGCTAAGTTTGGGTCAATATTTTTTGGTTAAATTATTAAATAAGTCATATTTGGTCAAAATGGCCACAAAAGGGATGAATGAAAGACTTGCATGAGATGAAAATATTAAGAGAGATAGAATAAGAAATGAGAATGGCACCGGTGGCTGAAAAGTTGTGATGAAATCGGTTATCAGCGTATGAGGAAAATTTAGTGTCGAAAGTTTTGAGTATGAATGTTGATGGCTATATTATGTAATGTTGCATGTTTTTACTTACGGTTTGGTAAAAGATGACTAAGTTTAGTCATCTGATCTCTCAGGTTTGTCAAAGTTTCAGCAGGTCTTTCAGCTCTGATAGAAACTTCGTATTCAAGCTCAAGTTTGTTGAGGTACGAGTATCTTATTGGTCTATCCATGTTTAAGATTTAAAAATATTAGTCTAGGTTTAAATAAGTTTTTAAGTAATTTAGTTACAATTTAGGCTCGCCCCCTATTACATGGGACTTAAATATAACTGGCGAAATGTGGGTGTGCCTGCTACAGGGACACCTCTGCCCAACCCTTCGGGGAAACAAGGCGTGATGTTACGTTATGTGTTTTATTCATCACCTCATCCATTACAACCTTTACTCAACACTTCTTATACTGAACATACTCTAATACTACACCCCCACACACACTATGATTACCATTGTAATCGTCATCCATTCTTCGCTTGTACGTGTTAAAACCATCGTTCGTTCGTTGGTCATTTGCAAGTTGGGGTTTGGCTTACTTTACGACGTTCTATAGGAGAGTATCCTATAGACGTTACCACCTACTCTTTACTCTTTTCTTTACCTCACTACACTGCATCCCACACACTTGCACACCACTGCGGTTACCATACATTGGTAATCGTACCCAGTTTTCGCTTGTGTGTGTTAACTTGTCACTAGCAAGTTGGGGACTGGGACACTCCACGACGCCTGCAGGACAATATCCTGTGGACGTTTGTACAATACTGAACATTAATTTACTTTAATCATTACTCCATTTAGTTTGATTTGTTACCACGGCTAGTGCAACTAAATTACTTAAAAACTTATTTAAACCTAGACTAATATTTTTTAAATCTTAAACATGGATAGACCAATAAGATACTCGTACCTCAACAAACTTGAGCTTGAATACGAAGTTTCTATCAGAGCTGAAAGACCTGCTGAAACTTTGACAAACCTGAGAGATCAGATGACTAAACTTAGTCATCTTTTACCAAACCGTAAGTAAAAACATGCAACATTACAATTAAGAGTAGGGGAAGACCAAAGAAACGATGGATGGACTGTGTGAAAGATGATATGGCTAGAAAGGGGGCGACTACCGAGATGACGACTGATAGATAAATATGGAACAAAAGGACATGTTGCGTCTACCACAAACAAATTGGGATAAGGGGAGGAGAATGATGAGGATGATATTCCCCTTTCCTTTTCCACTCAACTCGATCCTACACCAACATGGACTAATCCCACCTTTAGGCGTCGAGCTCGTTCATGGTACGACTGGGTCTGCTGCGATGCCAAAAAGACGTAGGTTACTAAAGCTAGAAAAGCAATGGCCGCACTTGACGGCCGCATCGACAGCTGTCAGAAAACTGATGACAACAGCAAAGATTTACCGAGTCAAAAGATAGTTTCGTTTTGACACACAATGACGCAATCATTAGATTTGTTTGTCATAGAAGCGATATTTAATAATGTGTGAGCTCACTCTTCTCAGTATGGACACTTTTTCTTGTGACTGAGTACGGTGAGGGCAAATCTAGCGATTTAAATCTTTGGGGGGCAGGGTTTGCTTTACAGTGTCAACAACGACGCTCTCTAGGAAACCACATCAACTTACTTTCATAATCAAGGTTTCAGTGACGTCATTCGCGGTAAATTGCGGACGCTACGTGAGCAGTCACCGCTGTTATAGGAAACCGCTAGCTTTACTAAACGATCTTCAAAAACGGCACAATGTCACACTATAACATGAGACGTGGTAGTAGGACTGCATTTCGTAATTATCGGGAGCGACAATGAGACAAGACGTAGAAAATGTGGCTAATTAGCCAAATTTTGACGTGCCACTTGCGGAGCGTGTATAACCTATCTACTGTATTTCTATTTTCTTAATGTCCCTCGGGAATCATCGCATTTCCGAATACAAACGAATGCTAATTTCCATGTCCATCAATTATTAGATTTATCTTGTATAATATTTTGAATTCAGAACTAAGTACTTTATTTTTGTTTTGTTTTGATTTTCGTGTGAACTATATAGAGCTATAAAACTGCTTTCCTATCAGTCGTGTCTACGACTTTAGCAGCTTTCCTACCATTTTTTAAATAAATTACATTAAATAAAAAGAGTATTAACAACTCTATATACTTCCAAGTCGATTGAGAGGCAACTGATAGAAATCCGACGACTGACGAAACACGAGGTTTGCCGAGAGACATTAAGAACAAAGTTGTACTGTACTTCTTTATACTCGACTGCGGCGAAGCCAAAAAAGGAGGGTTATTAGTAATAATCCCTCCTTGTCTCAGCTTAGTCTCTGTGTTGGCAACGTACCTGCGATGCCTCTGGTATTCCAGATATCCATAGGCGGCGGTGACTACTTACTTAACCATCAGCACAGAATACATAGTAGTACAAGTACAGAAGATTCACTCCGTAAAATCATTTAAATAAATAGCGACTCTTGCTACGACACAATAAAGTGCAATTCAGGTCGCACAGCGCTAATTACTTACTGTTGTATGTACCTAGAAGTTGCCTCTCTTTCTATCGCGTAACTCTTATATCTTCTGACTACGTTACGCCCACTGAATTGACCTAGCAAGACGGGCCCGCCGCGTACATGTAGCTTCATACCTAAAATGCGGAGTACGCTTGGCCTGCCACCAACAGGGCCATCCAGTAACATACAAAAACATCTTAAGAGTTCGCGCCACCACTAAAGCCATTGACGCAGAGCTAATGACTATGTCATTACATCAAATTGCATTGACAAATTTAAAAAGACATAATTTTCCGCCGGATTTCAGTGGCGGCGCGCACTTTTAAGATGTTTTTGTATGTTACTGGATGGCCCTGCTGATGGCAGACCATGCCTGCGCGAAGAAAACCAAAAGGAAATTAATATTGACGAAACTGGAAATTGATATCTTGTTCCAGCTTCGGTATTTTTTTTTTGTTTTTTTTTTGAGTTTTTCTCTTCAATACATTTGTTTAAAAAAAAAAAAAACTTTGCCCCACTCTAGGAATTTCTCCTCCAGTATTGTGGGTGCGTTTACAAACATTTAAACTCTAATACACAAACAGCCAGACCCGGAACAACTACTTATAGGTCATACAAATATTTGTTCCGTGCGGGAATCGAACCCGCGACACGCAGCGCAGCAGTCAATCGCTTAATCACTGCGCCAATCGTGCCAGCGTCGTCGACTATGAAGAGACTTGAAAATTATATACAAAATGACATGATTACTTTGTAAAATATTATATTATTTTAAATAAATATTGTGAATGTGAGGACTATGTGGATATTATTATAATTTTTGTTTCTCAGTTAGTTTTAATTATGGTCTGGCAGTTTGAGTAGTTTATACGGCCTACACAAATGTCATTTCTTTGGTATTGTTCGTCGAGTTGAGCTCCTTAAGTTCTGAGTTGAGCTGATTACTGACAAATGCTTGCACTGACTGGACAGGTCCACTCAAATCTGTGTGGTTCTTTCCTCAAGAGACCATTTCAGACACTAATCTACATGGTCCTCATATGGCCTGACCAAGATTATGTCTGGACTTTAAAAGATACTGCGACCTCTGAGCTTGTTTCGGCCTTTCTTCTCAGAGTAGTCAGATAGGAAACGCCGAACTCAACTGGCTTATTATTAATATTTTTTTTTAATGTAACGTGTAAAAGTGATTCCGATATCCTATTTACAGAATAAACCATTTCATTTCACTTCCTTTAAAGCCATGCCATCTGCCACTCAATGCATTACTCTATCCATCCACGTTCATACTTAAAGATAAACAAAATATTCAAATGTTTAAGAAAGAAAGAAAGAAGTAAGAAAATACGTTTATTTGCGGTAAAAATGACGCAAAGAAAGATAGTAAAAAAACACGTAAATAACAAATTGGGGGAAAATATGCGTCACATCCACGCAAAACGGTCATCGCTCAGCATAAATGCTGCGACCCCATGCGAGCCCCAGCGCTGATCTTCAGCGACAGCCGGCGCTGACGTGATGACGTCACGTCATAACCGGTGCAGCATATAGTGACATAACAAATCGAAAATAAAATAAATACAATACTTAGTCCTGAATGTTTACACAAATATAATACTTAAAATGGCAACATTTCGTACGATTTAAACATTTTACGTTAAGCACGATTTAAATGTGAAAATAATAAAACAACGTCTTTCTGGAATGTTTTTACATTTTATTTATAAAAACACAATACTTATTAACTAGTTTTATTAAAACTATTAAATCAAATTCGACTCATTACAATTTATAATTCATAATATAAATATGATAGGAATTTTTATAAAATTTTCATAAGGGTAAGTCACTACACTAGCGCCTTTTGTGGCTAAAAGAGGAACTAAAAACGGACCGACATTAGTTTATTAAAATAAAGTAAAATTAAAATAATTACAACATTTTCGAGTTTCTTAGATACCTAAATATGATAAAAATATACCATTCGAGCTGAAGAAAGCGAAGGTCTTTATGGAATCACAAACTAACTCCAGCACCGCATAGTACTTAACACACTTTCTTTCAAAATCCGAGGGTTACGCAATTGGGATAATTGCGTAACAAACTATGCCCACGGACGTAAAAATATCGCGGCGGCATTTTATCGCGCACTGGATTTTCAACTCTCGACGACAAGCCGAGCGTTGAGAATTCAACAGAGTGCACACCAGCGCGTCGAAAAAAAAAAAACTGTTGGATTTTCAACTCCCGGTGCTAAGCAGAGCGTTGAAAATCTAGTGTGCGAAAAAATCCCGCCGTGTCATTTTTACGTCCGTGCTTACGTGGGCTAACAGTAGCAAAGACTTTCATTTTGACAGTTCAACAACATTCATTGCGCTATTCACATTGCTGAGCAGATTTTTTTTTTGAACATATGAAGCAATGGATTAGTCATATCATTCAAAATTATTTAGATTGTGATTGAAAGTGTGTTACGCAATTAGGGTGCTAGTCATTACAACTTTTTTTAAATGTAAAAGATAAACGCAAACATTAGACACAATATGTAGAATACGTGTTTTATACCTTGGTGTGAACGCGAGGCAAAAGAGTATTTATGGAAACTGATAGTTTTTTTTTTTTTAACATATGAGCCATATCATTTATTTATCATAACACAACATCACGCCCCTATTCCCCGAAGGGTTAGGCAGAGGTTTACCTATGGATACAGTACACCCACATTTCGCCAGTAATTTATTTAGTCCCATGTAATAGGGGGCGAGCCTATTGGGTAAAGTCACCCTGACTGGTAATTAGTGACCGATACTTAAAAACACGTGACTTTACTCATCATTATGAACAACTATAACTATGGAACCCAATAACCCAAAAATATAAAATTGCAAATAGCTCGCTAGCTTGCGCATAGCTCGTCGAAATGTAGGGAGCAGCAGATTTGTTTTTTTTCTGATTCCAGGTGGTCCCATATAAATTTTATTAACTTTGCTTGGATAGTTTTTGAGTTAGCTTCAATAATACGTATTTTTTCCCACTTAGTATGTGGATGATATGGTAAGTTCCTGTCACTGTTATTTAGATAGCAGGTAGTGGCATTCGAATTTGTGTGGGGTAGCTACCACAACTAAAAAGTGAAAAATACAAACCGACTTCCAAAAAACACTACAAAGGGAAAAATAACTTTGACTTTGATTTCGGAAGTTGGTGGCAAAAAACGAAATTTCAAAACCAACGACACCGACTTCCGAAATTAAAGTTATTTTTCACTTTGTAGTATTTTTTTTAAAGTCGGTTGTTATTTATTTATTGTGATTCAAATGCTTTGACATAAATCTGTAAAATTTATAAAATGGGATTTTGATATTTCTAAAATTAATTAAAATAATATGAATTGATTATGATTTGCATGTCCATGTGACGGCAGAACATGGAGAACTAACTTTATGACAACACCTATGTACAAATTTACCCATGTTTTCAAAGAAATAAATGATTTAATGATTATTTTATTAATTAAAAACACCCGCGCGGTAATTACGTAACATGCATAAAATGAAAATTGATCGCAACGTCTTTAAATTTTGACATCCATTGTGTGGCGACATCTGCATCGCCACATACGAACTACGCACACTACGTCACGCAAAATCCTGAATCGCGCAAGCAAAGTTTACCGCGTGATTATACAACGTCCCGGCCACAAACGTCGGGCAATAACCCACCAGACATAACACGCGTCTAGTCGGAGGATCCTCCCTTTTTTATGGAAGACTGAGTGACTTTACATCCTGTTCCTCAAATTCTCATACCTCCATACAATGCTTCAAAGGTTTGAAAAATTCGTCTGCTCAACAACGTAAATAACGCAATGAACTTGGCTGAACTGTCAAAATGAAAGGAATTGCGATGGATTGCTATTAAATGTGTGTTACTCAATTACCAAAGTGGACCGATGACCTTATGAAGGCCGCAGGAATCCGCTGGATGCGGGAAGCACAGAGCGGGTCGAAGTGGCGGTGCTTGGGGGAGGCCTATGTCCAGCAGTGGACGTCTTCGTCGGTTACTTTAAAGCTGATCGACGCAAAATTAACTGACACACTGTCAAATCTCTTTAACTCGTTGATCGAAATAACAAGAGCCAATCAAATCATTTGTCAATATATTAAATTCCACAGAGCACGGAGACGCCTCGGCGGCCGCTGCTAGAGGCGACACTGTCAACGCTTTCCGAAAAATGCATAAACAAACCAAGCACCGGTCCGGTCACCGTTTGCTCGTACTACAGCACTATCTAATTATATACAGGGTTATTGGTTATCCATCGGCAACCCGTTAAGGGGATGTAGGAGAGGTCATTTGCAAACCAAATTACCCCTGATGACCCCTTATACCAATGTCAACCATTTTCGATTAATTTGACATTTTATATTTAAAAAAGTATGAAATAAAAATGTCAAATGACTCGAAAATTCTTGACTAGGAGCATAGGAGTCAAAAGGCGTCATTTGGTTGTAAATTACTTCTCCTACATCCCCTTAATGTATTGCCGAACCCTTAACCCAGTATATCAGGGTCATTAGTTACAGTTTACATTTTTATTTCATACATTTTAAAATAAAATGGTTACGTATAACCACTAATCCTGTGTATCAGGGTTATTGGGTACATTTTATATAGTTAACTGATTCAGGCGTGACCTTGCGGAAATCCATTATAAAATGCAATTGAAGTGGATATATTTAGTAACACGGCGTGTTGCCACACCAAGCACCGCAGTCTGCGCTCGGTGCTTGGTGTGGCAACACGCCGTATTCGAGTTCGCGGCAAGTCAATCGTCACCCTGAGGATGCCTCGTTGAGAGGTGAAACACGTGTCGATTTCTTTCAGAGTCTTTTTAAGACTCTTTTTAGAAATAGCTAAGCGGAACAGGTTACTAAATATATCCACTTCAATTGCATTTTATATTTTTATATCATACATAAAAAAAAGTCAAATGAGTTATTTGACTTTTTTATTAATTTACAACCAAATGACGCCTTTTGACTCCTATGCTCCTAGTCAAGAATTTTCGAGTCATTTGACATTTTTATTTCATACTTTTTTAAATATAAAATGTCAAATTAATCGAAAATGGTTGACATTGGCATAGGGGTCATCTGAGGTAATTTGGTTGCAAATGACCTCTCCTACATCCCCTTAACGGGTTGCCGACGTATAACCAATAACCCTGTTCATAGAATCTGACAGCTTTGAAGGCAGTCTGTGACAGAAGTTTGCCACGAATTTTATTAGTACTAAACTACTGACGTGTCTAGAAGGTTATTCTGATCGCGCAGCAATTCCGATCTCTGTGTTAAATTCCAGAACAGTAGAAGCTTTTCATTAGGCCCTACACCCCAATTGCGTTACACAAAATATAATCTAAGGAATTTTGAAGGAAATTCATAATCCCTCGCGAGAACCGTCCACTACGCAATTAAGCTGCTTTTCCCTAAATATATACATTTCTCAATACAATAGTTCTTAAGGGCGAGTTTCATCAATGAAGCAACGTGATCAGCATGTCTAAACCGCGTTCACGAGCTGTTAGTGTTAATATTATAGCATGTGGAGACGACAATATGACAACAAATGAAAATACTGGTCTTCTTCTTTTCGTGTGGTTGGTGACTAACCTGGTGTCAGTTTTTAAAGCCGCCCATGGGCCTCTGACTTGGCTTCACATACTGTCGAGAAATATCGCTCAGGCATGTCGGTTTAATCACAATGTTTTCATAATACTGGTAATACGCATAGGAATATTTTGAAACCACCAAATAAATCCTAAAATCAAAATTTAAAAAGCCGGCTAAATGCGTGTCGGACTACGCACAATTAAAGGTTCCGTAGTTGGGATGAATTGATCCCAAATACAAACTAACATTGTAGTTGAAATACATGTTCTCCCATACATGCCAACTGCAAATGTAAGTTTGTACGCACAATATTTATAGATTTACCATGTTATTTTAAGACCATAGACTTCTTCTTATCTATGAGTAAAGAGCAATACTATGCATTTTATTCAAAATTGTAGGTCCACTAGTGTCGGAGATAATGGGGGGAATGGTCAATTTTCATCGAATTTCATAAATATCTTTAAAAGCGTTTATTTTAAAATGATTTAAAAAATATATTTATAATCCTCGCAACAAGCCCATTCATTTTGATATGTCACACGGTACTGTTAGCAAAACTTTTTTTTTTTTAATTTTCATTTTTGCCCCCGAAAAGTAACCCCTATATTCAAAATTAATTTATTTACGTTACACATTCGTGTTTGCGTCACAGAAATACCTATGTGTACCAAATTTCAACTTAATCGGTCTATTAGATTCGGAGCAAATTAGCTGTGACAGACAGACAGATTTAACACTACATATTTTTGAACAGCACAAAAACTTTACCTTTACCCTTTAACGTTTAACTTTATTTTTATTATTTGTTATAGCGGCAACGGAAATACACAATCTGAGAAAATTTCAACTGTCTACCTATTACGGTTCATGAAATACAGCCCGCTGACAGACAGGCGGTAGTGATGGTTCTTTGCCAATCTTTACTAGACTAGCTATCGTGACTAAATTATTTTATAAATTTGGTTGAATTTTTATATGCAGGTTGGGAACGTCATTAGATATACGAAGATTAATTTATTTATTGTCGTCTACACCTTGTATAACAAGGACAGCTGACAGCTCTTGAACGCAGTTTAGATGTGCTAATCGTGTTTAGTATCGTTGGTGAAATTTACCCTTATCTGAGGATCTTAGAAATCGGCCGTAAGACCTGTTAGTGCCTGTGCACACGATGCGTTGCGGCGACGAAGCGGTATCGCTGCGGCGTGCTACATACCAATATCCATGATATAACACGGTGCGTTCCGGCGTCGCACCGCACCTACACCGGACTCAAAGGCCGCGTAAAGCGTGAGCGACGTGGGTCACCGCCTACGGCCTCCCGATCCGAGGGTCCTCACACCTCGAAAAATATTTGACGTTCAAAATTCCCATACATGGGCCTATTTGAAATAAATGATTTGACTTCGACTTTGTAGGTTATGCATTACATAAAACCCGTGAACGCGTCGAAAAAATTTTACTCGTCCTAAAACGATAAATATATTGACATGAACACTCCAGGGGGGATTCCCGGCACTAAACGTGTTAAAGCTTAATATTACGCAAACGGATACCTCAATAGAAAAATGATTTTCACATACCCGCAATATTTACCTATCTAAAAATTTGACAACTGTATTTTTTTTTTGTCTTCTTGCCAAAGGCCCTCGCGAAATGTGAGCTACGTATGGTATTCCGAAATACCGCTCACCGAAAGGACGGTTTTCCGATAACACTCTACTCCGACGGTTAGTTGAACGAAAAAATAATTGGCCGATGAAACGTTTCGCCGAAAATATTATTTATCGACGGTTGGTAGTCCGAATGAATCCTTCACCGATGTAACGGTTCACCGAAAACACTCTTCAACGACGATTGGTTAAAGGAAAGGGGATCTGACCTTGACCATATCAAATTTTGAACTTGCCCTCCTAAAATCTGTGTGCCCCGCCACTAACCGGACTTGCAGCCCGCGAGATGAGGCGGGGAGGGGTGTACGCGTTGTGACACCGGAGCGGCACCGCTCAGTTGTTTATGCGTTATCAAAAACACAGATGTTTTACGGCGCGGCGCCGCAGCGCCCGTAAGTCCGCCAATGCTGCGAAATCTTTGCGGTGCGGTGCTGCAACGCATTGTGTGCACAGGCTCTTACAATATTTTATGTACGCACGACGATATATCAAACTAGACACATTAACATAACATCATGCTTGTTTTCCTTAAGGGTTAGGCAGAGGTGCATCTACAGTCTACCCACATTTCGCCAGTTATATTTAAGTCTCATATACTAGGGGGCGAGCCCACTGCCATCAACCGGGCACAAATCAAAACTCCGGGCTGTTATTAAAAAAATCCAGATGAAAAAACTCAATAACATTGCCCGATGTGACCTTAAAAACCTAACGAACAATTAATCAGTGTCATCATCCACCATATCTAATTCACTTTTGACTTTCTTAGCTTTTTCATGTCGCTTAGCGTGCAGCATTAGCTTACTTCTCGTCATGAACCGTTTATTGCACACAGTACACAGATGAGCTCTGTCACCGACGTGCATTTTGACATGCATTACTAAATTATTCTTCTGCGTAAAACTTTTCGAACATATCTCACACACATGAGGTTTAATACCAAGATGAATTTTTTCATGCCGATCCAAATCTGCTTTCCTGTAGAAGGAAGCACCGCACTCGCCACAATTGAAGTTTTTAATGCCTTCATGCGATAATTGGTGTATGCTTAGATGACCTAATTGTGTGTAGGTTTTCCCACAGATTGGACACATGTATGGTCGTTCCCCTGTGTGTGTTCTAATATGTTTTTTAAGTTCATACCTTGTGGCGAACGTTTTTGGACAGTGCTCGCAGTTAGATCTCTCTTTTGGAACGGTACGTTTTCTTATTCGTCTGGAAATAAGAGGTAATTCGTTTAGAGTGACATTGAGAACAATATGATAAAGTGGGGATAGAATGTGCATGCGCTCGTTTGATGTAAACCGAAAAATGTCGTCTTTGTAGACCTTCGCTTTCCTCGCCTGTACCTATATGACAATATCTTTGCTTAGTGTGTCATATTCAGGGGATGCGCTACGGTAGCCAAATTTTCTAACGTTTTTTGCAATTGCAGGTTAGTGTTATGTAGTATGTTGATATATGACAGTGATCTTGAGTGGTTAGCTTGCGTTTTAATGAGCTCGCGCAACGCGTCGTACGTCCAGCCAGTAATAGGACTCGCTCATCAAGGAGCGCTGTCCCAAATTGAACGCATTATTAATTTATTATACATAAAGCAAAAGGTATTTTAATAAAACACGTATACTAAAAGATCAATAATTAAATTATCTTTAAAATGGTATTTGTTTCAGAAAAATACGCTTGATAGATTTTGCGCGATTCTCAGTTTTTTTGTACGCGTTAGACCTAACTTTACAAATTAATTTCACTATGTAATACGAACATAATCCAAAATATGCGTATATTAAAATATTAATAAAATGCTCTAATTTAACATATGTTTTTTCCAAATCATTAACACTACTCGTTTAGACGTCATATTCAGTATAAAATCATTAAAAGTCGGTTATCGTCGCCTTAACAGAATTATAATCGTCAGGATCAGCAATACAACTACTTAAATATCTAAAACTTCATAAAATAGTCATTCAATAGGGTAATATAAACTTAGAGAGTTTGTATTCATGATTTCTATAATTATAATAATATAAATAAATATTTGATACGGCCGCGAATCATATTAAAGGTGAACGCACCTTTATCAGAGTCGAACGCGTCGAACGAATCGAAGTCAACAAGAACGCTAAGATCGGTCTTCCAGATTCGGACGATTCGATGCGGGCAGGTGTGCGAGGTTTCATATAATTTCCTATAAAGAATTCTAAACTTCGTTTCGTTTGGTTCGTTCGACGCGTTCGGCTCAGATAAGTGTGCATTCACCTTAAGATCAAATACAACCCGATACTGACCTGCAAATTGCAAAAAAAACGTAAGAAAATTTGAATTTCGCGGGCTTAGCTGACGCTTCCGCCCTAACGCCATATATATCAGAAAAATTAATATTATAGAAACTATTTTAAGTTTATATCCACTTTAGACATGTTGGAAACCGGCTCACAGTACTGAGATCGTGTAAAAATAAAGCTTTAGCTATAGCGAATCCCGCGCGGTATGCGCTCGCGCCGATTGTGTCAACTAACTTGTATGGAGGTGTTCAAACTGGCGCGAATTGTTGCACGACTTCTTAATCTTAAAAACCAATCACGCAGTCGTGTCCAGCATTCCGCGCGGGATTCGCCTAATTTATTAATTACCTAGTTCTATTAACCAGAACCGAAGTCTGTCTACCTTTCTATCTAGCTTGTATTATCCCACAGCTGGGCATAGGCCTTCCCATCATCTGCCTAACCTTTTTCCAACTATATTGGGGTTGGCTTCCAGTCTAACAAGATGCAGCTGAATACCAGTATTTTACATGGAGCGACTGCGTATCTGACCACCACAACCCAGTTACTGGGTAACAGGATACCACTTGATAAGGCTCGTTGACAGTCCTACCTGTAGACTGTCAAAGATCTACGAATGACAGCCGGGACCAACAACTCCTTAATGTGCTTGGTATTGAGATTTTATTTAAAAAAATAAGCTTACTTTTTCTTCTTTTTTCCTTCTTCCACTTCTTCATCTGATATCTCTATTACTTCACATTTTATAACGACTTCTTCCACCTCCTCCGTTTCCATTATTATTCCTGAAAAATAAAAACAGTTTTTTTTATTAAAACAGGTTTTTTTTATAAAATCAGGTTTTTTTTATAAAAAACAGTTTTTTTATAAAAACAGGTTTTTTTTATAAAAACATGTTTTTTATTTTTATTGCACCTGGTGGAAAGCGATGGAAAAATTCAAATGAAAAGTCATGAAAATCGAAGACAATTTATTTAAAACTAGTTTCGGCCCGCGACTTCGTCTGCATGGACGTCAACTATACCACAAAACGTATCCTATGGCACTCGGCAATAGGGATTTCAATCAGTGAGAGGATTTTTGTATTCGAATCAGTATGTAGTTAGGTTTCAAGATATTTGTTCTCAAAAGACACAAAGTCACTTCCAGAGATTAACTCTAATGCTGAGGCCGCATCTGCGTCTATCGTGATGAAGCAATGCACGCAAAACCTTCGTATGTTTTGCTCGCTAAAAAGGTATCGCGCTAATGCGATGGTCACATTAGCGGCTTCATAATTTTAACGAATTATCGTGCAATAATCCAAGATGGTCGTACCAGACGGCATTTGACCAAAGAGGAGATAATTACTGCGTTGTTTTGACAATGGATGACGACTTACTTTACTTATAATAATGAACACACACGTTAATTATTATTTCATGCACTTATTGAAAACTAAAAAGAATATTCGTCTACGCAGTCCGGAAACAGCAGTCAAAATGAAAAATGCTAGTCCGACCACGCATCACGCTAATAAGAACGCTAAAACCCTTTGATGTACCGCCACCCGTGCGATAAGTGCTACGCTGTCCAATATATCACGACGATAGCCGATAATGGTTGGTCACATCTGCGGGTATCGTATCACTGTGAGAAGCTTCGTCACAATAGACGCAGATGCGGCCCCAGCATTAAATTTAAATAATTGCACCTCTTTAATTAGATTATTAGATTATTATTAGAGGATTAAATTAGAGTAAAAGATAACATAACATTACGCCTGTAAACTCCGAAGGGTTAGACAGAAGTGTACTCATAGTACACCCACATTTCATCCCCCAGTTATGTTTAAGTCTAAGTTAAAAAGGGGCGAGCTTATTGCCATCAACCAGGCACAAATCCAGACTCCGGGCTTCTACTGAGAAATTCCATATGGAAAAACACAATAACACTGCCCGACCTGGGAATCGAACCCTCATGCTCAGCACTAGCGCTTGCAACCAGTAGACCAACAATGCAGTCAGAAGATACAAGAAGATAGAAGATTACATTTGAAACAAAATCCTTACTCTAGATTAAACACAATAATTATTGCTAAGTGTGCAATTTAGTAATAATAAATTGTCTAAGGGGCCTCTGCCAGTTGGCTTCGGCCCCTCGTACGCCTTCCAAAAGACTGGGACCCTGGTCCCGAGATATTATATATATAAATAATAATAATAAGTGCGCAATTTAATAATTATAATAAGTGTGCCATTTAATAATAATAATAATATGTGTGCAATTTAATAATAATAATAAGTGTGTAATTTAATATAATTTATATTATCATGCCTTTTTCCCGGCATTGGTTGTCAGAGGTGTATTATAAGCAACTTTTCTCTGGTTTATGTTGGTCCCATATGATAGGGCTCATTTAGTAGCTACAGCGAAAACTCAATGATAAATTTCCCAACCTGTATTTGCAAGAAAACTTGTAAAATGTAACTTTGTAAAATACAAAACTAGCTTACAGTATATGAACACCAAATTGCTTTTATGCTGAAGGAAACACAAAGAAGAATATACATATTAGTATTAATTTAAAAAACTTAAGAGATAATTTAAAAAAAAATACATATGAGCATATTTTTTTTTTGTTTTTTACATATTAGCATAAGTTAAAAAAAGAAATGTTTTAATTTAAAGTTTAAATTGATTTATGAATAGCACCCAAAATAATGCATAAGGTTGTGTTTTCAAATCCGGGCGAGTGCCAATGTGACTTTTTCAATTCATATGTCCTTCCTGAGTTTTTCTTGGACATTACTGACATTGGTAAAGGAAAACATTGTGAACGAATCTGGACTTATAGTTAATACCCAGGATTTTGTAATATCTATAATTAAAAGAGTGTCCTGGGAGTTTCTTGCCCGTTCTTCTCCATAGAGATCTATGTTTTGGAATGGGCAATTAGTTTCAACTTTCTGACTAACTGACCGACTCTTTTACAATTCAAAAGTGCCTGTAAATGGTTGAATTGAACAAAATGCTTTGAGTTTGAGTATGAGTTTGAATATAAGTCCGAAATCACCAACCCTTCTTGAGCAAACGTGCTGATCAATGCTTGTGCCTTTTCTGTATGAAAAGAAGCGTTTGCCCTAGAGTGGTACAATAATAGGCTGGTATTATTATTCTAATTGCAGCGAGCTAGCATGAGATCCTAAGCTTCCACAAGAGTCAATACTTAAATGTAAGTCCAGTGCACCGTGGGTAGTTAACTCCTTTACCATATTGCACACTGGCTATTATTTTTGCCGCATTAGTTAGATGACCCTCTGACAAATGAGATTTATAAACAGACTGGCTTTTGCCAGCGACTCCGCCCATGTGAAGGCCAGAGTGTCATGGTTTACCCGAATGTCAAATTTCATCCAGATCCGTTCAGCTGTTTTAGCGTTAAAGTGTAACAAAACAAACAAACTCACTTTCACATTTATAATATTAGTTAGGTTGGTCTAGTGGTTGTAAGTGCAACTGCTTAGCATAAGGTCCTGGGTTTCAATTGCCGGGTTGACCAAAGTATTATTGGGTTTTTCCATCTGGAAATTCTCAGTAGCAGCCCGGAGTCTAGATTCGTGCCAGGTTGATGACACTAGGTTCGCTCCCTATTACATGGGACTTGAAACATGACTGTCAAAATGTGGGAGTAGGGTACTAGAGATACACCTCTAGCTTACCCTTCGAGGAATAGAGGCTCGATGTTATTTAATCATAAACTTAATCAGGAAAGCCAGGAGTTAATCACCTTATCTATTAAAGGCCTGCAGGAAGAGTAGGAGTTGCTTAATCTAGAGACTGAAATTTAGAGAACTGCGCTTTTTTAGAACCTATGAAAAATACATTTAAAAAATACAATAAAATTTATTTAAAAAAAACAGCAGTATAGTATTTTGTTAAAGCTTTCAGTTATGCCAGGAATCGACGTGTATCAAATTTTTATCGAGGTAAATATAATTTTCATGTGGGATGCTAAAAAGCCGTGGGCAAAATCTTGCAAATTGCAAGTAGGTAAACAATAGTGGTAAGGTATGTGAGTCTTCATAACGCAATGTATTTTTAAAGATGAAAAAAATACGTTTTATTTACATCTCTAGATCAATGGAAGACATTAAAATGTTTGGAAATTATCAATTAGGAGGAATAAGCTATAATTACCTGCTATAAGTACTCAATATTTACTGAAGCCAATAGCAAAGTAATCAAACAAAACACCAAAATTATTGTTTGTAAATGCTTGTTTTATAACATTATGCCACGAATTGAATATTTAAACCGGATGTTTACCGAAGGTTTTAATTTCCAGCGTATTTATTAGCCTTTAGCCTTTCTGTAGATTTAATTAAACCTTAAGTATTTCCGAAAAGAAACTTCGAATTATTTTATTTTTGTCAGAAAAACTCATTTTTAAATATGAGTGAGACGGAAGATGCATTGTTGGCGAAGCGTGAAGGGATAAACATGATACAGAAAAATGCTTCAAATTTAAAAAATAATGGACTGTGTTGAAAAAAATGTGACATTGACAGTTTCACGGTTTGACAGCATTTTTTGTGTTACCACTCTTTATTTTTCAAAACTACTATTTACCAATTATTTTGTTGTGTAGAACCTAACTCTCAACTAAAAACTGATTTGTTTGATTCTAATGTGATGAAAATGATGCAAAGTTATTAAAGTCAATTGCTATTACAGTTGCTGATTATTAGAAATTATACTTACACTGATAAAGGCAAAGCAAATCTAATGCCAGTCGGCCGGCATCGGCACCACGACAAAAAAAACTTTCATTAGTTTTTATTTTCATTTTGCAACATTTAAGTCGCCTTTAATTATTGAAATAATAAATAAAATTATCCTACTATTATCAGCGTATTGAATAGAAAATATCATGTGGATCATCTATTACATACTGAATACGGAATACATAGTAATAAAGAGAATATGCGAGCTTTCGCTCCAATGTGAGACTATCGAATACCCTTACATAAATAAATCTTGAACGTTTTATTTATCAGTAATGTTACTGCAAACACAGGTCAGTACCGCAAAGCACTTTAAAGTGCACATCACATCATTCTCTCTAATTTATTTATCTAAAACCTTCTCTAAGTAAATATTAAATTAAAATTCTTCAAACGCGGTAACGAAATCCTGATATGACTCATTTTAAAAAAATACCGTTCCAGTCATTAATCAGTTTAAACACATTTAATTTAAATAAAAGTAGGTATGAGTAAAAAATACAAACACCTATGTTATTGGCCTTCTAAAAATAAGGCGGCTAAACTGAGAAAACGTTAAAACTGTGGATCAGTGATGTCTGCTTGGGACTATTGAATTTGTTAGGTTTACAGATAATCGGGTCACAGATGATGTCATACAAGAGGAGCATTTGCACACTTAGCTTACACTCTGCAACTAGCTTCACGTTTTCTTTTAGTAAAATTTAAAAAACGAATATATTATTAGACTCTTGCTCATGATACCGCTTCACGAAATCACGCATTGTACTGATCTAATTTTAATATTTATAATAATATTAACAACTGCCATTTGCTCACTTCAAATGGCGCTAATCTCCAGCGTCTAATAATTTGACAGCTAGCCATAGATTTTATGTAAATAAGCGACTTCTTTTACCCATAATTAATTATTGAACCCAGTTGCGCAGCTATTTACTGAAAAAATATGGGGATGTGTTTGCCAAAGATGTTATAAGAAGAAAATTGTGGGAGAAAGCTCTTCGAAAAAAATTGGAATCAAATATTTCGTCAAGACGATGTCCTATCCTTTAATCCTTTTATGGGAGAAAGTGGTTTATAGGTTATGCTCCAAAGAGAACTAAGTCTGTTTTCATTACATACAGACACTTGTGATGTGACAATATTATGTAAATTATAGTAAAGTATGTGTGTGTTTATATTATCATATTAGATCAGTGTTAGAAGTGCTATCTCTGAGGTTTTTCAGTCTGGAAGATCATGCCGCATTGTTTTTCAACTCTGATCAGGTTATTTCTATCGTATGCCTCCAGACTTTAACAGAAAACGAACTTAAAGTCAACAAACACAAAATCACTTTTCCACTAAAGCTTTTTACCCGTGGTAGACGCTTGCGCTGTCCTTAGCTCGTCTTTTAATAGTGCTACACTCCAAGTCTCATACATATTTATCTAGTTTTCGTATAATTTGTGATCGACTCATAAGTAAACATAAACACAACAATGGCGCTTAAAGACGTACAACTGTGCTGCCACCTGTTATGAGTTTTAATTTTTTAACCTCATTGGATCAGAAACGTTCGCGACTAGTTATACAAACAAGAAGTGAAGATAAAAATATAAACAAGGTTGTCAAAGTAAAAGTCGCTTTGAGGTTCTAAATAGCAACAAAATACATAAATGATCATTAAAATTCTGATAAACATATACACAGGCATCAAGCCAAAAGTGCAAGACTTGCAATTCTTAAATATTTAGCTCCAAAAATTACATGAGCTACTCTGGAATATCGCTACAATGCATTGCCATTTTGTAAGCAAAGCATTATAAACCAGCAAGACCAACGAATTTGATGCAATCCGCTTATTTGTTCATACCACCTAATCCTGAAGAGTAGAAAATAAAGAAATAGTATTAGTACAAACTTCACTAACGGGTAAGTATTGAACACTCGACTTTGTAATTTTTTACCATAGGTAGAGAATGAACTGAGCATTCCGTATTCAGTTGTGCAGTGAATACAGACCGAAAAGTACGAGAGAGACAAAGTGAATTTGTGGCCAGTAGTTGTCTTTTTAAGTACTACCACAGGTATTAGCCGCACAGTCGCTTTGTCTTTCTAGTAAACACTTTTGTGTGAGACTAATGCTCAGTTAATTCTGTATGTCTATGTTTTTAACACTCTTAGGTTACTTGAATGTCATAGAACGTCGAGGTCTATTTTTACTATCAGATCGATGTGACAGTTAGACAATTTCAGCCTTGAGTAGGTCATACATGCTGTGGTCTACCGTACGGTCTGTAGGGACACAAGCAATAAAATTGGAATACGAGCGACACGTATGGTACGGCCGACTAATTACTGTCCACTGGTCCGAGCAAACGGTTCTCTTGGGAGTTCATTCTCAATACAGTGCTTATACGAACTATATAGCGTTTCACTTTAAACTCCTACGACAGAACCCGATCAGACCGAACAGTAATCCTAATACTACGGCTACATTGTCGCGATAGCGCGAACTACACTTCGCGCGCTCTCTCTCGCACACCGCTCGACGTCTCGCTGTACAACAGAGAGCGCGCGAAGAGTAGTTCGCGTAATCGCGACAGTGTAGCCGTAGCATAAATAGAGTCGTATCTTGAGCCGTCTACTGGTTTGCCCGCGCAGGTTGACCGACATATCGTATGTTCCAAGAACTGCTCAGATCTACCAGCGCAAGCTCACTTGCACACGTAAACCTCTCCGGTAAACCGTAGCGTCAGTGTATGGCCGTAATTAATGTAGTTTCAATTTACTGGGAGTTTTGTTAAAAGTCGTAAAGAAAATCACTAAGACGACTTTAAAATAAGACGGCAAATAATCCATAGGTAATGAACGACTGTGATCCGGTCGATGCCGACTGGATTCAGTAGTTCATTCATTATTACCTATGACATCACTGCGCCGTGATGTAACCTAAGCGTGTTATTTCTGTCGACAGCTTTAATTTTAAGAATGACGTTATTATTTCCACACAGCGCAGGTTTTCGTGGTCTGCGGGTGCACGATTACAACAATTTTCTCTTAAATTATACGTGAAGAGTTTGTAAAAAAAACATGTCGTATTACCAACAACGGACTGTCGGTGAGTGGATTTAGTTTTTATTATTGATCGTGGAAATTGTGGCCTGTTTTGTTTTTATTCGGGTTTTAATTTTCGGCATTAGTCGTATAATTAAAACTTAGTTCTCCGATTTTCATGCTTATTCAAATGTTTTTTTTTAATGTTCAGTAATATTTTTTTAAACAAAAACTCAAGCTAAAAATAATGCTAATATTGATAAATGAATAAATGCAGTGTTATATACGTTAGCATAATTTGGTATACATAATTAAAGATTAAATAGTAGCTCAGTTGTATAAAATGTTTAAACAGCTGTTTCTGACATCACTGCCCACAAGGCCACAAGGTGCATTGCTCACCTTACCTGCTGTGTCAATTAATTCGACCTTGTCTGTGCTGTATTGACACAAAAAATAGTGCATTTAAAATGACATCATTGTATGTATTCACTATACATATTTTGCCGTTTGTTTTTCGGTTATTATTCTAAGGATATGTTGCAACATTTTCGTTTTATTGATGCCAAAAATAGGCGACCTCATTCTTTCCAAAGAAATTGTAGCCGGCTCTTCTGTTGTTATTATACCATAGACAGTTTATGGCGAATAAATTGAATTTAAATAAAGTTCCTTAAGAAAGCGTGTTCTGGGTTGACTAGAACTGGCCTATTTTTACCAATAATTATTTAGCTCTGGCAAAGTTTTTAGCCTATTTTCAGCATTGTATTATGAGAAGACCCTAGACAATTTTGTTGAGAATGATAAGTGTTTTATCACTTTACAAAGAGGCTATGGATACAAATAGGCCATGATATCGTTGAAATACAAAAACAATATACTTTTTCTCCATTTTCGGCACTAAATAAATATAAGTGAATACCTAAGCATACAGTTATATTATGTATGTGCAATATCAGAATAGCTAATGCTATACAAGAATATGTAGCTCATGACGTAAGATATGCAGATTTGAATGAGAATGCCTCTTCTTGCCTGACTTATGCTCAAGTATCCCAAGACACTAATTCAGTAACATACGACATAAGCTGACTAATTCTATTCTATTCTAAGATGTTCCTTGACTATGATAAGCGGGTTGGTGGAGGGTGGTCACATATCTTCGATTTTGTTTTGTTTTTGGACATGCCGGTTTTCCTTCACCATAGCATACATAGCTTAATCAGCCTATACTGTACCCACTGCTGGGATACAGGCTTCCTCTTTGTGGGAGACGTGGGACTGGTTCGGTATCGTAATCCACTAAGCGGGCCTAGTGCGGGTTGGTGGAGGTCATAATGTCTTTGAATTTTTGGTTCTAGGACATGCCGGTTTTCTGACGATGTTTTCTTACACCGTTTGGCACCAATTAGTGAACTAGGAGAAATGATGAATGATATGTTTATTGCACCACTGACATTTACCTAAATTCGAAACTGTTACAAAGGATACCTATTTATTTATTAATATTAGGCTGAGTAGGTATGATGGGTAGACCTGGCGAATGTCGTAAGAATCCTCTGCATGAGGGCAGCGCCGGTACAGTACCGATACTGATTAGAAATACCAATAGTACTAATACTACGTCTGGTACCGGTACTCATTGTATAGGTACTACTCTGGTACCGGTATCACACCAAGGTCAGTAGTACCGGTTCTCAAAAATACCGGTATTTCAAGCCCTGTTCCTAGGATATTGTATTCCATTGCTCCCTGACAGACCCCGATCCGATAATGTGATAGTTGAAGGAAAAAGTGCTAGTTTTAATCGAGACTATGCACACAAAATCTTTTCCGGTATACCTAACTAACAAGAAGTCTAGATAAAATGTTTGCCTTCCTTATCACTGAAGTAATTCACGTAATTGGGTTACGCTTGACATAAAGCATGCAAAAATGTATGATAAGTGAATACCTATTCTGGATTAGGTTCTTGCTTTGATAATATTTTGTTCTGCAAAACATACTGAAATGGCACGGAACTAGTGCCCTGACAGTAAGACGGGGTCGCGGCAGGCCACGTAGAAGATGGCGGGGCAAATTGGATTGGTTCAGTCAAAGATGGTAGGAGGGCGCGCGAGCTCATGAAACATGGAAGGAGTGGATGGAGGAATTTGCACAGGAGTGGTACAGAGCGGGCTAGGAGAAAAAAACAAACATGCTGAAATAATAGTTAACTTACTTGTGTTGCTGGAGGCGAATCGCAATCAAAGGAAAGCTAAATAATTGGGCGATTACTATCCCTTATATCAGTAAAATTAATAACAGCCGCACGGTTCGATCGATCAGGTTAAGCTATGCTTGCCGCGGTTGGTCCGTGGATGGGTGACCATTTTTACATACCAAGGCTCCTCCGTGCCTCGGAAAGCAAGTTAAGCCGTTGGTCCCGACTGTCAATCGTGGAGCTTTGACAGTCGTTACGGGTCCGAAAGCCCGAAAATCTGACAACCAGTCTTACCAAGGGGCGTATTACCCAGTAACTGGGTTGTGGACGTCAGATCAGAAGTCGCTCCATGTAAAATACTGGTATTCAGCTGCATCCGATTAAACTGGAAGCCGACCCCAATATAGTTGAGAAAAGGCTAGGCAGATGATGATACCAGTAGGATAGTCCACTGCAGATTATTTTTCGTAAGACCGTTTAAAGCTGAACCTAAACAATAAAACCGTTTCGCGTATTCAGACAGCTCAACACGCCCACATTCTATCGACTAGACAATTCAATCGACTTAACAAGGCCCTCACTACTGAATTATCGATGTAATTCTCCTTGACCTTCTATGGAAATAGGTTAATAGCCATCTAAAAACATTGTACCTACCTGTTACTTGCCATGCGATATCAACTTCAGTTGCAAAGTAAATAATGTATTAGTGTTATGGAATATTCTAATTTCTTAGTACGAAGAACTATGTACTGTTAAGTGGCAGTTCATCGTATTATTTTCCATCTAGAATTTCTCAGTAGTAACTCGGAGTCTGGATTTGCGACTGGTTGCTGGTTAAAAGCTCGGCCTCTATTACTAACCAATGACAAATTTCAACGCAAGAGATCCAGAATCATGTACTAAATTCATGGTTACAATTTGCGCGTCGATTTCCCTGCCACCTCTACCTAACCCTTGGAGAAAAACAGGCTTCGTGAATTTTAAACGGCTTTTCTAGGCTCGATAAATACTATTGGTTATTTTTTATCTCCTTCGCCGGTGTGGAGTATCAGCCTTAAGGTCGTGCCCATCGAGCTGGGACGTGGAGAGCAAGTTACTAAGCGCCGAGAACTATCAACGTTACATACTTTGTTTGAAAAAGAAAATTTATTCCTGCCATGCACGCCGCAACTGTCAAACTATAATTGCAATATTTATGACAGGAACATGTGTAAGACAAAGCATATGCGAAGTAACTTTTATAGATCTCGGCCTTAGTTCAATAATAATAATACCAGCCTATTTTTGTCCCATTGCAGGACAAAAGCCTCTTCTCATACAGAAAAGGCTCGATCTTTATTCACCACGCTCGTTCAAGCCGAGTTGGCGATATCAGACTTATGTTATATTAAAGTCCAAGTTTCCTCACTATGTTTTCTTCACTAATGTCAGTAATGTCCAAAGTAAACTCGAAGAGTACGTATGAATTGAAAAAGTCGAATTGGTGTTTGCCCCGATTTGAATCCACAATCTCGTGAATGAGAGGCGAGGTCATCACGATGAGCCTACGTTCGATAGGAAGCTCCTAATATTTTGGTTTTTATGGTTTCAGGTCCTATGCCACCGCCGGAGCTCTCAGACAAGCTTCGTCTGTACCATGTGGATATGAACCCTTACGGTCACAGGGTCCTATTGATCCTGGAGGCTAAGAAGGCGAAATATGAGGTCTACAAACTGGACCCCCTTAGACTACCTGAGTGGTTTAGGAGCAAGAATCCGAGATGTAAGTATCAGATCATCATCATCATCATTTCAGCCGAAAGATGTCCTCTGCTGGACATAGGCCTCCAAGCACCGCCACTTTGACCGATTTTGTGCTTCCCGCATCCAGCGGATTCCTGCGGCCTTCACAAGGTCATCGGTCCACCTTGTGGGAGGCCTTCCAACGCTACGTGTTCCGATACGCGGTCGCCACTCCAGAACCTTTCGGCCCCATCGGCCATCTGTTTTGCGAGCAATGTGCCCTGCCCCCAGCCTTCCTTGGATGAACTTCAGAAAGAGATTATGTCAAATTTGACAAGTCTTTGGTAATCTTCTTGAAGCACATACCTGGGCTGATAAAGTTTTAAACTGGGTACGGTTTGCCTGTATGTGTAACATAATACAATAATAAAAATATGAGCATGAGGTCCTGTGTTCAATTCCCAGGTCAGGAAAACCGTTATTGTATTTTTCCATCAGGAATTTCTCAGTAGCAGCCGGCAGTCTGAATTTGTGCACGGGTGATGGCAAAAGGCTCGCCCTCTGTTACATAGGACTTAAAAATAACTGGCGCAGTATGGGTGTACCTGTACAATAGGGTACACCTCTACCTCACACATCTATGATTATTACATACCTGCTGTTATGTTATATTATATTAATAATAATACATCATTAGAAAAATATTTTCTTGCTTTCAGTAAAAATACCAGTTCTAGAGATTCCCACTGACAATGGCGACAAATATTTATTTGAGAGTGTGGTGATCTGTGACTACCTCGACGAGAAATATACCAGGAATCAGCTCCATTCTCGGGACGCCTACGTGAAGGCTCAGGATAGGCTGCTCATAGAGAGGTTTAACGAGGTAAGTTTTAATAATTTTTGCTTATTATTGTATAGTAATTCTATTCTAGGTGCATCTTCACATATAATTATTTAACTAAACGTATCTACAAACTATTGTAAAACATTTTAAAAATGTAACGGTGGAGTTTCTTGCCCATTATTCTCCATACGGAAACTACTTTTTGGAAGGAGTGACTAGAAATAATTCTATTATTTTGTAAATTTTGACGTTCAAAAGTGCCATACATGGCTATTTGAAATAAATAATTTGACTTTGAAATTCATTCCTAGTTTTCACTTTAATAAAATGGGGATAAAAACTGCCACATGGTCACTTCAGATGTCGCTACTATCACTAGTCCAAGAATTTGACAGCTAGCTATCTATGTATATATATTTTTTGTAAACATTTACGAATAATTAAGTGACCTTTGTGCCGCTGTTAATTGTATAAATAAGAGAAATCATTTATTTCACAAATATCTTAAAGTGGATCCGCAAAGTTAGCCTAAGCTTTCCTACGTTTTGTGCAATTTGCAGAGTGTCAGGTTGTATTTTGTTCAAAATATGATTCGCTACCAATACGTATTTACGGAATTATAATCATTAGAATCATTAATACATCTCTCTACGTTAGATTTGTTTCCAATATTTTTTTCATGAAATTATGACATTTGAGAACAAACTGTCTGTAGTGACAAGAAATCTCAATCAGATTCCGTGTAACATTCCTAGTCACTTTTGCTGATTCTCTTTTTTATTTTTCATTTTCAGTTAATAAAAGGCAGTTTAGAATGTTTCGATACTAACTTCGCATTTGGGAGTGAGCAAATCGTACAAACACTAGATATCTTCGAAAAAGAATTGGCATCAAGAGGTAAGGATTTTTTCTTTTTCATCTTACTGTTCTGGGGTTATACTGTGGCATGTAAAAGCCATAATTTTGCTGTTGAAAAAAAGGGATATTGGTTTTCGTCTATATCTCGTCTAAGTCATCATAGTACGGACCCTGAGCATGTGTTGGGGTCGGTATTAAACTGACCCCGACTCAGTTTGTTTCTATAGCAAATTTCTTAGTATAGATTTTAGATCTGTGCCTGGTTGTTGGCAATGGGCTCGCCACATAAAATGCTACTTTAAATAAAACATACCTAACGAAATGTACCCTGTACTATCTATATATATTAGCAGTGGGAACATAATGGGCTGATTATGTTAACCATTGCGAATTTTCGCCCATTAAACAAACGAGTCAGCTTATTCTCTATTATCTGATTACAGGTACAAACTACTTCGGAGGTCATCGTCCTGGCATGTTGGACTACATGATATGGCCCTGGGTGGAGAGGCTGTACCTCCTCCGATGTGTCAACCAGAGGAAATTCGATGAGAAAAGAGGGTTGTTCCCTAATTTTGTAAGTATATACTTTGATAATATTACGTGTTCCAAAGATTTAAATCATTAGATTCGCCCTACCGTGCCAAAATGTGGTCGCGTTTCTGTTTCCTTTTCTTTACCTCTGACACACAATGACGGAGTGACTTGACTTGACGGAATGGAAATGGAAACCATATAATGTACGGGATGTGTGAGCTCAATGTTGTAAGTAGTGACACTTTTCGCGTGTCATAAGTAGGTACGGTGAGGGCAAATCTTACGATACAAAGTTTTTGTCCTTAAAGGTGTAGGCCTGCTTGTTTGCCACAAAGAAACGTAAAAACCGTTAAACCGTTAAAAATGCGTAATTTAACTGACTCAACATCATTTTATCGGCTGAAAGACGTTCTCCCACTGCTGGACATAGGCCTCTCCCAAGCATCCCCATAATGACCGATCCTGCACTGCCTGATCCTAACTCCCGGTACCTTGATTTTGGTCGTCAGACAGTGAACCTGTAGTTAAATAACATGATGTAATTTATGTTTATAAAGAATCTTGTCATTAATTCTTAATATGTTTCTTGAAATTTCAGGCTGACTGGGGTGATCAAATGCAGCTAGATGACGTTGTCAAGAAGCACGCCAACTCGCCACAAGAATACTTTGATTATTATAAGAACGCTAGAACACATTCTATGGGGTACTACTTATAATTCCAAAACAGTATGATAATATCGGTGGTGTATTTATGTCTACATCATCATCTGCATAGCCTTTTCCCAACTATGTTGGAGTCGGCTTCCAGTCTAACCTGAAGCAGCCTAATACCGGTACTTTTCATGGAGCGACTGCCTATCTGACCTCCACAACACAGTGGGTTAATACGATACGCATTGGTAAAAAAAAAATTAAAAAAAAAAAAAAAAGCATTTGACAACCAGTCTTACCGAGGAGTGGTTGTCAGACTTTCGGGCTTCTGACAACCCGTAACTACTGTCAGAGATCAACAAATGACAGCCGGGACCAACGACATAACGTGCTTTCCGAGGGACGTCTACATCATCATCAATTCATCATTCAGCTGAAAGAGGCCGATTGCTTGACATAGGCCTCTCCCAAGCATCGCCACAACGATCAGTGCTAACATCCCGTTTAGTGGTGGTTTAATGATAGCGTATAGCGCCAAAATATAACATGGATATGTGTACAAAGCATCTAGCGTTTGCTAGATCGACTATGACTTCGCGCTTGAAATATATTACTTCAACAAACTAAAAGTCTAAACGTGCACAGCGAAGCCAGAACGGGATAGCAATATAGTTTTATAGTCTATCACAGCGCGTCGGTTAAACTCGGGTGGCGGTCGGCCCGCGTCGTCTGTTATTAGTATCAAGGCTCGGATACCGGTTAAATTTTCAAACCATTATTATGTACTTGACGCAAAAATTTCAGTAGCGCTCGTAGAAACCGTTTTGTTTTTAACCGGTTTTGGAGCAGTCTTTACATGAAGGTTATTTCGGATTAAACGGTTTAGAGTAATACTAACCGGTTTTTAGATTACTTTTTATTCAGCGCGGCATCCTCACAAGTAGTCACAAATTGCAACACGTTTACCGACATGCCGCTCGTCAAATAAACCGGTTAATTTGGGTTAAAATAAAGTTCTTAAAACGTTCACGTTCTTAAGAAAAGTTCGGAGTAAAACCAAAATAAACCGGTTTTCACCGGTATTTTTTAAATCGGTTCATTACGCATTGTTTCAGTTGTTTGTAGACACGACAGGTGCTCGCAAATGGCGATCTTGTTTAATCTTTTGTAAATTGTAATTTTAACTTTTAAATACGCCTATAAGAAATAATAATGTCTCACAAAACTTTTATAATAACATTTAATACATTTTATTATAGACTGTCCTAACCCTGGAAAGTATAAATTAAAGTTCATTGATTTCCAACTCTTCATGAGAAAAATATTATATTCTTACGTGTACAGAGCGTTGCGAGATAACATTCACCGAGCGTGTTGGCAAATAAATTTATAACGTCTCCTCGTTGAGACTTATAATGATAGATGATAGCGTATAAAATAACGCGCTAGAAAAATATATTGTATAGTCTATAGTTTCTAGCGGATTTGAACATCACTAATCCCGTTACCAGTATCGTCACCATGATGATTGTACTATAATGATAAATCTGTTAAGGCTAAAAATAGGCCAATTTTTTGATTATGGGTGCACAATATGTAATTTTGGCCTCTAATGGGCCAAACGTTAAAAAAAATAGTTATAGACGTTACGAAGTCATAATAATTTAAGTTATATTTTTTATTTATAATATTTTTACGAAATCTCAAATTCTTTTTTTTTTTCTTTAAGTGCATTTTTATTCAGGGCATATCTTTTGGAGTGTCATCGAAATTAAGTCTGGCATTTGTATTGCGCATTTAAATTTAAAATTTATATGATTTTCTTGTTACTTTGTAAGTTTTTTTTAAGAAAAAAATAGGTTATGTATGTACTTAATGTATTTTTCTATAGTTATTGGTGTTGATCTGTGCTCATGTACCTAACACTTAGAAAGTTGATCACAAATTACCAGTAATCCTTGTTACTTACTGGAAACTAATTAAAGTTGTCTTTCATCACTCCGCTCATCCACTCATTCATTCCGCTGCTATTTATTCTGTAAAATAGGCCGAAAAGGGTTAAAAAGGGGTGAATGGGAACAAAATAAGAACGCGATTTTTGCGTTGCAATTGACAATATTTTCTATTTCTCATAATAATTCCGCATAGATACGCGTAGGTAAATTACATATTATCATCATATAATGTGGATTTGTTTTATATTTTTATGCAAAAGGCTATATTAGATCTTAAAGGCGCAATTATACATTTGTATATGATTTGCACGGAGAGGTTACGCATGCTACAGCCCGATGCAAACTTTAGGGCGGCTCGGAACATGAGGCGAGTCGCTTCGCAGTAACAAATTTATGTGTCAGCGGGGGTGAGGGGTGCGGTACTGTGCAGCGACTAGCGCACTTCAGAGCTGTCATAAAGTTTGACACACACTTAATATAGCTGTGCGAGTTGAGCGGGTTCATTTGTTTGCCTGCCACGCATTCGTGCGTACAGCGATACACGGTTATTTTGGCGCGTGACCAAAATCGAAACTAAGTTCTCCATCTTGATTGCAATTTCTGTGACACAATTTCATAAATTTTAACTAACAACCTCCTATAAATGTCATTTAGGCACTAAAATATCCTTGTAGCACTCTAGGTACCGGTTGTAGCGTGGCTGTAGATCGCAGTAGATGATTCCGCTGATACCAGCGTACATTTTCATACAAAGCGAGGCAAAGTAAACCGGCTTACTTAAGCCGTGGGCAGCAATGAACTACGCCTTGAATGTGTTTTTTTCGTACCTACATTGATTTGGTTACCCTTTGTTTTTCTGTGTTGAAAATTGTTTTATTTTCTTTGTCGTCTTTTAAAATACTGTTCTTGTTGTTTTAGGAAGACAAAATATAGGTACATGATATTATTTATATATAAGTTAATAAACTATTGAAACTGACCTACCTATTCCTTTTCTTTAAATCAATCCAAATTATTTCACCCTCTTACATACCGACACGTACACTATTTGCGCTGTAGCATGGTGCGGGTGACAGTTGCCCGTATGACGTTGACATTTGTCAGTACCACGTAGGGATGTGAGGTTATGCAATTCATTTTTATCGCTAACGATACTCGCAGCGTGAATCTAGTTCTCTTTAATATTGTTATGAAAATTAGTGTATTATTCAGTTGTGCAGTGTAACTACGTGTGTGCTACGTGTATAAACTTGTCAATATAAATGTTTTATGGCTACATAATTATCTTTGTACTTATATAAAATAATCAAAATCGGGTTTATGTTTTTTTTTTCGTGACAACATTTTTGCTCTATGGTGCATCGGCGCGGCGGCCATGTTGTTTACCCGTGCGATGCTGTGAGTGCGAGTACGAGTGCAAGCGCGTTATATTGTGACTTAATGTGACACGTATTACGATTTCATTGTTTGTTTTCATTTTTGTTAAATTGTTATTTGTTATAAGTTTGTTGAGTTTGTTGTTATTACCATGCCTAAGCATACAAAAAAAACTGTTTTGGGTAGTCAGGCCAGGGAGCTTGTTGTTCGCCTCCGAGACTACTTTGAAAGAGAACAACAAAATAATGGACCGTTGTTACCATTGAATCATATTGTAGAACGAGTAGCCGTAGCTCTTGATATTGGCCGCAATACTGTTTCGCGTATAACACGTGAGAAAATTGGCCAAGATGGGATGTTTGAAAATAAATTATCGACACCCAACAAAAAGCGGACCAAGGTGAAGCCAATCACAGATTTGGATGATTTTGCTAAGGTTGCTATTAGAAATCATATTTATGATTATTATAGAAGAATGGAGCTACCCACATTGCTCAAGCTTCTAAAATCATTAAAAGAAGCTGACTTGTTCAAAGGAGGTATTACTTCGCTACGGCAAGTTATAAAAGATATTGGCTTTGTTTACAAAAAAGTTAACAAAAGAAAGATTATTATGGATAGGACTGACATTGCCCTAGCAAGATGTAGATTTTTAAGGAAGGCCAAAAACATAAGTGATTGGAGCAAAGTTGTCTTTTTGGATGAAACGTGGCTAAACGCCAACCACACAGTGGGTAAAAGTTGGACCGACGATACGGCACAATCGTGTACCAAAGTGCCGGAAGGCAAAGGCGAACGCCTTATTATTTGTCACGCAGGTACAGCAAGTGGATTCGTCCCTGATTGTTTGCTGGCTTTTAAGTCAAAAAAAACTACGGAGTATCATGAGGAGATGAATTACGAAAAATTTAAAGATTGGTTCATAGGTCTATTAAACAATTTAAAAGAGCCTATGACCATAATAATGGACAACGCACCCTACCATTCGGTGCAAGTTAATAAACCCCCAAACCAATCCAACCGCAAAAGCGAGTTGGTGAAGTGGCTGAGTGAAAACGGAGTTACAGCAGATATAAAAATGTTAAAGACGGAGCTTATTGCCTTAGTCCGACGCCATAAGCCACCAACTCCTACCTATGCTCTGGACGAGATGGCAAAAGAAAAAGGCCACCAGGTCCTTCGACTACCACCCTACCATTGCCAGTATAACGCTATTGAGCTGATTTGGGCCCAAATAAAAGGTATGCTTTTAATTTCAATTCCCATTTTGAAGCTTTATAAAAAAATCAGCTTTCCGATCGTAGCATGTACCTAGTTTAAAAACATTACCAGATACTAGATTAGGCTGATTGATGATTATTTGAATACTTTTTTTTATAAGTTCGTTTATTTTTAGGTTACGCCGCAAGAAATAATACTTCGCCGCCATTTACGGCAAATAAGATGTTGGCCCTATTACAAGAGGCCATCAACAATGTTCAACCTGAAGACTGGTCGAAGGTCGTGAATAAAACAAAAAGGGACATTATGTCTGATTGGGATCGTGACATACATATTGACAACATAATTGAGTCATCGTTAATAATATCCGTCACAGATTCAGATGATGAATTGAGTGACAATTCAGATGTTCCTGACTCTGATATGAGTTTAGACGAATAACATGTATTTTTTTTTAGCAACCTTTTAAGCAACCTTACCCTATAAATGTTCTGTTGTATAATTAGACCTTTTAAAAATAAAAATTGACCTACGCACAATATACGTTTTTTATTATAAAAAATATCGACTATCCATCGTAGCAGTACATCCCATCACTAAATACGTCTATGGCGTTACGTTATACGCATAACACTTTGCTTAATTTTTCATTCAATTTGATTTTATTTCTTGATTAGAACATTCTGGTTGGGTTTAATTTAATTTACTACAGTTATTAATTATTTAATATATTACGAATGTGGTACAACTGAAATATTAAGTCATAAATTGTAAATCGCGGCAACTTTCAAGAGTGAAACGAAATGTTACTGAAACTGTCACCCGCACCATGCTACAGCGCAAATAGTGTACAGTATCTCAGTATATTCAATGTACTCTGTGCCAATCTATTACTATACTCTATGACTCTGTGGTACAATACATGTCAATCAGGTTGACATGTACATTATGAGCATAAATCATAGACATTTAATAAGTATGGACTGGAAATACCTACAAAAAAAAGGTGCATACCTACAACTCAAAATGTCGCATAAAATGGCTGCCAATGCTAGGGTTGTGTCATTCAGGGAACATGGTGTTACTATTTCGAGTATCGATACTAGTACGTAATAGTATAACGAATCTTACTAGATATCACGGTTGAATCATATTTAAAAAAAATATTAGCTAATAGTCCGTTGTAACAGAAAAAAACGAGTATTGACAATTTATCACTTCTCAAACAATTTTCCGCATAATTATAATTTCATTTATAGAATTATTACTTAGCAAATAAAGTTTTCACAAATATTTGTAACGCAAACCTAATGTTTGGCAAGTGAACGTTTAAACAAAGCCAAATATTTAGTATCGAGTGAGCATGCAAGTCTTATGCCTGTTTTCACCTTCACTAAGTGACACTTAAATGAATCCCTAATAAAAGTTCACTGTTGGATTTTCAACGGTAGACTCAGCGTTGAGAGTTGAAAAACAGTGCAGTTTTATTTAGGTATTCATTTAAGTGTCACTTAGCTGTCGGTGAAAACGGGCATTAGTGAATTAAATTTTTAACAATTTTATCATAAATGAACATTCGGAATAATACACATCCTTACATATTATAAAACAAAGTACACCGCCGCGTCTGTCTGTTTTTCTTTCTGTCTGAACGCGAAAAATTCAAAAACTACTAAACGGATTTTCAATCAATTTTCACTAATGGACGGAGTGATTCATGCCGTAAGGTTTTAGTGTATAATTCATTAAAGTTTTGTGTAAATTGGCTGAAATTTGACGATTATTGTTGAAGATGTCGGATAAAATCATGCGGACTGGGATCTTTATTAGCGTGAGCCGCGGAAATCATAAAAGTTACATAAAATGTATGTACTACAGTATTGTTCATCTTAAAAACTTCAACAAAAAAATCGTATACACTACATAAAACTCTGCGGAACGGTCTCTCGGTGCTATGAACCAAAGAGTACAGTTTGCTGTAAACCACGGGCCGGACCTAGCAATATCATTTCAGCGCAGCGAAGGAACTAGTATCAGAAACTATTACGGAAACGGTACAACACTATTCCACCATGACATATCATTGTAAACAAACGAATGAAATTATGAAATAATAAAAAGGTCTGTTGGACGGAAATAAGCCCATATATTAAAATTTAAGCCGTATTTAATTATCACCTAGCAATTTTTTCATCGAAAGTTTATCACTTTATGTACTATTGCATGAAAACCAGCTACTAACCTGTGCAAAGATAATTGAGGTTGATTTTCCTTCTTTCTTGCACCACACTTCACAATACAACACACAGGCATGTTGAATTGGTGTTTTCCAACGTGTATATGTAGTTTTAAAGGAAAACTCCACGTAATTTTCTCACAAATCTCAATAAAACAAAAAGTAAACAACCACTTGACAGCAGAACTACCATGAACTTGTCGCATATTATGGCGGATATGGCACTTACCTACAACTGTTACTACGTCTCAACAAAATGTTGCCATTATGAGGAACAACTGAAATATTGTTGTCTCTTTTATCAAATACGATTACCACATTAGAAAGAGTGAAATAACACGATATTTCACATTCTAGTTCGTTTTTCACCCATATTTGTATAAGCAAACTTATGTATAGAATATCGCGGCGCCTCCGTGTTTTTACTATCTCAATGGCATAAATATGCCTAGAACTACAAAATCTTAATCCCTTCAATCACAGAAAACGCACAGCGTAACCCCGCGTCCTAACCAAAATCGATGTCGTACGACTACCCAATCGACGCGATTGTTTGGCTGGGTTTAGAAGCATTTTGCTTTTGCATGAAGACAGGATTTTTGAAAATTCATCCCTTAAAGGGTTTAAATAGGGATGAAATCCCATCTGGCGCACGGCTTGTTGAATAAACAAATATGTTTCTTATCTTAATGTGATCAATTAGATATTCTATGGTTTTTGTAGAATCGTATTGAATCCGCAATTCATTTAAATACTCATATCACTACACTGGCTCATCACCATATAATGCCTCTCGTGCATGCACGCTCCACTTTTCACCGTTTCCCGCCATCTGTGGTGAACTGACAGTTGACATTAGTGACAGCAACCTTCTGCTGACGTGCATGAGATAATGTTTAGTGTTTACTTACTTCGCCGCAGGAGGAGACGCCCAGGGCGTCGGGAATCGCGAGGCGATTTCCGGCCACCGTAGGCGCGGGCTTGCGGGCGGTGAGCAATGGGTGGCTCACCGTCCGATAAGGACCAGGCCCGGGTCGACGGCGCGTTGTGTTCCACGCGCGCCTCAAAGAGATGTCAGCAGAATTGAAGGGGTCCACTAGGGCCGATGCCTGCCGGGGTTGCAAAGAAAACCGAAAGGGAGATCGTGGCCCCCGGCGACAGGGCAACCGAAGGAACACGGGTGGGTTTTAGTCAGTAAAGAGTCTGACACGCCCTCCCGCTCCGCCCAGAGCGGGAGAAGTTATTTGATGATTTCCCACCCACAAAAAAAAATAGATTTTACTTACTTATTATTTATATACATTACGGTTAGAATACAACCCACACCAACAGAAAAATGATAATAGAAAAGTAGTGGCTTTATTTGACTTTTATCTGGGTTATCGCTCGGAATAAAAACTGTCTTTTGCTCATTTCAGATAGCGCTGAACTCCAGCATCTTAAAATTTGACAGCTAGCTATATATTTTATGTAAACAAGCGATTTCTTTTACGCATAATTATTTATTGAGCCCAGTTGCGCAGCTGTTTACGGCAAAAAAACGGGGACCCATGTATTTGCCAAAGATGTTATAAGAAGAAAATTGTGGAAGAAAGCTCTCCGAAAAAAATTATAATCCGATATTTCGTCGAGACGATGTGCTATCCTTTAAAACACGTGCTAAGGACAGGGGAATCGTCTATCACTGGTAAAAAAGCAGCTTTAATAGTGTTACACTCCAATTCTCATACATATTTATCTAGTTTTCGTATAATTTGTGATCGACATAAAAGTGAACATAAACACTACAATGGCGGTTTAAAGAGGTACAACTGTGCTGCCACCTGTCAGCTTTCAGTTTTTAACCTCATTGGTCAAAAATAAATCATAAAATTCAATTTTAATTATGCTGTAAACACCTACAACTGAAGATCTCCTGGACACTTACAAAATCGGAATAAAAATCTTGTGGCAGGCAAAATAAAACGCAACTAAAAAGCATAACTAAACGAAGATCACTGATAAAAATTTAACGGAGGATTCCGAACGTAAATTAAAACGTCAAATTCTTTATCACAAAATTTTCAGTATCTACTGCAAAAGTGCGACGAGGATTTTATCAAACTTATCAATATATTTATATAAAATATATTAAAAATGCCGTTAATACGATCTGCAAACTTTAATTTATTTGTTGAAATAGTCGTGCGTATCATTTTAGTGTCCGCCTTTTGGTAAGTCGATTCCATATGTTGTTAGAATATTTACAAACATATTTTGGTAATTTATCAATGAAATATGTCTTCATTTGCCAAAAATCCGATTTATAATTGCTTTTCCATAGTCTAACTTTAGTTTGACAAAGTATTGTATTGAAAAACATCAATTTTCTGATAAGAAAAAATAAAAATATTTTAGGGCTTTTTTTAATGGTCGTCGCACCACGATTTTACCGTTGTTAGCTGACGAAGAGATAAGTGACATCATCAAAACCGTATCGGTTTATTGCCACAGTTGTCATTGGCAACACTAATTAAATGTGATTTGCCTTACTAATTATTTATTTAATTAATTTTATAATTAGTATAAATGAGCATTTAATTGATTCAGAAAAATGTCCAGTTTTGTAACAGAAACATAAATTCCCGCCTGTTTTCTCCGTAAGGGTAGGCATCAGTGTATAGTACACCTGCATTTCTTCATGAATTATGTTCAGTCCAAGGTAATATAAGAGCCTAATTAGCCTATAGGCATAAATCTAGCGTCCAGGCTATTACAGGATACTACCACAGATTAATACAGATGGTTCACTCTGCAAAATCATTTAAATAAAAACTGTCTCTTGCTATGACACAATAAAGTGCAATTCAGGTCATACAGCGCTAATTACTTATAGTTATATTTACCTAGAACTTGAAGCTCTTTCTATCGCGTTACTCTTATATCTTCTGACTATGTACGCTAACTGAACTAGCCCAACAAGCCGAGTCGCAGCGTACTTGTAGCTTCATACCTAAAATGTGGAGTGCACCTTCGATACTATTCTGTGCTACTACTGAGAATATTTCGATGGAAAAACCTATGATGGATAGAACCCAACTAATGGATTGGACCTAAGACTTAGTGCTCCACAGTTTTTCTTAAACACTAGCTTCTGCCCGTGACTTCATGTGCGTGAAATTTCTTATAAAGATATCCAATGACACTCGACCATACTGTAGCTTACAATTAGTGAAAGAATTTCCTGAATCTTATCAGTAGTTCTTAAGATTATATCCAATAAATATGAACTCACTATAGATAACGCTGAAACATTTCATATGCCTGTGACCCATACCCTTCTAACCGGAACACAGCTTCAACTAGCTAACCTAACCCATTTAGTCAGGGTGTCGATTAGTTACGGCTCGCGTGTGATTTGTCACAGTTCCACCTGGTTAGTTTAGTTCAGGGTATCCTAGCTTCTGTCGGGAGGACAAAGCGTGGCTTACGCATAGTGTCCAGCTTGGGAGGAGGCGTGGTGCCCTCGTTTCAGAAGTGGGAAGCGGCCTGTCGCTGCCGGCTGTGATTCGTTCCATGGTCGGCGGCGCAGCGTCGTGGGACGCGGTGATCTCCTTCTGCGAAAGTCTCATATCGCAGAAGGAGGCAGCGGAAAGGGAGAGGGAGATTTCTAGTGCTCTCCGCGTACCGGGCGTCGGCAGAGGGAAGAAATAATGCCCTCTTCCGGTCCCCCATAAATGGGTCCAGGGACGGTGGACTCGGGGAAGTCCGGCGCCCCCTATTATATAAAACCTGAGGTGGTAGCGCGTAATGTTCCACGCGCGCTACTCTTACACGTCGCGGGGGGAGTCAAACACCTCACCCCCCCGCTTGACCAGAAGGACCCCGCAGGGGCGGGCTGGCACCAGTTTGGGGCTGCGTTGAAGAGTGCTTAAGTGCCCCCGTGGCCCTCAGTGCAAGTGTGCGAGGGAATACGGGGTGGTTTTAGTCAGTAGGAGTCTGACAGACCCCTCCATCCATGAGGATTTCCACCCCATTACCGAAAAAAGGGGTATCCTAGCTTAGATACTGCGACCAACTGTTAGAAAAAGCCAGAGACTTAAAAAGAGGCTCAATTATTAAAAAAGTGTGCATTACAGAAGCAAAAAAAGTTTGTACAGGTTCATTCATTTAAAAAAGCGTCCATCATTAGATGGGCAATAAGTTTTTAGAGGATCAATTATATGTTTCCCTTTATTTACTACCTTCCAGCTACATGGAAACTATGCAGCCGTTCATTCGTGTGATACAGAAAGCAGAGCTGGAGTCTGATTTCATGTATCCCCACATGGACTCATACGTCACGGGGGCTATGCTGTGGACTACAGTTCTTTCTGTACCTTGTGTGCTGTCACTAATGGCTTGGGCTGTCTGTAACGACTGCAATGATGCCTTGGAGGTGAGTGAGTATTTTGTTACCGACTTCAAAACAAATCAACAAGTACGTTTTTTGATTCATTTGTTTACATTTTCATATGACTAACTTGCGCCCGCGTGTAGCTTGGAAATTATCCCTCGAGATCGTAATAACCGGATAAAAGTATCATAAATGTCTAGAGTGCGCGCAAGATAAGTCTGCGCGCGACTGTCAGGTGGTGCTGCCGCTAGCGTGCTTAAATCTATAGGACTGTAGATATTATTTAAAATATTAAATCTATATTAATAATTAATCTTAAAATTATTTATCTCATATTAATATTATTAATCTTATATTAATATTATTAATCGTATATTAATATTATTAATCTTATATTAATAGTATTAATCTTATATTAATAATACTAATTAAATTAATCATATATTAATTAATTAAATAATTATTCACTTAATTTTACTTAACATAAACTACAAGACGACATACTTATTAGTTCGGATTTTAGCCGCGTGCACTCGTCTCATTCTCTATTCATCTAGCACTATAAACCAGGTCCCGGAGACTACCTACCTGTCAAATTTCATAACGATCGGTTCAGTGGTTTTAAGGACCCGTTCACATGTACCACAACCACACCACATCGCACCGACAAAATGTGGTCAAGTAATGATTACGTGTGAATAGTGTCGCTGCAGCTTCTTGCAGTTGCATTATGGTAACCACAAAAGTTCATGTCGTCACTGCTGTGGCCGGTCGCTAGTGCGTGGTCTCGCTTATGGTTGTGTTGTGGCTGCAACGTGGCCTTTCCCCCCACACAGTTGATTTTGACAGTCAAATGTGGTCCGTGTGAATAAACTATTCGTTTTCATACAAATTAGCGTTGTGGTGTGGTGTAGTTGTTACGCCCATGCCTAAGGGCCCGATCACACTGACAGTTTCTTTCGGATTTATAATATTAGTAGGTATGGATTTTTGTATGTTTAATTCAAATTCAAATTCAAAATATTTTTATTTCACATAAACCTACATGGGCACTTATGAAACGTCAGAAGCTAGGTGCACGGTTCCAATTGGTCGCTTCCTATGGAGAAGAGCCAGCAAGAAACTCCACGGTTACTCTTTTAAAAATAATTGGCCTTTACAATTCTTTCAAATAACAGTGTGACTAGGTATGGGAGGACAGTGAAGGTCTTTCAATAAGTACCAGGTACTTAAGAAAATAGAAAATAGTCAACAAATCTACAGTTCACTAAGCCTACAGTGTTCTCACATTCACAAAATAGAAAAGAATCTATACAAAAGATATATAAATTAATAAAAATAAAAACCTCTTTTAATTAAACGCAATTACATTATTGCTATTACAACTGTAATAAATCTGAATAATTATCATGTGCACAAAAGCCACTAATAAAGAGTTGAAATTAACTCGTAGTTGAAATTAATCTTTTCAGATCCTCCTGTCCTGGTCCCTAGCTCTTGGGATAAACGGAGTTTTGACAGACATGGTCAAACTGATGGCGGGTACGTATGCATGATGTTATAATACGCATGCAGGCGCTTTACTTTGTGTAAATAATTTCATCAGTCCAAGGCTCGGATACCGGTTAAATTGACAAACCGTTATTATGTATTTGACGCAAAAACCTTTATTGGAGCCTAAAACGGTTATTGGAGGCGACTCTACATAAAAGTTTTTTCGGATTAAACTGTTTAGAGCATAATAAACTAAAACCGGTTTTTTTTTTAAGTTTTATTTAGCGCGGCATCCTCACTAGTAGTCACACGATGCCGCGCGTTTACCGATACGCCGCTCGTCAAATAAACCGGTTAATTTGGGTCAAGATAAAGTTCTCAAAACATTCAACCGGTTTTTAACCGGTTCCGAGCTTACATCACTACTGCTCTCAAAACGGTGAAGGAGAACATCGTGAGGAAACCAGCATGTCCCAAAACCAGAAATTCGAAGACCTATGGCGTCTACCAACTTGCAATGGGCCCGTGTGGTATCCAGCCCGTCCCATCTTTGATTTACTCCCTCCGGTTGACGCCCTAAGCTAAGTTTCGTACCCCACACGGGGTGCCCTTAGCGAGCGTTCACCTAGTTTTAATTAGCATAGTTTACTGCCCTCAGCTGGAGGCTTTGGGTGTTGTAGCTTAAGGCAGCCACAGGAAAGCCCGGTTAAGTAGTCATGATCTCAGAGATCAACTACGAGATGCCCTATCTAAAAAAAAAAGGTCGCGTGGTAGATTACAGCCCAATTTCTCGAAGAGAGGAGGCCTATGTCCCAGCAGTGGAAATATTATAGGCTGATTTTAAGCACTTAAGACAATTCAGTTTTAGCTCTATGATGGCAATGCATCTGCGATGCCTCTGGTATTGCAAATTCCATCGATCATCAGTCCATATACGACGGTGACAAATTACCCCAGGTTCGCACAGATTTTTTGAAGTGAAAACTTCTTTAGGCACGTTGGGCATTTTTGAGATGAGTCTAAACCATTGATTCGACACCGTGATGACACCGACTTTTGACCATTAAAAAGACTTCAATGCGGTGCGTGGAGTAAAGGCGTCAACGCGTTGATTACCTCGGTGCCAATTTTTTTTCAAGTTTTCACTTTTGTCGGCACTCCCGGTGCCACGGTTTTTTTTTATGGCGCACTGGCTTTTATGCAAATGTCCGGCTTTATGTCAGGACTTTTCTAATTTTAAAAATGGTAACACTAAGGGATCTCGCAACGGTTAACTAGTCGAAGTGCGCGATTCGTATGAGTTTCTACCGACCAGATAAACTAAAGAGACTAGACCAGAGACTAGTCGTCACTGGTCGTGGCCGTCTAGTGCGCGAGATCCCTAAGTGCTCGTTTACGAAGACGCGGGGCGCTGCGCGTCGTTGGGCGGCGCGGGCCCCACTAAATTCAAATATAGGGCGTTGTATGACAGCGTTTATGGAGAACCACCATGTTATCCTCTTGGATACCATGGTGGCTTTCTCCATAAATGCTCTCTGATTGATTACATGAGTTAGGTTATACTCTTGTCTAACCTAACTCATGTAATCAACAACAATGACACACGATCTATGGCTGCTGGCAAAACTCAAAGCATTTATTTCAATTAAACCATTTACAGGCACTTTTGAATTGTCAAAGAGTCTGTCAGTTAGTCAGAAAGTTGAAGCTAATTGCCCATTCCAAAACGTAGATCTCTATGGAAAAGAACGAGCAAGAAACTCCAAGGACACTCTTTGAATTATAGATATTACAAAATCCTGGGTACATCATTCTTGTTGCTTCTATATGTGAAAAAAAATTACAAAAAATAATTAAAAGCAATTGAAAATAAGCCCTGGCAAATAAGAGATGACCAGTTTCAACTGACGGCGCCTGTTCACGAACATGACGCGTGGATCAGCACCATCCAGCTCAACCATTTTGTAGGGAACCCAATGATCCAACACACTCGCCACCATGAGCGAGACATTTAAGTGAGCATGACATATTCTCAACTGCCATGCTCTTTCAAGTCAACATCCATCTTAATAACTTAATAAACGGCTCCATAGTCTCATCTCTCATTTACAAAAATAAAAATGCTTCTAAATTATACAAAATTATAGTTTGCAATGTATTTAAGAAATTAATAGAATTTTACCACCAAAAAGAAAGAAAATAAGAGATGACCAGTTTCAACTGACGGCGCCTGTTCACGAACATGACGCGTGGATCAGCACCATCCAGCTCAACCATTTTGTAGGGAACCCAATGATCCAACACACTCGCCACCATGAGCGAGACATTTAAGTGAGCATGACATATTCTCAACTGCCATGCTCTTTCAAGTCAACATCCATCTTAATAACTTAATAAACGGCTCCATAGTCTCATCTCTCATTTACAAAAATAAAAATGCTTCTAAATTATACAAAATTATAGTTTGCAATGTATTTAAGAAATTAATAGAATTTTACCACCAAAAAGAAAGAAAATCATTACTAATTGGAGAGCATTCAACAATTTACTTGGTAAAACAAAAATAAACATTTAGTTCGTACTGTCAAAAACAAAATTAAAAAAGGGGAAGTGACTTTTTTGGCTAGAAACAGATTCTGCTGATCATTATTGTACTATTAAATTTCATATAAGGCAATGTTTGGCACCATAAGGTTAGCCATTATATCCTTACACACAGATATAGTACTATTTATTTGTAATGTTTTGTCATACTTCGTATTGAAATCCAGAAAATTAAAAATAAAAACTTTTTATGTTGATGATTCATTTAAATGCTTAAATGCTTTAAATTTAGATATGCCAAGTCTAGTTTTCAATATTTTTTTTATACCATAGGCCAAGACATCCTAAGAAATCACAAATAGACTTTAATTAATTTGATTTAAAATCCTTACTTAAATGACAAGTTATTTTCCGTGTCGGAGCGGTGCTGTTATAATGAGCGATGTCCTTTAGTAATAGCGTCCTGTTGGCATTATTTGGTTACGGAACTACGTAACCCTAAAACCGTTTTCTTTTTCAATTTTTCAGGGCGTCCGCGACCTGATTTCTTCTACCGCTGCTTCCCTGACGGAGTGGAAACTAAATATCTTCAGTGCACAGGGGATCCCACTGAAATCATGGAGGGCCGAAAGTCGTTTCCAAGCGGACACAGCAGTTGTAAGTAACTATAAGGCTAAGCGTATGCTGAGACTCAGGTGACGCAGGTCCACGTAGCGCAGAGCAGAGTTGATTTTGTATGCATGAACGTACTGACCGCTGCGTACGCTGTGTCTGTCCTGCTCTGCGTCTCGTTGTAGAGCCGGCACAAATTTCTGCGTGACGCGTCCAGGTCGTCACTTGTTTTTTTACACTGATTCATAATTTTGTTTCAATGACATATTGTTTGCACTAGCTAGGACGCGAATGTGTCTGTGTAGCTGCGTCGCAGCATGCGCTCGCGGCCTATGTCTGCCTCGCCTGCCCTATCCTGCTAACTCTGTACTGAGCTGTGCTGCGTCACCTGCATCTCAGCACACGCTTAGCCTAATTATCTATACTAATACAGGGGGCCCATTTACAGTGGGCCAATTTTATTTTTTTGTGTCCAAGGCATCCTATGGATTCACCTAAACGCAACTTACAAATCGGCAAATATAATTTTGCAGTTCCGAACTTCGCGCAGAAGGCTGCGCAATGACATTTTTTAGGAACTAAATGGTGACATGAGGCGAGTATGAGTGAGAGCACATCCGCGAAAGTTCAGACCTGCCAAGTTATATCGGCCGTATTGTATGTTCCACGAAAATAGTAGCTTAGAAGTTGTGATCTAAAAAAAACTTTGTTTTTGTTCGGCTTCTAAGGATCCCAGCATGATGTTAAATAGCCTTCCTCAAGAATTTGGCTATCAAATGCAAAAAAAAAAAAATGCGGTCAAGTATTTTTTGAGTATATCCATTTCAAATAAACATACAAAAAATCAAATCTTTTCTCTTTATAATATTAGTTTAGATAGTTTACTCTGGTATTCAGCTGCATCCGGTTAGATTGGAAGCCGATCCCAACATAGTTGGGAAAAGGCTAGGCAGAGGCTAGCAAGCTGGTAAGAATCAAATCTATACTTAATATTATTTATTTATTTTATTAATATTAATTATTATTAATATTTTTCGTTTATTCATTTGAAATCTTATTAATTTACATTTTTAAATATTTCTTAAAATAAAAAGTATTAAATTACATTTAAAAATATAAAAAATTGAGTTCCGCCGGTGTCAGGAGCAGGGTCCAAGCTACCGGTGGTTAGGGCTGCAGAGACAGGAACCTCCTCACAATGCGAGCCGTATCGAGGAGTACTGCTTTCTGAATCAGGCGCTTCGTCCAACCGCCTAACGAGAGCCCCGAGAGATGTTGATCGAGGCTTTCGGCCATCAGGCCATTAGCCGTTACGACAATCGGCACAATGATGGCTGAGCTCACATTCCACATGTCAACAACCTCGTGTGCTAAGTCGAGATATTTTATTATTATTTATATTTACTATTATTAATATTATAAAGAGGTAAAATTTGTTAGTAAGTTTGTATGTAGGGGGTAATCTCTGGAACTACCAGTCTGATTTGAAAAATTCTTTTTGCATTGGATTGCCCAATTCTTGCTAGTTTTAATAATACATCATGGTAACACCACACTGTTTTACTATCTTTTAGTGTCCTTCTGTTCATTGGGCGTTGCGTCCGCTTGGCTCTGCGGCCGCCTCGGCGTGTTGTCTCGGCGTAGAGGCAGCGGTCTGCGTGTGATCGGATGCCTCATGCCTCTCATGATAGCGGGCAGCATTGCCCTGTCCAGGACCTGTGACTATCATCATCATTGGCAAGGTATGTACTATCATCATTCTCTTGCCCATACTTCTCTGTGAGTCGTCATCTCGGTAGTCACCCCCTTTCTAGCCATATCATCTTTCACACAGTCCATCCATCGTTTCTTTGGTTTTCCCCTACTCTTAATATAGCCATCAACATTCATATTCAAATAAAAATCTCATGAAGGTATGCATAATGAAATGAAATCGTTCACTGACACACATCATTTACTTATCATCTAGGTAGGATTTATTTTAATGTTATCGTCCTTGTCTAACTTATGGTAAGCTAGACAAGGACGATAACAATAAAATAAATCAAAATACACTTCCTCAAACACTTCTCTCCTTAAACAACATCATTACATATAGTTTCTTGCTTCATGTTTATAATTTTATGTACATCTGATATTTAACGAATATATATATATATATATATATATAAATATATGCTTTATGTATCTGTGTATCTGTTGTATATGTAAATGGTACACCACTGACTACCTGCAGTATTGTCTCTCCTTTTCCATTTCAATCCATCCAAAGGTTATCTGTAAAAGATCGCTATTAGCGATAAGACCGCCCATTGTGTCACCCAATGTAAAATTTCTAAATTCATATCTGTAATTTTTATGGTGTACATAATAAAGAATATTCTATCTATCTATCTAAAATACAGTACACGAAAATCATAAAAAAAATAAAATAAAATGATTGATTTGAATATAGCTAATTTGGACAATAGGCATGATGACCAAAACTATTATTTTGTCCGTCAGGTAGATTATTAAAACATATTGGACACGTATTTTTTTCTTTTTTTACGTAATCAAAAGATTACGGCGATACATTGAGTTAAAATGTGCCATGACGTCACGAGTATGTAGATTTTATACTTACTTGTGACGTACCGACCCCCACTCCCCAACTTTAATGCGTTCTATCTAAGTCACTTTTATTAATATGATAAAGCAATTCAATTTAATTCAATTCAAAATATTTTTATTTCACATAAACCTACATGGGCACGTATGAAACGTCAGAAGCAAGGTGCACGGTTCCAATTGGTCGTTTCCTATGGAGAAGAGCCGGCAAGAAACTCCACGGTTATTCTTTTAAAAATAATTGGCTTTTACAATTCTTTCAAATAACAGTGTGACTAGGTATGGGAGGACAGTGTAGGTCTTTCAATAAGTACCAGGTACTTAAGAAAATAGAAAATGGTCAACAAATCTACAGTCCACTAAGCCTACAGCGTTCTCACATTCACAAAATAGAAAAGAATCTATACAAAAGATATATAAATGAATAAAAATAAAAACCTCTTTGAATTAAACGCAATTACATTATTGATATTACAACTGTAATAAATCTGAATAAATATCATGTGCACAAAAGCCACTAATAAAGAGTTGAAATTAACTCGTAGGTATATAATGTCAAATAATAGGATTAATATGTCAAGGAAGAATGTAAAAAAAAAAAGATAAAAATAAACATAGTAATTTGGGAGCAGTTAATAGACTCATACATAATTATGCCGTTAATGAGATACCAGGGAAGCCACATGTGCAGAAGGAATTATTGCCAAACTTCCTTGTCTTCAACATAGTCTTTAATTTTGTAATATGCTTTCTTGATACGCAAAAAATACGTGTCTAATTTTTTTTTATTATCTGACTGACGGACTAAATAGTTTTTTTTTTTGTATTTACTCTGAAACAGTTAATTTCCTCGACTTCGCTATCCCTACTGTGTACGCTGGAAAATACATGTCAGCGTCATGTTTTTAAACGTTTTTTTTCCAGATATCCTAGTCGGTTCCATCCTCGGTTACTCCGTAGCAATATTCTGCTATCGACAGTACTACAATCCTCTTTCATCAGACCTCGCCGGCATACCCTACATAGTTTCCTGCATTAACACAGCTAAATTCTTCAACGGAAAGCCTGATAGCCCAGTGAAGGATGCCAAAGAGGAGGCCACACCACTGTTGAACGGAAAGAAAGATGATAAATGGATTTAAATATTACTTTTAGTTAAAATATCAGGTTTTTAAATGGATATACCAGTTTTTTAAAGAAAATTCCAGGTTTGTAAAGGTAAAAACCTGTTTTTTTTTTGGGAAATACTAGAGGGTCAATTCCCGTAGTTTTAAGAACGTTCGCATTCCAATCTTTATCTGTCAAAAATACCTTAAATTTTCATAAATTTTTGACAATTGATTGTCGCCGACTAGATTTTGTTTTAAAATACGACAATTAGTCTTCAGGTTAAAGGTAAAAACCTTTTTTTTTAACCTACTGACCGCCCGAGTCGGATTAATACGACAAATGTTTTCGTGCCCGTACCGCCTGTCATATTTATACGACTGAGAACCTATGTTATTTTATTATTTATGTACACACAGTAAAATACATAGAGACATAGGGTTAGTGGGTATACATAGGGTTCTGTTTTGTTTTTTATGTCATTGCATGATCTTATTCGTCGTAGATAGTTATTTGTCGATTTATTAGCTGGGCGCTGTGAGCACGGTAAAAGATATAAAATCAAGCGATCAATAGGTTAAGCTTTTGTTTCCTAAGAACGGTTCTGTCATATTATAACAGCCACCATGAAACTGTCATTTTCACCTTTATTTGACATTAAGTCCAAAGATTTAAATGGTTAGATTTTCCCTTACCGTACTTAGTCACAAGAAAAACTGTCCATACTGAGAAGAATGAGCTCACACATTATTAAATAGCGTTTCCATGACAATCAAGTGTAGTCACTGCGTCATTGTGTCAGAGTTGTCAAAACTACACAGAAATGCGACTATCTTTTGACGCGGTAGGGCGAATCTAACGATTTAAATCTTTGCCGCTGCCTTCATTTTCATGACAGCTGTCACTGCGGCCGTTAGTGGCCGCCACCTAGGAAATCGTAGCTTTAATGGGAAAATACCAGACATGCGTTCCGTTCTAGTTTTAATTTAGGCATATGGCTTTTAAGTTATTTTTTATAAATAACTTTGATGTACTTACTGCTATATTTTGCGTTGTGATTAATAATAGTTTGGTTAAATCATGAGTACTTATAACTCTTTTAAATATAGTTTTACAAGGAGCTTTTTGGGGCGTGGCCAAAATGGGAAATAACGCCGCCATCTTAATTTCCCAAATATTTACCTACAGCGCCCTCTGTCAATGTCATTCAAGCTCAAATCATCCTTGTAGCACTCTGTGGTAGCATTTAATTTTACACTATTATTTCAATTTCAAACAGACTATAACTATTTATTTAAATTAAAGGTTTATACATCAGAATTCTCCAGCCTGCTTAGCTCTTTAGCATAGGCCTCCCCAGGCTTTTCTATAGCTCACGGTCGTGAGTTTTTCTCCTTCATGTCCCTCGCGCAGTAGTTCTCAAATCGTCTTCCCATCTTTGAAATGGTCTTCCTCTTTTCCTTTTTCCTTCTCTGAGATACCATTCTGTTATTCCTCTGGTCCATCTCTCATTTTTATTCCTGATGACATGACCTGCCCACTTCCATTTTAGTTTTTTTACTTACGTTTGTTTTTATTTCTTATAAGATTAACGCTATTATTGTTTGACGTTAAATATATTTTAAATTTAATTTATAAACTTTTTGGGGTATAGTGAGGTCATTTAACTAGACGTGTGACGGGAGTTTAGCATTGAGTTTTACAATCTATACTGATCATAGGTTTAGGTAGTTTAATAATGGTAAACAAATCGTAAAAAGGGTCTTTATAGATGACACTGTCTTGTTTAAAAATACGATAAACGATTTATTCAGGGACAATAAACAGCTACAACATGTGTTGAAACAGAGAAAAGATAATACAAAATATTAACAATATTGCAGCCCATTACATTATCCGCATATTAACAAAAGAAAATATGATAATGAGTGCCACTAGATAGGTGATAAATACTTACATCACATTGATAATAATTATTAATTACACCACATTAATAATAATAATTAATTACATCACATTAATAATAATAATTAATTACACCACATGAATATGAATAATTAATTACATCATGCAAAATAGAAATTCAATTGATTGCTTGGCAACAGAGTAATAATTAACATTGAAAACAAATAAATAATAAAATACTACTACTAGCTTATATTCCTAATAACATTTTTGTTTAATAATCATTTTCATAACATTACATTTAAATTTGGATTATGAGCATACAAAAAGATGAATATTAACACTTCAAGAGTTTCCTCTTTGTATTAATGTATGTTAAACTTTATCATTTACATATTCTTATACTTCTCTTCCTAGATGTAACTGCTTCAGCACAATTTTTTAGTTAGATTTATAATAATAATAATAATATAATATTTTGTAATCTGTCTATTTTAAAGAGTCCCAAACTCTAAACGTCAACGAATTATAACGTTGCTAAATTGAAGAGTACAACTGTGACGTAGCATGACAACTGAAGTGACAGGTTTTACGTTTAGTCGGTTACTTGACAGCTGTCTTGTGACGTGTTTTTTTTTTGTTTACCTTTATTTAACTCCTTAAACATACGGATTATAGTTACAATATCGAAAGAGCAGTACTACCAATCGCATGACTGCAAAATTCACTGCTACCAATCGCGTCACAGGTCAAGGTTAAATGAGCGCACTGTTTTTGAAACATAAGTAGAACTTTAATTTTTTTTCTTCGTCTTTCAATAAATAATAGTACTTACTTTATAAAAGTATTTACTATGTTTAAAATAGTTTAATAAATTTTTAGATAAATTTTATATTATTTCGCAGACACTATATTCATAGCTACTGAGGCTGTAAACCTTGAGAACCAGCACCCTAATTGCGTAACACACTATCAATCACTCCAGCCCGTCCCATCCTTGATGTCCTCCCTCCGGTTGACGCCCTAAGCCCAGGTTCGTACCCCACAGGGAGTGCCCTTAGCGAGCGTTCACCTGGTCTTAATTAGCATAATTGAATAACCCCTAGCTGCAGGTTTTAAGTGTAGTAGCTAAGCCCGGTTAAGTAGTCATGATCGCAGAGGTCAACTACGAGAGGCCATAACTAAAAAAAAAAGTAACTATCAATCACAACCTTAATAATTTTGAAGGATATTGCTAATCCGTTGCTTCATATGTATTGCTACTGTGAGTGTATTACGCAATTACCCTGCTGTGTTCTGTTTCCGTGTCGGAAAACAGGCTATTAGAGTATTCTCGATTTTTCTTGTGAATTTTCGCGTAAATAAAAATATAAATCAGTTAGTAAGGTGGTAGGGTCGAGTGTTCTGACCACAGAGCACGGAAACCTTGGCGGGCGCTTTCTAGAGGCGGTGCTAAATTCAATATTAATTATGTAACTAATATTTTGATGTGCAACTTTCCTTTCGCTTTCCTGCAATCTGTGGGAGTGATTTCATTAAAAGGGACGGTAGTGTGTAACAGGAAGCCGGGGAAGCGCGCGCTATTTGATTTGACCAATGAGCTCGCGCGGTGCTAGAGTTGACCGTCAGATGGTACCAACACTACCAACCCATTTTCCGAGAAGTTGGTACTGTCAGTGAAGATATCAGATGTTACACATCGTATGCGACTACGTTTTTTTTTATAGTTATAATTTCAACGAGTGTCCGTGGAGTTTCTTGCCCTTCTTCTCCATAGATACCTACTACGCTTTGGAATGGGCAACTAGCTTCATATTTCTGACTGACCGACCCCTTGACAATTCAAAACTGCCTGTAAATGGTTAAATTGCAATAAATGCTTTAGTTTGAGCGGTATTGTAAACAGTTTCGATACATTATGTATATACCTCTGCACATCCCTTCGGGGAAAACCGGCGTGATGATGTGACAGCGCGGCTATTCCGTGCTCTATGGTCTCGTCCACCATTTAATTTTTCGATTGTGATATTGTTTTTATAAACTTTACGAGTATAGTCATTTGGTTACCCAATTTTAAATTTTAATATTTTATAGTTAAATTTTTTTTAATATAAATTCATATAATTCCTGTTCGAATTATGTATTTTATTTTAGAGAGTTGTTTTTTTTTTAAATTTAATAATAAAAAAATAATTAAATTTATTTAACCATAATAAATGACATAATATTTGAACTTAATCTTGGAGGGAGTGCCTTCGCTGCCGGCACCGGCTCCCGAATTGGATGCCGGCGCCGGTTGCTGAATTTGCTGCCGGCGCTGAATTTGGAAAAAACAGCGGGAAACGGGTTTGGCAATTTGGCATATTGGAGTAGATAAGCGGGGTAGGCATAATTAATAAAAGATGTAATAAAACATTACTTTTTTCAGTATTATATTTCCATATTCCAGTAATCAAGTACTAAGTAGGTACCCGAATCCCAACTACTTAGATTAGGTTAAATATTTTTACTCGCAAAAAAGGTTCGGTTAGAACTGTGACCACCTACGTACGATCCGAGCGAGCGAAGCGAGCGGTGCCGCGACAGCGGCCGGCGAGTGCCAAAGACGACTAGAATATGTAGAAAAAAAATACTTTAGTTAGGGTTAGTTAGTTGGAGTTCTGAATACTGGAAGGGATAACATAAACGCCGCGCCACCGGTGTCCATTATTGAAGCCGGCGACACCGGCCACAGAGTATGTAAGGTGCCGGCAGCCGATGTTTTTAAACTCTTCTGCCGGCAGTAATCTCATGCCGGTTCCCAATGGCGTTATTCTTGGGAGCCGGCGCCGGCAGCGGAGGCGCTCCCAATCATAAATCCTTTCATGAATTAATAGCTCAATTATATTTTACTTATTATTTTTAACGAATTTTATTTAATAATGTTTAATTTTTGTTTTCTTTTATATTTTAGATATAATATGTGTCATTAAAAAAAACGCTTATTTAAATCGTTAAATTAACAAAATTATGAAGTTTTTTTGCTTGCATTGCAGACAATTTTACTTATATTATATATATTGATCAGTACTTGTGTGCTTTTAAGTGATAATATTTTAAATGTACACTCAGAAAAAATATTTTTAATTAATTTGACATCTTCCACGTCAATTTGCCGTGTTATGGCCATTTCATACTTTTAATTTAATGTTGTAGTCAGCCAATTTCCCTGACCTTGAAAACATTCCTGGTCATAAAATGTTGACCATTTCATATGTAGGTAGAATCAACCGCACGTGCATGGAAACAGTTTAATTTCGAAAGCGCACTCAAAGCAGGTGCGTGTCGGGCACGGGTCGGGACGGGAGTACGGCGGGCTTGTATAGAGGGTGAAATTGAAGTCATAGGCATCCTAAAAAAGGAAATCGCGAAAAAAAAAATTTACTGTGCCCGTCAGCACACGAAACGCGTACGCGGGTCGGGCGCGGAGCGGGTCGGGAGCGGGAGCCGCGCACGCTTTCCGTGTGCTGACATCCATATAATACAAGGAATTACAATATATACAAGCCCGCCGTACTCCCGTCCCGACCCGCGCCCGACACGCACCCGCTTTGTGTGTGTGTCTTGAGCTTTATTGGGTAGCAATAAGCGTAAGCTCTCGAAACACGGGCGCTTTTTATTGCAACTTTTTTTTTTACCGTACTCTGGATTTTCAACGCTCAGCTTAGCGCCGAGGTTTGAAAATCAAATTGTGCGTCTTTACAACGCGTTAGGATGTGCTGTGTTCTTAACACTCGGCTCGATGCCGAGATTTGAAATGCGCACCATTGGACTTTCAAATCTAGGTAGTCAGCCGAGCGTGAATGATTTGCGCGATAAAAAAAAACATCGCGTTGAAAAAGCGCCCGTGAGAGACATGGGCTAAGAGTGATTTTTGTAATTCGTGTTGACCATGACATGCAGTTGAACGTTTTTTGTGATTAAAAATAAGATTCTGGTCTCAGTTTCTAATCTTTATTTGTATTTTATTTTAGTTTTTACATATTTTATAAAGTGTTTAATATAAAGATATTATCATGTATGACGTATGTTTTTATGATATTTTTTGTTCTATGGGCACAGTTTAAATAAGTAACAGTATTATGTCTCGGTAGCGACCTTGAAATAATTCCTTACGACCGCCGTGCGTAACTACCACGCACTCAATACTATTGCATACTGATATACACTGCGATTTCGAAGCGCATCATTTCGGCCATTTTCTATGATGATTAATACTGTTACTTATTTAGACTGTGGGTCACATTTGACTACAATTATACAAGAATCTTATGGCGTGTGGCCAAAATCGTAATCTAGGCCGTCATCTTGTTTTTTCAATACGATTTAACAAATCCCCTGCCTCGTTGGTCTAGTGGTCGCAGCGCTACTGCTGCATGAGATCCTGGGTCCGATTTCCAGGTCGCCAAAAGATCCTTGTAGTACTGTATGTGATATCTATTTGTTTTATTTAAATTGTGATAATTGCTTAGGTATAAGTCAAAATATCATTAAATGATAAAAAATAATGTTGTATAGACCGTGCGCGACTGTTACTCACCGCCTGAGATATGTGAGCGGTGAGGCGGGGAAGGTAGACAAAGGCCAAGCTAAATCAGTCTGCCAATTTTGTCAATGGCGTCCTCCCCCGTCTCACCGCTCACATACCTCCGGCGGTGACTAGCAGTCGCGCACGGACTATAGTAAAAATTCTTTTGGTATATGAAAGTGAGCAAAAATAGTTCACTTTAAAGGTAGTTCATTATTATTCTTTTTAATAATAAATAACTGTTCTGTCAAATAAAAAATAACTAGGTACAGTATTTCTAATTTATTAATGTCCTTCGGTAAAATTCGTGTTTCGTCAGTCGTCGGACTTCCATTAGTTGCCCTTTGCACTTGGTGCAAACTGGACGCTCTCAATCGACTTGGAAGTATATAGAGTTGTTAATACTCTTAAATTTTAACTTAATGTAATTTATTTTAAAAATGGGAGGAAAGCTGTTAAACTCGCAGGCACGACAGATAGGAAAATAGTTTTACAGCTCTATATAGTTCACACGGAAATCAAAACAAAACAACAATAAAGTACTTAGTTCTGAATTAAAATTATTATGCACGATAAATCTAATAATTGATAAACATGGAAATTAGCATTCGTTTGTTCTTAATGTCCCTCGGGAATCATCCCATTTCCGAATACAAACGAATGCTTGGTGGGGTAAAGTGGAAGTACTCTCTTTTTATATGTAAAAAAGTCTAGAGATGTCGTGTGACAACCGATTCGAACGGAATTCCTTTCACTGCATATTATGTACACAAGCTGCTGCCTTGGCTTCGCCCGTGTAGACCTCTTTTTCTAAAATAAAACTAGATAGCCTCAGTTACTCCTTATAACATCAGTTATCTGCCAGTGGAAGTCCCGTCAAAATCAGTCCAGCCGTTTCGGAGATTAACCGGAACGAACAGACAGACACACAACATTTTAAAAGCTGTTATTTTGACATTAAAACAGACACTTTAATTTTATTTATTTGTATCTAGCAGAACTGTCGTGACGGTCAAAAAGTTACACTTTTTCGGTTTAGCTCTCATTCGCCAAGTGGGCAGTGTTAGCTTCGTGAACACGACGCCGGAGCCGCACAGCAACCGCACCAGCGCCACATCGCAGCCGAGCCTCCGGGCGTGGGCGGTGCTACGTAGTGAGATATTATCAATTTTTTTCATCTTTCGGTACGGCGCCGGTGCGGCTTCGGCATCATGTACATGAAGCCTGACTAACGTTTGATAAGGAATTTCGTCCCAAACACTTTTCCTTTTTTTTTTAAGTAGACCATAGATATTTTTAGGCACTACACTTGTAAATTTATATATTATACATTTAGCACGATTTTTAAATTTATGCAATCACTTAAAAATAGATCTTTGTACTATTTTCATCAAAATAAATAAAGTCGTTATTCAATAGAATTGAACATTTTGACTGTGAATTGTTGTAGATAACCGATAACAGACAATATTATACCTACTAGTATAATATTGTCTATTCCAAAAGTATCGGATGAATATGTAAACAAGCGTAACGGTTCAGAAAACGTACCTACCTGTGGATGCCAATTTGTAAAGCCACTTACAAATTGAGTACTTTGTGATTCGATTATTTGAACACGAAATTCTAATTTTAAATTATATAACCATAATGATATTTTCATGGCAAGTGAAAACATCTTCAAGAAAATACAATTAATTTAGGCAAGACCTTGCAGAAATCCATTATAAAATACAATAGACGTGGATAATTATTTAGTAACCGGTTCCGCTTAGCTATTCTTAAAGAGCCATAATAAAAACGCAGAGCTGCGTCCAGCGCTCGGTGCGGCAACACGTCGTGTTCGGGTTCGTGACAAGTCAATCGTCATCCTGAGGTTGTCTCATTGAGAGGTGAAACACGTGTCGATTTCTTGCAGGGTTTTTATTGCTCTTTAGGAATAGCTAAGCGGAACAGGTTACTAAATATATCCACATCTATTGTATTTTATAATGGATTTCCGCAAGGTCACACCTTAGTCAATTAACTATCTAACATCTTAAAGTTTATTTAAAATTGAGGTTAATTTTATAACCTCGATGTTCATATACAATTATATTATTGATGATGATGATGTTTGAATAATATTATTAAATATTATTCAAACAATAATTGTTGGAAACAGTGGTAAGATATAAAGTTGAAACCTTCTCAATATATATGAATGTGTTACAATTCCCTTTGGTAAGTGATTGCAGAAGATTTTAACTTGAACAGGGTTTGTTTACACTTTCGTCAGATACTGAGCGAATAGACTATAGAATAAAATACTTCATTTATTTCAGACAGAGTCCATAGGGATACTCTATAGGTACTTTAACTTGAATTTAAAATCTTAGATAATTTGAACTAAGCCGAAGCGAAGCGGCTTTTTCCCTGAACATATCTGTTTCGATTTTGCCGCCTGGCTGTACCGAATGATGTCAGCCCAAACTTGAAAGTGTGTAAACTCTTATCTGTACCCTAATTGCGTAATACACGATCAATTACAATTTGTTTCGATTTGAAACAGATTGCTAATCCATTGCTTCAAAAGTTGGAAAAAAAAATCTGCTCAACAACGTAAATAACGCATTGAATGTTGTTGAACTGTCAAAATGAAACAAATTAGGCATAATCGTTTACGAAAATAAGTTACGCAATTAGGGTACAGAGTGACATTGTGAATTCGGCCCTAGGGATGAAGATTAATTTTATGGCTCACTTACAGAATAGACTTTCGAGAACTAGAAATTAAATAGATTCAGTGGTGTCCAAAATATCATAATAACTTTTCAATGTATGTGATGTGACATTTATGTACCTAAAATGTAATATTTTGAAGAAATTCCTAAAAAATAAACATTCCATAATAATAGAAATTGTTTTATTTTAACGCTTAGGCCGCGTATATTAAGGTGCAAACTGAGGGCTTCGCTGCAATCAGAGTGCGTGCCAGCTCCAACAGTCTCCTGGTTGTCATTGCTAGTAAACTGGATTGTCCTTTCATTTACTTTTTAAGCCAGCTGCATGTTCCTACTAATGACTGATTGTTTTCAGATCATGGAACTTTGTTTTTTTTTTATAAATATTACTAACATAGTTTGTAAGTAAATAGTTACTAATGATATGAGTCCATATTACTTGAAAATAAATGTTTTATTATTATTAGAAAAACGCAGAAAATAATTTCAGTTAACAGCACCTATGACTAATTTGAGTCTATCCAGCACTTTAGTACAGTACCCTAATTGCGTAATACACGATCAATCGCAATCGGTTTCGATTTGAAACAGATTGCTAATCCATTGCTTTATAAGAAAAAAAATCTGCTCAACAACGTAAATAACGCAATGAATGTTGTTGAACTGTCAAAATGAATCAAATTAGGCATAATTGTTTACGAAAATACGTTACGCAATTAGGGTACTGGATTCAGTACCTACACAGGTTGAAATTATTCATCGGTTATAAAATAAAAAAATATGCTGTAGGTACTATACATTTTAACCGCGTAGTTTATTAGTTTATATTTCTACTTTTGTTTGAAACAGCAGATTCTTTTTTAAATAAATAATAAAAACTTGCTAATTAAAACTAGGTGAACAACAAATTGAGATGTTGCTGCTTTAGTTACAATCATTTCTCTGTCAACAGTCCCTTGAGAAAAAAAAAAATGGGAAAATGGCTTGCAGAATTGTTTACTCATGCCAACTTCAGAATGTATTCCTTCTTCAGGAATCGTCTGCTCAGCTACAGGAGTAGTCTGTTCTAGATGACTCTATTCCACAGGAATAATCTATTCTTAAAAACTCTATTCTACAGGAATAATCTGTTCTGTGCCAACTTCAAAAGGTATTCATTCTTCAGGAATCCTCTCTACTACAGAAATAGTATGTTCTTGAGGACACTGTTCTTTTTTTCGGAAATAGTCGGTGGGATTTTTTTGTTTTTCAGAAATAATCTCACCCTCATCAATTTCATCCCCAGAGCTACTGTCTTCAATAATGTCTACCTACCTCTAAATATCATACATATTATTTGTGACATACTTTTCACGCGCAGATCGCCTGGTATGAGTCTCAAGTCACGGATGACGATGACGTCGTAACTAAAGGCGTCAAATTTATCATCATATTTTATGAATTCTTTGAAACTTTTTCTTACTACATTGCTTTGGGTACACCGATTAGATATTTGACTTTGAGAATTTAATCCGTTTTGATTTATTATCTTTTGTATGCGTGCTTTAAGTTTAATGTAAGATTCGGTATCATCCTTTCTAAAATTATGGGTGATTAATTTACCAAAGGCAATCAATATTTCATCCTCATGGTCTTCTACTTGTGAACTTTGACTCATTCCTGTCATGCGTGGTGATGATAGGCTACAATTATATGTATGCATCATTATTTGTGCCATACAGCGCAGGCGCCAGTCGACTGTTATATTTGTAAATTCGTTGATAACGTGGTAACTAAAAGCTTCATACTTATCATCATTTTGTACGAATGCTTTCAAACTTTTTCTATTTAGAGTTTTCTTGACGATAAACAATTCTATTACGTTTTAGTAAATCTTGTATGGCTCTTTCAAGATTTACGAAAGATTCGTTTTCAAACGTTTTTAAATTGAGGGCGATTAATTTACCATAGGCAATCAACATCTCTTCCTCCTCATCATCATCACTTTTACGGTTTAAGTATAAAATTGAATCGTCTGAATGGATCGGCCTGAATGCATATCCCTCAAGACATTGGGTCAATGATAAACGCAAATGAAGTACCTAGTACCTACTATATACGTATATCTTCAACAGCAGTAGCATACCTACTAAGGTTCAAAGTGTGAAGTCAGTTCATACTCGGGAACAGACCTCCTCTCTGTAACACGGGAGTGGGTCGTAATCCACCACGCTGCCCAGTGCGGGTTGGTAGATGTCACATAACTTCGAAATTTTGGTTCTAGGACATTCTGGTTTCCTCACAATGTTTTCTTTCATCGTTTTGAGAGCAGCGGTGTTGAAATAATTTACACAAAGTAAAGCGCCTGTCTGGGATAAAACCTATGACCTACAACCCGTCAGTTAAAGCCGTTACCACTAGGTCACCAATGTTCAGGAAACATAAAATAATAAAAACATCCGAGGGGCCTCGCGTGTCTAAAGTTTATATAGTAAGTATCTAAGTAAAAAGTGTTTTATTCAGCGTTTTTGCCGTGTTTTTGTTGAGATAACACGTAATAATCAATAAATCCTAAGAAATTGTGATCGTGTATTACGCAATTAGGGTAGGTACCGTACCCTAATTGCGTAACTTATTTTCGAAACCAATTTTGCCTAATTTGTTTCATTTTGACAGTTCAACAACATTCATTGAGTTATTTACGTTCTTGAGCAGATTTTTATTCCAACTTATAAACAATTAGGGTAGGTACTAGTTCTCTCTTCAACTTTACTATCAATGTCGACAAAGTAACTATTGTTTCTATATTTATCGCAAAACGAAAATCTGTCCTATTCGAGGCGGGGGTGCTTAAATTCTATTATTATTTTGTAGTTAAGACTCGTGCAAACTGGCGCGATATCGCGGGCGCTACAGGTAGCGCGACCCTTGTAGCGCCCGCGATATCGCGCTGGTCTGCACGAGCCTTTATTCTTGTAAGTCATTGTAAAAGAATGAATCCCAAAACCAGCACTATGCTTGGTGTATGGGAGACACTTCTTACCTTCTGCTAGGGACACATGGGCATGTGCCCCTCGCAGAAATAAATCCTGGATCCGCTCTTGCTTGTACTTAAAGAAAACTGACTCACCCAATACCGAGACACTGCTTCAACGCATTGCCATTGTGGCACTCGGAGCGTCGAAATCATAGCGGTCGGTGCCACGACGCAAGACCTCGGCAACGCCCGTGCGGCCTTACTATACAGGGTGTCAGGGACATCGACGCGAAAACTATTAACATGGATTCAGTACATGATTCTGAACCCCCTTACATTGAAATTTATCGACGGATAGACCAACAAAAGTGAAGATGGACAGGTCACATGTTACGCGACCCACAAGAGAAATGGTGTAAAATTGTTATCAACTGGTATCCTAAAGATGGCAGGAGAAGCAGAGGACGCCAACAAACAAGATGGGAATATGATCTGAAACTCACAGGAGAAGAATAGTAAGTGACAGGTCCCAATGGAAATTTTTAGAGGAGGCCTATGCCAAGAGGCAAACTGAGCTTCGGGACATATTATAAAAAGAACATATTGTACTCATACTTATGAGAAATTCAGAATAAAAAGGCTTATTATTGCTCCACATATGTCTATAGATGATAGTAAAAAAAGCACAGTAAAATCTACGAAAATATAATTTATTAAAATAAAACTTTGGTATTGCTATCATGGCACAGTTTTCAAGGAGGTGCACATACACTTGTTCGTATCACATAGCGTGAGGCTAAGCTAAGCTGCATAGCTATTTACAACCATCCGGACAGGTTGTCGAATCGAAAATGACGTTTTCAATTACTGCCTTGCATGAAGAATGACGGTCTTCTTCATTTGAGTTTTGGATTTGTGAGCAGACTTTGACTCTTGATACATTGATTGATGTTCGATTCAGCACGGAAGCGTATCTAACGGTTGTGAATAGCTATGCTGAGCAGTAAAAATCATCTGCCGATCAGCTCGAACCAGAAACAAGTGCATGTGTCGCTTTACAAAATATCTACTTACTTCATTCTTTAAAGCGTTCGCAGACGGCATACAATCGGAGCCCGATTTTTTATAGGAAATGAAACAGTAAAGATCAAATACGCCGTGTGCGAGTGCGCTTATAGAAGAAATATATAAGAAATTAATTTAAATAGAAAACAAATAAAACAGGCATTTTAGTAACCATACAACAGGTAGGATACACAATTATCTACTCCTTAATTAAGTTTCTTAGATATGTATCTTAATAATATAAAAATCTCATGTCACTATGTTCATACACACTAATCTCCAATTTCAAAGAAATGTTGTTAATGTGTATGGTTAGTTCCAGTTTGAAAGATAGGAGTATTGTATCCGCTCCATGCGGAACGGGCGAGTCGCTAGTATTATTTTATATTTACTAGCAAAAATAATAATATGAAAATAATAATATTCAGGGCAATATTATCAATGACTAGTTAACTATAGTCCATTTTGAGACTCGTTCACAATGCCCCGTGTCTGGACACAGCCTGTTAAACGTAGTCCCGCTGCCAAAGCCCAATATCTCTCTCTCTTCTTGAATTCTATATGTGAATGTGCTTTCATGTGTACCAATGAAATGGGCCGCATATGAGCATATGATTTGGTCAATTATTGCTATTCCACCGTCCCCATATTCATCTATTATTGATGCACTTGGTAAGAAAAAGTGTATTTCGAACCCAAGATCAGTCAATTCGTGTTCAAGTTTGTTCAATTCAGACATTGACGCATCAGTTGCAATAAAAACTTTTTTAATGTTGCGTAGTTTTTCTAGTGTATCATAGATCTGTTTTGCAGTCCCTGATATTGATGGGACGTCGTTCCCACGGCTGCGGGCAAAGTCTTGCCTCCTCCAGTGAACACTTATGTAGGTTTTGCATCTATCTGCTTTACAATTTAAATATTGCGATATATACTTTTTGGCAATCTTGACAAGATTTTTGTTAAATTTCATGCTCTTTCGACAGTCCCAGTAAGCTTTGGTGCCATAGTTGTCATGAAGAGGAATCTCCCCATGAGAAAACATAATTTTTTTACTTTGGGGATGCAATGATATCAGCTCCCAAAGTTTTGAGTTCTTTCCTTGAAACTTAATACATAAGGTTTCTTTAACGGTCACGTTATTATAGCCCCAGAACTGTCCGCTGTGACTGCAATCACCCACTACCTTCCATTTTTCCTCGAAAACGCCATTTTCAAAAGCATCTTCATAATTTTCCAGTACATACAAAATGTCAAGTTCTAACACCTTTTTCTTAGTTTTACTGAATATTTCGTGCATTTCCACGACTGGAGCGTACGATTTAAGGGAATCAATATCGAAAAATTGGCTCCACGATTTCGGATCTCGCCGGTCTGATTTCCAATGAAAGAGGTTATACCAAGGAGGTAAAACTAGCTCCCAGTTGTCTTTACCTCGTTTTTGAGCTTCGGAAAGCATTATCGCGAACCTCATGTAAACGTCCCTGCGTAGATTAAAGCCTTCGGGAGGATTAACGTCATAAAAAATCTGCTTTTTGCCATTGTTATCTACGATTTCGTTCTCGCAGGTTTTAGTCTTATCACAGTATTCTATATTTACTTCGGCAGCGTTAATAACTAAATTGGCAATAAATATAATTATAATGATCATTTTAAAGCTTATTTATTAGATAAAAACATATAAAACTAATGCTAATGTATAATAACAACTTCCCAAACAATTTTTTGGTATTCGTTTATTTCATGTCGAGTCAACTGTCAACCAGTGTGATCAGATTAAATTTTATGAAAATACCGAGGCACCTCAAAAAATACTGAAATATACCGACTTACATGACAGATATACCAATAAAAATACTGATTTTCTTAACACGTTTTATTTATTCATACTCACAATAAATGTTAGAGTCATATTTTAACATCCTTTTCGAAAGATTCAAATTTACACAACCTCCTTCATCCTTAACACCTTGCTTTGTTTTTAAAATAGCTGACACGTTTTTGTTTATAAATCTGTTTCTTTGGTCCGTTTTTATTAAATTTATCTGTGAAAATATGCGGTCGCATGCAGCATTCGACACCGTTATACATAGAAGAGATTTACTAAAACTAGTTATATTTTTCTATTTTAATATGCCATCACTGTTAGAAAGCCCAACTTCCACCCAAAATTGTTCACACGAGATGGGTAAGCCAGTGCTGGAAGATTGTAACAAATCACTTACGTCGCGATCAAACTTTAGGGTTCTATATTCTTCGTCAATTAACTGCATTTGTTCTGGCTGTACTTCGCATGGGAAAGTTTCTATCACATTTCGTAAACTGCGAAATTCTTTATGCACGGCGGCAGTGTGTGGGTCAAGAAATTTCAGTTCTCGAAAAACTGGATTTCAAAAGGCAAACGTGATTTCAATTGCGTGCTCAACTCAATTAAAAATGATTGGCACCTTCTGAAAAACTCAGCAATCTGTTCTTTCATGTTTACATTTTCCCTGTGTTTGATTAATTCTTGGCCTACTTGAATACCTAAGTACATATCTTTCAATGGCAAATAATTTACATTAGACTTTGGGTCTAACGTAAATACATTGTCCGTACGTTTGATGTAATTAGCTTTCATGAAGCAACCCAAAATCGACAAGTACATACTAGATGCATCATCATACAGTCTATCAATGCACAGATAGTCGCCTTGAAAAATTATGTTAAATTTATTTACAATCGGCAAAATGTAGTCCAAAAAGTAAAAGTACAATTTGTTTATATCAGTGGTAAAAGAATTAAATAAAATTTCTGATGACATATTGCGATCACTCAAGTATTGGTCTTGAAAGAACAATTGCAATGCCCTCCACTGCTCAATATTATTCTACTAATACAGGCATGAAGTGAAAGCCACCTTATGTCGTAATGACGCAAAATTCTGTGATTTTCAGTGTCTGTGAAATTTTGGAACTCAGCTAATTCTCTTTGACGCTTGTTGCTTTGAGAAAAATATCCTTAAACTTTTTTTACTATTTGTTCTAAATTTCTAGGCAGTATTTTACAGGCGTGGCTAACACTTAATGCTGCAGAGTGACAAACACATTTTATGAAAAAGCACTTTGGGTTTACTTCTTTAGTTTTTGCAACAATGCCAGAATGTTGACCATATAACACATTCGTAGTATCAGCAGCGAATCCTATTACGTCTTTTATTTCTAAATCTAATTCGGATAATTTTGATGACAACGAATTAAATAAATGACCTGCGGTCTCACCACTTAAATCAACTAAATCAAGGAATTTGGTTTGTACAGTACATTTGGTTTCAGAGAAGTATTTAATTACTAATGCCAATACTTTGACTGTTGCAACATCTGTACTCTCATCGATTATAATTGAATATACTGGTTTACCTGAAGGAGATGCAGTACCAAGTATGTCTTCAATCATATCTTTTTCGAAATTGGGTCCTAAAACATTATAAGTTATAGCGGCTGCTTTGGTTCTCTTGCAGGAAAATTCTTTCGCAATATCGGAATCGGTAAAACACTTCACTAAGATGGTCCATAGCTCTAAATGGGATGTTGTGTTCCGACAGAAAACTACATAAACGCAGCTCAGCTTTCTTGACTTCGTCTTTCAATGGGGCCTTTTTGAAAAATGCATCAACCTGAAAATTTAAAAAATACTTGGTTGCTTAATTTTTTTCATAACAGCGCCGCATTTCATAGCTGTTACCTAACTGATTTTGAGAAACAAAACTAGGATGATCCATATGATATCCAAACTCTTTGAACTAGGTAAGTAAAGCGAGATATGCTTACCTTTGACTGTCCTTTATATTTTATCAAGTTCGATTTATGCTTTTCAGTATTTGCATGCTGTTTTATAGATGCTAATCTACTTTGCAGTTTCGCATTGCATGCTTTGCAAAATGCGGTGAACTCGTCATCTTTATAACGTGAAGCCACGAAGAAAATTCCGGAATTTGTTTCCACTTAGCTAAATAACTTTGCTGAAAACTAGACATGTTGTCCGGATGAATGCAACTAAGTAAATAAAAACAACGAAAATCGCGTTCGGGGAAATTCCCGAATTATTGAAAGAAAGTCCTCAAAGATTAAGTCGAATGCAGGAGAGACAATCATTTCACTTGAACCGTATTAGACGATTTGATACTAGTAATAAAGTATCTTTTAAGTTTAACTACTACCTATTCATGGAACTGAAAACTTAAAAACTAGACGTTGTTTTGATAATTATAGATAAACTAGCGGTCCGTCCCGAATTCGTCCGGGTAGACTGATATTCATGAAACACAACGAATTTGAATGCATGCAATCTGGAAATTACGCTCTATCTAATAGTGCAAACCGCATAAAAATCGGTCCAGCAGTTGTAAAGTTTTAGGCGAACATGCATTCTGCAAGTCTGATTAATACTATGTATTGATTGATAATTGTACCAGTAGTATTACAATACTACAACGCCGGCAACGGCCGTCTTTCTTGTCATATCTGTAACTTACTCATCTTTGCTCATAGATAACATGTATAAGTATAAACTAAATCCGGGAAAGTCCCCAATGTTCGCGTTCCGGGGAATTCCGCAAACATTGTCGCAAAGACGATCACTCACTACGGTGTTGCCATAACTTCAACCAAAATATACCCAAAAATACTGACGGCCAGCAATATACCTGAAAATATACTCATGTTCGGAAAAATCGATGAAATATACTAAAAAAGTATTAAAATACTGAATCTGGTCACACTGCAGTCAACGTCAACGTCTTGGTTTGTTTGACAATAAGTAATATATATATTACATTATTCACTCCTTCGATTCCTCCTTTTCCTTATACTGATCCTATATCCGTCCTATCCTAAATTCCGATCTAATATAATTAATAATAATAATATTTTCAACTTTGTCTCTTCGAATTAAAAAAAAAAATACATGACATTGGCTAATGCACAAACCGTGCGGTGCGAAGCCATGATAAAAAAATAAATAAAAAAAATATATACATTAGTTTTAATTTAATGGTCTGGCTACTGAGGCCTTTAAGGTGGAACCTTCGACCATGCCCGCGAAATTCAAATTTTCTTATGTTTTTTTTCATTTTGTAGGTCAGTCTCAGATCTCATGTTAATGATTGATTGATTGGCGGTCATAAAAGATGGCCTCCCTCCATTTCTTCCACATCTCACGGTTACCTAAATAACATATCAAATTATTTGCTGCTAAGAATGTCAATTTCGTGAATTTATGACATTATACACCATCACTGAGAATTGTATTTACGATTTTAATTATTAACATTCTGTAAATATATATTTATTATTTTTACGACCGCAAATCAATCAATCATTAACATGAGATCTGAGACTGACCTAAAAAATACAAAAAACGTAAGAAAATTTGAATTTCGCGGACAGGGTCGGCGCTTTCGCCTTAAGTGAAGTTTTTTTGAATAAATGGGAATAAAAACTGCCACTTGCTCACTTCAGATGGCGTTGATATCCAGCGTCTTATAATTTGACAGCTAGCGATTTTTTTTTTGTAAACAAGCGATCCCAGTTGAGCAGCTGTTTACTGCAAAAATACGGGGACCCATGTTTTTGCCAAAGATGATACAAAAAGAAAATAAATTGGAACCCTATATTTCGTCGAGACGATGTGCTATCCTTTAAGACTTTTAGGAGAGAAAGTGGTATAAAGGCATAGATATAATAAAATAGTATAAAGGTGATGCTACCAAGAGAACTAAATCTATGAGCTTGACTCTGACCACCACCCGGTAGTCATGAGATTAGACCCCCGCATAGGTCTCCCTGACCCTAATTCTCCCCCTATCGCCAAGAGGATCACGGACTGGAAAGTAAGCACACAGCTGATATCCAACACACGTCCGCGTCCCGTCAATTGGACTCTATCCCCGACCTCTTCAACTCTATCGCTGACACGACGTCCGCGATCGACTCACTCGCTGATCACGTACAAACCGTCCTGAACGAATGTTCAAGGGAAGTTCCAGCGACGGATGACCGTCGCTGGAACTTGCCTGACGATATGCGTGCATTACTGACTGAGAAGAACGCGGCCATTCGTGCCTACTACTACTACTGGAACTACATTTGTTTTAATGCAATTTGTTGCAATTACGTAGACACTAGCGACTATCAGACTTGAGTGGTGACGCGGGTATAGCGCTGCGGCCGCCCGTAGCGTATTTGTGTTCGTCCTACAACACATTAGAACCAACATTACGGCATAGGAACTATTAACAGTGTATTTGCATATATCCTGTGCTGTCTGTGCACCACAGTGACAGTAATGACAGATGATATTTCATAGAAAATTACAAACAGATGATTGAATTTTTGGGTGCTACGTTTTAAGGTTATAAAAATGTTTAGAAAGATAAGAATAAAATACTTCACATCTTTGTACGCTAATTACACAACTAGAGTAGCAGTTGACCCTAACCTAAAAGAGAATTTTGAAACAAAAGTCTTCAAACCACGGAAACATCCCGGTACAACGCGAATCAAAGTAGCCTGTATTCCTTCTGATATTCAGAACGCAATTAAAATAATTTTAGACGATGCTGGGGCCAAGGCTTTTTACCAGGAAAGCGTAAATCTAAGTAACTATATCCGCTCACGGCATCTCCCCCCAGAAGAAGGAGAAATCGATGAAAAAGCACAGAAATTTCACGATACCATTTCGAAAAAAGTTTATTCGAACGTAAATCAAGAATTAACAGGAGACGAACAGAAATTTTACGAAAAAAAGGTTCAAAACAAAGTGTTTAGTGCATTGAAGAAGAATGTATACCGTTGGGGCAATATTGCCTACGATAAGCCGACCTGTTTGCAGTATCTTATGAGTAGAGCTGCTCCTGAATATGCTGTCCTAGTACGAATTTTAGATGAAATAAGGAAATTTAACCCAGACTTCAAACCTCGGAGTTTCTTCGACTTTGGCTCCGGTGTCGGCACAGGAACGTGGGCAGTGAATCACTTCTGGAAAAATGATATATTTGAATATTTCTGTGTTGACACTTCACCTACAATGCACGAGCTAGCACGTCTCATACTATGCCAAGGCAAAGACAATGTTGAGATGCCTCTAAAAGGATATTTCCAACGACAATTCTTACCAGCATCTACAGATCTGAAATACAGTATAGTTTTATCCGCATACTCGTTATTTGAACTCCCAAGTATGCAATCAAGGTTGGAAACCATACAAAAGCTTTGGAACAAGACAGAAGATTACTTAATTATTGTTGAACATGGATCAAATGCTGGATTCAGGGTTGTTAACGAAGCTAGGGAGTTTGTTCTCAATGTAGAAACGAAGAAACAACAACAAGGGTACGTTTTTTCACCATGCCCCAATGACAATGTCTGTCCGCGGTATTTGGAGCAGGAAACACCTTGCAATTTCCTTATGAAGTATGAATCATTGGCGTACGCTTCAAAAGCTGAAATCTATGCTGATTTATTTTCATATGTCATATTGAAGAAAGGGCTTCGTCCATCAGATGACCCACAATGGCCTAGGATAGTGCGTGCACCTATCGTAAGATCCAAACATACAATTTGTAGGCTATGTACTGCCCAAGGAGAGTTGAAAGAAATAATATTTTCTAAAGCAAAGTATGACCAGACTACGTACAGATGTGCAAGGTCCTGTAATTGGGGCGATCTATTACCTGTAAAATAAAATCATAGATATCTGATAACTGATTTGAATTTTTATTTTATGTATATTTAGTATACCTACTTACTATCCATACCATAAATAATTGTGTTAGAGTTACCTTTCATGCCTAAGCACCTATCAGTCTGCTTAGCCTTTCCACAACTATGTTGGGGTCGGCTTCCATGCCTTAGCAACTGAACAAATTTTTATGAAATTTTACGGATTGTTAAACTAGGGCTTGGAGAAAAACGTAGGCTACTGTTCATCTTAGATATTTACTAGCTTTCGCTCGCGTGGATGTCGGAAAGTATCCCACAGGAACGTACTACCAATACCGGGATTACCGACCTAAAGGCCGAGGAAAAGGTCATTGTCTCCTACCGCTGCGCTCGCGTTACGGTCAACCATAATTATTTTGTCACGCGTAATTTTGAATCTGTGATTTTTTTTTTAACTATTCATTTAAATAAAATGATGTCAAGGCATGTTTTAATCTAAAGTAACATAGTTTATTGGATAAAGATTAACATAATGCCTCGTTGGTCTAGTGGTCGCAAGCGCTACTGCTGAGCATGAGGTCCTGGGTTCGATTCCCGGGTCGGGCAAAGTGTTATTGGGTTTTTCTATCTGAAATTTCTCAGTAGCAGCCCGGAGTCTGGAATTGTGCCCGGTTGATGGGAATAGGCTCGCCCCCTATTACATGGGACTTAAAACATAACTGGCGAAATGTGGGTGTGCCTGCTACAGGGACACCTCTGCCCAACCCTTCGGGAAACAAGGCGTGATGTTATGTTATAATACCGGTCAAATAGCTTCGGAAATAACAATTTTTATCAAAGCCTGAAAGATAAAAATGTTATTGTGGGTCATCCTTAGAAGATAGACATATGCCTTTTTTGTTGAACTTTTTAAGATAAACAATACTGTAGAACATAAATTTTATGTAACTTTTACGATTTCCACGGCACACGCCAATAAAGTTCCCAGTCGGTATGATTTTACGACATCTTCAACAATAATTGTCAAATTTCAGCCAATTTACACAAAACCATATATAAATGAATTATAAACTAAAACTTTCCGCATGAATCACTCCGTCAATTGGTGAAAACTGTTTGAAAATCCGTTCAATAGTTTTTGAGTTCATCGTGTTCAGAAAGACAGACAGACGCGGTGGGAGACTTCGTTTTAAAATAGGGAGTGCCTCCGCTGCTGGCGCCGCACAGTGGAACGAATGTATGGAAGCGGTTGGACGTAGACATGTCCGAAAAATAAGAGTAAAATTATGACAAACTAATGATGCCATCTTATTCGATTACTTAATGCCTTCATAAATTGTGGTGATGAATTTCTTCATAACTCCCATATTTCGGGAGTAATTTGAGAAAATGTGAAATTTTACTATGAAAATGAGTGTATTGAGCTCTCTCCCTCCTGATTCCGGGCTTGTTTCAAGTAGCGGTCCGTCAGCCAATTCGGGAGCCGGCGCGCCGGCTCCCGAATTGGCTGACGGCGCAGAGTTTGGAAAAAAAAGTTAAAACGGGATTGGTAATTTGGCATATTCGAATAGATAGGCGGGATCCAGGCATAAAAAAAAAAAACGTAATAAAGCATTAGGTATTTTTTTCCAGTATTATATTTCCATAATAAATTATTTCCATATTCCAGTAATCAAGTGCTAAGTACCTACCCGGAACCGAACTAGTTAGATTAGGTTAAATATTTTTACTCGCAAAAAAGGTAACTTAGGTTAGGTTAGAACTGTGACCCCTACGCACGAGCCGAGCAAGCGAAGCGAGCGGTGCTGCGGCAGCGGCCGGCAAGTGCAAAAAACGACGAATATTTAGAAAAAAATACTTTAGTTAGGGTTAGTTAGTTGGAGTTCTGAATGCTGGAAGGGATTCAATAAACGCCGCGCCGCCAGTGTCCAATACGGGAGCCGGCGGTGCCGGTCACAGAGTATGTAATTTACGGGCAGCCGTTGTCTATAATCTCGGCTGCCATGCCAGCAGGAATTTCATGCCGGTTCCCAACGGTCGGCGGCGTCAATTTTACAGATCCGGCGCCGCCCGGCAGCGTTAGGTAACAGCTAGTACTATTCTGTTTACTATCTTCGCGCCATCTCGGGTAATTCTCCCATCTGATAATAGATGGAGCAGCTTTTGTGTCACTTCATCTGTATACTGCTAGATGGCGTTGATAGTGTCGTAAATGCAGGATTTTTTTTCTCTCGCAAGTTTACATCGGATTTCCTTTTCTTATCTACAAAATAATCTGTTTTTCTGTTTCCCAATTTCAATGTAGATGCAAGAAAGTAACCGTGAAAAAGAAGAAAATCTATGTACTTAAATGGTAGGTGCATTGATGGTAAATGATATTATCATTAGGGAAACGCCGTTTGAATGCTTTTTTGATGTTGATGCAACTAAAAGCTATTCAGTATTTTACTTCTTTTGGTATAAAAAAAAACTGACACATATCTATTATGTTTTAAATCACAAATAAATGCCTAAATATACTTAAATACTGTGGGACGCTCTGGTACGGTAATTTAGGTTTGTCATTATAATTTGAAAGTGTGTTTTTCCTCATAACTACACACATCAAAAGTGTCTAGGGATCAACATATATTTTTGCAATAACTTTTCTCCTGATTGATATTAATTAAAATTTTCTTTAAGGATTCATCAAATAAAGTGTTTTCGTTTGTCACAGTAACGATAAACCAAGTCACCTTTGCATTAATAAAGAAATTTGCCATTTTCCTAATAAAGGGATTTTTGACATTTGAACCACTAACATTAAAGTTCGAAAAAAAGACTGAAATAACAGTTCTTTAAAATTTTATTGGGTAACTTAAACAATTAATAATCCGTGTTTCTACCGCGAACACTAACAACACAAGAACATCGGTTTGGCATACTCAAAATGAGTTCATCCAAATCACGCTGTGGAATGGCCGCCCATGTTCGTTGCAACAACAAAAAAAGGTCTTCTTGCGACTGGATACCCTCCATATTCGGCAGAGCTCTTCTCTGTAGCATATCCCATGCATGCTCAATCGGGTTCAAGTCTGGCGACTGAGCAGGCCAGAGCAGGACATTGATGTTAGCTGCGGCGAGAGTCTGTCTTACAACTCTTGCGGTGTGCGGTCGTGCATTATCATGCATTAACTGAAATAAGGGACCGATTTGCACTTGTAGAGGAACGATGACGTCAGATACAATCGTCTCAGCATAAATTTGAGCGTTGAGGTTGCCTCTGATCCAAATCAACTCAGTTCTTCCGCCGATCCAAATACCCGCCCATACCATGATGGTTCCACCACTATAAGGATGGACTTCCTGGCAGGATTTTAATCGCTGTTGGCGTCCAGGGCTTCTCCAGTGTCGTATACGTCTTGTATCCGGTCTCATACCAAAACGAGACTCATCAGAAAAGCACACGAAACGCCATTGTTCTTCTGCCCAATTTCTGTGTTCAAGAGCCCATTGATATCGAATCCTACGATTGTGCATTGCTATAGGTGGTACCCGTAGCGGTCTTCGGGAATGAAGGTTCACTTCATGCAAGCGGTTTCTGACTGTTTGGTCGCTAATTAAGTTCCCTGAAGAGTGATGAAGCCTCACGGCTAACATCATGGCGGTTATTGTTGGAGCTCTTCGAGTTAAGATTTGAATGTATCGGTCTTGTCTCCGTGTGGTGCAGCGATACCGTCCTCCATGGCGCTCAGCCACGGTACCAGTGCTTCGGTAACGTGTCCAAAGTCGACTGATAACACTCTGACTTGTATTCAGAGCTAAAGCCACAGTACGTTGCCGGGAACCAGCTTCTATCATTCCCACGGCTCTGAGCATTTCTTCCCTGCTTAAATGACGTCGCCGCTCCATAATAACGTTGGTTTTAATCAGTAGTAGGGAAACAGTAGCACTAATAATGTCTTCAATGCGTTGTATGTTTTTATAGGGAAAATATTGACAGCTGATTTTCATCTTTTACTCGAATTTGATTAACAGTTCCTGTTTTAAATTATGAAATGCACCAAAAAGGATCCATATAAATTTATATAATCATAAATTTATTACAAAGCCACATCTCAATCTCAAGAAATCCGCATAAAAATGCTTGATCCCTAGACACTTTTGATGTGTGTATTAATAAATACATTATTGAAATACCTATTATAAAATTAAGTAAGACACAATTATAGCATCGTCTTTCAGTTAGGTTTAGTATCAGACATGGTTTTTAGAAAACTTTGTGGGTATTCTTATAGCTAAGCCCAACGTGAGCGGATTCTTTTTTTATTTTTTCTAGCTGACCCGATAGATGTTATCCCGTCCTTTCAATACTTCATACATAAGAAAATAGAAAAAGGACAATCTATTTTTCCCAAATTTGGACATTCTCCGGGAAAGTTTTCTAATTAAAAAAAAAAAGTTTTCGTTCGGTTTGACGTACGGTCTTGCGTACGTACAGTGACAACACGTAGCAATTTATAGAAACTTATATTAATTCGAAAACAAATCACAAAATTAAACGCGTTTCGCGGCTTAAAAACAATAATGGAGGGAAGTTCCTACTTTTGGCTTCGCTACTCACTTGTCTCTTCAGTTAGTTTTGCTGTTCCTTCAATCGATGTCACATATTTGTTCTGCTACTTGTTTATGCCTTCCACAAATGATCACATACATTTACCGTCATCTGACGACATATATTAATGGATGAATCATGAAGTCAGATATTATTGCCGAGCTGTCTGTAGTAATTATATTTAGGGAGTGCCTCCGCTGCCGGCGCCGGCTACCAAAAATAACGCCATTGGGAACCGGCGTGACATTAATGCCGGCAGCGGAAATTAAAAACATCGGCTGCCGGCACATTAAATACTCTGTGGCAATAATGGACACCGGCGGGCGGCGCGGCTTTTATGAAAACCCTTCCAGTATTCAGAATTCCAACTAACTAAATCTAACTAAAGTACTTTTTTCAATATATTCTAGTCGTTTTTGCGTAGGGATTCACAGTTCTAACCAAACCTTTTTGCGAATAAAAATATTTTACCTAATCTAACTAAAATACAAAAATACAATAGACGTGGATATATTTAGTAACTTTTCCGCTTAGCTAAGCGGAAAAGTTATTAAATATCCACGTCTATTGTATTTTATACTGGATTTTCGCAAGGTCACGAATTAATTAACTATCTAATCTAACTTGTTCAGTTCCGGGTACATACTTAGTATTTGATTACTGGAACATGGAAATCATTGACTATGGAAATATAATACTGAAAAAAGTAATGCTTATCTACTCCAATATGCCAAATTGCTAACCCGGTTTTTCGCTTTTTTTTTAACCGGTGCCGGTAGCCAATTTGGGAGCCGGCGCCGGCAGCCGAGTACTCCTTTATATTTATGCTCGTGTCTGTACACGAAAAATTTTGTTTTATCCTTGAAGTTTTTGATAGATGAGTGATTTTTGTATCGTGTTTGTTTACTGAAACCTAATTAGGAAAAAACCTATTAGACGTCGTTCAATCAAGCGGGACAAGCGCCCCCGCAATCGGTTTATTTTTTAACTACACACGCAGTAAAAACGCGTAGGTATTATAGATATGAAGGTAGGGTTGCGTCGCAGTGCGAACGACGACGCCTAAGAGAAGGAATGGATATCCGGCTACTATTCGATATCCGGCCCTATTTTACTATCCGGTCGGATACCGGATAGTAGGTCATTATCGCAGGATTTTCTATAAATTACAAACAATTCTAAATATATCGATGATGTTACTAGGTTTAGTGAACCAGTAAGGCAACTGAACGACAGGTAGATGGCCGTACTCGAACAGAACTCACTTCAAGATCGCCAGTTACTTTGCAAAGTGAACTGAGAACGATTTAAACAAATCGTAGCGTCACTAAGTACCGTTACGGACTAATATCAACATGATTTTAGTTAGTCCTCCAACACCACCGTAGCAATGACTAACGCATCGCTCGTGTTCTCTCTAGTCGCAATTTATATAATCAATTTTATATGTTACGCTAAAAGTGGTAAGTGTAAATTTCATATCTCCTAATATTCATTCTCACTGTGTATTTTTCTTTTTTTGTTTTATCGGCTTTACAGACATTTGACTGACGTTATGTATACTTTTTTTTATTATTAGATAGCAGTGTTATTTACCGTACATTTTTTTTCGCCATTTTACCATTATTCAAAATGTGCGCGGATTTTGAAAGATTTGTGTTGTTTAGTACTGGGCACTTTTCCTGTTGACTGTGATGAAACTTAATTTAGATTAAGATAATCTTTGAGATTACACATAACATCACGCCTTGTTTTCCCGAAGGGTTGGGCAGAGGTGTCCCTGTAGCAGGTTCACCCACATTTCGCCAGTTATGTTTTTTTTTTAATTCCCATGTAATAGGGGGCGAGCCTATTGCCATCAACTCAATAACACTTTGCCCGACCCAGGAATCGAACCCCTTGCGACCACTAGACCAACAAAGCAGACCCTCCTTCCTTGACATCTTACCATTTAAATGAACATGCTTCAAAAGATAACACAGATTTAAAATTACGCGTAAACTAAGTAATTTTGGTTGACCGAGTGACCAAAATTTTCTCAATGACATTTTGCGGAACTGACGTTCTGCGTCAAGACCACGGCAACGCGGGCGCAGCCGCGAGCAAAAAAAATAATGTTATAAGCATGTGTTTCTGTGTCAAATAAACCTATACTATTTTTCTTTCTCCCTTTCTTTTATATTATCACTGAGTAACATAGGTTATAATTTATAAAGATATAACGCGGGCGAAGCCCCTGGTGGAAGCTAGCTAGTAATTAAATAAATATGAACGACTAGAATTTTGCCATATAACAGGTAACTCCGTCAAATCATCAGCTATTGAGAAATAGTGTAAAGAGATCAATGCTTCAAACATACTCTCGAAAAATATTACCCTCCTTCTGGGGCAGTCGGGTAAAACCACGCTATAGCTCCACCAGCGTTAGTTCTCTACGACCAGCGCTCCGTGTGGCAACACGCCATGTTCGGGTTCGCGCCAAGTCAATCGTCATCCTGAGGATGCTTCGTTGAGAGGTGAAACAGGTGCCGATTTATAACAGGGTTTTTTATGGCTCTTTAGGAATAGTTAAGCGGAATAGGTTACTAAATATATCAACGTCTATTGTATTTTACGCTATAGCTACTTATTTGTGGTGTTGACTAGGTGAACCAACATATCATTACGCCTGGATTATCTAAACGGGAATGCAGAGGTACCTATAGAACGTATTCGTATACCGGTTGGTTTTATGTATTAGGTACCCTTGGTATAAGGGCCGAGTCTATGCAGGCCCGCCGCTGGGCGCTTCACCGCTCGCGTGCAAAACTGACAATGCCGCCCCTCTTTACCCTACTAGGCTTTTAGAGAGGAATTTGATGTTGGCTAAGGCCTCCCCCACATTAGGCGCGCGCGTTTCTCGGGCGTGTGAGCGACGCGGGCACTCTCCATACACGCCGTAGGGCAGCAAAATGCGACGCTCACGCAGCGCGCTCGCGGCGCGCGCCCGTCACCCGCGCTACTCACACGCCCGAGGATCGCGCACGCCTAATGTGGGGTCAGCCTAACTTTTTATGGAAGTGTATAAAAAAACCGGCCATGTGCGTGTCGGTCCACGCACAATGAAGTGTTCTATACGTATTCATAACAGGGGAATACCCTCTTGGAGATTACATATCTAAGGGCCGATTTTTCAATAATTTGATAACTTTTACCTGAAGAATAAAAAATGTGACGTTTTGACTGATTATCCAAAATAAAACTGTAAAAATGACAAACTTATTCGTCGGATTCAAGTTAACTAGCGATTGAAAAGCCAAGGCCCTAAGTGATTTGAACCTGCAAACGTTAAAATTTTCTACAAAGAACAACGTGTTCAATGGAGATTTCTAAGTTTGCCGCCCTTGTGCTGTCTATGGTCCTCTTATAATGAGGAGGGCTATGTCCCAGCAGTGGGTACATTATAGGCTGATTATGGGGCTCCGGGTTGCTACTGAAAAATTTATAATTAGTTAGTAGGATAAAACTATCAAAAAACATGTTGACATACCTACAAAAACATTACTGTGTGTGCAGTGCACACAAACGTCTGTTATTAATCTATGTGTACAGTAGGGGAAATTAATTACAAAGGAAATTGTAACACTACGTCACTTTTCCTCTATTAACTAACACCATCTATGATAGTTGTTTAGTGGTATAAGGAACGGGGTGTAAAGTTCACTCATCCACCATAGAAAAGGGAGGATCCTCCGACCAGACGGGTGTTGTGTCCGGCGGGCAACTGCCCGACGGTTGAAGTCGGAATCTTGTATGTGTTAATACGGGCTGGTGACCGTAACTCCACGTCAAAACGCGTATTTTGCGACAAGACAATTGTGTTTTGAATCATCATCTGCCTAGCCTTTTTTTATTTATTTCACATAAACCTACATGGGCACTTATGAAACGTCAGAAGCTAGGTGCACGGTTCGAATTGGTCGTTTCCTATGGAGAAGAGCCGGCATGAAACTCCACAGTTACTCTTTTAAAAATAATTGGCTTTTACAATTCTTTCACATAACAGTGTGACCAGGTATGGGAGGACAGTGTAGGTCAATCTAACCGGATGCAGCTGAATACGTGTATGAATAGTATTTTACATGGGCCGGTTGCTTATCTGACCTCCACAAGCTAGTTATTAGGTAACACGATACCTTGGTAAGCCTGGTTGTCTTATTTTTGGGCTTCTAGCTACCTGTAACGACTGTCAAAGATCTACGAATGACAGCCGGTACCAACGGCTTAACGTGCTTTCAGAGGCACGGTATGGTGGTATGTAGAGATGGTCACCCATCCACGGAGCAACCGCGGCAAGCGTAGCTTAACCTGATCGATCGACCAGTGCGGCTGTTATTACTTAGCCACAAGCCCCCCCTTCAAAACACAACTGTGTGTTTTGAATAAATAGACAATTTAAGTTGGTAGTCAATTTGCTTAGCAATAAAGTTCCCTGACCTTGCAAGACGGTGTGCACACCAGAGTCAAGATAGTTTTTTTTACAGATTTTTTTCGGTAGATTTTTGACAACACTGACGATAATCGGTAGATAGATCTACTGAACAGGAGACACAATACATTTTTGAGGATAGAGTCTGGAATCGCCAACCCGTCTTGAGTAAGCGTGGTGATCAATGCTCGTGCTTTCTTTCTGAGTATCAGAAGAGGCATTTGCCCTGTAGTGGGACAGTAATAGGCTGGTATTAAGTTTTTTGGGGGATGTAATGTAATGAACATTCTAGCGAATGTTACATTACAGAAAAATAAACGGGAGCGTCTTAGCGAGCGTTCTAGCGAGCATTCTAGCGAAAGGACAGTAAATTTGTTTTTTACCGAGTCGAGCCATCCACACGCGATCGTCAACTCTGATATCTTCGCGAAAAATATTTTTTTGACGAGCATTGACTAGAGCATTCGCTAAAATGATCGTGAAAATGTTCGTGGCGATGTTTGGCTCTGTTCGTTGTTCGGTACGACAAATTTAAAAACGGCGAATGCTCGATGTTCTGTTACAAGTGAATGCTCAAATTTATCAGCACCTTTAGGTTTTTAAAATTGTACCTAGGTAATTAACACTGATAATGACTATCTTAAAATGACACCTCATGTTGTGATGAACAAAAACAAACGCGAGTGACGCACAGAATGCAATTAACAAAACGGGAATTAAAGTAGTTTTATAATTAGCAAAATTGGGCATTGTGTAACAACTTAAACTAGAGTAGGTTAATGTTAGGACCCGTTAATTAAAACAGTGTACTTATGTACTCATACATACACAAGCGTTGTCAAGTTGTCATCTGCAACCGTTGACTCTCGTCAGCGGCAGCCGTGGACACGTCGATGGCAGAGGCACCTGAAACCGTCGTCAACGAGCCGCTCGTGTATACAGGGTGAATTTTAATTCATGGGCATTAGGGATTGCAATCCCGCAAAACGGGATCACGCATTCCTGCGGGATCCCGCTGCTTTTATTAATCTACTGGATCCCGCACCTTCAAAGCGCGGATCCGCGGATCCCCCAAATTAAAAATTTGGCGCTAAAACTTTCGCGTAAATCGGGAGTAGCAGGAACTCAACGTTGTCCGTATATATAATGTACTCTGTGCTCAACGTTGCCGTTCCACACAGCGCGCCGCGCCGGCGACTAGCGGACGGTTGGCGGGCTGTAAGTTGTTCATAAATGGCACTGCGCTGCACACGTCTTTCTGTAGCTGGCTAGTGTTTTCGTATTCACCGTCCGGATTCAAGATATATTTTCAGTTCACTCAGAAGCAGGCTCGGAGATGATACAATAAATGCTATTTGCTTCTTAAGAGCGTATTTTCAAAAGTGATCACCATAGGTTGATATCATAGTAATAGTATCTAAGAAAAAGTTGTGATTTGATTATTAACTATTCATTATATGAATAAGACTGAATTAAAAATATAAAACTATTGTTAGAAGCGTAAAATTAAACAAAACTATTAAACTATGCCAAACATTTAAAGATGAATCTAAGAAAACAGATTACTAATTACTTATACTTAATTAATAGAAAAGAAATAATTTATGTTGCTTGACGTAAGAAATGTTTAATAAAAGTTGATTTTTACACAAAAATCTGTATTTTCAATTTGATTTTATAACATAATTTCAAAGGTGCGTGATCCCGCGCGAGATTGAATAATCCCGTATATCAATCCCGCGGGATTGAATGAGCTGCGGGATTGTAGTCCCTAATGGGCATTCTCTAAAAAAAATCAACTGTTCCCCACACTTCCACTAGATATGCGAACATACTACGCGACTAGCTATGCGAACTACATGGTCTGACCAAGATTATGTCTGGACTTTAAAAGAGACTGTGACTCTGAGTTTGCTTCGGCCTTTCTTTTCAAGATAGGAAACAGCGAAATTGTCTAGTTTTTTAACATATTTACAGAAATAAAATGTTTAACCGCCTCTGTGGTTTAGTGATAAGGCCACCTGTCTCAGACCCAGAGATCCCGGGTCCGATTCCCAGCGGGAGCAAAATTTTTTGCTCGGTTTGGTTGGTGATAGGGCTTATTCTAAGTCCAGCTGACTAGCTACCACTTCTTAACTAAGTCATAGCAACAATGTTAACAGCACTTTGTGTTTCAGCGGTTAGAGGTAAGATAGCCAATTCCTGTGCTTCCAGAATCTTGCTTCCACTTTCATCACTTACCATCAAGTGAGATGAAGGCAGACCAAGAGCTCCGTTGTGATAAAAAAAAACATTTATCTTACATTATATCCTCTGCCAAGCACCGCTGTGTTCCGGTTTGAAGGGTTGGATTCCGGTCAACTTTGTCTCTGGCTGGGATGCCAACGCATCTGCGAGACCTCGGGTATTGAAGATGTCCATGTGGTGATGACCTATCAGGAAGCAGCATGCCTGCTTACCACATAAAAAATACTAATAGTATGCCTCGGTCGTCTAGTGACCAATTGCGACTGCTAAATGTGAGGCCTAGCAACCCGGAGTCAGGATTTGTGCCCGGTTAAAGGCTCGCACCCTTTTGGGCTTAAACATAACTGCGTGCTTGAAATGTGATATATGATTATGATAATAAAAAACCTCTTTTTATTTCAGACTGCGTTCTATCTCTGAGCGCAGACTTCGGGAACCCAGGACCAGTGTTCATCAGAAATGGGGCGTTCATGGAAGTTAACACTGAAAATGGAAACATTACTTTCAGTAGATCGGATACCGTGCAGGTCTCATGTCCCGGACCCAAACGGAAGATCATCCTGGGGAACTATACTACCAGTTATGACACCCTAGTAAGTTTATTATAGTACTCGGGGTTAATTTATGGCTGTATTCACAAGCGCTTTAGTTGTCACCGCTGGTCGGCGCCGAGAAGTGCTAGCAAATCGACGCCGGTTACCAACGTTTTACATGAATTAGTTAGGATGAATTCATATAGAACGCTGGTAACTGGCGCCGATTGAGTTTCAGAAAGAGACCGTCACACGGAAGAGTGAGAGAGACGATGCTTTACGCAGAAAATCAAGATATAGTGTCGTCACACCGTCTTGTTTTCTTCTCTTATTTTTTTTGTTGTTGTAAATTGGCACCTTGTAGCTATTTCCTAATGTTCATGTAATTAATTAGTATTTAATCGTGCTTCTGTATGTTGTGCTATTATGTCTTTGCATCAAATAAACGATCTATCTAAATCTTAACTATAAAATGTCTGTGTTTCAGGAGGCCCACTGCATTTATAATACAACTTTCAGAGTGGATCGCCGGATTGTCAATTTCAAGGACATTCGCTGTAACACCCAGCCTTATTTTACTACCCAGGAGAACCCTGAGACCTGTCACGGTCGGAACCACATATATCAGTAAGTAAACTTAACATCACGCCAGTATTCATCAAAGGGGGAGCTTGAAGTGTATGGTAATATTGTCCAGTGTTTAACTCCTATGTTTCCTATGGTAAATAAAATTAAAAATATAATAATAATAGTTATAACCCCAACGCCGTATCTCTACGTTGACGTCGTGGTGGGTCTTGCGCGCTCCGAACTCTAGGTCTGTACCGGTAGAGTTTACTTTGCCGGAACGGGTCTGGGATAAGGAGCCAGACCAAGAGAGATACGAAAACCCGCAGGGCAGCATGTGGCGAGCTGTTGGGCAGTAGCGACCCCACGGACCCTATCTCCCGGGAGAAGTCTTGTTCCTCACCTCTGGCTTGCCTTTATTGGCCGGCTGGAGTGAGCACTGACGAGGAACGGAGCTCCCACCTCTTTCTTGCCTTTATTGGCTGGCTTGAGTGGAGATTCGCAAGAGCAAACGTGCTCGGAGGAAGGAAATATTCCAGTAAGATGCTGGTAGGGATCTTGACCGTACTTCCGGGATTGTCCTGATAGCCGTGGAATACCTCTCCACTCCTCATAAGCACTTCAGGACATATTGCCCCCTTGTCGCTACGACACTTTGTGCTAGCGACAGTTTTCGGGGGCCCATTATTGAGTGTGCAAGTCACCCCCTGCCATTTTATCCGTGTACATATAAACATTGATCAGGCAGGGGCCATAGTCCTTCCATAGTTCCAGGTAACCAGACCACTTTAGCCACACAAACCCATAGTTCAATATCTTTGTTTTCATGTTCTGCAATAGTCCTACACCAACCGGGGGTTGTCCTTGGGTGCACTTGTATAGTGCATACAGGGATAATCGTCGGTTGGTGCCTCATTCCATTTAAAATAGTTTAAGGGGCCTCTGCGAGTTGACTTCGGCCCCTCGTACGCCTTCCAAAGGTCCGGAACCCTGGGGTCCCGAGATATATTAAGATAATAATAATAATAGTTAAAAGTATAAATTAAATTAGATTTTAATATTTATTAAAAATAAAACAAAAAAAAACAACATAGGAAACTATAAACAAATGGAAAGATGTTATGAAAAAAGTGAAAAAACAATATTTTTACCAAAAATATTGTCGGTGTCTTTGGATCAGTATTTAAGTTTTTTGCCACCGACTTCCGAAATTAAAGTTATTTTTCACTTTGTAGTTTGGAAGTCGGTTGTATTTTTGGTATTTTTTTTCACTTTTTATTCATCAGTTCCACTTTAACAAATGGTGCTTTTCGAGAGAAAATGCATGAGTTGCTATAAAAAATACCCAAGCCGCTATAGGTGTAAGAGTTTCTTCGATTTCTCCAAGATCCTATCATCAGATCGTGACCAAATGACACTGGGACCAACTTGGAAGTACACCCTTTCAAACAAAAAAAGAATTTTTCAAATCGGTTCAGCCGTCTTCGAGTAATCGGGGAACATACATAAAAACAAATAAAAATCCGACGAATTGAGAACCTCCTCCTTTTTTTGAAGTCGGTTAAAAATACTAATAAACTTTTATAATAATATTATTAATAAATCATTTATTTTGGACCAAACACTTGTTAACATTTTATAAACCTGCCAAACTGCGTGACAGTTTGTCGGCACAAAAAACAGATAACAAAAACGACATTGTACTACATACATAATACTTGTAAAAATAATAATTTAAAAACAAAATGTTAAAATGTTTCTTCTTTCTAATGCATGAAATAAAACGTTTTTTATTTATTTATAAGTCCTATGTAAGGAGTGAGTAAATAATCAGGATGGCAATGACTTCGACGCGCAACCTGTTACCATGGATGCAGTACATGATTTAGATATAAAATACTGTTTTTTCCTACGAAATTGCAATACCTACGCGGTCAAAATGTATGGAACAGCAATTTTTTTTATAACAAGCGAAATATTTAAACGCAATGGGGTCCAGTAACAGGTTGTGCGTCGATGTCCCTGCCACCCTGTATACAGTATGTATACTAACGAAGGACGTTCCCGTTAACCCGCAAAAGTATAGCGTCCATAATTGCAAAAAAAAACGTACAAAAAATATATTTTTTAAATAATATCGATATTATTCCCAAAGAAATATTAAATTGATACACAAAAGAAACACTCTGTACACGCGCACTTGTAGTACTAAGGGCTCCCACACAAAACTGCGAATTCGCATCGCATTGCAAAAATCTGTGAGCTCGGCCTAGGCCGTGCGCACTGCGAGCTCGCAGATTAACGCCCTAAGACAAGCGCGCGTATACAGTGTTTATAATATTTTTGTATAAAAACAAAAAAAAAAAAAATTACAAACATAAACAAAAAAAAATTTTTTTTGCATGTTTCATGTTTTTTTTTTTGCATATTCTATTACTTACGGGTTAACGGGAACACCTTTCATTAGTTATCATACTGTATATTGCCATTAGCCGGGCGTTTATAAATCCAGACTCCGGGCTTCAACTGAGGATTTTTATAAAAAAACCTATAACTCTTGCCGTAGAAGATGGGAGGAAGAGCTGGAGAAAAACAATTGGCCAGTGGTCCACATTAGCCTTGGATACAAAGAGCTGAAATTCATGGGGAGAGATTTTTGTCCAGCAGTTCACCCTAATTGTGAACACACGATCAATCAGTAACTAAATTATTTTGAACTAATCCATTGCTTCATATGTTCGAAAAATTTGTCTGCTGAACAACGTAGGTAAATAACGCAATGAATGTTGTTGAACTGTCAACATGAAACAGATTGTGATTGATCATGTGTTACTCAATTAGGGTGCAGCACCCTGGGCACAGAAAAAGACCCCATGCTCATAATTCGCGCTAGTGACCACTAGACGAACGACGCAGTTTTTCTTATTTTATAATCTTTAATTTTTAGTGTCGGGTTTTTAGTGAAAAGCACCTTTTATACGTTGTATGAAGCCTGTTTCGACAAGAACCTCGTACACACACACTATGTGAAACATCGGCTAACTCCAGTGAGCGTGTTTCGACAAAATGGACTCAAACGACCACAGTTTACTGGTAATTTATTTAATACTAGCATTTCACCCGCCATTTCGTTCTCATGAATATCGTGTTATCTCCTACAAATTTCACCCCTTCCACCCCTTAATAAGGTAGTTATCGAAAATTTATCAGTCACGATCTTAATTATTTAGTTTAGATTTAGTAACTAAAAACCAGAAACTTGGCCCGAATATTCGGGCCAAGTTTCTGGTTTCTGGTGGTCTGGTTTTTAGTTCAAAGGAATACACTTTTTCATATAAACAAAATCCTCCCTCAGAGGCAACTCTAGCCCATTTAGCGCTCGTGTGCAATCAATACCCTGGCGACCCCTCAGTGGCAGACTAAGCCTGTCGGAAGGGCGGCAAAAACTAAATGGGGCCCCCAGCCTAAGAATTAACGTTGAAATATTTAGCACACTGCCTCGAAAAGGTTATGTTTTTTTTCGACCATTGATACAGAAATAGGGAATACTTTGTCGACAGCAGAAAAAATGTAGGATCAGAAGAATAAATGGTAGTATGGATGGTAGAGTTTAGGTTTTCTTTTGACCATTCATACATAAATAGGAAAAACATTGTTGAATTACGCAGAGAATTCAAAGACAAAAGGGAATGTTGAGGTTGCAAGAGCAAGCGCAGCGAGCTCGAAATTTTAGCACCCTACGTTTATATTTAGCGTACCAACTACCCTTTTTACTGAACATGTTTTGGTATTGTTTGGGATTTAATTAAAAAGTTTTTGCGCTCGGCGCCCCATAAGACCCTGCGCCCGTGTGCGCTGCACACCCTGCACCATAAGTTAAGCCGCCTCTATCCTCCCTTTTCACCCCCTTAAAGGTAGAATTTCCAAAAACCCCTTCTTAGTGTTATTTAAGTTCCATGACTTGTTTTCCGATATCTAAAACCTACGTACTTGCGTCTTCGGATCTCGACGTTTAAAACTCGGTCATATGGAATCATTTTTACGCACGACGACATAATAATGTAATCATATTATACCTTTCCAAGCAGAACATGCAGATTACATAATTGTATTTATCTTTTTCAGAAGGAAATTTGTTTGGAAAAATTCGAATGAATGAAGTATACAAAGTTGGTGGTCAGACAATGGCCCTAGACGCTATCTTAGGACAGAATATGGCAGGAAATTATTTGACTAAAAAGCAGGTAGGTAATGTTCACTTTAATAATTCTGTACTTCACGTCATCGTAGTACGACGTACGTCAACGTCTACGATTTTACCGCTGATGATAATCCATTGGTGCACGTTATAACATTATCGTGGACAGAAATTTAAAACTTCTTAATTTCCATATATTTTACTTCCTTGTGTTATGCTCTGAGGGAACTGAACTCGACGTGCCTTAAGTACGGCCGGATACTACAGTATCAATATCCGGCCTTGTATCACCACACGTCGAGTTTAATAAGAAAAAGTTTGGCTTTGTATATCGTCATCTATGTCATTGTGTGACAATCTCTAAAGAAGCCTGAAATATCGAAAAAGATACAGCAGTTTATATTCATGATGGACCTGGGGCCATATTGTGACGTGTTATAGCCATTATTATTCTGCAATGAAAATGGGATAGTGCTATTTATGCTGTAGGTATAGCTCCATCTCTCTCGCACATTGAAACAATGATGGCTTGAACACGTAGTACGGCCCCTGACCCATAGGGGTGACAGTTTGGTGACGTGAACAAAAGTAATAATTTTTATCGGCTATGTATTAAACTTTTGTACGCTAACAAATCATGAGTACCGAACTATCACCCATCTGGCACCCAGTTTTACCAAGGGGTTCCACATTCAGTAAGTCGATTGTCGAGGACAAATAGGCAGTCGATATAAAATACTGGTATTCAGGTGCATCCGGCTAGACTGGAAGCCGATCCTATGGCGGCATCAACAAGGACTCATGCGAACTACACATCACGTAAAATCCTGCATCGCACAAGCAAATTTTACTGCGCGACTAGAATATATACAACGTCCCGACATCAATCGTCGGGCAGTTGCCCACCAGACACTACAACCATCTGGTCGGAGGATCTTCCCTTTTCTATAGAGGATGAGTGAACTTTACATCCTGTTCCTCATACCTCTATAACCCATCCTAAAATTGTTTGGGAAAAGGCTTTTGTTTATACATTTTTGATGGACGTTAAGAGGGGTTATCCTAAAAGTTGACAACATCGTAAATAGCTGTCAAATATTTACCTGTTTTGATTAATTTAGTAGTAATAATGTAATATTGCTAAATTGCTAAAATGTGGCTAACTAAGGAACTAAAATATTGATTATGAAATGCAACATTAATATCGTAATACCAAATATTTCGTTTTAGATCCAAAAAAAGTATTTGGAAACTTTCCAAATCCCTTTTTTACACCTAAAATTGTTACAACATCAAATACAGTATACAGTATTATAATTAGTAATATTCTAGGGAACTAGTTGGCCACATTTCTTATTTCCATACAGTAATATTGCCAAATTAATCAAAATAGGGAAATATTTGACATCTATTTCCGACGTTGCCCACTTTCAGAATAAACGCTCTTAAGTTATGCAGTCAATAAATTAATTCAAAATTATAATTTACTATTCCAGTTCCTTTCTCGAGGACATCTAGCTGCCAACGCTGATTACCCGACGAGTGCCTTAATTCGAGCCACCTTCCATTATATCAACACGGCTCCACAGTGGATGAGAGGGAACTCTGGCGATTGGGCAGCGCTTGAAGACGTGAGTTTAGGATGATTCATACTAATTGTACCTGGGGACCGAAGTCTGCTCTGGTGAAAATAGAGAATGCTCATTTAATAGTATAGGAAAGTTCATACTAATTCCACGCTGCCATTTCATTATTATAAGGTGTCAATAGTCTTAATAATTGTTCTAAACTTTGGGCTGAGCTCTGCTCTGGTGAAAATACGGAAAACGAATTTTCATAGATTAAGAGAACTAGCTAGATCGATTTTTCGCCTTCGCAAACACCTCTTTGCAACTTTAATCGAAATCGTTAGAGCCATTTGCAAATATATACAGGGTGTAAGGGATAGCCCTCCGCAGACTGATAGGGTGAAGTCAGTATATCATACTAAGATGACCGGTACATGAAATTATTTCAGGAATGTTATGGAAATCCAATTAACCTGATTTGTTTTATTACCTTACACGCAATGTATCGCTGCCGTGGCAAAACGCACGTAGGTAGGTAGCGAACGGCAGCGCAGCGAGAAATTGAACAGCTGATTTCACGCGTCGTTTGTTCAACATCCATTGCTGTTTTTTCTGTTTTACCTGTTCTATTTACATTAATGGAGTACTGCGTACAGAGAATGTAGTTTTACATTGAAAGAAAGAAATAGTAAATGAAAAACGCAAGGAAAATGAAAATTTTCCTGGGAAAATTTTCGGTGGAATATGATTCAGAATAAGGAGCTGAATGTACCCTGTTAGTTTGCGGAGTGCTGTCCCTTACACCCTGTATATATACAGGGTGGCAGGGACATCGACACGAAAACTGTTACCATGGTTTCAGTACATGATTCTGAACCCCCTTGCATTGAATTATTCGACGGATATTTGAAAAAAAATCTGCAGTTTCATAGAAAAGTTCTACGCGGTCAAAATGTATGGTACAACAGTTTTTTTTTTCAGGGGGGTTCAGAATCATGTCATGTGATCTCTCCCCGAACGAGTCGGATAGCCGTTCCATCGGACTATGAGAGAAAAATAAGAACGTGATTTTTTTTAATGGGCAACGTCGCAAATAACTGTCAATATATCGCTGTATGGAAATATTAAATATGGCTAAATAATACTAAGTAGAATTTGATTTTGTAATTATTGTAAAATCTAAGGTGTAAGAAAGGCATTTGGAAAGTTTCCAAATACTTTTTTACATCTAAAACTAAATATTCGGTGTTACGATATTAATTATTGCATTTCCTATTCAACATTTAAGTTCCCTAGTTAGCTAAAGTTCATGTTTCCATACAGTAATATTGCCAAATTAATCAAAACGGGTGCATATTTGACAGCTATTTGCGACGTTGCCTTTTAGAATGAACGCTTTGGAACATAGAGTGCACTTGCGTACTTGGCTAATATCCGATGAGATTGGCCATCGTAGCCGATATTCGGTCGGGAGGATGATTTTTTTTATAACCCGAAAGTAACGCTGTAATTGTTTTTTTTAATTAGGTATTATTTCCTCTCAAACAGAGCACCTGCCATCTTATCTCTTCACCACCCTTGCTTGACTGGTAGAATGCCTTAGGCATTCGATTCAAATCAATTCAAAACATTTATTTCAGACGTCGTCCAGTGTACACAAAAAACCTTATTATTAAGTCCGCCTTTGTACCTTTTAAATAAATTTAATATACGAATTTATTCTCCCCAGGGTCTGCGACGTCGCGTGCGAGTCCTAGGCACCGACGTCACAATTTTCACAGGGACACACGGAGTCATGACATTACCCGACAAAAGAGGTCGTATGCAAGAAGTGTACTTGCATGCCGACGCAAATAATAACCTAGACGTGCCTGTACCTATGTATTTCTATAAGGTGAGTGTTTTTCAGCCCTCTAATGCCCGTTTTCACGCGTACCAGAACCACACCACATCGCAGCGACAAAAATTCGGCATGCAGCGGTTACGTGTGAAGTATCGCTGCAACTTCTTGCTGTTTCGTACTGGTAATTCAAAATCAAATCAAATGATCGACGCAACGTTGTGTTTGCCGCTAGTGCGCGGTCTCGCTGGTGGTAGCGTGTGGCTGCGGTGTGGACGGTATCGCCCACACAGTTGATTTTGAGGGCAAAATTTAGTCTGTGCGAATAAACTATTAATTTTAAACCATACAAATTAGCACCTGACCACGTGTTGTCGTTGTGAGACGTGATCGGTATAAAACTGAAATGAATGCGTTTAAATAAAAACGCGTTGTATGGATTTTCGGCGCTGAGTCGGGCGTTGAAAATCCAACAGTCCCTTTTAATATAGTAATGGGAAGCTACAGTATTGGAGAGTGTCATACTTAATGTCGAAACAAGAAATTTCTCGCGGACGAAAAGAAAAAGCTACGTCTACATATTATTTCGGAAATACGTTAATGAGTTGACTAATCGCTTAGAGCAATAAATGCTCTAAGACTAATCGGGACGCCAGCGCCGCCTAGCGGCGCTCGACAGTCTACAACGTAACGCCCGGACCGGCCAGCCGAAGCAATGCATATTGGTCGGAAGCAGTCAAGCAGTGAACACGGTTAGAAACTGTTGCGCGTTCCTTATAGTTGTGTCGTGTACTTATAGTGTGTGAATTGCTAGTGTGATTAATTTGATAGTAAATTATAATTTGATCTGCACGCGTAGCATGATGACCATAGAAACGGGTTTTGTCGACGGAAGAATAGACAAAATAACAAATTGTGATTGTTTATCTGTCATTTTGTCTATTCTTCCGTCGACAAAACTCGTTTCTATTGTGGTCATGCTACGCGTGCTGAACTGTAAACGATTTTATTATTGCGCACTAGCCAACACTACCCACAGTAGTCTAAATATGGATGATAATAACGAAAGAGACCCCCTCTCCGTCACATATAATAAGCGACGTTCCTAATGCCTTTTTTTATTCCAGCTCGTTTATGACTCTGAACACAAGACGGCGGCGGTCTTCATTACGATCAACTCCTCATTCTACAATGACACAACAATTGACAGCTTACTATTCTGTGAGAACATTTGTGCCGATGACAACTCGGAGTATTCGTGGCTAAAGTGGCGGTCGAACGACGGCACGTTCAGTTTTTGCTGCGATTATGACCAGTTTGTTGAAGAAGTCAGTTATTTGCCGAAGTTGGATGTGAAAGGAAGATTTTATTGATTGGTTCGTTTGTCTCTGCCTACGGCCGCGTCGTAACCAAAAGCAATCGTGGCGCGGGCACTTAAGGCACAGTTGAATACAGAGTGTTTACTTCACATTTTAGGTATGAAGCTACAAGTAGGTACGCGACGGGCTCGACTTGTCGAATTCAGTGGGCGTAACGTAGTCAGAAGATAAAAGAGTTATGCGATAGAGAGGCAACTTCTAGGTGAATACAACTGTAGGTAATTAGCGCTGTGCGACCTGAATTGCACTTTATTGTGTCGTAGCAAGAGTCGCTTTTAATTAAATGATTTGGCGGAGTGAACCATCTGTATTCATCTTTGTCCATTCATTCTAGCACAGAGTCGAAGCTCAGTGAAGCGTCAATCTAAAACATAACATAGCAAATTCACCCCTATCTCTACAACGTAATAAGCTCGTACCAATCAGTGCTGGCTGCTTTCAAACTCGCGTATTCCGTAGAATGCCCGCATCTTTTTTTATCTGCATAGAAATATGTGGTTTACACGGTATAATAGAAATAGGGGTGAATTTGCTGTTATCTTTCAGATTGACGCTTCCCTGCGCTAGTATAATTCAACCCTTAGGCTATGGTCTTCTATAAACGCCGTAGGCTGCTTACAGTGTCACGCGATATGCCACGTCACGATGCTGAGTATAGAAATGTACTGTTGTGGTCTCCTACACCCGTCGACGTCAACGTCTAGACGTTGTACACGGCATTCAAATGCTTTGCGTCACGTCTCTGGTTATTTCATACCATTGCAGCATCAGGTCGTGTCAAGTGCCACACGACCACTCGCGAGCAACGACTAAAGCTTCGTCGTCCACTGCAGGCGTATTGACCGCCGACGCAGTGCGTAGCGTCCAGACATCACTTGGAACGTTGACGCTGAAGTCAGACGTCGCATATAGCATAAAATGGGAGACCAAAGCCTAAGAAGTCACAAGCCTACTCACGCCACTTTGAACACCTCCACACAAGTTGATAGAATCGGCGCGAGCGGATTTCGTCCCGCATTCCGCGCGCGATTCGCCTCAGTTTGTGTAGAAGTTTTCATAATTTTATGCGTCTCAGTGTGGGACTGTAACTGAATATTTTTATTGTAATCTTAACCAATGTTATGATATTTTTTACCTACCTAGGTTTAATTTATGAGTTTTATTAATTTATAATATAATATAAGGTTTAGGTATTATATTAGATTGATCGTTTATTTGGTGCACACAAAAGACATACCTAGCACAACATATAAAACACGATTAAATAATAACAAAATACATGAATATAGCTACAAGGAGTCAATAAACAAAAGAAAAGAAGATAACAAGACATTGTGATGACACTATTGGCTTTGACACACTTTAAAATAAGTAATAAAACATACAAACCAGCCCGTCCCATCCTTGATGTCCTCACTCCGGTTGACGCCCTAAGCCAAGGTTCGTACCCCACAGGGGGTGCCCTTAGCGAGCGTTCACCTAGTTTTAATTAGCATAGTTAAATAGCCCCTGGTTTTAAGTGTAGTAGCTTAAGGCACCCACAAGAAAGCCCGGTTAAGTAGTCATGATCTCAGAGGTCAACTACGAGATGCCCTACCTAAAAAAAAAAAAGTTACATACTAATTGCTGTGTTTGCTCAAGGTTGCACCAAATGGCTGTTCAACTCAGTATGCGTCAGGCAAATACACCTGACGCTGATATTCTGCTGGATCCCTGCAGTGACATAGTGTATCAGTGCAGTGTAATTGGGTTTTTTCACCAGGAAGTTCTCAGCAGCAGCCCAGAGCCTGGATTTGTGCCCGGTTGATGGCAATAGGCTCGCTCCCTATTACATGGGACTTAAACATAACTGGCGAAATGTGGGTGCACTATAGGTACCATCGGGGTAACGCATATCTAAACCACTTTTAAAACTAAATCCCGTGCACACGACCCTTTTTTTTGTAAGTAAGCGAGACTATAGTTGCCGAGCGCTGCAAGCAAGAATAGGCCTTACAGTGTACAGATATGCGTTTCTTCGCTAGTACACACACACATAACATCACGCCTGTATCCCCCGAAGGATTAGGCAGAGGTGTACTTATAGTACACCCACATTTCGCCAGTTATGTTAAGTCCCAGTGTGACTGACACTGGCATGGCCACTTTCAGGGATTTTAATTTTGATGACACAAAAAATTAGTCGCTAATTAGTCGAAATTTCTCGCCAAATATCAGAATTTGTCGGTCACTGGTTCAAAACTTATAAGGGTTTATAGGTGGCCGATCTGGGGACCATCTCCCCAGCTTGGCCCAATTGAATCTCAAAAGCTAGGGCATCTTGTGAAGATCCGTTTTCTCCAAAATTTTGTTGCTAATTAGAGGCAATTTTTCGCCAAGTCACAGATTTAGTCGGGTCTTAGTTTAGAAGATATAATTAGATACATTTCTTAGGTGTAGTCCAACAGCTAGATGGAAGATTTTTCGTAAACTCTTCGATCTAGCTTTTGGACACCTTTTTTTTATTATGTTTTGTATTTCCTGTGCGTGTCCCAAATAAAATATTTTCTTTCTTTCACTTTTTTATGAAACAGCAGATTTTTTTTGAGAAAACTTCGACGCAGGCGCTTCGGCGCGTTGGGTATTTTTGAGATGGGACTAAACCATTGATTTCACGACACTGTGACGACACCACCGTTTGACCATTAAAAAGACATCAACGCGTTGATTACCGCGGTGCCGATTTTTTTTTTCAAGTTTTCACTTCTGTCGGTACTCCCGGAGTGCCACTGTTTTATTTAAACAACCGATGAACATTTTCAACGGGGGGTTCAGAATTGTCTACTGAATCCATGCTAACAGTTTCCGCGTCGATGTCCCTGCCACCCTGTATCTTCTAAACCAAGACCCGACTAAATCTGTGAGTTGGCTCGAAAATTTCGACTAATTAGCGACATATTTTTAGTGTTATCAATATTAAAATGATGGCCATGCCAGTGTCAGTCCCATGTAATAGGGGAGGTGCATAAGGGGTGTCTATAGGTACACCTCAGCCTAACCCTTCGGGGATTACAGGCGTGATGTTATCTTATTTTATTATTCATGAAGTCACAATAACTCCGGACACCAAACCGTAAAGAATAAAAAAAATGAATACATTCTGTTTCTTTAATTAATAATATCTAATAATAAAGTTTTTAAACATAAAATAGTTTTATTACCTACTCTAATGTATTTTTTTTTTTTGAGATTTTACATGTGCCCTGTACATACATACATACAAAAATGCATTTATAGTTACAATAAAATATCTAAGATTAAAATCGAATCAGGCGATTTTGCTATCAAAATACGTATAACTTATAAGACTACGTTACAGCACTTGGGCGTAAATATGAAACATCGAGGTTTAAGTTCAATTTACATTGCCACGGAATGGATTGATGGGAGCGAGTTTTTGTAATAATATTGTACATAGCAACATTAACTTTATGTGCATTGTCTAAGGTACAAACTAGATACGAGCTTGTAACTGCGGGAATTACCGAGAATGCGCGAGAATTCTCCAGAAAACGCGCGACCAAGCTCGTATCTAGTATGTATGTTACACTATTGACATAAAGTTCATTATGGACTGTACAAAAAAAATCGCTTCCATTCCGTTCCACGACAATATAAATTTAGTCTTAAAGGAAGAGACTGTCACACAAGTATGAGTGAGAGAGGCGATATACAAAACAGATTTTTTTTTTCCAAAACTCATGTTCATTTTCAATAAGCGACTGGTGCAAACCTGGCGAAACTCTTCATCAAATTTTATTTATTTACACAGTTTATGTATTCACAACATTTTTAGGCATAAAATGGAATGAAGGCTTTTTGATAAGATTTAAAAAAATCGCACTAGTGCGGGAATGCAAAGTAAAAAGCACGCGTGTTAAATACATTGAGAACCTAAAAGCGATGCCATAAGAGCCATTTTTCGAGCAACTGTGTTTTTTTTTTCAATTTATTCAGTTCAAGCATTAAACATTTTAATTATCACATTTCGTACGATGCTTACATTAAGTACGATTACAGGTACAATACCACGGCATTGATATAACACATCGAGCGTTAGAAAGAGACTGTCTCAAAGGTATGGGTGAGAGAGATGACGCTATACATTGACAAACTTTCTCAATATTCGATAAGCCATATTAACGGCCAGGTAGATTACATAGACAGCTTTTTAAACAGCAAGCACCCATATTAACTATAGTTTGACCGGGACCGCGCCTTAGTCATGCGCGGTAAGGCGGGGGGCAGCGTTGACGAATGAACGCCCTGCACAGCCCCGCTATCTCGCCGCGGAACAGCGGTCTCGGTCAAACTATAATACAGCCTTATTACAAAACAAAATGTATAATTAGGCCCACTTGCATCACAAACCTAGTTTGTTTTAAAGTGTTAAATTTATTTTTTGCTATGTATTTTCTAGTGTACAGTATATACAGGGTAAATTAAATTACTTAGCGAAACTCCGCAGATGTGATGGGTATCGATATATAAACAAGACAAAAAAAAGTTTTGATGATTTTTTTTCGGGTCAATGATGATTGCTGATAGTGATGTTACTTGAAGTTGATACAATCTGTTTTATCGTGTTGAGATATCGATACCCGCCAAGTCTGTGAAGATTACACACAAAAAAAACTGATATTTTAAGTAACTACACGGCGGTTAAAAAGATCATCAAATTAATTTATTTTTGTTTTATCATGGTTAGATATCGATCTGCGGAGTTTCGCTAGCTAATTTAATTTGCCCATGTTTAAATAAATAATCACTGAATGCGTTTAGCGCTAAACATATTTTGTGATTTGTGGTGCAAGTAGACTTCAGATCTAGGTCGAGCCATTTTTGAATTTCGAACTTTATTCCAATAACTTTAAAGTTCTAAATACAAAAACTGATTTTAAACCCTATTCAAAGTTACCAATTTTGTATAAAGAACTTTATTGTATTTTTGTGTTCTCTTTTATATTTGTATTTCCTGCTTTATCTTAGTCGAAATAAGATTCGAAACACAAAAACTGGTTGAAAAGATTGCATCAAAGTTAGAACTCGTTTTCTAATGAGCCGGATAAAGTGTTGTCATTTTTTAAAACCGTTTTTGCAGCAAATAATACCAGCCTGCTACTGTCCCACCGCAGGGCAAAGACCCCTTCTCATACAGAGAAGGCACGAGCATTGATCACCACGCTTGCTCAAGACGGGTTCCTTTTGCAACTAGTGTTATTATTTTTCCTTACATACCTTATTTGGTAAACAAACACTGTAGAAAAATCGAAACAATACGTATACAGTATGAATTACACTAAAAAAAAACACGTTAAATAATATCAAAATTTGGGTACGCCATTTTTGTTTATCTAATGAGACAAGTTAAAAATACACTTTCCCATCTTCATAAGTTAACTATCTCACTGCTGACGAGGAAGCGAGTAGCTATGAACGACGATCGCTTGGCGTGCAGAACACTCGCCGAGAGACCCACGCTTGGTACATAAGCATACCAGCGCGTAATTACTCGTCGTCGTTGCACATTCGTTGCTCGCCAAAATCGTCGGCAGTGGGACAGGTACCTAAGGCTATAGTTTGACCGTGACCGTTGTACCGTGCCTTACGTATGTGCGCGGCGAGACGGGCTATACAGCCTCTCATTCGACAACGCCGCTCCCCGCCTCACTGCTCATTCATATGACGCGGTACCAGCGGTACCGGTCAAACTATACAAAGGTTGAGTATCTCTTCAAAATTACACCGCTGCATCCCTGCCTTCAATGATCACAGACAAGGCTTGCCTATCCTTCTTATTCTCACATGCACAAGTGACTAGAGCCATCAAATGCTTATTCGAATACTCAATCCGTTCTAAAACAAACTCTTCCAAGCCCTTTCGTGGCAAATAATACGCCTTCACATACTTATCGACATACTCTTGAAACGGGACGGGTTTTAACCCTGAAATCTTCTCCAGTTTCAAGAATAATTGCCTATAATCTAACTGCATTAGACCACGCCCACCGTTCGTACATTTTGTCGCGTTAGAGAATCCTTCAACAAGTAAATGTACTATGAATTTTGAGACCATACTCCAAATTGAGTTTAAGACTTCCAAGTTTAAAGTTACCTTGCTCGAAACGTTTTCTAAACGTAACGCGAACACTTGTATTTTTCTTATAATCATGTCTACGTAAGCGCTGTGTTCAACTGCAACGTTTTTGACATCCCATTTCACCTGAGACATGGCTATCAAAGCTGTTCGAGCATCAACAGCTTTTGACGCGGAACACATATACACTGGGACCCTCAAATCTTGGACAACAGCTAGAGTATTATCTTTAAAATGCTCCAAAATCATCCTCTGATGAGGGGCGACTATCGACTCTAAGTACGGTTGCAGAATCTCGTATTGCTTCGACAGAAAAATTACACTCTCGACTGCGACAATTCTCTCTGATAGCCCATGTAAATTTTCTTCGGAAGTAAAATTCAGATGTTGAGGCGGATCTGGTGAAGGCACCTTTCCATCAACGGCTCCAGAATTTTCCGTGTCAATATTGTTTTTAATCCTTTTTAGCACAGAATTTAATTTAGAGCTGTATAAAGTTGAAGAAGCGACGTCTAAGTCCGTAGTGAAAAATAAATGGACGGTGAAGAAATAGTAGTCGAAAAGCTGGTTCATAAGCATCACTACTTCTAAAGAAATCTGCGGTAGATACCGACAGATCTGTAAATACTGCCCGCAGTGTCTTAAAACTGATAAAGTCGTATTTGTGACTATAACACTGTCTTTCACTTTACTGGGACTCTCATTCGGCTCGGGCCGATCGTTTTCATCGACAAAGTCTCGTTTCAGCTCATCAGGTTCGTCATCTTCCGAATCATCGCTAACCAGCTCTGGTTCTAAGCCAAAAATGTCATCGTTCGTTATATTTTCGTTTCGGAATATTTCGAAGGGAGTGTGATTTGTGTTTTGCTTGAAATACTTTGCTATATAGACACTGTCGTCCTGGGAATGTACGGAGGACGCGCCGTCGGAGTGCGTTTTCAATAATGATGTGTCAGACCTGATATTCAGGTACTTTTTAAATTGTTTAAACTCTTGTAAGCACAAGAGATTGAACATTGATTTCACTGGACACTGTTCCCAGCCTTCGTTCTCTAGAAAAAGCTTCAATTCTTCCATCCTTCCCCGATGATAGTTCTTGATGTATAAAACACTTTGAGTCTTTATAAAATCTTGTAGCAAATCTGATTTATCACCGCAAAAAACTTCAGCTACCTGCGTCAGTTTTCTTAGTACGCCAAGCATTTGAATAAACTTTTCGAAAGGATACTCTTCTAAGCCGGAACTCTTCAAAAACGTAGACACTTTAGCTTGTACATCGTTCCAAATTCGGACAAGACCTCCTTTTAACTTTTGCCGAATATATTCTCTGCTAACATTCTTCTCTATTTCGAATACGTTGCTCGATATAGGTACTGCCTCTTCCTCATCGTGCTTGGAATGCCAATCGACGAGTAGATAGTAACTCCTCATGATTAAAAACAAATTCTCACAGAGATTTAACAGACAAATAGGAGCTTTGTTAGCTTGCACGGACTGGCACATTTCTTGAAATTTCATATCCGTACAATCCCCGACGTAATTTTTTACTGCTTCAATGGAGGACTCGTTGACAGCTGAGGAATAATGCATGTGTAATTGTTCCATCGCTGCTTGAGTTTTCCCCAATAACGCGTAAGCTTTCTTTAACTTCCTAAATGTATTTTCGTCGAAGTTATAACATATGCTTGCTAGTACTGAGTCTAATTTCTCCTCAGTCATATCCAAAGTGTCTTGGAGTCGTGTCGATAAATCTGCTATGCAATTATACTCCTTATGACTACTCGCGGCTTTTTTACTTTTTAAAATAAGCTCTATCGCTTCAAAGTATTCTTTTTTCAGTAACAATTCTGCTACATCTTTTTCTACGCTTCGTAAGCTTCTGAGTAATTCAAGAGATTTTAGCACAGACCTAATGATTTGACGTTTCCTGAAGTTTGCTAGGATTACGAACGTGGATATTGTGAGGTGGTTGGACGCGGACCTCAGTTGGACCCTCGCTTTCTGACAGGTCTCTAAAGTTGTTGAGAGTTGATCTCGTATGTTCTGAATTTCTTTGAATTCTCTGTCGCAAGTATCCCTTTGCTGAGAAATTAGATGGAGAGCTTTGCCTGATACTACCTGCGGTACAAAAGGAGTTGATTGTAGAATTTTTATTTAAAAGGACATAGATAACGTTGTACGGAGAGAGTTAGAGCTAATAGGTGTGGTTACTATTTTTTTTTTTGACGTACATTTTTTTTTTAACACCGTTTTGAGAAAAACTGGCAAAGTTCGAGGCGGACTCGCTCCCTAAGGATGTCTGTACCATAAGATAAAGCACGAAATAAAATATTGAAATATTTATTTTATTTTAATTCCCTTGGTTTTTGTGTTTTTATTATAATTTGACTTATTATGCCATAACACCTCTATTATCGCACTAAACGATAGCAATGCTGCCTTAATCAGCCTATACGTTCCCACTGCTGGGACACAGGCCTCCTCTCCATGAGAGGGAGTGGGCCGTAATCCCCGCGGCCCCAGTGCGGGTGGATATCACATCATTACATGTCTTCGAATATTTTTTCTAGGGCCTACCGGTTTCTATACGATGATCACCCTCTGGTAAAGATCAAATACTAGGAACAATAAGTAAATACCTGCTGTTGCCTCTTCAGCTTAGCAAACATGCGTTCAATATCGTCACAGGAGGTGACGGAAGGCGCGTGTTCCAACACATAGCGACCGGCATCGAACTCCGAAGGCGGGTGGAAGTACACATTGTCTATCTCACGGAGGACCTGCAAACAATAGTGTACAAGGTGTTACCATCGACTACAAGACTATGACTAGAGTCTAGTCTGTTTTCTTGTATTTTTTTACGTTTTAAAGTGCCTTTTAAGTGCCCAATTTATTTATTTTATTTATCCATTCGGTAGCATGCTAGTTGGCGCAAACATTAAGTCATTAGAGTTCTACCGACTTTTACCGAGCACCAATCATCAACCACATAATTTAGACAATTAAAACAAACTTAAGTTCTTAAGAGCGTTTATTCTGAAAGTTGGCAACGTCGCAAATAGCTGTCAAATATTTCGCTGTTTTGATAAATTTGGCAATATTACTGTATGGAAATAAGAAATATGGCTGACTAGTTTTATGTTACTGAGAGGGACATAATTATTATACCCGATATAGGATAAATAGGTTAACTTAATTTTTATTTACAAAAATATTCTACAGCCTAATATATATTTTTCTATTTGAATTGTTCCAATTTTTTTCTTTTTTCAAATCAAGGTCACAAATTTTTGTTAAGTAAGTAAACTTTTTTATATATAACATAACATCACGTCTGTAATTCCCGAAGGGTTAGGCAGAGGTGTACCTATAGTACACCCACAGTTCGCCAGCTATGTTTAAGTCCCATGTAATAGGGGGCGAGCCTATTGCCATCAACCGGGCACAAATAAATCCAGACTCGGGGCTGCTACTGAGAAATTCCAGATAGAAAAACCTAATATCACTTTGCCCAACCCGGGAATCGAACCCAGGCCCTCATACTCAGCAGTAGCGCTTGCGACCACAAGACCAACGAGGCAGTCAGTTTTCTTATATATAATATTAGCTAAACATTCCATTACGAATTTTTAAATGTCGCGGTCGTTCACTATAACTGAAATCCTAGGTTTCATGTTTTTAACGCTCCAGGACCTCCACTACTATCTCTTTTTGGGCACTAAAGCGTGATGTGTTATGCTTACCTCTAGATCGGCAGCGGAGTGCGCGACGCTTAGAGACCGTGAGTTGACTCCGGGAGGACCACGCCTGTTCTCTATAACATCTTCAGACATCATTGCTCAAAACTGCAAACAAAAGAATAAATTAAAATTATTAGTATTCCTTCTCTTGAATGAAAGCAGTGGTGGCCCAGTGGTAACAACCCCGTTTAAAAATGTTCATGATTTTTAAGGAGTTCAGATAAATCACGTATAAAATACTGAAGTCCTGGATTAAGGGTACTTTTTAATCAGGTACATTTCAAACTCAAAGCAGTTATTTGAATTAAACCATTTACAGGTACTTTTGAATTGTCAAAGAGTCGGTCAGTTAGTTAAAGAGTTGGAGCTAGTTGCCCATTAGTTCTTCATTAGGGACCTACTCTGACTGGCTAAAGTAGACTCATCCTTCATGGGGTACTGTTTAAAATATTATAATAAAATACCTCCCCACATACTCCACCTGAACTAAACGAAACTTAAATCTTGTATAAAACGCACACTATGCTGCCAAGCATATTATAAGTTGGGGGATTACATCGCTGAAAAAAAAGCTTGACTCAGCGCTGGTCCAGCTCCACAAGAGCACATAAACTAATTGATTAGCATTGGAAAGTATTGTTGCAGCTGCTGAAGATTGTAAAAACTATCTTTGCTTTGAATAAATTCAATCTCTTTGTATTGTATAATTGCATATCACATGTGCGAGCACTGTGACCATGTACATTCCATAAAGCTGCCATTTACTGGGTACGTTTTTCATTGCTTGAATGTGCCCTGGCGGCTGAGAGTATGTCATGCTCACTCAAATGTCTCGCTGATGGTGGCGTGTGTGTTGGATCATTAAGTTCCCTTCAAAATGGTTGAACTAAATGGTGCTGATCCATGCGTCATGTTCGTGAACGGGCGCCGTGAGTAGGGACTGGTCATCTCTTATCTGCCACGGTTTATTTTAATTGTTATTATTTTTATTACGGATGCTTTTAACGTGCACGTCTTTCAACATTGCTCTCACACGTATAATTTCAACATAAATGATGTAATCAAAATTTTGTATTTTTATTTAAAAGAGTGTCCGTGGAGTTTCTTGCCCGTTCTTCTCCATAGGTACCTACTACGCTTTGGAATGGGCAACTAGCTTCATATTTCTGACTGACCGACCCCTTGACAATTCTAAGTATCTGTAATTGGTTTATTTGAAATAAATGCTTTGAGTTTGAGTTTAGTGAAAGAATTTTCAGTATCGAATCAGAAGTTCCCAAGATCCTCTACACACAAACTGACAAATTTTACCTCTTTTTACCCGGCTGCGGCGAAGCCGAAAAAGGAGGGTTATGTGTTTGACCTGTATGTATGTATGTGGGTCCGTCTCTATGGTCCCTCTTAACTACTAAACTGCTGTACCGAACCGTTATTGCGCGAGTGTCACTTGGTATAAGTATTAAAATAAAATAAAAACAAAATAGCGGATTATTGGCGCCAAAATGTATCGTTTAAAAAAAAATCTCCTTAGGTACCCTATCGAGTGAAGTAAATGAAGGATTTCGAAATGTGATTACAAAAATAAAGAGCTGAAAATAAAAATTTAAAAAAATGTTTTTTAAATTCTTTAGGTTAGATTAGTAAAAACTCACTGGATATCAATACGACACTGACTGAATGACACTGAAAGTGCAACTATTCTATAATTTTATGAACACAGCATGATTAAATATTGTTACAAGTACTTATATCCATTTAGGCATGTGCGGATACATTCTGCAACTTTTAGCATGCATTGCATTTAACAATATGCTTCAACATCACGATGTTAATGTTTCCCCATTGTTTGTTATATTTTTTGTGGTACATATTTTTATATTTATTTGTGGTTTTATTAAGATATGACTAGCTGACCTACCAGACGTTTTCCTGTCCAATTACTAATAAATTTGATTGTGATTGTTCTGTGCATTTTTAAAAATCTGTTGGTGAATTATACAAATGAGTTTGAATTGTCTTGAGTTCGTACGAAATTCTATAGAAAAAAGGATTTTCAGTATTAGTTGTTTTTTTAAATATTCCAGGAAACTTTTCCAATTTTTCTTTTGATAAAAACTTAATTCGGACTATTACGAACATTTGAAAATAAAAATAGCCAAATCAGTTCAGCCGTTCTCAAGTGATTTGCTTACCAACTAACAGCATTTCATTTTTATTTATAAAGATGAAGTGCATTTACATTTTTTATAGTTTTCAATAGGTATATTACCTTATATTTAAATAAATATTTATTCCACAATTTTCATTATTGCATCTACCACTGTTTGTCTCTGCATCACCCAAAGGTTGACTGGTAGAAAACGACTATGGCATTAACATTAAGTCCTCCTCTGGGCATTTTTGCGCTAAAAGTATTAAATAAATAGACAAATAAGGGCTTAGTTATAGACAAATGACTTTCAAAGTCTTTCATATTTCTACAGCACTCTTCGAAGGGATTGACATTTCAGCTTTTTGATAGTCCCATCATAAACACCTCTTTGTCATAGGAGTCACAGACAGTCCGCTGTGCAGAGCTTGCATGGAGGACGACGAGACAGCAGCCCATGTGCTGTTAAACTGCCCGGTGGTCGCCACATACAGGGCCAAGTACTTCGGTAACCCAGGTACCCTACGTGAGATTGTCAGTGACACCAAGGCGTTGCTGGCCTTCTTTGAGGAGCTGGGGTGGATCAAATAACAGATTTTCCCACCCGTACGCAAAATACGCGCTTTGACGTGGAGTTGCGGATACCAGCCCGTATTACCTATTACCTATTTAGTCCCATCATCATCAGAATGTTGGCACCAGGGAACGAAAACTTTTATATGTTAGGGTACAGGTATCGAAGACTTTTGTTTACTTCTACAACTAAGGTAACCGCTATCTTGGTAACCAAGATGAAGAAACATGTAACCTCCATCAGGTTACCCTTTTAATACCGGTTACACACACACACAGACGTTGCGCGCCCTTTGACTAATGCCGACGGCACGTGTAAGATAAAGGTATTTTTTATTTCAGTAACCGGTATTAATACTGGTTGTATTAAATTTAAGGTAACCTTTAAAAATACCTGTAAAAAACACAATTATTGTAACCGAAAAATACCCGTATTGATCAAACCGGTTTCGGTCCCTGGTTGGTGCACAATAGGAAATGAATTAAAGGCAAATAATTACATGCAGCTGAAATGAGAATGCTAAGAGGGATGTGTGGCGTTATGCAAATGGATAAAATAAGAAATGAGTGAATAAGAGGACGTCTGAAAGTGACACCAGTGACTGCAAAATTCCGAGCAAATAAGTTGCAATCATCGTCCTGGGGATGGATTCGTTAAGAGGTGAAACACGTTTTCTTTCAGGGTTTTTTTATGGCTCTTTAGAAATACCTAAGTGGGGCAGGTTACTAAATATATCCATGTCTATTGTATTTTATAACGGATTTCTGCAAGGTCACGCCTGAATCAATTAACTATCAATCCTATAAGTATAAATCAAACAAGTGACTACCTGGAAAACCGATATCTACTTAGAAAAAAAACAGTATCACTCGGGAGTGCCGACAGAAGTGAAAACTTGAACATGAAAATACTTAAATAAAACGTTGATCCGTAATGTTATCAAATACCTTTAAACAAGCAATTTTTGTATACATATATGATCTGAATCTTGGAAATGGCTACAACAATTTTCATGAATATTAGTATGCAGGGGGTTTCAGGGGCGATAAATCGATCTAGCTAGGTTTCATTTTTAGAAAGTCGTTAAAAAAAAAGCTAAGATCGGTCATCCAGATATTATAAATAAAGAGAACAATCGCATTTACAAAAATGAGGTGTAGGTAAGGGTGTCGCTAGTTCAATTGTTTTTCCCCATCTCAAAAATGCCCAACAGTAACGTACAAGGAAAAATAACTATTTATTATTTCCTGGTAAGTTAATGTAGCCACAATCATGAAATCCTATGAGTTCACGATAAATTTTAGATCACACCTGTTTCGTATCTGTTTAAAATTCATCGGTAAACACTATCGATCAAAAAAATTACGGTACATATTAGGTAAGTACGAAATAAATTCAAAGTTTCAATTAAAAAAAAAATTAAAAAGATATTGTCGTTCTGTTTTAAAATTTTCAGAGAATAACGCAATAATCGTGACAATATAAGTATAAACTTAAATCATAATAAATACAAACGTAAATACTGACCTGTAAAGTAATATAAGCTGAATTATTTACAAAATCACTTTACATTCAAAGTGCGTCTCATAAAACATTGGTTTCTTGAAAATTGTTAATGTATTGAGTTATTTAAACTTATGGATAGGTTATTTACACTGTATAAAAAGCACAAATTCACATTATTGACCTGATAACAGTATTTCTAAAGAATTATGATAGGTAATTTGTTTCTTTTTCATACAACTTTGCACGGGAAAATGAGTTGACAATTCGATGACAGTTGTTGTGTTTTTGACGTCTAAACCTGACAACTACTGCACTAGTGATGTCCAAAAACCTTTTGAAGTTCTAAACAAATCAAATCGATCAAATGGGATGAATAACTGAAAACTCTACCATGCAATAGCAGCGCTTACTTATTTTGTTACTTACTCTCACTGAAACTTTGCACTAGAAAATGTGATGATAGTTTGAAAACTGTTTTATTTTATTAATTAATGTTGTTGTTAAGTTTTAATGAAATATTAATACACTTCGTTTACAAGAATACAGTAAAATTCAAGGACTTGTGATAGTAGCGACATCTGAAATGAGCAAGAGGCAGTTTTTATTGCATATAGCCATTCACGTAACATGAATACATAATATATGAATGTCTAGACTAGAGATTCACATAATATTATATAGAACACCACTTTGTTACTTACTCTCACTGAAACTTTGCACTAGAAAATGTGATGATAGTTTGAAAACTGTTTTATTTTATTAATTAATGTTGTTGTTAAGTTTTAATGAAATATTAATACACTTCGTTTACAAGAATACAGTAAAATTCAAGGACTTGTGATAGTAGCGACATCTGAAATGAGCAAGAGGCAGTTTTTATCGCTTATAGCCATTCACGTAACATGAATACATAATATATGAATGTCTAGACTAGAGATTCACATAATATTATATAGAACACCACTTTGTTACTTACTCTCACTGAAACTTTGCACTAGAAAATGTGATGATAGTTTGAAAACTGTTTTATTTTATTAATTAATGTTGTTGTTAAGTTTTAATGAAATATTAATACATTTCGTGTAAATAATTATTCGTACAAGTAGTAGCGTGTATACAGTCAAATTCAAGGACTAATGACAGTAGTGACATCTGAAATGAGCAAGAGGCAGTTTTTATCACTTATAGCCATTCACGTAACATGAATGCATAATATATGAATGTCTAGACTAGAGATTCACATAATATTATATAGAACACCACTCAAAAGTTCATTAAATTGTGTATTTCTCCGCTGTCATACAAGACTACTTGCCCTATGTGGATCAAGCATGTATGATGTATGCTTTTGTTGTACACTTTATTATTCCTATCATAGCCTAATTATTTATCATTATGAGTAATTTGAACGAATAGTCAACATTAACAAAACCCGTAAATCAATCCAACTGTTGCAGACAGGTGGATTGATTTACGGGTTTTGTAGAAGAAACAAAAAATATAGTGAACGTCATTAATTAATGTGCGTTTGCACTGGCGAACAATTAGCCTCTAAACATGTTGAAATTTATAATTTCTGTCAATGTTCGACAGGAAATAGAGATTTCTACATGTTTTTAAGTAAATGTTTCGCCAGTGCAAACGCATAGCTAGATCTCAGTCAAGTATAATCGACTCGAATTGTCTCGAACTTTTAGTATTTTCTTATGAGTCAATCACTATTTTCACTTTTTAAATGACGTTTCTCTACGTTTCTTTACACTCCTGTGAAAAATAACCCACTTTGCAAAATAATTTTCTTTTTCATATTTGCCCAATTTTTAATATCAATAACGAGAAAATCTAGTATTTATCGAAAAAAAACACGTTTTTATCTTTTGAAACTTTGGTTTTAACATAATTAAAATACACAAAGTAATAATTAAATATAACATGTTGGCTGCATGTTTATAAAATATCAGTGCCAACAGTTGTAATTCCACTTCGAAAAAAGTAGTTGTGCTTGACGTCATGCGAGCGATGAGTATTTAGCGACAGTGGTTTCATTATTTGGTGGTGTTTTAGTGGACTTATTATTGATGTTTCTTGTGAAATAGCAAAAATGGAGACCGAAAGGATGATAGAAGACACCATGCCACCCCAGGTAAAGCAGGAAACTTTAAATGGAACAACCCTTAATGTCATGATGTTCCGTCGGCCATATTTACTTTTACCATTATTCGCTTGGATTATTTTGTGTTTTTATGACCAATCTGATAACAAAAGTAGTTTTGGAAGGTTTATTATCCTCCCCAATTACCTGAACAATGCCAGTTCAAACGTAAAAACTATGCTACGTGTTAGAGATTTAGTACAACGCCTCGTACTAATTTTTTAAGCCGTCCTGCAATGCGGATCTTTAAAAAGATATACTTTTTTGTATATTTCCTGTAGTCATTGTAGGGGTCTGTTGCATTTAGCGTTTAATTTTATGCATTCACATTACTTTCGTGTCAGTATTGAGCTGTTTATTTACATCCACGACACAATTCGTACGCCAGCAAAGCTGTCACGTTTCACAGGAAATCGTGGAATAAAAACTTCTTTTTCATCTTCATAAAACATTTTTATGTATTCAAACATTCATTGTAACTCGCCCAAACGAACCTCCTTTGATTAACTTTATAATAGAAGCAAACAAAAGCTTAATTCATTTAAAATAATGTTTGTGCTACTTACCACACATATTTCGCAATAATGATGCATTTTTATAAAAGAAAGAGTTTGCATAGTGATATAACATTATCCTGCCAGCGGTTTATTAGCAGCAACAAGTTTATAAAATGATCAGGTTTAATCTAGGCATAAATTAGAGAGTGATCAGGAAAAAAAACTACATTTCACTACACTATAACTTAGACCACTAGGTACCTATATCTACTTCATTCTCATAATAAAAACAACACTGAATGATTCAAACATACTTTATTCATGTTTCTTTGAACAATTTATTCATGTTAAATTGTCAACATTTTTTTTTAGAAGATACTTTAAATGTCCTAGGTGACAAATAAGACTTGTTTTTCCTTAAGGTAGACTTAAAAATAATACCTTCTAAGAACTTTATTCAGTGGCAACAGCCGCAACTTAGCGAGTTGTAGGTCGCAGGTTTGAACCCTGACAGGTGCTTTACTTTGTGTAAATGATATTATCACCACTGCTCTAAAAACCGTAAAGGAAAACATCATGAGGATACCATCTTGTTCTAGAACCAAAAATTCGAAGAAATGTAACATGTACCAACCCACACTGGACCCACGTGGTAGATTATACAGCCCACTTCCTCTCGAAGAGAGCAGGCATGTCCTCGTAGGGCGCCCCCTCCCAGCGTTTCCACTCACATCTGCCTTGTAATGTAATATCTTTTGTTAGTCACCTTTCATTCATCCTCTCAACATTAACAAACCTTAAAGTTGGCATAATGCAAGCAATATTAATATGAGTCATCATTTTCTACAATTAATGCTGTCTCATGTTATTGTGAAGAAAGTAACTGATAAGTATTGTTTATAAAAGTTATAAATAATTATAATAAACTGCAATTGTCCCTCAGCCGGTCATAGACCTCTTCTCATACTGAGGAGACGCAAGAACTGATGCCATTCTTGAATGATGATCTATGTATAACTGCCTGTGTAGTCTAGTGGTTTGGTTGGTGGTAGAGCTTATTCTAAGTCTGCCTAGCTAGGTAGGGTTGGAAAAATCATGTTTTTTTTTTAAATTGTACAAATCACATTTTTTTTTAAATTAATCACGATTTTTAGGGTTCCGTACCCAAAGGGTAAAACGGGACCCTATTACTATGACTCCGCTGTCCGTCTGTCACCAGCTCCATCTGTCTCATGAACCGTGATAGTTAGACATTTCCAAATTTTTACAGTTGATGTATTTATGTTGCCTCTATAACAACAAATACTAAAAAACAGAATAAAATAAATATTACCTTTAAAGAAATCATGTATGTTGTATGCAATAGATATGATTTTTTTGCCGTTTTTATAGATAATGGTACGGAACCCTTCGTGCGCGAGTCCGACTCGCACTTGACAGGTTTTTTAATTTTATCATACAGTAACTATATTTCACCGTAAAACGGAATATACCCTTGGGTGTTAGAGAAAAGGGGAATCCACGGGCTGTGTTTTGTAATCTCGCATGCAGTTACCATAGTAAATTAAGACACCAACTGGGAATTAAAAATCTAGCAAACTAGTTTTTTTTGTTCAAGCATTATAATAATTCAAATTCAAAATATTTTATTTCACATAAACCTACATGGGCACTTATGAAACGTCAGAACCTAGATGCATGGTTCCAATTGATTATTTCCTATGGAGAAGAGCCGGCAAGAAACTCCACAGTTACTCTTTTAAAAACAATTGGCTTTTACAATACTTTCAAATAACAGTGTTACTAGGTATGGGAGGACAGTGTAGGTCTTTCAATAAGTACCAGGTACTTAACAAAAAATAGAAGATGGTCAACAGATCTACAATCCACTAAGCCTACAGCATTCTCACATTCACAAAATGGAAAAAAAAATCTATACAAAAATAAATTAATCAATAAAAATAAAAACCTATTTTAAAAAAAGGCAAGTACATGATTGCAACTGTAATAAATCTGAATAATTATCATGTCACTAATAAAGAGTTGAAGTTAAATCGTATATGTCAAATAATGGGATAAATATGTCAAGTGATAATTATATTGATTTTTGTCATGTAAAAGACCTTAATCTATAACATATAATTTCTAAATTCATAAAAATCAGTTTTTTATGTTAACTTCTGTGAAAGAAAGTATAATTAATCACATTTAATTAAATTTCATTGAAAAGTCATTTTTATTTAAATCGTGATTTAATACAAAATGCCATTCATGCCGATCTTGAGCTAGGACCATCTTTTCTAAGTGTCGTCATAACAACAATGTTAACAGCATTGTTGTGTTACGGCAGTTGGTGATAGGGTAGCCAGTTTCTCTGTGGTTGACGATTCCGGGTGAAGCTCGCTTCCAACTTCGGCCTAATCACCTAATCATCACTTACCATCAGGTGAGATGCAGGCCAAGAGTTCCCCATTGAGAAAAAAAAAAAATCATGTTTGTATATCATGGAACATGCTAAAACTGAATGTCATATTTAATCTACATATGTTCAGCAATTTCTGAGTCATTGAATTATAAACATATTATAATTATACTATCTTAACTATTTGAATTTCTCTTTGACCATTTTAAGAAAGAAAAATAAGTTTATTTGTCACAGAAACAGCTGCATAAAAAAGATAATTACTTGAGTAGAACAATAAAATAAAACAAAATACATTTAAATATAAACACAACAAATTGTAACTATTATTAATATTTTGACTTTATTAATTTAATTGTTAATTGTAGCCACACACTTGTTGATGTTACTCTTGTTGAAGATTTTTTTTTTGTTGGAGGTCTTAAATAAAAAAATATTGTAATATTAATGACATTAGGATGTATTTTTCTATACCATACAAATAAATAAAATTCAGTGTCTGTTTGTAAAGTCAAAAGAACAGCTTTTTACTAAATGCATATTGAAACTTTATACGGTACATATATAGGGTGTTTGGTGCATAGTTTGTCAAATTGAATTGGCCGATAGGAGAGGAGCCCAATAACTCACCCTTGAGAGAAAATCCAAAACTCGGCATTTAAGCTTTTTTTTTTAAGTTGTTAGTATAGCCCTCAAATCTTATTTAAGTTTTCATGTGTATAGTTGTGTGGTTCTATAAAATTCAAAATTACGTGCTAGTAACATCTAGTTCCCTTTTTAATAACTCACAAAGTTGTTGAAAAACAAAATGTAAACTTAAAACTCAACTTTAAATTGCTTTAAAAAAAAACTTCTCTAGTCTATCCCCTTTCCAGCAGTATGCAATATGTCAAAAAAAAAAAAAACTTAATGGCTTTAATAATTAGCTAAATCTGTAATCTAGACACATCAACAGGCTGATATTTAATATTATGGTAAGAACCCTAGTGTTCGTAAAAATAACATGCTCTAAGTCGGTAGATACTGTTATCTCACTTTTAAAAGTCCCTTATCTCTTTCTTACATAGGGTATACCTTGCCCGATATTGAAAAAAAAAATGTAATAAGTACCTAATAACATATTATTTTGTTCAAATTCATCATCATTATAGCCGAAAGACGTCCACTACTAGACATAGGCCTCCCCCAAACACCGCCACTTCGACCGATTCTGTGTTTCCCAAATCCGGAATCGGTAGACGTAGCTTTGGAAGGCCTCCTACAAGATAGATCGATGTCGATAGATCGAGGCTGTGTTTTTGAATAGAGGTCACTGTGGTAGTTACAGTGATATCAAAAAGTTGAATATAGAAAAATGCTCATACTCAAAGCATTTATTTCAATTAAACCATTTACAGGCACATTTAGAATTGTCAATGAGTCTGTCAGTCATAAATATGAAGCTAGTTGCCCATTCCAAAGCGTACTAAGTACTTATGGAGAAGAACATGCAAGAAACTCCACGGACACACTTTCAAATAAAAAATTGGTTACATCATTCAAGTTGAAATTATACATGTGAGAACAATGTAGAAAAACGTGCATAGAGCATCCGTAATAAAAGATAAAAACAACGAACAATTAAAAAAATAAGCCATGCCAGCTAAGAGATGTTTGTCCCAACTGACGGCGCCCGTTCACCAACATGACGCTTGAATCAGCACCATTCCAGATTTAAGAGATTCAAGAGATCCAGATCCATCTAGAATTTTACGCTAAAATACCTTAACTTTTAAACCTCTGTGATGTGGCTATTAAGCGACGTGGTTTGTCATCTGGTACTTCTAATTTACTTAAATCGAAATTTCGGGAATTCTTAAAAATCCTGCCATATTAACATCTAAAGGTATTCTTTATAGTGGGTGTAAAAAAACGCTTAACGAAGTCAAAAGTTACTTGAACTCCCCGTGATTGAATTCTTTTTTTTTTGTACGGGATTATACCTGGGAACCATCTGGTTACGGAGATATTAAGGTCAAAGTTCCAACTTTTTTTACGAAATAAGTTTTAAGAGCGTTCGTACTGAAGGTGGGCAACGTCGCAAATAACTGTCAAACATATCGCTGTTTTGATTAATTTGGCAATATTACTGTATGGAAATAAGAAATATGACTCCTCAATGTTATAATTTAACTTTAAATTCCCCCACAACTGTACCGTGACATGCACCATAAGCACTTTGTTCTCCCTGCGTTACATTGCGCGCTATCGTAAACAGTGATGTTTCACACAAAAATAAAAGTCGTTTTCTACACCCTGTATATATTTGTTTTGTTGCATTACAGGTGACGTCAATCACATGTGTGGACTCGGGCGTGCGACCGATGCCGAGCAGCGCCGCGTACGCAGCGGAGAGGGACGCCTGCCTCAACTACTTCACAAGATGGAACGAAACGGATCAGGTATGGAATATGTTCTGCTAGCTTCGCCCCGCGGAGGTTCCAACGGGAATCGTGCATTTACCTGCGAGATTCCTACAGTTACCATTATATTTCTATAGCCGCTATAATAAAAGTTAATACAGTTAATACAGTTAATAATTCGTTAATTAATTCAGGCGTGACCTTGCAGATATCCATTATAAAATACAACCGAGCTCTGGATGCAGAGAACAGCGTTCTCTGCGTTCAGGGCTCGGTGTGGCAACACGCTGTGTTCAGGTTCGCGACAAGTCAATCGTCATCCTGAGGATGCCTCGTTGAGAGGTGAAACACGTGACGATTTCTTTCAGGCTCCTTAGAAATAGCTAAGCGTAACAGGTTACTAAATATACCCACATCTATTCTAAGTTAATAATTAAAAAAGAAACGTGTTTTTTTGCTCGATCTTAATATGGTACGAATTCCTGTGCAAGTCCGACTCGCACTTGGCTGGTTTTTTGGAGTTTATTAAATCTGTTTATCTTCCAGGTGGAGTTTGTGGAACAGCTGTTGGCACGGATGTGTCATTATCAACATGGTCACATCAACGCCTATCTCAAGCCTATGCTACAGAGAGATTTTATCAGCATGTTACCTAGTAAGTACTATACAATTAGCAGCAAACGTGGAAACTGGTCTAACTCCTTTGCTTTCATATAATATATCCTATAGAACGTGTTCCTTTTGATATCTCATAACTCTAGGGTATTAATGAGACCATATTAAGAATCAACTGGCTTGTAATTATTATTATTTTTTTTTTTCATTTCATTTTTCATACAAAATAATTCGACAAATTTTTGTCCTTAAAAAAAATTACAACGTCGCATTTTCTTAGCTTTAAATATGAATGATCGGTTTGAATGAAAATGATTTACTCGTACTTATCAATGAGACCTAGATACACACATCGAGAGTCTAGTGTTATGTTATCTTCGAAACTATGTATTTTTGGAACACTTGTTCTAGGAGTTTTTGTATCGTTTTTACTTATAGCATATAACCTTTAAGAGTTATCATCAAAGTGGACAGTGTGGACATCAAAAGGAACACGTTACGTTATATACATGTCGCAGCCATCTGGTTAAATAAGCCAGTTAATTGGACGCCTAGGCCGTCCATTAAACGCCGGCATCCAATTGGATGCCTAGGCCGATAGTTAATTGAACTAGAATCATTCAACGTTTAACAACTTGGCGTATTGAAAGGCAGTTTTTTGAAGATGACTGACCTAGACTCAGCCAAGTGATTCAAATGGTGAAAAAAAATCTGCGAGCAACTTGGAAATAGCGCTCGCTCGGCTTGCGCGCGGTTGATCACTGTTCCTATTTCATCCAGTTTAACTAAATGACTACATGACATTCAGCCATCTGGTTAAACGTTGCGCTTAATGACTTGGCTAGTTGTCCTGCAACTATTTAATTGCATGCCGTTTAATGAACAGCCTAGGCTTCCAATTAGCTGGCTAATTTAACCAGATGGCTGGGATATACTCATTACATAACATAACATCACCCCTGTACTCCCACGAAGGGTTAGGCAGAGGCGCGCCTATTGTGCAGGTACACCCACATTTCGCCGGTATGTTTAAGTCCTCAAGTTAGACAATTCTTTCAAAATGGCTCAATTTATAAATTTACATTACCGCAAAATGGAATGAATTCGAATTTTTGTCACCAAATTGTACAAAGCGCAATGTACTTTTTGTCAAAGGTGTAAGGTACAAACTAGATATGCTTAGTTATATCCTTATTTAGGAATTAAAAGTGTCTTCGATTATCAAAAAAACAAGAAGATGAAGCCAAATATCAGTGTTTAAAAAAAAAAAAATACAAACGCATCACGAACTTTAAATTGATAAAGTTTCATTCAAATTTTAAACTAATTTAATCAAGCGTTTCATACGAATATGCACCTTACATTTTTTTTATCGTTTCATACGAAAATAAACTCATTATTTTCGTAACGATCCTGTACGTTTCGTATGAAATATTTCGCGGACGTTTTTGATTGACTGAATGTGTGTTTTTTTAGATCAAACACACTGCTTTGCATACATAGATTTCGCATTGAATAATAATAGGAGAACGAGTCGATAATAATAATATTTTAAATTCAAAACTCGGTCTCGCAAGAAATCTGTAATTCAATCACTGAAAACAAAACACATTGAAATATGATAATCATATTCTAAACTCAAGGTTATAAAAGTTGTTTTTGAAGAAAACGGCATATCATTACGTCACCCCAGTATTCCTGATAGGGTAGGCAGAGGTATACGAGTACTACAGGTTCAAATTCAATTAGCTAGCAAAACTCCGCATACGTGGTATCAATATCTAAACACGAGAACGGGCGCCGTCAGTTGAAACTGGTCATCTCTTATCTGCCAGTGCTTATTTTTAATCTTATATTTTCAATTGCTTTTATTTTTTGTACATTGTTCTCACATATAGAAGCAACAAGAATGATGTACCCAGGATTTTGTAATATATATTTAAAAGAGTGTCCTTGGAGTTTCTTGCCCGTTCTTCTCCATAGAGATCTACGTTTTGAAATGGGCAATTAGCTTCAACTTTCTGACTAACTGACCGACTCTTTGACAATTCAAAAGTGCCTGTAAATGGTTTAATTGAAATAAATGCTTTGAGTTTGAGAAAATAAAAATGAATTGATTTTTTTTTAGGGGGGGGGGGGGGGTTGGTCAAGAAAGTGCAGATACCCAACTGACCGGCTCCGAATTGATTTATTTTGGTATATGTTAGAGAGTAGTCTAAGATAACAAACAAGTATTTTTTGTAGCTGCCCAATCTCAATCTATTGGGAGAAATTGTCCTCCAAATTACTGAAAGTGACTAAACCCTCTAACTTCCGTAGAGAGTTTTGTTCAAGCAAATTGCTAGTTAATTACTGATTTGAGAAAATGAAAAAATAATGTGCACGTGTTTTGTTATAACTCATATTTTCCTAAAAAAAACATCCTTTGTCATCGTTGAAGATACACTTTGGTTATTTTATTCGTTTTTTTTTTTTTATCATGGAACCTTTCGGTCCATAATTTTTTTTCTCAAACTAAAAACAAAATACATTAACTAGCAATTTGCTTGAACAAAACTCTCTACAGAAGTTAGAGGGTTAAGTCACTTTTCAGAACTTTGGAGGAAAATTTTTCCCTATAGGTTCTTTTGTTATTTTAGACTACTCTTTAACACATAATAAAATAAATCAAATCGGAGTTGGACGGTTGGGTACCTTTTCTTGTAACATATGTTCCAGTCTGCCCCGTTGGTCTAGTGGTCGCAAAGCGCTACTGCTGAGTATGAGGTCCTGGGTTCGAGTCCCGAGTTGGGCAAAGTGTTATTGGGTTTTTCCATCTGGAATTTCTCAGTAGCAGCCCGGAGTCTGGATTCGTGCCCGGTTGATGTCAATAGGCTCGCCCCCTATTACATGGGACTTAGAATAACTGGCGAAATGTGGGTGTACTATAGGTACACCTCTGCCTAACCCTTCGGGGAATACAGGCGTGATGTTATGTGTGATATGTTCCAATGTCTATGGTACACATATAGTTCGACAGTTTTGCGACAGTGGCTGGAATAATGCTAAGCCAAAGCAGGTTATGTAATGTTCATGTATCTGGGTAGTAAAACTCCAGTTCTTTTGTCTTAGAAGGTTTTCAGCTTCCAGTTCGTTCCATCAATGTTTTATTCCATAATACACATTTACACACACACACATTTACACACACATCTCATTATCATCTTAGAATCCATATTCTAAGATAATTCTATTATTTTGCTCATTTATTATTGTTATAAGTTTTCCCTTTCATCTATTTCTACTATGTGCGATATTGGGCGTGAAATTATTCAAGAAGAGCGGTCGTCTATTTTGCTTAACTGTAAAATGTGTCGGATTTGCGAACAGCGTTTAAAGGACTCCTTCGATAACATTGATTGATAATCGATTGGGCATCGAAGTGTATCAAATTGCTATGCATGCAGACCGTAGATCATTAACAGCTTCAATGTAATCTCTTCCCAGAAAAAGGCTTAGACCACGTAGCAGAGAACATCCTCTCGTACCTGGACGCTAGCTCCCTCTGCGCCGCCGAGCTGGTCTGCCGGGAGTGGCTGAGGGTCATCTCCGAGGGGATGCTATGGAAGAAGCTGATAGAAAGGAAGGTGCGCACCGACTCGCTGTGGCGGGGGCTTGCGGAGCGACGAGGGTGGTAAGTTCTCGCTATGATAGTTGCAGTGAAGCATCCATATCATTCTTCTTCTTCGGGTATTGATGGCAATCTTAACGGAGTTGGCCCAGAATTCGGCTAAAAGTTTGGCGCCTTCAATAGCGTCCACGACACGATATTAAGTGACCCATCGTTTGTGGAAGCACCACATCTACACCACCACACCACCACCAGACATAACATTAAGACGAAAGCCCCAGGGTAGCACACGAACCTGCCGGGGTTGCGAAGAAAACCGAAAGGGAGATCGTGGCCCCCGGCAACAGGGCAGCCGAAGGAACACGGGTGGGTTTTAGTCAGTAAGAGTCTGACACGCCCTCCCGCTCCGCCCAGAGCGGGAGAAGTTATTTGATGGTTTCCCACCCTCAAAAAAAAAAAAAAAAAGAAGGGTAGCACGCGAACTTAATTTTTCTTTCGTTTTTGCAATTTGCAGATCAGTATCAGGTTTATTTAAATAAAAATATGATTTGCGACCGTAAAAAATGTGACAAACAATTGTTACAGATTTTTAATCATGAACATCAATAGTACACGAGCAAAAATCTGCGTACACTTAGCAAAATTCTAAATGATTTTCTCGTGGAATTACGATTGTATAAGTCCTAAGTAGTGCGGGGCTGTGGGTTCCACAATACTATATTCCTTACAAAAGACAATTATAATCAATACAGTAGGAGAAAATAACTCTAAAAAGTTGATAATTGTATTCAACTCTCTCTAAATTTACTCAATAATATTTTTCCACAATTGGCGGTTTTATTTTTTGTTTTTCGAGTACTGATTTGTGTTCCACATAGATTGTGCGGAAGAAAAACTGTGAAGACCTTAAAATGACAGTGTAGAAAACGGAACGTACTCTTTCAAACTAACGTACGTAATGTAATTGAAATAAAGTTCAAATTCGTAAGAATACTTCTCCTTGATTACGCTGTCATTTATGGGATTCGCAGTTGTCTCCCGCATAATCATACAGATGAGACAACATAATAATATTTATGTACAAATCTCCCAGCAAAAGCATGTGCTTCGGCAGTCATCGTCTATCTTCGGAAATACGAACGCGCGATTCTGAAATCTAATATAGAGCTGATATAACCATGTCATTTACCAATTTTGATTACCATGATTGCAAAATTTGAGATTAACATCTTTTCAAAATTTTTGAGTGACATAATATGACAAGGTGCGATCAGAGTAGTTAACCCAACAGAGAGAAAACGTCATACAAACACGCATTAATAAGTGCACGACAACTAAGCGCGGCAGTACAAAACTTAGAAGCTTTGCCTCTGTGTAAGGGTTATCTTTCGTATTAAGACCAGGCACTCCAAACACAATTTCCAAGCAAACTCTGCCCCCATGCACCCCACCACTCCACTTTGTGCTAAACGCTAACACATCTACACACATCAAAAGTGTCTAGGGATCAAGCATTTTTATGCGGATTTCTTGAGATTGAGATGTGGCTTTGTAATAAATTTATGATTATATAAATTTATATGGATCCTTTTTGGTGCATTTCATAATTTGAAACAGGAACTGTTAATCAAATTCGAGTAAAAGATGAAAATCAGCTGTCAATATTTTCCCTATAAAAACATACAACGCATTGAAGACATTATTAGTGCTACTGTTTCCCTACTACTGATTAAAACCAACGTTATTATGGAGCGGCGACGTCATTTAAGCAGGGAAGAAATGCTCAGAGCCGTGGGAATGATAGAAGCTGGTTCCCGGCAACGTACTGTGGCTTTAGCTCTGAATACAAGTCAGAGTGTTATCAGTCGACTTTGGACACGTTACCGAAGCACTGGTACCGTGGCTGAGCGCCATGGAGGACGGTATCGCTGCACCACACGGAGACAAGACCGATACATTCAAATCTTAACTCGAAGAGCTCCAACAATAACCGCCATGATGTTAGCCGTGAGGCTTCATCACTCTTCAGGGAACTTAATTAGCGACCAAACAGTCAGAAACCGCTTGCATGAAGTGAACCTTCATTCCCGAAGACCGCTACGGGTACCACCTATAGCAATGCACAATCGTAGGATTCGATATCAATGGGCTCTTGAACACAGAAATTGGGCAGAAGAACAATGGCGTTTCGTGTGCTTTTCTGATGAGTCTCGTTTTGGTATGAGACCGGATACAAGACGTATACGACACTGGAGAACCCCTGGACGCCAACAGCGATTAAAATCCTGCCAGGAAGTCCATCCTTATAGTGGTGGAACCATCATGGTATGGGCGGGTATTTGGATCGGCGGAAGAACTGAGTTGATTTGGATCAGAGGCAACCTCAACGCTCAAATTTATGCTGAGACGATTGTATCTGACGTCATCGTTCCTCTACAAGTGCAAATCGGTCCCTTATTTCAGTTAATGCATGATAATGCACGACCGCACACCGCAAGAGTTGTAAGACAGACTCTCGCCGCAGCTAACATCAATGTCCTGCTCTGGCCTGCTCAGTCGCCAGACTTGAACCCGATTGAGCATGCATGGGATATGCTACAGAGAAGAGCTCTGCCGAATATGGAGGGTATCCAGTCGCAAGAAGACCTTTTTTTGTTGTTGCAACGAACATGGGCGGCCATTCCACAGCGTGATTTGGATGAACTCATTTTGAGTATGCCAAACCGATGTTCTTGTGTTGTTAGTGTTCGCGGTAGAAACACGGATTATTAATTGTTTAAGTTACCCAATAAAATTTTAAAGAAAACTGTTATTTCAGTCTTTTTTTCGAACTTTAATGTTAGTAGTTCAAATGTCAAAAATCCCTTTATTAGGAAAATGGTAAATTTCTTTATTAATGCAAAGGTGACTTGGTTTATCGTTACTGTGACAAACGAAAACACTTTATTTGATGAATCCTTAAAGAAAATTTTAATTAATATCAATCAGGAGAAAAGTTATTGCAAAAATATATGTTGATCCCTAGACACTTTTGATGTGTGTATATATATAAAAATGAATCCCTATTTCCCTTGGTCACGACATCACGCTAAAACGGCTGAACGGATTTGGATGAAATTTGGGATATGGATAGACCTTGACCCGGAGAAGGACATAGGATACTTTTATCCCGATATTTTTACGGGATCGAGACTTATGCGGGTGAAACCGCGGGGCGCAGCTAGTCAGTAATAAAGTTGAATATCGCGTGCGCTCTTTGGTCGTGTTCAAGCACGGAACTAAATGTCGTAAGTCTCAATTCTTATTTCGTCTATAACTAAAGTAATAATTGATCTAGAGAAAAATATCCTATATTTGGATAATAAACTAAATTTCCTTACTGTCAAAAAATATTTTAGACATAAAAGCCGAGTAATCTTGTTTTTGTTTCAAATAATCTTTAAAAAAGACATGATTTTCGAATAAAAAATGGATCGAGCGAAAATGTCCCAATTATGTAACTGTCTTTTAATTGGAAAGATAAAGGTCCAATAAATCATATACTAAAGTTTCATTTTGATTGTATGTGTGACTTTTTCAGAATATTAATGCAAATTAACATACAATTTAGGGAGCCTCCTCTTAATTCGGAAGCACGAAGATTACCGAAGCGCAATGTAACAATATTATTTCTTGTTCTTTACAGGATCCAATACCTATTCAAGCCGAAGCCAGGTAGTCAGCATCCGTCCCACTCGTTCTACAGACAGCTGTACCCCAAAATCATCAAAGACATACAGTCGATTGAGGATAACTGGCGAATGGGTAAACACAACCTACAGGTGAGGAGTTACCTACTACTAGTATACCCTGTTTCAAAACTATTAGCTGAAAGTGTAAACAAACGGGTCAGAAAATATTTTATTTATTTAACCATTTATGCACACACCTAAAAACAGACAAGAAGAAAGGAACAGAAAAATACGTACTAAGGCAATGCTTATTTCTAAAGAAATCTCTTCCAGCATACCTGCGACAGGAAATTATATAATATGACATATAGACAACGTGTGTAACCGTAGAAGATAAAACAAAAACATAAATCAAAGAAGAAAAAAATATTACAATTTACTATTTACACAAACTATTTACAATATAAGAATATACTTACATACATACTTCTAAAATAAATATCACTATACTATTCTATATTCTTCTTTTCGTGTGGTTAGTGACTAACCTGGTGTTTTAAAGCCGCCCATGGGCCTCTGACTTGGCTTCACATGCCGTCGAGAAATATCTCCCAGGCATGCCGGTTTCCTCATGAAGTTTTCCTTCACCGTTTTTGAAGCAAGTGATAATTATACAATACGCACATAAATCCGAAAAGTCTGAGGCGCGTGCCTTGGGTTCGAACTCGGAGAGTCGAGGCCACTCTCACTCCACTCAGATTTGGCAGTTTGACGGTCATACCACAAATAATAATTGTAATGCCACTTAGAAAATGAGTAATTTGATTTTTTGAATACTTATTATACCCGAGCTTATTTGAATAATGTCACTTGTCATCATCTATTTTTCAATTATAATTTCGATCCCCTAGTTCACACTCGTACTAATTACATTTACACCAACTTTACAGGAGAGCAATTCTTATGTTCGCATAAGAATATCGTAGCAGAGGCTTTTTGAGATACTATATTTGTAATAATTATTTGACAATTTTAAAGTCTGCATGCTGAAAATTTATGTCTTAAAAGCTCGCCCCCTCAGTTAATGCAAGTGTGCACGTCGAAACTATGAAATCAATGCAGTTAGGACATAAATGTTTAAAAAAAATATGGAAGCAAACGAAAAAAATACAAAAAAAATTCATAATAGTTTTAAATATCATTGTTACACTTTTTTAATAGCAGGAGAAGGCCTTACGTAACTCTGGGAATTTCATTTAGGAATAAAAAAATGTAATTACCACCTACTGTGGTTGGAAAAAGTTGTGAGAAACAACGTTGAAATCCTAAATACTAATATGTTACTAATTCTCCTTTGTGAGTGATTGCTTAAGAATTAAGCTCAACACACACACAAGTCGGGTGCGGGTCGGGACGGCAGTACCTAACCTTGTATTATATGGATACGCGAAATGCGTGCGCGGAACGGGCGCGGAGCGGGTCGGGAGCGGGAGCCGCGAATGCGTTTATAATACAACTAATTACAATCTATACAAGCCCGCCGTACTCGCGTCCCGACCCGCTCCCGACACGCACCCGCCTTGTGTGTGTTGCGCTTCACACATAAACAATATTTATTTACCCTTTCATCTGTTACTTGTGGAACAGACATTAGTCTGTCAAATTACAAATAATATTTTTCTTTTTTTCCGCAGAGGATAAACTGCAGATCAGAAAACTCTAAAGGCGTGTACTGCCTTCAATACGACGACAACAAGATCGTTTCTGGTTTAAGAGATAATACTATTAAAATTTGGGACAGGAAAACGTTACAATGTGTCAGAGTGAGTTAACACTACTATTTATCTCTATCTTTTTTTTTAAATATGTTACATCTTTCCTCTCGCTTTTCTGCAATCTGTGGGAGTGATTTCGTGAAGAGGGACGGAAATGTGTAACAGGAAGCCGGGAAAGCGCGCGTTATTTGATTTGACGAATGAGCGCGCGCGGTTTTTGAGTTGGCCGTCAGAAACGACCTTGACGAGGCCCCGCCCCTTTAATGTTGCTTATTACCAAGGTGAGATGTCAGATGTTACACATCATATGCGACTACTGTAAGGTTGGCTCGTTTTTTTTATTTACCTTTCCTACCCCAGGAACTACAAGGCCACACGGGCTCCGTCCTGTGCCTACAATACGACGAGCGAGCCATAATATCGGGCTCCTCGGACAGCACGGTCCGAGTGTGGGATGTGAGCACGGGCGCGATGCTCAACACGCTCATACACCACTGCGAGGCTGTGCTGCATCTCAGGTTCTGTAACGGGATGATGGTCACGTGCAGTAAGGTGAGAGAAATTAATGGGGTCATTTTTAGGTCACATTAAAAAGGTCATTTTGGAGGGTACGCATTGGGCAAGTATTTTTATCGTATATGTAGCTGACGTTATCTTAACCTTAAATGGGGTGTTTTTGGGAGTCAGCTATAATGAGGTCCCTCGCCCATATCAGACATCCACTAGGGTAAGTTTGAGGATCAAAAGTTGTAAAATCAGTCTTTGAAATGGAAAAGAAATACAAAGTTGAAATGGGTCGTAATATTCTGTGATGGAGTCTTTGACGGCTTATTCCGATTAACCACCCAAAATGCATATTCGAAAACGTATTTACGAGAATCCCTCGGGGTGTATTCAAAATTCGTATATTATTTTTGACCGTGTCACACGGTCACAGTCATTTAGAGAAACGTGATAGAAAAACTGGCCCAAGATACTTAGTAGACATTAGTATAACTATAAAAATACATACATCTTTGAACTTGAAATCGCTTGTATATTACCAATCATTCAATGTAATAATGACTGTTCTTTGGGTAAAAAGTTGGAAGAACAATTAAAAGTTATTTCCAATTATCCATCCCATCTGGAGTGGACAGATGAAGTCGTGTTTCCGAGTATCCACCCTAAGGTGACTGTTTTTAAGGTGGACAAACGGAATAACCGTCTTTGACTTTGACTGGAGAGGCCGAGATGTATATATAATATTCAATCGTACATGGTAAACAATTGACATTGATAGCGCCTTTATTATTATTATTTATGTCGTGGGATAAAATTGTACACAACGGTCCGAGTACACTGCATGTCGGAGAGAGAGAGAAAGTGTGAATTTGGTCAAAACGAAAATCTAAGATGGCGGCTCTGAAAATTTTCAAATTTTTCATCATGGGTATCGTTTTCATGGTTTTCGAGGGTGTTAAAACAGATAGTGGGGTCGAAATGTAAATCCAAGATGGCGGCTGCGAAAATTTTGTTTTTGTTTTAAATCATACGTGAGAAACAACTTTGTTGCTGACGAGGGTCCCCCGACCGCACACGTATTTTTTTTTTGACATATACAACGTGTAAAACTTATTCCAATATCCTATTTACAGAATAAACCATTTTATTTTATTTCATAATATGCTCATTGTTCCAGGATCGTTCGATAGCAGTATGGGACATGACTTCAACCACGGAGATCATGCTTCGGAGAGTGTTAGTCGGCCATCGCGCCGCAGTAAACGTTGTAGACTTTGACGAGAAATATATTGTTAGTGCGAGTGGAGACCGTACTATTAAGGTAAATAAGAAAATATCACGTCTGTAATCCCCGAAGGGAAAGGTGTACTGTCGCGGACACGCATATCTGAGCACCGTAAGGACTATTCTTGCTTGCAGCGCTTGGCCGCTATAGTTAGAAAAAAAAAGGGGTGGTAAACAGGTGTGGTCATCGTGTGTACGGGAGTTTTAAGTGGTTAGAAATGCGTGATCGCTATGGTACACACGGCTACACATCAAGCTATACATGTCCAGTCTATGCTGACCTCGCAGTGTATGGTAATCCTATACAATGCGTGATCAGCATAAACTGGAAATGTATAGCTTGATGTGTAGCGTGTGTACATGTATAATTGTCTTTATTTATTTACATATGTATTTAGTGAAATCCACGATGATTTATACCGAAAACGAGCGCGTAGAATTTCATGAACAGACCTTTGGGCGTTTAGATATTATGGAAAAACTACTGGACGTATCTACACAAAATAAAATTATTTGAACTTTTGAACAACTTATCTGTGCATGTGCCTTTATTTTTCCATTTTCATTATCCATAAGTTATTTCTTTACGTCCAAAGATCAGTTAAAATTTGTGTTGAAATATGGAAGTTTCGCATTCATAACTTCCAAACCATTTTTTTTTTTCGATTTTACTTCCATACAGGCCTAGATAATGACGAGACAAATTGATATAATTTTAAATTTTGAACTTACACCGTGTAACAGACGAGTGATCTCCAAACTACGTTTGTATGGAAGAATGACCGGAAAGCGTAAACTTGATAAGGCCAATTTGTTCCAATGCCGAAGCACCTACTCAAAAACTTAATTTTCTTCCGCTAAGGTATGGAACACATCATCGTGCGAGTTCGTTCGCACGCTAAACGGTCACAAGCGCGGTATCGCGTGCCTACAGTACCGGGACCGGCTGGTCGTGTCCGGCTCGTCAGACAACACGATCCGACTGTGGGACATCGAGTGCGGGCAGTGTATACGTGTTTTAGAGGGGCATGAAGAGCTCGTCAGGTGTATACGGTGAGTTTTGGGGACATTTTTGATGATTGGGGGTCAATTTTTGTCGAAATTGGGGTCACTTGGACCGTCTATATAGGCTAAGTTGATTGATTGGGATCACCTTTGTTAATTAGATTTCTCCCTCTTGTTTGACGGGTGGTGGACCGCACAAATCTGACATGGGTAATTAATTAATTAACCAAGTCTTAAAAAAATAAACGAGCGAACTTTACAGTAGTCGCATATGATGTGTAACATCTGACATCTCACCTTGGTAATAAGCAACATTAAAGGGGCGGGGCCTCGTCAAGGTCGTTTCTGACGGCCAACTCTAGCACCGCGCGCACTCATTGGTTAATTGGCGCGCGCTTTCCCCGGCTTCATGTTACACACTTCCGTCCCATTACTGGACTGGACTGGACTGGACACAGATTTGATTATTTAGATTTTTTTGGATTTTGATTGCAGGAAAGCAAGAGGAAAGTTACACACCAAAAACTTTCTTTTCTTTCTTTTTCCACCCTTTTATTTATTAGAGTACTTTTTTTTTTACTGACGCGTACTTTACGCGTCAGTAAAAAAAAAAGTACTCTACAAAGGCATACTTAATGCCCGAGGCAGTTAAAATTATTTTCTGTAACTGGTGTTGACAGGTAGAGTCAACACCAATTGCAGAAAAGAATTTTAACTTTTAAAGCTGTTATTAAATACTAATGTTCCATTAACTTGTTGCAGAAAGCAACATAATGCTGCCTGTCCACTGGAGCGGAGAAATGTGCCAATATTAACCAATAGAATCTAATATCCGCTTCAGAGCTTGCTCCTATTGGTTAATATTGGCACATTTCTCCGCTCCGCAGCCTCGCTCCGCTCCAGTGGACAGGCAGCCTTAGACTCGATTTTAATGATTATTTGATGAAATTAATGAAATCATTAGCGTTAATGATCCATTACGTAATGGGGCAGTAATGTTTGTCTTTGTGCAACTAGGTGTTTTTCAGGAGAAATAACGATAGGTAGAGGAGAAAACGAATCCAACAAATCAGCGCTGGGATGATTATGTCAACTTCTTACGGATATGTTTTCAAATATAGCTTTACAAGGATCATTTGACACGTAGCAAAAATTGGAACTAACGCCGCCATCTTCGTATCTCAATACAATTTCACAACTACTTACCAACAACGCCTACTGAAAATTTCATTCAAGAGCCAAAAGATCCCTGTCGCACTATATTTCTCACAATTTATAATTTGTCCACAGATTCGATAATAAACGAATAGTAAGCGGCGCGTACGACGGTAAAATTAAAGTGTGGGACCTTCCCGCGGCATTAGACGTGCGCACGCCACATCAAGAACTCTGTCTCAGAACATTGGTGGTGAGTGGTGCTCTTTAGAAAGAATAGCTTTTTTTATGATTTATCACCTTTTTATTTTTAACCTTAGAAGCCTGATTTCTCAAACTAAATTTAAAAACAATCACAATGCTTCTTTATTTATATAATTCTTCTGTACGTGTGTTTGTCACCAACTCTTCCTAAACGGCTGGACCGATTTGGATTAAATTTTGTGTGTATATTTGAGTGGGTCCCTGGATGGTTTGAAAATACAATTGGACCCGGTAGGTGGCGCTGTTCAGACAAGACAACATCTGTCGGATCCGCTAGTATTTTTTTTTGCGAGAAAAGAAGCATGAAACAATTTTGATACTTCAGGCATTGAGGTCAAATATATGTCGCACTAACTGTTAATATACTTTAAGAATTATGAGGAACTTTTCATGTAATGAGTCATTTCATCTAATCGAAAATAAAATACCTGTTATTATGACACAATAATATGAAAGTAATACATACATTGCCAAAAAAAAAAACACCAAATCATTACTCCGTTCGTTTTATCATGTTTAGATATTCATTCCCATCACGTTCGGGAAGTTTAGCTAGCAAATTTAGTTTGACCCTGTATAAACCTATGCCATGCTTCCCCAATGTGACCGCACACGTTGCCACAGGAGCACACGGGCCGCGTATTCCGGCTGCAGTTCGACGAGTTTCAAATAGTGTCGTCCTCACATGACGACACCATCCTCGTATGGGACTTCCTCAACTACGGCGGCGCCTCGCCCGCGCCCGCGCCGCAGCCGCGCCCGCGCACGCCCGACCACGAGCGGGACAGAGAGCATGACCTGTACGACTAGGTGAGTTTTGAAGTCATTTCTGGAAGTTGGGGGCCATTTACGGTAAATGGTGGGCCAGTTTGTGTCAAAATGGGGTAATTTTTTGGTAAATCGGGGTCACTTTTGGTAGATTGGGCTCATCGTTGGTAAAAAGGGAGCCACTAATGGGGTCACTTTTGGTAGACTGGGCTCATCGTTGGTAAAAAGGGAGCCACTAATGGGGTCACTTTTGATAGATTGGGCTCATCGTTGGTAAAAAGGGAGCCACTAATGGGGTCACTTTTGGTAGATTGGGCTCATTGTTGGTAAAAAGGGAGCCACTAATGGGGTCACTTTTGGTAGATTGGGCTCATCGTTGGTTAAAAGGGAGCCGTTAATGGGGTCACTTTTGGTAGATTGGGCTCATCGTTGGTAAAAAGGGAGCCACTAATGGGGTCAGTTTTGGTCAATATGGATCTTTTTGGGTAAAATCAGTCATCTTAGTTATGTTTGCCTACAATATCTGCACCACGAGCGGAAAAGAGAGCATGACATGTATGATTAAGTGAGTAACTATAGATTTAGGCCCACTTGCCTTACAATTGACTAAATGCTTTTATAAACCGATTTTTCTAACTGCGCCTGTCAACGTCAAAATATTACAGTGTATGTATACAGGGTGGCAGGGACATCGACACGAAAACTGTTACCATGGATTCCGTCGAACACTTGCGACGAAATTTTTCGTCGGTTATTTTAAAAAAATCTGCTATTTCATAGAAATGTGTAATTAATACCTACGCGGTCAAAATGTATGGAACAGCAGATTTTTTTTAAAAAATAACCTACGAAAAATTTCAACGCAGGGGTCTTCAGAATCATGTACTGATGAGGTAACAGTTTTCGCGTCGATTTCCCTGTCACCCTGTTTACAATAACAACTTAAAGAATAATATGACAGAACTTTGCAGGCGACACAATTGTGTACACAGTACTAAGAAGTGTCGGCGGGGCAATTAGGAGGTAATTTGGCGGGTGAATTCAATAATGACAACCTACGACTTTGACAGCTCTAAGCGCACAGTTAGAAAAGTCGGGTTATAGCTCTAAACATATTGAACATTTCTTTAGGCGCGTTGGGCATTTTTGAGATGAGAAAAAACAGTTGAACTCGCGACACTGTTACCGTTACCGAAACCTCATTAAAAATATTTCCTGCACAATAGTGTTCAATGGTGCTAATCCATGCGTCATGTTCATGAACGGGCGCTGTCAGTAGGGACTGGTCATCTTCTAGCTGCCATGGCTTATTTTAATTTGGTTTTTGAATTGTTTTATTTTTTATTACGGACGCTTTTATCGTTCTGCATCGTTCTCACATTTATAACTTTAACATGAATGATGTAACCAATATTTTGTAAACATATTGTGATTTTAAAGAGTGTCCGTGGAGTTTCTTGCCCGTTCTTCTCCATAGGTACCTACTACGCTTTGGAATGGGCAACTAGCTTCATCTTTCTGACTGACCGACCCCTTGACAATTCAAAAGTGCCTGTAATTGGTTTATTTGAAATAAATGCTTTGAGTTTTAAGTTTTGAATAAAATTGTTCAAGTTTAGACTTCTGTCGGCACTCCCGGAGGGCCATTGTTTTTTTTTTAAACGTAATTTTAAGTCTGATACAGAGCGATGATTTAAATACGTTGAGCGTTACCAAATATCTAATGCTTATTTAATTTTCTTTCCAGTAATTTATAAATAAGGACAATATAAGACTTCTTTTACCAAGAGGCAGCGCGCGCGCAGCCGAGTGACTGACGTCACAGCAAGGACTATACACACCGTTACCATGACGACGAGTTAAGGAATTATCACACGGTCGCTAAGATTCGGACTTACTTACATTTTCTAGAGAATGAGGGATAAAACGAAGTTTTTGTAAACATTATGTGTAAGGAATGCGAGGTTGTGAGTTCGATTCCTAGTTATTGAAGTTAATACAAAGCTAAATAATGCTTGTTTATTTCGTGATTATGTATTAACGTCATCATCTGCCTAGCCTTTTCTGATACTATGTTGGGGTCGGCTTCCAGTCTAACCGGATGAAGCTGGATACCAGTATTTTACCTGGAGCGAATGCTTATCTGACCTCCACAACCTAGTTACTAGGTAACACAATACTCCTTTGTGATTCTGTACTATAGGAACTAAGTGGCCCTCTCCCTCTCACAGAGAGGAGGCCTGTGTCCCAGCAGTGGCAAAATTATAGGCTGATTAAGTTACTCTACAATTGTTTATTACTTGTCAATGCTTTAAAATATTGACTCTTCGACAATGAAGTGTCAGTACAACTATACTCTGTTCATTTCACCATGATCAATATGACAGATGCTAAATGTTTATAATGTGTTATGTGAGTGTCATATCAAACAGCATAAAATTAACGCAGTATATTTGTCGTATTTCTTTTCTGTTCGTTTCGTATATAACATAAGATTTAACAACAGATATCACAGACTTGGTCAAGCTTTCAAAAAACCACCTATAGTAGGACTTAATTAGCTGCAGTAAAATGACAGTTCCAACTGTCATTTAGTTTAAAAAAAATGTTCTAAGTTTACTGCAGTTAACTAAAAGTTCTACTATAGTTTGTATCATTTCCTATAACGTTGTGTCCAGTTTCCAGATAGGCATTATCTAACAGATAAATAAAAAAGAACAGGATTTGTATCTCGTTATCTGTTAGAAAAGTAACAAGCTTTAGTATATTTTTTTTAAAATGTAATCCTTAACCGACAAATGTGAGCCTTTTAAGTACTGTTAAAATGATAAGTAGAGGATTTTAAGTTTCGAATTGTAACGCGAAATTATTAAGACCTTTATTTACCTTCTCAAAAATGTTCTAAGTGAGCTGAATAGAACTGGCTATGCATTTCATTGGATCGATGGAGAAACTTGTTTCGACATTTGAAACTGTTTTATTTTCGTACATGCATACACTTCTTATTGAAACGGACGCCTGGAAGTTGTTGGGTAATAGTGCAATTGGTCACGCGTTCGAAGCTATGAATGTAATCAGCGCTGAGACTCAAGCTTCCTCTCTGTGAGGGGTGGGTCGTAGTTCACAGTGCAGGTTGTTGGATGTCACGTGTATTCGAGTATGTGGTTCTAGGACATGTCGGTTTCCTCACGATGTTTTCCTTCGAAGTGTTATTTAAAATTTAGCCTGACTGGTTACTTATCTTGTTGACTGTACACATTATTTAATACAGGTGTTTTTGTTGAAATATTCGCGTTATTTCTTTGATATAAAATCAACTTTATGCTTATTGATTTAGAGTATATTTTGTACCCAAATGACGCAAATTTACAGACACATCGCCAAGTAGAATTGAGTTGCGATGTTTCCGGTATTTATTCAACAGCCCGATTCTTTTCAATTTGTTCTGTATTCTCTTTGAAATAAAATCTATTATCGCTCGACAAACTAGTCAAAACGCGATCGATATGGACAATATCAAAATATTAATCGTGGAATTCTTAAAATTCGGTCAGTAACAACTTTGCAGTGCTCGGGCAAAAATATGATACGTCGAGTTTTAGAAAAGGACTGTCAGAAAGGTATCAATGACAGAGACATCTTTATGCAAAGCTGGACTATTTCTAATATTTTACTGCCATATTTACGGCCGGGTACTGTACCCCGGTTATTAAAAAACCTATTCAATTTAATAAAATTTTCAATCACAAAGCCTTGACTGTAAAACTCTGACTGAGGCGAATCCCTCGCGGGATGCGGGGCGAAATTCGCTCGCGCCGAATGTGCTAACTAACTTGTATTGAGGTGTTCAAACTGTAGCGAATAGTCGCGTGCGTTTCCACTGAATTGGAGACGAGCGGAGACCTGCAGGAATTGACCAATCACAATGGTTGAAATCCTCATCATGTCTCGTTTCGTCTGTGATTGGACGATTCCTGCACGTTTCCGCTCGTGCCCGCTCAGTATTAAACTAACCACGCGCGCAGTCGTGTCCCGTATCCCGCGCGGGATTTGGCGCGTGTGGCCAGGGCTTAAGCCTGATCATGTGAATCTGTTATTCTGCTGTCAGATTTAATGTTACAGTCCTGTCCGTTATTTTATCTCTGATTATCACTGTCTAATCTTTATTCTCCTTACAATAAGGTTCCTTTTGGGTTGCTGTTTTCGAGGAAAAATAACTGCGAGGACTGTAGCTATTGTGATATAAGATATGACAACAGATCATATTGACGAGGGTTTTAGAAATTATGTTTTAAAAGCACAGCAAAGTACACGCGGTGAAATATCAAGCTTATACATTTTTTGTATAAGCTAACCTCGCATTGTACAGGGTGGGTTTTTGAGATGACTTTTTGAGTAATTTTTATCTGAATGCACAGATTTTGAAAGAAAAAATACAGTCGGCAAAAAAATGGGTAATTTTCACAAAAAAAAAAAAAGTTGATTGGCACCAATAAAAGTATGTGTGAAAATTGCCCATTTTCTTGCTATCTGTACTTTTTTGAAGATCTGTGAAGGCAGATCAAATTGTCTCAAAAAGTTAAGGACAGTCTCCAAAGACCGTTTTCCTGTAGTTACAGCGGTTCCTAGTTTTACTGACCGGTCTTTAAAAATCAACCTGTATAGGCTTTCCGTACATTTAAAGGTCAGCTTACACTGCAAATGTACAGCTTGATGTCTTCGTGCGTACACTGACGTACACTTTAAACGGGGCAGTTTTTAGTAGATGAAAAAATACTTTTGAATAAAAATTATACATTCAAGGAGAATGCCAATTTAGCTATCCACCAGATACAATCCAGAAAAATTCAATTTGTATGAAATTATCACCAAGATACACTAACCAGAGGTGTGGATGTGTTTCGCTATAACTTCTAGATAATTTTTTCTTCTTCAATAATGTATTATTTGGCTTGAAAACTTTTTTAGCTACTGAAAATACTCTATTACCAAGGACTATGACGAAAATATTGTAAATATTAATTTGTACTGATGAGTAATGTCTGAATAAAAGTATGATCGGGGAAAAATTGCAAGCTCTCCTAAGAAAAGTAATCTTGATTAGCTGAAATGTGGGCGCGACGAATTTTTGTCGTCACATTATCTCGTGACTATGCTACATAGTCCAGTGTTTTCAGCGCGAGATAATGCGTCGGCAAAATATTGTCGCGGTGCGCATTTTGGCCTATACCTTACAATTTGAGTTAAAACTACTGTTTCTGAAGTATTATTTCATTTTAAACTTATCTTTACAGGTTTCCTCACGATGTTTTCCTTCACAATTTTTTTATTTTTTTTATTTTGTGATTCGCCATGATCGTTTAGAAATGGTCTTGCACCACAAATAAGTAAATACATCTATTGATAAACTTTGTGATGAAAACGGGCGTAAACACTTTTACAGATGCGCGCACGAAAATTAAGATTACAAGTCGCAAATACACGTGTCTGTAACTACAGAAGAATGCGAGTAACTTGCATGTCATCGAGCCATCTTCTTTTAGTGTGGTTAGTGACTAGTCCTAATTGCGTAATACAACACAATCTGTTTCGATTCGAAACAGATTGCTAATCCATTGCTTCATAAGTTGGAAAACAAAATCTGCTCAACAACGTAAATAACGCAATGAATGTTGTTGAACTGTCGAAATTAAACAAATTAGGCATAATTGTTTCAGAAAATAAGTTACGCAATTAGGGTACTGGTGTCAGAGTTTTAAAGCCGCTTATGGGCCTCTGACTTGGCTTCACACGCCGTCGAGAAATATTTCTCAGGCATGCCGGTTTCCTCAGGATGTTTTCCTTCACCGTTTTTGAAGCAAGTGATAATTGTACAATACGCACATAAATCCGAAAAGTCAGAGGTGCGTGCCTTGGGTTCGAACTCGGAGAGTCGAGGCCACACTCTCACTCCACTCAGACTTGGAAGTCTGACGATCACACCACTAGGCTATCAGTGCTTAATCGAGCCATAACAGCTGAACATAACGCCCTTATTTCTCGAAGGGTCAGACAGAGATGTTCCTATAATATACCCACATTTCGCCAGTTATGTTTAAGTCCCATGTAATTAGGGGCGAGCCTATTGCTATCAACCGGGCACAAATTCAGATTCCGAGGTGCTACTGAGAAATTCCTGATGGAAAAACCCAATGACTAGACCAACGAAGCAGTCATAACTTATGATCCGTGAATGTTACAATGGCATGCAAGCTAATTGCATACTTATGTGCAAGTTACATGCAAATGTATTTCCGACTTCAAATCTTCATTTTCTTTTTTATTCTGAATTGTTTCCTCGACTGTACTGACATAATGTAATTACTAGAGTAGATGATTTTTCTTTTCTGTTCATATTTTTTTCGATAAAGTAAATGCTAGATTATAATATTAATGAAGGTTTTAATTAAAAGTGTTATGTGTGCGATATTCAGTGGATTTTTTTTTAAATAATTATTTTGTAAAAAATAAAGTGAACTAGCGTAGGTGTAATGTTAATAATAATTGTAAATTTAATAAAAATGGGTAGAGCGTTTTTGCTCTTTTTTAACTTAATGATAAACATGCTGTTTTTTTTGCTATTCACTGTTTTTTATTTTATTTTATTTATTCTTGGGAGCCTATCGTTTTAGTTTAGTTCCTTAGATATTTAACATAAACGCAAAATTTAAATATATTTTTGAGAATCGTTGCCTATTTCTGTGTCCACTTATGTCTAAAGTAACCGTCATGAGAAGCTATAAATTTTGTAAACAAGTGTTCAGGAGTTCACAACATTTGGACCAACAAAAAAAAAATGAATTTGTTTAAGATTTAATAAATTATTAAGTAACAAATATTAATTAACATATATTATTTAAGAATAATTATTCGTCAGATTCAGATGTTTCCATTTCTGTGTCAGAATCAGTGAAATGTATCACGAAGCTGTCTACAGTTTTATCAATCATCTCATCGATTTTGGAATAAAAATTATCGTCTTCCTTGATAACATGCTCCACACAACGCTTCCAATTTTCCGAAGTAATCTGCTGCAGTCTCTCTTGTAATCATTGTTTTACCTCTTCAAATTTAAAATTTGTATTTTGTTTACAATCCCTGCAACGGACGCGTTCCGGTACCAAGAAACACAAACGATAGCGCTTTGCGTCGTTAAAATATGATCCGACTAAATTAAATAGGTTGTTACTTTCATATAACCCGTCTATATTTCATGTCGATTGAATATGGTCAATTTATTATTATCTCGCAATATAAAATGTTTACTTAGTAAAAGATGTTTGTTTACATAATTTATAGCTTCTCGTGACGGGTACTTTAGTATATTAATTTCACTAGCTTAAATTATTTCTAATTAAGCTCACGACAACTGTTGCTATGGTACCAAAATCGAAGTATTAAAAAAAAACTGCGTTTCCATACAAAAAAGCAAAACATACCCCATGAAAATGTATGAAACAGTTAATTATCTTCGGTATTTGTTCCCATAGCATAAGTCGTTTATTATCATGAGAACTATTACCCAATTATAATATTTTACGCCGTGATTGTTACATAATAAATGAAGGTATAATAAATTAAAACCTGAAAAGGGGTCCATTAACAACTTTGACTAAGGGAGCAGCCTTGTATCGGGAAAAAAATCTGCTACTCCATATATTTCATTATCATCTGCCTAGCCCTTTCCCAACTATGTCGGGGTCGGCGTCTAGTCTAACCGGATGCAGCTGAATACCAGTATTTTACAGCAACTGCCTATCTGACCTCAATAATCTAGTTACTGGGTAATACAAAACCCCTTGGTAAGACTGCAGCTACTCCATACATTCATGTTCGCGTAATTCGACAAAATGTAAAAAAAAAAAAAACAATTACAAAAGGATTTTAGATACAATGATATTGGAGATCACCTTTTAAGCAAGGAATTGCTTGTGTTAAGTGTCTCCACGCTTCAACGTATCATTAGCTTATGGAATGTAGACAATGTAAACAAGCAGTACTAAAAATAAATGGGTAACTTAAAATTTTACAAAAATGAATGAGTGAATGATTTGTAAATGAGTGAGCGTTATGCATAGAAAAGGGCCAAGTCGCGCGTTTACGTGTGATTATGGTTGAGAGTGCATATTTAGTTATACTATACAAGTCGTGCCATTAAAGATGAGACTTGATGCACCACGTGGTTTGACTTGCGCAGTAGACGATTTATGGGTCTCTTTAGCGGTATGAAGTCCCCGCTGGGGCGTCATCGGGGCAGCGGAAGGAGCGGCGGGAGGCGCGGTCAAGTCTCATCTTTAATGGCACGACCTGTACCTAATTAATAATTGGTCCAATATTGGATATAAATACGAAAGTGTATTTGTTTGTTTGTTTGTTATGCCTTCACGCCAAAACAGTTGAACAAATCTGGATGAAATGTAGGGAACAAAAATTTTTCCCCGATTTCAACGTTAGTCCATAGTAATTTAATGATGAATATAATGACGTCTTTTCAGGTTTTTTTTGTCATTTTTTCAATTACATTTTGTATAAGTAACTTTTGGCTCCGTTTAAGTAAGTACTTACCTTTACATGCATAGCCTTCGTCCATTGACACTTTGACAGTTACTGCCAATTGAAAGACTAAAAAACGCATCTACCCGCAATTTATAAAAATGCCTTGCCCGAAAGTATTTAGTAACACCATTCTAACTAAAGTAGTTTAAATATAAAGAATAATATTTCTGATAACCGGATGTCTTTTGAACGCCACGCATTTTAGATTCAATAAATTTTATTATATAGATTGGACCATTTCAGGATTAATTGATAATTATGAACATTCTTAAGAGTTTTTATTTTAAAAGCTGGCAATGTCGCAAATAGCTGTCAAATATTTACCTGTTTTGATTAATCTGGCAATATTACTGTATGGAAATATGAAATGTCGCTAACTAATGAACTAGAATATTAATAATGAATTGCAATTACAACACTGAATTTGATATTGTAACCGTTTTAGGTGCAAAAAAGGCATTTGGAAAGTTTCCAAATACTATTTGAAGTGAAACTTCTTTACGCACGCTTGACTTGGGGAGTAAGCTGGCGAACGCGTGACGTACGCGTTACGAAAAGTGTGATCGGGCAAGGCGAACGGAAGTTGAGTGGGGGATATAACCAAGAGACAGCAGTGCGCGCGCACATTTTCTTTCTCTCTTCCTCTCATAGCCAAATACGTTCCGTATATCTAAGATTCATATATATATATATATATATATAAACATACAGATGGAGCGAAAGAAGTTTCACTTAAGTCGTGTGGTCATAAGCACACTCGTTTTTTTTTTACATCTAAAACTATATACTTGGTGTTACGATATTCATTATTGCATTTCATAATCAAATTTTAGTTCACTAGAACTGCAAAATATTTGACACCTATTTGCCACTTTGCCCATATATAAAATGCACGCTCTTAAATACGATTTCAGGATACTTGATCGTTTTACGGTTAAAAACGCTTTGTCATTTAATCTGGCAATAAAATTTTAGATATTCTGAAAAAAATACTGTTTTTTTTTAATCATAGTAAAGTCTCTTTATGATCTATATCATGGTCCATTTTGTACTGAAATTAATAAATGGAAGCAGGTAGATCTAAAGCATTTAACAAGGGTGATGAAAACAACCAACCAACCAACTGACCAACTTTTGATTATGACATTATCTTAAAAATGATATCTAAAGATGTAGTCACCTTTTTAAATGCTCTAAGTTTTAATTTAAGCAAGGCTTGGCGTTAAAGCAATAAAATTGTGCCTAAATATCTTGTGTGACCCACTTCTTATGGGACTTATCACGATTTATAGAAAAATGACAGCTGTCATTTTGACATAATGTATGTGCGCGTGCGAGATGAAAATGTGATAAGTCCATTATTTATTGTCTGCATAAACAGCCTGTTGATTTAAATCGCGAAATAGTGGAATGATGTGATTATGTAAATGATGAAAACCTAATTTGAGTTGTGCTGTATGGACAATTAATATTAAGAACAACATCTGCGCTAAATCTACTAGCAAGCTCGCTAAAACTTCAGAAGTCGCCTTGCATTTCACACGGTGCAAGTCATTTGCAAATTCAACTTGCTACTAGATTCAGTCCCAGTTAATTCTGAAAAGAGAATATACAATGTGAGTTTCAGAAAGAGAGAAAAAATGACCTATATATTATGCATTGTCGAAAGGATGACCAATCATATTGATCCCACACTGTAATGGCTTGGGCAAATTTATTCGGAAAAACGCGGCATTTCTTTACCTAGACCTGGCGCTTTCGGGAAATGTCAGCCTCCTACGATAGTAGAGAAGGTCAGTTCCATACTTCGAGCGAAAACAGGCGCACGCGCACATAGACACGTACGTACGGCGATCTCAAACAAATGCCAGTCAAGAGTGCACTTGCACTCGCTGTAAGCGAATCGTGTGTATATGTGCGTGCGTTTCCGCTCGTAGTAAAGGAGCCGACTCTGTACTTATTTTGTGACGATTGAGCGGATTATTTTGCCCCGTTTCCGACAGATTTGTCTATAGCCCAAACGCACAGAGTTATAATCCAAACATTATACGCTTTAGAATAATATTTTAAAAACAGATTGTATAATTTCGGCGCTAGATAGCTAATTTAGAGTAAGTAAAATACAGATTATATTTAAAACTGTCAGAGCAAAACTGCCTTTTTATTTCTTATAATTTAAAAAAGGGGTACTTATCCAGGACCCTGCAATGCCACTGGTATTTCAGATGGGCATAGACAGCGGTGACCACTTACAATGACGCGGTTGGTGGCACTGAATTTTGCAGTCATGTGATTGGTAGTACTGTTCTGTCAGTCGCCATTTTGAACTCTATTAGTATTGAAACTAGACTGCAAAATTCAGTGCTACCAATTGCGGGACAAGTTATAATGAACGCACTGTACCATCAGGTGGGCCGCCTGCTTGTTTGCTGCTCAATGTCATAAATAATTAAATTCATAGAGTTCGATATTACCAAAAAAAAAAAAAAATACTGCAGCGTATCGGACAAAGCTTACTGGCGTTCTGACCTCATGATTTGTAATTAAATGATTTAACATAGCTCTGTTAGGAGGAAACATTGTTCAAACATAACAACGCAACTCGTAAGGCAGTTTTGTTCTGAAAGCCTCACAAATGGAAACAGTCGAGGGACACCCGGTTGGAACTCAGTTCTTTTCGCTTTTGTACACTTGGCGAATGAGACGACGGTCAAAAATTAACGTTAAATGTTACACTTGTTTCTGTCGAGCTTTCATTTGCCAAGTGTACAGAGTATATAAATATGCGATAAGGGACTGCGTTCCAAAAAAGCGTACCTACCGTTTATCGTAATAATGTGATGTAAAAAACACCAATAAGGCGTTCAAAAGATTTATAAAAAAATATATTAGATTTACCGTTAGATTTACCATGATGTAAAATATGGGAAGTTTGAAACGCATTTTGTAAAGCTTAGTTCGCATCGAGGCGGTCTCGTTTTGTGACTTAAAAGTCTCTGATTCTGTTACACACAGCCTAGATTAAAACCGAAATTAAAAATTTACAACATCTCGGTTCTAAAGTCAGTTTGCATTAGTACTTTACGCTTATAGGAATAGAGTTCAAAATACGATTACTGGTTCAAAATTAGGATTTGGAGTAAATTTAGAAAAGAACTCGTTTTGTAATAAGTCCGAAAGTGTTGCTATCTCTTTCCATCAGGTAGAGTGGGAAAGAGAAATAAGAGTTTTAGAGCTATCAAATTGATTGTGTTTTTAAGCGTCATAAGGGCTTGCTACACTGCAGTCAACCGTCCCAAAAGAGGTGACCTTGGTGGTTTACAACCGTGGAGTTGGTGGTTTACGACCAAATTTCAAACAGCCACTGCCTGTCGCCAACCAAGGTTACCTCTGTTGGGGACGCGATTGACTGCCGTGTAGCAAGCCCTATATTCGGAGGTGTTGTCAAAAACAGTAAGTAAGTTTTATTTCCGTTTTCAATAAAGCTAAAGACACTAAATTTTAAACCATCTCAAACACAGTTAAAACGTGGCCTTTTCTTTCACTTTTAAAACATTAATATCTTGGGGATAGAAACGTCAGTTATCCAGTTCTTTAGCACGCATTGATGTGACAAAGCAGGACAATTGTTTTTTTATTTATTTTTTATTGAATCTCTCATTTCTAAATTAGGCATGGATCTCCTATAAGCCCTTGTGCATCCACGGGTGATTTTATCGCGCACTGGATTTTCATCGCACTGCTTAGTGCCGAGAGTTGAAAATCCAACAGTTTGTTTTTGACGCACTGGGATGCACGTTGTTAGATTCTAAATGCTCTGCTCAACACCGAGAGTTGAAAACCCAGTGCGAGATAAAAATCGTCCGTGCCAACCTGGGCTAACTAAGTGGTTTTTTTTAGGGTATAGTTAACGAAGAAATATGGAGCCATTGTTTATCTAATTATCAAGTTAAGTCTCTCAAACCAAATTGTTGATAATGTATAGGCGAACTCGTCGTTAGCACCCTAAGGCGATTCGCACACAGCACCGCATCACGCATCGTAGCGCGGGGCAGCAGATTTAACATTGTACCAGTTTGTATAGAAAACGCAAACTGCGCGCGCGACGCGCTCCTGCGCGCAAATTATTTGCTGTAGCTGACCCGCACTACGCTCCGTAATGCCGTGCAGTGTGCGAATCGCCTAAGGTTTAATGTCACTTGCGTGTTTTAAAACATAAAGGTCTATTTTTGCCAAGCTTTGGTGTCTTGAAAGCGGTGAAAGGTCATACAATAATGGCTGTCCAAAAACAGAGCGTTCTTTGATACGTTAATGTCAAATACTAGCGGAAATGACAGATTTTCTTAACGGCTGTTATAATAATATGGCGGAACCGCTTTCCTAGGATACCCAAGCTTTAAGTGAAGTTCGAATTTACTGAGCGTTTTGTCAATATTGGTGAGGCAATGAAGGTGAACTAGTGCATATTTCTTGTAAGAGCGGCCACGCGTTTGCGTGTCTTCCATTCGCTCTTTACTCCATGACTTGAAATGATGTAATGCAAGTTTTAGTAAGTCCAATGATTCATTTTCTACAAAGACTTTTCATTGGCATTGTGTAATTTTTTTTAGTATTTATTAGAAAAAAAATGTAAGCAGCGATACTTAGTTACTTTTAAGATTATCATTTTTGTAGAAGGAAGGCAAAGCAGATACCTGAATGTTTTTGTAATTTTGAAAACAAAAAAATTGGATAGCTCTTTCAAAACGAAAATGTGGTTGTTACAAGTGTGTCCGATCTTAAAATAGTTCCTTGTTTTTTTTTAATATGTAAACCCAGCTCTTATGTTAATTTTAATTTAATTTGTATGTAATTTAAGTTTTATTTCAGTTCTTTTGTTTACCGTTAAAATAGTTGTGGTATATTTTAATCCATATTAAAGATCTTGACAGTTACTTAAACGTTTCAAAATTTAGCAGATTTTTGCCAAAAAGATGTTAATGTAATCATGGGGGTTTAAAAAAAAAACTTTTTTTTTTGGAAGGTAGTATAATAATAATTTTATGATTGCGCTAGATGAGTAGATGGTTAATATGGATTATAATATAAATACACAAACATACACACATCATGTATATTTTTTATTCCGAATTATCGCAATTTTTGTATATATTGCTTGTTAATTAAATTAATTTAATTTATTTATTGGTTTTATGTTTTTTTTTTTTTTTCATTTAACCTAATTTTCAGTTTTTGGTTTCATACCATCCTAAGGGATCATCGTCCATATTTATAAAATTAGGCACCTTTCCGTATTTAGGGAGTATTTATTCCGGAAAGTTTCCGTGTTTATAATACATTTATATGAAACTTTCCCAAGTCGGCGGGTGGCTAATGAGCCTATGAAAACAATACCTTGTGGATAAAGACGTTTTCTTAAGACTTTTTTCTTTGTAAAGAAGTGAAAGGAAAGGCCAAACTATAAAAAAAAATACTTCGTAATCGAATTTTAAAGTCTGTCTAATGTCTCACCTCGAAATAGATGTTTTTCACCAGTACACAGAATCGAGACTACCTTGATGAGGCAAGAGGCACAGTCCAGTCTAAAAGAATAGTACAGAGATGTTTCTCAGGCAAATAAAAAATTTAGGTTTAGAGCAAAAAAGGCGGGAAATGTATAAAATGTGAATGTATAGATTTATGTTTAACTTTTTTTTTTTACTGTTGTTTGTAAGGGCAGTGCCGTTTGATGCTATAGATAATATATCGATTATTATAGCTGTTGAGTCGAGAAGGCGAAAATGTATTTAGATTATTTAGTTTTTTATGCTAATTATTAATTTTTAGTATCAGCTTAGGTTTACGGCTAATGTAGTAAATTGCCTTGAGCTTTATAATAGTGAGAGAAATTGTTATATAGCTTTTTATATCTACTTAGATGGATCATATAATTTTATCGCCAGTTCACTGCTGAATCGTGTGTACGCTTAGGCCATTGGGTAAAAGCAATATAATAACACAATGAGCTTCCAAATCGCGATTATAGTTCCTAGAATGAAGCATAGAAAAACACTGGTATGAACATATCTTCCATAACAATTCTTCCATTTGCATTGTAATCTCGATTATTAATTATACGTAACATCACGCAACGCCATTCATGTAGAACAAAAAATCAAATATCTACATACTATAGTCCATTCGCGTTAAGAAAATAGTGAGTCATCGGCCTAATCCTGCTCCTCGACCAATCGGGTCGCAAAAGACAAGCGTTCCGTACGAGGATCTGCCGTCAATGGTCAACTTTCTATATTTGTTGCGGCCCGATTGCGAGAGGAGGGGCTAGAACGATGACTCACAATTTTTTTAACGCGAGTAGACCATACTCGACCAACACAATTTGACAATGCATCAGGGCCTGTGGTGTCTAGTACCGTTGAAGTCTGTCAATTATTTGTGAATGACGTCCCAACTGACAGATGATAGCAGTTGTATAACTTGGCCTAGTATTATCTACTTAGCAACATGCTGTAACTGTTTCTAACATGAGATTCACTGAAAGTCCAAATTTGTCCGAGCTAGCCTACCCTGGTACGTCCGTTAAAAAACGGGCGTAACCGGCTAGACTAGCTTACGACTGTGTTCAATGAAAAATTCTGCACATTGGCAGCTATTATCTATCGTACAATGAAGCACATTACAGGTTGGCTTAGAGCACTAAATGTTATAATGTAGTAGGAAACAACACAAGTTTTCACTAGCACAAATAATTCCCGCTAAATATATTTTCGCCTTCTAACTTTCATGGTAGCATAACTCCATGACGCTGTTTTGTTGCGTAAGATCAGTATAAAATAATAATAGACTGCTTTCAGTTTGTAACATTGTACCTATATTTTAAATGGATAAATATTGTGAATTGTAAATAATGAAAATTTCTTTATTGATAAATAAATAAATGTCTATTGTAAGCTGCAGTTTTATTCATTGGTAGGAACTTTCACCATTACGGGCAGGTGTTTGAAAAATATTTTTGAAATAACACAAGAAAATATTAGCGACATGAATCAATGTACATCTTTCTTGGGCCACCAAAGACTAGTACTTAATCCGATCCAGCCTGTCCCTTGGTGTCCTCCCTCAGCGACGCCCTAAGCCGAGGTCCGTACTCCACAGGGGGTGCCCTTTGCGTGTAGTCGGTTATTTTCTAAGTTTTATGCCCTGGCTGGAGGCCTTAATTTATTTAGGCAGTCACAGGAAAGTCTGCTTAAGCAGCCGACAACCTCCTAGGTTGACCTGCAAGATGCCATACAAAAACAAGGATTAGTACATTATGCAGATCAGCAGAGTTGTAAATAATTAACAATGGCAATATTGACCCAAGCGTTATTACTTATTATTTTTAGATAGCACGCAGTTAAAGTCCTAGCATTAGTATTATTTCTGTTAAGTTTAATAAAGAACTAATACAAAATTGCGACTGAAAAAATAACTGCTTAGGTACAGCTTTTATTTGGAAGGATCCAAACAAAAAAGAAAAATCTTAAGCAATCGATCTAAATATATTTTATGTCTATGAAATCGATAGAGCGGTTTAAGATTGGACATCCCTAAAACTGTCAAACACTGCTTTTTGCGTTGTATTGCGTTCTATTGACGATCTTTGATTATTACTAGCCTTTTTGTGTTCTGACTCCGTCTTTCAACTTAGAGAAAAGTGAGACAAAAAATAATGTATTCTTGCATGTTATGGAATGCGCTGTATTGATTGAGGTTATTTTAAAACTGTGAAAGCTTTGCTGGTTTAGCGAGAAATTATGTTATTTACGTGCTATAAGTGGTAAAACTAGTAAGAAAAGCACTTTCATTTTAAAATTTAAGTTATAAAATGTCTGACGTTGAAGAACCGCCGACGAAGATGTCGAAATACGAAGAGGTATGTTTTGTATTACTTTGGTTTTTAAAAGCCGCTTGGAGGCGTTGGCTGCCAGTTTTTTCATGAAAACACATTCTATACTTCTGTAAAGTATATGTGTTTCCATTCCAATATAATCTTACAATGTATGCCGCATACACTAGGATCTAGCGTACAGTATGCTCAGATCCTCAGATAAAATAAAAAACCAAGACATGACGAAGACGCTGTCAACAGTGACGTGAGGCCGGTTTCGTAAACATGTGTGCACTTAGTGAGGTGTAGTTTGATTGTAAATGTGTGCGTGTATGCACAGAGCGGACTTGTAGTTTTGGCATGCTTCACTGTATTATTCGTAGTGCTATATCTTGACTTTTTATTTGGTCTGAGGTTAGATCTCACAAACAAGGTCTGAAAAAGCCATAAGCAAGGTTTCTAAGACAAAAATGCCCTTTAAATTAGACCCCATGTTTAAAATTAATTACCTACTTACTTTCCTTACAGTTAGTTCCACCGTGTTCCATATTTACTACCTTTTTAAGGATTTCATTACCACATTTGCCCTGGACAGAAATCACTGAAAATTTTTACGGAAACCTTTGCCCAGCAGTGAGCAAGTGTCAAATATAGCATTGGCTGTGGCATGCAAATTGAATCAGAGTACCTATAACTGGCATAGTGCTATTGTGGGTGTACCCTATACCCCTTTGGCGATAGCTGCTGGCAAATATATTATCGCTGCGAGCCTAGGCCTTAATCCTCAGATGGGGCAGTGTTTTTTTTTTATTCAGAACTCACTGACCCGACTGGCGTTAACCCGTCCCAATAGGGATGATGACTAAGAAAATATTTTTTGTCCATCAGGAAGATTATAAAATAAAATACAGTGGCACTGCAAGAGTGCCGACAGAAGTAAAAACTTGAACAAGAAAATACTTGCATAGAACATTGATCCGTAACGTAAAATAAATAAAGAGCACAATCGCGTTTACAAAAATGAGGTGTCGGTAACGGTGTCGCGAGTTCAATTGTTTTTTTCTATCTCAAAAAGCCCAACACGCCTAAAGAAGATTTCACTTCAAAAATATTGGACACGTATTTTTTCTTTTTTTACGTAATTAAAAGATTACGGCTATACATTGAGTTAAAATGTGCCATGACGTCACGAGTATGTAGATTTTATACTTAGTTGTGACGTAGCGACCCCCACTCCCCAAGTTTGATGCGTTTATTTAAGTAATTTTTTTATTAATATGATAACACAAAAAATATGTGTCTATTATTTTTTTATTATCTGACTGACGGATTTAATAGATTTTTTTTTTTTAATTCAGGCATCATCCTTATTCCCATAGAAAAAAAGATGTTCAGATTTTCCTAAATTAGACTTTCCAAAATCTTCAAATTTTTCTTCCCATAAGAGAGATATTTCACCAGGACGCCATGGTGATGTCGCCAGGTCGCGCTGCCAACTAAATGTATACAGCTATACTGGGTGGATTTTTGAGTTAGGGCAGTAAGGACATGTACTATCGAAGAATCTTATGATCTGCATTTTCAGATTTTGTAAATAATGTACAGTACGTGTACACATGGACAAGGCCCGAATACCGGTTAAATTTTCAAACCGTTATTATGTACTTCACGCAAAAACCTTTACATTCGGTTTCGCTTGTAGTAACCGTTTTTTTTACCGGTTTTGACGGTGTATTTACATAAAGGTTTTTTCGGATTAAACGGCTTAGAGCAATATTAACCTGTTTTTTGTTTAGTTTTTATTCAGCGCGACATCCTCAAAAGTAGTCACAAGTTGCAACACGTTTACCGACATGCCGCTCATCGTATACACTGGTTAATTTAGGTTGAAATAAAGTTCTTAAAACGTTCACATTCTTAAGAAAAGTTCGGAGTAAAACCCAAATAAATCGGTATTCAGCGGTATTTTTTAAACCGGTTCCGACCCTTGCACACGGAGTCATATTTCCTCCGAAATGTATGACAAGATTTTTGCGATTTCCGACTGTTTTTTGATCCTTATAAGAAACAGAATCGATTGGCATCAAAAAAAGTTTCTGTGAAAACTGCCCATTTTCTTGCTGACTGTAATATTTAAATGTGTTTGTTGCAGTATTTAGACCCAGAGGGCGAGGAATGCTTGGAAGAGGGCCAGGAGGAGTGGCTCAGTGAAGGCGTACTAACCGACGATGACTATGTTCCAACAGTAAGTGAATTTCAATTAACATAATGCATAATCAGCCCATAATGTTCCCACTGCTGGGACACAGGCCTCCTCTCTACGAGGAGTGGGCTGTAATCTACCACGTGGGCTCAGTGCATGTTGGTAGATGACACATGTCTTCGAATTTTTGGTTCTAGGACATGCTGGTTTCCGTCAGCGTTTTGAGAGAAGTGGTGATGAAATTAGTTACTCAAAGCATGGATGGAGGCTGAGGAAACCGTTGCGCACGTGTTCTTTGAATGCACAGGCGTCACCCAGATTAGAACAGAAACCCTCGGGTCACCCAGATCTTTCACTGATGTTCTGAATGGACCAGGAGTTTTGATTAATTTCTGGAGGGAGTTGGGCTGGGTGGAATAACCACCAAACGGCCGCCATGGCCCACGCACAATGGTCCATCTGAGGGACTAAGTGCGGAAACCAAACCTCATGACATAGAACAGAACATTTACACAAAGCAAAGCGCCTGCTTGTGTTCGAACCCACGATCTACAACTCGTAAATCGGGGCCGATAACACTGGACCACCACTGCTCTCACCACGCTCTACAAAGATGAACTTTCTTATGAATTCTGAGTGACAAGTTTTTTTTTTTTTTTACATTATCTAAGGCCATTGAGCCACCACTGCTCATAACATGATGGCTTTAACTAAGTAATTGATTTTCAACATCATCTTGGACGTTCAAACAAGCCATGCGGCCGATGGGACTTTTCATGATAAAATGATGAAGTTTCATCCACTATTTAAAAAAAAAAATTGTCTTTATAATTTTGCTAAATAAAAATAATTATCTTATTTTAAATTTCAGACTGAGCAAGACCAAGAACAAGACAAAAGCGATATTACCCTACCCATAAATACAGAAGAGAATGAAACTATGCAAACCTATGAAGAAACAGACACTATACAAACTACCACAGTCATAGGGCAGGTAGAACTACATGATGGGAGTATTACCAATGCCACTATAACCCACGGCACAATTGCACACAGCAATATTAGCCACGCCAATATTAGCCATGGTGGTGTTACCCAAGGCACTGGCAATCTCACCCAGAATATTGAGGAGCAGTTGAATAATTTGGAGAGTACCCACAATGGGGATGAGTTGCCTGATGACTTGGACGCGTTCTTGATCAGGTATTTAAGTGATAAATTATTTTATTTCTGTAAGCAGGTTTATACAAACACTTTTAACCATCAATTGTATATTTTAAAAAAAGATGAGGTTGGTATTTCCTATCCAACTTCTCTAAGGGCAATAGCGCACTGGCAGCTTGACTGCGCGGCCAAACCGTGACTACCTAAATCGGCCGACAGCATACACAACAAGTCCGGCCGCCGCGGCTAGACGGCTAGTGCGCGTACACTGGTGTTTATCAACAATTCTATTTGATCTCAGTGGCCATAGCGGCCAGCGACCGACCACGGGCTGCAGATGCGTCGCTTCGATCTCGTTGGCCGCCGCGGCTCAGTGGGACCGCTGGCCGATTTCATACTAATGTATCTATCTTGCTGGCCTCTATTGCCCTAAGAAACACCGAAAAAAAAACTCAAAAGTCACAGCTTCGATCAACAATAGCACTAAATTAAGGATTAGTAATAAAAACATATCACTCAAGTGGCCACGATTGCATATAACTTGATTTTAAACCTTAACACTCGAACATAACGTTTAATATCGTTTGCAATATATTTACTACTTCGATTGAAAAGTAAACGTATTTTAAAAATAAGAACAAAAATATTTATGGAAAAATAAAACATAACTTCTAAGCAATAAGGTTGAAAAAACTTTGTTGTAAAATAAGACCACATCATTATTAATTGTGGTTTTATTTTTCTGGCCGTTTTTGGTGTGCTCATCGGAAATCTAGCACTGTAGTTGATCGAAGGGGGATGCAATATTTATCTTTGCTGCCAAGTCCTCCATTGCCGGAAATAGTTTTTCTAATAGCGCCATCTCTTTTTCGCAACAGCACTATAAATCAGCAAAAGGTGATAATGATACGACTTTTCTTTTTTCATTCTTTAACATTTCATAATATCTTGAGCTTGGAGGAGCTTGTGGCTAAGTAATAACAGCTGCACGGATCAATCCATCAGGTTAAGCTACGCTTGCCGGGTTTGGTCCGTGGATGGGTGACCACCTTTACATACCTCTGTGCCTCGGAAAACACGTTAAGCCATTGGTCCCGGCTGTTATTCGTGAATTTTTATCAGTCGTTACTGGTCGTCAGAAGCCCGTCTTGTCTTGACAACCAGTCTTACCAAGAGGTATCGTATTACCCAGTTACTGGATTGTGGAGTTCAGATAGGCAGTCGCTCCATGTAAAATACTGGTATTCAGCTGCATCCGGTTAGATTGGAAGCCGACCCTAACATAGTTAGGAAAAGATTAGGCAGATTGATTGAACATTTCATAATATGACAGATTGTGAATACCAAAATCTGGACTACACAAAATCAAACTGTTTGCTAATTTAATTGTATAATAGGTCTGTGTCCTAGGTACAAAAAAAAAGAAATTCTATTTAGTCCGTCTTTCAGATAATAAAAAAAATATTAGACACGTATTTTTTGCTTTATCATATTAATCAAAAATAACTTAGAAAACACGCATTAAAGTTGGGGAGTGGGGGCTCGCTACGTCACAACGCAGTATAAAATCTAGCAAGGCGTGACGTCATGCCACATCTTAACTCAATGTATCGCCGTAATCTTTTAATTACGTCAAAAAAGAAAAAATACGTGTCCAATATTTTTTAATAATGTACAAGATGGACTAAAAATATTTTTGGACACAAGCCTATTTATTATAACATTGATTTTACATTCTGTGATTACTTGAAGTCATACTGACTTATTACATAAAACATCACGCCTTGTTTCCCCGAAGGGTTGGGCAGAGGTGTCCCTGTAGCAGGTTCACCCACATTTCGCCAGTTATGTTTAAGTCCCATGTAATAGGGGGCGAGCCTATTGCCATCAACCGGGCACAAATCCAGACTCCGAGCTGCTACTGAGAAATTTCAGATAGAAAAACCCAATAACATTTTGCTCGACCTGGGAATCGAACCTAGGACCTCATACTTAGCAGTAGCGCTTGCGACCACTAGACCAACGAGGCAGTAAATATTTATTTTTTCTGTCATTGCTTCATTTTTAATTATTTTTACGTATTGTGGTATAGTAATCTTATTCCGGGTGCACATCGTCTTCACATATAATTATATATTTAATTTATACAAAATATTGTAAGACATTTTAAAAGAGTAACGGTGGAGTTTCTTGCCCATTCTTCTCCATATGAAAACTACCTTTTGGGAGGGGGGACTAGAATCAATTCTATTTTTTGTAAATGTTGAAGTTCAAAAGTGCCTTTTAAATGCCTAATTGAAATAAATTATTTAACTTTGGCAGACTGTGACTATGAATCTGTCATTTTGTCTATTCTTCCGTCGACAATACCCGTTTCTATGGTGGTCATGCTACGCGTGGAGGTCATAATAGCAGTTTTATACCCATTTATTTACAGAAAAACAGACGGACATGTGGTTGAAGCAAAAGTGGCTGACGAAACAGAAGCTATTAAGGCGAAGCAACAGGAAGATGATGGCAACGATACTGACGACCTACTGGTGAGCAGGGACTTGAAAAACGAAATTAATTTCGTTTTTCACTAAATATTATCTTATAACGCTCCACAGTTTGTAACTATACTAAAACCGAAAAATATCAATAACGTTACAAAAAAAAAACGTTATAGAATATCGTTTCTGTAGAATAACATTTTAAGTAACGTTATAGGTATCAATAATATTATGCTTATATCGGCTTGTAATAACGTTACAGATTCTTATTCTTAAGAACTTTTCCTGCTGACCACTGCTCCGTCGTCGCCCACCACCGGCCACCCCCGTTACGGTGGCCGGCTGGTGGTTAGCCACCGCTGGATTCAAACATTAAATTCGTTCGAGAGTGCGCATCTTTTACAGACAGTGTTGTGAATGAATAGTTGTGGTTACCTACCTACTTTTATATTTATGTGATAGTGTCATCTGCACATTTTTTTTGGCAATGTTGCGTATCGAAATGAATAACGTTATTATTTAGTTATACCGATATATTAATAACGATATATTTTTAATACTGTTATTAAACAGTTTAAGATTTCGTTCCGTTTGTTAGTATCGTTATAGCCAACGAATTAATTTTGTTGCGATCATGGTGGAACGGTACAAATTATCGTTACTGGAACTTCGCGTAACGTTATTTTGAGTAACGTTTCAAGTCCCTACTGGTAAGACACATCATTGTCCTGCTCTTATTTGATTCCTGCCTTTATTTATTTGGCGTCGGTGGAATATGTCTTTTTCTTCCATACTTCCCTATTAGTTGTCATCTCAGCAGTTACCCCCTTTCTAGCCGTATCATCTTTGACACAGACTATCCATCTTTTCTTTGATGTTACCCTAATCTTATGCCATCCACATTCATACTCAAAACTATCCTCAAGACATTTTCATAACTTTCCTACTGATTAAAAAAAAAATGTTACCCTTAACTTAGTTAAATTACCCTATGCTTACCCTTTACTTCGTTGACTTACCCAATACTTACCACAAACCAGGCATAACTTGACCAATATTGGTTTCTTAGGTTAGAGGGTAATAAACTATCCATAGCTATTGATTTGATTAAATAGTTTGGTAAGTTACCCGGTGGTGGCTCGTGGGTAAATAATAACAGCTGCACGGGTCGATTGAAGCTTAAGCTACGCTTGCCGTGTTCGATCCATGGATGGGTGATCATCCATTATATATCGAGACCCCTCCGTGCCTCGGAAAGTATATTAAGCCGTTGGTCCCGGCTGGTCATTCGTATATCTTTGACAGTTGTTACGGGTAAGTTAGAAGCCTAAAAGTCTAACAACCAGTCTTACCAAGGGGTATCGTGTTACACAGTAACTGGGTTATGGAGGTCAGATCGCTCCAAAGTCGCTCTATGTAAAATACTGGTATTTAGCTGCATCCGTCGGGTAAAGACTAGGCAGATTGATTGAAGTTACCCTTTAGTTTTTAAAATAACCGTTTTCACATAAGTGCTCACAACATTACATACACTGATTAAAATTACACTTTTAGTCAACTTACCCTTTACCCATTAAACCCATTTAAAAAAAAAAAACGCCTGCGAGTGCGAGGGGCACTCGCAGGCGTTTTTTTTTTTCGTACACTAGATTTTTATCGCAGTGCTTAGCATGGAGAGTTGAAAATCCAACAGTACACACTGTTGGATTTGATTGACGCGCTGGGTTGTACTTTGTTGGAATTTAAATGCTCGGCTCGACACCTTGAGTTCAAAATCCAGTGCGCCATAAAAATCGTCGTGCGTATGTAGGTTTAAACGCATCTTTTACTGATTACGATTACCCCTTTACACTGTCCTGTTTTATTTACAGCGCATGTTGGGCGAAGGTGATCAAAAAGTGAAGAAAAAAACTTTCAAAGTAATGAAGAGTGATAAGAATGATGACCAGGGCTCTAGCGATGATGACGATTTTATATACGAGGTGAGTACTATACAAGGTGTTAAAAAAATAACTTTGCAAAACTTTAAGAGGTGCTTAAGTTCATCGAACTGAACAACTTTTACTAAGAGACCAACTTTGAAATCGCGATAAAAAAATCTACTATTCCATACTAAAGTTCAATACCTACTGTTCTAAACTGCATGAGAAAGCCGTTTTTTTTTTTTTTTGAAAAAGGTTTTTGGGATTTTTGAATTTTCAAGTATTCAAACCTCAATTGGTCCGATAGAGTTTTTTAATCCTTATAAGAAACAAGGTCGATTGGCATCAAAAATAGTTTCTGTGAAAACGGCTTATTTTCTTGCTGTAAGTCCAATAACAGTCCGTAAATTCGGAGGAGCTCGTGGCTAAGTAATGACAGCCGCACGTTTCGATCCATCGTGTTAAGCTATGCTTGCCGAGGTTGGTCTGTGGATGAGTGATCATCTTAACATACCGAGACTCCTCTGTTCCTCAGAAATCACCGCTAAGCCGTTGGTCCCGGCTGTCATTTGTAGATCTTTGACAGTTGTTACGGGTCGTCAGAGGCCCGAAAGTCTTACAACTAGTCTTACCAAGGGGTATCGTGTTATCCAGTTACTGGGTTGTGGAGGTCAGATAGGCAGTCGCTCCATGTAAAATACGGTATTCAGCTGCATGCGGTTAGACTGGAAGTCGACCCCGACATGTTGGGAAAAGCTAGGCAGATTGAACTGTTTGTATATAATAGGAATCAGCAATTAACTGCTTATCTTTGGGACTTTTTTTATTTTGGGACACGCTCCGATGATACAACATTAAAATTAAGAAAATCATACAAACAATAGCAATATCAGAAAAAACTAAAAAAAAAGTAAACAAAAAAGAAGAGCAAGTGTGCAAGGCCAAAAAGGCTCCTATCTCAGCATGATGCTACGATATTTGAAAAAACAAATACCGCAACGCTGGTATTCTGATAGGGCCCGCTGTGATACCACGTACACACCTACGGACACAAAATAAATCCCAAAAGACGAATAAAAAATAAAATAAATAAACAATTAAATATAATAATAGATAGTTAATTGATTCAGGCGTGACCTTGCGGAAATCCATTATAAAATGCAATAGAAGTGGATATATTTACACTATTTGCGCTGTAGCATGGTGCGGGTGACAGTTTCAGTAACATTTCGTTTCACTCTTGAAAGTTGCCGCGATTTACAATTTATGACTTAATATTTCAGTTGTACCACATTCGTAATATATTAAATAATTAATAACTGTAGTAAATTAAATTAAACCCAACCAGAATGTTCTAATCAAGAAATAAAATCAAATTGAATGAAAAATTAAGCAAAGTGTTATGCGTATAACGTAACGCCATAGACGTATTTAGTGATGGGATGTACTGCTACGATGGATAGTCGATATTTTTTATAATAAAAAACGTATATTGTGCGTAGGTCAATTTTTATTTTTAAAAGGTCTAATTATACAACAGAACATTTATAGGGTAAGGTTGCTTAAAAGGTTGCTAAAAAAAAATACATGTTATTCGTCTAAACTCATATCAGAGTCAGGAACATCTGAATTGTCACTCAATTCATCATCTGAATCTGTGACGGATATTATTAAGGATGACTCAATTATGTTGTCAATATGTATGTCACGATCCCAATCAGACATAATGTCCCTTTTTGTTTTATTCACGACCTTCGACCAGTCTTCAGGTTGAACATTGTTGATGGCCTCTTGTAATAGGGCCAACATCTTATTTGCCGTAAATGGCGGCGAAGTATTATTTCTTGCGGCGTAACCTAAAAATAAACGAACTTATAAAAAAAAGTATTCAAATAATCATCAATCAGCCTAATCTAGTATCTGGTAATGTTTTTAAACTAGGTACATGCTACGATCGGAAAGCTGATTTTTTTATAAAGCTTCAAAATGGGAATTGAAATTAAAAGCATACCTTTTATTTGGGCCCAAATCAGCTCAATAGCGTTATACTGGCAATGGTAGGGTGGTAGTCGAAGGACCTGGTGGCCTTTTTCTTTTGCCATCTCGTCCAGAGCATAGGTAGGAGTTGGTGGCTTATGGCGTCGGACTAAGGCAATAAGCTCCGTCTTTAACATTTTTATATCTGCTGTAACTCCGTTTTCACTCAGCCACTTCACCAACTCGCTTTTGCGGTTGGATTGGTTTGGGGGTTTATTAACTTGCACCGAATGGTAGGGTGCGTTGTCCATTATTATGGTCATAGGCTCTTTTAAATTGTTTAATAGACCTATGAACCAATCTTTAAATTTTTCGTAATTCATCTCCTCATGATACTCCGTAGTTTTTTTTGACTTAAAAGCCAGCAAACAATCAGGGACGAATCCACTTGCTGTACCTGCGTGACAAATAATAAGGCGTTCGCCTTTGCCTTCCGGCACTTTGGTACACGATTGTGCCGTATCGTCGGTCCAACTTTTACCCACTGTGTGGTTGGCGTTTAGCCACGTTTCATCCAAAAAGACAACTTTGCTCCAATCACTTATGTTTTTGGCCTTCCTTAAAAATCTACATCTTGCTAGGGCAATGTCAGTCCTATCCATAATAATCTTTCTTTTGTTAACTTTTTTGTAAACAAAGCCAATATCTTTTATAACTTGCCGTAGCGAAGTAATACCTCCTTTGAACAAGTCAGCTTCTTTTAATGATTTTAGAAGCTTGAGCAATGTGGGTAGCTCCATTCTTCTATAATAATCATAAATATGATTTCTAATAGCAACCTTAGCAAAATCATCCAAATCTGTGATTGGCTTCACCTTGGTCCGCTTTTTGTTGGGTGTCGATAATTTATTTTCAAACATCCCATCTTGGCCAATTTTCTCACGTGTTATACGCGAAACAGTATTGCGGCCAATATCAAGAGCTTCGGCTACTCGTTCTAAAATATGATTCAATGGTAACAACGGTCCATTATTTTGTTGTTCTCTTTCAAAGTAGTCTCGGAGGCGAACAACAAGCTCCCTGGCCTGACTACCCAAAACAGTTTTTTTTGTATGCTTAGGCATGGTAATAACAACAAACTCAACAAACTTATAACAAATAACAATTTAACAAAAATGAAAACAAACAATGAAATCGTAATACGTGTCACATTAAGTCACAATATAACGCGCTTGCACTCGTACTCGCACTCACAGCATCGCACGGGTAAACAACATGGCCGCCGCGCCGATGCACCATAGAGCAAAAATGTTGTCACGAAAAAAAAAACATAAACCCGATTTTGATTATTTTATATAAGTACAAAGATAATTATGTAGCCATAAAACATTTATATTGACAAGTTTATACACGTAGCACACACGTAGTTACACTGCACAACTGAATAATACACTAATTTTCATAACAATATTAAAGAGAACTAGATTCACGCTGCGAGTATCGTTAGCGATAAAAATGAATTGCATAACCTCACATCCCTACGTGGTACTGACAAATGTCAACGTCATACGGGCAACTGTCACCCGCACCATGCTACAGCGCAAATAGTGTAGTAACCTGTTCCGCTTAGCTATTTCTAAAGAGTCTTAAAAAAACCCTGCAAAAACTCGAACACGGCGTGTTGCCACACCAAGCCAGTCAGCCACCAAGTCAGTCTGCGCTCAGTGCTTGGTGTGGCAACACGCTGTGTTCGAGTTCGCGACAAGTCAATCGTCATCCTGAGGATGCCTCGTTGAGAGGTGAAACACGTGTCGATTTCTTTCAGGGTTTTTTTTAAAGACTCTTTAGAAATGGCTAAGCGGAAAAGGTTACTAAATATATCCACTTCTATTTCATTGTATAACAATAGATACAAAAAGTTGGTGAAAACTGTATCCGTACCGTACGGAGCCGTTTTTAAAAACATGCTTTATATTGCCCACAGCGCAGCCAAGTCAAAACTCTCAAACTGGCCAAGAACGCCCTAATCAAGAGAACTGCAACAAAAGCAATACCAGAAGACATGAGTGACGGAGACGATGAAACTGATCAGGTAAGTGTTACAGAAAGAAAATATAATAATAATTAGCCTGTATTGTTCCACTGCAGGAGGAGCTCGTGGCTAAGTAATAACATCCGCACGGGTCGATCTATCAGGTTAAGCTACGCTTTCCGGGGTTGTTCCGTGGATGGGTGACCAGTTTTACATACCGAGACTCCTCCGTGCCTTGGAAAGCACGTTAAGCCGTTGGTCCCGGCTGGATGTTTGACAGTCATTACGGGTCGTCAGAAGCCCGAAACTCTGACAACCAGTCTTACCAAAGGATGTCGTATTACCTAGTTACTTGATTGTGGAGGTCAGATAGGCAGTTGCTCCATGTAAAATACTGGTATTCGCTGCATCCGGTTAGACTGGAAGCTGACTCCAACATTGTTAGGAAAATGCTAGGCAGATTTAAACTGTCATTCTTTGTCAGTTGTATGAAATGGCGGGGCAATGGAGCTTCGTATCGCTTGATTCCCAATGTAGTCTGCGCTTAAACAGTGTTTAGATGATGTCACAGGCAAAAACTTGCATCATGTAAATGAGGCTTTAAAGACGCAATACAGGATACAGCAACAGACAAAGCAATATGTTACCCAGGGAATGGCTAGGCCCCGTTATCACGGCGATGATCAGGACAATATTTGACTGTGTAATTTGTGTAGACTGGAAGCTGACTCTAACATAGTTGGGAAAAGGCTGGGCAGATTGATTGTCCCACAGCAGGGTAAAGGCCTCTCTATGTAGGTATATATGCATGTATAGTTTTATATATCTTAAAGTTGAGGATTAATATTAAGTACTATGCTTCAAGCTCTGTCGTCTGCAACTCTGGTCCAGTATGAGTTACAGAAGACAGAGCTCAGTGGAGAGAGTTGGAGGAGGCTATACCAGGAGGCACGCCGAATGTGGATCTTTGACAGAAAAAGGACTGAATAAAAAATAATTGCCAAACTTGTAGTGAATTCGGAATAAAAGGGCTATTATTATTATATTATTATGCTTGAAGAAAACACGATTTAAAAAAAAACTCCATTGGAAAATTACCTCCAAACTGATCAATAAACCGCTGGTATTAAAAAAGTACTTCAATGAAACTGCATAATAGCTGAACTAAATGTAAAGAGGATACTATTTTTCTTTTTAAATCTTACCATTTATTTTCACCGTAAATATAAATTACCTAAACTATCGGCGCCTTGGAGCCGCCGGCATCCTACTCGGTCCCACTCTCACTCAGCAGTATGGTGCGAGCGAGATAAAATGTGAATTTAAGCTGAGGTAGTATGGGTTCCATTCCTACACAAATGTATGCTATATTTTCCACAGTCTTCAGACGAAGGTACCACAGTAGAGCGAATATTTGAAGTGAAGAAACTGCCTCCTACCGGCAGGAAACCGGAACAAAAGAGAATTGTCAAACATGTCGTTCAAGTCAACTCCAGCTTTAACAGGAGTCGTAAGTAAACAAGAGTACTGTACTAATATTATTTACTGACCGATTTAGTGTCTGCCCCGTTGGTCCAGTGGTCGCAAAGCGCTACTGCTGAGTATGAGGTCCTGGGTTCGATTCCCGGGTCGGGCCAGATGTTATTGGGTTTTTCCATCTGGAAATTCTCAGTAGCAGCCCGGAGTCTGGATTTGTGCCCGGTTGATGGCAATAGGCTCGCCCCCTATTACATGGGACTTGAACATAACTGGCGAAATGTGGGTGTACTATAGGTACACCTCTGCATAACCCTTCTGGGAGTACAGGCGTGATTCTATGTATTATCGGGGTAACGCATATCTAAGCATTTTGAAAACAAAATCCCGTGCACACGACCCTTTTTTTTCGTAGGTAAGCGATGCTATAGCAGGCGAGCGCTGCAAGCAAGAAAAGTCTTTATAGTGTACAAATATGCGTTTCTTCGATAGTTCTAAACAACATCACGCCTGTATTCCCCGAAGGGTTAGGCAGAGGTGTACAGGTGCCAGTTATGTTTAAGTCCCATGTAATAGTGGGCGAGCCTATTGCCATCAACCGGGCACAAATCCAGACTCCGGGCTGCTACTGAGAAATTCCAGATGGAAAAACCCAATAACAACTTGCTCGACCCGGGAATCGAACCCAGGACCTCATACTCAGTAGTAGCGCTTTGCGACCATTAGACCAACGAGGCAGTCAATTCGATAGTTATGTGTTAAAAATAGCAAATAATTTTATAATTTACAGAAAAACCTGATCTAAAAGTCAATAGTAGGCAGCATTTTACCAGCCAAAAGTCGATTCCGAAGCCGGCCACCCCATCCTCCAACCAGAAGCTCTCGAAATCGGTAGAAGTCAAAACGCCAACACCGTTCAAGCCGCTCGACAAATCGACTTCCAAAGCGAAAGTGTCGAAGTCCGTCAAAGATGGTAAAGACGCGCCTTCCAAAAATGATGAGTTTGATGAAATAATTGATGAAGAGGAGTTCTTGGAAGAAGATGTTTCGGATTTGGATGAGGAGGTGTGTATTTTCAAAGTAGTTGTAAATTATAAACATATTTACACATTATTGTTAACAACTTAAATACTGAAGTATCAGATAGTTAATTGATTCAGGCGTGACCTTGCGGAAATCCATTATAAAATGATGATGTGGATATATTTAGTAACCTGTTCCGCTTAGCTCTTTCTATAGAGTCTTGAAAAGACCCTGGAAGACACACCAAGCACCGAGCGCAGCCTGCGCTCGGTGCTTGGTGTGGCAACACGCCGTGTTCGAGTTCGCGACAAGTTAATCGTCATCCTGAGGATGCCTCGTTGAGAGGTGAAACACGTGTCGATTTCTTCCAGGGTCTTTTCAAGATTCTTTAGAAATAGCTAAGCGGAACAGGTTACTAAATATATCCACATCATCATTTTTTTTTTACTGAAGGATCATCACGAGTGTCTCGAAACTGCAGACGTGTCAAAGTCAAATCATTTATTTCAAATTGGCCCATGTATGGCAATTTGAACGTCAAAATTTACAATATAATATAATTGATTCTAGTCGCCCCTTCCAAAAGGTAGTTTTCGTATGGAGAAGAATGAGCAAGAAACTCCACCGTTACTTTTTTTAAATGTTTTACAATAGTTTGTATAAGTACGTACATTAGTTAAATAATTATATATGTGAAGACGATGCACCTAGAATAAAATTACTATACCACAATAGGTAAAAATAATTTAAAATGAAGCAACGACAGTTAATTTAATTATATGATAGATACACGGTGCTCACATATTTACAAACATGGTAAATTAGACTTTTTTTTTATTTAAAAAAAATAAAATAAGTCAGTGTGTGAGGAAGTAATCACAGAATGTAAAATCAATGTCATATAACACAAAATTATAAATTTTACAATTAAATTAACAACCTGTTTGTGTGTTGGATCATTTGGTTCCATACAAAATGGTTGAGCTGGATGGTACTGATCCACGCGTCATGTTCGTGAACGGGCGCCGTCAGTTGAAACTGGTCATCTCTTATCTGCCAGGGCTTATTTTTAATCTTATATTTTCAATTGCTTTTGATTATTTTTTGTACATATAGAGGCAACAAGAATGATGTACCCAGGATTTTGTAATATCTATATTTAAAAGAGTGTCCTTGGAGTTTCTTGCCCGTTCTTCTCCATAGAGATCTACGTTTTGGAATGGGCAATTAGCTTCAACTTTCTGACTAACTGACCGACCCTTTGACAGTTCAAAAGTGCCCGTAAATGGTTTAATTGAAATAAATACTTGAAGTTTCAGTTGAGTTTGAGTAAATTCGTTTGTAATGTGGATGTGCGCTTACGCTGCTTGGCGTCTTGAGACTAATTAGGCAGCGATAGAATAACATACGATACAGTATACTCGGGGTTAGAAACGTTAAAGCCAGACGAAATTACACATTAATTATTGCTAACATCATAAAGATCGAAATAGCAGGACAAGTCTCTTGTTATTGGGTTTTCCATCTGGTATTTCTCAGTAGCAGCCCGGAGTCTGGATTTGTGCCCGGTTGATGGCAATAGGCTCGCCTCCTGTTACATGGGACTTAAACATAATTGGCGAAATGTGGGTGTACTGTAGGTACTATCAAAGAATTTCATATCTATGCACCGTAAGGCCTATTCTTGCTTGCAGCGCTCGGCCGCTATAGACTCGGGACGGTAACAAATGTGGTCATCATGTACACGGGATTTTGTTTCCAAACTGGTTAGATATGAGTTTCTTTGATGGTACACCTTAACGTACCCCTCTGAAGAGTACAATTTTGATGATACGTTACTCATTCTCTGGTCTTCTCCTAGGAGTTCGGCGAAGACTCAGAAGGAGAGGGTTCGAAGAAGCAGCGCATCATGAAACCTGAGATGATGGATGAGGAGGTTCCGAGCGATGCGGAAAGTAGATCTGAGGATGGAAGTCTGTACGATGTAAGTAATAACACAACACAATACAGGATGGCGGGGACATCCACGCGAAAACTGTTACCATGGATTCAGTACATGATTATTATTTCTTCCACCAAGGCGATCTTGTTCAAGTTATCACTTCTGTCGGCACTCCCGGAGTGCCACTGTTTTTTAAATTTAATTGTTTAGCTCTACGGTATAGCTCCATTTAGCCAGCCAGTAGGTACTATCAGCACGTTTTTTTTTTACTTGTGTAGCGTGATGTTACATTTCTATAACCTTCCCCAAGAATTGGGCAATTGAAAGCAAAAGAATTTTTCAAATCCTACTAGTAGTTCCGGGGAGATTACCCCCTTCATACAAACAAACAAATATTGATATAATCTATTATTTCCAGGAGTTGCCATCATCAGATTCCGAAGACTTAGACGATTGGTTCACCCTAGACATCCGAGCGGAAAGAGCTGGAGACTACTTGCCGTTATTAGGTAAGATATCAGCAATACATTCATCTCTTCTCTCCGATCTCGATCCGTGCGTGTGATATTTTGAACTTACTGTTTTGACCCTAGAATCCCACGCTCAGCATTGTGAAATAACTTTCACTTAGCTGAGCGTGGGATCTAAGAAGCCCAATTTGACACCTATCAAAATATTTTGTGTAGTGACGGGAAAAAAATCGATTGCTTTAACAACCGATTCTCGAGACATATCGATTAATCATACTTAGAGTTTGTAATCGACAATTTATCTACATCGACTGCCTCGTTGGTCTAGTGGTCGCAAGCGCTACTGCTGAGCATGAGGTCCTGGGTCCGATTCTCAGGGTGGACAAAGTGCTATTGAGTTTTTTCATCAGGCAATTTTCAGTTGTAGCCCGAATACCTAATAGCAATAGGCCACTTCCTGTTACACGCCGCTCTTCGTATAAACCGATTAATTTAGGTTAAAATAAAGTTCTTAAAACGTTCACGTTCTTAAGAAAAATTCGGAGTAAAGCCCAAATAAACCGGTTTTCACCTGTATTTTTTATACTAATTCCGAGCCTGCTGGTGACTTGTGAGGATGCCGCGCTGAATAAAAACTAAATAGAAAACCGCTTTTGCGTGATGAATCCGAATGTAAAGGTTTTTGCGTCAAGTACATAATACCGGTTTGGAAATTTAACCGGTATCCGAGCCTTGTTATGCGTCGTATGACACATAAAGCATAAACCAATGTCTGTCCAATGAAATCTTTTGGAATTTTCTGTAGTAGGCTGCAGATTCCTTTTCTATACATGAGGTGGTTTGCCCGGATTTTGCGTGGCGAGTTATTGACTTGATACGAGGAGTAACAGATCAAAGTGTATTAACTCCACCCACCGTAACAAGAATAGTACAAACGGATTTTTTATCATAATTAATAATAAGAATGTATGTAGATTACGGTTTTATTTGCTGAATTGACTGCTAATAAACCCCTCTTTAAAGTATTATGGATTATGCCTTTATCTCAAAAGTTACATTGACGGAGTTAATACACTTTGATCTGTTACTCCTCATATAGTTTATTATTTTCTCCTGGTCTGTGTTCAAGTATTACGTAAGCACTATAGGGGGGCGGAGGGGTCCATGCTTTGCTTATTTTTAATGACATAGGGGGTGGGGGGTCTAGATGGTGATTACGTCACCAGTAATTATTTACTTTTTTTACATATATGGCAACCCACACATTGTCTATGCTTGAAAACGAAAGGAATATATTTCTAGAATTATAACTGCTGCTCATGAATCAATAAAAAAACAGAATACTTATATTAAAAGAAATATGTATAACCTAATGTTTACGTAAGCATGGGGGGGGGGAGCAAAAGTAATCAAAGCTCTTAAGCTTTGATTACTTTTGCTGACAAGGGGAGGGGGGGGGTAAATAATTGTAATAAATCTGCTTACGTAATACTTGAACGGCTCCTAAGTATGTTTAGATCAACCATCATATAATGTTAACATTTATCTCTTAGGTGCAAAAGCCCGTGACCTTCTCCTTGCCGAACGTCGCCGCGTTAGTTCTAAAGTGGACACACTACGCCAAAGTTTGTCAGCTTTGACTGACAGTGCGCGACGTCAAGCCGACCAGCTGCGGTCAGCCGCGATGGCTCTAGCCGAGATTGACGACACTTTGAGAGCGGCATGACCTTATCCACCACAGATGAATCAATCAACTCAGCCTACCGTAGTCCACTGTTGGACATAAGCCTCTCCCAGGCTGCTCCACAACACCCTGTCCTCCGCCTTCCGCACCCAGTCTATCCCAGCAACCTTTTTATGGTCGTCGGTCCATCTAGCTGGGGGAAATCCCACACTACGCTTGCCGATATGCGGTCTCCACTCAGGTACCCTAATTGCGTAAACAATTATGCCTAATTTGTTTCATTTTGACAGTTCAACAACATTCATTGCGTTATTTACGTTGTTGAGCAGATTATTTTTTCTATCTTATGAAGCAATGGATTAGCAATCTGTTTCAAATCGAAACGGATTGTGTTGTATTACGCAATTAGGGTACAGGACTCGACCAACCACAGATAATAACTTTAGAATGACGATTTTAGATCTATCCATTAGTAAAATAGGCTTTTGCAGTCGGTTTACTATCCTACCCGCGGTTTTACTAACATTTTTGAAGTGAAAACTTCCTAGCGGTGACCGAAACTGAATCGTCATGGTCGGGTCGGTGACGCTAGATCGGGTATACTCGGCCCAAGTCGGTGAGCATATCACTATTTTTTTAATGTTCGTAATAGTGACAAGACAACGTTTGTTGGGTCAGCTAGTTTCAATTAGGCCTTCGCGCACACTTGAAAAATTAATTCTGGATACACCAAATGAATTTAAAGTTATAAGCAATACATTTATAATTATGTTGTATTGTACCGCTTAGATATTATAAAAAAATGTACAGTACCTGGCCGTAAATATGACACAGAGTTAATAGAAAAAGCTCGTCTTGGTGGTGAGAGTGGTGGCCCAGTGGTAGCGGCCCCGACTTACGAGTGGCTTCATGGCTTCGAACCCAGGCAGGCAGTTTACTTTGTGTAAATAATTTCATCACCACTGCTCTCGAAACGGTGAAGGAAAACATCTTGAGGAAACCGGTATGTCCTAGAACCAAAAATTCAAAGACATGTGACATCTACCAACCCGCACTGGGTCCGCGAGGAGAGAGAGAAGGCCTGGGTCCCAGCAGTTGGAACATTATAGGCTGATTTTGTTTTTGTATATTGCTGTCTCTCTCACTCATACCTTTATGACTGTCGACAGTCTCTTTCTAATTCTAGATGTGTCATATTAAGGCCCGGGTACTGTTTATTGTAATTTTATAACTGCCATTAGTCTGCGAGGGGCCAAGAAGCGTAAGCCATATTACAATCGAATTTACACTCCAGCATAAAGATCAAAATCAATGTCCTGTGCGCTTCTGCGTTTTGGAGATACTTGTCTTGCTATTTAGATATTTATGCTCTTAGCAATAATGTGTAAATTCGTCTGACTCTGACTTCGACTTTAGAAACTAAATACAATGTAGTTTAGGAGGCTCATTTTGAGCTCCTCAAATTATGCTGGGTTGCGCTTGTTTGGCTCTTCGCTTAATAAGCTTATCGTTATCACAATAAGGCGTCCATTAATCACGTGATGTTTCCAAGTGGAAACTTCTTTAGGCGCGTTGGCCATTTTTGAGATGGGACTACTAAACCATTGATTTCGCGACATTGTAACGCAATTTACCGACACCGTGGAGTAAAAGATATCAACGCGTTGATTACCGCGGTGCCGATTTTTGTTCAAGTTTTCACTTCTGTCGGCACTCCCGGAGTGACACTGTTTTTTTTACCAGCTTTTAAAACTCCTAGTGATAATTGGTGGGGTTTTAGTACAGGATACAAAAATTTTGATCGAAACTGAGGAATTTACGTTTGAGTGATACAGAGTCAGAATTTCTACTCAAATGAAATAAAAATAAAAGAACTTCCTGGTTCATAAATCATTTCAAAAACATAGGCGGAATGTAGGCTTGCACAATGTCACAAAAAGTTGACTCTGTATTAAATTCCTCCTTTTCGATCAAAATTTTGATGTGAAACATTTATAGCAGCGGGCCAGACCGACTGTTAGCGTGGCGACGCCGCATCATCGCCAGGCCAACAGTGCCTATGCCAAACCAACGCCAACGCCAATGTTGGCATCGGTAAACTATCCTTTTATGCATACATTACCTGTACATAATAATTTCGATGTTTGACCTGACATCTGCCAGACGTCCCGCGACGGCTCATTTTTGAACCTTGAAATGTTTCTTACGCAGACGCATAATTAGATTTAAATTTGTCAAAAAAAAATAAAAATATATCGCATTTGTAAGATTTTTTCGCCAGTATGAGTTACGATAAAAAAAAGCAAGTGCAAATAGATGAATTTGTTTTAATAGCTTTTTGCACAAAAACTGTGCTGACATACATTATTCGAAGACATGTGACATCCACCAACTCGCACTGTGTCCGCATGTTGGACTACGGTCCACTCCCTCTTACAGAGAGGAGGCCTGAGTCCCAGCAGTGGGAACATTATACGCTGATGATATTTAATTGGTAACGACTGACTGTCCAGGCTGTGCCGAACGTACAACGCTGCAAGGATTTATTGGCGCGCGGCCAAAACAGGGCTCGGAAACGTTATTTAAAATAACATAACTGTTAGTAGTTTTAAAAACGTTATTGAAGTGAAAACTTCTTTAGGCGCGTTGGGCATTTTTGGGAGGTGGAAAAACAAACTCACGACACCGTTACCGACACTTAATTTTTGTAAACGCGAGTGTACCCTTTATTTACAGTATGTTACGGATCAATATTCTATGCAAGTTTTTTTACTTTAAAGGTTTTTTTTTTTTGTAAACGCGATTGTCGCCTAGGTATGTGCGCGGTGTGACGGGAGGGGGCTGTGCAGGCCGCTCATTCTTCAATGGTCACAGCGCACGGCGTCCCGCCACGCCGCGCATTCCTAAGTCGCGGAGCAGCGGTCCCGGTCAAACTATAATACAATTTAAAATGACGACTAACACAACAGTCCTACTAATCGCATTACGGGATAAGTTATAATAAAGGCACTGTACATTTAAGGTGGATCCGCAGTTGAAGTCCGCGAAATTAACATTTTCTTAAGTTTGCAATTTGCAGGTCAGTATAACAGATATGTATTTACAGAATTATAATCATTAGACTCATTAATACATCTCTCTAAGATACCCATGGAAAAGTTCTTATGGAACAAGAAAAACAAGCAAATTACAAAAAAGCCTAAGAAAATTTTAATTTCGCGGGATCCGCCTTAAGTATCGTAAAGGCCTGCACCCTGGAAGACTGGCATACGCAATAAAATTTAAATCAGAAGCTTAATTCTGGTTAATGTAAGGTAGTCGTAAGTTTTGTAAATACTGCAATTAATTGATAATAAATTAGGATATTATTGAGGATAATAAATTAGTTATTAAATAAAATAAATGTTGTTTTCTTTGTAAGGTTCAGCGCTGGGAGCGGCAATATGCACAAGCAGTTTTTGATTGATAATGAACTAAATTGGAACTGAAATATAGTTCAAAATAGCGTGCAAGAGATGATTCTCTGATTAACGCTAACAGCAGCAATATACTCGAGCATTGAATAATGAACTAAATCACAAATAAGATTGAGTTCAATATAACGTGCAAGAGCTGATTCCGTGTGAAGGCTCTTGCAAACAGACGTGACGTGACACCGGTAGACCAAGACCAATTAGTTAGCGTACAGTGTACGCTACGGCGCTACCTAATTGATCCGTTGTTACAGTTAAACAGTGGAGCCAACATTACGGCAAAGGAACTATTTGATGAAACGCACTGTACTCGCATAGACAAAACACGGATTTGCCACGCCTACAGTATTTTATTTCTGGCAGCAGCAATCCAATAGCAACCCTAAGGTAACTAGAATAAAGATCACTGATTTTGACAGACTTGTCAGTGACAGCAACCATAATGTGATGAAAATAAAGAACAGTGATCAAGGCTCGGATACGGGTTAAATTTTCAAAACGTTATTATGTACTCGACGCAAAATCCTTTACATTCGGTTTTTTACCGGTTTTGGAGGAGACTATAGAAAAGGTTTTTTCGGATTAACAGATTTAGAGCAATATTAACCGGTTTTTTGTTTAGTTTTTATTCAGCGCGGCATCCTCACAAGTAGTCACAAGTTGCAACCAAGGCTCGGAATCGGTTAAAAAAATACCGGTGAAAACCGGTTTATTTGGGTTTTACTCCGAACTTTTCTTAAGAACGTAAACGTTTTAAGAACTTTATTTTAACCTAAATTAACCGGCTTATACGACGAGCGGCATATCAGTAAACGCATTACAACTTGTGACCACTTGTGAGTATGCCGCGCTGAATAAAAACTGAACAAAAAACCGGTTAATATTGCCCTTAACCGTTTAAATCCGAAAAAACCTTTATATAAAGAGTCCAAACATGGTTTAAAAATCGATTTCTACGAACGAAACCGAATGTAAAGGTTTTTGCGTCAAGTGCATAATAACGGTTTGAAAATTAACCGGTATCCAAGCCTTATTTGCAACGCGTTTACCGACACGCCGCTCGTCGTCTAAACCGATTAATTTAGGTTAAAATAAAGTTCTTTAAATGTTCGCGTTCTTAAGAAAAGTTCGGAGTAAAACCCAAATAAACCGGTTTTCACCGGTATTTTTCAACCAGTACCGAGCCTTGACTGTGATTTTGACAGTGATGCAGAATCTATATCTATAGATATTATGAGTTAAAATCACTTTTCATGTTTGTCTGTTATGTCCGCGTTCTTCTTCTAAACCACGCAACAGATTTAGATGAGGTTTTTACCATCATTTCAAGAATTTATTCCGGAAGGTTTATGTTTATAATATGTTAATATTAAAGTTGCATATAAATAAGAAATCTCAATGTTTTGTCAAGTGGTAAAAACCGAGCGAAGCAGGAGCGGGCGCAGTGCGTTCATTATAACTTGTCCCGTGACGCTATCGGTAGCATTCTCTGTCAGTCGCCATTTTGAACTCTATTAATATTGCAACTAAGCTTGAGAAGCAATGGTGCCAACATGACGGCATGGGACAAGTTATAGTGAACAGTATGTACACCTGTCGTGAAATGTCTTTTTTTTTTAAAGGTTCCTCCATATGGAGGGGGCTCCCCACGCTATGCTTTCCAAATGCGGTCGCCATTCTACGGGATTAGATAACAAATCGTTATCATAATGTAAACAGCAGCATTTTAATAAAAGCTTGAGGGTTTATTGATTTTCTTACTGCCGCAGTCAGAACCTAAAAAAATAAAGTTAATGAAAGTTAATTAACGAGTATAGATAGTTATTAGAATGCTGTCAGTCAAAAATACGACTAGCTTTTGCCCGCGTGAATAACGGAAATTATCCCGCAGAAACGTACTATCTGGATAAAAAATACTCTATGTCCTAACCTAGAGCATTTTTTTAAAATTCTTTTTAATTTATAGAGGGTTTAATCAACAACTGATTATGCCACCCTCATCGGTACAAACATTATATTCCTTATAACGTTAATCCTATTTTTGCTAACTTATACAAGTATCTTGCGTCCGTCGACAATGTCGACGCAAGCATGCTATTACAGCTTCCAACATCCAGTGACTTCGATAACAGTGTGATTCTTTTGGACTCTTTCCGGACGCATTCCATCAATATATGGTAAGTGTCTTCCACTATATTACACTCCGGACAATTTGGTGAAGTAACTTTACCCTAAGAAATGCGAAACTGTTCATTGGAATGTGTCCCGCTCGAAGCCGAAGAGCCATTACAATTTCCTGAAGACTCATGTTTGCCTGGTCGAACCATGAACAGCGAGAAAGTGCAGGCTGGATTGTCCGATACCAGATTCCCTTGCTCAGTGACCTCTGATCGAAGTGTTCGTGCCACATTTTAGTGCATTCTTCTTTAATTACACACAAATAATCACTGTGCTCGGGAAAGTATGAACAGACCAATCCATTATCGCAAGCATCCTTCGCCAACCGATCCACTACTTCATTTTCTTCCAAGCCAACATGAGCCGGTATCCATTGCAGTTAGACCATGCATGGTATACCAGACAGACAGAGTTATTATCTCATTCATTTATAATATTACTAGCTGCGCCCCGCGATTTTTTTACCCGCATAATTCTCGATCCCGTGTGAATATCGGGATAAAAAGTATCTTTTGTCCTAATTACGGATGCTATGGATATGATCTTTCGGATCTGGATAGGTTAATAGTTAATACGGATATAGAAATAATATTATACCGGTTTCGGATACGGTTACGGATATGAAATTATTTCTGATTATCCGTTAGATTCGGTTACGGATATTAGATTTTTATGAAATTGTTAAAGTAAAACGGAAATAAGAAATAAAAAACATGCAAATGCCGCGCGCGGCTAGTGTGTCGGCTCGGCCGCGCAGAAAAACCGGCCATTACGTGTCTGATTTAGACTTCGCCCCTTTCCGAAATCTTCAGATTCGGTTACGGTTACGGATAGATTTTTATTTCGGTTATCCGGTAGTTTCGGTTACGGTTACGGAGCTCTTTAACATCCCTGGTCCTAATCCAAGTCATGGTCTACCCATGTGCCAAATTGTATGCAAATCTGTTCAGCTGTTTAACCGTGAAACCGTAACAAACAAACAAACTCACTTTCGCATTTATAATACTAGTAGCGCCCCGCGGTTTCACCCGCATTAGTCTCGATCCCGTGGGAATATTGAGATAAAAAGTAGCCTATGTGTTAATCCAAGTTTTAAACTATCTGTGTTCCTTTCATCCTAATCCGTTCAGTAGTTTTTGCGTGGAAGAGTAACAAACATCCATCCATCCATCCTCACAAACTTTCACATTTATAAAATTAGTAGGACTAGTTTTTTTTTTACATCCAGCCAGGCGTTATTCAACTATGCTAATTAAAACTAGGTGAACGCTCGCTAAGGGCATCCCCTGTGGGGTACGAACCTCGGCTTAGAGCGTCAACCGGAGGGAGGACATCAAGGATGGGACGGGCTGGAGTAGGATTAGTTGGGATGTAGATACCTATGGACGGTATGGATTGAGTTTAATTTTTTTTTTGTTTGTTTGATTTTTGTTTAGATCTATAAATCTGCCAAGCTTTTTCCAACTATTTTGGGGTCGGCTTCCAGTCTATCCGGATGTAGCTGAATACCAGTATTTTACATTGAGCAACTGCCTATCTGACCTCCACAAACCCATTTACTGGGTAGCACGATATTCCTTGGTAACACTAATTGTCAAACTTGGGCTTCTGACTACACGTAACGACTGTCAAAGATCTACGAATGACAGCTGGGACCAACGGCATAGCGTACTTTACGAGGCAAAAAGACCACGGCACGCTTAACCTTCGATCAACCCGTGTAGCTGTAATTATTGAGCCACGCGCCCCATGTGCTAAGAAGTGTTGGTCAATTATATGATTTTTTTGAAAAGCGGTGATTGACGAATGACGTCACTGAAAAGTTGATTATGAAAGTAAGTTGGTGGGGTTTCCTAGAGAGGCTCTACAAAATCACACCAACGGCAACGTAGAGAGCGTTGTTAACACCGTAACACAAACCCTACTCCCAAAGATTTAAAACGCTAGATTTGCCCTCATCGTACTGAGTCACAAGGAAAAGCGTCCATACTGAGAGAGGAGTCTTTTTTTTTGTTCTAGGGCATCTCGCAGTTGACCACTAAGGTCGTGGCTGCTTAACCGGGCTTTCCTGTGGCGGCCTTAAGCTTCTACACTCAAACATAATTAAACGCAAAAAAATGTCAATACCAAGTATCAAGTATGTCAATATGAACAAGTAACACAGCTTTTAACTATGCTAACGCATTGGGCTACTCACTGATAGACTTTATGTCACTGTGTAACATGGAGCAAATAAACTCTGTCAAAAACTGTCATCACAAAACCCTAGATTTAATATTGTGTAACTTCTATGGAGGAATTGTTAGTGTATGCAATAACCCGTTATCAACAGTAGATGTCTACCACCCACCCCTCGAAATACTAATACAAAACACGTCCCCCGCGTTATTAAAGAGTAAGATGCCTGTTAGGTACAACTTTAGAAAAGGCAATTATACTCTAATCAACGCTATAATTAGTGAAATTGACTGGACCCATATTTTCTCAAACTTGCACGATGTCGATGTTATGGTGACACACCTATATAAGCACCTTAATGATATAATTGACGAATACGTTCCAAAATCAAAAAAACATAGTGATAAGTATCCCTCCTGGTTCTCTAAACCTCTCATTAGACTCCTAAATGAAAAAGAAAAACTTAGAAAACGGTATAAAAAATATAAAAATCCAAGGGATCACTTTGAATATAGACTTTTGGAGGGGAGATCGAAAACCATGATGAACAGCTGATACAAAAACTATATGAGCTTAACTGAAAAAAACATTAGACATAATCCGAAACTCTTTTGGTCCTTCGTTAAAGCGAAAAAGTCCAAATCTAACGACATTCCCTCTGAGATGTGTTTAGGAAATGAAACAGTATCTACTGGTGATGAAGTCTGCAGCCTTTTTGCTAAGCATTTCTCCAATAACTTTACTCCCTCGATTGGTTCACCTGCTGTAGCTCAAACAGGACCCAAGTATCATCAGCATGCATTAGGTAGTGTAGTATTCACGGAACGAGATGAAAGCACTAAAAAAACTTAACATCTGCAAAGGGCCGGGGCCAGATCGTTTGCCGCCGGTATTTGTAAAGAAGTGTGCTACTAGTCTATCCTTACCGCTTAAAATAATATTCAATCATTCGATTGCGACATCACAGTTTCCGACGGAATGGAAAATGGCAAATGTCGTACCAATTTTTAAGAAAGGAGATCCTAATGACGTGCAGAACTACCGTCCTATTTCACTCCTTTCAGTTTTCGCTAAACTTTTTGAATCCCTGCTATGTCCCTTACTTATATCACACATTAATCCTCAGCTAGCTCCTCAACAACATGGTTTCTGTGTTCGTAAATCTACGACTACTAACTTGGTCCACTATGTCAATAAAGTAAGTAAATTGATAGACTCTCGTGTCCAGGTAGACTCAATTTACACTGATTTCAGCAGTGCGTTCGACAAGGTGGACCATAAAATTCTCTTAAAGAAGCTTGAAGGTTTGCGCATATTTGGCCAGTTGCTTCTTTGGTTTAAATCGTATCTTTCAGAAAGAAAACAAAGAGTGGTTGTAAAGGGCTACGAGTCACCAGTTTATTTCTCTATATCTGGAGTTCCCCAAGGTTCGCACCTGGGCCCAATTCTTTTTCTAATGTTCGTCAATGACATAGTTATCTCAGTAAAACACAGCAATTGCTCTATCTTCGCTGATGATTTAAAGATCTATAAAGAGATACACTCATCCGTCGATGTTCATTTACTCCAGGTTGACCTCGACGCAGTTCACGACTGGTGTTTAAAAAACCGCATGTCACTTAATGTGAAAAAGTGCTATCACATAACATTTACCAGAAAACGAAAACCTTTACCTACTTCTTACTCAATAAATGGGGTAACAATACAAAAGGTAGACACGATTCGTGACCTAGGAGTCCAGCTCGACTCTAAACTCACATTTGTCAACCACATTAATAACATCACAGCCAAAGCTGCAAAAATGTCTGGCTTTGTAAAAAGAATATGTCGGGATTTCCAGTCCATCTCTACCCTAAAGGTGCTCTTCAAAACTCTTGTAAGAAGCCTACTGGACTATGCATCTCCAGTTTGGAACCCTACTTACCGTGTTCATGTAAACAGGATTGAACGTATCCAAAGAAGCTTCACCAGATACCTTCGTTTTAGAAGCTCTAGCTGTCCACGAGATTCTTCTTACGGTCAAAGGCTCATTCATTTTAAAATATGCACTCTTGAACACCGAAGAGACGTGACAGATCAAGTCCTTCTCTATAAAATCGCCAACGGTTTACTAAATGTCCCCGATCTTTTGGAGGAATTAAGTATAGCTGTACCTTGACAGAATGCTATTCGATCTGGTCGCGAGACCATTACCTTTGCCACAACTGCAAGTCGTACTAATCTTGGTAGCACCGCTCCCATCAATCGTCTAATGGGAAATTATAATAAGATCGCTACACGAACCAATAGCATCGACATCTTCTCTAACCCTTTTCGTCAATTCCGTTCGAGAATTTTAACCAGCTCGGAGTCTCAAGACCTCAGTGCGACACAAGCCGCCTATTAATAAAATTCTATCCACTTCCATTTCCATCTTTTTAAGTCTTTTTTTTGGTATGTAGTTAAATATTTCTGTAATTTCCATCTTATTTGTGAACATAATTATTTTTTATTCTTTGCAACTAAATCAACTAACGTTAACTACGTCCTACAATCATTAAGTTCTCTGCTAGTGCTGTGCACTTCTATAAGTGACGAGTTCACAATACCTAAAACTGTATGTGATTTTTGTATGTGTATGTTTAAGTGAGTTAGTCGTTGAGGTGCCAAATAAATAAATAAATAAGTAAATATCTCACTCTTTTCCTCTTTAGTTTTTTATTTAATTTTACAGTGAAAACACAAAAATATCAACTAAAAACTATGACTAAACATGTTTACGGTTTGTGCTGCTAGCGCCACTACTGGTGAAACTTGGCATATACTTCCCCTTTGACGCTAGTATAAAATTATTCAGTCTTTTGATAGCAATTGCTATTGCTATTTGATTTGTTTTTTTTTTGTACGATAATTTTGCCCAAAAAACGATCATTTTGACTTTGGAACTCGATAATTTGAACTTTTGGAGTTGGCAACACTGGGCCACCACATTTCTAGGAAACCGTAGCTTATAAGGGATTGGTTATTTTTTAAATGGCGTCTCTGAGTGCGGCAGTAAGTCTCAATAGAAGAGGACCTATTTAATCTACAAAGATAGTCACAGATGAAAAGCGACCTTCGCAAACGGTTCCCAAACCATCCATTGCTATGGAAACCATATTTGTTACTTCAATTCTGACATCAAGAGATAGGATAACAAATTATTTTGCTATATTATTTTAGTGACAAAATGAGCGGGGACACATTATACGAAGCTCCTAAAAGGAAACACTCCGTGTCTAAAATACGGTGCCATGATTATCTTTACGGTAAGTCTTTTATTTAATATTGTTATGCGGAAAAGCACCGGAATCACCGACCCAGGTAGCAGAGACAACTTGCCCATTATAACAGCACTGCTCCAGTGCAGTAACGCCCCGGCACCGCCTCGAAAGCATCTAGTCGCCAACGCGCCGTAAGTAAGGCGACCGTTCACTACCGGCACGCCACCGGTGAGGTGACAGAGTCGTCGTTGGCGTCACCGCGCGGCCGGCGAGACATCACTGCGCGAACGGCGAGGCACCTGCAGGCCAAGGCTCGGATACCGGTTAAATTTTCAAATCGTTATTATGTACTTGACGCAAAAACCTTTACATTCGGTTTCGTTCGTAGAAACCGATCAATCACAATTTGTTTCGATTTGAAACAGATTACTAATCCATTGCTTCATAAATTCGACAAAAAAAATCTGCTCAATAACATAAATAATGCAATGAATATTGTTGAACTGTCAAAATGAAACAAATTAGTCATAACAAGGCTCGGATACCGGTTTAATTTTCTGAAAACCGTTTTCGGAGTAGTCTTTTCATAAAGGTTTTTCGGATTAAACGGTTTAGAGAAATATTAACCAGTTTTTTGTTTAGTTTTTATTCAGCGCGGCATCCTCACAAGTAGTCACAAGTTGCAACGCGTTTACCGACATGCCGCTCGTCGTCTAAACCGGTTAATTTAGGTTAAAATAAAGTTCTTAAAACGTTCACGTTCTTCAGAAAAGTTCGGAGTAAAAACCAAATAAGCCGTTTTTCACCGGTATTTTTTAAACCGGTTCCGAGCCTTGCTGCAGGCGTTTCTTCGCCGGGGAGCGGGCTCTTCGCTTACAGTTTGCTGTCGACGCGACGTCTGACGACGGCTTGCGGGCCACTCACTGCCCGCGAGCCGTCCAATATTCTGTATAGCCATCGTAAAATAGTTTAATGCATTTGATTTAAAATCCTAACTTAAATGAAAAGTTATTTACCGTGTCGGAGCGGTGCTGCTATAATAAACGATGACCTTTTGTCTCGCTGAGGCGACATAGTCAACAGAACTACTCTGTGGTCAACAGTTTCCATAAAAACCAATATGAACCAAGGGCGTCACTATTTTCCTCGCATTACGACTTTAATGATCAGTGATCGGAGTAGGTAGATTGATTTTACGTACTCGCATCATGAATAGTCATAGAAATCATAACATTGTTAAGCCTTTTTTCCGGGATTTCATTTTGGTAGTTACGGGATTGAATCAAATATTGTAAAAGTAAGGATTTTTAAACTACAACGCTAGAAATTTATAGAATGGATAATCATATAAAATTGTTTTTTTCTTATTTATTGAGCAATAAAGTGAATCTTACTGTTGTGCGTCCATTCGAAACTTACATATTATGACTAATTTAGTAGTTATTTCTTGTAAGTATATTATCTGCTGCTTGTAATTGTTACTATTCTTGAAAAAATAAATAAAAATATATTTTTATACTTCTCAATATTTTTTCGCATTCAATGCAATAACAGCAAAAGGGTTAAACATCTCTTATTCATATTGTTGTATTCTTTATTTTACACATTACAACATTTGAAAAACCTTAAAAAAATCTTAATAATTTCAAAATCCCGGAATCCCGGAGGTATATCCATACTAATATATACGTGCCAGTTCATTGACCCCAAATCAATTGACCTACTCCGATCACTACTAATGACTTATAAAATCTGACAGATTTGAAAACGGTAAGTAAGCTCTACTGATGCGCATGAGGTCCTGGGTTCGAATCCCAGGTCGGGCAGTGTTGTTGGGTTTACCCATCAAGAATTCCTCAGTAGAAGCCTGGAATCTAGAATTGTTCCCGGCTCGCCCCCTATTACTTGGGCGACTTTAACATAACTGTCGAAATATAGTGTACAGTATTTGTATTTTCATAAATGTCCCTCGGGTATCATCGCATTTCCGAATACAAACGAATGCTTATTTCCATGTCCATCAATTATTAGATTTATCATGCATAATAATTTTAATTCAGAACTAAGTACTTTATTGTTGTTTTGTTTTGATTTCCGTGTGACTGTGAACTATATAGAGCTGTAAAACTATTTTCCTATCTATCGTGCCTGCGACTTTAGCAGCTTTCCTCCCATTTCTTAAAATAAATTACATTAAGTTATAATAGTATTAACAACTCTATATACTTCAAAATCGATTGAGAGCGTCCGGTCTGCACCAAGTGCAAAGGGCAACTGACAGAAATCCGACAACTGACGAAGTACGAAGTTTGCCGAGGGACATTACGAAAATATAAATACAATACCTATTATAGTTTACAAAACTATCAAATCGGCGAAGCCGCTGACCGAAGGTAGTGCTTATTTAATAAATTTAAGTATAGTGGTATGAGGAACAGGGTGTAAAGTTCACTCATCCCCTATAGAAAAGGGAGGATCCTCCGACCAGACGGGTGATGTGTCTGGCGGGCAACTGCCCAACAATTGATGTCGGGATTTTGTATATTCCCCAGTTACTGAAAGTTTGTTAAAAATAATTAACTTTTTAATTACTGTATTTTCGTCAGATTCGGCGTTCATCGTGTCGGGAGCTCGAGACTACGCGCGGACAGCTTTCAAAGCAGCTATCGCGTCCTCACAAAAGGTAAGCATGTGTATTACAAAGCTTTTTATGCCATACTAGCAGCGCCCCGCAGTTTCACCAGCATTAGTCTCGATCCCGTGGGAATATCAGGATAAAAAGTATCCTATGTGTTAATCCAGGTTATAAACTATCTGAGTGCCAAATTTCATCCAAATGCGTTCAAGTAGTTCTTGCGTGAAAGAGTAGTAAACATCGATCCATCCTCACAAACTTTCACATTTATAATATTATTATAGAAGGATTTATAGGTATACTAGCTGACCCGGCGAACTTCGTTCCGCCTAACAGTCAATGAATATGCATGTTTAGGATTTTAAAATTAATTCAAAATTCCTACCTTCCCTACCTACCCTACCTACCCTACCTTCCCTACCTACCCCACCTACCCTACCTTCCCTACCTACCCTACCTACCCTACCTTCCCTACCTACCCTACCTACCCTACCTACCCCACCTACCCTACCTTCCCTACCTAACCTACCTACCCTACCTTCCCTACCTACCCTACCTAACCCATCTACCCTACCTACCCTACCTTCCCTACCTACCTTACCCTCCCTACCTACTCTACCTACCCTACCTTCCCTACCTACCCTACCTTCCCTACCTTCCCTAGCTACCCTACCTACCTATCTACCTACCAACCCACATACCTACCTATCTACCGAGATATCATCAAAATTCATGCAAGCCTAACCTAAATTTTTTTAAAATGTTTGGGGTGGACCAGCCTTATCACTTAGGGGTATGAAAAATAGACCGATTCTCAGACCTAACGAATATACATATAAAATTTCATAAAAATCGATCAAGCCGTTTCGGAGGAGTATGGCAACTAACATTGTGACACGAGAATTTATATATATATTTATATATACTAGCTATCCCGGCCCGGCTTCGCACGGGTAGCATTAAGGACTTATCTACGGCGCACCTAACTACCTACCCTACCTACCATAACTACCCTAATACCTACCTACCTACCTACGAACCCACATACCTACCCATCTATCAAACAGGTTGCTAATTTAATTTAATTGTAAAATTTATAATTTTGTATTATATGACATTTATTTTACGTTCTGTGATTACTTCCTCACACACTGACTTATTCATTTTAAAAACATTAGGAAAATCGTCTACTTTTACAATGTTTGTAAATATGTGAGCACCATGTATCTAACACATAATTAAATTATCTGTCGTTGCTTCATTTTTAATTCTTTTTACCTATTGTGGTACAGTAATTTTATTGTAGGTGCATCGTCTTCACATATAATTATTTAACTAATGTACATACTTATACAAACATTTTAAGAGTAGCGGTGGAGTTTCTTGCCCATTCTTCTCCATACGAAAAGTACCTTTTGGAAGGGGCGACTAGAATCAATTATATTATTCTGTAAATTTTGACGTTCAAAAGTGCCATACATGGGCCTATTTGAAATAAATGATTTGACTTGACTTTGACTTTACTGAGATATCATCAAAATTCATGCAAGCCTAGCACTTGCAAGGATATAAGGCATGTATACCGGGATATCATAAATGCAAAAGAAGAATGAGCGGTTTCGTCCTAAGTGTTCTAACACTTTTCTACTTATATCATAAGAAAGATCTCAATAAGTCTTTTTTTTTTGTATGGGCATAGCTCTGTATCTCATGCAGGAAGAGTGTTATAGTGGTTTCATTTATTTGCATTTGGTTATGTTTCGAGGTCTGGTCCCGGAGCGGGACTGACATAGTGGCGTTTTCATACAGACACTAGCACTTCGATGTACCGATAGTCGATCTAGCGCCGTTAAAGAGACTGCAGTACAGCCCATGTCTCGATCGAAAACCTGCGCGCGAGACGGTTCGTGATGACTCTTGAAAACAGCTTGTAGACACAGCCCAAAAGTGTGATTGGATTATAATTCTTAAGGATAATTGTCGCCCTTTTTAAAGAAGACTACCACCACACCTCCGAAATGAAATGAAATGAAATTGTTTATTCTGTAAATAGGATATCGGAATCACTTTTACACATCATAAAGGCCGAAACTCAGAGGTCACAGTCTCTTTTAAAGTCCAGACATAATCTTGGTCAAGCCATATAATAATAATAATAATAACCCCACCGCCGTATCTCTACGTTGACGTCGTGGTGGGGCTTGTGCGCTCCGAACTCTAGGTCTGTGCCGGTAGAGTTTACTTTGCCGGAACGGGTCTGGGATGAGGAGCCAGACCAAGAGAGATACAAAAACCCGCAGGGCAGCATGTGGCGAGCTGTTGGGCAGTAGCGACCCCACGGACCCTATCTCCCGGGAGAAGTCTTGTTCCTCACCTCTGGCTTGCCTTTATTGGCTGGCTGGAGTGAACACTGACGAGGAACGGAGCTCCCACCTCATTCTTGCCTTAATTGGCCGGCTTGAGTGGAGATTCGCAAGAGCAAACGTGCTCGGAGGAAGGAAGTATTCCAGTAAGTGCTCGTAGGGATCTTGACCATCTTCCGGGCTCTGGGATTGTTCTGAAAGCCGTGAAATACCTCTCCACTCCTCAAGCACCCCAGGACATGTTGCCTCCTTGTCGCTACGTCACTATGTGCTAGCGACCGTTTCCGGGGGCCCATTATTGAGTGTGCCAGTCACCCCCTGCCATTTTATCCGTGTAAATATAAAACATTGATCAGGCAGGGGCTATAGTCCTTCCATAGTTCCAGTTAACCAGTCCACTTTAGCCACCCAAACCCATAGTCCAATATCTTTGTTACCATATCCTGCAATAGTCCTACACCAACCGGGGGTTGTCCTTGGGTGCACTTGCATAGCGCGAACAGGGATAATCGTCGGTTGGTGCCCCATTTAAATCAAAACGTTTAACAGGCCTCTGCGAGTTGGCTTCGGCCCCTCGTACGCCTTCAAAAGGACCGGGACCCCATGGTCCCGAGATATGTTAAGACAAAAATATAATAATAATAATAATTTATTTGCATCAAGTTTTACATTTTACATTAAATACATGGTAGTACATACAGTTTAAAGTATATTATACAATAATGTGGCGACACCAGCACCCTTGCTAAGTTGCCAAGACAACTTGTGTTAAAGATGCTGGGCCCGACCCTATATTGAGTGTTACTTAATTGCATTCAGGTACATACATGCCATTTTGTAATTATGCAACTGGTTCATTATATGGCACAAGTAAACAGACAAATAAACTATTTAGGAAAGGGAAAAAAAAAAACAAATCGAGAAATTTTATGAGTGGAGTAGTGTAGTGTGTGTAGAGGTGTGTGAGGGTGTGTGTGTGTGTATGTGTGTCTGTGTGTATGTGTTTTCCTATATTTGTGGGTAATGGTAGCGTGCAATGAGCAAATAAGAGATAGAATGGGGTTTAACGGGAGCTATATTGAGTTAACAATAAGCTTTCTGTGTTGTTGTAATTTAGCGTTTGTAGCCAATTATTTAGTTTCTTTTTAAATGACATTATAGGGAGTGAGTAAAAGTTCAATATTTTGTTAAGACTATTGTAGAGATGAGGACCTTGGAAACAGGGAAATCTTCTTGTAAAAGAGTATTTACAGTGGAAGGGCTGACATACCTTGTCTTTGCGTCTTGTGGTGATTATTTCATAGGAAGTTCTTTGATGCTGATATAATAGTATGTGCAATACAAATAATTGTCTGACTGTAAGGACTTTACAATTCCTATACAATTCTTCAGTAGGGAAAAGGATGGACCGAAAGGTACTAATTTTCAGCACGGCTCTCTGAGCTCGTTCTAGCTTCAAAAGTACCGTTTTAGGTGCACCACCCCAAGCGCATATACAGTACGTTAAGAGAGACTGACAAAGAGCAAAATATGTACACCTAATAGTTTGAGGTTCTGCGATGTGGCGAAGACTTCTAAAGACAAAAATTAGCTTTCTGATTCTTTTTGTCAGCAGCTCTATATGAGGTGCAAAGCTCAGGCCATCATCAAGAGTCACACCAAGATATTTGATGGTTCGACAACGTTCCAATTTTGGACATGTACATGTCGCAGTGCCAGATAGTAAACATGAGTGCGCTACCAAAGCGAATGAACTTGGAGGTTGAGTAGAATTTCGTAAACTGTACGTAACAATTTTAGTTTTGTCGGTATTGATTGTGAGAATGTGTCTTTTGAGCCATTGCAGAACACTATTTAGTCCATTTTGTGCGGAAACGAAGGTGTCATCCCAAGTGTCGCCAGAGAAGGTGAGGACAGTGTCATCAGCAAACGTCACAATTCGTCCACTTTCCAAACTGAGATTACATAATTGGTTAATGTAAATTAGAAAAAGGGTTGGGCCAATCACACTGCCTTGGGGAACGCCGAATGTCACTGGTTCCTCTCTACTGAGGTAATTTTGTATTTTTACACACTGAGTTCGGTTATGAAGGTAGTCCCTAAAGATGTTAAGTGATTGGTCGCGTATCCCGAGTTCCTCCAGCTTTATTAATAAGTCAGAAATCGAAACTGTGTCGAACGCCTTTTTTAGGTCCAAAAATATTGATAATACTTTCATTTTCTTGTCAATATTTTTTGTAACATGGTCGATTAGGTCAATTACAGCACTGCTAGTAGATTTATTGCGTCTAAAGCCAAATTGGTTGGGAGAAAAAAGCTTTTTATCTTCCATATAAGTCACAAGTCTTTTATTGATAAGGCGTTCTAGAACTTTAGAAATGGACGGCAACACTGCAATAGGACGATAATTATTTACAAGCTTTTTGCTCCCACTTTTGTGAATTGGGTGTATGATGGCCTTCTTGAAGTACAAGGGGAAAGTGCCGGTATGGAAACAGAGATTAAAAATATGTGTGAGTATGGGGACTAATATCAGTGAATAACGTTTCAAAAACCTAGTTGAAATATTGTCCCAGCCTATAGCAGAATCCGACTTAAGTGACATCAGTACCTCCCCAACCTCCACCTCATCGGTGTCTAACATGACGAATGATTGTAAAGGTGAAGATGTGGAGGTAATATCTGGTGGGATTATTTGACTATCAGGTGGACAGGAAAAGTTATCCGCTAGTTCCTTGCCGATATTGGCAAAAAACTTGTTTACTTTGTCCACCGAGATCTGAGGTGAAGTAGAAGAAGCCAATAAATCAGTGTTGGGTATGTTTGGTTTATCTGTATTAGTTACTCTCTTTATCACCTTCCAAGTTTTTTTATTGTCATTTGAAGCCTCACTCAATTCTTTCCTGTCAAAGTCTCGTTTTAGTTTTTTTAAGATTTTTGTGCAGTAGTTCCTATATCTTTTATATGTAGTACTTAATATACACACATCAAAAGTGTCTAGGGATCAACATATATTTTTGCAATAACTTTTCTCCTGATTGATATTAATTAAAATTTTCTTTAAGGATTCATCAAATAAAGTGTTTTCGTTTGTCACAGTAACGATAAACCAAGTCACCTTTGCATTAATAAAGAAATTTGCCATTTTCCTAATAAAGGGATTTTTGACATTTGAACCACTAACATTAAAGTTCGAAAAAAAGACTGAAATAACAGTTTTCTTTAAAATTTTATTGGGTAACTTAAACAATTAATAATCCGTGTTTCTACCGCGAACACTAACAACACAAGAACATCGGTTTGGCATACTCAAAATGAGTTCATCCAAATCACGCTGTGGAATGGCCGCCCATGTTCGTTGCAACAACAAAAAAAGGTCTTCTTGCGACTGGATACCCTCCATATTCGGCAGAGCTCTTCTCTGTAGCATATCCCATGCATGCTCAATCGGGTTCAAGTCTGGCGACTGAGCAGGCCAGAGCAGGACATTGATGTTAGCTGCGGCGAGAGTCTGTCTTACAACTCTTGCGGTGTGCGGTCGTGCATTATCATGCATTAACTGAAATAAGGGACCGATTTGCACTTGTAGAGGAACGATGACGTCAGATACAATCGTCTCAGCATAAATTTGAGCGTTGAGGTTGCCTCTGATCCAAATCAACTCAGTTCTTCCGCCGATCCAAATACCCGCCCATACCATGATGGTTCCACCACTATAAGGATGGACTTCCTGGCAGGATTTTAATCGCTGTTGGCGTCCAGGGGTTCTCCAGTGTCGTATACGTCTTGTATCCGGTCTCATACCAAAACGAGACTCATCAGAAAAGCACACGAAACGCCATTGTTCTTCTGCCCAATTTCTGTGTTCAAGAGCCCATTGATATCGAATCCTACGATTGTGCATTGCTATAGGTGGTACCCGTAGCGGTCTTCGGGAATGAAGGTTCACTTCATGCAAGCGGTTTCTGACTGTTTGGTCGCTAATTAAGTTCCCTGAAGAGTGATGAAGCCTCACGGCTAACATCATGGCGGTTATTGTTGGAGCTCTTTGAGTTAAGATTTGAATGTATCGGTCTTGTCTCCGTGTGGTGCAGCGATACCGTCCTCCATGGCGCTCAGCCACGGTACCAGTGCTTCGGTAACGTGTCCAAAGTCGACTGATAACACTCTGACTTGTATTCAGAGCTAAAGCCACAGTACGTTGCCGGGAACCAGCTTCTATCATTCCCACGGCTCTGAGCATTTCTTCCCTGCTTAAATGACGTCGCCGCTCCATAATAACGTTAGTTTTAATCAGTAGTAGGGAAACAGTAGCACTAATAATGTCTTCAATGCGTTGTATGTTTTTATAGGGAAAATATTGACAGCTGATTTTCATCTTTTACTCGAATTTGATTAACAGTTCCTGTTTCAAATTATGAAATGCACCAAAAAGGATCCATATAAATTTATATAATCATAAATTTATTACAAAGCCACATCTCAATCTCAAGAAATCCGCATAAAAATGCTTGATCCCTAGACACTTTTGATGTGTGTATTTGAAGCAGTTCAGGATATGAGTAAAACCACAGGCTAAAAAACAACAAGCATACCTACAGGAAAGTTAATTACCTCAGCACGAGGAGCATGACAACCATAGAAACGGGTTGTCTACAGATTTTGTCGACGGAAGAATAGACAAAATGACAGATAAACAATCACAATTTGTCATTTTGTCTGACAAAATCCGTAGAAAACCCGTTTCTATGATTGTTATGCTACGCATGCTGATTGTGATTGTTTATATCATGTTGTCTATTCTTCTGTCGACAAAACCCGTTTTTATTGTGATCGTGCTAAGAGTAGTTACGCACTACGTCCGATCCGAATCAGAATTCAAGATCTGAGTTCAATCCGAATTGGTAATGTTCTAAATTTGGACGGATAAAGTTCGGATCTAGTGCGCAACCCCTCATACAAATAGTACTATGGCTACTTCGGACCGATATTTCTCAGATTCGGATCCGACGTAGTGCGTAACCGCTCTAAGCGTGTAGATACCTGGATTGATTACTACTTGAAGCTTAAAACTAAACAGTTTCATTGTGTTATGTGTATGTGCACACAAACATGATCCAGGTGCTCGTTTGATTGATCTTTCCATGCATGAAAGCTATTGTAAAACGTTTAAAAAACTCACCCTAATCAAGTCTTCGAAAATGACAATAAAAGCTCTGCAGACTTCCGGTAGCTACTGATGTTAGCTGCGGCGAGAGTCTGTCTTACAACTCTTGCGGTGTGCGGTCGTGCATTATCATGCATTAACTGAAATAAGGGACCGATTTGCACTTGTAGAGGAACGATGACGTCAGATACAATCGTCTCAGCATAAATTTGAGCGTTGAGGTTGCCTCTGATCCAAATCAACTCAGTTCTTCCGCCGATCCAAATACCCGCCCATACCATGATGGTTCCACCACTATAAGGATGGACTTCCTGGCAGGATTTTAATCGCTGTTGGCGCCCAGGGGTTCTCCAGTGTCGTATACGTCTTGTATCCGGTCTCATACCAAAACGAGACTCATCAGAAAAGCACACGAAACGCCATTGTTCTTCTGCCCAATTTCTGTGTTCAAGAGCCCATTGATATCGAATCCTACGATTGTGCATTGCTATAGGTGGTACCCGTAGCGGTCTTCGGGAATGAAGGTTCACTTCATGCAAGCGGTTTCTGACTGTTTGGTCGCTAATTAAGTTCCCTGAAGAGTGATGAAGCCTCACGGCTAACATCATGGCGGTTATTGTTGGAGCTCTTCGAGTTAAGATTTGAATGTATCGGTCTTGTCTCCGTGTGGTGCAGCGATACCGTCCTCCATGGCGCTCAGCCACGGTACCAGTGCTTCGGTAACGTGTCCAAAGTCGACTGATAACACTCTGACTTGTATTCAGAGCTAAAGCCACAGTACGTTGCCGGGAACCAGCTTCTATCATTCCCACGGCTCTGAGCATTTCTTCCCTGCTTAAATGACGTCGCCGCTCCATAATAACGTTGGTTTTAATCAGTAGTAGGGAAACAGTAGCACTAATAATGTCTTCAATGCGTTGTATGTTTTTATAGGGAAAATATTGACAGCTGATTTTCATCTTTTACTCGAATTTGATTAACAGTTCCTGTTTCAAATTATGAAATGCACCAAAAAGGATCCATATAAATTTATATAATCATAAATTTATTACAAAGCCACATCTCAATCTCAAGAAATCCGCATAAAAATGCTTGATCCCTAGACACTTTTGATGTGTGTAATATTGTTCGGAGATAGCTTCAGTTTTTTGTGCATTGCGTCTTTATTACGCATACAGCGGAGCATACCAACGGTCATCCACGGTTTGAGTAAGCGTTTTTTATTTGGAATCTTGATTATAGAAGTGTGAGTATTTATGAGTATAGCTAGAGTGGTAACTAAACTTTTAGTCGCTTCATTAGCATCGGTGTGTTCGTAAACTGCTTGGAAATTAGTAGTGTTCATCTCACTATCAAGAGTTTCGTAATTAGTCTTCAAAATGGTGCATGACCGTGGGTTGACATATCGTTTCAAATTAAGACACAGCATTACAGGGTTATGGTCGGTGACAGAGGCGTGTAATACTAAGGTGAGTGCAGTCAAGTTAGATTTCAGCATGATGTGATCAAGACAGGCATTCTCTCGAGTGGGAAGTGAGTGAGCAGGTAGCAGGCCATAGGAAGCTATGAGATCGAGATAGTCTGAGGTTTGGTTTGAAGTTATAGTACATGCTATGTCAAGATTAATGTCACCAACTATAGCTATGTTTTTATATGTAATCAGGCTTGATAAAAGTGCGTTTAGGGATTGTAGGAAGTTACTTATGTCTCTAAAAGACGGAGATCTATAGATACATATTATTGCCTTATCAGTGCCGATTTTTAGCACTAGACAACTGGCATCCGAGAAGTCAGGTTCTTCGACTGTGTAGTTTTCTATATTTTTAAGATAAAGGACTACACCATCGTTCTGGTTTAAGTGTTTTGTTGTTTGATAATAAGAGTAGTTATCGATAGTTGGGATTGAATCATTATAACGTTTCAGCCAGCACTCAGTCAGTACTAGTATTTCGCAGTCAAGGTTTATTCTATGAAGGAGGGTTAAGAAAGAGTCGAAGTTTGCATGTATAGAACGAATGTTCTGGGTAATTATTTTTAGTTGCTTGGAAGGATTAGTGACATAGCTAGTGCATTCTTCGGGGTCACAATTAAGTGTAGTTGAGACTGAGAGCTGATCTATATTTCCAATAATTTCTGTCACGCTATCCATTGTTAAGTTGCTTTTTTAAGGGTGTACCAAACTGGGGCGTCATAAGATATTCTGTACATAATTCATCCACGATATCGATAACGAGTTTAAACAAACACAAAGTAAGTAAGCATATATGGTACCCTGTAGTCTTTTTAATACTACGAGTACAAGTGAGAAAGCTTGTGAAGATGAGTGGATGAATATATGGATGGATGGCTACTCTTTCATGCAAAAATGGCTGGATGGATTTGAAAGAAACTTTGCACACAGATAGTCTACAACCTGGAACAACACATGGGCTACCGTTTACATCGGTTCCACGCAGGCGAAACCGCGGGTAAAAGTGAGTGATGAATATGTTAATGTGATGTAGGAAATACAGTGAGATAACTGTGAATGTGCATAGTAAGAACTGATATAATGGGTTAAATGTGTTGTGTTTGTTGATTGTTTTTGTGTGTAGTGATTGCTTATATAGTGTAAATAGGGTTCTAATGTACTTTGGTTTTAGTGTGTTGGCATACATGTACAAAAATATAAAAAACAGAAGAAAAAAACTTAAAACTATGTTAAATACTGGAAAGTTAACGTGGCATGCAATTTTCAGACGAAGCATCAATGCTTTAGGTAGGTTGAGTTTTTGAGTGTTAATAAGTGTATCTAGTCACTTTTCTTGTTGTTTCAAACCTTCAAAGTCGGATCCCTGTGTTATTCTCTTTGCCGGCGCTCCCTCTTCCTTTTTTATGTATACTTTGCCATGTGATGTCCAGTGATACGCATAGCCATTTAGCTTTGTAAACTCTCTTGCTTGATGGAATAGCTTTCTGGCTTTAGTGGTGAGACTCTCAGAGATGAACACGGGACTAGTTCCCGGCATTTTAATGTGTGAGCTGTTAAGTCGGTTGGTTTTGTGGTCGCGATTATAGTTTTTAATGTTAGTTAGAAGTTTGTCCTTGACTATGGTTGACGTAAATTCGACGGTAATAGGCCCATCAGTTTGGGGTTTTCTGTTACTGCTAAGGCGATAAACATCTCTGAGCTCACCTGTTTTTATTTCGGTGCTCACAGCGGTACCCAGATTTTTCACAATATCTATAAGGTCATCCTTGGACTCTTTAGGTTTTTTAGGTACATTGCGAATTTCTAGGCTTGATGATTTTGAATTTCGTTCCATGATCTCGACTTTTTCCTCCAAATAACCTACATAATCCAATGTGCTCCTCTTTTCATTTTCCAAAAGGGCCAATTTAGTCATGAGATCGTCATATTTACCATAGAAACTCAACCGTTTCTTTTAATTCCGTATTTTGAGCCTTTATTTGGTCTAAATTACTTTGCATCACACTAAATTTCTGTTGTTGTTCCTTTCTCAAGGTATCAAGTGATGACATAATGTCTTCCCGGAGAGATTTCATCTCAGTTAATTGTTCAGAATCATGTTTACGTTTTTGTCGTAAAGTTATTCTGTCCAACTTTTGTTCCGAAACTGGTGATGTCAAATCGGGCTCAGAACTGTGGTGAAGTAGAGGTTCACTGCCAGGTTTTGGTGGCGTCCGTTTCATCATTTTGAAAAGATAAAAATGTGCACCTTACTGATTGACGCGTCGACACACGTTGCTCGATGTAAATTGCTAGGCGCTTGCAATTGCTAGTAGTTATTGAAGAGGGCGGAGTCAGGAGGTAATGACTCACGCGCAGTCGACAGAGATGAGTAGCGTGGACACCACTTGCTTTCTCGCCTCGCTCGTCGCTGGACTCGATCTCTTGCAACACTTTGCGCGCCTGGTACTTTTCGAGAATTAAACTTGAGGATTTATTTTAATTTTTGTATTAAAATTTAAATATTTATTTAATTAAGTAGACTATTTGGGTAAACACGTCCATGCGCAATGGCTGTCCGAGGGGAAGGGCCATGTAGATTAGTGTCTGAAATGGTGTTTTGTCCTGACCTGTCCAGTCAGTGCAAGCATTTGTCAGTAATCGTGGAGCTCAACTCAGAACTTAAGGAGCTCAACTCGACGAACATTACCAAATAAAGGACATTTAGGTAGATCGCATAAACTACTCAAACTGCCAGACCATCATTAAAACTAGCAGAGAAATGAAAATAATAATGATATCGTCACATTCACAATAATTAATTAAAATAATATAATACTTTACAAAGTAAGTTGTCTATGCCTGTTGCGTATGACCCTTGAGTATGACGGAATCGAAAAGCTTCTGGAGGGCCTTAAGAACGGGTTTTCCACCGGCCTTCAGGAGTTTAACCGGTCATCACCCAGCGCCCTGTTGTTTTAAGCTGCTTCAGAGCCATCCCAATCTCGGTACAAGGTGACGTCCGGGATGTCTTCTGTATGGTCAATCTAGCTCTAGGGTCGTTTGCCAGATTCGTATTTTTTTATTTTTTTATGTTCGTATTGATGACTTACGCATTCCTAAAGGACCTCTTGCTTGTTTTGTGGACTCGATATTTATTTGAAAATCTAAAATGTATGTAACAAAAAATGTTAAAATGATTAAAGCATTATTTAATACAAAAAAAACCTTTTTTCAGTTGTAACTCAACAACTTTTGACCTGCACGCAATTTTAATAAAAACTTGGATTATTAATCATAAAAACGCCTCTAAATGAACATGTTTAAACTAGTCGCAACTTGTAACAAGGGTTGGGACGCAACTCATATTAATTTAATAACGCCTATTGTCCTTTATAAAAATATTTTTCTTCATATCTTTTTTTTCGTCAATGTACCAAATAGTTCCAATGTTTTTAATAGTTACTCTGCTATTCGAGACGGAGACAAATACAACAAATCAAAAACCATGATAATCGGTCCAGCCGTTCTCGAGTTATAAGTGTTCGAACAAACCCGACTTTGTTTTATACATATATTAAGATTATAAATTAAATTAAATTAAATATTAAAAGTACGATATAATATAAGTAGGATAGGATAGCAACGCAACAGGAAGTTAAGCAACGCTTGCCGAGGTCGGTCGGTGGATGGGTGACGATTCATTACATACCGAGACCCCTCCGTGCCTCGGAAAGTACTTCGTAGATCTTTGGCAGTCGTTTCGGAAAGTCTGAAGCCCGAAAGTCTTGCTAAGGGGTATCGTGTTACCCAGTAACAGGATTGTGGAGGTCAGATAGGCAGCCACTCCATGTAAACTACTACTGACATGCATAATATCTACAATTGTACGCTAGTATTCAGTTGCATCCAGTTAAACTGGAAGCCGACTCCGACATAGTTGGGAACTGATGCTACTACCACACTGTCGCGATAAAGGGGATCACACACATCGAAGATAATATATATTATTTATTTATTTTTTATACTTTATTGTACACCACAAAAATATATACCAAAAAGATTTAAAAAAATTAATAGATACATAAATACATACATACTTACTAAATAAATAAGCGACAAATATAAATGAAAACTATAGATAATTACAGTTACGAGAACAAGATCACAACGACAAGTAATGTTCTTTCACGGGTCTCTTAAATACAGGTAACGATTGCGCGCGTTTTATTTGAACTGGCAATGCATTCTACAAACGAGCGGCCTAGACAGAATTCTCGATCCCGTGGGAATATCGAAATAAAAAGTATCCAATTTCCTAACAGGTCATGGTCATCGCTAACGAGCCTTCTGGTTAATCCCTTCGGACTAGTATCGCGATATCGCTTGTATCTAAATAGACCTACTGTCGCGTTTTGAAGCAGTAGGTACACTCATCAATGCGCGGTTCTCTCTGTCGGGTTGGGTCCGGACTCGCAAAGCAGAGATGTGCGGGAGATGTTCGAAGCGGATACGAGAAGAGATTTTTTTCAGCTAAGGTGTATCCACCGAAAATGTGCGGAGATGCGTATTGCCTTGACTGGAGCAAAGATGTGTGCTGACTAGAGCGGAACTGAGCTGCGTGTGGCGAGTGTTGGATGCTGATCGCTCACTGCACGCCGCTCACATCTCTTCTCGTCTCCACTGTGCGCCGTCTCCAGCTTACGAGGCACAACTCACATCGCTTCGATAGCGCCATACAAATATGATACATCACCTCCGCTCAGTGGTATCCACTGAAGCTGAGTGGAGACAAGATGCGGTGAATAATGGAATTCTATAGTCGTTATTGTATTGCTCGTCTCCGCTTTGTTGTAGTCCCGGGCTTTAGCTACTTCGGTCCCAGATCATCATCTATCATCTATCTATATATATTTATATAAAAGGAGAGACTGACTGACTGACTGACATATTAACGCCGCAGCCGAAACAACCGGGACCAGGAACGTGAAATTCACGACTTCCTTATAATGTAGGGGAGCACTAAGAAGTTTTTGGAAATTCGACTTTTAAAGGGGTGAAAAAGGAGAATATTGTTTGTATGAACAATCCTCTATACATATAGAGGATTGTTCATACAACTTTGTTTTCGGACTTCTTCGCAACCCCGGCAGGCATCGGTTCTAGCGAACCCCGTCAACACTTTTTACCCCAGGTGGTACAATTTTTTGGGATAATTTCCGACTTCCACATGAACGAAGCCGCGGGAAAAAGCTAGGTGCAAATATAGGTCTTGACTTTAAAACGTTGTGTTTTCTTTATTTACAGGTGATACAGCCCATATACAAGAGTATGTTCTCAGAACACAGTCTCCGACCCAGAATGAAAGTTTGTAAGTTTGTTTCAAGACTCGGAACCGGTTTATTTAGGTTTTACTCCGAACTTTTCTTAAGAACGTGAACGTTTTAAGAAGTTTATTTTAATCTAAATTAACCCATTTTAGACGACGAGCGGCATGTCTGTAAACGCGATGCAACTTGTGACTACTTGTGACGATGCCGCGCTGAATAAAAACTAAACAAAAAACCGGTTAATATTGCTCTAAAAACCTTTATGTAAAGAGTCCTCCAAAACCTGCTCTGGACCGAAAAGTATCTGACCGAAAATATGAACGAAATTGATCAGAAAACGTTCTTGGGGATGCCAATTTGTAGTACCTACCACTCTTTAAGAGCGTGTATGCTGAAAGAGGGTCACGTTCGCGGTCAAATAGCAATATAAAATTGGTGGTTTATTTTGGTTTTTGGTATGAAAATAAGAAATATGCCAACTAGTGAACTAAAATATTGCTTATGAAATGTAATAATTATTATCGTAACACCGAATATTTAGTTTTAGATATAAAAAAGTACTTTGATACTTTCCAAATATCTTTTTTACACCTACAACATCAAATTCAAAGTGTTTTAATTGCAATTAATTCATTATTAATGTTCTAGCCATATTTCTTATTTCCATAAGGTAATATTGCCAAAACATATATTTGCGACGTTGCTCACTTTCAGTACAAACGCTCTTATGTGCTTTGAATTGATTAGACATTATATTCAAACTTCTAATAATTCGAATTTTGCGCTCCTGAAAATACTATTGAACACTGAACACTAATAATAATGATTGCGCCTCTTTTTGTGAACGTAAAAAAGAACAAAGTTATCTTCATTTTAATCACTTTTGATCAACTGTTTAACACGTTCAGTGCTGGGAGCACTCCTGGAGGGTTCACTCAAGTCATGTATGGGATGCCCTCCCGGAGGCTCATTTTAAATATAGGTCTTTCTTAGCGAATTCGGCATTATAAACTGTGTAAATAAAATCAGTTGGACATTTTAATTTATTTGTTTATTTCAGACATCATTCTAGTCCATAGTTCTGTGTTTTACACTCATACATTTAGACTATAAACAATTTAAAATTCTAAACTGCTAAAAACACAAAAGAAAATTGTGATTAATTAAGTTTTAAAATTCAATAGGTCATTAAAAAAACACTTGTGCTGTCGGGGGACCCCGTCAAAAACGGAGTTCTTTCTCTTGTATGATTTAAAACAAAATATTTGCTGCCACTATTTTGGATTTACATTTTGACCTCACTATCGACTTTAGCACCCTCGAAAACTATGAAAACGATATCCATGATGAAAATTTTGAAAATTGTCCCAGTCGCCATCTTTGATTTACATTTTGACTACACTATCGGCTTAAGCACCCTCGAAAACTATGAAAACGACACCCATGACGAAAAATTTTATCATTTTCAGAGCAACCATCTTGGATTTTCATTTCGACCTTACTATCGGCTTTTGCACCCATGAAAATCATGAAAATGATGCCCATGATGAAAAATTTGAAAATTTTCAGAACCATCATCTTGGATTTTCATTTTGACTAAATTCACACTTTTTCTCTCTCTCTCTCCGGCACGTAGTGTACTTGGGCCGATGTGTACAATTTTATCCCACAACACTGTAATCACTTTACTCTTTTATTTTGTTTTTTCTGTCGGCGTTCTCTCTCTCTCTCTCTCAAAGAAAGAGAGAGAGCTTTCTTTGAATTAAAAGAAGACAGTCGCAAGTATTAACACTTTTTAGCGTGATAATTTCTGAAAGTTTACAAGCCGCGGTATAAAACTTCGGTCCAAAAAAAAATGTTTGACAATTTTTTTTTTATTCAATAAAAAATCAGAACCGTATAAAAAAAAAATGAGGATTAACTTTAACAAACCTGATACCTAATGTCGGTGACACTCCTCGAGGGTTAACTTTAGCGCAAACCTAAGGCCGGTGACTTCCTGGAGTCAACTTGCAATATGTTTGCAAGCATGGCGTATGAGCTCTATGAAAAATGGGTGGAGTCGAAAGTGATAATTGACGTGTGCTTTCGAAAAAATTACTGGTCGTCTAAAGGTGAACATTTATAGAATCAGAAGCAATCTGCAATTTAAAGGGCTCCACTACCTAAAATTGCTTATCACGATCCTCGGTTATATCGAAAATACTGCTGCATTAATTTTGTAATAAAGTTGAGGATTAATGTTAAGTACTTACAATGTTTGATGAAAACACGATTCCATAAATTTTTCTCTAAAAAAAAACAACTAAAGTTGCCTCCAAACCGAACAAGAGACAACTGGTATTAAAAAAATACTTCAAATTAGGTCATGAAACTTTGCATAATATTTGAACTAACTATTCAAAAGCAGATACTATATTTTTAATTTTTTTATAAATTACCATTATTTTCCCCGTAAAAAGAAATGCCTAACCTAGTCTCGGAACCGCGAGCTCCCCACTCAGTCCGCGAACAGTATGATGCGAGCGAGATAAAAAATGAATTTTAGCTGAGGTACTATGGGCTGTTAATGGAATTTGCTAAACTTAAAACCTATTTAGGTCCACTGGAAATATGAAATCTGCATTACACTATGTATCTTTTAAATCCATTTATCCAAAATGTTCGTCAGATAATCGCGAATGTACGACCATTCAACAAACTGACCTACTTATGCTTTGTTGATTTATTAAACTTATTTGACTGTGAAGTAGCCAAGTTTGTGGAAGACGTTGTTGGAAATAGGCACCAAAATACTGCAAACATTTTCAAATTTACGTCGTTTTAATAATTTTCGCAGCCGCCGCTCAGTCTCGCTCTCACTCAGTCCGCGAGCGAGTTAAAGAGTGAATTTGAGCTGAGGTATTATGAACTCTTAATAGTGCCGTGGTTTCCTATAATTTTGATACATGCGAGATCTATAGTGTGGGTTAGTGCTGTGTTATATTTAGTTGGTATTAAGCCTTTATATAAATGAATATAATAACATGGTCTGTTCAATAGTGTACCACCCGAACTGCCGGCTGCCGGACCATATCGACAGATCTTACACCGCGTATGTGAATCGTATGGAGGAAGTCAGAAGTCTACCAACACCTGACTTCAACGGGAAGGCCCGCTTTAAATTCACTGCTATGTAAGTAAATACGGCTACTCGGCTGTAATTATGGAACATCAAGCTTCAGAAAGAGACTGTGACGCAGGTATGTGCGACAGAGATGGCGATATTGATATACAAAGCCGAACTTTGACGACGGTGCGATGCGACTCTAGTGGAACAATTTCTTTGAAAACTTCACGGGCATTGTTATACCGGTGTCGCGTCGCGGTTGTCTGCCCTTTATCCAGAACTCGATGTGGCATATTTACAGCTGGATGTACATTACCTAATTTAATTCCCGACGAGAAAGATATTATTGTACTTGTACTTACTAGCTTCGGCACGCGATTTCGATTCCGCTCCCGGCGACCCACCACGTCATCACAACCCTTCGCCCGCCCGCGCTACTACCTACTTCGTTTTAGCTTACCGTTCCTGCTGACTTTTTTCTTTTTGCTCGGCTCCTAATTATAACCTTCCTCAAGAATAAGGCTATCCAATGAAAAAATAATTTTTCAATTCTGACTAGTAGTTCCAGAGATTAGCGCGTTCAAACAAACAGAAAAACAAACCCTTCAGCTTTATTGTAGATTTGATGAGATACAAGCAGACGTTAGTACTGGAAGACGTATCGTTGGAAGGCCTCCCGCAAGGTAATACATAATAAAATTATGTTTATTTATCTCCACAAATTACTTTCATAAACATATTAAGTTGACAGATATTTTGACAAAGTTTTACAACTTGTGGGAGATCTGCATTTTAGGACTCCATTGTAACACATAGTAAATAATTGTCAACGTGGTACAAATGGTTGATGATGTGTCTTGAGGGTATGTTTGTTAGAGTTTGTGTGTGTGCGTGTGTGTGTGTGTGTGCGTGTGTGTGTGTGTGTGTGTGTGTGCGCGCGTGTGTGTATGCCTACAATTTTGTACATACAATATTTCATAAATATAAAATATAATAAATTATGTAATTGTGCATAGAAAATTAAATATAAATATTACATTATACGTAGATAGAAAAGAATATTAAGAGTTTAATCAATAATATAAACAGTTACAAAAAATACACCTTGTTACTTTATTATCTCAAGGATTTGTTCCGTTTCAGCGTAGCTTCGATTTAGTAACCAGTTGTTTATTTTGTTTTTACATTCTACTTTACGAAAATTAGCTATATTGATGATTGTATTTATTTGATTGAATAATTCATTTCCTCGGAATTGAAAAAATCTTTGCGCAAAGAAGGTATTGACAGCAGTTGACGCATATATTGCGTAGTTTCTTCTAGAGAGAGCTATGCGTTTTCTCCTTTCTTCAAGTAAGACCGAGTGTTGAAGAAGTACAGTACAAAGACGAGGTTTGGATAAGCTCACTTTTAATATAATCTTTTGGTTTAGCATGTTCCTCCCCATGTTGTTATGCAATAACTAGTGATTGATTGCACCAAAGCTTCATAAACCATCCTTATCATCTGTTTCTTTGCTACATCATGAAGGTCTTTAAAAATGTAAGTGAGCTTATGTATCCTTTTAGATAGAGATTGGATGTGGTCTCCAAAAGTTAAATTAGCATCAATTTCAATTCCAAGATATTTAAGACATTTGGTGGGACTAATATTGGGACAATAACAGTTTGGAGCTGGAGGAAAGTTACATTTATGTGCAGAGATATTATAACTGGTAAGGTTAGCAACTTCCATTGTATTGTGAATTGAGAATACAATGTACTTAGTTTTGTCTTCATTTAATGTGAGAGAATTTGATGATAGCCAGTGATACACCGTATTAAAGCCGTCTTGCGCAAGATTAAAAAGTTATTTCATGAATTTGCAAAAAAAATTAAGGCAGTTTCATCAGTGTATGTAATTTTTAATCTTAAGTGAACAGTGCTCATTTATGTAGCAGAGAAAAAGAGTGGGACCCAAGATACTGCCTTGCCGCACCCAAAATTCAGCGGGAGGTTCGTCGCTAATATGTTCTCCAATTTTTACAGATTGGGTTCTGTTATTTAAATAGTCCGATTACAATGCGAGTGGAATGCTCCTAATACCATGGTCTTCAAGTTTTTGCATAAGGCCAACAGAGACAGTGTCAAAGGCTTTGGTACGATCAAGAAATATAGTTAAACATTTATTTTTACTATCTAATTTTTTAACTAAAAAGTTAACAAGATCAAGTACAGCATTATCTTTTGAGCGGCCTGCTCTGAAACCATTTTACGTATTAGAAAACAAATTGTATTCTTCTAGGTATTTTGTTAGTCTGTTGTTGATTATACGTTCAAATATCTTAGATAACGTTGTTAGGATTGCAATTGGCCTATAGTTGCTGACGTTGTCTCTGTCACCCGCCTTATGGAAAGGGTGCACCACAGTTCTTTTCAATGCATCGGGAAATATTCCAGAATCAAAACAGCGGTTTATTAAATTGGTAACAACAGGTGTTATATAAACGGATATATGTTTTAATACCTCAGCACCAACCTGATCCCAACCAGTACCCTAATTGCGTAACTTATTTTCGTAAACAATTTTGCCTAATTTGTTTCCTTTTTGACAGTTCAACAACATTCATTGCGTTGTTGAGCAGATTTTTTTTTTTCCAACTTATGAAGCAATGGATTAGCAATCTGTTTCAAATCGAAATAGATTGTGATTGTGTTGTATTACGCAATTAGGATACTGAAGAGCAGTCACTTTTCAATAACTGAATTGTTCTTTCAACTTTTCGACGTCAGTAGGAAGGAGAACGAAAGGATTTAGTGGTAGCTTAGAGGCTTTTTTGAAGAAAGGGATATGTTGTGGAATCATATTTAATAGTCGTTTACCTAAGTTTGAGAAGTAATCATTCGTTTTATTGATTGCTTCTTCCTGGGTTCAGTGGTTTTATCTATGGTTAATAGTTGTAGTGCTAACTGTTTTATAGTATTGTTGTTAGTAATTGTTTTAATGGTAGACCAGAGCTTTTTAGTGTTATTTTTCGACATTATCAGTTGATCTTTCTCATACTATTTTTTCAGTTTTTTAAAATAAGCTATTGCAGTAGTTGCTGTATCTTATGTACGATATTATTAATATGACGTTATTTTCATTACTTTTAAGTTCTTCTGCGTTCTGTCTCTGGTTCGGATACAACGCAACAAACCGATAGCTATCCAAGGGTTAATTATAAATTTATATCTAGGGAATAATCGTTTCATTGAGTTATTTGCAATTAACAGTTGTATTATGTTAATGAAATTGTTCATAGCTGTATTTAAATTTGGTTCCTGATATACTTTGTGAAAACTAAGGTTTTTACATTCGGATTTTAATTTGTCCTTGTCAATTTTATAATTTATTTTCGTTTTTTAGGTTTAATTCTGGAAATACCGGTTTTTATACAGAAAAAGACTGCTTCATGGTCAGTAATGCTAGTGGCCAAAGAAAATGTAAACGTGCTAAGCTTTGTCTTTAATATAACATGGTCCAAGTATGACTCACCTCTGGTGGCAGTATTTATGGCAGAAAGAAGTCAATATACGCGGTGATCTCGTGACTAGTTCCGATGAGGTCAAAATTTATATCACCGACTATGATGATATTTTTAAATGAAGATGCACTTTCTAATAAGTTCTGTAACGAATTTAGAAAAAAATCTGGTGATTTAAAACTAGAGGGCCTGTAAATTGCAATTAATATTATATCATTTTTAATTTTAATCGTCAAAAAATTTGCTTCCGATAGGGAAGGTTCCTCTACGGTGCAGTTTAAATTGCTATTGGTATTGACAACTGCATCGTCATTTTGATTATAATTATCATTCGTTTTGTATAAACTATATCCCTGAAGTAATGGTAAGGTTGAGGAAAGCACAATAATATCACACGACAATTCTAGCCTTTTAAGCAGAACGTGTAATTCTTGGAAGTTACAGTTTAGGCATTTTTATTAAAAACGAAAGTTTTTAATAAAAATGCCTAAACTGTAACTGTCCGGGAAAAAAACTGTCCTAAACTGAAAATGTCCGGGTCGCTCGTACGGCGCGCGGCGTACCCCTGAACTTTGTCTTCTGACTGAGCCGGCTCAAACCGGTTTGGCCTCTAGCGGGCGCCGGCGCACAGTGGGCTGGGATTACAAGGTTGGGTCTTAAGAGATCAAATGTATATTTTTGGTATCTAGGCATAAATTTAAAACGTTTTTATTTTTTGACTTTTTTTAATTTAACGAGTACTTTCGGAGATATAGCCATATCAAATTAGTATGAAGAGTCATGTTATTTTAGTTAAGCAATTTATTCCAATTAAAACGGCCTGAAAACCTCAATACCTACTTAGTTCTTTAAAAAAAAAACAATGTTCGACATTTTCCACCACCATAGGTAGGTATGACGTAATTTGTTTTGAGACTTATTTCCGGGAATCAAGGGATAAGAGTGCGCGAGCGCAACAACAAGTTATGACGTGTCGTAACGTGATTAGTGCAACGATAGGGTATCTACGGAATGTTCGGTTGCATTCAAACGTACTTCAGTGTTCTATTACCCACCATAATAGACGCACTACCCCCACACATTCATTACTTACTTATTTGTTATTTTGTATTTGTGAAAATGTTTGAAAATTTTGTGACAAACCTTGATCTTTTCGTGGATACCCTAGACAGTGATTAAATTAAAACAGTGCAGTGGCCAGTAGTGATTGTGATTTTTACTTATTTATTTATTTATTTTATTAGTCCTTAGTGGATTAGGCCTAAAGGGGAGACCACTACATAAAAAAAAAACGCGCCTAGTTCTTAACCTCTATGGTGGTGTGGAATAGAGAAAAAAATTTGAAATTGCGACCAAATCGCAGAAAATCGCAACCCGAGAATAGGCGCTAAAATAGGAAAAATATACGTACTATGCATACGTAGAGTCAATTCTTTGAGAAAATTTGAGAATTTCGAGATTTTCACATTTTTTACTTTTGCTTCATACAAAAATTACTTTGGATATTTATAACTCCGAAAATACTAAGTTATCTGAACGACCCTCATAGAAATAATTACTTATAATCGATAGATAAATCCAACACAATATTTAAAATTTCAGAAAAAGAAACTTTTTTTTTAATGCTAAGTCCTTTACCGGCGTTAGTATGAAGCTTGCAGTCTGCTCCTTTTTTATTTAGTCTTGTGGTTTAGGGCTGCGGATATTTTGAAAAAATAAAACAGAATAAACTTGTGTTTATTCAGTTTTTTTTTTTTTTACTTATCTTACTTAACGCAGGTGTTCAAATCCAATCCAATCCCAGGATTGTTCCTGGGCAAGCAGGATTTGAACACCTGCGTTAAGTTTACCAAGGGCGCTATTCCACCACGCTGTAATAACGGTAACGACATTGGCGAAATTAGTGAGCTGTTTTCTGCTTGCTGATTGTCCTCCTGACGGTTTCTTTGTGTTTATTGATGAGGTCAAAGTCCAAGTGTTTGCACGTTTAAACTTTTATCGTTTGTTGTGATTTAAAATTGTTGTCACTGGTGGTAAGAATTATTAGTTCACTAATTTTTTTTCACAAAACAGTCACTAACACCTGTACGTAAAAACTATGTAGTTTGTTGAGTTTTATGAGTTTTATGCACTTTTTGCACGGTTTTGCAATTTTATATCAACAGTAATCCGCTGGTTGCGGGAAGCACAGAACCGGTCAATCTGGCGGTGCTTGGGCGAGGCCTATGTCCTGCAGTGATGATGATGAAAGCAGAGGGCCCACTGCGGCGCCCTTATCATCAGGTGGGCCGTCAGGCCATAAATCTGCAATGCCAGAAGCATCGCAGAGCGTTGCCATCCAAGAAACAAAGCTGAAATGTCACAGCACCCATTTCTTTAAACCAGGCGCGAGCGGGGTACGTATCGTTGCTCATACATTTTGTATGAAATGTGTCCTCGCCGCACCATCGCCTCGCCCGCCCCCGTCGCCTCTTGTGTATGTCAGCGGTACAGCGGTGTCGGTCAAACTATAGTACTACCCTCGAAGGGTTAGGCAGAGGTGTATCTGTAGTACACCCATGTTTCGCCAGCTCCGCTACTAAGTACTTTAAAACCTTCTTCTTACCCAGGGGTTCCCAACCTTATAACATACGGCGCCCCCCTAACTTTATTTTAAAACCACTATGCCCCTAAGTTACTTTGTCGACATAAGTAGAAAAGCATAAGAACATAAAGCGAGCGAAAGTGAGTTCGAAAATGTTTGCATCCCCTTGGATAGGATAAATTTTCTTTTGACCATTTATACAGAAAAAGTAGTTTTAGAGCATTAGAATGCAGAAGCACACTGCCTCGCATAGGTTCGGTTTCTTGAGTCCATTCATACAAAAGTAGGAAAACTTATTTTGACGACTTATGTAGAAAAGCTGAAGCTCATTTTACAGTACCTACCAGCAAATTATGACACGTTCTGGTTTTAAAAATCAGAACATAAAATTTAATCCGCCGCGCCCCCCCCTTTGTTCACTCTAAACCCCCCGAGGAAGGCGCGCCCCAATGGTTGGGAAACCCTGTTCTAATCAAACGTATTTTCTTTCAGTCCGAAGAGATTATTAGATGTACCTTCCACCAGCCCGGAGTTTCAGCCCAACACACCGATTCTGGCGCCGCCCCCACCCGGCAAACCGAGGAACCGGGGTACCCAGAGCCTCTTCAGGTATGACAACCAATATACATTTGTACGCTTAATAGCAAAGCATAGAGAACTTACAAAAATGTAAAATATCACTGGGAAACACTATACCTCTTTGGTAAAGCTGATATTTTTCCACATAATTTTACTAACTATAAAAAATTAGAAAGAAAGACAAAGAAAAAAAATTATTGCCTCGTTAGTCTAGTGGTCGCAAGCACTACTACTGAGCATGAGGTCCTGGGTTCAATATATCTCCTCTCTCCTACCCTCTTTTCTGTGCCCTACAGGGTCAATGATGATCTAAATTACATAATTACCACCAAAGTACACATTATGGTAAAGCAATAAAGATATAGTGTGGAGTATACTTATGCCCTTATGCCTGCAATAGAATCGGCTACGTCATAGCTAAACAAGAAATTCTTAAACTAAGCCAATCCTAAATATGAATTAAACACACACGAATTATGCAGAAAAATTCAAGAATAACGCAGAATACAAGAACCCGCGAAGCGTGTTCGAATTTTTTTGTGCCCTCTAAGAAAAAGAAGGAAAATACGTTTATATTTGCGTTAAGGCGAAAGCGCCGACCCTGCCCGCGAAATTCAAATTTTCTTACGTTTTTTGTATTTTTTAGGTCAGTCTCAGATCTCATGTTAATGATTGATTGATTTGCGGTCGTAAAAATAATAAATATATATTTACAGAATGTTAATAATTAAAATCGTAAATACAATTCTCAGTGATGGTGTATAATGTCATAAATTCACGAAATTGACATTCTTAGCAGCAAATAATTTGATATGTTATTTAGGTAATCGTGAGATGTGGAAGAAATGGAGGGAGGCCATCTTTTATGACCGCCAATCAATCAATCATTAACATGAGATCTGAGACTGACCTACAAAATGAAAAAAACATAAGAAAATTTGAATTTCGCGGGCATGGTCGAAGGTTCCACCTTAACATTATGACGCAAGGAAAAAACAAATAAAAAAAAATTGGGGGAAAATATGCGTCACATTCACGCAAAACGGCCATCACTCAGCATAATGCTGTGACCTCATGCGAGACAGAGCCCCACAGCGCTGGTTTTCAGCGCTCGGATACGTTAGATTTTCTTTTGATCATTATGGAGCACTTAAGCGTTAATAACGTGATATTAGTATTATTTTAACTCAAATGTTATATTATGCGTCTATTTCAGGGAGTCGTCAGCACAGACGATACCTTGGCAACCCGATGGGAAGGCAGCTAAAGAGTGCGAGAATACACCAGAAGTGCTTTACCTGGATAAATTGGAATGGGGTGCGTATTCTTTAATAGTAGTGTAGCAGGACCAACGGCTTAACGTGCCTTCCGAGGCACGGGGCTATTAGACACCGCTAACTTCAAAACTCCGGGCTGTTACTGAGAAATTCCTAATGGAACCCAGTAACACTTTGCCCGCCCTGGGAATCGAACCCAGGACCCCCCACGCTCATGCTCATAGATATCGATGCCAATCATGTCTGTGAAGTTTTTCCAGGTAATTTGATTTGAACCTGTATATAATACAATGATTTTTAAGATTGATTTCTTATAGTTTTTCTTGGAAAATATAAAGTTTTTTTGCGGTAAACATGCCGAAAAGAAAGAACACAACTTAACACACGCACAAGAAGAACAAGTTGAGGGAAAATACCAAATACACGCGAAACGGCCATCGCTCAGCATTATGCTGTGACCCTATGCAAAAAAGACCCACAGCGCTGTTTTCCAGCAGCAACCATCGTTGACGAGATGCCGTCAACCGGTGCAGCATAATATGATATACAAAAAACAAAAGAAAATAAATACACAAATATCATCATCATTTGCCTAGCCTTTTCCCAACTATGTCGGGGTCGGCTTCCAGTCTAACCGGATGCAGCTGATTACTGGTACTGGGAAACACGATACGCCTTGATAAGACTGGTTGTCAAACTTTCGGGCTTCTGACAAACCGTAACGACTGTCAAAAATCTACAAATGACAGCCGGGAACAACAGCTAAACGTGCTTTCCGAGGCACGGAGGAGTCTCGGTATGTAAAGATGGTCACCCATGCACGGACCAACCCCGGTAAGCGTAGCTTAACCTGGTGAATCGACCCGTGAGGTCTGTTATAGTTAGTCTGTTATAGTAGGTCTGTTATTACTTAGCTACGAGTTCCTCTCAATCTTCGAGCTCTTCTAAATCTTTATATAAATATAATATTTATCTTTTTGTGTACAGGTCGAGGCAGTCCTTACCGCCTTGGAGATTTGCCAGCTGATTTCCATACGACAGAAATTATTAACAAGTAAGATTTACTTTTATTTTCTATAAGTTCCTCTTTTGGTCACTTTGAATTCTGCGTTCGCAACTTAGTCTCCAAAAATGTTAACAAATATGTGCATTTGAAAAATTTACTTTAAAACCTTTATGGTTAAGCTACAACTTCAATAAATTTTATGACGTTTTCCGTATTAAGTACTTTAAACAACTTAATTTACACTGTGATAAAGTTGATATTTGTTTAAGTGGCAATATATCAATTGGAAACATGGATTTTAAAAGACTATACAGGATGACTGGTAATTTGACGTATTCCTTCTAGGGCATGATAGTGTGACCTATTTGCAACAATTAAGCACCCCATAGAGCCTAGGCGAAACATGTGATGTATAACAGAGAACATGTCTCTCGAATTTTAAGTGCACGTTTTCCTTCACCATTTTTAATGCATCTCTAGTATTTTTTGACTGCCTCGTTGGTCTAGTGGTCGCAAGCGCTACTGCTGAGTATGAGGTCCTGGGTTCGATTCCCGGGTCAGGCAAAGTGTTATTGGGTTTTCCATCTGGAATTTCTCAGTAACAGCCCGGGGTCTGGATTTGTGCCTGGTTGATGGCAATAGGCTCGCCCCCTATTACATGGGACTTAAACATAACTGGCGAAATATGGGTGTACTATAGGTACATCTCTGCCTAACCCTTCGGGGATTACAGGCGTGATGTTATGTTGTCTAATATTTTTGTATCTGGCCGTAAATATGTATGTGACGTTCATATGCGAACTGCCCATCACACTGATGTAACGCAAAATCTTGCATCGCGCAAGCAGAATATTCCGCGCGACTAGCATATACAGGTGGCAGGGAAATCGAAGCAAAACTGTTACCATGGATTCAGTACATAATTCTGAACCCCCCTTTTTTGGTAAATTTTCATAATTTAGCCCAAAATGAATGATCTCCTTTAACGATTCTAGGTCAACGGAAAGTACCCTGTAGGTTTTGATTTATTTGCGAGTATCAAAATATGTCGCATAAATAGCCGTGTTATTTTATTGGGTTAGTTTAGAAGCTTGATTTTTTTAAAGTTCCTGGTGGCCATAGGCCTTCGTATTTGGTATTAATTCGACTTGATACCTCCACGCGTTCCTGAGAAAAAGTGTTTTGACAGACAGAGGGACCGACAACGAAGTGATTCTATAATGGTTCCGTTTTTCCTTTTAGGACGGAACCCGAAAAATAAAAAAATGGTGTTATTTCTCTCCTCCTCAAAATTTTCTCTTCGTGTTTGTCAGGATGCGTCATGCTCGCGCGTGGATGGATCTGGCGGAAAAAGGCAAGTTCCCTCGATGGATGAAGAAGAGAAATGCCATCATCGACGATGTGGTCGTCAAAGACTGGCTTTTCAGACAGGCGGTAAGTTTTTTATTTTGTCACATGACTGATGAGGCAATTAAAAGCTTAGCCAGGTCGAAATAAAGACGGAAATCAAATTTTGATGGATGAAGGAGACCAGAGGCGGCCTAAGGCGTGGGCGACGTGGGCCACCGCCTACGGCCTTGCGGTCCGAGAATTTATATCTTCCACGTCATCCCAAGCATAGGTCTTTGGCCTAAGTCATCTGTCTCACTTACACCTTAGCATTCAGTTCTTTCACACATTCATGCATTTATCAACGTTCCATTCCCACAATAATAAATAATAGCATAATCAGCCTATAATGTTCCCACTGCTGGGACACAGGCCTCCTTTCTGTGAGAGGCAATATGCCGTAATCCACAACGTGGGCCCAGTGCGAGCTGGTAGATGTCACATGTCTTCGAATTTTTTGGATCTAGGACATGCCGGTTTCCTCTCGATGTTTTCCTTTACCGCTTTGATTTCCATTTTTGATTCCAACAATGAAGCAAAAAAAGTCATCATGAACATCTCAAAGGTGCTGAACAATTCAACATTAACTTTCCAGGAGATAGACGAGCTCCAAGACATCCGCTTGGAGCTACTGCACCGTCTGCAAACGGAACAGCGCAAGAAACGGACCAACCGCACCAGCCAGAGACTGGCGAAGCTCTGGCACGAGAAGAAGCAGGAGATGGACAGGAAAGTCAACAATATTAGGAGGACGAGGGACAGAGGTTAGGAGCAGGAATCTGTGGAATGTCAAAGGGTTATTGTAAACGCCGTACTCGGCGTAAAACTCTGCATACTTACGTGTATAATATGGAGTATGAAGGAATTGCAATAAGCAGTATTTTAACACTGAATATTTAGTTTTAATAAAAGCATTTTGCAGCATGTGGAAACTATGGGAGCTTTGAGGCGACTGTTAATTATAGCACCTATTTTTATCTTCAAGTAAAGTGTTAAAACGTTTATGAGTCAATACAGTATGTCCCAAGACCCGTTGCAAATGGTTTGTAAGCGGAAAGCGCCAGGGTAGCCCGCGAAGGTTAATTTTCTTACGTTTGTTGCTATTTGCAGGTCAATACCCTAAATGCGTAACTTATTTTCGTAAACAAATATGCCTAATTTATTTCATTTTGACAATTCAACAACATTCATTGCGTTATTTACGTTGTTGAGCAGTTTTTTTTTCCAACTTATGAAGCAATGGATTAGCAATCTGTTTCAAATCGAAACAGATGGTGTTTGTTTTGTATTACGCAATTAGGGTACAGTATCAGGTTGAATGTTGATCAAAATATGATATGCGACCATAAAAAAATGCATTTACAGGATTATAATCACTAAACTCATCAATCACTAAACTATCGAAGTTCAAATTACCCTATTGAATGAATATTTTATGAAATCATGACGTTTGAGGCCAATTCTAACTAAAGAATGTTTTTTTGTGCAATGTATAGTATATTGCAAAAAAAACTTTTCAAAAAAAAACAATCGACTTCCAAAAAGATACTACAAAGTGAAAAATTACTTTAATTTCGGAAGTTGGTGGCAAAAAACGAAAATTCAAAACCAAAGACACCGAAATTAAAGTTATTTTTCACTTTGTAGTGTTTTTTTGGAAGTCGGTTGTTTTTTTTTTTTTTTTTTGAAAATATTTTTATTTTTCACTTTTTAGTTGTGGTAGCTACCCCACACAAATTCGTATACCACTACCTGCTATGTAAATAACAGTCACAGGAACTTATCATATCATCCACATACTAAGTGGGAAAAAATACGTATTATTGAAGCTAACTCAAAAACTATCCAAGCAAAGTTAATAAAATTTATATGACCCTTTCAAACAAAAAAAGGATTTTCATAATCAGTCCACAATTGACGTAGAAATCGGCGGACATACATAAAAAAAAATTAAAAAAGCTCGCTATGAACATTATAACCTCCTACTTTTTGGAAGTCGGTAAAAAACAAGAAATTTTAAATTTCGTCGGCTACCATACCGCATTTCCCCCTCGACACTGAACACTGTTCTCCCATTAGTACGTAGCTAATAAAGAGAAATAGGAACCCACTCAATACCTATACATTCGGGTAAAACAGTCGGTTTGTACAGTTGTACTTCATTCTTTTTTTTCCGTAGGGCATCTCAAAGTTGACCTCTGAGCTTATGACCATTTAACCGGGCTGTACTTCATTCACAGAGCTTCGTAAACTAGTAGCGCTACACGAAGGCGGGGGTCGTGTGGGCTTGGTGGCGCGTAAGAAGGCGGCGCGCGGCAGCGGCTCTATGACGTACGCGGCCAAGGACCCCACGTCCGACCTGCACGCACCGGTCGCCAGGCACGGGTACCAGGCGCGCAGACGACACGCGCAGATTACTTACGACCCGACATTGTTGTGTAAGTTCGCGAGAGATAAGTTCCTACGGTCTTTTTGTCTCCTGGTACTTTTAATTTTGTGAGGCCAGTTTTTTTAAAAACCGACAGGTGAAAGATGACAGGCGAGAATCAGAGAATTTTACGTTTCTCTCTTTTTTTTTCTTTATGCTTCTGTTGTGTTATTTTTTTTTTACAAATATGTCGCATTTTCAGTTTATTGGATAGAGCCCTGAACGATCCTTACATGCTCTCATCCAGCTGTAATAGCTACCCTTTGAACGATGATTGCCGTCGTTCGAACCCGAAACGTGTCTTGGGCTTTTGAAGTGAAAACTTATTTAGATTAGGCGCTTTGAGTGATTTCTGGTGATAAACTTATGGATTCGCGTCACCGACATGCTCGCGCCGTAGTGCTGTACTATAGAAGCTAGATGGCGTTAATACCAGTTTTAACATAACAGCTCTCAGCTCTGGTAGGTGGATCCCAGCCCACAGTGTCAAGGAGGCAAGGCCTGTGTTCAAGCAGTGGGAATATTAATCTTGCATAGGCTGGTGGACGTCTGTCAGCTGAATAATGATGATGTATCCAGAACGCCATCAATCCTCAGCTCTAGAAGACCACAAGGCGCTGTCAGAGCCTCCCGAGTGGCTGGAAACCTGCGGCCAGGATCTCACCAAGACCTGCTCCGGACACCATCTGCTTCGGGACCCCACAATGCTGTGTGAGCGACAGACCAAGTGGAGCGAGCAGTTCTTGGAAAACCTTCATAATGACTTGATGAGTACGTAGATTTTAAGCTTTTAATACTGAGTTATAAGAGAAATTTAATTAGTTAGCTAAACTCCGCAGACATGACAAAACGTAAAAAAACTGTTTTTTGGGGTCAACGACCGCATGGTATTGTAGTAACTCGTAACATGTATTGTAGTTCGTGAACGGACGCTGACAGTAAGGACTGGTCATCTTTTAGCTGCCTTATTTTAATTTAACTTTTGAATAATTTTATTTTTATCTTGACAATTCAAAAGTGCCTGTAGTTGGTTTATTTGAACTAAATGCTTTGAGTTAGAGGTTATCAGTTTAGATCATCGATTATTTAAAATTTTCATTTTAGAAAGCTTCTTTATCGCAACTCGAAATGTTGGCGTGAAGAAGCATTTATAAACACTTTTTCGTACAAACAAAACCAGCACATTTCCTTCTTCGCCTCAACACTTGTCATGTATTGGGTTCAAGACACATACGTAGCTGGTATTTTAGCTCCGGTGTTGAACTTTAAGGACATATTTATAATGCATGGTAGGATAAATGCGATGCTTTGGTCATCTTTTGCAATTTGTCCAAGGCATTCGATTGCGTTCTTCATGAAATATTAATGAGGAAACTGCACCACTAAGGAATTTTGAACGCCTCTCTGGATCTTCTTACTTCATATCTAAGTGATAGGATTCAGAGAGTTGTTATGTTAACAGAAAAATATCACCTGGATCTGTAGTAAACATGGGGATACAGGGCTCAATTCTTAGCCCAATTTTGTTTCTTATTTATACGTATTAATGACTTGCGTTACCTCATAAAGGATAACCATGATAAAGTGTTGTTTGCAGACGACACTTCACTTTTATTTAAACTCAAACGTCGGCAGCTAGTTACTAACAGTGTAAATAGCACCCTCGCTATAGTAGTTAACTGGATGGGGATGGCCTCATATAGAGAAATTGTTAAAAAAGCTTAAATCTGCAGCATACGCCGTTAGAAATTTCGTGATTTAACTGATTAGAGGCTGCCCGGTTAGTATACCTACTTTAGTTAATTTCATGTGTGATGTTCTACCGTATTCTGTTGTGGGGTAATGCCGCCGATATTCAATAACGGTCTACAATTGACAAAAATATCGATGAACATATATAACAACCAACCCGCACATCTATCAACCCGCACTGGGCCCGCGTGGTGGATTATGGCCCACTCCCTCTCACAGAGAGGAGGCCTGTGTCCCAGCAGTGGGAACGTTATCGGCTGATTATGTATATATAACAAAATAAAAATACGGGTGCATTGAGAATCTCCTCATTTTTTAAGAAGCGGTTAAAGCCAATTACTATTGAAAGAATAACCGTAGAGGTTCTTGCCGGCTCTTCTCTCTAGGAAACGACCAATTGGAATTGGAACCGTGCGCTTCTGACGTTTCATAAGTGCCCATGTAGATTAATATAAAATAAAATAATTTTAATGAAACGAACCCCCTCCAAACTTTTCAGAGGCTCGACTCGGCGCCGCTAAAATGACTGCAGGTCCTCTCCACGTGCTCAAAGAGCGCCAAGAGCCGATCGTTCCTAGACCTGACACTCCTGAGGTAGAAGCGTTGGATGAAGCCGAGGAAATTGCCCATCAAGCGGCTTTAGTGCTGCAGAGAATCATTAGAGGACGTGCCGTACAGAATCTGGTAAGAAATAATCTATTTAAGCAGCGCTTCGCGGTTTCATCCGCATTAGTTTCGATCCCATGGGAATATCGGGATAAAAGTATCATACAATATGTGTCCAGTTGTACCCTAATTGCGTAATACACGATCAATCACAATTTGTTTCGATTTGAAACAGATTGCTAATCCATTGCATCATAAGTTGGAAAAAAAAATTGCTCAACAACGTAAATAACGCAATGAATGTTGTCTCAATTAAATTTAATAAACGCGAAAGTTTGTGATGGAGGTCAGAAATTATCCCACGGGAACACAAATTATAGCCTGTGTTATTCCGCTGTATAAGCTATATTACTGTAAATTTTTATCAAAATCCACTCAGTCGTTTTTGCTGAAAGAGTAACAAACATCCATACATTCATCCATCCATCCATTCATTCATCCTCAAAAACTTTCGCTTTTATAATTATTATTAGGAAATAGTAGGATTTTGATTTCAATGAGTGTCCGTGAAGTTTCTTGCCTGTTGTTCCCGATAGGAACCCACTTCGTTTTGGAATGGTCAAATAAGTTTCATCTTTATGACGAACACTTTGACAATTCAAACGTGCTTGTGAACAGGGCTTGGAATCGATACCAAAAGTACAGGTTCTATATCGATTCTTGCCATTACTGTATCTGGGTAACGGTTCCTGGCGAGTACCGGTACTCCTCCTAACAAATACTGTTACCCGGCGCATACCTCGAATCTCATATTTGTACGAGGAACCTCGTACGATTGGCATTCTTGAAGTTATTTTTCTAATGCCTATTAAAATTATTTATAAAAAAAATATAAGTATATATTTGTTTTCTCACTCTAACTTAGGGAAAGTATTTGTTTGGTACCGGTACAGTACCGATAATGATTAGAAATACCAATAGTACAGGTACTACTCTTGTACCGGTGTCACACCAAGGCCAACGGTACCCGTTCCCAAAAAACCGGTATTTCAAGCCCGGCCTGTAAATGGTTCAATTGACATAAATGCTAGTTTGTTTGATCATTTGCATCTATATACTTGAGGCAGCAGTATTTGTTAAAAACAATATCCACATGTTTAACTACTACACGCGTATACGGTGTAAGGATAAACTACGGACACCAGCCAGTAAAACTCACCTAATGCATGAGAGCATCTTTTGTTCAGCTTCTAGCATCTTTAATAATATACCGGGGCCTATCAGAACAATTATGAAAAATGAGAATTTTAAAAGGACTCTCCATGACCTGCTAGTAAACAAAAGTTATTAAGGCTCTTTCAAACAGGCGCGACACGCGACGCGACACAAAGACACCGCTCGTCGCGCGACAAGCGGTGTCATTGTGTCGCGTCGCGTGTCGCGCCTGTTTGAAAGAGCCTTTACTCTATAGAAGAATTTCTGTCCGACAAATCTTTACTAAAATATAATCCCACCCAGTCATGATGTGTTCAATGACCTATAATATTATACACTATAATCTATTTTTATTTTATATAATAATTTTGGAATTTCTCATTTTAGTTTGGAGTGATTAATTTTATTTTTTGAATTTTATGTGTATAATTTGACATCCTACCTATTTTAATTTGTTATGTTTGACTTTATTCTTTTTAATTTTTTTAACATTAAATGCAATTAATTTTATTTTCTATATTATAATTTGAATTTGACATTTCCATTAACGTGTTCCCTATTTTTCAATTATTGTGCTAAATTAAAAAAATATAATTTGTAACAATGTTAGTTTAATTAGTAGCCTGTTTAAATGTAATTATTATTATTGTATGCCCTACGGGCGGGACATAGCTGATCGAAATTTTCAAATATTTAAGAACTGTACTATAGATACCTATGATCCACAATAAACTTTTGATTGATTGATTGATTTTGAGCTCCGTCACAAAGGCACAGTATTATTATGTATCATTTTATAGATGTATGAAGGACGCACTCGGGCTGCAGAATTGACTGAGGAGTTGAAGACGACGCATGGTCTACAACGAGAGGACAAAGTCAGGATTGCTCTTGAAGAGTCGAAGGCTCGAGAATTCAATGCGAGGAGGACTGAGACTGAACTAAAGGTACCAAGAGATTCAATTTGCACACTATTATTATTATAAATATTAAAATACAAAATATCAAGAAAATATGCGGTTCCGCAATCATCGTCTAGGAAATACGAACACGCGATGATGAGATCTAATTAGGGTTGCACATATTTTTTTTATCCAATATAGTAGGGATGTTATGGATATGAAATTTCGGATCGGGATAGGGATACGGATATAGAAATAATATTATACCGGTTTCAGATACGGTTACGGATATGAAATTATTTCTGATTATCCGTTAATTTCGGATAGTTTCGGTTACGGATATTAGATTTTTACGAAATTAAAAGTAAAACAGATATAAGAAATAAAAAAAACATGCAAGTGACGCGCGCGCCTGTTGTGTCGGCTCGGCCGGGCAGAAAGACCTGTCATAACGTGTCTGATTTAGACTCCGCCCCTATCCTAAATTATCCAAACCTTTATATCAGATTCGGTTATGGTTACGGATAGATTTTTATTTCGGTTAACCGGCAGTTTCGCTTACGGTTACGGAGCTCCTTAACATCCCTGCAATGTAGTATGTTTGAAGTCATTACCTGTAAAAATATTTGTAGATAGCGAAAATAAACAAAAATATATAGTAGGTATGTTTCAAAAACATTTTTATTCTTTTAGTGCATTTTTTTTTTTGCTACCATGAACCTTTATTAACAGGTTTTATTTTTAATGTCTCATAACTATTTACTCTAAATTAAGGTTACAAAATACCATTAATTCAGCTTTTATGAAATTAATACTGGCCCTATTGCGACCATCTCGCCATTTTGTTTTGAAATAAAAATAAAGTTTCGCCTACACATTTTTTTCTTTAGAAATATAGTATTTAGGCCTCTAATATGGCAGGATACTATATTATATAGTAGGGTCGACAACCCTTGATTTAATACAGGGTCAAATTTAATTAGCTAGCGAAACTAACAGACGGTTTCGATAACTTAACACGATAAAATCAACAGACTTCCAAAAAAAAAAAAACACTACAAAACGAGAAGTAACTTTAATTTCGGAATTCGGTGTCTTTGGTTTTGAATTTTCGTTTTTTGCCACCGACTTCCGAAGTTATTTCTCGCTTTGTAGTGTTTTTTTTTTTGAAGTCGGTTGATTTTTTTTGTAAAAAGTTTTTATTTTCACTTTTTAGCTGTGGTACCTACCCCATACAAATTCGAATACCACTACCGGCTATGAAAAAAATAGTGACATGAATTTAACATATCATCCACATAATAAGTGGTAAAAAAATACATATTATTGAAGCCAACTCAAAAATTATCCAAGCAAAGTTAATAAAATTTATATGGGACCAACTTGGGAGCATACTCCTTCAAACAAAAAAAAATTTTCAAAATCGGTTCATAATTGACGGAGAAATCGGTAGACATACATACAAAAAAAACATACGCTACGAACATATAACCTCCTTCTTTTTGGAATTCGGTTAAAAGTAAAATAAACCGGCCAATAGCGTGTGGACCACGCACGATGAAGGCTTCCGTAGTTGGAATGAATTAATCCCAAGGACAAACTTAACATTGTAGTTGAAAAACATGTTCTCCTATACATGCCAATTGCAAAGATAACTATGTGCGCATAATACTGGGAGATTTACCATGTTAGTTTTCTTGTAGGTTTTCCTGTTATTTATTAGTAAATAACCATTTTCTGTAAAAAAAATATCAAAATTTTAAATAATGGTTATAAATTTTCATCAATATTCTTAATTATCTTTAAAACTATTAATTTTAAAATTATGAAAAAAGGAAAATTAAGATCCTCGAAATAAGCCCCTTCATTTGATATGTCATACGGTACAGATTAAAAACTTATTTTTTTAGTTTTCTTGTTTTCCCCCCAAAGACTAAGACCCCAAAGACGGCCCCTCGGATTCGCCATTTCGTATGTTAAACCGTCTGCCTAACATACCGGGGGCTTTATGAAAAATCGATTCATAAGGAATAAACCTCAATAAAAAATAAAAAGAGTCAATGTTTATTTTTCTGGGTTCAATCACCGCTTGTACTGATGTTACTTGAAGTATGAGTTGAGAGACCGTAGGTTAGAAAGAAAGAAAGAAAATACGTTTATTTGCGATAAACATGACGTAAAGAAAAAACAAAACACAAAAATAACAATTTGGGGGAAAATGTCCTTCACCGGTCACATCCATGCAAAACGGCCATCGCTCAGCATAATGCTGCGACCCTATGCGAGACAGAGCCCCAGCGCTGGTTTTCAGCGACAGCCGGCGCCGACGTAATGACGTCAACCGGTGCAGCATATAGTGAAATAACAAAATAAGAAATCAAAAATTAAATAAATAAAATACTTAGTTACGATGATAATACGATGTTTATATAAATACAATTTTTTAAATAGCAACATTTCGTTCCGTCGGCGACTCGTGCGCTGCAGACTTAATGTAAAATTAAATGGTTAGTGTATTCACTTGGAATATTAGGTTTAATAATCAGTTATTGCTGTGTAAATTTCATAGAGTTGTGGGTATCAATATCTAAATATTATTTTTAAAAAACTCATGACCTCAACTCATTCCGGTAACTTCACTAACAGAGTACATGGACGACAAAAAAAAAACATTTTTTTTTCGTTTTGTTTTACGTCGTCACGTCAACGGGGCTTTGCTAGTTAATTTTAAGAAAGAAAGAAAGAAAGAAAAAGTATTTATTGATACTCGCACAGGAAATCACAAATTAAACTAAAACACACTCATTAAAATATTAAAAAAACTAATTAAAATAATAGCAGAAAGTCCTGTACGAGGCCAAAAGGCTCCTATCTCAGCATGATGCATTAAAAAAAATTATATTTTATTTGACCCTGTATATTATTTTGAACTATTGTAGGTTCAATTTTTTTTAACTGAATGAAATAATAATCCTTGTAGGAGGATACGATCTCGGCTCTCGTGGACGAGCTGTGTGGCGGCGCCGTGGCAGCCGCACTGGACTTCTTAGAGAAAGAGCTGCGAAGATTGAAGGAGGAGAGGAGACAGCACGCCTTCCTTCTGATAGCATGTGAGTCATAACAAATTTGTTTACAGGCCTACACTCTCCTCCCATATCAGTTGGGCTCCCTAAATTGTATGTTAATTTGCATTAATATTCTGAAAAAGTCACGCATACAATCAAAATGGAACTTTAGTATATGATTTATTAGATCTTTTTCTTTCCACATATAAGACAGTTACGTAATTGGAACATTTTCGCTCGATTCATTTTTTATTCGAAAATCCTGTCTTTTTTAAAGATTATTTGAAACAAAAACAAGATTAATCGGCTTTTGTGTCTAAAATAATTATTGACAGTAAGGAAATATAGTTTATTATCCAAATATAAGATATTCTTTCTCTAGATCAATTATTACTTTAGTTATAAACGAAATAAGAATTGAGACTTACGACATTTAGTTCCGTGCTCGAACACGACCAAAGAGCGCGATATTCAACTTTATTACTGATGTGTTAGCGTTTAGCACAAAGTGGAGTGGTGGGGTGCATGGGGGCGGAGTTTGCGTGGAAATTGTCTTTGGAGTGGCTGGTCTTAACACTGTAATTTGAAAATAATCGGCACCATGCACCTGATTTCATAAATGCCCATGTAGGTTTATGTGAAATTAAAATAATTTGAATCACACCAGTAGAGGCGTAGTAACGTCCCATGTAATAGGGGGCGAGCCTATTGCCATCAACCGGGCACAAATCCAAACTCCGAGCTAATACAAAGAAATTATTTTTGGAAAAACCCAATAACACTTTATCCGACCTGTACTCTAATTGCGTAACTTATTTTCGTAAATGATTATGACAATTTGTTTCATTTTGACAGTTCAACAACATTCATTGCGTATTTACGTTGTTGAGCAGATTTTTTTTCCAACTTATGAAGTAATGGATTAGCAATCTGTTTCAAATCGAAACGGATTGATTGTATTACGCAATTAGGGTACTGATTCAAAATGCCTTCCCTTCTTTTCTTGGGTCCGGAGCAATGCAAATTGATCATTATCATATGATTATTATTAACAGTGCGTGAAAAAACGATGCGTGAGGCCGCGGAGGCTGGCAGGAGACAGAGAGAAGAACATCGGCGAAGAGAACACGATGAGATGTTCAAACAGGTACAACAACTCACAATATACTCTTACATAACATAACATCAAGCCTAGATGCTCTGAAGGCTTCGGCAGAGATGTACCCACTGACAGTAGGGTTGCCAACATTTTTTATTTCAAATATAGTATTTTTGAAGCCATTGCAGGGTGGCAGGGACATCGACGCGAAAACTGTTACCGTGGATTCAGTACATGATTCTGAACGCCCCTGCGTTGAACTTTTTCGTCGATTTGTTTAAAAAAAATCAGCTGTTCCATACATTTTGACTGCGTAGGTATTGCACTTTCCTATGAAACAGCAGATTTTTCTTAAAATAAGCGAGGAAAAATTTCAACGCAGGGGCGTGAGAATCATGTACTAAATCCATGGTAACATTTTTCGCGTCCATATCCCTGCCACACTGTAAAATAAATAGCGAAAAAATAATAATATAGTAGATATGTTTCAAAAACATTTGTATTCTTTAAATACATTTTTTTGCTACCATGAACCTTTATTAACAGGTTTTTTTTTTAATGTCTCAGTAACTATTTTTAACTAAGGTTCCAATTAATTTAGCTTTTATGGGATTAATACTGGCCCTATTGCGGTCATCTCGCCATTTTGTATTGAAATAAAAATATTGATTACATACTTTCGCCTACTATATTTTTATTTAGAAATATAGTATTTCGGCCTCTATTAAAGCAGGACACTATTAAGTAATATATACTATTATACTGAAGACCTTAAAGATAACTGTGACATTGAAAGGGAACGTAGGTCGCTGGCTGTCCGTTGTAACATGCTGGCCCGCAGATTTGCACGATGTACGAGGGCAGTTAAAGTAACGCTTTTCAAAGCTTACTGTCAGTCTTTCTACACGTGCAGCTTACTCAGCGGGCATACAGCGACCTACGCGTTCAATATAATAATGCACTGAGAGTGCTGCTGCGGCTGCCGTGGCGTTGTAGTGCATTAGGGATGTTTGCGGATAATAATATTGATGGTTTTGCCGCTATTATTCGAAAAAGATGTGCATCCCTGATGTCACGTGTTCACGGCAGCACCAACAGTATTCTCAGTGTGTTCGCAGATCGCTGGGATTCCCCGATGTTGCAGAGGTGAATGCAGGTCCACGCTGTTTTTTTTTTTTTTTAATAATCTGTGTGGTACCTACTAACACTAGATGTTAAGTAAAATTGTTAATAATCCTATGGACTCCGTCTGAAATAAAAATATTCTATTCTATTCTATTAATTATATAGTAGGGTTGGCAACACTAACTGAGACCCACATTTCGCCAGTTATGTTTAAGTCCCATCTAATAGGAGGCGAGCTCATTGCCATCAACCGGGCATAAAACCCGACTCCGGACTAAAACCCACACAATTTCAAATATTTTAGATACTCGGCGTAACACAAGGGACAGTGGAGGCCTATTTGCAAGAAATCATAGAGGAAGGAGTTGAGTTGACCGCTGAAGACGATGCCAGAACCAGGGCGGAGGCCCAGGCTGTCAAATACACTGACACGTTTATCGATAATCCTAACTTGTAAGTACCTACAATTAAAACTTTTTTACGAAAATACAACCGACTTCCAAACTACAAAGTGAAAAACGGAAGTCGGTGTCTTTGGATCAGTATTTTAGTTTTTTGACACCGACTTCCGAAATTAAAGTAATTTTTCCCTTTTAGTTTGGAAGTCGATTGTATTTTTTGTATAAAAACGTTTTTTTTTCACTTTTTAGTGGGTTAGTTTGTAATTTATCTAAGTTACAATAGCCTAATGTCAACTACTCATCAAAAATACCCAAATCACTATAGATGTGCCTATAATATTTGAAGAATTCCCTTGATTTCACCAAGATCCCATCATCAGATCGTGACCAAATGACAAAGGGACCAACTTGAAAGTGTGCTCTTTCAAAAAAAAAAAAAAATTTTTCAAATCGGTTCAGCCGTCTTCGGAGAGAGTAATCGGGGAACATACATAAAAAAAAAGTGGTGGCACTCCGAGAGTGCCGACAGAAGTGAAACTTGAACAACAACGACTTGGTAGAAGAAAAATACTTGTATAGAACATTGGTCCGTAACCTTATCTAAATGACACCACAAACGCGCTTACAAAAAAAAAAAACTTCCGAGACCTTTAAAGTAAAAATACTTGCATTGATCCGTAACTTAATTTAAATATAGAGTACAGTCGCATTTACAAAAATGGGGTGTCGTCATGGTGTCGCGAAATCAATGGTTTCGTCCCATCTCAAAAATGCCCAAAGCGCCTAAAGCTTTCACTTAAAAAAAAATCCGACGAACTGAGAACCTCCTCCTTTTTTTGAAGTTTGTTAAAAACAGAAAAGGTATGTGCTTCGGTAATCTTCGTGGTTCCGAATTCGCACGAACATCGGGTCAAAGCTTTTATGGTTTTTACTGCCACGCTTTGTCATAGTGCACCTATCATTGGGCGTTTGTATGAAGTTTCCTCTCTACTCGGTTACGTACTCCTGATGCACCTAGTTATCGGTCACTGAAAAATTTTGAAAACTTATTTGGAACTGCATAGTTGTCAATCCCTAATTTTGTACCAATGGTAAAACAAAATAGGTGAGTACTTCCATGGTTGTGACAGCTCTATATTAAACTGTATCATCGTGCGTTCGTATTTCCGAAGATTGCCGAAGCTCATCATTTTACTGGGAAAACAGAATTAGTACAGCAAGCTACGGATAATAAATTTTTACGAAATTGTAAAAGTGAAACAGAAATAAGAAATAAAAAATATGCAAGGGCCGCGCGCGGCTGGTGTGTCGGCCGGGCAGAAAAACCTGTCATAACGTGTCTGATTTAGACTCCGCCCCTATCCTAAATTAGCCGAAACCTTTATATCAGATTCTGTTACGGTTACGGATAAATTTTTATTTCGGATATCCGGTAGTTTCAGTTACGGTTACGGAGCTGCTTAACAATCCTTACAGCAAGCTTAAATGGCCCGGTGGTTTTAATCGAAACTAGCAAAATCACTATGAAAAGTGACAAGATCTGTCAATTTTTGTTCCCTGAGAGCGGCGCCATCATCGGACTTGCGGCATTTTATAATAAACATTGAGTGTTGATTATAAAAAATATGTTTATAAGTGGCAAATGAGCAGGCAGCCATAGGCAACTGTAACCACTTAGCATAATGGTAAGTAACTTACCATAAAGGTAAGTGATTACCGTTGCCTATGAACATCTGCAATATATGTACCAGCCAGAGGCTCCGCAGATGCGTTGAGTAATTAATAATTATAGAGACAAAGTTGAAATGCCTCAAATAACTGTAAATACACCGTTTTAAGCAGTATTCAGTGTTCATCCTAACTAATATTCTAAATGCGAAAGTGAGTTTGTTTGTTACACTTTCGCACTAAAACGGCTCAACAGATTTGTATGAAATTTGGCACATGGGTAGACCATGACCTGGATTAGGACATACAATACTTTTTATCCCGATATTACCACGGGATCGAGATTTATGCGGGAGAAACCGCGGGGAGCAGCTAGTTATATAATAATTATGACTACAAGAATGTATATTTTTAGGGCTACATAAATAGAAGTATGAGGAACAATGTAAAGTTCACTCATCCTCCATAGAAAAGGGAGGATCCTCCGACCAGACGGACGTCGTGTCTGGTGGGCTACTGCCCGACGATTGATGTCGGGACGTTGTATATGTATATGCTAGTCGCGCTGTAAACTTTGCTTGCGTGATGCAGGATTATGCGTGACGTCACTGTGATACGTAGTTTGCATTTGGCAATGTAGATCCTACCACACGTATGCAAAGGTTGTCTGGCCGACGGGACCCCATTATTAAGCCTATGCATTCTATATGTCTGTCACAGGGCTGAATTTTACGAACCGATTCGGTTAACCGGTTTAAATATCCACAGAATATGTGTCATTATGGCCGCTATCTTAGGAAATAATAAAAAGAAGGTAAACTATAGCTGTTGTGGTACTGAACCCATACAGACGTGGTCTCAGCCCAAGAATTTGTGGGGCCCCGGGTCACCATGGGTGCTGAGGAATATTTTTAGGGAAATATTTAACTGACCCTCTAAAAACTTATTGACCTTCTAATGAAGCACTCTTGCGCACACGCGAAAAAAAATTGCACAATTGGATAGGTTAGATTTTCTTTTGATCAAAGAACTAAGATTTACTTGCTTTGTCAACTTGTGAAGAAAAGCTTAAAACTCATTTAACAGCAGTTTTGGTTTTAAAATCTGGCCTTAACCACAGATTAATACAGATGGCTATGACTCCCAGGACCACGCCTGGAACCCAATAAGGTAGAAGATCCCCAGTGCAAATTGGCGGCAGAATTTATGCCATTCAAATTGTTTTTTTTTTTTAGAAATACGGCAACTACAAACGAATTGGTGGCTGAGTTGGTTCAGCAATTCTTGCTGCCTAACACCACGAAGACGGCCACAAGGCACCACATCACAAAACTTCAGAATAAAAGCCTAGAGACTGCGAGGAAGACGATCTTCGGGCTTCTCGACAATGCAGAGACTAAGATCGGTAAGAATCCGAATCGCGATAATCGATTTTCTTTTAAGTTCGGGTGCGTGTCGGGTACGGCGGGCTTGTGTATATTGTAATTATTTATATTATATGGATACGCTCCGCGCCCGACACGTACTCGCTTTGTGTGTGTGGTGCAAGGCTCGGAACCGGTTTAATAAATCCCGGTGAAAACCGGTTTATTTGGGTTTTACTCCGAACTTTTCTTAAGAACGTGAACGTTTTAAGAACTTTATTTTAACCTAAATTAACCGGTTTATACGGCGCAAACGCGTTGCAACTTCTGACTACATGTGAGGATGCCGCACTGAATAAAAACTAAACAAAAAACCGGTTAATATTGCTTTAAACCGTTTAATCCGAAAAAAAACTATGTAAATACTCCTCCAAAACCGGTTAAAAAAACTGGTTTCTGCGGACGAAACCGAATGTAAAGGTTTTTGGCGTCAAGTACATAATAACGGTTTGAAAATTTAACCGGTATCCGAGCCTTGGTGTGGTGAGCTTAAAGCTCAACACACACACAATGCGGGCGCGGATTAGGAGTGGGTCGGGACGGCAGTACGGCGCGGCGGGCTTGAATTGATCATTTCAATAAATGATCGACCATTTCATGAAATGGTTGCATTTCATGAAATAGAACTTCAACCGCTGGCACATCATTATGTGGCTTGGCCAGATCATTGAACACTCAACGTTTGAGGATGTGCATAGTTAAATGCACGACTACTTCATGATGTGGCCAAACATTAGTGATCATATCGTAAAATAGTTAGATTGTCCACCGGTAGAGGCGGTGATGTCGCTTGGCAGTGATGTAGTTTTTGTTGTGCATCATGGCGGCGGACGATAATTCGATTGGAAAAGCAATTATAAATATGCAAACGGATGATAAAAGTGCAGTGAAGTATCGTTATTATACCAAGCTACGTGACATTTCAGAAAGTCATTCGAAAAAATACCGCAACATAAAAAAACCATTTAGTTTGGAATGTATTTCACAGGTTAGTATTTAACTATTCAAATCTTATTAATTTTTCTTCTGGAATAAAAGCTATTTAAAATGTTTTACTTATCCATTGACCCAAATTACTAAAAGCTAATCAATACCAGTAATATTTGCATGGATACCCTACTTAATATATATGGCCAAAAGTCGACTGATATATCATTAAACGTTGACGTTGAAACGATGGGGTCAATATTAGTTGGCCATTTCATGAAAAACAACCATTTCATGAAATGGTCGATCATTTCACGAAATGATCAATTTTAAGATCTGGCCACGACATATGCATATAACTCAATATGACCCAAAATGTCGCTTAGTTAATTTTGCCTTTCAAGCGTCGATATGATTGGCGGCTATAAAATTGAACGACTTTTTCATGAAATCATGACATTTGAGAAAAAATCTAACTTAGAGAGATGTGTTAAGAGGAGGCTCCCTAAATTGTATGTAAATTTGCATTAATATTCTGAAAAAGTCACACATACAATCAAAATGGAACTTTAGTATATGATTTATTGGGCCTTTTTCTTTCCAATTAAAAGACAGTTACGTAATTGGAACATTTTCGCTCGATCCATTTTTTATTCGAAAATCATGTCTTTTTTAAAGCTTATTTGAAACAAAAACAAGATCACTCGGCTTTTATGTCAAAAATAATTATTGATAGTAAGAAAATTATCCAAATATAAGATATTTTTTCTTTAGATCAATTATTACTTTAGTTATAAATGAAATAAGAATTTAGACTTACGACATTCGAGTTCCGTGCTCGAACACGACCAAAGAGCGCACGCGATATTCAACTTTATTACTGATGTGTTAGCGTTTAGCATATAGTGGAGTGGTGGGGTGCATGGGGCGGAGTTTGTGTGGAAATTGTCTTAAGGATTCTAATGATTATATTTCTATACAATGGAATGGTCTTCGGGGGTCGGGTACTGGTTTGAGGTATCGAGTGAGTTTCTGGTGGGTAGGGGTATGTTAAAGGAGTTATAAATCGTAGTATTAATAATAGTTCTCCAGATCGAATTTCGTCTATGGCGACCAATCTCAGCGGAGACTAGACTTCGACGCGGGAGATATTATAGTGCTCAAGTGTGTGTGCAGAAATAAGTGCACTCTCTCTCATAGTCCGATGGGACGGCAATCCGACACGACCGGAGAGAGATCAGGCGCAGGGCCAACGGCGACACGTGCGCACCGAGGCACGGAAGTATCACACCATTCACACCGCCAACTTCCAAACTCTGGGCTATTGGGTTTTTTCATTAGGCATTTCTTAGTAAATTGTAATAACGAGTAATTGAAGTAGGAATCACGAATTATCCAAATGGCCCCTTCAAATACAAGCGTGATTTTTTGTTGCAGATACGTGCACCGTCTGCGGTGAACGCTTGGATGACCAGTGTCGATGTAGCATCTGTCCTATAAAGATGGAACCCACGGAGAGACCGTCGAGATATGATTGGCGATGGAAGCTCGCGAAAGGTGTGTGTTTTTTTAAATTTTTTCTCCACAATGGGGAAGCTCTTGGCCTGCATCTCACCTGATAGTAAGTGATGATCAGGCCGAAGCTGGAAGCGAGCTTCACGGGATTCATTTATATACAGGGTGGCAGGGACATCGACGCGAAAACCGTTACCATGGATTTATTTATTTCATTAACAATTGACATTGTGTTGAAAATTACATATTAAATAAAGTTATCACATGCAGATACAATAAATTTAAAAGCCTAATTAAAATTGAAGTGAAAAGTTGGTTCAAAAGTCAAATTCATTTAAAATTGGTCAACAAATAAATACAATGTCAAGTTAATAGCAGATATTAAATTTACATGATTCTGAACCTCCCTGCGTTGAAATATTTTTGCAGTTATAAAAAATAAAACAGCTGTTTCATAGAAAAGTGCGATACCTACGCGCTCAAAATGTATGGAGCAGCTGATTTTTTTTTTAATAACCGACGAAAATTTTCAACGCGGGTTCAGAATCATGTCCTGAATCCATGGTAGCAGTTTTCGCGTCGATGTCCCTGCAACCCTGTATAATCTTCTTTTACGATTATTATATTAAAAACTTAAATTGTTAATCGACTCTCGTTGCTAACTGTATGGCCGCGTCCTATTCAGAAGCGATCGTCGCGCGAATACGCGATCGGTCGCGTGCATATGTCACTTTTTGTTAGAAAATCTGGAAAACACCCTCTATCGGCGCGACCACGCGTTCAACGTCACCGAACAAAAAGTGACATATGACCGCGTATTAGTGCGACAATAGCTTTTTTTGCATGAAGCTTTATTTCAGGTTTGGTATCTGTAATTTATAATAATAAAATGTTTTATAATGTAATTAGTGATTAATAATTCTCAGCTATCCCGAAGCCACCGGAGAAGAAACCGGCAGAACGGTTCCCGATGGCGCACGAGATGAGATGCATGCTGAGAGATCTAGTGGACAACGGTAAGAACACAAGATACATAGCATAATAACACCAGCCTATTATTGACCCATGGCAAACGCGTCTTCTCATACAGAGAAGGCACGAGCATTGATCACCACGCTAGCTCAAGACAGGTTTTCTCACGATCTCTCTCCTTCACCAGTGTTAGTAGGTAATTTCCAAGATGAACGCGATGGTTGCGTGTTCGCGCGACAATCGCTTTGGTTAGAACACGACCTTGCAAACGGCGACTGACCATACGTTTGTCAGCCGTTTTCCCAGCATAGCTATTCACAATCATTCGACTTCAGAGTCGAAAATGCACATTTTCGGTTACCTGATTTGCCTAGACCCCGACAGCAGTGGTCGTTTATTTGGTTTTTAAAACTGTAAACATTTTCGTGTTTCTGATTTGTGAATGTTACCCTAATTGCGTAATACACGATCAATCAGAATCTAAATCGTTTTGAAACAGATTGCTGATCCATTGCTTCATATGTTGGAAAAAAAAATATCTGCTCAACAACGTAAATAACGCAATGAATGTTGTTGAACTGTCAAAATGAAACAAATTATTCTTAATCGTTTACGATGTGTTACGTAATTAGATAGCAGGTTTAGAGAACTCCTTCGATAAAATTAATTGATGTTCGATTCGGCACGGAAGCGTATCGAATGGCTGTGAATAGCTAAAGGTCCAGAGGAAGTTGTTATCGATATTTTTAATATTATAGTGAGTAAATTGAAACAAAAAACTCCTCGCAACCGCTTCTTTATCAACCGAAAATGCTCTGTATGTAAATTACTACAAAGATATTTTGGTGTTTGACGGTTTGAATAACATTGACAGGGTTGTTCGTAAATATTTTGTGAAATTGTTTTGCGAGCAAGAATTTGAATAAAAAAAGATTTATGATTTGATTTGATCAAATAAAAAGACTTTTATTCAAATTAGGCTGAAAAACAGCATTTTTCGAACGTCAAAATTACATAAAAACAGTCCAGAACGCCCACCCTTCAGAAGATGACAGCGTTAGTTCCGGTTTTGGCCACGCGCCATAAAATCCGTGTAAAGGACCATTCAAGTATAACGTAAGCACTATAAGGGGGCGGGGTGGTCTATGCTTTGCTTATTTTTGATGACATGCGGGGTGGGGGGTCTAGATGGTGATTACGTAAGCTGTAATAATTTACTTTTTTACACACCCACACATTGTCTATGCTTGAAAACGAAACACATATTCGGGGATTTCCATAAATAATAAATACTGTTTAAAAAAAAAAAGAATATTTACATTTTAAAAAAATGCATAGATATACCAATGTTTACGTAAGCATGGGGGAGGGTAAGAGCTTTGCTTACTTTTGCTGACAAGGGGGAGGGGGGGGTAAATAATTGTAATAAATCTGCTTACGTAATATGTACTTGAACGGCCCCTTAATATATTACGTAGGTATCGAGGAAAACGGCTATAAAGCTAATACTTCCTAAGACTGCGGTGGCCGCCACATAGCATCAATTTACCGTCGAATGACGTCACTGAAACGTTATCTCAGAAAGTACAGGTCGACCTATTGTGTGACGTGGTGACATTTGGAACTAAATATTTAACTTAATGCAGCTCTATGATGATGGCATTACTTTGCCGACAAGTGCTAGAAGGTTTTGATTTGAATCACCCATAAACAGCGTTTTTTGCTGCACATTTATTTTAACAATTTATTTCTCATTCGAACTATTTGAAGTGACCTAAGTGATTTGAAGTGACACTGTCCTGGCGATGATTGCTCAGCGACTGGATTACCCCAACGTTGGGCATTGTTGCAGGCATATTGCTGGTGCTTCATTTGTCATTTTATTTCATTTTATGAATATTATCATTTTGATTTTTTGCTTCTGACATAACTTCACTGACTTAATCTAATTCAGTTCTATTTTATTTTATTTTTATTTTTTTGTGTGCTTTTGACATTAATTGATTTGATTTAACATTTACCTGTGACTCAAACAGTGATATTTATAAAATTGACAAATTTGATTTGATTTAATTATTATGGGTCTAGGACCTGAAATATATTAATTTTATTTATTTATTTAAGTGCGAAAGTGGCGCCCTCATTTTTTCCAGACTCTTTTTTGCCAAGCTGTAAGTCGGTCCATTTTTTGACAACGTTAAATTATGGCACCGTGGTTTGACTTAAGAGTCCTATTACATTTTTTTACGGAAATTCGTAATTTTTGACGTTATAATTTTCATTAACATTATGATATTTTAATTATTTAATTACAATAACGATAGTGCCATTCTCTTTCTTATAAGTTGGAGTTACACATTATTTTCAAGTGATTTGCTGAATTGACGCGGAATATATAGTACTTTAATTTTATTTATGGTATTTTTTTCTTATTATATTGAGAAACGAAAACTAATGAAACGTATTCATTGTAGATAGAAGTTTTATACCTTATTAGTATATTTGATAAAATTTTGTTTATTTGGAATATAATGGACGCTGAATCAAGACATTTATTGCTTTTTTTTATGATTTTTTCTGTGAAAACTCAAGAAATTTAAAGAAATTCTAGAACTCCAATAAACAAGTAAAACATTCAACTTATCTTTCAGTAATTTTAGCTTTTATTTGAATTGAATGGAACAAAGTGAATTTAAGCGTCAAAGTTCCATCGCCAACGGATTTTCTTGTAAACTGAGTTCGTAGAATATTTATAGTAAATTAGACGAAAAGAAAAATTAAAATGTGTAACTCCAACTTACAAGAAAGAGAATAGCACTATCGTTATTCATAATCAAATAATTAAAGTATATTACTGTTAATGAAAATTACAACGTCAAAAATCATGAATTTGCGTAAAAAGTGTAATAGGACTCTTAACGGTGTCCATTAAGTCAAAACACGGTGCCATAATTTTCATGACAGCCGTCACTGCGGCTGTTATGTAGCAACCACCGCTTTTTTAAAGAACCGTAGCTTAAAAGTTTTGTATAATACGAAAGAACTTTTCCCCCGACCCTTTATATGTTACTAGCAGCGCCCCGCGGTTTCACCCGCATATGTTTGGATCCCGTGGGAATATCGGGATAAAAAGTACCTATGTGTTAATCCAGGTTATAAACTGTGTGCCAAATTTCATGTAAATCCATTTAGTAGTATTTGCGTGAAAGAGTAACAAACATCCATCCATCCTCACAAACTTTTGCGCCTATAATATTAGGTAGTAGGATTAATATAATTAAAATTATTACACAGTTGTGAAAAAATCACGCAAAGACCGCGCAGAAACGTTGGAAAAACTGCGCGACGCCAAAGACATTGTGGAAGAACAAATGGAGATAGCACTTGACGTCAAGCACTACTTGGATGTCGGTAAGTACTCGAGTCCTTTGGCAGTGATCGTAAGAAAATAGTAAGAACGCATTCGCCTTGTGGAATCTTCATAGCAAGTATTTGCCCGTTACATATTGTAGGCGTCAATAAATTTATGACATAATGATGTGTCATGTCTTCTCATAGTTAGCTTGAAGACGATATGTGGCTTAATATGATACGATATGTGGATACGATATGTGGATATGTGGCAGGGTGGCAGGGCCATCGACAACCTGTTACCATAGATCTAGTACTTGATTCTGGACCCTTCTGAGTTGAAATTTTTCGTAGGTTATTAAAAAAAAAATTGAGTGAGCGGTATTCACATTATGATGTGGAATATCTGACATCTCACCTTGGTAATAAGCAACATTAAAGGAGCGGGGCCTCGTCAAGGTCGTTTCTGACGGCGAATTCTAGCACCGCGCGCGCTTATTGATCAAATCAAATAGCACACGCTTCCCCGGCTTCCTGTTACACACTTTCGTCCCTTATTACGAAATCACTCCCACAGAATTTTAGGGTATATCATGTTCTGTGCACAGATTGCAGGAAAGTGAGAGAAAAGATGTTACACATAAAAAAATCTTCCGATTCGTGCACGCGTAGCATGACCACCATAGAAACGGGTTTTGTCGACGGAAGAATAGACAAAATGACATATTGTGATTGTGAATCTGTCATTTTGTCTATTCTTCCGTCGACAAAACCCGTTTCTATGCTACTCGTGCTGCAAAAGTGCAATGACTACGGGTTCAAAATGATATGGAACAGGCACTTTTTACGGCACGGTGATTTTTATTTTTTAATTAGGCATTGAAGCGTATCGAACGGTTAGCTCAGCAGTCGGGTTTACGACCACTAATCCAACGAGTATGTTTATAACTGCATTTTGTTACTGTTTTTCAGCGGTTGAGATAGCTACCGGTGAAAAGATTCTACCACTGAAAGACACTAAGTATCACTTCTATTTAAAACAAGCTCTAATTGATGCGCTACCTCGGACTGTTCCTTACAAACCTTCAGGATGTAAGTTATGCGACATCAATCATTCTGCCTAGCCTTTTCTTAACTATTTCGGGGTCGGCTTCCAGTTTAACCAGATGCAGATGAATACCAGTATTTTACATGGAGCGACTGCCTATCTGACCTCCACAACCCAGTTAATGGGTAAGACTTTTGGGCTTCTGACTACCTGTAATGACTGTCAAAGATCTACAAATGACAGCCGGGACCAATTGCTTTTAACGTGCTCTCAGAGCGTACAGAGGGTTGTCGATATGTTAGTAAGTAAATTAGTAGTGTGTATATAGAAGGGGCTATTGTTTCCCCGAAGCCTTGGGCAGATGTGTACCTACAGTACACCCACATTTCGCCAGTTATGTTTAAGTCCCATGTAATAGGGGCGAGCCTATTGCCATCAATTGGGCACAAATGCAGACTCCGGGCTGCTACTAGAAATTCCAGATAAAAACCCAATAACATTCTGCCCGACCTGGGAGTCGAACCCGAGACCGTCACGTGGGCTAACCACTAGACCACAGAGGCGGTTATGAATACTGAAGAGACAATTTCTTTTTATTCGACGCCGCGCGATATTCTCATAGAGGTAGAAATTACAAATGAATAATACATGTTTTAAACCTTTGTGTAAACGTCATCCTTCATTATTTTCGTACATTTTCTATGAACCTGTGGCGCCATCTACATCGCCACATGCGAACTACGCATCAAAAGATCTGACGTCACACAAAATCCTGCATCGCGCAAAGTTTACCGCACGATCAGCATAATATATAACTTCCCCGATATTAATCGTCGGGCAGTTCCCTACGACACCTGTCTGGTCCTCGGATCTCCCTTTTCTATAGAGGATGAGTGAACTTTACACTCTGTTCCTCATTTCTCTACATTGGTGACCTCGACGTAATCTGAACACGCAACCTTACCTTATGACTAACGAACATTGTAGGCGGGCTTCACCGCACGTTTTTTGTATGAAAATGCGTTGTGATCGACTTCATCTAGATGTTATCATCATTATTCTCCTACCCTTATCAAGTTATCACCCTTTATTTGTGGTCTACGCAAGAAGTCTTTTTCTTTCTTACTTCTCTATCAGTCGTCATCTCGGTAGTCACCCCCTAGCCATATCATCATTCACACAGTCCATCCATCGTTTCATTGGTTTTCCCCTTGGCTAATAGTGTTCAACAGCTTACAACTCTGCCCAGGTCCCAAGGAGCTGCCTTCAGAACTACGGCGTCGCGCTGACGAGGAAGCGGCGCGCTTGGCAGCCTTGGGGCCCTGCTACTGCGACGACGATAGCATGCCCTCTACCACGATTTCCAAGAAAAAGTTAGGATTCTGTAAGTCTTGATCAGCTCAGACCTGGCATAAGCCATTCTATTATCGTCCCAGTACAGGTCACAGGACTGTTCTCATAATGAGAAGGGTTAAGCTTCGCTGACCAAAAAAAATTTTAAAAAATTGATGATGTGGATATATTCAGTAATCTGTTCCGCTTAGCTATTTCTAGTCTTAAAAAGACCCTGGAAGAAATCGACACGTGTTTCACCTATCAACGAGGCATCCTCAGGATGACGATTAACTTGTCGCAAACTCGAACACGGCGTGTTGCCACACACTGCGCTGCGTGCTTGGTGTGTCTTCCACGGTCTTTTCAAGACTCTTTAGAAATAGCTAAGCGGAACAGGTTACTAAATATATCCACACCATCATTTTATAATGGATTTCCGCAAGGTCACGCCTGAATCAATTAACTATCTTCGCTCACCACGCTTGGTCGAGCCTGGTTGGCGATTTCTGACTTAACTACAAGTCCAGGTTTCCTCACGCTGCTTGTCCTTCACCGATATTGGTACTGCCCAAGATAAACTCGGAAAGTATATCTGATTGTCTTCTTTCCGTATGAATGGACATAATAAAACCTATCTCATTAGAGACGAGATGGAAAAATCTCTTATATAAGCTTTTTAGCGTAAGTCGACAAAGTTACTCACTTCGTGGAGCTGAAGATGCACCCCCCTGAAAACAAACCTGCCGGCGTCCATGTATATAACCTACATCTCGTAAGACACGACTGTTTCAACAGGCCACCACGGCTCTCTTGGACCTGTAGTCCTAGCGAAGCGCAATAAAGCTAGGCTATCCCTTTTTTTTTTTTTTTTGGGTGGGAAATCATCAAATAACTTCTCCCGCTCTGGGCGGAGCGGGAGGGCGTGTCAGACTCTTACTGACTAAAACCCACCCGTGTTCCTTCGGTTGCCCTGTTGCCGGGGGCCACGATCTCCCTTTCGGTTTTCTTCGCACCCCCGGCAGGCATCGGCCCTAACGGACCCCGTCAATTCTGCTGACATCTCTTTGAGGCGCGCGTGGAACACAACGCGCCGTCGACCCGGGCCTGGTCCTTATCGGACGGCGAGCTACCCATTGCTCACCGTCCGCAAGCCCGCGCCTACGGTGGCCGGAAATCGGCCTGCGATTCCCGACGCCCAGGGCGTCTCCTCCTGCGGCGGTTAGGGGCGTGAGGGCGCGAAATTTGCCTCTCCCTCACGCGTTCCGCCTCCTCCTTCGCGAGCATTACTGCTTCGCAGAAGGAGGTGACGGCCTCCCATTTCCTCTCGCTCCCTACCATGGCCCTAATCAGGGCCGGACGCGAGAGATCACCGCCGCCGATCGCCTCCACGAGGTCACGGCGATGCTCCGCCCAAGCCGGGCAGACCTTCACCGTATGCCCCACCGTGTCCTCCGGGCGATCCACACAATGGTGACACCCGGGCGTTTCCTCCCGCCTTATCCTGAACAGGAACCTCCCGAAACAGCCATGTCCGGTGAGGACCTGCGTCAGGCGGAAGGTGAGGACGCCGTGGCGCCTCTCTAGCCACTCCTCAAAGAGGGGACTTATCGCCGCAATTGTGGCGTGCCCAGCACTGGGTTGCGACAATCGCACTCTCCATGACGCCATGAGATCCCGCCGGAGCTCTGTCCGCTGTGCCGTGATTTCTCGCGGCAGCGGAGTTAAGCCCCGGCGTTTCGCCTCCTCGCGCCACTCCCAGATGTGCGCGAGGACCTTTGCCTCCAGATCCCATGGCGGTAATCCGGCAAGGAGGCTCGCAACCTCACAGGAGACCGTGCGGTATCCTCGGGCCAGCCGGATGGCCATGACCCTCCGGGACGCGTTCAACCGGCGGGCTGGCCGCAGCCTCAATGAACGCGCCCACACCGGCGCCCCGTAGAGGGCCATGGACCGCACGACCCCCGCGTAGAGCCTCCGGCAGGAGGCGTTTGGACCCCCTAGATTGGGCAGGAGCCGCTTCAAAGCAGCCCCGGCCCGCTCTAGTCTGGGAGCCAGACGTCGGAAATGCTCCACGAAGTTCCACCGGCTGTCGAGGACGAGTCCCAGATACTTCATCGTCGACTCGACACCGATGTGAACCCCTCCCGCCATTCTATCCCTGCAAAACAAATATCAACTTTGCTCAAGAATAAAGCCGTAAATAAAATAACCTCTGAGTGGATGCTCTCTCGGATTCATGGAAGTTTTTTTTTCAACTTTTTTTCGACTGTCGCAAGGTTGATATTTGTTTGTCAGTGCAAACTGCGCCTAGGTAGATGTGCGATAGCCGTTATGTTACAAGCAGGCAGCCCATCTGATGGTCACTGCCATCTGCAATACCAGAGACATAGCAGCTATGATAAAGCAAAATTCACGCCACCATTTGGGGCCACTTTGACAAGAGGTTTTCCATTTCATCATTCGGTTCATTCATTCGTTCATCATTCAGTAGCTACTAAAGAAAATATTGCTTCTTTGACACTTTTGACAGTTGCCCGGACCTGACGTCCCAGTGCTGCCATCTAGTGAACGTAATTTCAAAAAACCCTCATTATACCTATACCCTCTTTTCTGGAAACCTGCAACACAGCCTTATTATGACAGCCCGGTTACGTGCCTTCTTTGCGTCGACTGCGTAAACTCTACGCAAGTGCTACGTGCCGTCTACGAATTCACTACCGGTTTTCTACGTGCCTTCTACGCGCATTCTAAGGCTGGGGTACGCTACTTCTACGCGTAGTCTACGCACCCTCTACGGAAACGCTACGAAACTAATTTTTCTATCCTTCAGCTACACTGACTACGCAAGAGAAGTGGGTTCTGCCTTCAGAACTGAGGGAGCTTGAGAATTTGAGGAAATGCAAGTGTGACGCCGCATCTGAGGATCCATTTCAATGTAGGTAGACTCTGGCCACGCTAAGTCTACAATGGAATGAATGGGCAACACCAAAAAGTTTTATATATGGTATATTTTTACATCAATCTGTTATGTCAGTTTCGCGGTTGTAAGTAGATCTAATGATTTTGATATTTTGTCTTTTGATTTTTGCATACTAGATTACCTGCGCTCTACCTCCATACGATGACAAAACTGTATCAAATCCACACTGCATCGTGCTGAAGTGACTATTCTTTACCAGGAATAAATCAGAATATAAACAAAATAACCTATCAAAAACAAAAAGACAAAACAAAGTATCAAATTCTTTTTTCGTATGGCGAGATGGTGTTGCCGTCTATAGATTTTCAAATTCCACCATTTTTTTTTTACATATGCAGACTTAGCGTGGCCACACTATAGTGGCAGTAGAATGCTCGACATAGAAAATTGATTATTACAGCTCAGACCAAATAAAAAACCAAACATAGCGCTGTCAACAGTGACGTGAAGCCGGTTTCGTAAACATGTGTGCACTTAGTGAGGTGTAGTTTGATTGTAAATGTGAGCGTGTGAACGTATATGCACAGAGCGGAGGTATAGTTTTGGCATGCTTCACTGTATTGTTTGATGTGCTATGTCTAGGTTTTTATTAGGTCTGAAGATTGCAGACCCACTGACGGGGTTCGCTAGGGCCAATGCCTGTCGGGGTCGCGGGAAAGTCGGAAAGGGATACCGTGGCCCCTGGCAACATACAGGCAACTGAAGGAACACGGGTGGGTTTTAGTCAGTAAGAATCTGACACACCCTCCTGCTCCGCCCAGAGCGGGAGAAGTTATTTGATAATTTCCCATCCAAAAAAAAAAAGTGGTGGCACTCCGGGAGTGCCGACAGAAGTGAAAACTTGAACAAGATCGCCTTGGTGGAAGAAAAATACTTGTATAGAACATTGGTCCGTATCCTTATCTAAATAAAGAGCACAATCGCGTTTACAAAAATGAGGTGTCGTCACAGTGTCGTGACAATGTTTTAGTCCCATCTCAAAAATGCCCAACGCGCCTAAAGTTTTCACTTAAAAAAAAAGGATTAGGTACAGACCTGACCTGAACTAGATTATGTCTGTAACTACACCACTCTAAAAGAGAATTTGAAATTAGTTTGTTTCGGTCTTTCATCTCAGAATAGTCGGATAGAAAACACTGAACTCATATCATTTTAAAACATAATTTATTTTTTGACGTGTATATGTATACAGCTTTTTGAACCAGTTTACAAAAAGAAAATTTATCATTAGATGTAACCAATATTTTGTAACTATATTTTGATTTAAAAGAGTGTCCGTAGAGTTTCTTGCCCGTTTTCTCCATAGGTACACACGGCTACACATCAAGCTATACATTTCCAGTTTATGCTGATCTCGCATTGTATAGGATTTCCGTACAATGCGAGGTCAGCTTATACTGGATTTGTATAGCTTGTTATGTAGCCGTGTGTACCTACTACGCTTTGGAATGGGTAACTAGCTTCGTCTTTCTTGACTGACCGACTCCTTGACAATTCAAAAGTACCTGCCAAGGCGTTAATTGAAATTAATGCTTTTAGTTTAGAGTTTAAAATCTTAACCTTTCTATAATAATAATCATAATATTTATAAACTGACGCTACTTCCGGGCGCTACACGGGCCCGATGTAGATTTACTAGCGTCCGTAGCCTGACTGTATTTTAGTGAACTCTTTGAGAAAACCGAAAGGTTTTGTCTGTGCAATTATAGACGAAGTTATGATGACGAACAATTACCGGAGATTCATTGTGAAGGACGGCACGGTTGACATCTGTCGGGCATGCCACCGCCCGCGAGAATCAATCCGACATATTATCTCCGGATGTTCTCGTCTAGCTAACGAAGTACTTGCACAGACTCAACCTTGTAGCCAGGATTATCCATGAGCAACTTGCTCTGACATTCCGCCCCTCTGAAGTATGTGCCCGACCCAGTTCTCGAAAATGGATATATCACATTGTACTGGGATCGATCCATCATCACTATCAGGACTATTGTTGCCAATAAACCTGATATAGTGGTGGTGGATCGAGTAGAGCGGCGCACAATGATTATTGTTTATAACGGTCCCGCATGACGGGAACCTCGTGAAAGCTGAGAAAGATAAACAAATCAAGTAGGTATCTTGACTTGGCTCGCGAGGTTGTCGACATGTGGGATGTGGACTCAGCAATCATTGTGCCGATAGTCGTATCAGCCAACGGCATAATCGCCAAGAGCCTCGACCATCACCTAAGGAGGCTCTCGTTGGGCAGCTGGATTAAGGGTTTGATTCAGAAAGCGGTACTTCTGGACATGGCTCACATTGTTAGGAGGTTCCTCTCTCTGGAGACCTGACCGCCAGTAGCTTGGACCTTGTTCCCGATACCGGTGGGATACTATTTTTTATATTTTTAAATGATTTTTGAAGCGAAAACTTCTTTAGGCGCGTTGGGCATTTTTGAGATGGAACTAAACCATTGATTTCGCGACACTGTGATGACACCAGCTTCTGACTATTAAAAAGACATCAACGCGTTGATTACCGCGGTGCCGATTTTTGCAAGTTTTCGCTTCTGTCGGTACTCCAGTTTTTTAAAATTATTTTTCATAAAAATATTTAAAAATGGTATTCATATGTATAAAAATGTAATAAAGGAGATAATAATATATTCTGTATACCCAACATTCACACATTCATCCATATAATATAGTATTAGGTAGTAACGACTTGAAAAACTGCTCCAGCAATTTGCTTCTGTGTCTGTGCTGACGCTAAGTAAACTTACTTATTATGCCGTTCCAGCACTATTCGCAGAGGAATCGACGGATTTCCCGAACGCAACGGACTACACTTCAACAGTCACAGGCGAGGGAGGGATAGAGGAGGAAGGCTGAGCTAACAGCTTCCTGGGGCCGTTTCATCCTCTGTCTGTTGGGAGGAACCTGTGCTACAAGGATGATAGGGCAAGGATCAATGCCTGAATGACATTGACAGGGGGCGTTGTTGGTGAACATTTGTGAAATTGTCACTGTCATTGTGTATTCACAAATCAAAATGGCTGCGTTAAGTCCAATTTTGGCCACACTCCAAAAAACCTTGTAGCATTGTTTGTTGACATTAGCACAACCACAGATTAGTACAGATGATTCACTCTGAAAAATTATTTTTATGAAAGGCGACTCTTGCTACGACACAATAAAGTGCAATTCAGGTCGCACAACGCTAATTACCTACAGTTATTCACCTAGAAGTTGCCTCTCTTTCTATCGCGTAACTCTTATGTATTTTGACTACGTTACGCTCACTGAATTGGCCCGACAAGACGAGCCCGGCCGCCCGCTTCATACCTAAAATGCGGAGTGCGCCTTCTGTATTATTCAGTGGCACAGCCAAGCGGCTAATAGGTTTAAAGAATTTATTTCTCTTAAAAACGTAGTTATCATTTAAAATTAGATACAAAGTGATTACGTCTGTAGGCCGACCACTTAACTAGAGTCCGTTCCTGAGGTAGCTGCGCGGTGCGGGAGGGGTGTGGTGTCGTGATGCGAGAGCTCGGTGATTCGTCAACTTGTGATAACTGTGCCTTAGGAACGGACTCAGTTGAGGCGAAAGCGTTAGGGTAGCCCTCGAAATTCAAATATTCTTAAGTTTTTTTTTGCAATTTGCAGGTCAGTATTAGTTTGTATGTTGATATAAATAAGATTCGCGGCCGCATCAAATGTTTATTTATAAAATTATAATCATAAAAATCATCAATACAACTCTCCAAGTTCATGTAATCCTATTAAATGACTATTTCATAAAATCATGACATGTGAGGATTATGCTAACATAACGAGTTGCATTGCTGATTCTAATGATTAAATTTCTATAAATCCATATTTGTTAAAGTTGCGAATCATAATTTTATCAACATGCAACCTGACACTGACCTGCAAATTGCAAAAAACGAAAGAAAATTTGACTACCTTAGCGCATCTCTCTTAAGCGGTTGGCCTTTAAGTACCAATTATAATTATCATATTTGTCTATGGGGGGTGTAGGTGACAGGGTATTTCTATTTTCTTAATGTCCCTCGGGAATCATCGCATTTCCGAATACAAACGAATGCAAATTTCTATGTCCATCAATTATTAGATTTATCTTGTTAAATCTTGTATACTAATTTGAATAGTACTTGTTATTTTGTTTTGATTTTCGTGTGAACTATATAGAGCTGTAAAACTATTTTCCTATCTATCGTGCCTGCGACTTTAGCAGCTTTCCTAGCATTTTTTAAATAAATTATAGAAGAGAAAAAAAATTATGATAAAATAAATTATATAAAGAGTATTAACAACTCTATATACTTCCAAGTCGATTGAGAGCGTCCGGTCTGCACCAAGTGCAAGGGGCAACTGATAGAAATTCGACGACTGACGGAATACGAGGTTTGTCGAGAGCCATTAAGAACTTAGTTGTGCTGTAGATACATGTTTCTTAAGTTTTATTTTAAGTATGTTTAAACTATCACACTTCTTCAAATTTTCCGGTAAATTATTGAACAGCTGTGCTTCCTTAACCAATATTGTTGCTTTGCCGGAATTAATCCGTGCCCAATCAGTCATTATTTGAAACTTACTTATACTTTTTTATGTACCCATACATAAAATTCAGTTTGCGCTATAATTATCTACTATCATTTTTATGATGTTTTTAATTGTACTAGTAATTCAAATTAACTTAATTTTCATTAGCATTTAGTTTATATTCGCTTATGTGGAAATAAAATCAGTTTAAAACCAGCCGATAGAAAATCCTGTAAAAATGACACCGTGAACACATAATTATGTCAAGTAAGCTTGAAGTGTCAATAGTGCTAATGACAGCTTCACTTCATCATTGTGAAATTTTTACGGAAAGATGCTGAATTTGATAGTACTTAAGGCGAAGCCACGCAACGTTACTAGTCATTATAAAATATTTATTTAAATTGGGTTTCGTGCAATCATGTTTAGTTTTGCGTTCACTTTGATCTGTATACTTTAATTAAATAATAAATGTGTATTTTAAATTATTTGTTTTATTTCAAAACTGATTGACGTTTACGAATAATGTTTATTATTTTTTAAATCAGTAAGATCTTGTACATGTAGTTCATTGATAAATTTAATTAAATAAACATATGAGATACGGCGCAAGCCGCCCCTCGAATCTTAGCCTGTCTTATTGTTTTGATATAAGCACTACTTATCTTTTATTCTGCAGCCGCCTCGTATTTTCTTGATACAAAGATGATACTCTTCTAGCCAGCCACCCGTAAAGTCTACATAGGTAGGTATATCTGTATGAATGCTCAGAAAATCTAACCTAACTGAGGTAGGATGTTAAAATTTTCGAGCTCGCTACGCTCGCTCTTGCAACCTCTCCTAATTATTCTGAAGCGTTTATGTATAAGTCTACAAAGTAACTTCAATGTGATCTGTATGAATGGTAAAAAGAAAATGTAACATAACCGAGGCTTCAAGTTTCGAGCTCGCTTCGCTCGCTCTTGAATTCTATTTTTTTTTAATTTTCAAGCTTTTAATGTTATGCAGAAGTCGACAAAGAAACTTCTCTATTTCTATGAATGGTCAATAGAAATCTAACCGAGGTGCTATTTTCGAGCTTGCTTCGCTCGTTCTCGCATATTATTGATTATTTGAGTAAAATCACTACTCAATCACTAGCATTGCCGCGTTAGCTATTTTATTTTCCTTATACGCGGTTGCAAACCTTATTGACTTGGGGCGCCAAATCTTAAAATACACCAAGCACACATGCGCGAACGAATAATAAGACTATGTGCTGTTATTATAATTATGATGATGGACCGTGGAGTTTCTTGCCGGCTCTTCTCCATAGGAAATGACCAAATGGAACCGTGGTCCTAGCTTCTGAAGTTTCATAAGTGCCCTTGTAGGTTTATCTGAAGCTAGCAACTAGACGTAAATTAAATACCCTTGTATAGTATCAAGACAAACCACCCCGGGTGGATCCTGGCGTTCCTTCTAATCTTAAGAATTATTAATGATATCCCAAACACGATCAAAATATATTCAGTAAGAATCAGTTTAGAGTTGGAGGCTGAGCATGAAAACTTTCGAGCTCGCTTCGCTCGCTCTTGAATTCTATATTGTTATAACTCTCAAACTTGTCAGCATAAGTCCGCAAAGCAACTCCTATTTCCTTAAGGATGTTCAATAGAAACCTAACCGGGAATTCCGAGACGAAGTGCAAAAAATATCGAGCTCGCCTTGCTCGCTCCCCTACATTCTTGCTTTTCATAAATAGCCTATTGAGGAGACGAAAATGTACCTCCCTGAAAAAAATTATCCTGCCGAGGTCCATGGTGTAGGTAGGTTAAAATTACGCACGTTATAAATACTTGTTTCTTTTGCTGTCATTTGTATTTTTTTGCAAAATGTTATTAATAAACCTACATAAACTAAGAAGACCGGGGGGCCTTATTTTGTTTTGCCGCCCCGGGCCTCCGACAGGCTTACTCCAACCCTGATCGGAGCCTGTCTTGACCGACTGTACCCCAACTATGTGACCCCTCCCCCGACTCGGAGGCTGGATCCGCCCTTGGGCGACTTACGCAGAGAAGTCTGAGAAAAAGAGAATGTAGGTTGTAAGAGTGAGCGAATGTAATGCTCATTTTCGTATGAACGAATGTGAGTAAGCGTTGCATACGATTATAGTTTATACGAATAATTTTCATATTCGTATGCGACGATTACTTAGGAAAGTATTGCAACTATGTGTGAATCATTCCCTAAGTTCTGTACCCTAATTGCGTATCTTATTTTCGAAAACGATTATGACTAATTTGTTTCATTTTGACAGTCCAACAATATTCATTGCGTTATTTACGTTGTTGAGCAGATTTTCTTTATCTACTTATGAAGCAATGGATTAGCAATATGTTTCAAATCGAAACAAATTCTGATTGATCGTGTATTACGCAATTAGAATACTGGATTAACATCTATAGAATACTTCATACCTGGGCGGGTACATGTTGCAGTTTTCCTAGGATACGAGTAAAACAAATATATCTCTAATATATTTTATTATTATTTTAAAATAAATACATTTAAATATTTAAGAATATTTATGAAAATTGACCCTTATTTACGAAACTACTGAGCCTAAAATTTTGAAAAAAAAAATACAGAGAATGGTTATAGGAAAACCTATAAGAAGTCTGTGGTCTTGTGCGCACAAACTTATATTGGCAGTTGGAATAATGGGAAAACATGTATTTCAACTACAGTTTTAAGTTTGTATTTGGGATAAATTCATCCCAACTACGGAACCCTTCATTTTGTGCGTAGTCCGACACGCACTTGGCCGGTTTTTGAATTTATTTAATGTCGACGCAACATGTCCCTTTTCTTCCATACTTCTCTATCAGTCGTCACATCGGTCGTCACCCCCTTTCTATCTAGCATATCATAATAACCAAGAAGGGGTATTTAGACCCCCACCATCCCCTACTAACCTAACCTGTCCGAGTCGAGGTGCCCCAAGTTCCGAGCTCGCTTCGCTCGCTCTTGAAGCGTAAGTTCTCATTCGACTTTAGTTCGACACTTAATTTTCGACGTTCAAATATGCACCCTTATTAAATTATAAAATACCATGGAAAAATACACTGAACAAACAATATTCGTTAAAAAATAATTTTACCGTTTGATAAGTTTGTTAAATAAAAATGTGATTATAAAATTCATTAAATTGTGTTTCTGTGAAATATGTTTCATTAAGTAAATAGTCTTTTAAACAATAATATTCGAAATAAAAATACAAAGACCATATTAAATATTTTCGGCGAAACGAAATTCTATGAACTTTCTATCTGCGAAACAAAGGGGGGGCGACACCGGCTAAAAGATTGTGTGAATTCACGTTTTACCACCAAGAGATGGCTCTTAGAATTTAACATAATTAATAAAACAAGATTTATGTATAGCATTCTTATATTTTTTATTAATTTATCAATACATAAATATGTGCTCATAGCAGTTTATAAAATTAGATAATTTTTCAAAGTAGCTTTATTTTTAAAACTGTGAATCCATATTATATACTTAATCTCTTTGGTATTATTAACATTATTTATAAAAAATAAAAAATAAATATTTCGTCAGTTGATTAATAAAACAAAAAGTTGGTAAATAATTATAATCTATACATAAGTCATAAATTTTGATTATTATTATTTCATGTCATTAAATAATACGGATTCATAGTTTCATAAATAATTTGGTACAATTTATACTTAGTATTTTGTATGCTTATTTTACACAGTAGGTACATATACTTAGGTATTATAGAAGTGTGTAAAGATAAAAACAGATAAATTATCACAGCCAAGCGAAAGAAAAATAGTTGCCAGAAGATAGTCAGTTGCGAGAACATAGTCAGTTGCGAGAATAGTCACTTACGGGCTTAGAGATCTCATAAATGGTTTAAGAATTTTAAAACTTTGGGCACGCACGACATACGCAAAATGCAGTAGCTATAGGTAACAGCCTACCAATACCACTTGAACTATAATAAAAACCACCTTTCCATTTTATTGAAGGGTGGTTTTGCAAATGTTGCTGGTTTTTGGTGTTAAGAGCTCTTTAGCTCTCACCTGCCTTTAAAAAACAAAATATTTTATTTCACATAAACCTCATGTAGGTTTATGTGAAATGAAATATTTTATTGGCACTTATGAAACGTCAGAAGCTAGGTGCACGGTTCCAATTGGTCGTTTCCTATGGAGAAGAGCCGGCAAGAAACTTCACGGTTACTTTTAAAAATAATTGCCGACCTAGTTGGGAAATGCAACAAGGTTGGGATCGGCTGGACAGGAGTCTAGCCGCATAATGCGGCTGCCGCATGCAGCTGAATACCAGTATTTTACATGGAGTGACTGCCTATCTGAACTGAATAACCTAGTTACTGGGTAACACGACACCCCTTCGTAATGACTGTTCCAAAACCGTCAGATATCGGTGGAAGACGACACAAGACAGTTAAAGTTGGGTGGCTAGTACTTATACATTTCTCGCAGTTGACTAAAAACGCCTTAAAAATAGCCAAGGAAGTAAAATGTCAACAAAATTGTCTATGCGAAATAAAAATTTAGTTTTTATCACTCATTTCTCTATGCATTTTAGGAGCAAGCATTAAAAACAATAATTTTGATTTTTGAAAAAGAAATGCGGATATGTATGTGGACCTAGCGATTATGATTTAAAAATAATAATAATTTTATTTACATAATTAAATAAAACTTATAAATATTTCTACAAAAAAAAAATAGAGATGTAGAAGTGCACTAAGAATTATTTAGTCCCGAGTTTGTGAATGAAGTTGCGGGCAACAGTTGGCCGATACATTTTAAAAAGTGAACTAATGATTTGTCTTAAAAAAAGTAGCGAATTGAAAGTAGTGTTTTGTTGTATAAAGTGATTACATGGCAATGTTTTCCCTAGTATAGTGTTGGTATAGTGTGTGCAGCACATTTGGAAGTCACTTGCAGCAAGGCAATGCCGATGCAAGATTTGCTTTCTACCTGTGTCACGGAATAGTACAGAAGGCGCACTCCGCATTTTAGGTCTGAAGCTACAAGTACGCGGCCCGTCGTGTCGGGCCAATTCAGTGGGCGTAACGTAATCAGAAGATATAAGAGTTACGCGATAGAAAGAGGCAATTTCTAGGTGAATATAACTGTAGGTAATTAGCGCTGCGCGACCTGAATTGCACTTTATTGTGTCGTAGCTAAAGTCGCTTTTTATTTAAATAATTTTGCGGAGTGAACCATCTGTATTCATCTGTGGCGTAACGTTATGACTTTGAATGCTTTCTATAATGTAAACGCAGCCTTAGGGCAAGATTCTTACTTTGTTAAGTTAGCGTTTCATACGAATGTGAACTTTATTCGTATAACATTGATGTTCATATTTGTATGGAATGATTGCTCACATTCGTTAATGTGAGATGAACGTTACTCGCATTTGAATAATGTTCATAATGAAATGCTTACTTAGCACAGTAAAAGTCTTTGAATCTTACCCTTAGATTGCTAACAGACGACCACGACTGCAAATGACGGCAACTATCGCCCGTCTGTTGCCGCCACCAAATTATTGCAAAACATACATTTCACCCGACTACGCCAAAGCATGGGAGGGTAATAAATTTCAATAGTCCTTATTTATGTCAGATAGTTTGTCTGTGGATATGTAGGTACAGACCGACAAGTATCTGAAGGAATGTGTAAAAACACTGATATAACATTACATGGATTTGACAGGTTTTTGACATCTCCCTTGACTATTAAACTAGCATCTTGTTATATTAGCATGTCAATTTATGGCTAAATGTGTCATCGCATTATCAATTTATTTACGCAACATTTTTTTGCACCGCATTTACAGCAAATAAATGATTTTGACAAGCAGCGCAGTCATCCACATTCATTTAGATCCATGTCATACTGTATAACTGAGATGATGTCCGACAGAAAATCCAAAATGGCGGACGCTAGTTATTACAAAAATAATAAAAAAATACTTATTTTTAATCGTAGTCGGGTTTTACTTTATCTTATAAATAAGTTGAACTTAAAAGTTACATACATGACTATATAGCATTATAAATATATATAGGTATATTTCTTAAGATATTTGTTAGCTTATTAACAGAAGATATGCGTGGTAGATAAGAAATAGGGCGGGGAAACTGGACTGGAGTTGATCAGATTTGTTGCAAGCGTCAGCATCGTTGCAGCTTTGCAGGCAACCGTGAACGTATCTGTAAGAAAAACCAATCTTATTACAACGTTGTTAGGATCGAAATTGATTTACTTTATACAGTTATCCCAAGAAAAAAGTGCGCTTCGGAAATCATCGTCTGTCTTCGAAAATACGAACGCACGATGAGATCTATTATAGAGCTGTTACAATCATGTACAGTCAGTACCTACTTGCCTTTTTTTTAACATGATTACAAGCTTAGAGATGAACAACTCTATGCAGTTCCAAAAAACTTTGCCTTTGTGGCGGATTAATATATGGCGCGATGTTCGTTCTAATTCGGAAACACGAAGATTACCGAAGCGCATACCGCCGTCCCCGGAGAATGAAATGATAACTACAAAAACGCAACTTGTTGGGAAAAATAAAAGACATGTTTTCGTCGATTGCTCCATAAATAATGGACGTGAGAGATGATTGTCAGCTTTGAAAAAAAGTTATTTTTTGTCACGAAAACATAATTATGACTGTTTGTCATACTAACAAGTGAGAATACATTTTGATAATATTATATTTGTCTAGCCGCATGCAGCTGAATACCAATATTTTACATGGAGCGACTGCTTATCTGACCTCTACAAACCTGCAGTAACTGGGTAACTCGATACCTCTTAGTAAAGGCTTACTAAGGGGTATCGAGTTACCCAGTAACGAGTGACAAAGAAAAGCAATTGTATATATTTGTCACTCGTTACGTACAGCACGGGCCCTGAATGTCATTTAAATCTACGAAAACTACGAAAACACGGGAATCTACGTTCGGCTATGCTCGGGTCAGCCGAGCGGCATAATCAAATATACTAATCTAGATAGGTATATGTTCGGGAAAACCCGCTCGACTTAGCTGGAATTTTGCCGAGCTGTCCCGAACATGATTAAGTGAGAATAATTGCCAAACGAAGTTTTCCGATCAGCACGAGATGACTGCGATGAGGCGAATATGTGTAGTAATTGCTTCGGATCTATCGTGGGAGCCAACATGTGTGTAGCATAGCATCCCCAAGTTTCTCTCGCTTACCTGTCGTCATAGTAGAATCGGCCACAGTGTGACATCCTTATGATCTCCGTGTCGGTAGTCGCCGTGCCAGAGTCTAACCCACAGCCGCGAACTGTGATAGTCTCTCCAGTGTCATCTGAAATAATTGCAGAGAGTTTTACGCGACTTTCGTAGTACCACGAAGGTTTACGGGGGACCATTGTATCGTTGTGTGGAACACTTTTTAAAGTAAGAGGTCCCCCGACTGCATTGACAATTTTTCTTAACTTTTTAGTTAGCGATTAAATGAAAAACCTTTTGCTTTGTTTAAACAGATTAATTCATAGGTACGACTTGTTTTTATTACTTTTAGTTCGTTTTTGGCAGGACAGTAGCGTTTTTTTTTTTATGACAGTTTAGTGACAAGTTTTATTTCAAAACATGTCATGCTAGGTGGCTTTAATTTTTAAACAATAAAGGTGGTTTTATTTATACTCTCCTCACGGCGAGATGAGGCAAGGCGTGGATGGTGTGGGGATGTACACATTGTACACCCTACATAAGTAAAATGTATGCCAATAAATTATATAGTTTTGGCATGTGCTCATCAAGGCCTTCAATGGGATACCCATATTGTAATAAAGGAAGTTTTTATTAAGGAACCATACTGCCGCTAGCGGCATTTTGTTTTTTTTTTTTTAATGAAATACTTGTATAGAACATTGGCCCGTAACGTAATATAAATAAAGAGCACAGTCGCGTTTGCAAAAATGAGGTGTCGTCGTTTTTTTTTCGGCGTTTTTTGGTAAATATTGTACGGTGGTCGCGTAGCTTTTTACGCTTTGTTTTATCTTATATATCACTACAAATGTTTTTTTAAAGATTGACAGTCACAAAAAGAACTCTCCCAGTCTTTTGTTAGTGTCTAAATTAATATTATAGTGATGTGTGGTCTTCCGCGAATGGATAGAATAAGAAATGAGTACAGAGGAAGTCTAAAGTGACACCGATGGCTGAAAAGTTATACGGAAATCAGTTGTCATGGTATAAGCATGTGATGCGGGGGAATGAGGAAAAAGTCCTGAGGAAAGTTTTTGGCACCGAAGAAACGATGGTTGGACTGTGTGAAAGATGATATGGCTAGAAAGGGGGTGACTACTGAGATGGCGACTGATAGATAAGTATGGAACAAAAAGACATGTTCCGCCGACCAGTCATTAATTGAGATAAGGCAGCGCCAGCCCTGGGGTACAGCGAGAGGAGCGGTCGCTATAGGCGCCAGATGGCAAGGGCCGCCAAAAATCCAAATGCGAAAAACAATTACCAGCGCAAAATAAAAAAAATATGGCGCGTTTTAAGAGGCGCGGGAGCAGTGTTGCCAGATCAGGGAGACGCTGAAACATCCGTAGACTGCCTCTAGATAAATCCGTAGATCTACAATTTTTTTAAAAAATCAATATGACCGTTTAGAGCAGCTAGACTAGCCTTGAACCTTCTCGGTAAACGTTTCTTATAAAATTTTGATGGGTGACAGCTCTGTTGTTTACTTATTTTTATTTTAATCCAATCAATGTTGGTATTTGCAATAAAAGTTGATATTTGAAAAGCGTCGATCAAAGCGTGCCGAAAGACAATATCGCTCTACCCTGATCAAGTGCTAGGGCCGGAGCTGGATAAGGGCAAGAGAGGTGATGAGCAGCACTTATGAGATTTTGACAGATTTTTGCAGTCATGACAAGTTTCGATCAGTAAACCGATGGTTCACACAAAAGTTCTTACCAAAAACTCCAGCTATTTTGATACAAGACGTGGCAGGGAACAGACCATCTCGTCCTTTTCTGCCGCCCATGCAGGGTGACTCCAGCATCTGCAGGCTGTGGTTGTTGTGGAACGGGTCATCACACGCAGGGAACCGGCCATTCATTGACACGCACTTGAAGCAATCGATGCTGTGGACTGTGGAAAAAAAAAACGGTAGGTCTGTACAGCTTGGCAAAAAAGAGTTTCGATAAAATGAGGGCGCTATCGCACTTAGGTCACTTTGAATGAGAAATAAATTGTTAAAATAAATGTGTAACAAAAAATACTGCTTGTTGACTCAAATTAAAACCTACTAGCACTTGTTGGCAGTGTAGTGCCATCATTATAGGTCTATCTGCATTAAGTAAAATATTTAGTTTCATTTGTTATCACGTCAGACTCTGTAAGTCGATCTTTGAGTAGAGTTTGCGCCACCCATAGATATATGTATATTCAAGGCAATGGCTCGTAAAATTTTATCGAGAGCCAACTGGATGGCGAGTCGTAATCATGTCTTGAAGTGATACCGAACCTCCCCGTAACGTCCGAATGTACCCCAAATGGACAGGGGCGGAGATATGGGGGGGGATGGGGATCAAACATTTTTTTTTTCAGATTGCTTTCAAAATTTAAGCTCTATTGTGTGTATCAATGCCATCTGGTTTTGATAAAATTCACCCTCATTTTCCGTAATAAATCACCGGTTAGGAGTTTCAAGAATTATATACAGCGTAAGAAATTATTTCAATGATAACCATGTTGGGGACTGGCAATCCGGTTGCCAGCCCCTTGGCCTTGATTGATACACATAAATTTCTTGCACATAATAGAGCTTAAATTGTGAATGCCAAGTCAAAAAAAAAAATGTTTTGCCCCCATTCCCCATATTTTCGCCCCCGTCCATTTGGGGTCCATTCGGACGATACTGAGGGGTTCGATATCACTTCAAGACCCAGATTACCACTCGCCATCCGGTTGCCTCTCCGATTAAATTTTACGCGAGGTGTCTTATCTGGGAAAATTCGTTTTCTACGTATTTTCACCCGAGCAGAGCTCGGTCGCCCAAAGTTCAGAACAAGATATTGAATAATGACATGGCAGCGTGGAATTAGTAAGTACCTACTATAATGACAGCATGGAATAAGTATGTACATGAATTAGTATCAACTTTCCTATACTATTAAATAATCATTCTCTATTTTCACCAGAGCAGAGCTCGGTCGCCCAGGTACTGTATGTAATTTATGTCTGATATGAAGCTATTTTCATTATAGTTCGTGCCGATAATAAAAATAAAACAAAAAATGCAGCGATTTCGATTTATTTCATAACATTTTTTTCTAGAAGTTTTAAGATTAGGTATTCTATCTGGAACATTAACAGTCTCAAAAGGAAAATAGGCTTGCGAATATTTACCATCTATAAAAATAAAAAAGCGATAAAAAAAGTTATGGTGATAGATATTAAGTCTATAAACCAAAGAGGAGATAATAAATGGATAGGTAGTTATCGCCAAAGTAATAAAAATATTGCCTTATTGTCACTTTTATGGCAACCCTAACCACCGAAGCTTGCTATACCTACTTCATAGTTTGATTATTATCATAAACTTGCTGTTTTCCGCGACTTTGTACGCGTGGAATTCTATACATAAATTTTATTTATTTGTATAGCTGTCAGTGAATGTCCCGTCAAAATCAGTCCAGCCGTTTTGGTGATGAGCCGGAACAAACAGACAGACCGAAAGACAAATATTTATGTGCTAGCGACCGTTTTCGGGGGCCCATTATTGAGTGTGCAAGTCACCCCCTGCCATTTTACCTGTGTGTTATATGAAATATTGTTCAGGCAGGGGTCATAATCTTTCCATAGCTTTAGATAACCAGTTCACTTAGCCACCCAAACCCATAATCCAATATGTTTGTTCCATTCTGCAATAGTCCTACACCAAGCGGTGTTGTCTTTGGGTGCACTAGCATAGCGCGAGCAGGGATAATCTTCGGTTGGTGCCTCATTTCATTAAACATATCTAACGGGCCTCTGCGAGTTGGCTTTGGCCCCTCGTACGCCTTCCAAAGGTCCGGGATCCCAGGGTCCTAAGATGTGTGCAAAGACATTCGAAAACTAATAATAATGACGTCTAAACGAGTAGTGTTAATGATTTGAAAAAAAAATATGTTAAATTAGAGCATTTTCTTAATAACTTAATATAGGCATATTTTAGATTATGGTTATATTACATAGAGAAATTAATTTGTAAAGTTATGTCTAACGCGGATACAAAACTGAGAATCGCGCAAAATCTATCAAGCGTATTTTTCTGAAATCTTCACCATTTTAAAGATTAATTATTGATCTTTTAGTATACGTATTTTATTAAAATACTTTTTGTTTTATGAATAATAAATTAATAATGCGTCTAATTTGGGACAGCGCTCCATGATGGGCGAGTCCTATTACTGGCTGGACGTACGACGCGTGAGCTCGGTACAGAACACGCAAGCTAGCAACTCAAGGTCACTGTCATATACCTGCGTCTTAAGTGGCAATGGGCAGGGCACATTGCTCGCAGAACAGATGGCCAATGGGGCCGAAAGGTTCTGGAGTGGTAACCGCGTACAGAACACGCAAGCTAACCACTCAAGGTCACCGTCATATATCTCTCCTTCTATTTTGCTGTGCCAGCACGAGTAGCATGACGTCGGTCATGCTACGCGTGCAGGCTGTGCCCAACAGGGTCCATATTGATCACACATAATTTTATGTTACCACTAAATACACATTGTAGAATGCAAATAAAGTATTGAGTAACCTGTTGAGTATTTTTGCATAAAGTTACGCTTATGTAGTCTACTTTAATTACGAATTGGTTTTATTGACACAAATTATAACAAAATAATTTTTAAAAACTTGCCTTAATAGAACAAATATTTTATTCAAATTCAATACAACATATTTGTCAAGTTTCTTTTTTTTTAAATATAGTTTTGGCTAGTTCTCGTTGTTTATGTTTCATATGTATTGATTCTCTATAGTTTCATAATTCAGCTATATACACACGATTTTTAACCAAGGATCACTCGTATGTCTGTCTATCCGACTGTCACAGCCAATTTGCTCCGAATCCGCTGGACCAATTGAGTTGAAATTTGGTACACATTTAAATTTCTGCGACCCAAACACGGTCGTGTAATGAAAATAAAATGAATTTTGAATATAGGAAAAATAAACGTTTTACAAACTGTAGGTACCGTGTGACATATCAAATGAAAGGGCTTGTTGTAAGGAAATCTTCAAAAAAAAATAGTTTTAAAATATTTTTTTTTTTTAAATATTGAAGAAAATTGCTGAAAATTGACCCCTCTTATCTCCGAAACTACTGAGCCTAAACATTTTGCCAAAAATACATAGAATGATTCTTTACTCATAGATTACAGGAAAACCTATAAAAAGTCTGCGGTCTGAAAATAACATGGAAAATCTCTCAATATTGTGCTTAGAAACTTACATTTGCAGTTAGAATGTATGGGAGAACATGTTTTTAAACTACAATGTTAAGTGTTCTTGGGATAAATTCATCCCAACCACGGAACCTTTCATTTAATATTATATACACAAGAATATTTACTTTGTGAAGTATAATATTTTTTTTTTTTAATTATTGTAAATAATTTCAATAATTTAAAAAAATCCTCTTTGTTTTGTTTTTAATTATTTCTGAGTTAGTTCTAATTATCATCTCTGTCAGATGATGTCAAATTATATACACATGAATATTTACTTTATGAAGTATAATTTTTTTTTTTAAATTATTGTAAATATGAGGACTATGTGGGTCATTCCTTTTTGTTTTGTTTTTAATTTTTCTCAGTTAGTTCTAATTATCATCTGACAGTTTGAGTAATTTATGTGGCCTACCCAAATGTCCTTTTTTTGGTATTGTTCGTCAAATCGTTGAGCTCCTTAAATTCTGAGTTAAGCTGCACGATAACTGACAAATGCGTGCACTGACTGGACAGGCCCTCTCAATCTGTGTGATGCTTTCCTCAAAAGACCATTTCAGACACCAATCTACATGGTCTTCACATGATCTGACCAAGATTATGTCTGGACTTTAAAAGAGACTGTGACCTCTGAGTTTGATTCGGCCTTTCTTCTCAGAGTAGTCAGATAGGAAACGCCGACCTCATCTAGTTTTAAAAATATGATTGACGTGTAAAAGTGTTTGTACAAACCTATTTACAGAAATAAAATCATTTATCATTCATTGTGCGTGCTCCGACATGCTTTTGGTCGATTTTTTATGTTGTTTTGGTTTAGCTGCATTAGTTTACTAAATAATACCTAATCTTTAAGTTGGAAAAGCCCGCGGGAACTTCCGCAAAAAATTCGCGTCGTTCCACGCTGTTTGGACGTTTAAGTGACTAGTTGTACGGAATGCGTAGATGATAGTTTCGTGAAGGGTCTTGTAATCAACTCGTTCATGGGTCAATGTATACACTTTTACAACAAACTTCCCATTGACATTCGAAACTTACCCATTAATAGACTTAAAATCTGTATTAAAACCAAACTTTGTAAAAAGGGGTATTATAAAATTTCAGAATATTTAGAAGATAAAAAAGCATGGGATTGAGCTGCTCGCTCTGCTAAGCCTTGTGATAAAACTTAACATTTTAATTATTTTGTAAAATCATCAAAATATACCAGTTTTATATACATTGACATTGATATTCAAAAGGATTACTTTGTAAAGTATTATATTATTTTAATTAATTATTGTGAATGTGAGGACTATGTGGATATCATTATTATTTTAGTTTTTCAGTTAGTTTGAATTATGGTCTGGCAGTTTGAGTAGTTTATGCGGCCTACCCAAATGTCCTTTCTTTGGTATTGTTCGTCGAGTTGAGCTCCTTAAGTTCTGAGTTGAGCTCCACGATTACTGACAAATGCTTGCACTGACTGGACAGGTCCACTCAAATCTGTGTGGTTCTTTCCTCAAAAGACCATTTCAGACAGTAATCTACATGGTCCTCATATGGCCTGACCAAGATTATGTCTGGACTTTAAAAGTGACTGTGACCTCTGAGTTTGTTTCGGCCTTTCTTCTCAGAGTAGTCAGATAGGAAACGCCGAACTCAACTAGCTTATTTTTATTTTTTCTATGACGTGTAAAAGTGATTCCGATATCCTATTTACAGAATAAACAATTTCATTTCATAATCAAGGCTCGGAACCGGTTTAAAAAATACCGGTGAAAACCGGTTTATTTTGGTTTTACTCCTTTTTCTTAAGAACGTGAACGTTTTAAGAACTTTATTTTAACCTAAATTAACCGGTTTATACGACGGCATGTCGGTAAACGCGTTGCAGCTTGTGACTACTTGTGTGTATGCGCGCTGAATAAAAACTAAACAAAATACCGGTTAATATTGCTCTAAACCGTTTAATCCGAAAAACCTTTATGTTAAAACCCCTCTAAAACCAATAAAAAAACCGAGCGATATTTCTACGAGCGAAACCGAATGTAAAGGTTTTTGCGTCAGGTACATAATAACGGTTTAAAAATTTAACCGGTATCCGAGCCTTGCTTGTTATCTTGTTACACCCGGGTACGAATACTGTATAGTGTTTTATAGATAAAAAGATTCTTACCTGTGGTCGCCCAACACAGTGTAATAAAAGCAGCAATGAAAATATTATTTCGGGCGCGGTCTGGAAGCTTCTCCATTGTAATAACGACTCTGGAACAAAAATACTCTGGTTTAGCTAGCTGTGTGCAAAAAGATTTATGTGTTACCTACTCTTAGGTAGCAGCCATAAAGGTGTGGCTTGTTGATTCGCACGAATTAACTCGCCTCGGGCGAATCGAGACTTTTTTTTCTTGACCTGATTGCACGAAGTTAATTTATTTGTGGGCATATTGAGAACTATAGAAATACGTATTACCCGTATTAGACAATTGGCACATTTTGAATTTCAATGCAGTAAAGTTAGTGTAGGTACTTTTTTCTTAACCTTATTGCACGTTTTTTATTGCCCGATTCACCTGTTTTGTGCGAGTGAATTCGGCTTATTGGTGATTCGCACTCATTTATTTGCCCGAAACGGGCGAATCGATACTTTTAAATAATAATTATGATTGTTTCTTGAGGCGATTCGCACGAAGTTAATTTATTTGTGGAAGAATCGAAAACTCATAAATTAATCGTCGATTCGCCCGTTTCGGGCGAGTAAATTCGTGCGAATCACCAATAAGCCGTAAATTAGTACGAATCAACCATTCTAAGCCACAAGTAAGCTGTAAATATTATTAAAAAAAAACTAATATTAATAGGATATGTCTCGAACAACGTCAAAACAGCGCTCATTGGCTGAACAATCATCAATTATGAGTTGTGAAAGCGAATTTTTTTTTTTGCTCAGAACCGAGTTTACGCTAAGCCTAAAAGTGAGGGAGCTAGAAAGGTGTGACTTTCTGCTTCGTCACACTCTTACAGCTGCTGTATGAAAAGCATTTTTCGATTCAGGGCTCCGTTTGCGAAATATTAAGCTTTAAAGTGCTAATTTATGTTAGAGTAAAAGTCAAGAGCTTGCAGGGGGGGGCTGCAAGCTAAATGGTTGGTTTTGGATGTATGAAAAAAATCACGGCAGTAGTTAATATAACGAAATTAAAAGGAAAACTATCACAGCTAAGTAGGCTCTACAAGTTAACGAGTAATAATCGACCAACTTATACAGGGTGTAAGGGACGGCCCTCCGCAAACTAACAGGGTACATTCAGCTCCTTATTCTGAATCATATTCCACCGAAAATTTTCCCAGGAAAATTTTCTTTTTTTTGCGTTTTTTCATTTACCTACTATTTCTTTCTTTCAATGTAAAATTACATTCTCTGTACGCAGTACTCCATTAATGTAAATAGAACAGGCAAAACAGAAAAAACAGCAATGGATGTTGAACAAACGACGCGTGAAATCAGCTGTTCAATTTCTCGCTGCGCTGCCATTCGCTACTTACCTACGTGCGTTTTGCCACGGTAGCGATACATTGCGTGTAAGGTAATAAAACAAATCAGGTTAATTGGATTCCCATAACATTCCTGAAATAATTTCATGTACCGGTCATCTTAGTATGATATACTGACTTCACCCTATCAGTCTGCGGAGGGCTGTCCCTTACACCCTGTATTTGCAGTTGCAAAAACACGTTTTCCCATACATTCCGTATGGGACAACGTGTTTTTCAACTACAACAAAGTAGTTGAAAAACATGGGTAGTACGTAGTTGGGATAAACTCATCCCAACTACGGAACCCTTCATTGTGCGTGGTCCGACGCGCACTTGGCCGGTTTTTTTAATTATGTCAAGCTTCTAGCATTTTGTATGAACTATACCTGATTAAAATACACGGTATGGTTTTGACAAGTCTGTCACAACAAGACTTGTCGAACACAAGTATCACATTATTGTGCCGCGCTACAGTGGTCTATCGCACTCCGCTGGAAACACGCTGGCAAATCGTTACTGTGATAACTCAAACTCAAAGCATTTAAATTCAATTAAACCATTTACAGGCACATTTGAATTGTCAAAGAGTCGGTCAGTTGGAAAGTTGAAGCTAGTTGCCCATTCCAAAACGTAGATCTCTATGGAGAAGAACGGGCAAGAAACTCCAAGGACACTCTTTTAAATATAGATATTACAAAATCCTGCGTACATTAGTCTTGTTGCTTCTATATGTGAGAAAAATGTACAAAAAACTCAGACCAATAAAAAAGTACTACTTTCGGCTTTGTGCGCATAAAGGCTCCTACAAACAGGCGCGACACGCGACGCGACACAAAGGTACGTCGCGTCGCGCAACGAGCGGTGTCTTTGTGTCGCGTCACGTGTCGCGCCTGTTTGAAAGAGCCTTAACTCTGTGTAAGATATCGTAGATTTGCGCATGTGTGCTAGAGAAAAATGTTGCAAGCGTAATTGTGCTGAGACTCCCAAGTGTAAAGAATATACTTTGGTGAAAAGTTTAGTTATTAGGTAGTATTGTGTTTTATTTGTCTTGGTTGTATGAAATGAAACGTAATTTATAGTTCAATAAGAGTAATTTATTTTCATAGAAAGAATAATAAAATTATTAATTTAACAAAACATACAAAACTAACATTAGAACTAGCACTTTGCCCGCGACTTCGACCGCGTGGATTTGGTACTTTCCTCTAAAAAAAAAAAATCACACAAATAACAGTATTTATTTAAAACAATAAAAAAATAACTTTACAAATTTTAAGAGATGCTTTTGACCATCGAACTGAATAACTTTTACTTTGAGACCAACATAAAATGGTGAAAAAAAGCTGTCCTATACAGTTTAGAACAGTAGTAACTTTAGTATGGAACGGCTGTTTTTTTGGCGATTTCAAAGTTCCCATCGTAAAAGTCATTCAGTTCGGTGGTCTAAAGCACCTCTTAATGTTTGTAAAATTATTTTTTTAACACCTTATTCATATATATATAGATAACTATTGCCCCTTATGTTGTATCAGTTTTTTAAATGTCTGGCGTTTTGAGTCACAACTTTTAATTAAACTTTCTTGTTTTGCGATATGGTGGAATCTTATATCTAAGTATTTATTAATTACCGATCTTATTAAACTTGTTTGGTGCTCTACGCCATATATGTTATGTTCATCTTCTAAATTTGAAAAAACATCCTGATTACCAATAAATCTTTTGAGAATTTGTGACAATATATAATTTTTCTGGTTTATTGAAGTAGTAGTTTTTCCTTCTTTAACAATTTTCCTTACCACTAGCTCACACGTACAACATATATTGTATGTATCTAAAGAAGGAAAACTTAAACCACCTTTATCTCTTAATGTAATTAATTTATGAAAATCATGTCTTTCTGAAGATAGCAGCCGGGACATACACGGTTCACATTTGATTTTTTTAAATAGGTAATGAGTGACCCCACCAGCTATATAACCAATTACATACTTCCTAAAATCATTTATATCCGGTACATCTAAGTAACTGGCCAAATTTCCAACGTTGTTTTCAATTGATTTGAGGAAATTGAGAGTGGTCTCTTCATAATCCTCTTCATGACGGTAAGATGCTGAAGTGGCATTGATAATTTGTATGGCGGAAGAACAATTCAGTATAGCTATGTTCTCCAGTGGAACACAATTACCAGTTACGCACTTTAATTCAAGGTGTGTTAATAATTTCCTGTAAATACCCTTGAATTGCCTGACGTTAGGGTTGTCATTGTGGCCACCATGCATCCTTACTGACCCAAAGAAAATTTCTATGTGGTCCTGACTCAATTTATAAGTGGGTAAGAAAATCAATCGATTTTCATTTTCGATCAAATGCTGAACCAAATGTTTAATGCTTTCAATGTTTATTAAAATACCCAAAAATCCGGATTTGCATTTGGTTTCAATTATTGGCTTGTAAAATCGAGTAATTAAGAACGTTTTTTTACCATCTTTCATGACGCTTCGTTTTGTGCATATTTTCATTTTAAGATCGATAATATATTTTTTTAAGTCATCGAGGAAAGTGATTATATTATCTTTATTTTTTATATTAATTGGCTTTTTATATCCAAATTCTCTCATGGCTCTGGAATTATAAATGTCAAAATAATCATTCATTAGTTGTATGAAGTGTTCGGTAGCCTTACATTGCTGAAATTGATTAAGATTCAGGTCTTCTCTGCACATTTTCAAAGCTGTTGCAACACTTCTACTCAGTAATTGGGTGGCTAATTTTACTTTCATTATTTGGTTTTTGTATTCTATATGTTTGTGTGATAATTTGTTGGCCAAATGAAGCCCTTCGTTGTTTTGCAGTTGATTGAGCTCACTCAAGTAATCCCATTTTATAATTTCTCCGTTTATATCCAAGAACTCTTTATTCGATTGTAATTGGTTTCTCACCAATTTCATGACATGACACGGATCTAAGAAACAGGCTACTTCCGTATCATTTGATGGATGTTTAAATGTTGTCTTCATTAATGATAAATCTTTTATATTACAATTAAGTAATTCCATTGCTGCAAAATTTGTTCCATGCCCGTCAAAAGTTATAGACACTACATCAACTCCTACCTCAAAACATTTAATAAGAGACATTTTAATTAAGTTTGCTTTTTGTATTCCGGTGAGACTATTAGTTAAAAAATAACCTAATGGGATTTTCCAACGCTGATTTATGGCTACTAAAAGGAAAACAAAAGCTTGAGATGCTAATGCACCAGAATCTGAAGTTGTACCAGTCCCCATGTCTACTAGCCCATGGTATTTTTTTCCGTCCCATATCTTTTGCTGTCTCAGAGCCATCTCATCAAATACAAGGGAACATATAGGACGGTATTTTGAGGCTTCAACCTTTTGTCTTACAGCTGAAAAAGCTTCTTCTGTAAAGCCAGGTTCACCGTTAATATGCGCGTACCATTTAGATAACGTTTTAGAGTGTGGTAGACATGTTTGGAAGGTTTGTCGCACGTATTCATAGGCTTTCGGTGAATAAAAGTTGAGTGTGAGACAAAACTTTTTCATTGCTGGCGAGTATTTCATTTTTTTCTTTCCTATTTTCTTTTTATTTATATTATGACATATTTCTGCTGCAACAATGTTTTCACCGAGCATATTGAATACGTCAGTGTCTATATAATTTTTATCTTTTATATCTTTTAGAACATCTTTTAGTGAGGCGTTTTTCTTTTTAAGGCGTTTAACCTTCTGATTAAGTGTTTTGATTTTGCGTGCCTGAATTTTAGAACATAATTTATACTTTCTAGCTTGTTGTCTGAGTTTATTTTTTTTGGGAGTGTCGAATATTGACTCTAGTTCGGAATCACGAATTTCACGATGATAGTTTGAGATATCTTTCATAAACTTATCTGATGTATCGCCAAAAATACCAGCCGCATCAACATCCTCTTCAATGTTACAGTGCTACGACAGTAAAAAATTGGTTATTTAGATTTATATAAGTACTTTATTTTAGGTAACATGACACATACTGATAAAAAATCAAGTAGGCACAAACCTCTGTATTAAGTCCCAGTGTTGAAGATTTAAGATCAATAGAACAACCAGGCTGGTCATTAACGGCCTCCTCAATGTTAGATTGCTACGACAATAAAAAATAGATTATTTAATACTATTTTAGGTAAAATGACACATACTGATAAACATTCAAGTAAGCACAAACCTCTCTATGAAGTCCCAGTGTTAAAGGTTTAAGATGAATAGAACTACCAGACGCTTCCATTTCCTGACACCACTCGTAATTTACGAGATGAATCTATAAAATACAATGAATAAGCAGAATAAGATAAACATTTTATTTACGATGATAAAGTAACCACAATAATAATAATAAATAACGAACTTTTTTTGGTGCAGCGTTATTCTTGATTCGACGGTAACCACCTTTGGTGTTGTACATATCAATTTCTTCAAAATGTAAAGAACAAACAACACTAAATTTTGAAGGGAGCCAGTCGACATCATTTCTGTTGTCCCGTACAGCTTTAATCCACTTTTCTTTCCACGTTATATTAGCTGGGAACCTTAAAAATATCATATCAAACATAACTATTATTTGAATATATTTTATAAATACTTACGTATCAACATGCCTAATGTACTCGAAAACTAAATATGCAATAATAAGATTAATAAAAACGCACTAGTTGTAACGTGTCCGTACAAAAATCACAAGTTCCCTTACTTTTGGGAAAGATAATATTCTTAACTTGCAACACTGACACAATTTCGTCTAGAATTTGTGTTCCGACAATTAAATCAAATATTTTTGCGTTTTTGTTTAAATAATGCAGAACATAGGTTACTTACTTATGAAAAGTAATCCCAGAAGACTTTTTTTGAAAGCATGAGTTGTTTTTGCAGCAGTTTATGACACAGGATGGCATAATTTCGCAATTATTATTTAACCAAAAGTACGTCACGCACTCTCGCTCACTCTCGGCAGACTACCGAGCGGCCGTCTTCATATGGCCGAATCGTCTTCATATTACGTTCCTCACTTTTGTGTGCGCAATGTTCCGTCTATACTTTTTTATTGGTCTGAGACAAAAAATAAACAAAAGCAATTGAATAGATAAGAGATGACCAGTCTCAACTGGCGGCGCCCGTTCATGAACATGGCGCGTGGATCAGCACCATCCAACTCAACCATTTGGTAGGGAATCGAATGATCCAACACTCGTCACCGTCAGCGAGACATTTAAGTGAGCATGACATACTCTCAACTGCCATACTCTTTCAAGTCGACATACATCTTAATAACTTAATAAACGGCTCCATGGTCTCACATTTACAAAAATAAAAATGCTTCTAAATTATACGAAACTATAGTTTGCAATGTATTTAAGAAATTAATACAAATTTACCACTAGAAAGTTCCAAAAAACTTTGCCTTTGTGGCGGGTTAATATGTGGCGCGATGTTCGTGCTAATTCGGAAACACGAAGATTACCGAAGCGCATACCGCCGTCCCCGGAGAATGAAATGATAACTACAAAAACGCAACTTTATGGGAAAAATAAAAAACATGTTTTCGTCGATGGCTCCATAAATAACGGACGTGGAGCGATGATTGTCAGCTTTGAAAAAAGTTATTTTTTGTCACGAGAAATATAGTTCTATGACTATTTTTGATACTCATGCTCACTTAAATGTCAGCAAGACATTTAAGTGAGCATGACATACTCTCAACTGCCATGCTCTTTCAAGTCAACATACATCTTAGGGCGACTTGCAGCATTTACTTAAATCTCGATTTAAACTCGACTTAGGCTTAAACTTAATTTAACGGTTTGCATGTCATCGATTTAGCTTAAATCTCGATTTAAATAAACGTCAAAGTTAAACTGGCATCTGGGTCGGTTTAAGTTTGTTAAATCTCGATTTTGTATACAGACGTCATTACAGTTTTATTAAATTTCTCTGTTTATTTGCAAAAATGAATTTCTTTTCATTTGACCATCATGATTTGTTATCGGATGATGACGAGGAGATCGTACAATATTTGGAGACTCCGTTTTTCTCTAGTAGAGTGTACGAAGAAGAAGCGATTTGTTTAGTACATTACGTGATGACGAATTTTTGAAACGGTTCCGGTTAAGTAAACATAGTACAAAGCTCCTTTATGATAAAATTATTCCTTTATGATAAGTTTCCAAGTGATTTCAACAGGTAAGCTTTCAGTTATAATTTATATTAATGATAAAACCCACATACATAACCTAAAAAAGCGCCTATGACAATTATTTTAACCAACACTGACTAAACTGACTTTTGAAGTTTTAACATTGACATTATTGATAAATCAAATTCATTTTTCTCCATACGCAGAACTGAGTTGCCATCACTTTTTATTTGGGAACGGAACGCATAGAATGAATGGCGAATGAAATATAGACCTAATCTCAGTTTAGTTAAATCGAATGTGAAATGTGACTGTGCAAGACATGCCTAATGAGATTTAAGTTAAGTCGAGCTTAGGGCAAAATCGAGATTTAATTAAACCAAGCTTTGTATCATTTTGCTGCAAGTCGCCCTTAATAACTTAATAACTGATAACGCTCTAAACGAAGCGCCTTAGCTGATAGTCGGCACATGATGATGATATTACTAGATATTTAACAAATTCTAACGCATACTATCTTGCTGTTTTTACAGGTATATTTTAGTACCCTATTACCCACTAACGTTCAATACCTACTTGATATATTTTTACAGTAAGTACAGTCCGGTAAATAAATTGCTTAGCAAACCGACAGCCATGTCAATTTGCCGTTTTATGCAGTCAAAGTCAAAGTCAAATAATTTATTTCAAATAGGCCCCATGTATGGCACTTTTGAACGTCAAAATTTACAAAATAATATAATTGATTCTAGTCGCCCCTTCCAAAAGGTAGTTTTCGTATGGAGAAGAATGGGCAAGAAACTCCACCGTTACTCTTTTAAAATGTTTTACAATAGTTTGTATAAGTACGTACATCAGTTGAATAATTATATATGAAGACGATGCACCTAGAATAAAATTACTATACCACAATAGGTAAAAAGAGTTTAAAATGAAGCAACGACAGATAATTTAATTATGTGATAGATACATGGTGCTCACATATTTACAAACATTGTAAAAGTAGACGATTTTCCAAATTTTTTTTTAAATTAATAAGTCAGTGCATGAGGAAATAATCGCAGAATGTAAAATCAATGTCATATAACACAAAATTATAAATTTTACAATTAAATTAGCAACCTGTTTGATTTTGTCTTGATTCTAAATTGTCCTATGGAGCAGGACCAGCATGTTTCCAAGCACTCTTATCTTGGATATAATCCTCTAATTTGTAATATCCTTGTTTACAAAGTGTACTTTTAATATGAGTTTTAAATTTTCTTTCATTTAATTGCAATATGTCACAAGGTATATTGTTGTAACACTTAACCCTAGAAGCCTAATTTACGTCTGCGAGGCGTACACGAAACCGAATATCGTTTGTCTCTTTCTAACGATTGAAGCTAGCGCGTCGTGCTCTTTCGCCAACTCAGTGGCCGCCGGAAGCTAGCTAATGGTGCCCGTATCGTTAAGGTAAGTCCCGCCATTTTTGATTTATAGAAGTATTGCACGCGTGCGAGACGTATGTTTAGGCTTTGCGTAACTTTTAACTAGGTTTATGTGATTTTACTTTTGTTCGTTTTTCGTATATTTTATATTTTCGGCGTTGTTTCAGATAATATAAAATATGTCACGGTCTCGAAGATTAGACGGAGACGATATTTTAGCAATCCTAAACGAGGAAGATGATCCTTCTTTGGAAGATTCGGATTCCGAAGTTGAGGATGACCAGGTTATCGACGACGTTCAAAGCGAAGATGAAAATAGTTATGTGACTGAGTATGTTTCGTCTTTACAAAAAAACGTAAATACTGCGCTTTTTGTTCCTATAAATAAAGGAGAATGTCCAAATAAGTTTGTTACAAATGTAAAAAATCTGTGTGTGGCGAGCACAAGGTTGATATTTGTGTAGACTGCTCTTAAAGTTTACCTAGTCTTTTTAAGTCTGATTAGTTTTAATATTTGGTCTAAGAATAACTAATTAGCGTTAAAAAAAGAAAATTTTCTATGAAAATATAATATGTTTCTGTTGATTTTGAAGAAGTTGATTTTTTTGTTAGAATTTATTCACCTAGTTTTATTTTTGTAATAAATAACTGTGATTATAGTAATTATTCATAACAGTGTTGTTTTAATTTTAGCACATAAACCAAATTTAAATTTCCACTACAAAAACAAAAAAAACAAAATAAGGCTATTTTACATAAAAAAATTGAATTATATGTGTACGCCTCTGAGACGTATGTTAAGGCTTTGTGTACTTCTGAAATAGATTAGGCTTCTAGGGTTAACACAGTACCCCATAAAAGATATATGTACTTTAGATAATCTGAAAAATGGTTGATCTAGTTTATATTTATTTCTAGTTTTAAAATTATGTCTATCACTTATTTTATTAAAAAGATGTGGATTTTTCCTTACGTACATAATATTTTCATAAATGAATTGGCAAGGTACCGTCATAATATCCTTTTGAATAATTTCCTGAAAGATTCGCGGCGACGTAGATTATAAATGGCTCTGACAGCTCTCTTTTGCAAAATAAAGATGGATTCAATGTCAGCAGCCCGACCTCACAGTAAAATGCCATACGACATAATGCTGTGGAAGTAGCTAAAATGAATAAAAAGTCAAAGAATATAGTCGTTATTTGAATAAATGGACAATTCAAATTGGTAGTCAATTTGTCTATGGGGGATCCGCTTCGGTAGCCCGCGAAATTAAAATTTTCTCATGTTTTTTGCAATTTGCAGACGTGGTGGATCGATACCCATCACTGAAGCCGCGGGCAATAGCTTGTAAAGTAAAAAACTAAAGGTCTCCAAACAATAAACTTTAGATTTAGATTTTTTTCTTACCCTGGCATCTGCACGTGTAGCATGACCACCGTAGAAACGGGTTTTGTCGACGGAAGAATAGACAAAATGACAGATAAACAATCACAATCTTCATTTTGTCTATTCTTCCGTCGACAAAACCCGTTTCTACGGTGGTCATGCTACGCGTGCTGGGGTGTCATTGTCTAGAGCTCATCGAGTAGACTACAAATATAATTTTTACTTTTCTTATCTTCAAATGAAAGAATATGGGGCCGTAAAAGTTGTTAGCTTTAGACTATTTTTGTACCGAGCTCTATCGCAGCAACTAAACAAGTTAGAAATTAGAAATTTCTTTATATTATGTACCATAATTATACTGTATTTAATCCACAAATATAAAAAACGCCAATTCATAAGGTATTTTATTTAAATATGGGCGATTTTCTGCAACTGCAAAAAATTACTTTGTAATTCACAGTGTCATTACGAAATACAAATTTATCTTTGCGATTTTTAAAATGAAGATATATACATTATAATGTGCACATATCGAAATGGGAATCTATGCTTAATTTTATCAACGGAAAAAATATTTTTAAAAATCTAAATACTTTTTACGAAATTTATAAAAAAAAATGTAACAAAACGGCGTAACTTTTAAATTAAATGATCTATCGCGATGAAACAAACTCCATAATTATTGGAAGTAATTAGGCGTATTCATAAAATGAAAATTGTGGAAAAAAAACCCTCAATTGAAAATAAACATGTTTATTTTTAGCAAAAATCAGTTTTTTTTTTTCAATTTTTATTTATTTAATTATATCGGACACAATGATCCATATTTTTGTTAATATACTCAAGAATTATGTTAGTAACCAAATATACAAATACAAATCACAATCATACTATTATTACTAAGATTAAATATCAGACTACGTTACTCATAAAAACAAAATCATTTCTAAATTACTAAAATGTTTAACATCATCAAAAATATTTTAAAATAAGAATAAATTCATTAAAAAAATGAATTAATTAAAATCATAAAACAACAAAATAAAAACATAAAAATCAATATAATTTTGTCAATTACTGTTCTTTGAGATATGTTCTACAATAATCGTAAAAATTCTCAATAAGACGCCAAACAGAAAAAAAGAAAAAAAAAAGTTTTTTTTAAATATGTTTTCTATAGATAAAATTAAGCATACCTAGATTCCCGGAATCATTTCGATATCTGCACATTTTAAAGGCTCACACTGTTTATAATTATATTTAAAGATATTCTTCGTTTAGTATTTTCATTTATTTACTAAATATGGTACGGTTGTACGGAAAACTTCATGTGCGAGTCCATCTCGCACTTGGCCGGTATTTTTTTTTTATTGGCTAATAGGCAGTAAGCCGACGTACGCACGGACGTAATAAAAACGCGGAGGGATTTTATTGCGCACTGGATTTTCAACTCGGCGCTAAGCGGAGCGTTGAAAATCAAGTACAAAATATCGCCGTGATTTTATTACGTCCGTGCGAATGTAGGCTTTTAAGCCCACTCTTGTCCCAGCGAGTTGATAAAACACACTGTTGGACTTTCAACTCTGCGCTAATCAAATCGTTGAAAATCAAGTGCACGAAAAAAAAATTCCGCGATTTTATTACGTCCGTGCTAACGTGGGTTTAGTAGTCCACTGTTTACCTACACCTCTTCCAGCTGCTAACAAACACCCTGCGAAGGTCTTAGCTCCATTTAGCCTGACAATTCTTCTACTCAAGAATCTCCGGCTGTTTTAACTATCCCCTAACCAAATTTTAAAATATGGCGTCGATACCACCCTAGAAATGATCCGGTGCTATGATGCGAAAACATGTTTATGAAATTTGCCTAGCCTTCTCCCAACTATGTTGGGGTCGGCTTCCAGTCCAACCGGATGCAGCTGAATATCAGTATTTTACATGGAGCGACTGCCTATCTGACCTCCACAATCCAGTAACTGGGTTATACCCCTTGGTAAGACTGGTTGTCAGACTTTCGGGCTTCTGAAAACCCGTAACGACTGTCAAAGATTCACGATTGACAGCCGAGACCAATGACTTAAAACGTGCTTTCCGAGGCACGGAAGAGTCTCGGTATGTAAAGATGGTATGTAAAGATGGTCAACCATCCACGGACCAACCCCGGCAAGCGTAGCTTAACCTGATGGATCGACCTGTGCAGCTGTTATTACTTAGCCACGAGCTCCTCGATATATTAATACTATATCGCATTTTCTTTTGATCAGCATTCATTCATTCATCTAGCGCATAGCTTTCGCATCTCTAATTCTGAGTGCAAGATGTTCCGCACCCTTTCTTCTGATATACCCACAGCCTCAGCTGTCTCACATACCTTCACTCGTCTAACGTCCAATATGCACTTTTTCGATGGTTAACGGTGTGGTTGCAATTTTTGGCCGTCCTTCCCGTGACTCTTCTTCGAAGGACGTGCAACCACGATTAAATTCAGCTGCCCACTTTCTAACGGTTGACATAGAAGGAGCTGAGTCCCCGTAAACTGTTGTAAACTTCAGATGAATTTCCTTGGGGGTTAATCCATCCAAAACGAAGAATTTTATGACCGTACGATATTCAAGTTACGCAAGATATCTACTGCTACTAAAATATTTCAAATTACTAACTACCTAAATAATATCATTTTTAACAAGTCACTCAGCGTTGAAATTTTCCCTAAAAAATGGAAGTTGGCCAAGGTAATTCCGGTTCATAAAAACTGACGCTGAGGATTTGGTTAGCAACTATCGTCCTATCTATCTCTATCCTCCCGACACTAGCGAAGGTGTTTGAAGCATTAATATGCCCGGACATTTAACAATATTTAAAAAAGTATCTTTCTGAGCACCAGCACGGCTTTACTGCTGCAAAATCCACTTGTAGTGATTTACTCACTTTTGTCGAAAATATTACAGCTTCGCTTGATGTTAATCAAGTCGACGCCGTCTACACCGATTTTAGCAAGGCTTTCGACAAAGTGTTCCACGGAGTGCTTATTCAAAAGCTTGCTGCGTCCGGCTTCGCTGGTTCTCTTCTTAACTGGTTTCAGTCGTATTTGACTGACATACCCTTTTATGTGGTTGTCAATGGTTATAAATCCGAAACCCTGAAAATAACCTCTAGAGGTTCCGCAGGGTTCCCACCTAGGTCCTGTAATATTTGTTATCTTTGTCAACGATCTTCCTAATCGCCTTATTAATAACTCCACGCCATTCTTATTCGCCGATGCTTTGATAATAGTCCGTGAGATAGATTATCAAGCCGATTCAGCATTGTTCCAAGAAGACGTGAATAGACTTTTGATCTGGAGTAAGGAAAATAATATTCAACTGAATATAAAAAAAACTGTTCTCAAAAAACGTTTACTCGGATGTCAAATTTTATCGACATCAATAGTATGAACGGTATGTGCCTAAGTAAAGTGGATGTTATCAGAGACTTGGGGGACCTTCTAGACAGCAAGCTAACATTTATTCCTCACATGGACAATATTTTCAAAAAAAGCTTCAAAGACATTCGGGTTTGTCATGCAAATAAAAATGTTTTCAAAACTAAAATTTACTTAATTGATTGCCTTGTTCGTACCATATTAGAGTACTGCGCGGTTGTATGGCATCCCCATTATGCATCACATAGTCTTAGGTTAGAGCGCATTCAAAAAAGATTTTTAAACCATCTTTCCTACTCTGCGAGAATAGCTAAATATGTTCCAAGCTACGCAAAACGTCTTCAAAAATTTGGCATGACCTCACTTGAAAAACGTTGGGATAATTGTGATCTGATCTTTCTTTTTAAAATTAAACTCCTTGCACATAATAGAGCTTAAATTTTGAATGCCATGTCAAAAAAAATGTTAGGCCCCCATCCCCCATATCTCCACCCCCGTCCATTTGGGGTCCATTCGGACGGTACGGGGGGGGGTTCGGTATCACTTCAAGACCCAGATTACTAATCGCCATTCGGTTGCCTCTCCGATAAAATTTTACGTGCCATTGCCTTGAATAATAAATACATTATAACGAAAGTTACAAATTTTATTCTCAAATGTTACAATTTCAAAATCATTCCATGAAACAAATCTAACTTAGAGAGATGTATTAATGATTCTAATGATTATAATTCTGTAAATACATAATTTTGTTAAGGACGCAAATCATTTTTTTGATACAACCTGACACACTGACCTGCAAATTGCAAAAAACATAAGGAAATTTAATTTTATCGAGATTTCTCAGCGGGATCCCCACCTATAGTTTAATGCCCTATTGACGTAACCAGCAATATTAATGTCACCGGAATACAAACAAACAGATATCCGAACCCAAAAATACTCGGAAATAGTACATTATTGCAAAGGCCGTGAAATTGTAGGTCGAGTATGAGTTTGAAGGCCGAGCCGTAGGCGAGGACTTCACTAATACGAGACAGGCAATTGCCATTTCCGCCGAGGCATATGTAGTGCTTTTCTCAAAGGGAAATAAAACATACTTATTATGTATGTAAATAGCAAATCCAGACGAATTTTCAGCTTTTCCGCCAATTTTCTGTTTATCATCTGTGCCGAAAGGCAAACGCATTTATGGCTATACAGCCACGTGAACGCAATTTGCACTAAGCAAAGAGACTTACTTTGGTATGCCAAGAATGATAAAAGAAATCCAATCAAAGAGTATTTAATAACCCCAGCACGCTGTTTCATACAACATTGCTGGAGCGTTGTAATGTTCCAAATTCAAAAAACGCTCCTGCAATGGATTTGATTTTCTTTGACCGTAAATTCGATACTTCCCGTGTTCTTTTTTTGAAAATAATGACAATATTTCCATGCATGTTTGAGAAAAAGTAATTAATCCCTAATCAACTGCCTTCGTAATAAAAATAAAACAAGAGAATGCCTATACGTAGGCAGATAAGTACTGTAGCGTCTGAGGGACGTTAACTAAAATATGTCGTGCCTAACTGTGTAGTGAAGGCAAGAGGGAGGCTACTAAACCAAATACGCAGTACTCCTATATGCCTTCGAGTTCAACATTATTTTTATAAAGTGTATTATTTCATAGCAAGCTTCCTTCTACTTTTCCATCTAAACTAAAATATATTCCAATTCTATTTAAATGTAAAACTGTCAGGTTAGTTCGAATGCTGAGCTGTTTCATTACCAGCCTGCTTAACATAAGGTTGCTTATTGCATAAAACCTTACAGTACCTATCTACTTACATGCCATCTACGTCGCCACATACGAACTACGCATCACATTGACGTCACGCAAAATCCTACATCGCGCAAGCGGAGTTCATCGCGCGATCAGCATATATATATAACTTCCCGACATCAATTGTCGGGCAGTTACCCACCAGACACGACGCCCGTCTGCCCGCTTAGCATGACCGCAATAGAAACGGGCTTTGTCGACGGAAAAATAGACAAAATGACGGATAAACAATCACAATCTGTCATTTTGTCTATTCTTCCGTCGACAAAACCCGTAGATAACCCATTTCTATGTTACACGTGCTGGTCGGAGGATCCTCCCTTTTCCATAGAGTATGAGTAAACTTGACACTGGTCCTCATACCTCTATATAAGTACTTAATTAAGTACCTACCAGGTTTGTACAGAATGCTTGGGATCTCATGGACAGAATTTCGCACAAACAAAGTCAAAGTCAAATCATTTATTTCAAATAGGCCCATGTATGGCACTTTTGAACATCAAAATTTACAGAATAATATAATTGATTCTAGTCGCCCCTTCCAAAAGGTAGTTTTCGAAAGGAGAAGAATGGGCAAGAAACTCCACCGTTACTCTTTTAAAATGTTTTACAATAGTTTGTATAAGTACGTACATTAGTTAAATAATTATATGTGAAGACGATGCACCTAGAATAAAATTACTATACCACAATAGGTAAAAATAATTAAAAATGAAGCAACGACAGATAATTTAATTATGTGATAGATACATGGTGCTCACATATTTACAAACATTGTAAAAGTAGACGATTTTCCTAATGTTTTTAAAATGAATAAGTCAGTGTGTGAGGAAGTAATCACAGAATGTAAAATTAATGTCATATAACACAAAATTATACATTTTACAATTAAATTAGCAACCTGTTTGATTTTGGATTGATTCTAAATTGTCCTATGGAGCAGGACCAGCATGTTTCCAAGCACTCTTATCTTGGATATAATCCTCTAATTTGTAATATGCTTGTTTACAAAGTGTACTTTTAATATGAGTTTTAAATTTTCTTTCATTTAATTGCAATATGTCACAAGGTATTTTGTTGTAACATTTAACACAGTACCCCATAAAAGATGTATGTACTTTAGATAATCTGAAAAATGGTTGATCTGGTTTATCTTTATTTTTAGTATTAAAATTATGTCTATCACTTATTTTATTAAACAGATGTGGATTTTTCCTTACGTACATAATATTTTCATAAATGAATTAGCAAGGTACCGTCATAATATTAATCCTTTTAAATAGTTTCCTGAGAGATTCGCGGCGACGTAGATTATAAATGGCTCTGACAGCTCTCTTTTGTAAAATAAAACTGGATTCAATGTCAGCAGCCCGACCCCACAGTAAAATGCCATACGACATAATGCTGTGGAAGTAGCTAAAATAGACCAATCGCGCGGTTTTTACATCTGTTAACTGTCTTATCTTTCTAACAGCATAAGCGGCCGAGCTAAGCCGCCCCGCAAGAGATGTTATATGAGGTCCCCATTGTAATTTCTCGTCTAGCGTGATTCCTAGGAAAACCGTTTGAATAATAAATTCCAATTTTTCCCCATTCAATATGATGTCACATTACTTTGCTACTTCTAACATTAGGTAATTTAAATCTAATGCATTTGGTTTTTGTTTTATTTAGTACCAAATTGTTTACCGTACACCAATCTTGGACTTGCAGAATAGAGCTATTCACGTCTTCAAGATTTTGTGACCGTCGGCTTATTTTAAAGATTAATGATGTGTCATCTGCAAATAACACTATCTTCGGTTGATTTTGAAATAATTGGGGTAAATCATTAATGTAAACTAAAAAGAGGAATGGACCCAATATCGAACCTTGAGGAACGCTCATTGCCATTTCAGACCCTAATGAGTTTACGCCGTTTACCGGAACTTTAACCTTTCTATCTTTCAGGTATGATCTAAGTAAATCAAGAGCTACATTCCTAATCCCATAGTGCTCTAGTTTCAGCAGAAGTGTCTCATGGTCTACACAATCGAACGCCTTCGAGAGGTCGCAAAAGATTCCAATGGCATCTTGTGCTTCTTCCCAGGCATTAAAAATGTTCTTTATTAGGGTGACATCGGCGTCAGTGGTACAACGCCCTTTGGTGAAACCGTACTGTTGACGTCTCCATACTCCAAGAACTTGGCATCAAACAACGTCTATCAGCACTAGTACAGTTTCGAATACTGAAGTTTTTGGTCATGTCTCCAGGCGGAATATTGACTCCATAGAGCGTTTAGAAGTGCAGGGCAGAGTGAAAGGTCACTGTTAAGGTGAACTGATCAAATTAAATCCGCTTTTCGATGCCCAGACTGTCATGTAACAGAACCAGATGGAGAGAGATCGTGAGCCGGGCAATGACTACACCTGCGACTGGACACAGTTCATCATGACCACGACCGCTCTGTCAAGAGCGAAGCGAAAGTAAAAGGGTTGGTTGAACCCGGAAGAGTTTAAGAAAGAGTTTGGTGAGATTTATAAACCATTGTGACATTGAATCTCAGCGACCATAGTGACATTAAAAGGGAGCGTAGGGCTCTAGCGGTCAGAGGTAATATGTTGGCTCGAAGATTTTCTCGGTGTTAAAAAGTGTAATCTTAACTTGTTCAGGTTAAGATTACACTTTTTAAAGCTTATTGTCAGAGTTTTTACACCTTTAGCGGTAACACCGCCACATACGAACTACGCATCATAGACATGACGTCACGCAAATCCTGCATCGCGCAATTATAGTTTACCGCGCGATCGACATATTCCGACTTCAACCGTCGGGGAATTGCCCGCCAGACACAACACTCGTTTGGTCGGAGGATCCTCCCCTTTCTATGGTGGGTGAGTGAACTTTACACCCTGTTCCTCATACCTCATATCCTAACCACCAGCATGCAGCGAACGCGCATTCTTAGTCATCACCCTCAGACTCATTAGCAACCTTGGCACAGCACCTGCACTTTCAGCCGGTCTCATAAACAGAGCCCATTCTACCCTCTCCTAGTCGACGCCAACAGTCAGACACAACCCGGCGCTGTACCACATCCGACTCACTGGATCATGACGCAGCGCCACCCCGACTCAATGGGGAATCACCAAGACAGTTCCGACTCAGCGCGAACTATGTGGCACCCGGTTCCGACTCACTGGAACCACAGCTGGCACTGTGAAGCATCGCACGATTCAGCCCACTATCGACCTCCGGTCTCCAGAGAGCAGAGAGAACTACGCATCATAGACATGACGTCACGCAAATCCTGCATCGCGCAATTATAGTTTACCGCGCGATCGACATATATACAAGATTCCGACTTCAACCGTCGGGCAGTTGCCCACCAGACACAACACCCATCTGGTCGGAGGATCCTCCCTTTTCTATGGTGGATGAGTGAACTTTACACCCTGTTCCTTATACCACTAAACACCGGTAATCTATGAGTCAACTACTCGAAAAGGTCGCTGAATGTTCTACGCGTCCAATACAATAATGTTTTAGGATGCTATTGCGACTGCCTCGTTTTTGCAGTGGATCAGAAATGTTCGCGGTAACCCATACCGATGGATTTCATGCCATCACCCGCAAGAAAACGGCCTCACTCCTGAGTAGAATAAGAGGCAGTCACAATAGTTCCCTGAAGGCTGTGGCGGCAGATACTTCCTCCGCCATAGTAAGGCAATTTGTGCGAAGACTTATACCATAGTTAGACCATTACCATTTCACGTCGAATCTAGATGTTGGGTGGTCTTTTCACAAATTCATCTTTAGTTTTAAGTTACTAATAATAGTGATGTAAGTGCAAACATGTTACTAATAATTTATGGATCTTTTTGTGTTATCCAAAATAAAATGATTTTATTTATTTATAAAGCGTCGGCGTCGATTTTGATTCAACAGTACGCTGTTTTTTATTAGGCATTCATTTAGGTGTAGTGAAAACGGGCATATCTATTATTAATTTTATTCCGTCTGGACTTTCAGGACGTTGACGTTACGTTGCTCAAAAAGCAAAGTTGAAGCGGGAATGGGCTGGCCACGTCTGCCGCATGCTAAATCAGCCGTAGGCCAAAATAACCACTATGTGAAATACGGTAGTTGTCTAGGTCAAAAAAAAATCTATTTAGTCCGTCTTTTAGATAATAAAAAAAAAAATAGACACGTATTTTTTGCTTTATCATATTAATCAAAAATAACTTATAAAACACGCATTAAAGTTGGGGAGTGGGGGCTCGCTACGTCACAACTCAGTATAAAATCTAGCAAGGCGTGACGTCATGTCACATTTTAACTCAATGTATCGCCGTAATCTTTTGATTACGTCAAAAAATATAAAAAATACGTGTCCGTATAAAAAAATAAATTTTTGGACACAGGCCTATTTTGGAGTCCTAAAACAGCTAGAAGGCGCGGTAGACCCCGTAGAAGATGGCGGGACAAGTTGGCCAAAACAAACAACCAGTGGTCCACATTAGAACTGGATCGCAAGCACTGGAAGTCATGGGGAGAGGCCTTTGCTCAGCAGTGGTACTTTAGGCTAAGGAATCTCGCGCACTTGACGGCCGCGACCAGTACCCTAATTGCGTAACTTATTTTCGTAAACGATTAAGACTAATCTGTTTCATTTTGACAGTTCAACAACATTCATTGCGTTATTTACGTTGTTGAGCAGATTTTTTTTTTTCCAACTTATGAAGCAATGGATTAGCAATCTGTTTAAAATCGACATAGACTGTGATTGATTGTGTATTACGCAATTAGGGTACAGGTTAAACTATAGAAACCGATATGAATCGCGCACTTGGTCACAACGGCCAATTAGACGAACACCATACAAGGACATCTTCTAAACTAATATTATTTAGAAAATATTTGATTTTTTGCATGTTTGTTTGATACGCTTTGAAGCTAAAACGGCTGAACGGATTGGGAATAAATTTGGCAGGACGCACTCTCCTCCTAGCGCGTTGAAAAAACACACTGTTGGATTTTCAACTCATGGCGCTAAGCAGAGCGTGGAAAATCAAGTACACGAAAAAAATCGCCGCGATTTTATTACGTTTGTGCGTACGTGGGCTTACAGTGAGGAGGACTGGGAATACCTACATAATTAAAAACAAATGTAACATGCAAGGCTCGGAACCGGTTTAAAAAATTCCGGTGAAAACCGGTTTATTTGAAAAAACCTTTATGGAAAGACTTCAATTCTGGTAAATAAAAACCGGTTTCTACGAGCGAATGTAAAGGTTTTTGTGTCAAGTACATAATAACGGTTTGAAAATTTAACCGGTATCCGAGCCAAAGTAACATGACGTAGAATTTCGTGGAAAAAACATCGACGAAATAGACACCACAAGCAAGCTGTTAATAGACACATCGGCATCGACAATAGAGTTTTAAATGGCGGGATTGACAGTTATGTAAACACATTAGTTAGCCTAAACAAGAATATTGATTTATGGTATATTTATCCCGAGTTTCTGCGTAATCGATAATTTATGGAACAAGTAGGTAATGATTGGTAATTTTGTATTTGGTAATTGTTATTTTAAAATGTATGAAATAAAAATATAAAATCTCAAATTGTTGACATTGGCATACGGGCAATTTGGTTGCAAAAATGACCTCTCCTACATCCCCTTCACGGATTGCAGATGTAGTTATAACCAATGACCCTATATAAGACATTTAATTACATCGCATTTACTTACATTTTAGCTCACAATCTTTTGTACGTTTCTTGAGACGCCGGCGACTCGCTGGCGATTTCAAAATGTCACGTCCAACACAGATTTTGACAGCCGATTTGTCGGTAGCGATGTCAAAATCTGTGTTTGGAGATTTTAAGTCGTTTTGTGTGTACCAAGCTTACCTTCTGCAAATTTTGTTGCTAATCTAATCTTCACTTGTGCTCACCGGGAGCACTCGCCTGTAATGTAACGTTACAGAGTCGAGCATTCATCAGTTAGTGAGGCGAACCGAACATTACAGTGCGCAACCAGTAATGATACAATTCGAGCATTACATCAGTGAGGGAGGAGATGCGAGCATTACAGTGCGCAATGTCTGTAATATTTTGATACAACTTGTAACATCAATGTGCACGTTACATTACAGGCGAACAAGGCTCGGATACCGGTTAAATTTTCAAACCGTTATTATGAACTTGACGCAAAAACCTTTACATTCGGTTTCGCTCGTAGAAAACGGTTTTGGAGGAGTTTTTACATAAAAGTTTTTTCGGATTAAGCGTTTACCGACATGCCGCTCGTCGTATAAACCGGTTAATTTAGGATAAACTAATAAAGTTCTTAAAGCGTTCACGTTCTTAAGAAAAGTTCGGAGTAAAACCCAAATAAACCGGTTTTCACCGGTATTTTTTAAACCGGTTCCGAGCCTTGCAGGTAAATGTTCGTCAGTCAGGGAAACAGTATTGTATAGAGGTGTGCACCGATGTATTTTTACCGGCGGCGGTTTGTCGGCGGCGGCAGCGTCAGCGGCATAATCGGCGTGGATAGTGCCTATAACAAAATTCTCTGTTTATCCAAGACGCGTTTAGAAAACTGTGTCAAGTCTTCTTTTCACCCATACCGCAATATTTGAAAACTAAAGTATTCAACCAGTGCGTCGAGCCTGCTATGTAAATTATGCTCATAATGTTTTTGTATCAAATTTGCGAAAACAACTACGTCGAAATAAACCAATAAGCTTGTATTAAGACATTTCCAGTGTTTAGTTTATTAGTAAATTTTCATTATACCTAAATCTAGCATACAACATATTTTGACATTGACGCCGGTGACGCCGAAAACGCCATCGGCGGCGGCGGTGTGGCTGCAATTACCGGCGGTGTGCGCCACGCCGATCGGCGCACACCTCTATGTAACGTAATAATCAAATCGAAACTGTAATGCTACATAACAGGCGAATTCTCCCGGTAGGGAGCACCTTTAGAATAAATAAAGGTATATCAACCCGACTTTCTTTACTTGTTTCAACAAATTTTCCTTATCTGAGAGTTCAACAAGATATCGAACAAAACGATAGCACTAACGTATTTTTATTTTCTTAATTTCCCTCGGCAAACTTCGTGTTTCGTCAGTCGTCGGATTTCTATCTGTTGCCTTTGCACTTGGTACAACAGATCGGTTTAGTTCCATCTCGGCACCTTCCCATCTCGGCAGCCATGAATTAATTTATCATCTTTACGAAAAATTCCCATCTCGGCACTCCGTCATTAGTCGTTGCTAAGTACAGTCATAAAAAAATGAATACACTGTATCAGTATAGTAAGTAAATCAAATTGACTCAAAACTAAAAAATGTCAAAAAAAAAAGTACCTATAAAATAAGTTTAATTTAAAATTTTTAGTGTTTAGTGGACAAAGTAAAATATATTTTCATTGGACTTAAAAAAAAAAATACGCAGGTAATAAGTAAGCAAGTAAGTGTCATATTTTCTGGCTATCTCTTTCGCCTCGGTTAAGACAGTCAAACCAAAGTAAACCTAACGACTGCTCATTATGGTTCATTTTTGTGTAATACTAAATTAGAAGTGCTCAGTCCAGATAGTATAATAAGACAATAGCGCAAACTAACAAAAGAAAGAGCGAGATAGAGACAATTAGCAATGCGGCCGGTGCCAAGCCAGTTTAATGTACAATTACATTCGTTATGCATGTATTCATGTGTCTTCAGTCATTTTATCAGTATTTCTAGTTTTTTAGAGATAAACGGATCGTCACGTTTTAGTTCAAGTGAGTTACGAAATAATAATGAGTGCAGGACCAAGTAATGGGAGATCAGTGCTAAATTATGTGAAATCCCAACGTGGCCAAAAGGTACTTCTACACGCAGGTCATCAATACTATGTACAAAAGCAAAATAAGGACTCTACAAGGTGGCGATGCGTGAACTCAAAAATAAAAAACGGGTGTTATGGGCGTATGACTGTACAAGGTGACATAGTGCTAAATGAAAACAGACATTCACCCGACTGTGTGCCAAACTTTGAAAAAAAATGAAGTTAAAGATATCATATATCAGTGTGAACAACAAGTGTGCGACGATATGTCGTCCGTGTTTCAAATATTCGAAAAAGTCGCCTGTAAAAAAAACCGCAGCGTTCGTGTTGCAAAAGTGTTACCAGATCTTGAAAATATTAAATCAAGACTGTACAGGCATCGTAATAAACATTTAAAAGTTTCAAAAACTCAATATGATATTGCGAGTCAGGTAGTCATTTCACCGGACTATAAAGAATGTTTGACCGCTGACTATAGTGATGATGAAAACAGAATTTTAATATTCTCAAGTCGACAAACCCGGAAATGCATTTACCGGGTAAAACATTTCTTTCTTGATGTCACTTTCAAATGTTGTCCAAGTCCTTTTAAACAATTATATGTCATATCGGGTGATCTGGGCAGTTCAGAGCGACATACGAATATAGTGCCTCTTTTATATTGCCTATTAATCAGCAAAAACATGAAAACCTACGAAATAATGTTTGAGTTGATTCGTAGTGTCTTTCCAAAGATGAAGCCGAATAAAATGACATTTGATTACGAAGTTGCGGCGATCAAGGCTGCAGAAAAAGTTTTTCCAAAGGCGACTATAAAAGGATGCTTTGTACACGCCCTAAGCCGAGGTTCGTACCCCACAGGGAGTGCCCTTAGCGAGCGTTCGCCTAGTTTTAATTTAGTTTAGTTTTTTGCCCCTGGCTGGAGGCTTTAAGTGTAGCAGCTTAAGGCACCCACAGGAAAGTCCGGTTAAGCAGCCAAGACCTTAGTGGTCAAAACTGCGAGATGTCAGTTCAAAAAAAAAAAAAAAACTACACACGGTGCTTACTACGTAAAGCGCAATCCCTTTATTTAACCAATCATGATGAATCCGTAAACCACGTAAAAAAATGTGTGGCGCTGGCGCTACTTCCTCAGCCGGCAATAGCAGAGGGATTCATACTGATTATGGAAGACAGGTATGCTTAATTTTGGCACTTATCTCTATTAATTTTGACATGCTAGGTACATCATTCGTATTTTTTATTTATTTATTACTTTTATTTCCTTTCAGTTATGATGATCCTAACTACACCAAATTCAACGATTACATGGTTCAACAATGGCTGGAAAATGGACCTACAAACGAAGCAAGAAAATGGATGGCTAAATGGTGTTGTTACGGCGAGAGACACCGTACCACCAATAGCGTAGAAGGTTGGAATGGGAGATTAAATAGGCGTGTCGGCAAAAGACCTACTTTAATCAAATATTTAAGTGTCGTGAAACATGATACAAGGTGGTTTGCATTTAAAATGATCAAATTTTTCAAGTGTAACATTCCTATTTCCAAGAAAAAAGAGAAATACGTAAAGTCCCATGCCGAAATCAACCAAATTGTAGCAAATTATGAAAATGGTTCGATAAATTTAAAAAGCTGCATAGAACAACTGTCTGCAATAATTGCCATATTTGTTTCGTGGACGACGACAAAGTAACTGTGATTTTATTTATTTTTGATAAGTAATGTTTAAAATTATTGCTATTATTGTAAGAAAATTATGTACAATGTTGATTTCTCTGTGATATAGAAGATTAAAAAATAGTCTATTTACAACTGTTGATCAGTGTAATATTTTTTTATTAGTTTGTTTTTTGTAGGAAGAGTAACAACTTGCGGTGATTTTATTATTTCAGATATTTTTAAGACTAATATTTTTTTATATTTAGAATTTTTACCTATTATGTAGGTATGAAAATATACAATTCCGATTTATGTGATAATTAAGACTGAAAATTAATGTATAGCGAGTTATATAATTGCAAAGGGGGTCACCCCTTTGCAATTATTTTATATTTTATTTATTTGAGCGAAGTAAATAAAATATAAAAGAATTGCAAAGGGGGATCAGCTAATTGCTATGGCTGTAAAGTGAACGCGTAATCGAGCCTACTCGTATCATTTAGTACCAGTATGAAAGTCCTCAAAGTATGGACGCCCTTTTGCCTACGTCCCGGTTATACTGATTAAACGCTAATTGTACATAATAACTGTTGATTTTTGTAATATGTTTTTACATAATTGCTGGAAAGATTTTAAAACAATTATTCCTACGAACCTTGAATTTTTCATATATTTTGAAATTTGTTATGTTACTGCCAAGGCAGAGATAATGGATCCTCTAAAAAGCGATTCAAGGGCTTTTCTGTGAAAATGGTAATTTAAAAAGAAACAAAAATGATTTAATAAATAATAAAGTTGATTTACTTACTACACTGATACTGTGTTTCCGTTTCTTTTTGTGTACTTTAAAATGATTCATGAGAGGGTGCCGAAATGGGAATTTTTCGTAGACAAGATAAATAAATTCATGGGTGCCGAGATGGGAAGGTACCGAGATGGGAATAAACCAACAGATCGGACGCTCTCAATCGACTAAGAGCAAGGCTCGGAACCGGTTTAAAAAATACCGGGGAAAACCGGTTTATTTGGGTTTTAATCCGAACTTTTCTTAAGAAAGTGAACGTTTTTAGAACTTTATTTTCACCTAAATTAACCGTTTTATACGACGAGTGGCATGTTGGTAAACGCGTTGCAACTTATGACTACTTGTGAGGATGCCATGCTGAATAAAAACTAAACTAAATACCGGTTAATTTTGCTCTAAACCGTTGAATCCGGAAATACCTTTAAGTAAAGACCGCCAAGACCGTTAAAAAAACGGTTTCTACGAGCGAAACCGAATGTAAAGGTTTTTGCGTCAAGTACATAATAACAGTTTGAAAATGTAACCGGTATCCGAGCCTTGACTAATATAATACTCTTTTAACTTGATGTAATTTATTTGAAAAATGGGAGTAAAGCTGCTAAAGTCGCAGGCACGACAGATACGAAAATAGTTTTACAGCTCTTTATAGTTCACACGGAAATCAAAACAAAACAACAATAAAGTACTTAGTTCTGAATTCAAATTGTTATGCACGATAAATCTTATAATTGATGTACATGGAAGTTTGTATTCGGAAATGCGATGATTCCCGAAGGACATAAAGAAAATATAAATACTTTTACAGTGCGTGCCACTAAAGATGAGACTTGACACACCACGTGGTTTGACTTGCGCAGTAGACGATTTATGGGTCTCTTTAGCGGTATGAAGTCCGCGCCGCGCCGGGGCGTCATCAGGGCGGCGGAAGGAGCGGCGGGAGGCACGGTCAAGTCTCATCTTTCGTGGCGCGTATTGTACTTTGTTTAGGTTCACATTCAAATGCAGTAAAAAATCGACTCGCCCATAAATGCTCGAATATTCTGACTTCAATGCCAAATGTACTGGAAACTAGATTCTTGGATAATTTCCAAATATTTATTGATTGATTCAGGAATAACGTTGTTTAAAATGTTTACCAAGGTAACCGACATAGCTCAAAGAATCGCCAAACTTAAGGCGACGATAACCGACTTTGAATGATTTAATACTGAAGATGACGTCTAAACGAGTTGTGTTAATGATTTGGAAAAAATATATGTTAAATTAGAACATTTTATTAATAAAATATAATAGAAGTGGATATATTAAGTAACCTGTTCTGCTTAGATATTTGCCACACCAAGCGCTGAGCGCAGACATGCCTGCGCTCAGCACTTGGTGTGGCAACACGCCGTGTTCGAGTTCGCGACAAGTCAATCGTCATCCTGAGGATGCCTCGTTGAGAGGTGAAACACGTGTCGATTTCTTTTAGGGTTTTTTTTTTAAGACTCTTAATAAATAGCTAAGTGGAACAGGTTACTAAATATATCCACTTCTATTGTATTTTATTAATAAAATGTTCTAATTTACATAGAATAACAATTGTTCACAATGGGTTTTATTTTGACAGTTCACCCCACGTCCATTGCGTGCATTATTTACGTTGTTGAGCAGAAGAATTTTTCAATTTGATGTTTGAAAAATTCTATAACATCACGCCTTGTTTCCCCGAATGGTTGGGGAGAGGTGTACCTTATTGTACCCACGTATGTAATAGAGGGCAAGCGTATTGCCATCAATCGGGCACAAATCCAGAGTTAAAAGAAAAAAAGAAAGAAAATACGTTTATTTGCGTATAAAATATGCGTCACATCCACGCAAAACGGCCATCGCTCAGCATAAATGCTGCGACCCCGTGCGAGACAGAGCTCCAGCGCTGATTTTCAGCGACAGCCGGCGCTGACGTGATGACGTCAACCGGTGCAGCATATAGTGAAATAACAAATCAAAAATAAAATAAATAGTTCGAACTGCTACTGAAGATATCTAGGTAAACTCTCAATACTAAAATATTCGATTACAGTCTGCTCTTCTATCTGGTCTGACCCTAAAGGTGATAGTTGACAGTCTTATCTATGCCCCCGCGAACGACCGTATCGGCGTAACACTACTTAACCTATACTAATAAACGACCAATATTTGAATATATAATTGCGGAGAAGAACAAAGACATGGACTAGACAAGCAAGGAACGGAGAATTGGAAGGGGATGGAGGAGGCCTTTGCCAAAGGGCACAGAGAGTCTCAAAACTAAGAAAAAACGTTTTAGTAACAATTGTAGCTGTGACATAAGGCTATAAATAAATACATAAATACTATCATGGCAGCATGGAATAAGTAAGTAGGTACTATACATGGATTAGTATGTATGCGTCTGTCTGAACACGATAAACTCAAAAACTGCCGAACGGATTTTCAAACGGTTTTCACCAATGGATGGAGTGGTTCATGCGGAAGGTTTTAGTGTATAATTAATTAAGGTTTTGTGTAAATTTGCTGCAATTTGACGATCATTGTTGAAGATGTCGGAAAAACTCATGCCGACTGGGAGCTTTATTTACGTGCGCCGCGGAATTCGTATAAGTTACATAAAATGTATGTTCTACAGTATTATTCACCTTAAAAAGTTCAACAAAAAAGTCCGCAATAGCATATGTCTATCTTCTAAGGATGACCCACAATAACCATTTTTATCTTTCAGAATTTGATAAAATTTTCATTGTTATTTCCTCAGCTATTTTGACCGGTATTATATTAATCCTTATCTAATAAACTATGTTACTTAAATTGAGCATTTAATCTATATATATAAAACAAAGTCGTGTTAGTTACACCACTTATAACTCAAGAACGGCTAGACCAATTTTTATGATTTTTGTGTTTTTTGGATTTTCTTCGTCCGGAATAGTATAATAACTATTAAAACATTGGGAAAATTCACGAAAAAGTTTTAGTTTTTCGCCACCGACTTCCGAAATTAATGTTATTTTTCACTTTGTAGTTTGGAAGTCGATTGTATTTTCTTTTTTCACTTTTTTTGTGGGTTGGTTTGTAATTTATCTAAGTTACAATAGCTTAATGTCAACTGCTCAGCACGTTTTACAAAATATAGCTTTTCCCGATGCAGGGACTTTAATTTTTGAGGAGTTCTCCAGGTACTTCACCATCAGCTCCACTGCACCATATGAATTGTGATGAGCATCAATTGCTTACCAACCATATTAAAGTAATCGAATCGCAATATACAAATGAAATATATATTATTGAGTAGTTCCGGTGGCCATTTGTGTCCTTCATCATCAGTTCCACTTTACCAAATGGTGCTTTCCGAGAGCAAATGCACGAGTTACCATAAAAAAAATACCCAAATCGCTATAGGTGTGCCTATAATATTCCTCGATTTCTCCAAGATTCCATCATCAGATCGTGACCAAATAACTAAGGGACCAACTTAAAAGTGTACCCTTTCAAACACAAAAAGAATTTTTCAAATCGGTCCAACCGTCTTCGGGTAATCGGGGAAAACATTCAGACGAACCGAGAACGTCCTCTTTTTTTTGAAGTCAGTTAAAAGTGTGTTACGTAATCTAATTAGCTATAGGGATAAAAGTATTCTATGTATTAAACATACCATCATTATGGCTTTAATTTATAAAGATATCACTCGGGCGAAGCCACTGGCGAAATTTAATTAGATATAATTAGGTTTATTATAATTTTAAAACTGGAAATGGCAATTATGGTATGTAGAATGCTCAGACCAAATAAAAAACCAGGACATAACGCTGTCAACAGTGACGCGAGTCCAGTTTCGTAAACATGTGTGCACAGTGAGGTGTAGTTTGATTGTAGTGTCATTGTAAATGGTTGTGTGTGCGTGTGAGCGTGTATGCACTGAGCGGAGGTGTAGTTTTTGTATCCTTCACTGCAAGGCTCGGAACCGGTTTAAAAAACAACCGGTGAAAACCGGTTTATTTGGGTTTTCGAACTTTTCTTAAGAACGTGAACATTATAAGAACTTTATTTTAACCTTAATTAACCGGTTTATACGACGAGCGGCATGTCGGTAAACGCGTTGCAACTTGTGAGGATGGCGCGCTGAATAAAAACTAATAAAAAAACCGGTTAATATTGCTCTAAGCCGATTAATCCGAAAAAACTAATTTAAAAAATCGGACGAAAAAGCGAACGGGACGTGCGTTGCGTCAAGTACAAAATAACGGGTTGAAAATTTAACCGGTATTCGAGCGTTGCTTCACTGTATTGTTTGCAGCGCTCTGTCTTGCTTTTTTATTTGGTCTGAGGCTAAATTATGGAAGATCAATAATAATCACAGAATACCTCAATCAGTCTAGTGGTTGCAAGTTCCAAGCGTGACTACTGAGAGTAGAGTACAGGCGAACCTCATGTCGCGCAAATGAAAATTAGTTTTTTTTTTTTTTTTTCAACAGAAAATCTTCAGAAAGCATTTACTTGGCCTGAATGTAATATCAAAATAACAGCTTTTTTATGCTATACTTATGAAAGTATATTTTCTTTACTTTTTAAAGAAAATTGTCTATCTGTTTGTTTGTTCCACCTAATCTCCGAAACGGCTGCACCGATTTCGGCGGGAGTTTCACTGGCAGATAGCTGGTGTTATAAGGAGATACATAGGTTAACTTTTACGCTAGAAAAAGGATAAGGCTCCATGCGGGCAAAGCCGCGGCCGGCAGCCATTAGACTTCGCCTGCGTGTAATTAAAAACTAACTGCGCCCCTCGGTTTCACCCGCATAAGTCTCGATCCCGTGGGAATATCGGGATAAAAAGTATCCTATGTCCTAACCCAGGACATGGTCTACCCATGTGCCAAATTTCATCTAAATCCGTTCAGCGGTTTTAGCGTGAAAGCGTAACAAATAAACTCACTTTCGCATTTATTTTATTAAGATGTTTTATTAAGAGTAAGTACGAATTAATTTCCGTACTTATTCCTTTTTACGTTTTCACCAGACTCCATGGCAGTAAAGAACGGATTTATGTTTTTTTACTATTTTAAAGCTAGTTGTAAAGCTCTTCTTAAATAGAGAAGATTTTAAGAAGTATTTAAAGACAGATAAACTTCTTAGATAAAGAAGGCGAGGTAATAAATTGGGTTTTTTGTTGTAAACTTTACTTTTATCACTATATTATTAACTATAAACAATCTAATAATATAATAATAAAAATTTAGAATTCATTTACGATGTCGGGTTCAACTATTTACTGTTTTAATATACATTTATGAAGTACCTACTTCGAGAGCGTCTGTTATTTATACAAAACTCAAGATTGTTTATTCAAAATGCTTACAATTTACATCTAGAGCTTATAATAAACTAAACTTACCTAAATTCTGTGAATCAAAATACAGGAATCAATCAATATACACACTAAAACACTTCGAAATAGATTTTATCACAATGAACGCGAAATTTTTAAAATTAGTGCCATGTTCTGGATGTGTGTAACCTTTTTCGTGAACTATTGTTTTATTTTAGATAAAGAACACTATTTTCGTTTACTGGAAGTGTTGATTTTGTTTTGGAATCACCGGGACGCGTGTATTAAATCTGTGCTATAATTATCGACTGAATTCAGAACCTCTACTGAAATCAGAGTTGCTAGATCAAATTTAAAAAAAAATTAAGGGAGATTTTGTTGCCTAGTATTTGAAAATTTGGAAGAAAAATCTTTTATATCGTACAAAAACATTTAAACTTTGTTCAATAAATTATTATTACTGTTGATATTAAAGCCTGTTTCAACATCACTCTGAGGTAAAAATAAATATTTATACTAAATAGCTGTCTTCGTAAACGAACTAAGAGCGTTCCATCGCAGCGCATTAATATCTTCAGCGTAACTTATTACCCTCTTTCGTAGATACGTTAAAGTAGCCCGCGAAATTTAAATTTTCTGTCGTTTTTTGCAATGTGCACATCATTGTAAGGTTATATGTTGATCAAAATAAGATTTGCGGCCGGATCAAATACTTATTAAAATTTATTTCATTAAAATTATCAATACAACTCTCTAAATTCATATTACCCTATTGAAGACTATTTCATGAAATCATGATGTTTAAGACCACTGAGGTTAAAAACTGAAAGCTCATAACAGGTGGCAGCACAGTTGTACGTCTTTAAACCGCCATTGTTGTGTTTATGTTTACTTTTGTGTCGATCACAAATTATACGAAAACTAGATATATGAGACTTGGAGTGTAGCACTATAAAAAGACGAGCTAAGGACAGGGGAAGCGGTTACCACTAGTAAAAAAGTAGCTTTAGTGGTAAAGTCAATAACGTAGAATTTGAGACGAATAAACGAAACCGCTACTATGTCGGACAAGTGCTGTGTGATTATCGAAATTATTTCATCAAAATTAGGTATTTGAGAAAGAAAGCCAGCATATATTTCGTTGAGCCTCCAACTACCTACTGATTTAACTGAAATGTCGACATCAGCTACCTATTAAGTCTGCCGTGTCCTCGCATTGGAACAAGAGGCATGATTACTTTGAAAATGCTCAATATGATCTCAAGTTATGTGAATAATTACTATTCACATATAAATTGAGATCATATTGAGCATTTATTTGTAAGTAAAAAAAAAAATATTTTTAAGACGTTTTGCCTACAATAATTATGTTGTCTTCTCTTAATCTTATAAGTAGACAAATAATTAAAATCCTTTAATAAAATTTACCATGTTTTATTTCTTATAAATATACAACATTTCCTTTACTTAATACTATTCAAATGTTAGTTCAACTATATTGGGTACAAAAATATTTATACCCTAATATTTCTACAATATCCAAGTTTAATTTTTTTATTGTATATCTAGACGGTTCTTTTTTTAATCTGTCAAATCCTGAGGACCTATGGATTAATACAAAAAAATAAGCATGCATCAATGTCATGAAATAACGGAGTTACAGCTATTTAAAGTTGACAAAAACGCTTAATCGTTCATTTATTGGTGCCAGTACCAGTACCCTACTAAGCTACGACCAAAATCAGTTAAAATTTAACCGATATATTGAACTTCGCGGGCTACCATACCTACCTAGCGCATTAATCTTAATTAAGGGGTTATAAAACAAAACAACATGTTGTTAATTTGTAAAAAAAATGTTAATTAAAAAAAAAATATAAACTTCATAATTTTTATTTATAATATATTTATTTTTAATTTTAAGTTTCAATAATATGTCACAATATAAACATACTATCTACGTAATCAGCCTATAATGTTAATGCTGGGACGCAGGGCTTCTCTTAGTCAGAGGGAGTGTGCCGAAATTCACAATGCGGGCCCAGTCACAAAGTACATTGGTCCAGTGCAGGTTGGTAGATGTCACAAGTCTTAAAATTTTTGGTGCTCTAACATGCTGGTTTCTTCATGATGTTTCCATTCACTGTTTTGAGAGCAGTGGTGATGAAATAATTTACACAAAGTCCCTGATTGGGTTCGACCCCACAACGTACAACTCGTCGCGGCCGTTACCACTGAGACATCATTGCTCAATTATTTAATAATTATGATTAATATTATACATATAGATAAGTAGTATATTATGCCCACTAAGATATCACAGCACAATGGTTCCAATGTCAAACCTCGAAAAAAAAAAACGCAGCCTTTTCCGAACTAGTGGGACTTAAAGCTCGTCACACTGAGGCGAATCCCGCGCGGGATGAGGGATGATTTTAATGATTAAAAACTCATGTGGCTATTCACGCCGGTTTGAACACGTCCATACAAGTTAGTTGACACAATCGGCGCGAGCGAATTTCGTCCCGCATCCTGCGCAGTATACGCCTCAGTTTGACCAGAACTTCCATTAATGAACTCAGCCAGGCACTGGCTGTGTCAAGAACAAGTTACATTGATTGAACTCAAGTTGTCTAATACTGAATTCTAGTTATAAAATATATTGTGTTCAAATGCCTGTGTTCTTGCACCTACCTATTATTCAAATCCAAACATTCAAACTTACAAACATTAACAATTATTTTATAATCTTTATCTTCAAATTCTAAAATTCTATAAGGCTCATATAATTTCAAAACAGATTCGGCTGTAACATTATTATTTACATATAAACTATTAATAAAAATAAGATATTTTTCATTTTTCACATCAATCACATCAAGTAAATAGCATCCATATTTAAAATCTATTTTTTTAATTAAGAAAACAATATGTTCCCCTTTCGGAATGACAAAGTTTGAAGTTCCCGCTAAAAATCTTTCATGTTGCCATAGAGAAATATGAGCATTTTGTTTTTTTAACAGCACATTCAACCTATATGCTAGCCCTCCTTTTTTATATTTCACCTTCTTATTTTTCTCAAAGTAGGTTGAGGTGTCCGAGTTACTAGTACTGTCTTGTTTGGATATGTTCTGTATGATAGAAATTGAAGCTGTTTGAGTTCTACAGCTTAAAATATCGATAGTTTCATTTTTTAAACTATCTTCCGGAGTGGGTGTGTCACTAATATTCTGTGAAGTATTTTCTGAGCTAAAATGGCTGTCAAAGTAATTCTTTACACTGTTCATTAGTTTTCGTTTTGCTTTTATTGAAGAACTACTCTCATCTGATTTTATTGAGATCAGTAAATCTAATTCATCATCAGCATTACAAACTTCTGAGCTAAGATTGTTTGATTCTATTTCATTTCTCCTAGTGTTTAAATTGTCAACTTTTGATGCATGATTCTTGTGTCTGACTGGGGTTTTAAAATTAGACTCAAGTATTCTTTCTGTATTGTCAAAGCCATTATCTTCTCTCGATGTTTTTTGTTCCGTGTAAGCCAGTTTTTTTCTCACTTTCCTTGAATAATTAGGCGATGCATTTTTTGACATCAAAATAGGACTCTTTTGTTGTAAACTTTTCATTGACATAGATAATACGGGAGAAGAGCATTTGCTTGGCGGGAATCTAGATGAAGTAAGTATTGGGGATGTGGGAGTGTCGATATATTTCGTCATTAAAATCGGCGATTTTTCTCTGTAGATAACGCTTTTATGGTCTCTGGAAGCATCTATGATCGTGATATCCAAGTTAGATATGTTCTTAAGCGTTTTTTTCTTACGTTTTCGTTTCCGGCTCAGACTTTTGCTATTGTTGCACAATTTGTCATTGTACGATGTATTTTCATAATCGCTAGATGAACTCGATGACCACTTGATATCTTCACTGTTATCTTGTGAGTTCAACAAACTAAATTTTTCCCGAAAAACGTTTACTTTGTGTTTTTGCATGATTTAAAATTTGGTAAACAATGACCTAATCGAATCAGACTGAATGATAAAACTGACAATGACAAATTGACAACTCAACTGACGTTGACGCGAGGAACTGAGCAAATATTTTTTTTTAATAAATAGAGTTTCAGTTGTCACATAAGTCTGTCTAAAGTCCGCGCCACCACTGAAGTCTTTGACGTGGCGCTAGTGTCATCAAATTGCATTTAAAAAAATGTAGTTACACAATTTTTCGTCGCACATCAGCGCCGATTCTACCTATGCGATCGAAGCAAGTTCAAAAATTTTAGTACCCCTATCGGTAAGATTTTCTTTTAACCAATTAAGTTATAAGAGTTCCTTTGTCGAAAACGCGAAAAAGTTCGGAAATAAGAGAATGTAGAATGTAAGAGCGAGCGACGAACTTAAAAATAGCACCATAAGTTAATATTTGTTTTTTTAGCGGAGCTCTGGAAACGGAGATCGGTCTTGAAGTCCAGAGCGATCTCACGCACAAGACGCTGGAACGGAAGCTTGCGGATCAGCAGTTCGGTACTCTTCTGGTAGCGACGAATTTCACGGAGGGCCACAGTGCCGGGCCTGTAGCGATGGGGCTTCTTAACGCCACCGGTGGCCGGCGCGCTCTTGCGCGCAGCCTTAGTGGCGAGCTGTTTCCTCGGCGCCTTACCACCGGTGGATTTACGAGCGGTCTGCTTAGTACGCGCCATCGTAAACACGGAACGAGAGATAAAATATAATCAATCAACTGAGATACACGCAAATACTAACTATAGATACACGCAACGGACGCGCGCGGACCAGTACACTTCGAACGTACGAGAGAGAATAGAACCGTCTCATTTTTTTTTATTTTTTTATTTCTGTTGGGCATCTCGTAGCTGACCTCTGAGGTCATGACTACTTAACCGGTCAATCCTGTGGTTGCCTTAAGCTGCTACACTCAAAGCCTCCAGCCAGGGGCATACAAAACTAAGCTAAAAAGCTAGGTGAACGCTCGCTAAGGGCACCCCCTGTGGGGTACGAGCCTCGGCTTAGGGCGTCACCGGAGGGAGGACATCAAAGATGGGACGGGCTGGATCAAGGTTTTGATCATTATTATTAATCGGGGAATTTAAAGCTACGTGCACAGCCGAAACCACTGCTGGCACCTCGTTATCGAGCAAGGGTCGGGGAGGAGTATCATTTACTCGGGGGCGCGGGCGCGATCGCAAAGGACCTCGACGGCGGGGTCGGATAAAACCGTCTCAGCTCGAGTCCTACTTTTTATAGTAAATCATGTAAGCGGGCAGGAGCGCGCGCGCCCTCTTTAGTACAACGATGAAATTAAAATTGTTATAAAATAAAGCATGAATGTAATAATATATACGTCTATCTTAAGCATAATTATTGTGTTTTTGTTTTATTAATTTAATTATTATAGAGAAAAAAGAAAAAAAAATTCCAGTCTGTCAAACTGTAGATAAATAAAGAGCAAAACAAGCCCCCCAACCAACTACAAACATGGGATATGATTAAAATGTATTTACCGGGACCTGGGGGCCCTCAGTGTTCCCCTCCATAGTCCGCCAGCACAGTATAGCACGCTAAGCTTAAAAAAAAGTCATTATAATTACATTATCGTTTATTTCAATTCTAATTAACATTAAGATGTACTTTGTCATTAGTTGAATTGTAATGCAGAGAAGAAATATATAATATGTCGATTCTCATTGATACATTACCGATAGGTATCAGAAAAAATACCGAAATGTATCATACGGGACCGGGCGGCGCGTAGCGCAATATTATCTTTTTAAAGGGATGTCATCATCATTACCTCCTGGTCCTGCCCTCGCCTGAATTTACTAAGGATTCGCAGTACTAGCCCGCGAAATTCAATTTTCTTAGATTTTTGCAATTTGCAGGTCAGTGTCAGTTGAGCGCCACTGCAGATCCACCTCAAGTAGTGGTCGGCGCAGCGCGACTTTTGTTCCATAGACCTACCACCAACTAGCCGAAATAAAAAACTTGAAGACTTCGCTTCATTCTTAGCCATTATTTTTCAAGCACATCGACCAATGTCTTTGATCCGTCTGTTTTCTCATAAGGCGTTTTTATTTAACCTTCGTAGGACAGATAGGAATCTTTTTTCACTGTGTACCAATTTCCGTACAATAGGCATCCTTCATGAATAAATTAACTAAGCGCATTCCTCTTAATATAATCAAGGAAATTAAGCTTTATTTGAATGGCATCTTCCTCTGGTTCATAGGGCAATGTTTGTAACGGAATAAAATGGTCCTGATTCTCAAGTCTCCAAGAACCCTGACACACTATTCCTCCATCCACATATGTGTCAACTGAGCCCGGAGGACAATAAATATCTTTTGACGAGTCACTTTTCATCAAAAAGTTATGTAAGAGCAGACAACTGCGTATAATAATGGCAGATTTGGCTGGCTCCAAAATAATAGGTTTGAGTAAAACTTTAAAAACGGCTGAAAGAACACCAAAGGCATTATCAACTGCGGAGTGAGATTGAGCGACCAATTGATTGTAAATACTTTCATGGGAGCTGGAATCATGGTGTCCAGGGAACGGATTCATGATGTGTCTCTCGAGAGGAAACGCTCCATCTGTTACAAAGACGTAAGGCATATTGTTAGTATCACCAGGCAGTGGTGTGTACGGAGGTAAATTTAGATTTTCAGTATTAATATTCAGCCACAAATCGCTTTCATTGAACACTTTGTTGTCCATATTTTGGCTCTGCATAACGTCAGCGTACATGAAATTGTAATCGCTATCTACTAGGGTAAGTAGGACCATGCTAAAGCTTCCCAAGTAGTTCATATCTTCAGGTCCTGTGTGCGATGGAGCCCATATAGAGACATGTTTTCCATCCAGTGCCCCGAGGCAATGAGGGAAACCAAATCCTTGGGCTTTGTCCAGCCATTCTTCAGGACATGTTGGTGTCTGAAAAGATGAATTAGAATTTTTGTTATAATTTCACAGTTTTATGTAAAATTTGCATAGGTACAATTTGAATTCTAGTTTAAAAGGGTTCACGTTGCGCCGTCGCGTTGTGCCGTCGCGTAGCGTCGTGTCTGCGGGAGCCTCATGAACTTGTTGCATGCATTTTATAACTTTTACTTATCATTTACACTAATTTTAATTATCAGAAGCAGCACGCGTAGCATGACCACAATAGAAGCGGGTTTTGTCGACTAAGCATGCTGTAATTTTGTCTACTCTTCCGTCGACAAAATCCGTAGAAAACCCGTTTCTATGGTCGTCATGCTACGCGTGCTGTGATGTAATTTTTAAATGTTGCGTATGTCTGTTATTGAAGCAAATATTAGTCCTAGTCCGATGAAGTGCTGCATGTCCGTGTTTGTGTTTGTCGTCTACCTGTCATACATACGTATAACTGCCATATAAATAAAATAAAAAATGGTATAAGTTTAATTAGTTGTAGACAGAAACTACAGAACGCCACCTGCTACGACCCTTATATACTCCTTTTGCTTCGTTTACGTTCATACAGTATCTGCCTACCCCAATGGAAAGAAGGCGTGTGTGTTTGCACTGTAGTTGTACTGTTAGAACGAATTTGGCTTCACCCATATATTTGAAGCAGTTCAGGATATGAGTAAAACCACAGGCTAAAAAACAACAAGCATACCTACAGGAAAGTTAATTACCTCAGCACGAGGAGCATGACAACCATAGAAACGGGTTGTCTACAGATTTTGTCGACGGAAGAATAGACAAAATGACAGATAAACAATCACAATTTGTCATTTTGTCTAATCTTCCGTCGACAAAATCCGTAGAAAACCCGTTTCTATGATTGTTATGCTACGCATGCTGATTGTGATTGTTTATATCATGTTGTCTATTCTTCTGTCGACAAAACCCGTTTTTATTGTGATCGTGCTAAGAGTAGTTACGCACTACGTCCGATCCGAATCAGAATTCAAGACCTGAGTTCAATCCGAATTGGTAATGTTCTAAATTTGGACGGATAAAGTTCGGATCTAGTGCGCAACCCCTCATACAAATAGTACTATGGCTACTTCGGACCGATATTTCTCAGATTCGGATCCGACGTAGTGCGTAACCGCTCTAAGCGTGTAGATACCTGGATTGATTACTACTTGAAGCTTAAAACTAAACAGTTTCATTGTGTTATGTGTATGTGCACACAAACATGATCCAGGTGCTCGTTTGATTGATCTTTCCATGCATGAAAGCTATTGTAAAACGTTTAAAAAACTCACCCTAATCAAGTCTTCGAAAATGACAATAAAAGCTCTGCAGACTTCCGGTATGATCCTCGACACCAACGAACGAGAAATCTTGAAAAACTGATGTAAAGTGGAGTAGCTGTCTCCTGTTGCAAGAAACCTTAAAGTGACCGCAAGCCGGATCTTTGCCGGTATCGAATCCCTGCAATGCGTGTCCTGTTTTTTAATAATGGGGGATATTTTCTGCAGTAAGTACTCAAAGTCGCTTGATGACATGTGAACGAAGTATTCACCCGTTAGCTCTGTTAGAAGCTCAACGAGACGGTTGTCGAGGCTCGACCTGGAAACAATATACAAAATGTTCAATGAACTGATTTTTTTATTAAACGACTTCGAAGGAGGAGGTTCTCAAATTCGACTGTAAATTTTTTTTTTTTTGATTGTGGTTCGCGATTACTCCACTAATTATGAATTGATTTTGATGATTCTTTTTTTGTTTGGTAGTTCATACTTCAGAGGTCCCATAGACATTTTATTAACTATGCTTGGGTACTTTTTGAGTTAGCTTCAATAATACGTATTTTTTTCATTTAGTCTATATGGATGATGTAATGATGTTTTAAGAAATTCCTGTCATTGTTATTTACATAGCAGGTAGTGGTATTCGAATTTGTGTGGGGTAGGTACCACAACTAAAAAGGGGAAAAAAGAACGACTTCTAAAAAAAACACTACATAATGAAAAACAATTTTCGGCAAAAAACGAAAATACTAAACCATAGACACCGACTTCGGAAAATAAAGTTATCTTTCACTTTGTAGTGTTTTTTTTTCGGAAGTCTGTTGTTTTTTTACTATTTTTATTAAATACTGTCTATACATATAATTATGTCTATTTTTCCGTCCTAAAACCCGTTTCTACGGTGGTCATGCTACGCGTGCTGGTAGTGCCAGAGATTAGCGCGTACTAAACAAACTCTTCAGCTTTATTATATTGTGGCGGCATCTACATCGCTACATGCGAACTACACATCAAAGAGCTGACGTCACACAAATCCTGCATCGCGCAATTAGAGTTCACCGAGCGAACGACATATATTATGACTATCCGACATCAATCGTTGAGTGGTTGCCCGCCGCACACAGCACCCGTGGTCGGAGGATCCTCCCTTTTCTATAGAGGATGAGTGAATGCCTCTAAATTGATGACCTCGAGTATGAACGTCAACGCAGCCTTTACACAACTACTTCAGCGTGACATCATTATCATCTCTCCTGCACCGTGTTTCTCATACCTCTAAAATATTGTTATAGTAGGTACCATAGACATATAATAAGTATGAACTGGAAATACCTACAAAAAAAGGTGCATACCTACAACTCAAAATGTCTCTTAAAATGGCTGCTAATGCTAGGGTTGTGTCATTCAGGGAACATAGTGTTACTATTTCGAGTATCGACACTAGTACGTAATAGTATTACGAATCTTACTAGATATCACGGATCAATCATATTAAAAAAATTATTAGCTATAGTCCGTTGTAACAGAAAAAACGAGTATTGACAATTTATCACTTCCCAAACAATTTTCCGCATAATTGTAATTTCATTTACAGAATTATTACTTAGCAAATAAAGTTTTCACAAATATTTGTAACGCAAACCTTATGTTTGGCAAGTGAACGTTTAAACAAAGCCAAATATTTAGTATCGAGCGAGCATGCAAGTCTTATGCCTGTTTTCACCTTCACTAAGTGACACTTAAATGAATCCCTAATAAAAGTTCACTGTTGGATTTTCAACGGTAGACTCAGCGCTGAGAGTTGAAAATCCAACAGTGCAGTTTTATTTAGGTATTCATTTAAGTGTCACTTAGCTGTCGGTAAAAACGGGCATAAGTGAATTAAATTTTTAACAATTTTATCATAAATGAACATTCGGAATAATACACATCCTTACATATTATAAAACAAAGTCCACCGCCGCGTCTGTCTGTTTTTCTGTCTGTCTGAACGCGAAAAACTCAAAAACTACTAAACGGATTTTCAATCAATTTTCACTAATGGACGGAGTGATTCATGCGGAAGGTTTTAGTGTATAATTCATTAAGGTTTTGTGTAAACTGGCTGAAATTTGGCGATTATTGTTGAAGATGTCGGAAAAAATCATGCGGACTGGGAACTTTATTAGCGTGCGCCGCGGAAATCATAAAAGTTAAATAAAATGTATGTTCTACAGTATTGTTCATCTTAAAAAGTTCAACAAAAAAATCGTATACACATCATAAAACTCTGTGGAACGGTCTCTCGGTGCTATGAACCAAAGAGTACAGTTTGCTGTAAACCACGGGCCGGACCTAGCAATATCATTTCAGCGCAGCGAAGGAACTAGTATCAGAAACTATTACGGCAACGGTACAACACTATTCCACCATGACATATCATTGTAAACAAACGAATGAAATTATGAAATAATAAAAAGGTCTGTTGGACGGAAATAAACCCATATATTAAAATTTAAGCCGTATTTAATGATCGCCTAGCAATTTTTTCATCGAAAGTTTATCACTTTATGTACTACTAGCTGTGCCCGCGACTTCGTTCGCGTGGAATAGTGACTTTTCGGGCAGCATATTTTGAATTACATATACCGTCGTTTGGGTAGCTAAACATTTACTTTACAGTAATGCTTCTCTGTATACGATATTTGAAGTATGGCCATCGGGGATGAAAGCATACAGGCTCCTAGGATTGCTAACCCGTGACAGAGCCACATATAACTGACCGTGCGAGAAACAGCTGATACTTAGATCTACACCCACAACTTTCAGCGTCTGACCTTGGGCTTTATTAATTGTCATCGCAAAACATAGGCTGACTGGAAACTGGACTCGTTTAAAACTAAATGGAAAATTGTTTGGAATGAGAGGAATCCGAGGAATGAAAACACTTTCACCTTTTCCACACCCTGTTAAAATCTCTGCTTCTATCAGATTTCGTTGTAAATTGGTCACTTTTAGCCTGGTGCCATTGCATAGTTTTGGGGGGCTTAAATTTCTAAGAAGCATTATGGGTACGCCTACTTTTAATTTTATTTTATGTGCTGGTAGTCCAGCAGCACTGAGGGATTCTAAAAATTCTACTGGGTAGCTTGTAGATTCTTCTTCTTCCATGACTCTGTTAATGGAGATATACTCAACATAATCCCCCGGAACATAGCTCAAAATTTCAGCGTTTATTGTTGCTGCTTGGTCGTTTCGTGGCGTCAAAATAGCTCTTTCGCAAAGCCAGGAATTTTCGCAAGTTGGTATTTGCGTTGCGTTTCCATACACAGATGATATGAGGTCTCGCATTGATGAAACTATGTTGCATAGGTTTTCATTAAGAACAACTTTTCCTTGTTCCTGCGGATACACACCGTTACCAATCTCAAGTAGCAAATCTGAAAATTCTTGAACATTTTCGTTGCCTCCAATTTGCGCACGCATATTTAATGTCAAATGCAAAGGGATAATGTAATGCCACAGTCGAGAACTCTTTAGGCAGGCTCTAACTTCATCAGCCCTTGTTCCACGTGGTATTACAGGGAGAGTCTGACGAAAATCGCCACAAAAAAGCATAGTAATGCCACCCATGGGTTGATCATTTTGCTTGACATCACGCAACGTTCTGTCTACTGCTTCTACTGCTTTTCGATTGGCCATTGTGGACTCATCCCATATAATAAGGCTACAATCACGAAGAACCTTAGCTTTATCGCTGTTTCTTGAAATATTACAAACAGGGCTTTCTGTGCGGTCTAAATCGATCGGAATTTTGAACATTGTATGAGCAGTTTTCCCACCTGGCAACAATGTGGCTGCTATGCCTGATGAAGCGACAGCAAGCGCGATTTTACCTTGGCTTCGTACCTTCGCCAAAATAACTTTCGTAAGAAATGTTTTACCCGTTCCACCGGGTGCATCTACGAATAGCATTTCTCCCAAAGTACTATCAACGCTGCGGCACACCCGATCAAATATCAAACGCTGTTCATCAGTTAGCCTCGAGACATCAGTTTGTAAAGTTTCGGCCAGGTCAATTGGATCATAGTTGGTTTCCATTGCGTAATCTCTATTAATACGTTCACCGTCAAATGATGCCTCCGGCATGCCATATTGAGAAATAGGATTACCCCCAATAGATGTAACTACATCTTGAATAGCCAACAAACAACGATTCAATTGACTTTCACGTAATCTCTCCTCAACTGGGTTGTTATCATTAAGTTGTACGTGCCTAAAAAAATCCTCAGCCAATTTGTTCTGATACTTATACCACAACTGTGCAGCGTCAGAAAGTGCACAAAACACCAGCATGACTGCAAACAAATGTCGCAACCGATGAGGACTTTCGCTAATACTTGCTTCTGACAAAGCATCATCCCAATGTTGATCCCCATCCAGCAAGTGACGTGCCCGGCAAGCGGCTTGGTATTTAAGGTGTACGATATTGTCAACCTTTCGGAGATCGGCAAAAGAAGTAGGCCCTCGGACAACGTGCAGCAGTAGGCGCAGGTAAAAGCATTCGGAGTTATTTGGATGAACCGTATAAACCCTACCAATGACATGATCTTTAAAAATACCTGGTTCACCTACTACAGCTGTTCCACGTCTTCTGCGGTTAAAAATACCCTGTTGTTTATTATAGGTATAATACGATGGAACTTCGTTGTATAAGAGTGTCTTAGCAAATGCATCTGTTTCGCAAAGATTAAAGAAAGCGAGCAGAGTGGTTCGTCTTGGGTTGTCTAAACGCTCCGTTACATTATCAGGGTTGAAGTATATTCTTTGTCCACCTTCAAGATGAACGTCAAGGTGGATGACGGGTGGATATCTCTCGTGGATCGAAAAACTTAAAATACGCCAAACTGCCTCAGAGGAGCTTATATACCGGCCCGACTGAAACCTTGTAACTTCATCGTTATCATTATTAGCGAACCCCACAGTTGCTTGGTCAGAGCCCTTATTCACATATTTACAAATATATTTGATGGATTCAACACTGTTACATGCCTCGACATTGATGTGAGCTTGAAAGGTTCGTGATAGTACCGGTGAATAAGGTACCACCCATCTATTATCAACATCTATTTCCTGGCCATGTAATCTTATTTTAGCTGTGAAACCACCTTGTTGTGGTGACTTTCGACGGTATAATGGATACCCATTTTCTCCTGATATCGTTTGTTCTGAAAGGGCCCGAGGGTATCTTTTAGAGCAACGACCTTCTTGCATACAGGGAGAATTTCTGTTTAACGTGCCGCATGGTCCGTGAATCATATGAGTCTTAATAATATCGAATAACACGGGATCTTGGGTCTTATCGGGAAATTCAGCACTTATAACAGTATCGATAGAATCAGGTCTAAGTTTTTCTTCTAACCACAGCAGAATGTGGGCATGTGGCAAGCCCCGTTTCTGCCACTCAACGCTGTACATAAAACACACTGATGGTCCGAAAACCTTTTCTTTTGTTATTAGGTCAATCATCAGCTTGAGTTTAAGGTGAAACACTCGGGCTATTATGTCGTGCCGATCATGTGGCGCCTGGCCGGCAAAAAGCCCTTCTGAAATTTCATTCCACTTTGGGTTAGTGGTAAAAGTGATAAAAAGGTCAGGTCGACCGTACTTACGAACATAGCAAAAGGCGTCTTGAGTACGCTCGTGCATGTAACGTGGACCTCCTATAAAGCTTGACGGTAAAATAACTAATCGTCCCATGTTTTCCACGTTATTATCTTGCTGCATTGCGTCTCGCAGATGCACATAATCCTCAGAACGTAATCGTGTCTGGTTAGTGCGTATATAAATTAACCTCTCTGTCTCTATTTTTGCGTACATATCTACGATGAATTGGCTAAATAATCCTCGAAATCGTTGCAAATAATTAAAACAATTCCGTCTAATTTGTATCTGGTAAGAATAAAACTGTAGGGCTGATATTTTTTTATTGTAATTTGTTATTCTAGTCCTTGGATTAACGTGATAGAGTCCGAAATTGTACCCATCCTCACCATGGAAGTATATCAATGGATATTGCAGAGCGTCATAAGCTCGATGTGTTTCGTAAATACGTTGTAAGCGATCATCATGAGTACGTAATACTATATCACGTCTGTCACATTCCTGATCGACTAAGATTACTGCAACTTCGTCTGCAACAGGAGCATTGTACCTTCCACGATGTTCTTCCACAGGACGTCTATCAGCCTTAATTATAACTTTATAATTGTTATTTTGGCCTTGTGGGATGGAATCTATTGCAGCTTTGAAACTTCTGACATACGGATTTACTTGATGTAACATATTTTGAAGTTGAGATATAAGGTCGATGTTCAATCGAGGAAAGTTATCATGTCGCATATGAGCTTGTTCATTGTAATTTGATACAAAATAAATTTGAAGAAATTTAGGCTCATTTTGTGGAAGCAAAGATCCAATAAGGTGATAAACCTGGCCCTTTTTTTTTTTTTTTTGAGGGTGGGAAATCATCAAATAACTTCTCCCGCTCTGGGCGGAGCGGGAGGGCGTGTCAGACTCTTACTGACTAAAACCCACCCGTGTTCCTTCGGTTGCCCTGTCGCCGGGGGCCACGATCTCCCTTTCGGTTTTCTTCGCAACCCCGGCAGGCATCGGCCCTAGTGGACCCCTTCAATTCTGCTGACATCTCTTTGAGGCGCGCGTGGAACACAACGCGCCGTCGACCCGGGCCTGGTCCTTATCGGACGGTGAGCCACCCATTGCTCACCGCCCGCAAGCCCGCGCCTACGGTGGCCGGAAATCGCCCCGCGATTCCCGACGCCCTGGGCGTCTCCTCCTGCGGCGGTTAGGGGCGTGAGGGCGCGAAATTTGCCTCTCCCTCACGCGTTCCGCCTCCTCCTTTGCGAGCATTACCGCTTCGCAGAAGGAGGTGACGGCCTCCCATTTCCTCTCGCTTCGTACCATGGCCTGAACCAGGGCCGGACGCGAGAGATCACCGCCGCCGATCGCCTCCACGAGGACACGGCGATGCTCCGCCCAAGCTGGGCAGACCTCCACCGTATGCTCCACCGTGTCCTCCGGGCGATCCACACAATGGTGACACCCGGGCGTTTCCTCCCGCCTTATCCTGTGCAGGAACCTCCCGAAACAATAAACCTGGCCCTGCACCTTAAAAGTCGGCATGAAAGGGCCCTCTGTGATTTGTTTGGCCCCAAAAGATGTCATTTGGAATGCACTATTATATAAACGGCTATTGTCTAAAAAATGTTTTGACTGAGGATGTTCCCCATTTAGTAAAGCTTTTATAAAGTCTGGAGGCTCACGGAAACTTTCAATGAGCACTTTGCCACCTGAACAGCATATGCCATTTGGTTCTTTTTGCCATTTTAAGGCATCACAAAATTGACAACATACCACCATACCTCCTATAATGGCGAATTCAGAGTAATCAATTCTGGGCGAATATGAATAACCTGATTTCTCTTTGTTCGCCCATGGAAGGATTTCAATCTCCGCTCCACTTTCTGGATCTTCTATCGATCTTGACACCATTCTATTGATTGTATGCGCAACTCGATCAGCATTCAGCCGTGACTGGCGTTCGTCTGCAGTTTCTTCTTGCCGAAATTCCCTTACTCGTGCTCTCTCAGCTAATAAATAATTTTCCTCGCTCTGACGGGTTTGCTCATAGTTTTCTCTAGCTGTTTGTAATCTTTGTCGATATTCATCATCATTTTCAAGAAGTCTATTATTGTTGTGTCGCTCTCGATCAGCTGTTAATCGAGATTCACGATCGAAACTACTTTCCAGCTCTCTAGACCGCAAAGTTCGTGCTCTTTGAGAGCTCAAACGAATTTCCCTATCAGTGAATGTCTCAGACTCACGCGATAGTGCATGAGCTTCACGATCAGCAGTGAGACGTATTTCTCGTTCTTCCTGTGTTTCCTGAGACCGAGCATTTGCTGTCCGAACTCTCTGAGAACTCAGACGAATTTCCCTATCAGTGAAAGTCTCAGACTGACGCGAAAGTGCATGAGCTTCACGATCGGCAGTGAGACGTATTTCCCGTTCGTCCTGTGTCTCCTGGGATCGAGCATTTGTTGTCCGTACTCTCTGGGAGCTCAGGCGGGTTTCCCTGTCAGTAAAAGTCTCAGACTCACGCGATAGCGCGTGAGCTTCGCGATCGACAGATAAACGTGCCTTTCGTTGTTCCCCGTTTTCCCTATTTCGAGTTGTCATCATTCGAGAACGATTTGAACTCAGTCGAGATTCTCGCTGAGTTAAAGTTTCTGCAGCACGAAACCTAGCCTGATGTTCCCGAGTTGCAGAGAGCCTTGCCTCACAACTTTCCTCAGATTCCTGCGATCGAACTAATCTCATCCTTTTAGCATTTCTGCTACATTGGGAGAGGTTGGATCTTTTTCGAGGCATTCTTATAATAAAATAGTACTTATTACTTAACACACAGTTATTTAGTAAACACGTACTATCGTAAACAATTAAATTATAAATACTTACAGATACAGTCTAAAATTATCACAGTTTAAGTAATAAGTGTTAAGACGTGTAAACCAAACGTACTAACTTTATAAAACAAAAGAACTGCTAGAAAAATTAATTACAAACCTGAGGTAATGAACTTATACTTAATAAAGAAAATCAAGAAAAGAAATGCCTAACCTTATACCAAATACTTATAATATTTATATACAAAACCTAAATACAAATTAAGATAAGTATACCAAAAATCAATAAAAGAAATGCCTAATCTATAACAAATGCTTCCAATATTTATTTACAAACCCTAAATAAAAATTAAGTAAATACCTAAAAATCAAGGAAAGAACCGCCTAACCTATACCAAATACTTACAATATTTATTTACAAAATTTTAAAGAAAAATAAGAAAAAGAACCTAACCTACAAACCCTAAAATATAAATAAATGAAATATGCAAACAGTCAGTATTCAAGTAATTCGCAATAATCGAATACAACTATTCGCCTATACTCTCCCAGGATACGTGCGTTCGCTACGAATAACTGAATCCTTATGGCAGCGGCGCATTTTTTTTTTTTTTTTTTTGAAACGTGCATCTCGCAGTTTTGACCACTAAGGTCTTGGCTGCTTAACCGGACTTTCCTGTGGGTGCCTTAAGCTGCTACACTCAAAGCCTCCAGCCAGGGGCAAAAAACTAAACTAAATTAAAACTAGGCGAACGCTCGCTAAGGGCACCCCCTGTGGGGTACGAGCCTCGGCTTAGGGCGTCGCTGAGGGGAGGACAGCAAGAAGGGACAGGCTGGATCAAAATTGGTTTAAATCATGATTATTATGCGGGGTAGTTTAAAGCTACGTGCTCAGCGGCAACAACTTGCTAGCACCTCGTTTTCGAGCAAGGGTCGGGGAGGTGCAGCGGCGCAGCTCTCAGCGCGCTTTATATAGCCACGGACGCTCAGGCGCGAGGCGTGTAGTACGTACTCTGTACGTTAAAAATGTTCGCCGTGATTCTTTAAATTGACATAACTTTTTTATTTATGAACCGATTGACATGAAATAAACACTAAATGTTAAGTGAAGCTTACTACAATATATTAGTGAAAACCGTATCTAAATCGAATAAGCCGTTTCTGATATTAGCGTGCACAAACACACAGACAAACAGACAAACAGACAAAAAAAATAATAATATCAATTTCGGGTTCGGCATCGATATAATAACAACCCCTGCAATTTTTTTTTTATATATTTCCATTGTACAGACACCACTTTTCTACAATTTTATTATATGTATAGATTGCATGAAAACCGGCTACTAACCTGTGCAAAGTCAATTGAGGTTGATTTTCCTTCTTTCTTGCACCACACTTCACAATACAACACACAGGCATGTTGAATTGGTGTTTTCCAACGTATATATGTAGTTTTAAAGGAAAACTCCTCGTATTTTTCTCACAAATCTCAATAAAACAAAAAGTAAACAACCACTTGACAGCAGAACTACCATGAACTTGTCGCATATTATGGCGGATATGGCACTTACCTACAACTGTTACTACGTCTCAACAAAATGTTGCCATTATGAGGAACAACTGAAATATTGTTGTCTCTTTTATCAAATACGATTACCACATTAGAAAGAGTGAAATAACACGATATTTCACATTCTAGTTCGTATTTCACCCATATTTGTATAAGCAAATTTATGTATAGAATATCGCTGCGCCCCCATGTTTTTTCTATCTCAATGGTAGGTACCTATAGTTTTTTTTTAGGTTTTCTGTGACTATACAGTACAATACAGTATTCTCAGAGTGTTCGCAGATCGGTGGGATTCGCTGATGTTGCAACTACATAGTACACCCACATTTCGCCAGTTATGTTTAAGTCCCATGTAATAGGGGGCAAGACTATTGCCATCAACCGGATACAAATCCAAACTCCGGGCTGCTATCGAGAAATTTAATTATTAAACTTTATGTATGCAACATAAATGGGCTAAAGGAGGACTAAATGCCTCACGCATTATCTACCAGTTAAACGAGGGTGGTGGAGAGGTAACATGGCAGGTGCAATGCCTTGTGTTCTTTATAATTCTTGTATCTCAATCTGCCTAGCCTTTTCTCAACTATGTTGGGCTTCCAGTCGAACTGGATGCAGCTAAATACCAGTACCTTACATGAAGCGACTACTTATCTGGCCTTCGCAACCGAGTTACTGGGTAAAATTCAAAATTCAAAAGTCATTTATTCAAACTAGGCTGAAAATCAGCACTTTTCGAACGTCAAAATTACATAAGACAGTCCCCCAAAACGCCCACCCTTCACCACTTCCCAGTGCCTTTAGCTGGGAAGAAGAAGTGGCGCAACAAACTCCCCAGCAGCACGGCTGTCTGTTCAAGTTAGAGAATAATTGATTCTATACAATAGTAAGCAAAACAAAAAACAATTATTACATTATGCAGCACAAAAAATAATTTAAATGATACATTATTGGCCATATGTCAGCTAGCACATGCCAATATACCAACCAAAAACATCAAGAACTTTACTTAAGCAGAATTAAAAAAATAAAAACTTAATGTAAACAGAACTAAATATCTAAATAAAGCCTCCAGGCATAAAGGGCGTGCCCGCTTGCATACTACTATGATACACCTTGGTAAGACTGGTTGTCAGACTTTGGGCTTCTGACTACCCCTAACAACTGTCACAGATCTATGAATGACAATGATAATTGTTGTGTTTCACAGTTAAGTATTCAGATTCCTGATGAGGGAAGTGGGAACATACTAGACCACTTTATAAAAAAGCAAGGCAAAGCCCTCCCCCTAGTTCAGTCATATATCTCTTTATTAGGGTTCCGTACCCTAATGGTGCCTACGGGACCCTAACTAAGGCTCCACTGTCTGTTCGTCCGTTTTTCACAAGGATTTATCTTTTGAAACATAATAGGTAGACACTTGTAATTTGTACAGTGTGTTTACTTAAATACTATGGCCGCCATAACATTGAATAATAAAAGAAAGGGGGTCCTTATACAAGAAACGTATTAAAGAAATATGTATGTAAGTAGTGTTAAATATTGTGCTGTGGTACGGAACCCTTCGTGTGCGAGTCCGACTCGCACTTGGCCGCTATTTTCTTGTTAGTAAGTACAGTAAACACGTTCGTGTTAGCACTTAAATTCGAAAAACGCCCGCTACATATCGCACCCTTAGTAATATAAGGGCACAACTAAATATTAAGTTTTGGAGTTTTTGTGTTAGATGGACTCAATATCAACTGTTCTACCACGGAGAGGGTGGTGTGAAAGAGACACAATTATAGTATTCGCTTTAATGTTGTCTTTTTCTCTTTCTGTTGAAGCCAAGTGGTAGAGCAGTTGATATAGAACCTATCTAACACAAAAACTCAAAACCTCAATATTTCGAGTTGTGCCCTTATATTACTAAGGGTGCGATATGTACATTCATTTTCGTACGATATTATGGCTGAGGTCTTAGAAGATTTTTAGTATTTTTACCCTTAGAATATAGAAAGTTTTGACCTTTTTTTATTTTACCTAGTTCTTTCATGATGTATAGACTGCATCCAGCAACGCCTTCGACGAAGTCTTTTTTTAGCGAATTTGTGGTGCCGGTAAACAGCTAAATAGTATTTATATGTAGCACACAAATAAAGGGCAGCGGCTGCTACTACTTCAGTATCCATTTTTGTATCGCAGCCCGGAATAAAATTGTCTTCAACTCAATAAAACACAATAATAAACAATCAAATGTTTGTGTTTGTGGTGTGACAGGTGTGACTGACAGTGACACTAACGTCCAGTCATAGAGTATAGTAATACGTCCAGTGCTGCCAACTCCAAAAGTTCAAATTATCGAGTTCCCACGTCGAAATAATCGTTTTTTGGGAAAAATTATCGTACTAAGAAAAAAAAAACCGTACAGCGTTCATTCAAATTGCTTTCGAAAGACAATGAATAGTTTTGTAATAGAGTCAAAGGGGAAGTTTATGCCTAGTTTCACCATTAGTGGCGCTAGCAGCACAAACAATAAACATGTTTTGTTATAGTTTCTTGTGCAAACACGTCGGTCCCACAGACTGTGAGCTTGTGAAAGAAATGTGAGGGAAAGAGAGAGAGAAATATTTGTTCATGTTGAGTATTTGATTTTATGTTTTTTCTGATTTTAATTTTGTCTGACAAATACGTTTTGTTAGTGGATCTTTTAATATTTTTTCAGCTAATCTTAAAATTATCGTACGTTAGACATTCATTATTGTACATCGTACCATTGACCAAATTATCGTACGCCCCCATAATTATCATACGGGTTGACTACACTGCTAACGTCTGACACTGACAAATTGTCAAACAAAACAAGCGTCAAATCGTGACTGCTAGATAAGCTAGTGAAGTGACTGCTTGAGATTGACCACTGCCGTCATCATCGCTAGGATAAAGGCTCGTGCAGACTAGCGCGATATATCGCGCCATTTTGCACGAGCCTTAAAGTGTTCTGTTCTCAGCCCGTAACCGCTGCAACATAACATTGTAGCGATTACTAAATATAAAGATTCACAAATCGATAAATGTGTTATCGATTTATGAATCGTAACAACAACAAAGCGACAACCAACATACAGTCTGTTCCAGGCCATGCTAAGATAGCCCGCATGCGCTAAAGTAGCCCGCATGCGCTAAGGTAGCCCGCCAAAGCAAAATTTTCTTACGGTTTTTTTTCAATTTGCAGGTCAGTGTCAGATGATTAAAATATTATTGACGACCGTAACAAATACGGCTTTATAGAAGTGTTATTCTATCATTCATTATTAGAATCAGCAATACAACTCCTTAAGAGCGTTCATCCTAAAAGTTTTCAACGTCGCAAATAGCTGTCAAATATTTACCTGTTTTGATTAGTTTGGCAATATTACTGTATGGAAATATAAAATGTCGATAGCTAGTGAACTTGAGTATTAAAATTAATCGCAATCATAACCCTGAATTTTATGTTGTAACCGTTTTAGGTGTAAAAACGGGTTTTGGAAAGTATCGTAACACTTTTTTTTACATCTAACTAAAACTAAATGTTCAGTGTTACGATTGTAGGTTGCATGTCATACTTGACAAGACTGCATTTCATACTTAATCAATATTTTATTTGACTAGTTAGCCAAACTTCGTATTTCCATACAGAAATATTGCCAAATTAATCAAAACGGCGAAATATTTCGCAACTGTAATAAAAACAAGTCTACTATCTAAGTACCATATTTATTTAGTGAAAAAGTCGTAAAATCCGTTTAAATAATAGGCCAGCTTAATAGAAGGGCCGGGCTAGAAAATACGTTCGCAAATTTTTATGTGAAAACTTCTTTAGGCGTGTTGGGTATTTATGAGATGGGACTAAACCATCAATTTCGCAACACTAACGCAATTTACTGACACCGTGGAGTAAAAGACATCAACGCGTTGATTACCGTGGTGTCGATATTTTTCAAGTTTTCAATTCTGTCGGCACTCCCGTAGTGCTAAGTTTTTGTTACACACCTTATACTCACACTAATGCATATTAGCTCTAATTGGGCGAAACCAGGAAGGGGTGTGGTAGCTGCGCTGACTGGGAAATATTTTCTTAACTGAGCATGCGTAAAGTTTGTTCACTGTACATAAAAAATTACCGTGGCTCGATTTATTTTATTACTCTTGAATTTAATTAGTAATGCAAGTGTACTTAATTAGCAAACCTGTAGAAATATCCATTTTTACAGGGTTTTTATTTTCTACACTTGCATTACTAATTAATTTCAAGAGTTTTTGGTGTCGATAAATGTCCAAAAATATGTCGTGGCCGTGACCACAGATGTAATAATGTGACAAAAAGCAAAAAGACTAGAGTCCAGCTTAGCAACAATCAAAGAAAAAATTCGTATCGTCCGCCTTGTTATTTGACTAACTTCACGTCGGTGTGCTCCCCAAAACAAATACGTGCGTGCGTCGTGCGAGCCATTGTTTATCGTACCTATAAACAAAATATACGTGACCCACATTTTTTGTACGAATACCATTCGATTCTAATTCGAGTTCTTTTTAGGTTTTTAACGTCGACTTGCAATAATAAACCTTCGTTTCGCCGCCGTCATGGAAGTCGAGCGTTTCGCTTCCGATTCTGAAAACGTGGCGGTGGACGATAACGAAAAGCCGGTTGTGGACGAAGGCGCCGGAGACGCGGCCACCTCTCATTCGGAGCGTCTGCGTCGCAAAAATAAGAAGTATTGGCGCTCTAATAGCAAGGAGGCTCCGGTAAATGCGACGGCCTCAGCTGTGACGCCGTTACCTAAATACCGAAGCTGGAAGAATAGCCGTAGACCGCGCAACGGCCATGGACGAGGGCTGCCAAAGAAAGGTAGGCGACACCACGCCTTGCATTTAATGTTATTTCCATCTCAACTAATTCCGACCGGTTGTTTTGAGAGTTCTAGAAAATGCTTCGTACACTATGAACAGAGGTGCATTTGGGGTATTTTTTACGTAATGTTTACTACACAGCGAGTCACATAATGTAGCTCTGTATATAGGGCATCCGGGCTACGTTTCGAAGGTCACGCAAACGCAGAACCTTTTTGCGCAGTTATCTATCATTATTACCTACAAGTTTTGTTATTGAACCCCGAGCGCATGGTATGAGACCGAGAGACTATTACGTAACACCAATAATATAAACAACTTTCGCATATCAAGGCTATTTTTGTCGCGTCGTCGCCGCCACGCGGTTAATTATAAACATATTGGATGACGGGGTTATGGTTGACACGACATAGTGGCGAGCGTACACGTACCGTAAAGATACCATTCATTTAGTTTGTTGTTGTTTTTCTGTCAAATTGGTCTGCGAATCATAATGCATCACGCATTTTTTTTCTATCGGAGTAGGCAGAGGTCGTTTTATGTAAATGCCAAGTTACACTTTTCATAGATTAAAAGTATATTTATATTTGTTAACTGATAACTAAGTTGATAGTTAAAAGGTTAATAAAAAAATAATTAAATGGTAAATGATTAATATTATTTAAAGCACTGACCATAATTAGAGAGCACTGACCATTATCATTTTATTTGGACACACATTAACAAATTATACTTAAACAAAAGTTTATTTTTATCTATAATTACATTACTAAAATGTTAATGGTTGGAAAAATTTATTATGTTATTGCATGTAGTATAATTTTACAGTTTTTAACATAACTATTTACACTACATATTAAATTAAAAGACTTACTATCTACTACAAAAACAAAAGGACACTTAGGGATTCAAGTATTCATCTGTCACAGTTAATAATTTAGTATCCAATCCTTAAACAAATATCTATGATTTTGACGTTTATGATCTAAGTTTGATCAAGACTTGATCTTTACTTGGCTTTTGCATCTAAAAAGCACTTGAACTACTCTTATAATCCTGGACTCCTAAATCGAGCCACTATGCATATATATTAAGAGTCAAAAATAGCGTTTATGCAGTTTCGAAGCTGACATGATGACACTATCATTGTGGTGTCACAAATGTTCCAAATTTGAATTCGGAACATCTAAAAAGTTAGTTTAGTCATTAGTTTTTGTAGTAACTTTGTTTTTTTTTTTTTATGGTGCCCTTGCACCGTAAAAAGAACACTGCCCAACTCTTCGGAGAATAGGTGTGATATTTTTACTTTATACAGTTTTGTAAATAAAAAAAGTGGTTCCCACTACTACCTTTTATCTAAAGATTGCATTCAGAAAACCTGGATTAAATGTTCAAAACAAAACAAGATAAAACAATATTATCTTATCCATTTTAGATTATACCTAATCCTTAAGACCTTTATGTAAAAATCAAGGTATTATTCAATACAGTTGAATATTTGGGTGTGCCAATCTTCTACTTAATAAGTATGTTGTACAGTGCAACCGCACATTCTGGAATTCAGCAGTTTATGCAACACATTCATTTCAAGTGTTATAATTAGTTTAGTTCGCATTGGGCTATCAGTGCAGCCAGGCGTTCTCGTTACAGCCAACAGACGGGCCGCGTCACTCACTTCATTTCCACACCATCAGTTCATTAATCTCATTTTACTTTAAAGTACCTTTGGGACAATACCAGTAGTCTTTTGATACTTTACCTTCTTTCATTCCATTCATCTCTCATCTAAAAGTAGTTAATGGTCTATCAAGGGATCATACATTGGTAATTATGATGGCTATCCATTATTAAATAAATAAGGTATGCAAATGTCGACCATATTCAAGTAATTTGACATATTTTTGATGTGTAAAATCTTTCCTCTCACTTTCCTGCAAATCTTTCCTCGTGCTTTCCTGCTATCTGTGGAGTGAAAGATCGATGGGAGTGATTTTGTGAAAAGGGATGGAACTGTATTATAGGAAGCCAGGGAAGCATGTGCTATTTGATTTGAGCAATGAGCGCGTGCGGTGCTAGAGTTGGCCGTCAGAACGACCTTGACGAGGCCCCGCCCCTTTAATGTACCATAATGTTGCTTATTACCAAGGTGAGATGTCAGATGTTACACATAATATGCGGCTACTGTAAGGATTGCTGGATTTTTTAATATAAAAAAAAAGTCATATTTAAAGGAGTTATAAGGGGTCATTTGGTTGCAAATGACTTTTCCTACACCCTCTTGCTGGATTGCCGACATATTACCAATAACCCTGTATAGCGAAATTGCACCCCCTAAAGGGGTTAAATAGGGAATGAAAATTTATATAGAAGTTCTTCATTTAAGTCGATGGAACTTTGATCGGGTACACCGCTTGTAAAATCATAAATAAGTAGTTTTTAATATTAAGTTAATCATCAGATTAAGGCCCGCTTGAAGCAGTAGGTACACTCATCATTGCGCGGTTCTCTCTGTCGTGTTAGGCTCGGACTCCCAAAGCGGAGATGTGCGAAGAAGTCCGAAGCGGAGACGAGAAGAGATGTTTTCCAGCTAGGGTCTATCCACAGAAGCTGTGCGGAGATGCGTACTGGTTAGACTGGAGCGGAGATGTGTGCAGGCAAGAGCGGAACTGTTACGGCGCCCCTCACATCTTTTCTCGTGTCCACTGCGCGCCGTCGCCAGCTTGCGAGGCACAATTCATCTCCGTTTCGATCGCGCCATACAAATATGGTACATCTCCGCTCAGTGGTATCCACTGAAGCTGAGAGGAGACGAGATGTGTGAATAATGAAATTCTATTAGTTGTTTAAAACACATCTTCTATCTCGTCTCGTCTCCGCTTTGGTGAAGTCCGAGCCTGAGGGTAACTTCTTAACATCACGCAGAACAAGTAAACAATGACTCAAACGTTACCGTGGCAACGCTTTGTTTAAAAGAGCAGAGTCACGCGATACGGGTTATCTCGTTCTCACCGCGTACTGATTCGCTCGGTTTTCTGTCTATCTCGCTCGCACATATCACATTGAGGCGATGCAGGTCACCTCTGGATCAGTGGTCGGCAAACTCATTAGTCAATATCATAGAACAGATAAAAGAGGTCAATATAGCCAAATATCAATACTATAACGACTAAGAGCCAATCCTTTCTGTGTGATAGTTAAGTGATTCAGGCGTGACCTTGCGGAAATCCATTATAAAATGATGATGTGGATATATTTAGTAACCTGTTCCACTTAGCTATTTCTAAAGAGTCTTAAAAAGACCCTGGAAGAAATCGACACGTGTTTCACCTCTCAACGAAGCATCCTCAGGATGACGATTGACTTGTTGCGAACTCGAACAGGGCGTGTTGCCACAGCAAGCACCGAGCGCAGACTGAGCTCCTTTCTGTGTGTCCAAACTGTCTCAATACACTTTTCTTAATCTTATAGCTCCCTTCCTCTTTCACTGCACAAATTTTCCTAAAATTAACTCGCTAAGAAGTAGGATGCCTTCATCATCATTATCATATCGGCTGATAATATGATGAAGGTATTTTACATAATAAAAAATGATTAATTTTCGATGACCCGTTGATTTTTGGTGAAAATACTTCGGAAATAAATCTTTGAAATATAGTTTGAATTTTGTATAAAACTTGGTATCTTGCTTAGTGACGGAAACCGCGGCCCCGCGCGTATCTACGCTCACACTCGTTGAGATTTGTACAGACTACAGAGGCGCACTCTATAGGCCAAAGAGCCTCATGCGGTTCGCGAGCCGCGGTTTGTCGACTACTGCCCTTGACAGTTAAAAATGCTTGATGATGAGACATCAAGTCAAGGACTCAAGGATTCACATTCATAGTTTCGTTTCTTCAAGAATGATCAAGCACGTAAAGATACTTCTAAAAATCGAAACGACCCAAATTGCTTGACAAAAACGAAAAAGCATGTTTGACTGTCTAGCAACCGCAGAACATAGTCCAAAAAGGATCCCTCCGAATTTCTTTTTTTACGCGGCGATATTTTAATCTGTACTGGATTTTCAACGCTTTGCTTAGCTCCTCGCCGAGAGTTCGAAAATCCAACAGTGTGTTTTTTGGACGCGCTGAGATGTACTCTGTTGGATGCACAATTCGGCTCAACACCGAGAGTTGAAAATCCAGTGCGCGATAAAAAATCGCTCGTGTGAACCTGGACTAAGAGTCACCTTAAAACATGCGGAGTATCCTCACAGGTGGCGCTGGCGGCAAGGGCGTGTGGGGCGCCCCAGGCTCGGAACTGCTGGAAGAATACGTGGAGGACGCCAACGACCCCAACTACGATTCGGAAGCGATCACCAACGGCGATGTTGAGTTCAAACAGATCATCGTCGAGGCTGAGCCCGAGGAGATTGTCGTGAGTCACTTTTACTGTTATTCTAGGCCTATAATAATAAATAATAATACCAGCCTATTGTTAATTATTTTATTTAATAGTAGCTGACTTTTTTTGTTGGTGGGAAAGTATCAAATAACTTCTCCCGCTCTGGGCGGAGCGGTAGGGCGTGTTAGACTCTTAAAACCCACCCGTGTTCCTTCGGTTGTCCCGTTGCCGGGGGCCCCGATCTCCCTTTCGGTTTTCTTCGCACCCCCGGCAGGCATCTGCCTTAAAGGACCCCGTCAATTCTGCTGACTTATCTTTGAGGCGCGCGTGGAACACAACGCGCCGTCGACCTAGCTCGTTGAAACTAGCTGACCTGACAGACGTCCTGCCAAATTTAAACAATCTGTATACAAATCCCATAGAAAAATAGCACTTATAACACTAGTTTACAAAACTTTCTTTTTCTGTTGCTGCGAACTTTATGGTTGATATTTACGTATGGCATATTATTTTAAAATCCACCCTCATTAATTTTGTGCAGCTCAAATTCATTTTTTTTTTATCATCTAGAAAGAAAGAAAGAAAAATAGGTTTATTTGTCACAGAGACACGTACATACATCTAAGACAGGAGTAAATGAAAACAACAAAAAGTACATAATAAATCACGAGCATAAAACAGAAATTAGTCGGCAGCTGCACGACATGACTGTGACAAGAAGGCTTCCACTCAGCATGATGCAGTGCTATGGGGAGCCCACAGCACAGCGCTGATTTTCAGTGGTGATTTGTCCGTTGATAATGTGGTGTTTCACTTTGTTAACATTAATATCTGAAGTTTTTGCGACATGAGTACTTCAAGGAGAAGTTGTTTATACAATCCAAATCATTTCTGCTACATATATGGAGAATTTGTGTTTCAACATTGTAGAAGCGTTATGTAAGAGTTCGGCAAAAACACCTGCTTTCTGTTTTGGAATGTTCTTGATAAAAATTAGAAGCCTTGGGCACCTGATTGTGCGTTGAATATTTAAGATTGTGGAAAGGTGGCAAAAGAAGTGCTTTTAAATAAGAAACGCCAACCATTTGGCGAGAACCACAAAATCATATCGATGACTTTTATTTTTGTATTGCTAACATAGAAGGCGTTAACGTAAAATATCGAGCTAAATGGCAGTACTCAAGTACTACTTGTGTGTAGCGTCCAGTGTAATATTTACCTGACTCTTAAGTGCCCAAAAATATATCTGAATCGGTAGTGTTTGTGAGCAGCGGTGAAAACATAAGCATGTCTTCTTCAAAAGAACTTTCATATGGATATCTCACGATAACCAAGCCAAACCAGCGACATCAGTAGACTCGTCCATTTGCAAGGCGAATCGTGTTTTTTTGTAGACGTGTAACTAGTTCTTGTTTGACGTAGCTTGCCAGATCATGGATTCGCGGTGAAACAGTATCGTTTGATAGCGGCAGAGTAGAAATTTGCTTTGCAGATTTTTCATCACTTCAGTACAAACCGATAAAGAACCAAGCTTATCAGAAACTGATACTGATTTTGATGATGTATCCAACGAACCAACATGTTTTCCACAAAACGAATGAGATGATCTTGTAAGAGATTTGAATCTTTCTAAAGAAGGTTCAGAATAGTTGGCTTCAAAACTGAAAGAAAAATAATTGCTTTCTCCAGGTACTAAAGTTACTTTTAATCGTGAAAGAGAAAAATAATTATGGAGTTATTTTTCTGACTATTGCTGGTCCCTGATACGCCATTTCCAAGTCTGCACATAAGAGGAGAGCGTCAGAACAAAATTTTGTAGAACTAAATGCTTAATTAAATTTTGTAATCGTTTTTTTCTGAGTAAATATATGTGTTTTCTGTTTTGAACGAAGATATCTGATACTCAAAAACTAGAGCTGATACAAAAAATCGAATTATATATTTGAACTTAGCGTACTATATGTAGTTAGCAACAGCAAACATTTTCCCGGCAACAGATTCACTGTAAACTAGTGTAATTTTTCCCGAATTTGAAAATTTTCCGATAACTTTTCCAATTTATCTTCCCACAAAACCTTATAGCGACAAATATGAAATTTAAAAAATTGCCTATTCGGTCCAGCCGTTCTTCATTCATTCACACTCTAAAGTCAATTATTCAAACTAGGCTGAAAATCAGCACTTTTCGAACGTAAAAATTAAACATAAGACAGTCCCCCAAAACGCCCACCGTTCACCATTTCCTAGTGCCTTTTGCTGGGAAGAAGTGGCGCAAACTCCCCAGCAGTAAAATTGTAATGCCAGGAACAGCGGATGGACCATGCTAGCATTGCCTCTACGTGTAGAAATAGCGCTAGGGAAAAACTCCCTGCAGTTCCCACATCCCCGGCCGCATAGCGCTCGGGATAAACCCGCCTGCAGTTCTCCGGCCGGATCGCCACCCTTATTTTACGAACAATAAAAAGGCGCTTTTGTTGGTGTTGGTGTAATGCGCTTGAGTGCGACCGTAATTTAGTTCTATATAAAAGGAGCTAGTTTAGCCCATAGTCTTGCCCCTGGCTGGAGGCTTTAAGTGTAGTAGCTTAAGGCACCCACAGGAAAGTCCGGTTAAGCAGCCAAGACCTCAGTGGTCAAAACTGCGAGATGCACTATTTAAAAAAAAAGTCTATAGTCAGTTCCGACCTCGCCGCCGAGTTCTTTTGCGATCGGGCCGCGTCCCCGAGTAAATGATACTCCCCCCCGACCCTTGCTCGAAAACGAGGTGCCAGCAGTTGTTGCAGCTGAGCACGTAGATTTAAATACCCCGCATAATAATCATGATGAAAATCTAACTTTGATCCAGCCTATCCGTTTTAGCTGTCCAAAAAAAAAAACCATAGTTCGTTCTCACCGACCCAGATGACCCCATAACCCCTCCAGGAGAGCAGTAGGGCCATCAGTACAGTGTATAAGTGTCAGTAGTTCATTAGATCATGTCAGAGTCCGTTCAACTACAGCTCCGCTACAGTAAATTGCATTACAATTTTACTAACATTAGTATTTATACAAATCTACGATTATAAATACTTAAATTCTTATGTATAAATCAATAACAGGCACGATATTCAAATACCTAATTAATGTTTGGCACTAATCAAAACCTTGTACAAAAAAACAGGTATTATAATTTATTATCATAACCTATAGAATTGTTGGTATTGCAGGAGGGGAAACCCATAACCTTTGTTTCTCCCCGCCGCGATACCAAAATTCTATACATTATCCTAAAATGCATGTTTTTATCTTTTCCGTTATATGTTTTTGCAGTCTAATTTTTTTTTTTGTAATTTTCGTTATTTCAAGCTGTTAGTTTTATTAATATATATATCTAGCTTTTATTTATTTTAAATAGAACGGCCAAAGCCACTACTTAATCATATAATTTATTTTTAACACAGTTATGTATTCTTCTCACAAAAATCCAAGCATTCTGACAGTATCATCATTCATTCATTCGCAAACATATCAAGATCTATGTCTGTTGCTTCGGCCGTGGTGAGTGCATGTCGGAAAATATCCCACGGGAACGTATTGAAAAGCAAAGCAATGATCGCATACGTAATAGACGCGGAAAAGGTCATTGACTCTTTTCCTAGCACTGCGCCCGCGTTGCTGTCAACCATATTTTTTTTGTTACGTGTAATTTTGAATCTGTGATATCTTTTAAACTATTCACTTAAATGATATATGATCTCAAGGCGCATTTTGGTCAATTTAGATAACATATTTTTTTGAATAAGGATTAATACAATACCGGTCAAAATAGCTTCGGAAATAACAATGAAATTTTATCAAATACTGAAAGATAAAAAAAATATTTACTGTGGGTCATAATTAGAAGATAGACATATGCCATCGCCAACATTTTTGTTGAACTTTTTAAGATGTACATTGTACAATCCTGTAGAGCATTAATTTTATGTATCTCTTACGGTTTACGCGGCGCACGTCAGTAAAGCTCCCAGTCGGCATGACTTTTTCCGATATCTTCAACTATAATCGTCATATTTCAGCCAATTTACATAAAACCTTAATGAACTATACACCTAAACCTTCCTCATGAATCACTCCGTCCATTAGTCTTGTCTTGGAATATCGCGAACAGACAGACGTGGAGGTGGACTTGTTTTATAATATAAGGATAAGGATATTTGGAACTGACACATTATTAAACTTACTTTTCATTTGATAACATAATTTTAGTAATTTTTTTTATAATACATTTTAAATAAGTCACATTGGTACTTGCCCTTTTTTTAACCCACAACCTCGGGCATGAGAGACAAGGCCTTAATCACTGCTGTAATTCGAAGATCTTTGACAGTCGTTACGGATAGGCAGAAGTCCAAAAGTCTGACAATTAGTCTTGGCAAAGGTATCGTGTTACCGAGTAACTGGGTTGTGGAGGTCAGATAGGCAGTTACTCCATGTAAAATATTGGTATTCAGCTGCATCCGGTTAGACTGGAAGCCGACTCCTAACAAATTTGGGAAAAGGCTAGCCAGATGTGAACGCGGCCTTACTCGCCCCGATCAAAATGTCAAACAGCGGTTATACAATTGGTAAAAAAAAAAATCCGATCCAGAAGATATAGGGAATAAAATAACCAAAAAGTAATAAAAACATCTTAATAATAGTGTTAATCTTTATTTTGTAGTGTTTGATTTATTTTTTGTTATGTATTTTTGTGGTGTACAATAAAGTATATATAAATAAATAAATAATATTAAAAATATTTTTACCAAAAATACAACCGACTTCCAAACTACAGTTTGAAATAGAACAATGTTTTTTATTAAGTGTGAATCACAGTTTAAAAAAATGTTTAAAATAATGTCACACATTAAGAAAAAAAACTTGGTTTTAAATTGCGTATGAATGGAAATAAGTGAAAAGTTTTAAATTTTTTGGACTTGAAATAGCTCGAAAAGAAATTAAAAAGGTTACGTAGTTTTATACACTTCGTCGCTGATCGAAGTGAAGTAATTCCCTGCAACTATTTTGGGGATTCCCCTTATTTAATTATAGTCCTTCCTACCCATGTATAAGTATCAATACTTCGTCACTGGTAGAAAAGAGGTAATTCCCCACAATAATTTTGGGGACTTCCCCATATTTAAATATTTTTTTAACAATTTTTTTTTTTTTTAAATATAGTTTAAATTTTTACGAAAATCGGAATTCGCAATTCTGAACGTACAGAGTGTGCTGGATGGTTCAGTATCTGTAGTACATACCTACTTAGATTGATTACAAAATATATATACCTATATGTTCACAGATTAGACAGTTTATTAGTTGGTACTAACTAGCTTTGACTAGTATAACGGTGTTGTGATTATTACGTTACTCTGATCGTATTTTGGAAATGTTTTTAAAATTGTCTAGAAATGAATTATATAAGGCCCGATCGATTTGTGTTGATAATAAATTTGATAAATCGCTCAATGCTTATATTATTTAAATTATTGTGAATGTGAAGACTATGTGGGTCATTCCTTTTTCTTTTTGTTTTTAATTTTTTCTCAGTTAGTTCTGATTATAGTCTGACAGTTTGAGTAATTTATGCGGCCTACCCAAATGTCCTTTCTTTGGTATTGTTCGTCGAATCGTTGAGCTCCTTAATTCTGAGTTGACCTGCACGATAACTGACAAATGCGTACACTGACTGGACAGGCCCTCTCAATCTGTGTGATGCTTTCCTCAAAAGACCACTTCAGACACCAATCTACATGGTCTTCGCATGATCTGACCAAGATTATGTCTGGACTTTAAAAGAGATTGTGACCTCTGAGTTTGTTTCGGCCTTTCTTTTCAGAGTAGTCAGATAGGAAACGCCGACCTCATCTAGTTTTTAAAATATGATTGACGTGTAAAAGTGTTTGTACAAACCTATTTACAGAAATAAAATCATTTATCATGTAATGAAAAAAAAAAAAAAATGTTTAAAACATTTTTAACTGTTTGTTTTTATAAAATAAAATATAAAAAAACAGTTTTTTTCCAACCCTGATACGTGTCCGCCAGGTCTATCATGTATATATTTTCTCGTCGGTAAATAAGAAGTCAATGTATATCTAAGTATGTACGTCTTGTAAACACATTATCTGAAGGCCGTCTGACAGAAATAGGTGAAAACAACACAGCATTTCACGCTTCAAACTCACGCGATTTTAGACTTTATAACTGGCCAATAGAGCCCAATACAGCTTGTGTTTGCATAATCATATTATGTGTGTGATAAAATATTTGTTATTATTTTTTTAATAACAGATTAAGTTGTATTCTTGTAACACAAGGTTTATGAAAGACTTCAATGTCCCGTTACTTAAGTGCCTGCTAATCGGTCGCCAAACGCGTCCCAATAGACCTCTGCCAGGGACGTGGTTGGCAGCTGTGTAGCAGGCCCTTTAGGGTACATGGGACTTCTATATTAGTTACAACTGGTGGACCTCGACACCGGGCTGCAGGTAGTCCAGGGAAGCCATGCCATCCTTGGATAGCAGGCTAACCAAGCGTTTGTTACGTGTACTTCACCACACAATCCTCACCATTGAAAATTTCATGAAAATTAATTTTGAGAACGTCAAAAATAATAAAAAAAATAGTCATAAATAGTCACCAAGGTTAAAAAAATGGGAGTGCCTCCGCTGCCGGCGCCGGCTCCTGAAAAAAAGCGGAAAACGGGGTTGGCAATTTGGCATATTATAGAGTAGATAGGCGGGGTAGGCATAATTAAAAAGACATGTAATAAGCATTACTTTTTTCAGTATTATATTTCCATAATTAATGATTTCCATATTTCAGTAATCAAGTACTTAGTAGCCACCCGGAACCGAACTAGTTAGATTGGGTTAAATATTTTTACTCGTAAAAAACGTAAAGTTACAACTGTGATCCCCTATACACGAGTCGAGCGAGCGAAGTGAGCAGTGCCGCGGCAGCGACCGGCGAATGCCAAAAATGACTAGAATATATAGAAAAATACTTTAGTTATGGTTAGTTAAGTGGAGTTCTAAATATTGGAACCGTTTCCATAAACGCCGCGCCGCTGGTGTCCATTATTGCCACAGAGTATGTAATGTGCCAGCAGCCGACGTTTTTAATCTCGGCTGCCGGCAGTAATATCTTGCCGGTTCTCAATGCCGATATTTTTGGGAGCCAACGCCGGCAGCGGAGGCATTCCCTAAAAAAATAGTTGCATTATGATTCCGAAGTTGTAGCTATCAGTTGGTGAGGATTGTGGGGTGAATATATCCACATAATCCTCACCTCAGTGCAAGCAAACGGCTGCGGATATCGACATGGTTTCAATTTTTTAAAAATTGTCGTGAAATAGTTGTAACGCCATGCCAAATCTTGAAAATAGTCATTAAGGGATTTCAGAGATATAAAGGTGTGTTGGTGATGATTACGTGGTGACCCTGTCTCGCCACATTCCTCATCTGATTACCGCGGAACGGTTAGGTTTTTTAAATTGAATTTGGTGTCAAAAAAACAGTCAAGAAATATCGTCTCCAATCATGATAATTTCGACCTGTACCCTTATTGCGTAATACAACACAATCTGTTTCGATTTGAAACAGATTGCTAATCCATTACTTCATAAGTTGGGAAAAAAATCTGCTCAACAACGTAAATAACGCAATGAATGTCGTTGAATTATCAATATGAAACAAATTAGGCATAATTGCTTACGAAAATAAGTTACGCAATTAGGGTACTGGTTTACAATGTAGAAGTATCTTAAACTTTCATGTAAACTCCTACATACATTTTCGAGTCGAGTATAGTCGAGCACAAAAGGATTAAGTACGTAATTTTTGTAGTCACCTTATTTTATGGTTGTATTAAAAAGGGTGTAATTGTAGGTAGGTATTTTAAGTATGTTTTATATATAAAACCTTAGTTTTTGTTTACACTAAATCTCTTATTGCACTCATCATTATGAACAACTTTCACTATGGGCCCGAAGTTGAAATCGCGAAAGAAAATCAGCTGTTCCCTACATTTATGTTCACATATTTTTGACCCCTTAAGAGGTTCATTGTAAACAAAAACTAAGGTTGTATATCCTGTATATCATAATCACTATATATTATAAAAAAGTACCCCTGCCGCGTGTGTCTGAACGCGATAAACTCTTAAACTGCCGAACGGATTTTCATGCGGTTTTGACCAATTGACGGAGTGATTCATGAGGAAGGTTTAGGTGTACAGAATAATACTATCCGTGCGAAGCCATGGGTTGCTAGAACACAGGGTGGCAGGGATATCGACGCGAAAACTGTTACCATGGATTCAGTACATGATTCTGAACCCCCCTGAGCTGAAAATTTTCGTCGGTTATTTTTAAAAAAATCTGCTGTTTCATACATTTTTACCGCGTAGGTATTGCACTTTTCTATGAAACAATTGTTTTTTTTTAAATAACCCGGTTCAGAATCATCTACTGAATCCATGGTAACAACTTTCGCGTCGATATACTTGCCACCCTGTATATTTATATATATTTAAATTTACAGAATATCATGATTTCTGTTACCAAGTACCTACATAAGATGTTGAATTTTCCTTACAAAACTATTCGGTCGTAACAGATTAATTAAAGTAGACATAAATAGCTAGATCATACCTACCTATTGAAAAATATAAATTAAAAGAAAATAGAAATTATAAGGGGTTAATAATCAATCTCTGTTGGTATTTTAGTAATAGTTAAGTAGGTAAATAGTATTAATTATTTATACTACACTAAAATGTATCTGAAATAAGGACTTATGCCCGTTGTCACCGACAACTAAGCGACACTTAAATGAATCCCTAAATAAAAGTGCATTGTAGGATTTTCAACTCTCAGCGTATTCATTTAAGTGTCATTTTGTGAAGGTGAAAACAGGCATTAGTCTTTTATATTTTATCAGTTAAGGCGACGATAACAGACTTTTAATGATTTTATACTGAAGATCACGTCTAAACGAGTCGTGTTAATGATTTGAAAAAAATATATGTTAAATTAGAGCATTTCTTAATAATTGAATATAGGAATATTTTAGATTATGTTTATATTACAATTATTGATCTTTTAGTAAACGTGTTTTATTAAAATACCTTTTGTTTTATGTATAATAAATTAATAATGCGTCTAATTTGGGACAGCGCTCCTTGATGGGCGAGTTCTATTACTGGCTGGACGTACGACGCTGCGTGAGCTCAGTACAGAACACGCAAGCTAACCACTCAAGGTCCTTGGCATATATCTGCGTCTTAACTCATAAAGCCAGACGGAAGGAAATGTCTAGAAATAACAGGAAACATTTGAAATTGGAGGTATAGCTAGGTAGGTATTTATAAAATAAATATGTAAGTAACTAGAGTAATTTAATATCGTTTAAAATTAATATACAACAATATTAAAATAGATCTGCAATTTTAGTGTTCGCGTCTGTACCAAAACGAAATGTAGAAGTTTACATCAAAGTTTAAGTATTTTTCACATGTTTACATGAAAATTTAAATATTAAACTTATATTAAAAATTATTTTAGGTAAGTTACTCGTACCATTATTAATGGATTACATGATTAAAATCTGTCTCTTCAGTACTTGTAGCTGCAGCTATGGAAGTTGAGGGTTGCGGTTGGTCGCGAATGTTAGAAAATTTGAAAGAGTATTTAGAGTATTGCTTCCACTCTTTCTTAGGGTTCCGTACCTCAAAAGGGAAAAACGGAACCCTTATAGCATCACTCGTGTGTCTGTCTGTCTGTCCGTCGGTCACAGCCACTTTGCTCCGAATCTAATGGACTGTTTAAGTTGAAATTTGGTACACATATGTATTTCTGTGACCCTAACACGGACGTGTAACTTAAATAAATGAGTTTTGAATATAGGGGTCACTTTTGGGGGCAAACAACAAAGTTAAAAAAAATAGTTTTGCTTACAGTACCGTGTGACATAGAAAATGAACTTTTAAAGATATTTAAGAAATTCGATGAAAATTAACCATTCCCCTTTATCTCCGAAACTACTGGACCTGAAATTTTGAAAAAAATACATAGTATGGCTTTTTACCCATAGATTACAGATAAGAAGTCTATGGTCTTAAAATAACATGGTAAATTTCTCAGTATTCTGCGTACAAACTTACATTTGCAGTTGGAACGTATGGGAGAACATGTTTTTCAACTACAATGTTAAGTTTGTTCTTGGGATAAATAAATTCATCTCAACTACGGAACCCTTCATTGTGCGTAGCCCGACACGCACTTGGCCGGTTTTTATTACCGCATGAGGTAATTGGTGAGAGTATCAGGTTTGATTTAAACGTTTTAATCCCCATCTAATCGACTTCATTGGTTTTAGTTGCATTTTATTGCGATTTTTTTGTATTTATCAAGTTCATGGAACTGAAGACACGTTCCACATCAGCATTTGATTGTGGTAAAGATAAAATAACCCTTTTTTTGGGTGGGAAATTATCAAGTAACTTCTCCCGCTCTAGGTGGAGCGGGAGGGCGTGTCAGACTCTTACTGACTAAAACCCACCCGTGTTCCTTCAGTTGCCATGTTGCCAGGGGCCACGGTCTCCCTTTCTGACAATTCCCGCAACCCCGGCAGTAGATAAAATGACCCTGATACGGATTATTTCCTGCTGGGTATCTGTATTTTAAGATAGTTATGAATTTTTCTTTATCAATTAAGGCTAGGTTGCCCTTTTCGGGTTAAAGGAATGAAAACGGGTTCAACCAGTGTAAACTTGCCCGAAAAGGGCTAAGGTGACAACACTGCGTTGGCGTGTATATGAGCACTTAGGGTTCGATTAAATACATGCCATTGTTAAACCTCTCACGAGTATTCTTGGCTTACTTGCTATGGCATGCTGTAATTTGCATCAATTCTATTTAACTTGCCAGTTGTGGCGACCTCATTTGTTTCTTACGCTGTTCGGCTACTTCACTCACGCTCCTATTCGTCAAAGGGGTAAACAGAGGTTTATAATCTATGCCAGCTATATTTTCGTCAGATCTGATGGAAGGCTATTCTATTGCCAATATCATCTACCTTACCTTTTTTCGGGGTCAGCTTCCAGTCCAGCCAGGTACAGCTATTTACCAGTATTTTACATGGAGCGAGTGCCTATTCCACAGCTCAGTTACTGCCATTATGGCAAATAATAAAAGGAGATTCAATCCGCGAGTAGGTTTTTATTTTTATTCATTTATTTATCTTTTGTATCGATTATTTTCTATTTTGTGAATGTGAGAACGCTGTAGGCTTAGTGGACTGTAGATCTGTTGACCATTTTCTATTTTATTAAGTATCTGGTACTTATTGAAAGACCGTCACTGTCCTCCCATACCTAGTAACACTGTTTTTTGAAAGAATTGTAAAAGCCAATTATTTTTAAAAGAGTAACCGTGGAGTTTCTTGCCGGCTCTTCTCCATAGGAAACGACCAATTGGAACCGTGCACCTAGCTTCTGACGTTTCATAAGTGCCCATGTAGGTTATGTGAAATAAAATATTTTAAATTTGAATTAAGACTCGCATTTAGTCCGTTTTTAGGCTGCCTGCCCACTGAAGCGGAGCGAGGCAACGGAGCGGACAAATGTGCCAATAATAGCCAATAGGAGCGGAGCTCTGAAGCGGAGTTTAGATTATTTTGGTTAATATTGGTACATTTCTCCGCTCAGCTGCCTCGCTCCGCTCCAATAGACAGACAGCCTTAGAGTTTCGTACCCAAAGAGTGTCAACGGGACCCTAACTAAGGCTCCACCGTCCGTCCGTCTGTCATAGGGCTGTATCATTTGAACTGTAATAGGTAGACACTTGAAATTTTCCCAGAATGTGTACTACTATAGCCGCTATGAAAACAAATTAATTAAAGGGGTAAAGAACATACCAGAAAGATTTTTTTTTTGACTAAAGTATTATTTAAAGAAATATGTTGTTTTTAATATTGTACGGTGGTACAAAGCCCTTTGTGTGCGAGTCCGTCTTGCAATTGGCCGCTTTTGTTACCGATAAAAAAAAGGAAGTTCTTAATTCGATTATGTTTATTTATTTTTCGGAAGTCTGTGGCGAAAAAAAACGAAAATTCAAAACCATAAACACCGGCTTTCGAAATTAAAGTTAATTATTACTTTGTAGTATTTTTTTGGAAGTTGGTTTTTATTTCATAATACCGATTTACAGCGCATTGCATGGTTATTTTTTTACGTTCTTAAAAATTGTATTTGCAAAAAGGTGCACCATCTGTCGCATGCATAACATGTACGTTCATTGTACATGCCTTGAGCAGTGTCGTCACTTGGCAAGCGACCTAATGCGTGTGACCTTATCTTGGTGTCAACGACCTCCGTGGACCTGTATACAATCTACAAGTACAATGTCTACTTATATATGACGCTTTTTATTCATTTAATTTATATTCAGACGTTGTCCTGTAAAAATTTCAATAGTTCATACAAAAACCCGGCAAATGCGTGTCGGACCACACACAATGAACGGTTCCATAGTTATCCCAAGAACAAACTTAACATTGTAGTTGAATAATACGTTCTAGCATACATTCCAACTGCAAATGTAAGTTTGTGCGCGCAATATTGAGAAATTTACCATGTTATTTTAAGACCATAAACTTCTTATTAGTTAGTTCTTCCTGTAATCTATGAGTAAAGAATCATTCTCTGTATTTTTTTTTTTCAAAATTTTAGGCTGGGTAGTTTCGGAGATAATGGGGGAATGGTCAATTTTCATCTATTTTATTGAATATCTTCAAAAGTATTTGTCTTAAAATTATTAAAATAAAATATTTAGATCCTCGCAACAAGCCTTTTCATTTAAAATGTCATATGGTACAGTTTGCAAAACTTTTTTTTTTTTTTCTTATTGCCCCCCAAATGCGACCCTCATATTCAAAATTCATCTATTTACGCAATAAGCCCACGTTCGCACGGACGTAATAAAATCGCGCCGATTCTTTTCGCGCACTGGATTTTCAACGCTCTGCTTAGCGCCGAGAGTTGAAAATCCAGTGCGCGGTAAAATCCCGCCGCGATTTTATTACGTCCGTGCGTACGTCGGCTTAGGGCTCCCACACAAAACTGCAAATTAGCATCGCATTGCAAAAATCTGCGAGCTCGGCCTAGGCCGTGCACACTGCGAGCTTGCAGATTTTTGCAATGCGATGCGAATTCGCAGTTTTGTGTGGGAGCCCTTATTGACACTTAAATGAATCTCTAAATAAAAGAGCATTGTTTTATTTTCAACTCTCAGCGCTGAGCCTAGCGTTGAAAATCCAACAGTTCACTTTTATTTAGGGATTCATTTAAGTGTCACATAGTGAAGGTGAAAACGGGCATTAGTCTTTTATTTATTCATTTATTATTTATTCATTTTAAAATAGATAATACGCATGAGATAGTTAAGACTGACTTTTATTCAAAATAAAAACTGAATAATTTACCACCAAACAAATTTTGAAAGAACGAACTTACTACAACTGAGTGATATTTTACCGATCTTTTTTTTTTCTTTTTTTTTTTTTTCTTAAATATAAATGTCAAAAATCTTCACACAAAACGTTTTTAAAGTTTTCTTGGGTTACTAATAAATAACGCTTTTACCGACTCTATTGTCAGGCGTTTCCTTTATTCAACTGTGCATTTATTAGGGAAATTCAAAAATGCCTGTCTTAGCGCCGGCCGCACCATCCGTCCCATATTTGATGTCCTCCCTCCGGTTGACGCCCTAAGCCGAGGCTCGTATCCCACAGGGGGTGCCCTTAGCGAGCGTTCACCTAGCTTTTTTAGCTTAGTTTGTATGCCGCTGGCTGGAGGCTTTGAGTTAAGCTGTTTAAGGCAACCACAGGATTGACCGGTTACATAGTCATCACCTCAGAGGTCAGCTATGAGATGCCATACAGAAAAAAAAGATGCACTTGGGCAGCATTGTAAAATTAAAAGGAAGGAATGCTTCTTATCTTAGAGATCTGAAAACCAATTTGTCTTCATAATAAATGAATGAGACAGAGAGACATAGAGAGATGTAATTACCAAAACCCGCTATAACTTTTACTTGTCTTTTACTTGTTACTTGTCAAAGGATGCCACCGTCTTTTGTCCATTGCAGTTATTGAATTTTATGACTTTTTTGTTCGGAAACGTGCAGACTTTGCATAGTGTAAAATTTCCCAGGAATGCAAAATTTAATAATTAATAACTATTTATTTGCACGGAATCTTAAGTAGGCAATTTTGTCTTTCTGTTTTCAAAATTAATATGTGATGGAGGGGGTGGAGACCTATTCCGATCACCGGTACATCCGGTTTGACGTCTCCACCCAGACCTCGACCGCGCCGGTCCGACAGGCCCCGAGTGGTCCGCGGTGGGCGCTGAAGAAGCTGGACCGGGAGCTCCTCCTGGAAGCCTCGATCGTGCAGGCCTGGGTGTCATCACCGGACAGGCCTGCTGACATCAACGACGAGGCGGAGTGGTTCCGGGAGGCCATGTCCAATATATGTGACGTGGCAATGCCCCGGGTCCGGCCCGGACGTGCTTCGCGCCAGGTGTACTGGTGGTCGCAGGAGCTAGAGGCTCTGCGCATGGCATGCGTTGCGGCGCGACGCCGGTACGCCAGGCACCGCAGGCTCCGTATCCGCCCTCCGGATACGGAAGCCATTCAGGCGGAGCTGTACCAAGGGTACAGAGCGGCGAAGACCACCCTCCAAGCGGAGATCCTGCGGGCCAGGACACTGGCCCGCGAGGAGTTGCTGGAGACTCTGAACAGAGACCCGTGGGGACGCCCATATAAGATGGTGCGGGAGAAACTCCGCTCATGGGCTCCCCCGCTGACGCAGAGTCTCCGGCCCCAGCTTGTGGGGGATGTGGTGGGCGCTCTGTTCCCTTCAAGAGGGGAACATACCCCCCCGCCCATGGCTCCGCCTACTGCGGTACCCGATGCGGACCACACCGACGACGACGACGATGCTCCGGAGGTGACTGAGGTAGAGATGAGAGCGGCGGTACGCAAGCTAAATGCAAAAAATACCGCCCCAGGACCCGACGGCATACCTGGAAAAGCCTGGGTCCTGGCCTTGGGGGCTCTCGGGCCTCGACTAAGAGGGCTCCTAAGCGCATGCATGGAGAGGGGCCAGTTCCCACTTCGTTGGAAGACGGGGAAACTGGTCCTCATCAGGAAGCCGGGGCGCCCAGCGGACTCTCCGTCCGCCTATCGGCCCATTGTGCTGCTCGACGAGGTGGGCAAGCTCTTTGAAAGAGTAATTGCAGACCGCCTTGTCGGGCAGCTGATGCGGGTGGGGCCGGATCTGGCGGAGAGCCAGTATGGTTTCCGCAGGGGGCGCTCTACGGTGGACGCCATCATGCGCGTGCGGGCCCTCACGACTGGGGATGCTGTGGCCCGGGGTGGGGTCGTCTTGGCGGTGTCTCTAGACATCGCCAATGCCTTCAACACCCTGCCCTGGAGTTGCATCAGGGAGGCACTCCGGTATCACCGGATGCCGACCTACCTCTGTCGTGTGGTCGAGGCCTATTTGACGGACAGGGCCGTCATCTACCCCGGTCACCAAGGAGAGTGGAACCGGCGAGAGATGTCGTGCGGTGTCCCACAGGGATCGGTCCTGGGGCCGCATCTGTGGGACATCGGATACGACTGGGTGCTGCGCGCCGACCTCCCTAGCGGCGTCAGCGTCGTCTGCTACGCTGACGACACGTTGGTCCTGGCACAGGGGGGGTCGTACCAGGCGGCGGCCGAACTAGCGACACGCGGGGTTGCGACAATCGTCGACAGGATCCGGCAGCTGGGACTCGAGGTGGCCCTGCACAAGTCCGAGGCCATGGGTTTTCATGGTCCTCGGAATGCGCCACCGTCGAGTTCCCAGGTAATGGCGGGAGGGGTTCACATCGGTGTCGAGTCGACGATGAAGTATCTGGGACTCGTCCTCGACAGCCGGTGGAACTTCGTGGAGCATTTCCGACGTTTGGCTCCCAGACTGGAGCGGGCCGGGGCTGCTTTGAAGCGGCTCCTGCCCAATCTAGGGGGTCCAAACGCCTCCTGCCGGAGGCTCTACGCGGGGGTCGTGCGGTCCATGGCCCTCTACGGGGCGCCGGTGTGGGCGCGTTCATTGAGGCTGCGGCCAGCCCGCCGGTTGAACGCGTCCCAGAGGGTCATGGCCATCCGGCTGGCCCGAGGATACCGCACGGTCTCCTGTGAGGCTGCGAGCCTCCTTGCCGGATTACCGCCATGGGATCTGGAGGCAAAGGTCCTCGCGCACATCTGGGAGTGGCGCGAGGAGGCGAAACGCCGGGGCTTAACTCCGCTGCCGCGAGAAATCGCGGCACAGCGGACGGAGCTCCGGCGGGATCTCATGGCGTCATGGAGAGTGCGATTGTCGCAACCCAGTGCTGGGCACGCCACAATTGCGGCGATAAGTCCCCTCTTTGAGGAGTGGCTAGAGAGGCGCCACGGCGTCCTCACCTTCCGCCTGACACAGGTCCTCACCGGACATGGCTGTTTCGGGAGGTTCCTGTTCAGGATAAGACGGGAGGAAACGCCCGGGTGTCACCATTGTGTGGATCGCCCGGAGGACACGGTGGAGCATACGGTGGAGGTCTGCCCGGCTTGGGCGGAGCATCGCCGTGTCCTCGTGGAGGCGATCGGCGGCGGTGATCTCTCGCGTCCGGCCCTGATTAGGGCCATGGTAGGGAGCGAGAGGAAATGGGAGGCCGTCACCTCCTTCTGCGAAGCAGTAATGCTCGCGAAGGAGGAGGCGGAACGCGTGAGGGAGAGGCAAATTTCGCGCCCTCACGCCCCTAACCCTAACCGCCGCAGGAGGAGACGCCCAGGGCGTCGGGAATCGCAGGCCGATTTCCGGCCACCGTAGGCGCGGGCTTGCGGGCGGTGAGCAATGGGTAGCTCGCCGTCCGATAAGGACCAGGTCCGGGTCGACGGCGCGTTGTGTTCCACGCGCGCCTCAAAGAGATGTCAGCAGAATTGACGGGGTCCGTTAGGGCCGATGCCTGCCGGGGGTGCGAAGAAAACCGAAAGGGAGATCGTGGCCCCCGGCAACAGGGCAACCGAAGGAACACGGGTGGGTTTTAGTCAGTAAGAGTCTGACACGCCCTCCCGCTCCGCCCAGAGCGGGAGAAGTTATTTGATAATTTCCCACCCAAAAAAAAAAAAAAAAAAAAAAGGAATGCAAAATTTAATAATTAATAACTATTTATTTGCACGGAATCTTAAGTAGGCAATTTTGTCTTTCTGTTTTCAAAATTAATATGTGATATTTATTTTCTACATCGTAGCACTTTTCCGACAAACTGTACCCTTGCAACTGATAGGCATTTATAAGAGCGGGCGAGTTCGGATTGGGGATGAATTTGGACGATGCCATAATTTCACCACCACTGCTCTCGAAACGGTGAAGGAAAACATCGTGAGGATCCCGGCACGTCCTAGACCCAAAAAAATCGAAGACATGTGACATCTACCAACCCGCACTGGCCCACGTGGTAGATTACAGCCCATTCCCTCTTGAAGAGAGGAATCGTGTGTCTCAGTAGTGGGAGTATTGTTGGCTGATTATCGATATATTATGATTTAGTGCTCATCATAGCTGCATCTAAAGTGGAGTCATTTTAATAGGTAACATTTGACGTCTGTCAGTTTTATCTTCATAGTGAGGTGACCTGCTTAAAAACATCGATTAAAGTGAATGAATCGATACGGACTTGAAACAAATGTGAATTTTAAAAATCATCAGGCGAATCCCCGTCCCATTATAATTTTTTCTTTCGTAAATTTAAGGAGCAAAATAAGACAAGTACATAATTCAACAAAAAAATTGCGTTTATTCAGTTGAACTATCAGAACTGTCATTTTCATCACTGCTGTCAGCACTCAGAGATATTATTAATTAATTCATTTTCAATAATATTGTCTATTCTCACATCTTTCAAAATCTTGTAAAATTATTTTCTTTGTTTTTTCTACGACTTTTCTCCAGTCTTCTGTAGTGACTTCTGCACACGCAGTTTGTAGTAGAGTCATTTTTCATCATTTTAGCAGTACTGTAGGGTGTTTCAGTATTGTTCCGCGCTGCATGACCCTTTATTTGTGCCCAAATAAGCTCGATGGCGTTATACTGGCAATGGTAGGGAGGCAATCAATTAAAAGTATAATAAATATAATTATGTTTTATTATAATCACAACGTCGTTATTAATTTTTGGTGATATTTCTTCACAAGTAATCATTGCATTCGATTCTACTTATCAGCTTTCGATTTTTAGAGTAACATCCCTAGTGTTTAAAAAGAAAAAGGGTTAACTGACGCAACATTGTAACGACGTTCAGTTTTTTAGATCAGAAATTGTTTATTATGTTTAGAATGGTTTATTAGTGAAAGCAAATTGTAAAATTACTCGTATCGGTCATTATTACAATAAATATGTAATCGTAAACTGAAAAAAGTTAAGCAATTTTGCAGTTCTAACAAAACAAAAAAAAAAAATTATTTTATGCCCGCCGTTACAAGATTACGTTGTTAAATTTTGATGAATTGTCGAATGTTACCTATTAAAATGACTCCACTTTAGTGGGTATCCATAAAAAAATCTAGCTACATTTTTACCAAAATGGATAGGTGAAGTATTCCGCCACAATGGCTCTGACTGAACCATTTCTATGCCACGAGGAAACGGAACGTTCACAGTGGTCGATGGTGGCATCGACCACTGTGATTGTATCCATTTTGACTGGGCTATAAGTACTTAGATCTTCTTTTATTTCCAGCGCAAGTCCGAGCCTGTTATCCTGGAGTATTTTGAGCATGGAGACACCAACGCGGCTGCCGAAGACCTCTTGGAGTTCGTCACGGCGAAGAGAAGCCATTTGGTGAGATATTTTATTATGATAACTGTGCCCTAACCACAATCGATTCTATAGGGAAAACCGCATTCTTAATCACCTTAGCACTTTAGGAAAATTGATAACACAAATGACACGAAGTTAATTATTTATTTAAGATCTCCAACAAAACATGTAATACAAGCTAAAGAGGACAATACGACTCTAAACTAAATATCATATTTATAGATAGTGCCCACGCGCCTCACTCCGCTCCGCTCCGTACTAAAGTACAGTATTTCTCTTTTCATAATGTCCCTTGGCAAACTTCGTATTTCGTCAGTCGTCGGATTTCCATCAGTTGCCCTTTGCACTTGGTGCAGACAGAACGTTCTCAATCGACTTGGAAGTATATAGAGTTGTTAATACTCTTTTAACTTAATGTAATTTATTTAAAAAATCGTAGGAAAGCTGCTAAAATCGCAGGCACGATAGGAAAATGGTCTTACAGCTCTATATAGGGTGGCAGGGATATCGACGCGAAAACTGTTACCATTGATTCAGTATAATGCAGGGGGATTCAGAATCATGTACTGAATCCATGGTATCAGTTTTCGCGTCGATGTCCCTACCACCCTGCTACATTGAAATATTTCGTCGGTTATTTTAAAAAAAACTGCTGTTTTATAGAAAAGTGCAATACCTTTGCGGTCAAAATGTATGGAACAGCTGATTTAAAAAAAAAACTGACAAACCATTTCAACGCAGGTGGATTCAGAATCATGTAGTGAACCCATGGTATCAGTTTTTGCGTCGATGTCCCTGCCACCCTGTATAGTTAACACGGAAATCAAAACAAAACAACAATAAAGTACGTAGTTCTGAATTCAAATTTATTATACACGATAAATCTAATAATTGGTGAAGATAGAAATTAGCATTCGCTTGTATTCGGAGATGCGATGATTCCCGAAGGACATTATGAAAATAGAAATATTTTACAGCTTACAGTATAAGATGGCACTATCTGTAACATCATTTCATTTCGAGTCTTAGGTGCAATTACCAGGTCGGGCAGAGTAATTGGGTTTTTCCATTTCTCAGCATCAGCTCCGGAGTTTGGAAGTTGACGGTGTGACGGACCCGTGCCCCGCGCACTTGGCATCGTGTGGCCTGCGCCAGGAGGTTACACAACACGCACGAAATCCGGAGTTTCGGCCGAAGTTACGCACGATTACTACTCCTTATATCCTACGGGCATAAGATCAGTTTGGGGCCTGAACTAAGAATGAATAATAACACCCGATTTGACAGTTGTCCCTACTCCCCCGATGTGTATAAATAAACACATGGGAAACACGTCCGAAAAAGTTAATTAATCGAATAAAAGTTAATTAATTGACGAACGAGTGATATGACCACCATAGAAACAAGTTTTGTCGACGGAAGAATACACAAAATGACAGATAAAGAATCAAAATCTGTCAATTTATTCTTCCGTCGTCACATGCTGATCTCTTCCAGCGAGTGTCGGCCGATGAGAGTGAGGGACGGAGTGGACCGGTGTTTGCACACATGCTTATGACTCATTTGTTTCATTTTGACAGTTCAAGAACATTCATTCCGTTATTTACGTTGATGAGCAGATTTTTTTTTCGAACTTATGAAGCTTTGGATTAGCAATCTGTTTCAAATCGAAACAAATTGTGATTGATCGTGTATTATGCAATTAGGGCGCTCTCTCCGTTAAAATTAGCCGTTACCGAAATTTGGTCGGGAAAATATTATTATAAACTTTATTTATAATGTTTTTAAAAGGTTTGCGAGACGATCGTGGAGATAGCTCTGGACCACAAGCCGTCGCACTGCGAAATGGCCTCGGTACTCATATCGGACCTTTATGGAAGAGTGTTCTCCGCTAAGGACATCGGAGTCGGTGAGTTTATAACCTTATTAGCGATGTACAATCAAGGGCGAGAATATGTGTGTCTATCCCAGTGTAAACAAATCCTGTTCAGCAGTGGTGGCCCAGTGGTAAGTGTCCTTCACCACACAATCCTCTGCTAGTTCTTTTTTGGAATTGAAATCAAGTCGATATTCGCAGCCGTTTGCTTGTACTGATGTGAGGATTGTGTGGAGACGTTCACTCCACGATCCTCACCACCTTGTAGCTATGAGTATTGGAGTACTTGTACATGGTACATACGAAATGATGACCTTCACAAGGACCTAAAAGTTGAGTTCGTCGAAAGAGTGATCCAGAAATTTGCAGAAGCTCATGAAAAGAGACTTCAACAGCATGTGGACGTCGAGGCAATCCAGCTTCTCGACCACACAAACATAGTAAGAATGTTAAAAAGAACAAAACCATTCGAGCTAGTGTTTAGAGTTAGTGAATAGTGTAAAGTACAAAAGTGCCAAACAAACACAAGAACGAAGTGTATTCGCCTTAAAAGAGACAATAAGAAAAGTGTTATTGGACACATTCTTGGTAAAGACAATTTATTTATTTATTTGGCACCTCAACGACTAACTCACTTAAACATACACATACAAAAATCACATACAGTTTTAGGTATTGTGAACTCGTCACTTATAGAAGTGCACAGCACTAGCAGAGAACGTAATGATTGTAGGACGTTTTAGTTAACGTTAGTTGATTTAGTTGCAAAGAATAAAAAATAATTATGTTCACAAATACGATGGAAATTACAGAAATATTTAACTACATAACAAAAAAATTAAAAAATATTAAAATATTAAAAAAAATTAATAGTTTAGGTTATAATTAAATTATTTATTAGTCTATTTATAAAGCTAGATTGTAATAAGATTAGGGTTCATCCTATTGTTGAACTCTAGAACAAGAGGAAAAAAAAAGCTTTGTAGCTCTGACTTCGGAATTGTAATGCGACTATTTTTCTAACCTTGATGACAATATATAACTATTTCTTGACTATTTTTTGGCATCCTCAAATTCAAATTTCTTTATTGCGAACTAAGTGTAGGTATACAAAGATGTTATAATAGGTAGGTTCTTAGAACTTAGTTGCCTGTTCAGGCATTGCAATTTACACAGCTTTCCAAAAAAAAAAAATTTCCGTTAATAAACAGTTTACACTATATTATATTAATACCATTACTCATATATTTATCATTGTTATTATTATTATATGTATTATATTCATTATATAAGTCATGCATTAATCATTACATTATATTAATTATACATTTATCACACTACATTAAATATTACATATAGTATTAAAAATATTTAGGATACATTGATAATTTTAAAAATAATGTAACACAGTAATTATTGTTCCTGAAGAAATTCATTTACCGAGTAGTATGCCTTTTTAATGAGGTAGCCTTTCAGCTTCCTCTTAACACCAACTAACGAATGCATGTCCCTAATGTCTTGGGGTAACCTATTATATATTTTTACACCCATTCAAAATTGATTTTCATTAAATTTTCAAAAGTGAGGATTGTGTGGTGAAGGACACCAGTGGTAACGGCCGGGCCTTCGAGTTGTAGGTCTTAGGTTCGAACCCTGACAGGCGCTTTACTTGTGTAAATTATTTCATCACCACTGCTCTCAAAACGGTGAAGGAAAACATCGTGAGGAAACCGGCATGTTCTAGAACCAAAATTCGAAGACATGTGACATCTACCGACACGCACTGGCCCTGCGTGGTAGATCACTCCCTCTCGAAGACCTGAGACCCAGCAGTGGAAACATTATCAGCTGATTATGATTGATAGAAGTCCGAAATCGCGGAGCCGTCTTGAGCAAGCATGGTGATCAACGCTCGTACCTTCTCTGACAATAATACTCTAGTATTATTTAGCAACTAGCTGCGCCCCGCGGTTTCACCTGCATAAGTCTCAATCCCGTAAAAAATATCGGGATTAGAAGTATCCTATGTCCTTCTCCGGGTCAAGGTCTATCCATATCCCAAATTTCATCCAAATCCGTTCAGCCGTTTTAGCGTGATGTCGTGACCAAGGGAAATAGGGTTTCATTTTTATATATATAGATGATAACCTAGTGGTGTGACCGTCGGACTGCCAAGTCGGTCTCTTGTTCGAACCCAAGGCACGCACCTCTGCCTTTTCGAATTCATGTGCGTACTGTATAATATAGTTTTCTTAAAAAAACGGTCTAGGAAAACATTGTGAGGAAACGGCATGCCCGAAGGATAGTTCTCGACGGCATGTGAAGCCAAGTCGGAGGCCCTTGGGCGGCTTTAAAACTCTGACAACACTACCCTAATTGCGTAATTTATTTTCGTAAACGATTATGTCTAAATTGTTTCATTTTGACAGTTAAACAACATTCATTGCGTTATTTACGTTGTTGAGCAGATTTTTTTCCAACTTATGCCAAGCAATGGATTAGCAATCTGTTTCAAATCGAAACAGATTGTGATTGGTCGTGTATTACGCAATTAGGGTACAGGTTAGTCGTTAACCTCTCGAAAAAATAAAGAACAGTAATTATTATAGGTTCCTGTAGGTATTCTAATTGCATGGTACCATTCCAGGCTTCGACCGCTTGCTGGAAAAGCTTCCGGACCTGGTGTTGGACACTCCAGACGCGGCCGTTTTACTGTCCAACTTCATAGCGCGCTGTGTGGCCGACGATTGTCTGCCCCCTCGCTTCGTGCAGACCGCTAAGGAGAAGACCGATGCTAATGCGCATGCCAAGTGAGTTGTCACTTAAATGACAAACAAAATTTTAAAGAAAATATTATTGATTCTTGTACCGATTGATTTCTAATCGACTTCAAAAAGGATGAGGTTCTCAATTCGTCATGTTTTTTTTTAATGTTTGTTACGCAATTACTCCACCAATTATGAATTGATTTGATGATTCTTATTTTGTTTTGTAGTTCATACTTCAGAGGTGCTCCCATATAAATTTTATTAACTTTGCTTGGGTAGTTTTTGAGTTAGCTTCAATAATACGTATTGTTTTCCCACTTTGTATGTGGATGATATGATAAGTTCCTGTCACTGTTATTTACTTAACAGGTAGTGGTATTCGAATTTGTGTGGGGTAGGTACCACATCTAAAAAGTGAAAAATGTACACTTAAAAAATACAACCGACTTCCAAAAAAAAAAACCACTATAAAGTGTAAAATTACTTTAATTTCGGAAGTCGGTGGCAAAAAACGAAAATTCAAAACCAAAGACACCGACTTCCGAAATTAAAGTTATTGTTCACTTTATAGTGTTTTTTTTTTGAAGTCGGTTGTTTTTTACTAATATTGTGATTTGTATGAAATAACCGACCAATTTATTTTTTATTACTGTTCATGTTTTACTGTCACACTAATTTAGCAACCACCGAAAAAATAAATGAATGCCCGTTAATTGTTTCAACTGGTCATAATTACCTCCTTAACGTTTTAAATATAAAAAATATAAAGTTTTATTTAGACATACCCCTTTATTCATAAACGTTGCTTAAAGTTAAGTAATGATTAGAGTCTGGCCACGCTCAAGGCTGCAACGGAATAAATTGGCAACACCAAAAAGTTTTACGAAACCACCAAAAGGTTTATGGCATGGGGTCTCAACTCGAACAAATTATAATTAGTCTTGAAAAAAATTCATAGATGGCAGCATAGGCAACAATTATGAAATTAACAATCACTAAAAACTGATAAACGTCTGAATTTGGCTGAAGTAAGATTAGTAAAAGTCAAAACTTCCTTGTTTAATGCTGATTTATCCATTTAAACTCATAAATCACGTATTTCCAACAAAAATTATAAGTGAAACCTTTTACTTGAATTCGAACCCATAGAATGTTATAGTTAATCATGAGCTCTTTGCAATAGATGGCGTTTTACTCAATTTGTCATCACATACTGTATAAACGTTTAGTAGGAAAATCAAACAACATATTTTTATAATTTAGTAACTACTTTACAAAGAAATAAAGGAATTGAAAGAAATCTATTAACTTGTTTTTGGCAAATACCTACCTTCTTAATTATATTTTTTTTATTTTACCAATACCTTTCTAAAACTTTCTTTAAAAAACCGGCGAAGTGCGAGTCGGACTCGCGGACGAAGGGTTCCGTATCTATACTAAAGTAACACAATACTATATTTTAGTTTGACAGTACTAAGATGGCATCGAGTTATTAATTTAGTGAAAATGGCAATTTTGCTATTCTGAATTTGACGTTTTTCACCTAAAATTTTGATTGTCTAACTATAAATTTGACTATTTTTAATCGCGATTAAAAAGGTGTAGAATAAAATAAGTTGTCAGCAACATTGTAGATGTTGGTGTGAATTCTTCAGGTGCCAAAATTATTTTTTTTCTGTTCTTTTACTAATATCTCGAAAATGGTGCGTCCTATCGAAAAAATAATGAAAATTTCGACTCCTCTATGAAAGCATTAAACTCAACATTTTGGTAATAATTTTTCATATTTTCCACACCAAAAGGGATAAAAAAAAAACACGTCGAGGCTGCCCTGCCTGCGCGCATACGGCTCTAAAAAAAATCACGGGTTAGGTTAGACGTGGAATCGCGATTGTCAAATTCGATTTTGGTTGTGTGAAAATTATTTTTAAATTTAGAGATTTTTTGCAGAATAGTTTAAGATTCTCATAGCCAAAAGCAAGGATTTTTTGTGATAATTTAGTTGGTTTAGTTCGGTGTACAAGAGATTCGGCACCATTAAGCTTTAAAAAGCTAATTTTTATTACAGTCAAGTGTCCCCCCCACCCTGCCAGCTAAATGGTTGGTTTATGTGATAAAAGATCACAGGAGTATTTATAACGAAATTAAAAGGAAAACTCTCTATCACAGCTAAGTAGGCTCTATAAGTTAACGAGTAATAATCAACCAACTTAAATTTGCGGTTGCAAAAACATGTTCTTCCATACATTCTGTATGGGAGAACATGTTTTTCAACTGCGAAGTTAAGTTTGTTCTTGGGATACCAACTTACCAACTACGGAACCCTTCATTATGCGTGGTCCAACACTTACTTGGCCGGTTCTATTTGATATTTTTAAAAACATTAAGTCGTCGTTCGCACGGACGTAATTAAATCGCGGCGGGATTTTATCGCGCACTGGATTTTCAACTCTCGGTGTTAAACCGAGCGTTGCGAATCCAACGCGCTGGGACGCACTCTCGTCCCAGCGCGTTGAAAAAACACATTTGGATTTTCAACTCTCGGCATTTCGGCAAAGCGTTAAAAATCAAGTGCACGAAAAATAATCGCCGCAATTTTATTACATCAGTGCGAACGTGGGCTTACTGTCAAAATAAGTTCGGACGAAGAACGCGTGATTTCAGTTTTATGGTATAAGCAATAGTAGATTTGGTAACGAGGAGATGAAAATCTAGATTTAGCATTGAAATACAAAAAAAATACATAAAGAGGCATTCACTGCCGCGTGAAAATTGCTAGCTCACTCACAAAAATGAAACTATCCCGCCAACTCGAGATATGTTTGTTGTATTGTTATTATACTTGTCCTTGAATGTACCGTGCGATGTGTGAATACCATAAGTATCTAAGTCGACTTCTAGATGGCGTTATAAAACTACAGTTTCTGGCAATTTGTGAGTCGCTGATGCTGCCATCTGTTAAAAAAATGGAGGAAGAAAAATAGCCAGCTCAATAGCCAGACTTAGGGAGGTATCATTTCTTTGTATGGGATTGGGTATCTGTACTAGTATATTATCTGTGGTTTATGGTATACTTTTACATCTGTCAGTTATGTCAGTTTCGGGGTTGTAAGTAGGTATAATGATTTTGATATTTTGCCGTTTGATTTTGCATAATAGATTATGTGTAATAGACTATGTCGTACCTACGCTCTACCTCCATACGATGACAAAACTGTATCAAATCCACACTGCATCGTGCTAAAGTGACAATTCTTTACCAGGAATAAATCTGAATATAAACAAAATAACCTATCAAAAACAAAAAGACAAACAAAGTATCAAATTCTTTTTTCGTAGGACAGGATGGTGTTGCCGTCTATAGATTTTCAAATTCCACCGTTTTTTTTACTTATGCAGACTTGGCGTTGTCAAACTCTAGCGACTGTTTTAATCGTAAATTTTTGACGTTTAAACGTCTTTTAACTTTAATCATCGTTTATGAATAAACCCCTAAGTGTCCATATTTTGTTAGTACTTATTACATTATTTTAAAACTATGTTAGTCATGAGGAGATCGATTCATTGTATTTCATGTATCTTTCCGAAGGGTTAGGCAGAGGTGTACCTATAGTACACCCACATTTCGCCAGTTATGTTTAAGTCCCATGTAATAGGGGGCGAGCCTACTGCCATCAACTGGGCACAAATCCAGACTCCGGGCTGCTACTGAGATTTTCCAGATGGAAAAACCCAATAAAATTTGCCGGAGCCGGGAATCGAACTCAGGACCTCATGCTCAGCAGTAGCGCTTGCGACCAGTAGACAAACGAGGCGTTAAAATAAAATTATTGAAAATAAATTACAACAACAATTACAAAAAATTATTACCCCAAATAATAATGATTTTGTTCCAGCCCACTCTACGATACATATCCAGTACGGCTACCCTACCATTACCGCGCCCCCCGGTCTACTCCTTGATATGCAATCGTCGCTGTAGTCCCATAAAGCATGAGGCTCCACTCCTAATCTTGAGGTTCTTCCTTATCGAGACTAGTTAAACCACGCTGGAGTCGGTGCAATGAATTAATTAATTAAATAATAATGGTATTGTTTCAGACAAGCCATACACAGGGCGGAGACGTTGCTCTCGCTGAAGCAAGGAATGGTGCGTCTTGACAACATCTGGGGAGTCGGAGGTGGCATCAGGTAAATAAAATATTATTACAATCTTACCTAGACTTTTCCCAACTATTTTGGGGTGGCTTCCAGTCTAACCGGGTGTAGCTGAATACCAGTATTGTACATGGAGCGACTGCCTATCTGACCTCTCTATTTACATTATTATAATAATTGCATATTTAATGTTCTTCGTTGGCTAATGTAAATTACTTTGCATACCATAACTGAACAGATAGCTGTGCTGCTGGGGGAGTTTGTTGCGCCACTTCTTCTTCCCAGCTAAAGCACTAGGAAGTGGTGAAGGGTGGCCGTTTTGGGAGACTGTCAAGGGCGTCGCCAAGTCTAAAATGTTGTAAATACAAGGCATTTTAATGGAAAGAAACTTCTATTAATGTGCCTTGCCTTGTCTGCGCTCAGCGCTTGGTGTGACAAGCGCTGAGCGCAGACAAGGCGCCGTGTTCGAGTTCGCAACAAGTCAATCGTCATCCTGAGGATGCTCGTTCAGAGGTGAAACACGTGTCGATTTCTTTCAGGGTTTTTTAAAGACTCTTTAGAAATAGCTAAGCGGAACAGGTTACTAAATATATCCAATTCTATTATATTTTATCTATAAAGCCAATATTGTTTATTTAGTTTTTTAAAGTTCCATATCTCCTAAACGGGGTTTAATCCGGGGTCCGGGGTCGTAATATTCGTATCCATGTGCTGGCGGTAGGCCCAGTCATAATACCTATTATGTTTCAGCTCTACAGTTCTGAAAAGTTTTGGGAAAAACGTACATTGAATATGGAAATTATTATTATTATTGTCACTTCCTATCGGGGCTACCGAGTTGAAACTGAGTTGTCAAAAATCAAATGTTTACCAGCGTCGACTTTGGCCCCATTATGCGCCCTAGAGGTTATAAGACTCGCACTACAAGTGGAAAGCTTCATGTGCTCTTTGACTTTTGGCTGTACCTACAAATCATATTTTTCTCATTCTCCATATGTATATCAACTTGCCCCCCCCCTCCGTGTAATTTGACGTTCGAAAAGTGTTGGTTCTCAGCCTACTTTGAATCTATTCATTTTCGATAAAGATTGAAATCATAATACGATCTCTCTCTCTCGGCATTTTTGTCGTAGTTGGGATTCAGTTTTAATTTTTTTTTGGGGTTCCGTACCTCAACAGGTAAAAAACGGAACCCTTATAACATCACTCTCTTGTCCGTCTGTGTGTCCGTGTGTCACCGATTTTCTCAGTAACGGGTGGGCCTAGCGAGTTGAAATTTATACCAAATACTGAGGTCTATAGTCCCTATTAGGTGTATAAAAATCAAGGTCCTGACTCAACACGATAAAAAGATATGGGCAAATTTAGATTTTCGCGAAAACTTGTACGTACCAAAATCAACTTTATTTATTTTTCGGAATTTTACGGTTACTTGTGCTGTAAGATCTTGCTTTTAACCAAAATTGCGAATTCTAGGTCAACTGAAACCTATATGTTTTGGGTCGAAAACCTATATGGTAGTTCCCGTTGACCTAGAATCACAAAATTTGGCAAAAAGCAAGGTCTTACAGCAAATCCAAAGGGAAAATTCCGAAAAATAAAAAGAGTCGAAAATTAAGGTAAATTTTGGTACTTACAAGTTTACGCGAAAATCTAAATTTACCCAAATCTTGTTATCAATAAAAAATTATAGCAATTTTATTATGGCGGTATAATGGGTAGGTACGGACGGAAATTTATAAGTTTATTTATCTGAAATAACGTTTGCAGGCCTGTGAAGTCTCTCATCCGCCAGATCCAGCTGCTGCTCAAGGAGTACTTGACCTCGAGTGACCTCACGGAAGCCATGCGCTGCGTCCGGGAACTCGAAGTGCCCCACTTTCATCACGAACTCGTGTATGAGGTAACGTCCGACTTCCAAAATGTTTATAGCTGACCCGGCAGACGTTGTTTTGTCCAACATTCAATAGTTCAAACAATAATTCTGTAGTTTTTTCTGTTTTGTTGCGAAAGAGCAGTCGTCTTTGGAAGAGCAGTAGCCCAGTGATAATGGCTGCAACTTACTGAGTAGTAGGTCGTAGGTTCGAACCCTGACAGGCGCGCGGATTTCATCATCACTGCTCTCAAAACTGTGAAGGAAAACATCGTGAGGAAACCGGCATATCCTAGAACCAAAAATTCGAAGACGTGACGTCTATCAACTCGCACTGGGCCCGCGTAGTAGATTACGGCCCACTCTCAGAGACAACTGTGTCCCAGCAGTGGGAACATTATAAGCTGATTATGCTTAGTGGTTGCTACTAAAGTACTACTGCTGACTGGAATCGAACTCAGGACTTCAAGTCCTGAATTCAATTCCCAGGTTGAGCAACACCGTAGGCGCGGGCTTGCGGACGGTGAGCAATGGGTAGCTCGCCGTCCGATAAGGACCAGGCCCGGGTCGACGGCGCGTTGTGTTCCACGCGCGCCTCAAAGAGATGTCAGCAAAATTGACGGGGTCCGTTAGGGCCGATGCCTGCCGGGGGGGGGGGGGGGGGGGGCGAAGTCCGAAAGGGAGATCGGGTGGGTTTTAGTCAGTAAGAGTCTGACGCGCCCTCCCGCTCCGCCCAGAGCGGGAGAAGTTACTTGATAATTTCCAACCAAAAAAAAAAAAAAACGATTTGTGAATAGGTAGCATTGGCTGTATAGCAGCCCGGAGTCTGAATTTGTCTCCGGTTGATGGCAATAGGCTCGCCCCCTATTACATGGGACTTAAATATAGCTGGCGAAATGTGGGTGTATTGTAGGTGCACCTTTGCCTAACCCGTCGGGGATAACAGTTATGATACAATGTTATTTTGCCAATTTTAGTTCCGAATACATATTTATTTATTCCGGCGCGTCCCAGCGCGTGCCAGCGCGAAACATATGGAGTCAGCGCTTGACAGAGAGAGACCGTGCTGGTCCTTGATGGCCAGTGCGGAATTTGTATATCCGTTTTACAAAGTAAATAAATACTCTATTCTTACAGCAATAAAGTTCAATATTGTAATAACAAATATTTCAATTCTCGCCTCGTACATCCTCGCGCATCTAGTTACTTTTTACCCCAAAGATTTATATCTACGCCCTGCCCGGGCGTAGATATAAATTTTTCCATACAAATTTCAATTCTCGCCCATCCTATCCACGCCTCGCCTCGCTGGTGTAAAGCCACTTTTATACACCAAAACCTTCCTCATGAATCACTCCATCTACGGGGGTGAAAACCGTTTGAAAATTCGTTCGGTAGTTTTTGAGTTTATCGCGTTCAGACAGACGCGGCACTTTGTTTTTGCACGCGTGGTACTTTGTTTTATAATATGTAGTGATTGTTTTTTTTTATTAATATTTTTAACCTTCCTCGACTGCTGACCATGGGGTCCTGGGTTCGATTCCCGGGGTGGGCAAAGTGTTATTTGGTGTTTCCATTAGGAGTTTTTTAACAACAGCCCGGAGTTTGGAAATTGGCGGAATGATACCCCGTGCCTCGGTGCGCACGTGTCGCCGTTGGCCCTGCGCCTGATCTCTCTCCGGTCTTGTCGGATTGCCGTTACCACGGTTATTAACGAGTTGATGTCTTTTACTCCACGTACCGCGGTAATCAACGCGTTGATGTCTTTTACTCCACGCGCCGCGGTAATCAACGCGTTGATGTCCTTTACTGCACGCACCGCAGTAATCAACGCGTTGATGTCTTTTTAATGGTCAAAAGCAGGTGTCGTCACAGTGTCGCGAAATCAATGGTTTAGTCCCATCTCAAAAATGCCCAACGCGCCTAAAGAAGTTTTCACTTCAAAAAATGTTTACCTAGGGCTGCAGCCGTGACGCACGTAGTTTTTAAGTCCAGTCTAATGTAGTTTCGTAAAACGGATGCAATACTATATATTAAATCATTTTGATATCACTAGAGAGATTAGAAAACACGGGGTTCTGAACTGAAGAACATAGTTCTAAATGCGAGTCCATTACTGTATCAAACTTGCTGAGATATAATAGTTTTGATATAGTTACCGTGGCTATCGTATCGTGATTTCTTTGATTTAATTAAAAAAATGAAGGAATGAATGAATGAATGAATGAATATTTATTTGTTAAACACAGTTATATACATTTGGTCTTTAGTAAAAATTCAGTTGACTCTCTATGTTTTGCCAGTGACATACAAATTTATAGCCACAGTAGGTACAATAATATTAAAAATAAATTCAGAATAATTATAAATTTAAGTGTTTACAAATTCACAGTGCTTATTTTATATCAATTAAATAACACGAAAAACAAAAAAATTATACACATTCATTACTTAGTCAAATTATATTAATATTATTGTCATTAAGAAATTCATCTACAGTGTAATAACATTTATGGATTAGAAACTTTGTTATTTATGTATTATTTTAATATCGATTTATAATATCCACTGTGGCAGCACTCAAAGTACAAATTATTACACTATTTGCGCTGTAGCATGGTGCGGGTGACAGTTTCAGTAACATTTCGTTTCACTCTTGAAAGTTGCCGCGATTTACAATTTATGACTTAATATTTCAGTTGTACCACATTCGTAATATATTAAATAATTAATAACTGTAGTAAATTAAATTAAACCCAACCAGAATGTTCTAATCAAGAAATAAAATCAAATTGAATGAAAAATTAAGCAAAGTGTTATGCGTATAACGTAACGCCATAGACGTATTTAGTGATGGGATGTACTGCTACGATGGATAGTCGATATTTTTTATAATAAAAAACGTATATTGTGCGTAGGTCAATTTTTATTTTTAAAAGGTCTAATTATACAACAGAACATTTATAGGGTAAGGTTGCTTAAAAGGTTGCTAAAAAAAAATACATGTTATTCGTCTAAACTCATATCAGAGTCAGGAACATCTGAATTGTCACTCAATTCATCATCTGAATCTGTGACGGATATTATTAACGATGACTCAATTATGTTGTCAATATGTATGTCACGATCCCAATCAGACATAATGTCCCTTTTTGTTTTATTCACGACCTTCGACCAGTCTTCAGGTTGAACATTGTTGATGGCCTCTTGTAATAGGGCCAACATCTTATTTGCCGTAAATGGCGGCGAAGTATTATTTCTTGCGGCGTAACCTAAAAATAAACGAACTTATAAAAAAAAGTATTCAAATAATCATCAATCAGCCTAATCTAGTATCTGGTAATGTTTTTAAACTAGGTACATGCTACGATCGGAAAGCTGATTTTTTTATAAAGCTTCAAAATGGGAATTGAAATTAAAAGCATACCTTTTATTTGGGCCCAAATCAGCTCAATAGCGTTATACTGGCAATGGTAGGGTGGTAGTCGAAGGACCTGGTGGCCTTTTTCTTTTGCCATCTCGTCCAGAGCATAGGTAGGAGTTGGTGGCTTATGGCGTCGGACTAAGGCAATAAGCTCCGTCTTTAACATTTTTATATCTGCTGTAACTCCGTTTTCACTCAGCCACTTCACCAACTCGCTTTTGCGGTTGGATTGGTTTGGGGGTTTATTAACTTGCACCGAATGGTAGGGTGCGTTGTCCATTATTATGGTCATAGGCTCTTTTAAATTGTTTAATAGACCTATGAACCAATCTTTAAATTTTTCGTAATTCATCTCCTCATGATACTCCGTAGTTTTTTTTGACTTAAAAGCCAGCAAACAATCAGGGACGAATCCACTTGCTGTACCTGCGTGACAAATAATAAGGCGTTCGCCTTTGCCTTCCGGCACTTTGGTACACGATTGTGCCGTATCGTCGGTCCAACTTTTACCCACTGTGTGGTTGGCGTTTAGCCACGTTTCATCCAAAAAGACAACTTTGCTCCAATCACTTATGTTTTTGGCCTTCCTTAAAAATCTACATCTTGCTAGGGCAATGTCAGTCCTATCCATAATAATCTTTCTTTTGTTAACTTTTTTGTAAACAAAGCCAATATCTTTTATAACTTGCCGTAGCGAAGTAATACCTCCTTTGAACAAGTCAGCTTCTTTTAATGATTTTAGAAGCTTGAGCAATGTGGGTAGCTCCATTCTTCTATAATAATCATAAATATGATTTCTAATAGCAACCTTAGCAAAATCATCCAAATCTGTGATTGGCTTCACCTTGGTCCGCTTTTTGTTGGGTGTCGATAATTTATTTTCAAACATCCCATCTTGGCCAATTTTCTCACGTGTTATACGCGAAACAGTATTGCGGCCAATATCAAGAGCTTCGGCTACTCGTTCTACAATATGATTCAATGGTAACAACGGTCCATTATTTTGTTGTTCTCTTTCAAAGTAGTCTCGGAGGCGAACAACAAGCTCCCTGGCCTGACTACCCAAAACAGTTTTTTTTGTATGCTTAGGCATGGTAATAACAACAAACTCAACAAACTTATAACAAATAACAATTTAACAAAAATGAAAACAAACAATGAAATCGTAATACGTGTCACATTAAGTCACAATATAACGCGCTTGCACTCGTACTCGCACTCACAGCATCGCACGGGTAAACAACATGGCCGCCGCGCCGATGCACCATAGAGCAAAAATGTTGTCACGAAAAAAAAAACATAAACCCGATTTTGATTATTTTATATAAGTACAAAGATAATTATGTAGCCATAAAACATTTATATTGACAAGTTTATACACGTAGCACACACGTAGTTACACTGCACAACTGAATAATACACTAATTTTCATAACAATATTAAAGAGAACTAGATTCACGCTGCGAGTATCGTTAGCGATAAAAATGAATTGCATAACCTCACATCCCTACGTGGTACTGACAAATGTCAACGTCATACGGGCAACTGTCACCCGCACCATGCTACAGCGCAAATAGTGTAATATTATAAGAAACTTGACTGCTTCGTTGGTCTAGTGGTCGCAAGCGCTCGTGCTGAGCATGAGGTCCTGGGTTCGATTCTCAGGTCGGGCAAAGTGGTATTGGGTTTTTCTATCTGAAATTTCTCAGTAGCAGCCTGGAGTCTGGATTTGTGCCCGTTTGATGGCAATAGGCTCGCCTCCTATTACATGGGACTTAAAACATAACTGGCGAAATGTGGGTGAAACTGCTACAGGGACACCTCTGCCCAACTCTTCGGGGAAACAAGGCGTGATGTTATGTTATGTGTAAACTTATAAATATATTTTCATTATAGCAACTGAGTGTATTGTTTTAATTTGGCAACACAGAAATGACGGTTATGATAATAACGTTATTTCTGGGTGGGACAAAAGTCGTTTTAAATTGTAAAATGTAATGCATAGTTAGCCGTCGTTCGATTGTGAAATAGTACAGTGGTGTGGATTAAAAGTGTTAGCAAGAAAAGAGAGACTTTCATCGTGGCCGCGAAAACCTGCATCTTGTTTAACCAAAAAAAAATAACGGTGCAATAAACTGTTTCATTAAATACCTATTAGCGAAAAATTATTCTATCCCACTAGTCCCAGACTCATGTAACTCTGAACAGCTACGAATATGTTTTTTTTTTGTTGAATTCGTCAGATTATTAATACCTGTAAAACCCCTTTATTCCATTAACTACTAGTATCTGAGAAAAGTGAACACGGGATGCAATACATTTTATTTAATTTACAACTGCCAGTCAGCCATCGATGTTTATCGTAAAGGGGAACCTTAAAATGCTTGAAAAAAACCATCGCGGCGTTGGTAATAATTTATAGTTAGTTATATCTGGGCGAGCACGGCCTAACTCAATTATGTGTTTATTATTTTCAAAACCTTGATAAACATGTTGCTATTAATGCCGCCATCGTAATCCTACTGATCGTACTAATTAATTTTCAAATCTACTCGAAATAAGTAATTTCAACTTATTAAACTATCTACTTACCCCAAATACCTAATTACAACGTACTTTCACATTCACTAAACTTAAAACACGCCAGCTGTCGCTGAAAATCAGCGCTGGGGCTCTAGCCCGCATGGGGTCGCAGCATTTATGCTGAGCCATGGCCGTTTTGCGTGGATGTGACGCATATTTTCCCCTAATTTGTTATTTACGTGTTTTGTTACTATCTTTGCGTCATGTTTACCGCAAATAAACGTATTTTCTTTCTTTTTCAGTTAAAAAACACTATCTTAATCACTTTTCTATCACTACGAACAAATATTACAACTACTAGCAATGATAAACTAATGAATTCAATGAATACTGAGCGAACAAAATGCAAATTAATATGGTTCTAATGCGATTACGTCAAAAAACAACCACACATTGTCAATCGAATGATGAAATGTTTACGAACTCCGAACCGAACGCATTACGAAATTCAACGAAAACAACCGAATCAAATGCGTGTGCCAGAAAGAGGTGATGCAATAGCAATCAATCTTCTCGCTCCTACGCGAGCGTTTTCTACTACTATCCCTATCGTAACTCTTTGCAGATCGGCTTACCCGGCTGCTAAGAAACCGCGGTGTCACGTGACCGAAGTGACGGCATGATGGACTTTATTTTCTAAAGAAATTGAATTCACGATACGGCGATTATTATGCGCCAGCCGCAGAGGTGAGAGCACCGCTCGACCGCGCGGTCGGGCGGTGTACGTGTGTTATAGGCCAATGCGACATGAGATCCGCTTCACCGCCTACCGCGGCGGTGCGCGGTGCCGTGTGTTAATCGCCTAAGCCGGACGCGCCTACGAGTTATTTTACTGCAAAATGTTTTGTTGTTGGGGTCTAGAGAGAAACATATGTAGGCGTTTTGTAATGTTTTAATTTTATTGTGTATCATATATTTATAGTGTATTTATTTAATGAAAATAGAATGGTTGTGTACCGAATTTCCGAAGGTAAGCCGGTAGGAATCGGGTTGTATGGACCCGAGGCCCTTGCTGCACTATAATATCTCCCGCGCCGAAGGCTAGTCTGCGTTGAGATTGGCCGTCATGGCCGAAATACGGTCTGGAGGACTATAGCAATTATTTTGTATTTGTTCACAGACTGTTCTACTTGCTCTCGAGACAGTTAACTCAAGTGTTGAAGAACAGCTGTGTGGCTTCCTCGCAGAGCTCAGGAGATGTGTCATCGTCACTCCCGATCAGATGGACAGGGTATGTTAACTTAAGGTGAACTTGCGGTGCCGGGTTCCGGTTCCGTACCTCACAAGGAAAAAGTGGTGGCACTCCGGGAGTGCCGACAGAAGTGAAAACTTGAACAAGATCGCTTTGGTGGAAGAAAAATACTTGTATAGAACATTGGTCCGTAACTTTATCTAAATAAAGAGCACAATAGCGTTTACAAAAAAAACTTCCGAAACAGTTAAAGTAAAAATACTTGCATAGAACATTGATCCGCAACGTAATATAAATAAAGAGCACAATCGCGTTTACAAAAGTGAGGTGTCGTCACGGTGTCTTGAAATCAATAGTTAGTAGTAGTAGTCCCATCTCAAAAATGCCCAACGCGCCTAAAGAAGTTTTCATTTCAAAAACAGAACCTTTATAGGATCTCTTCGCTGTCCGCCTGTCTGTGAAGACCCTGTTTCTCAAGAATGTGTGGAGGCATAAAGTTGAAATAAATATAAAATACGCGGGTCTATGGTCCCTTGGAGCTCAAAAAAAAACAAGCTTGTAAGTCAACACAATAAAAAATACGGCCATTTATGCGACATTTTGATACTTGCATAAAAGACCGAAAATTGTTAATTTGTGGCTTTATCACACAATTTTTTTTTTTGCGATTAGAAATTTACATTTGCAGTTGGAGAATTGACCGTGACGTAAATCCATCGATGTACGTCATTTCACAAACTAAACTAAATTTAAGTCCAGTGCATTTTTTTCTTTGTATTTCATTGAGAAAAGGACAGAAGAAAATTTTTAGCTTAGTCCTGTCAAATTAATCAGCGCTTGACGTAAATTGACGTAATTTTAGTAAGCAAGTTTTTAATCGCGTCTAAATTTGTATGGAATAGTGACAGGCGCTGATTAATATGACATGACGTAAACTAAAATTTATCTTCTGTCCTCTTCTTAACGAAATATAAAGAAAAAGATGCATTGAACTTTAAGTTAGTTTAGTTTGTGAACAAGGGAATCGGTACCAGTGTTAAGTTTGTTTATGGGATAAATTCATCCCATCTAACCTTTCATTGTGAAAAAAAAAAAACATATGTCAGTTGATTCTTTGACACGGTTCAATTACCCTAGAGTTATGGAATATCAAAAAGAATACGTTGTAAATGCTTGTTCTTGTCCGCCAGGGTTTCCTCCGCGTTCTAGAAGACATGAGCGACATAGTACTGGACGTGCCGCTCGCGTACATCATGCTGGATCGCTTCATGGAGCGCTGCCAGCACAAGTTCCGTCTTGGAGACGCCGTGCTCAAGCGGATGCCTACCAGGTCAGTCCATGATCTGTCTAGCCTTTGGGGTCATACGTTATATGGAGCGACTGCCTATCTGACCTCCACAGGGTAACACTGTACCCCTTGACACGAATAGTTGTCAGACCTTCGGGCAAAGCAGGGCAGTTCATCGTATACAAGGTGTAATACAAACCTCTTCTGGGGAGAGCCAGGGAAGCCCGCGAAATTCGAATTTTTCTTTACTTTTTTTTTGTAATTTGCGGGTTAGTATCGTCAGTACAGATTAATATACAGGGTGTAAGGGACAGCCCTCCGCAGACTCATAGGGTGACTTCAGTATATCATACTAAGATGACCGGTACATGAAATTATTTCAGGAATGTTATGGGAATCCAATTAACCTGATTTGTTTTATTACCTTACACGCATGTATCGCTACCGTGGCAAAACGCACGTAGGTAGGTAGCGAACGGCAGCGCAGCGAGAAATTGAACAGCTGATTTCACGCGTCGTTTGTTCAACATCCATTGCTGTTTTTTTCTGTTTTACCTGTTCTATTTACATTAATGGAGTACTGCGTACAGAGAATGTAATTTTACATTGAAAGAAAGAAATAGTAAAAGAAAAAACGAAAAAAAAATGGGAAAATTTTCGGTGGAATAAGATTCAGAATAAGGAGCTGAATGTACCCTGTTAGTTTGCAGAGGGCTGTCCCTTACACCCTGTAGATGGTTCACTCCGCAAAATCATTCAAACTTAGTAAAACTTGAACAAGATCGCCTTGGTGGAAGAAAAATATTTGTATAGAACATTGGTTCGCAACCTTATCTAAATAAAGAGCACAATCGCGTTTACAAAAAAAAAATACTTCCAAAACCTTTAAAGTAAAAATATTTGCATGGAACATTAATCCGTAATATAGTATAAATAAAGAGCACAATCGCGTTTACAAAAATGAGGTGTCGGTAATGGTGATAATTGCCTACAGTTATATTCATCTAGAAGTTGTCTTTTCTATCGCGTAACTCTTATATCTTCTGACTACGTTACGCTCACTGAATTGGCCCGACAAGACGGGCCCGCCGCGTACTTGTAGCTTCATACCTAAAATGCGGAGTGCGCCTTCTGTACTATTCTATGGTATCAGGTTGTATGTCTTAACAAATACGTATTTACAGAATTATTATCTCAAAATATTATAAAATAAAGTCGCTTTTCGCGTTTGTCTGTATGTCCGCGTTGTTCTTCTAAAATACGAAACGGATTTTGATGAGGTTTTGAACATCATTTAGATAATGTATTCCGGAAGGTTAAATATAATTCTTTTATATTAATAAACCGTACACGTAGTACTGAGACTTGATGTTTTGTCAATTCTTGAAAAGGCACTTTTTTTAGCGTGAGCTTACATGGCGTGCGTTGACTAATCCGTAATAGATAGAACAAAGTTATCTTCTACCGCAGAGGTGGCCAACTTGGTTAGACCCAAGATCTACTGTTTACTGACGACACCCTGTGCGATCTACCAAGTACATACTTCTTGAGTTATTAATGAAACAGTGTACAATTACCTACGTACTATTATTTATTTTATTAAGGTGGAACTAGTTGATATTTTTTCCATACAAATTTCAGGGGGGTTTTACTCCACTGTTTGACATGGTACATCCAAAGTTAAACATGATATCGTTTTGTTTCATTATTAATTTTGTCTGTGCGGAAACAGAAGAGTAATATATTAAGCCGTTAAAAAATTAGGAGCCCACAAAGATTCCTTTTTCTTGCTAATTTTAACGCAACTTTGGGGGTAAATAAGCAATAAAAGAAGTGTAAAATCTCCAAAACAAAGTCGGCACCGACAAAGCTCAATTGGCGAAGAGTTCAATAAACTTTATTTGTAATTGATTTATGCAGTGGTTTTTTCATAAAACCCTATTTTCAAAAGGACTTTTCGTAATTTTTTACGCACTCGTTTTACTAAAATAGTTCGGAACGGTGTTTGTGTGCGTGCAAACTAGACGTTGTGCACGTAGACCAGTGTCTAACTGCTCATCACTGATACTATCTCTGTCGGACACGATGCCAGGTGACACAGCGTGCTTTTCGGCCATGCCCACTAGTGAGTTCGAGCCCGCGACTAGTGTCACCTTAAGAGATCATACAATTGAAAATTATTCTTAGTAACTACTTGTTTATAGTAGTGTGAGTATTGCGTCTGAGCTACTGCGTGGATGAGAGGATAAATAACGTGATGGAACGGCGATTGAAAAATGATACAAGATGATGCGCGCAGCAGTTGGTGATTACGTTGCGTGGTCTATTCTACTTACTTTTTACTTTAAACATATTTTGAGGTATATTAACTTTTTTTTTCCACGATCGACTGGACTAATAGCCGCGATCGATCGGTCAATCGCGATCGACCGGTTGGCCACCCCTGTTGGATTGTGTATCTTAACAAAATCAACAGAAAAGTCCGCGATAGCATATGTGTTTCTTCCAAGGATGTCCCGCAGTAACCATTTTTATCTTTGAAAATTTCATTTAGAAGCAATTTTGACTAGTATATTATTGAACATTAATAATAAAACTCTCAATTTCATACTACCCACGCTAAGAAAAATTACTTCCCTATTGAATGTCAATTTCGTGAAATCATGAAATTTTCGGCCAATTCTAACTTAAAGAGTTGTCTCGATGATTATGATGCCGTAAATACATATGTTGCAGAAGGTATGTCTCTTTCGTTATTATGACCCATATATTAATTACTGTGGACGTACTGTGGGTAGTGTTGGTTATTGCGCAATAGACAAACCGTCTGCAGTTCAGATCACATTATAATTTACACGAACAAGTATACGGAACGCGCGGCAGTTTCTAAACGTGCTCACTGCTTGACAGCCACCAACAAACTGTGTTTATCCTTATGTTGTAGAATCTGTCGAGCGCCGCCAGGCGGCGCTGGCGCCCCCAATTACTCGAATCAGTGACGTATTTCCGACATATATTTGTTACTATCGCGAATCATATTTTGATCAACATAAAACCTGCTACTGAACTGATGATTGCAAAAAACGTATGAACTTGCCGCCATGTTTTGTCTCTGCATCAGGCTATGGTCTCCATAAACGCCGTAGGCCGCTTAAAGCGTCACGCCGTAAGCCGCGTTACGATGCTTACTATAGAAATATACTGTTGTGGTCTCTTCACACGTCGACGTCAACGTCATGACGTCGTACGCGGCATTCAAACGCTTTGCGTCGCGTCTCTAGTTATTTCGAACCATTGCAGCGGCGTCAGGTCGTATCAAGTGTCACACGATCACTCGCAAGCAACGACTGAGGCGTCGTCGTTCACTGCGGACGTATTGACCGCCGACGCTGTGCGTAGCGTTCAGACGTCGATCGGAACGTGGACGCTGAAGTCAGGACGTCGCATATAGCATAAAATAAGAGACCATAGCCTCACCCTTTTTTTTTTTGGGTGGGAATTGATCATTTAACTTCTCCCGCTCTGGGCGGAGCGGGAGGGCGTGTCAGACTCTTACTGACTAAAACCCACCCGTGTTCCTTCGGTTGCCCTGTTGCCGGGGGCCACGATCTTCCTTTCGGCTTTCTTCGCACCCCCGGCACTCTGCATCACCCTAAGGTTGACTGGTAGAAAAAATGCCTCAGGCATTAAGTCCGCCTTTGTACGGTATTTTTATTTGTGCATAAAGTTTTAGTAAATACTTTATAATGTTTTTTTTTCTCCTCAGGGGCCGCAAAAGGTTTGTCTCTGAAGGCGATGGCGGTATCATCAAGGATCACGCACTGAAACTGCGCGAGTAAACACTCACACGCACGTGTCAACGGAGCCCTGGAGCCCTGGAGTCCTAAGGATGACCTAAACAAGGATTAAGAATCAATTTTTCATTATCAACATTCAACCGAAAGTTTTTTACTGCTTGAAATAGTATTGCAATAGCACGTAAAATTTAATCGGAGAGGCAACCGGATGGCGAATGGTAATCTGGGTCTTGAAGTGATACCGAACCCCTCCGTACCGTCCGAATGGACCCCCAAATGGACTCCAAACATATGGGGGATGGGGGAAAACATTTTTGTTCTGACAAGGCATTCAAAATTTAAACTCTAATAAGTGCATGGAATTTGTGTGTATCAATGCCAAAAATGCCAAAATGCAATCGTTTTGTTTTTGATAAAACTCACCCTCATTTTCGATGATAAATCATTGGTAATGAGTTTCAAGAATTGTATACATTATTTCAATTATAACAATGTTGGGGGGTGGCAACCGGATGGTATTGATACAAATTCCATGCTTATTAGAGCTTAAATTTTGAATGCCAAGTTAATTATAAAAAAAAAAAATGTTTTGCCCCCATTCCCCATATCTCCGCTCCCGTCCATTTGGGGTCCATTCGGACGGTACGGGGGGGGGGGGGGGGTTCGGTATAACTTCAAGACCCAGATTACCATTCGCCATCCGGTTGCCTCTCCGATTAAATTTTACTTGCCGTTGCTTTAACTAAAGCACTATTTTTTTATAAAGTAACAGTATTATGTCTCGGTAGTGACCTTGAAATAATTACGTACAGCCGCGCACTCGATACTGTTGCTTACGAGACATTGAGATTTCGAAGCGCGCCGTTTCGGCCATTTTCTAGAAACTGTTCTAAGAGCTCTGTTTTCACGGCGTGTGTACAAGGCGCGGTAAAACTTAATCGCCGTCAATTTCGTTTTAATACCTGGTTTAAAAGATGGCAGTAGCGGACCCAGTGACTCGGAATTTTGGACCCAATCAGTGGGTTCATGTTGACGGGACGGCAGCAAGTCAGACCGGGGAAGCTACTGGGCCCGAAAATGGACTAGGTTAGTCAACTGGACTGACGTGAGGGCGCGAAGTCACTGGCCTTTGTTTAATTTAGTGTCTACACGAGCCCAGTTGCAAGTCAGCGCTGGACTGACTTACTGTACTGTCACTGGGCTTGTATAAAGCCGCCTTTAAACTAGAAATATTAGATTCATCAAAGCTTTTTAAGACATTTTTTTTTTATAAAAAAATGTTGTATCATGTCAAATATCATCAATTTATGAACGCTTTACAAATAAATGTAATTTATTTTTTTCCTTATTAATTTTTTTGAGAAACTAAGGAGTTCTATACACTGTTGGGGTCGGTATGATTCGGCACAGCTGAGGGTAAAATCGAATATAATTACTATCTTCTAGAAAACCGCCCCTTGGTAAGCCAAGGGGTAGTTTTCCCAATTCGAGGTCAGGCTCGAATTGTGCTGAGTCGACCCGAATATGATTCAGAAAGTGGGTAATGCCGAACGGAGTTTCCCGAACGGCACGAGCCGAATTAAAGCCCAATATGCGTAGTAATTGCTTCGGGTCGGCTTTCACAAATACTGCTGAATCGAATGTGCTGACCTGAACAACAAGTGTGAAGCACGCCTCAGATAAACTAAAGCTATTGATTCGATTCGACAAAGCTGTCTATTTAATAAATAAGTTCCATGTAAGTCTCTCTTAATGACTCTGAGCCCAGGTACGCACGGGCAATTTTTAAACGCGAAGATTATTTATAGAACACTGCTTTTTCAATTCTCGGTATTGAGCCGAGCAGGAAGAATCCAACAGAGTGCATCCTCCACTAAGCAGTGATTAGAAAATTCAAAGCGCGTAAAAAAATCGCATGAGCGTACCTGGGCTTCGCGTTCAGAGACGTAATGTGTCTAGATATCGAAAAAATAGCGAATTACGGCAAAAAATATCGAAAATTCAAAATCTGATTCATACAAAATTATAATACGGCCGATTAATTATGTCCGGTCTGAACATAAGCACTACTTACTTTCGCGCATGTTCTCTCACTCACACTCGCCTCTTGTCACCATTTGGTTCCTAAAAATTGTTATTGCGCAGCCTTCTGCGCGAAGTTCGGACCGGCCATGATTCATCGGGCGTACTGTATTTCATATTATAGTACCGCCATCGTCTATGGTAACAATTTTTAACCTTTAGGCCCGTTGTAGACGGCACGGTTTCTCTACGGCGCGCTAGCCGCACTGCAGAATAATCGTGTGAGCTTGTTTATGGTACAAACTTCCATATTGATCCATACAGTACTGACGACTGTGCGACACGGCGAATCAACCGTAATTTTTCACGGCAAAAAAACGTATGTACAACGGGCCTTACTGCGCCTTTATTTTTTAGCTATAAGGGCGATTTTCGTAGAGCAAGTGTTAACTTTAAAAAATAACACTATTATTGTTAAGATGCTCCCTCACTTTGCGCGATTTGATTTTGAGCATTACATTACAATACTGCCGCACTGCCGTACGAGCATTCGCCTGTAATGTAACTTGCGCGCATTGATGTTACAAGTTGTATCAAAATATTACAGACATGCACTGTAATGCTCGGTTCTCCTCCCTCACTGATGTAATGCTCGAATTGTATCATTGCATTGGTTCGCCTCATTCACTGATAAATGCTCGACTCTAACGTTACGTTACACGCGAATACTCCCGTTCAGGGAGCACCTTGAGAATTCATAATTATTTTATAGCATCAGTAAAGCGTTCATATTCATTAGAATAAAGTTAATAAAATAAATAAATTGATACTACGCCTCATAATTGGACGTTGATATTTTTAATACGCGGCGTTTTTACGCGTTAGGTTAGGTTTTTAAATTTACTTTTTTTTATTAACTGCCTTGTACAATTTTGTATAGAAATTATCATTCTCGTGGCTAAATAATAACAGCCGCACGGATCGATCTTCAAGGTTAAGCATCGGTTGCTGTGGTCGGTTCTTGAATGGGTGACCATCTATTGGATATCGAGATTCCTCCGTGCTTCGGAAAGCACGTTAAGCCGTTGGTCTATGATTCGCAGATCTTTGACAGTCGTTACGGGTAGTCAGATGCCCTAAAGTTTGATAACCGGTCTTACCAAGGGGTATCGTGTTACCCAGTAACTGGGTTGTTGAGGTCAGATATGTGGTCGCTCTATGTAAAATACTGGTATTCAGCTTACTGGATCTGCCTTTTCTCAACGATGTTTGGGTTGACTACCAGTCTAACCGGACGCAGCTGAATAACAGAGGGGTAATTAACGTATTTTTTAAACGTTCGCCTATTAATCTCAATGTGAATTGCCAAAAAAAAACCTATAATTTTCATACATTATCATTTATTAAATTGTTTGTCGCTGTTGCATAATTGCGACTTTGATAATATTATATACTTGACAATCTGTATTTTACATGGAGCGACCGCCTATCTGACCTCCACAACCCAGTTACTGGGTAACACGGTACCCCTTGGTAAGACTGGTTGGTCAGACTTTCGAGCTTTTGAACCAGTTCAATCAATATGGTGACCGAAAGGTCAAAATGCCAGCGACTTTCGATTTTTTTAAAACTTTTATACCCCATTTCTCCGTATTTTTTTTCCTATGTAGTAGTGGGTACTATTTCAAAATTACTCAGTAGCAGCCCACCCGGAATTACTCAGTATTTAATAATAATCATTTCATTTAAAACGTATAACGGGCCTCTGCGAGTTGGCTTCGGCCCCTCGTACGCCTTCCAAAGGTCTGGGACCCTAGGGTCCCGAGATGTGTCAAAGACAAATAAAATAATAATAATAATAGCAATGCCCCTCCCCCCCCCCCTTATTACATGGGACTTAAACATAACTGGCGAAGTGTGGGTGTACTGTACTGTGTTAGTCTTTGTCATGTGCACATATTGAAATGAGGGAATTTATGCTTAATTTTATCGACGGTATTTTTTTTTTTAATCTAAATATTTTCCGTACTTTTTATGGTATAAAAAAAAAAATGTAACGAAACGGTGTGACTTTTAAACTAAATGATCTATCGCGATGAAACAAACTCCATAATGATTGGAAGTAATTTGGCGTCCTCGTAAAATGAAAATTGTGGAAAAAAAAGCTACCCTCAATTGAAAATAAACTTGTCAGTATTTTTTTTACAAAAATTTGTTTTTATTTTTTCATCGATTTTTACAATAATCGTAAAATTTCTCAATGAGACGTCAAACAGAAAAAAAATTAGTGGCACTCCGGGAGTGCCGATAGAAATGAAAACTTGAAAACCATGTTCCTATGTTGGTATCATAACATCACCTGCGTAGGCAGGCACCGCAGTAATCAACGCGTTGATGTCTTTTACTCCACATATCGTCTTGGCGAGTAAAAATACTTGCATAGAACATTGATCCGTAACTTAATATAAATAAAGAGCACAATCGCGTTTACAAAAAGGTGTCGGTAACGGTGTCGCCAGTTCAACTGTTTTTTCAAAAATGCCCAACGTGCCTATGAAGTTTTCACTTAAAAAATTAAGCATTGATTCCCTTATTTATATTTGTGAACATTACGAGTATGAAGACTCACACTGTATTCGCTCTTGCCCATCCCTTCAGGAAATACATCCGTGATGTTCTCATGGTATTTCTATGCAGAATTGTAGAAAGAAAGAGTGCGAAATGACTGTGTTTGCTTTAGCCGCACTTTATTCTCTTTATTTTGTAAACACCTTTATTATTATTATTATAAAATAGTACAAGATGATTTTGTGTGTTCAAAATTTTAAGTTTTTGGTGGTCATTTAGTCGGTTTTGACGCATTGGCTATCATTTATAGCTTGTTCGTTCTGTGATGACGCGTATCACTATCGTATTACCTTTAGTAATAGTAGTGGGGCGCGTCATTTCAAAGTGGAGAAGCCTTACTTATGCCCTAGATAAATTCAGATGGGGCACTCCGCATTTTAGGTATGAAGCTACAAGTACGTACGCGGCGGGCTCGACTTGTCGAATTCTGTGGGCGTAACGTAGTCAGAAGACATGAGTTACGCGGTAGAATGAAAATTTCTAGGTGAATAAAACTGTAGGTAATTAGCGCGGTGCGACCTGAATTGCACTTTATTGTGTCGAAGCAAGAGTCGCTTTTTATTTAAACGATTTTGCGGAGTAAGCCATCTTTATTCATTTGTGCTTATGCATACTACTCCTGTTTATCGATTTTAAACCGTAATTCGGACCAATAAAAGTCATATTCTTATCGACGACCACCAATGCTTATATTTCTTTGTTTATTAACGAGAATTATGTAACAATGATTCCAATATAAGAGGCATTCATTTTAAGCCTTTGTAATGTGAGCGTCGGTCATTGTTTTTTATTTTCAAACTAGCTCACTCGACAGAAAAAAGGACGTTGATTTTTCTGAATTTAATAATTTTCAAGGTAACTTTCCAATTTTTCTTTCCAAAAACAATGAATTCGGACTATAACGAACATTTTTAAATCGGTTCGTTTTAGAAAAAGTTGGCTTGCTACAGCGCTGTCTCGAAATCACTATGAGAATTTACAAGGCCTGTAAATACCATAGAGTCAATAGTATATAAACCATGGCTGATGATACTTTTTCTCCCGGGAGTACGTTTCCGTGGGATAGTTTCCAACCTACAATATCAAGGCCCAGAATCAGCACTTTTTGAACGTCAAAATTACATAAGACAGTCCCCCAAAACGCCCGCCCTTCACCACTTCCTAGTGCTTTAGCTGGGAAGAAGTGGCGCAACAAACTGCCTAGCAGCACAGCTGTCTGTTCAGTTAGAAGAACTGGATTCTATACAATAGTGTATGTAGTATAGTTTGATCTCACCGCTGTGTCCCGGATAGGCGGGGGGCGGGACGCCGTAAGCGTTGATGAATGAGCGGCCTGCACTGCACCCCCGTCTCGCCGCGCACATACTTAAGACGCGGTACAGCGGTCTCGGTCAAACTATAGTACATAGTACACGCGTGCAAAGCCGTGGGCATAAGCTAGGATCCTAATCTAACTAATATATTATATTGTAAATGAGAAAGTGAGTTTGTTTGATTCGCTTTCACGCTAAAATGGCTGAATGGATTTGGATGAATTTTGTCACATGGGTAGACCATGACCTGGAGAAGGAAACGGGTTTTACCTTTTATTTCGATATTCCCACGGGATCGGGACTAATGCGGGTCAAACCGCGGGGCGTAGCTAGTTTTTTTATATAAAACAATGTTTGACGCTACAGTTGCAGCAATTGTCGAAGTTTTTTTTTTTAATTGTTAAAAGTATTGTATGACTGGGAGATTGGCTGAAGTGAACTGACAAGAAATTTGTATTCTGTCAAAATCGATCGTTTAAAAAAAATTGTTTTTAATCAATTACGTATGTAAAAAAAGGTTGACAGGTTACGTAGGCAACAACCGACCTTTAAATATGGCAAGCTAGGCGCACTCCGCATTTTAGTTATAAACCTACAAGTACAGTATGACACAACTTAGATGTAGCATCGGTAAAATTCGTAAAACCGATCACCATCCGAACAGTGCGCCTTCAAAATCACCAATCTCTTTAGATGAAAAAGATTAAATTCACATAACCAAATACATTCGTAAAATTTAAATGAATGAATGTAAATTTTCAAATTCATTCTAAATTTAAGTGTACTGTAGTAGGCGCAGTTAGAAGATATAAAGAGTTACGCGAAAGAAAGGCAACTTCTATGTGAATTTAACGGGTTCTTCCGTTAATCCACTCCAAAATTGCCGTCTAAAGTGGTATACTCGGAAAGCTATGTCCGAGAATCCATTCTCGGACATAGCTTTTCGAGTAATCACTTTAGAGTGGATTTTTTGGGGTGGATAAACGGAATAACCCAATATAACTGTAGGTAATTAGCGCTGTGCGACCTGAATTGCACTTTATTGTATCGTAGCAAGAGTCGCTATTTAAATGATTTTGCGGATTCAATCTTCTGTACTTGTACCGTTGTAGTCTGTGTATACAACTATTGTTACATACGACTATTATTTTTTTAACCTAATTTTCAGTTCTATCTATACCCTCGGGTAACGCAGACGTGTTGTCGTACAGTTGTCTAATGAGCTTGGTCCGATTGTACACTTAGAAAAATGTTTTGAAACTAAAATGGCTTCCTAATCTCCTTAGTATTATATAAGCATCTTAAACGATTCCATTTTGACAGGAACGTCAAAAATTTAATGACAAAACTATTATAAGGTCCATTTTGCCATTACAAATTTAAAGTGCATTTTAATATTAAAGTTCTTTTTTTATGAGAGTATTGAAAAAAATGTGCGAAATTTTTGTATCCAAGACAATGCGAGTTTAGATTTGAACCTTATCTCCGGGTCGTAAGATCGGCATTCAAAAAATTTCGTTTTTTTTTTAGTGCTCTGGGATAGATAATAAGTTGTATTTTTATTTGCGTAAGTTAGAGCCAAGATTGTTTCGGCAATCCATTGTAAATAAAACGAGGCAAATATATAGAATGTTTCACTTTTTATGTGTTTTATTTATTCTGACCCGACACGACGTTTCCAGTCCAAACACGAGGTTTTTCCAACAGTGCTGTCTGATTCCTTCCCCGTTTAGTTCCGGTCTGTGTCATCCTCACAAATGGAATGGTAGTTCTCAGTTATCTGATCAGCGTGTTTGCTGTCGGTCTTGCCGAAGCTGCTTTAACTAGGTGGGACAATAAACATGACTCAATGGGGAAACATTACACTGCACACAAACGTAATTACTTAGTATTTTAATTTTCATTGTATTATGGTTTTATTGATGTTTTATTTATTTATAAAAGTTACACATAATTATTATGCTGTGTGTGCTCTCTCATGTTGTGCATGAAAACTTAAATAAATAATAGGCCACACAGGGGGACGTCATTGGTGCCGATTTATAGAAATTTAGTTTATTTCTGTCAAACGACGATTTCCCATTCTGAAATAGACCAAAATGATGTAACTATGTTTTAGTTTGACAGCACTAAGATGGCACTGAGATATTAATTTATTGAAAATGGCGATTTTGCTATTCTGAATTTGACGTTTTTCACCTAAAATTTAGATGTTTTAACAAAATCTATTTCTAATCGCGATTAAAAACGTGTGGAATAAAATTGGTAGTCATAAACTTGAAATTCACACCAACACCTGGACTTCAAGTGCAAAAACAGTACTTTTTTTTCTTTTGCTTAGTTCTCGAAAATGGTGTGTCCAATCACAAAAATAATGAAAATTTCGACCCCCTTTATAACACCCTTAAACCCCTAACATTCAACATGTAGGTGATAATTTTTCTTATTTTCCATACAAAAAGTGAAAAATTTCGTATAAAAACACGTCAAGGCGTCGCGCCTCTGGCTCAAAAAAAAATCACGTGGTAGGTATCACGTGTAGAGTCGCGATTGTCAAATTCAATTTAGATCTGTCAAAATTATTTTAAAATTTACGAGAATTTATTTTGCAGAATAGCTGTGAGATTCTCATAATCAAAAGTAAGGAGTTTTAGTGATAGTTTAGTTAATTTAGTTCGGTGTAAAAGAGAATCGGCACCAGTATGTCACTCGCAAGGCATTTTCTGAAAAAGTCGCTACACGGCTAGCAAGCACTTAGAAATTAACTACTTTTATTACAAACAAACAACAATGAAGCGTACGTCGTATCCGATCTCTGCAAGAACAGGTCAGCAAAAATGCTGTGACTTCGGACGAACCTATTGTCAACAGCGCTGTTTTTTAGCAAATACCTTGCGAGTGACATAATGACGTCCCAATGTGTGACCTATTATTTATTTATTTAAGTTTTCATAAACAATATACTCCTAAGGCGTTGTACAGAACAGTATATAAACTAAAATGTGGCACACATACCTACGTAAGTAGGTTATGTAAAATACAAAAAAAAAAAAAAAAAACATGTATGTATAAACACGAGAAATAACAAAATTAACAAACAAATTAACACTCGTATAATAAACAAACTGCAATCAATAGGGAAAAAAGTGGTAGCACTCCGGGGGTGCCGACAGAAGTGAAAACTTGAACAAGATCGCCTTGGTGGAAGAAAAATACTTGTATAGAACATTGGTCCGTAACGTTATCTACATAAAGTACACAATTTTTACGTTTACAAAAAAAAACTTCCGAAACCTTTAAACACAGATAATATAATATTACTTTAAAGTAAAAATACTTGCATAGAAAACTGATCCCTAAAAAGGTGTAAATAAAGAGCACAATTGTGTTTACACATCTTTTAAGTGAAAATATTTGCATAGAACATTGATCTGTAACGTAATATAAATAAGGAGCACAATCGCGTTTACAAAAATGAGGTGTCGTCATGGTGTCGCGAAATCAATAGTTTAATCTATCTTGAAAATGCCCAACGCGCCTAAAGAAGTTTTCACTTCAAAAAATGTAAAAATTATCTTTTATCCATCTTCCAGCAAACAAGTCACTTTCCGGTGTTAATGTCAGAAGAGCATTGAGCATAGTAAGGGTCCGAACAAGTGGCGATTTAGCTCGCGACACTGCGCGTGCTGATGGTACGGCTCAGTATTGCCAACTGCAACGTAATTACGGTAAAAACACCGTAATCAGCATAGATCTACCGCCTACCGTAACAATGTAATTACGGTGTCAAAAAACACCGTAATATGGCAGATGGATTATTGAGCGTTTTTTTATGTTATAACATGGTAACATTTTAAATAGCAATGGACTAGGGTGAATTCCCCAACCATAGATACAAGATTGAACCAATATAATACGTACAAACCGTAGACAGAGAATGCTATAGACACCTGCAAAGCGTGTCGCAAAAAGAGACAGAAAAATATACGTCACATATTTAGGGTTACCGTGCGAGGAAAAATATACCCCACAATTTGTGAAAGTGGAAAACAAGAGAAACCCTGAAAGTGACACTGATAAATCGATTATCATCAGTATAAGCATGTGATGTATGGAAGAAGACATGCTCATGAACTCAAATAAATTGCGTTGAAGGCAGCAGAGGGTGACGATGGATGATGATGATGTGATTCTAAATACCTACCATTTCTTATGTGATAGTAGTTTCTGGCTTTGTGAGTAACATGTTTATTTTTAATTAGCTTTTATTGATTTTACACGTTATTTTCCTTGAAATAAAACTAGCTTCGTGTGAATGTTTCTAATTTTTTTGCTTGGGTTCAAAACCTTTTGTTGCGTGATTTATACGCTGTTCAAAATAGTGCATGGAGATTGCCTTAATAAGTAAATCTGCGATTTCCAATAAAAGGTTGACTTTCAAAATGATTTATCGTAAATAGATCAATAGATCAATAAATCCCCATCTTCTTCACTTATCAAAGACTTTGTTTTAAGTTTCGCAATCACATTTTCTAGTTTAGCGAATCTTTTCGTTAAACGCCTACTTTTTCTCGAAGAGCCTTTAATTTTTTTAGTCGTTCGGAAGACAATTTTTCCGAGATTTTCCATTTCTTTCGCAACGTACGAGGAGTGTACTCAGCAGTCTTTTCCTAAAACAAAATAAAATGTTGCTTAATAACCATAATTTTGTTGTAACAAAGTTATGGTTATTATTTCTATGGATATTATATTCATTCACCAAAAAAATATTGTGTCTGTAGACACAATATTTTTTTGGTTATGATACTTACTATTGATGTTTTTTTTTTAGAAACTGGAGGGTATACTACTTCAACTGGCTTTTGACAACTGGTCGACGGCAGTAGGGCAACAGCAGGATCGATCTGGAATCATGCGATTTGTATGTAGTTAAAATCTGACACACTGTTAGTTCTATAACATCCCTCGATCAAAATGCTTTCTAATGAATTATTATACCAAGATTATTACGAAGGTAATTTATCTTAACCTTAATACTGTAGCATGCATATACAAAATACTGTATTGATTCGGAGGAAAATAGTATTATTTTCCCCGGAATAAATAAAGTATCTCAATCAGTATATTATAGTAATTTCTATGTACGAATACTTATACTTAGAAATTATTATAATATAGTGTACTTACAAGATTGCTTGAATTATTTTCAATTTCCATATTCGTTTCTTCATGTAAACTGATGGAGGCAGATGATGGAATACAGGCCTTTGTTTCCTAAAAAGTTAATTATCTTTAAGACGTTAATAGAATAGGTGTAGATGCTGTTTACGGAAAAAGGTATTTTAAATTCTTGATCAATATTTTGAATGGCGTTCAGAGTTTAAGAGAAGCCTGTCTCAGTCATTCATTGCTCATAAAATGTACAAAATAATAGTTCGCAACAGATAATTGTATATAATAGTTTTAAAAACACTGAACATAAATAAAATCTTAAAAACCCTGGATCGAAATTTAATACGTAATTAAAAGAATATTTACCAGAAAAGGTACAGCATTAGGTAATAGCAGTGTAAGTTTCTTCTTTTTATTTAACACGTTTTTATCAAAATCTTTGCTGCAAATTTTTGATGACGGTTTTGGTGTCCAATCTGTTCGTCCTGTAGCTACGATCCAATTCCGTCGTAAATCTACAGGAAAACTGCAACAAGCCATTCATCTTTCAGATAAATAATTAACTAGCTGCGCCCCGCGGTTTCACCCGCATGTGTCGATCCTGTGAGAATATTGTGATAAAAAGTATCCCATGTCCTCACCCAGGTGTTCACCGATGTGCCAAATTTCAACCAAATCCGTTCAGCCGCTTTAGTGTGAAAGCGTAACAAAAAAACTCACTTTCGCATTTATAATATTTGTTAGGATTAGGATACACACTGCGGAATATATATTACCCATAATAGCGGGTAATAATTTATAGAAAAGTTGGCAACACCTAAATTTTTAGGTTAGAATTTAATAATTGTTAATTTTGTGCTTTTTATCGATGAATTTACGTCTAGGGTACATTTAGTACACTATACACAATGTATGAACACAATAAAATGTTTTTGAAAACCTAGTAACTGGTAAAAAGTGCTATACTTTCGAATGAAAAGACAAGTCTATCATTTTCGTTCCACTATCACTTTTACACCTTATGACGCTACACCGCACCATATTTCTTTTTTAAATGACTGAAATATTAAGTCTATATTGTTCACAACATAAAATAACATGAATTACTTAACTTATAGCACATAAAATCTGAATTTTACAAGAAGACGATAACTATCTGCATGTTAACTGTCAAACTTTGTTTAGCAAAGTACTGTGCTAACCTTGAAAAACGTGGCACGCGCCGTGAAACAAAAAATCACATCATTCTGTCCCATTTCTTTACACAACATCGGCGTAAGTTGCTCTTTTTCTTGTGTGAATGCGACAAAAGATATCAATTTGTCTATAGGCCGACCTTGAGAGCGGTATTCAGTCATTTTTTTAAAGTATTTTATTCTCCACATCTGGATATCATGCCGTTCAACTAATACTTTCCTATTGTTATCGGTTTTACGCCACTTGTAACCCAATTTATTTAATAACTTACGTAGCGTTGCGAGACATCCATCGAACCCAATGTTTTCATTCAAGACTGAGCTTAGTTTTGCCAATGTTAGAAGTTGTTTTTGTGCTCTGCTCCGTACAACGTCAGCTGTAAATCCATCAATGTCTACTTTATTTTCTCTCTTTCTTAGCTTTTTCATGGGTGACATAAAATTCGAAGATGTACTTGCGACATCTCTTCCTTCTTTTAATATTTTTGCACTGTTTTTTCACTTACCCCCGTCGCTGCTGCAGTGCGTTTTGTAATATTACGCAAATTTGATTATATTCATATCCTTCTTTGAGAAAATTATAAATATTTAAATCTCGTTTAACATGATCTTATTAAACTAACTAATACATTACCTAATTCATTACACACAACATAAATACACACCAAATATAAACATAAATTTGCATTACCTCATTGCAAACAACTTTTCTCCGTTTCTTCGTACCTTTCATGCTGACGGCATTCGATAAATATTTTTGGTGCGAACCAGAAAGCAATACTGACTCGGCCGGTGACTCGGCCATGACTGGGCGCTCCCGAGCTTACGCACGCAAAGACAGTGTGCATGTACAGGTCGTGCCATTAAAGTTGAGACTTGGCCGCGCCTCCCGCCGCTCTTTCCCCCGCCCCGATGACGCCCCAGCGGGGACCTCATACCGCTAAAGAGACCCATAAATCGTCTACTGCGCAAGTCAAACCACGTGGTGCGTCAAGTCTCATCTTTAATGGCACGAACTGTACACTTCCACACACAAGTATGGGTCACCCGCTTTCGTGAGATAAAACATCTGTACCAACTTTCTTCATTGCGTAATTGCGTTGTAATAAATCTGCGTTGAAAGACCAGGTCGTCCGTTTCTCTCGTAGTTGAGCTGATGTTTAGGCGACATAATACTGAAATGAATAAAAATGATCATGATCAGTTGATCACACAGTTATTTTGTCAAATTCAGACTAATTAAAATATGAAATAAGCGTATTAATTTTTTTATTCAAACAACAATTTAATTTACACCACTTTTTAAAATCTACCGTATCTTTGAATTTATAAACTGGGAACACCGTAATCCATTATTTGAAGTTGGCAACGCTGGTACGGCTAGTAGCCGGTGACTTCGCGGCCTGAGTTGTTGTTTGGGCACAACAGGGACAAAAAGCCTTACCAACTGCTCTACTAGTTCCTGACAATCGGACTCACCCCTCATAATACACCAGGCAGTGATAGCGCAGGAAGCACTTAGGCCTTACTTTGAGAGAATTAAAATTTTGTAGGTACTCCAAGTAATTTTTTTTTAGGATAAGGAAGGGATAATATCCGAAAAGTTTTTATATAGATATCTAAGGAAGGGCTTGTGAACTTTTTCAAGAAGTAAAGCGTAAGTGCACTCGTAAGGGTTCCAAATCACTGCAGCTGATTCGAGCTTACTCCTGAGTAAGGCCATATGAATTAGTTTAATGGCTAGTGAATTGTTAAACTCACGCATATTTCGATAACAAATCTTAGTCTCCGGTATGATTCAGCAGCGAGCGTCCTCATGTGATCAAGAAAAGTTAGTCTCGGGTCGAATAGTACTCCGAGATCTTTCACAGAAAGAACACGGGCTATCGGTTCCTCGCCCAGGACGTAATTGCATGCCTAGGATTATGTGCACGACTAAAAGACTTAACGCTGCATTTGTTATTATTGAAAAGCAACATGACGTCCATGCTCCACTGAAAGACTGAGTTTATGTCCTCCTGTAAAGTTTCTAAATCAGAATCCTTTTCCACGCCATATATTATTTTAGGTCATCTGAGTAAAGCAAACACCTAGCATGTTTAAGAACCTTTTCGAGGTCATTAACCATGATCCTAAATAGTAATGGTCCCAAAATAGTGCCCTGACTTACTCCAGACCGGGTGTAGTAAGGCCCGGACACAAAGCAACCATATCGAACATATTGCTGACGATCCCGTAAGAAACTTGCAATTTTCTTAAGTAATTTTGGGGTAAAGCCTATGTCATTAAGTTTAGCGAGCAATACGTCGTTATCAACGCGATCAAACGCTTTTTTAAGATCGAAATAAAGAACATCAACCTATATGCCCTTGTCCAAATGTTCCGAAATAAGATCCACCAGTGTTAGAAGGTTCGTTCGATTAACAGAACTTAAAAGATATTTTAAAAAGTGCCAATAATCATAAATCATGGTACCCACTGTCATAAAAACACTTTTGTAGTAATGATATATTTCCTAGAAGCAACTAAACACCATTTATTGTTTTAAAATAGGTAATTGCTTCATGTCACAGGTTCGGTTTCTGCACGGCAAAAATATTTGTATGACCTTATAAGTAGTTGTCCCGGGTCTGGCTGTTCGTGTATGTGAATTTAAATGTTTGTAAACGCACCCACAATATAGGAGAAACACCTAGCGTGGGACAACGTTTAAAAAAAATAAAAAATTACCTATTATTAAAAAAATTGATAATTTCTTAATAAAACACTCTGCCTTAGAGATATTTTTTACTGCAAATAACTCTAACTATCGCCCTGTTTCGTTTGATCCACGATTTTTGTGTGCTGATAAAATACTTCGTCAGTTAGAGCATTCCGAGACACTGGTCACGTGGGAGACACAAGTCTACGTCATCACATCTGTGCTACCAAATAATTCCACGTTCGCACGGACGTACTAAAATCGCGGCGATATTTTATCAACGCGCTGGGACGAGAGTGTGTCCTACAGCGTTGGATTCTCAACGCTCGGCTTAACACCGCGAGTTGAAAATCCAGTGCGCGATAAAATGCCACTGGGATTTTATTACGTCCGTGCGTACGTCGGCTAACTCCCCAACCACCGTTATTACCTGTGCGAATCCATTAAACAATGAGGTTTAAATTAATAATTACGTTGGTATAAATGTTTAACCAAGTTGAAAAAAATACTTTTTCAAGAAAAAAACCAAATTGACGTGGCCAAACCGGAAAATATAAAAGCCTACGAGCGAGAATATGCAGATTTTAAAGTTAAGCATAAAAAACTGGCCGCATACGCCGTTTTTAACAAATACCTTTTTAATGAAAATGAGTCGAAAGAAATTGAGGAAATGATTTACGAGCTAAAAGAGGGAGAAGAGAGAACAGGCATCATTTGTGATGTAGTGAACGATACTCCGATATTTGTACACTCGACGTTCGCAGAATACTTTGCAGTCGAATACATTTGTGATTTATTAAAAAGTAATGAAAACCAAAACTCGCTTTGGGACTTTATGTTGAACGTGATGTTTTTCAATTGTAACTTGAACGTTCTGACCACATTGGACGCTAAAATAAAAATCGACAATGAAATGCCAAAACTTTTTGAAAAAAACAAAACACTAATATTTGATCTGTTGCTTAAACAGGGTAAAAACAATGAAAATAAGCAAGCTGAAATTAGATCATCTCTGTGTGAAGCGATTCGGAGCGATCTCCGAACGGTAGGGTTTTTGTTATTGTCAACAATCGGAAATAACTTAAATGAGAGTAATTTGATGGATTTCATCAAAATCGTGAAAGAAACTAATATGTTTCTTATAGCTGTTAAAATGGAGTTTGAAGAGTTTATAGCGTCCATAGTCAATCACGTGAAAGTGATTGATGAATCCAAGTTAATTCTGTTATTTGAAGATTTTGATCTCAATGAGAATGTTCAAAACGTTAGTACTGATGAGTTAGTTCATAAATTACACAGATATGTGTGGGCACGTATGGACATAGTCCCTGATTGGGAAAATTTAGCAGAACTAATTGACCAAATATATTTTATTTAGGTTGATAGTTGGGCTATCAGAGGAAAATTAACGTTATCATAACCTATGTCACTGTTCCTTGGTGCGCACGGACACGCCACGCACGTATAGTGAGCATCAGGTAGTAGTAGCCTCTCCGTGCACATTCTAAGTAGCAATGAAAAGGTGGCTTTACTATTTAATAGGGGTGATGTCAATGTCAATTTGTAATTTTAATAATATTTTATCTCGTTGGTCGGTATTGCTGAGCATGAGGTTCTGGGTTTGATTTCCAGGTCAGGCAAATTTATATTGCGTTTTTCTATCTGGAATTTCTCAGTAGTAGCCCGGAGTCTTGAGTGCCAGCGTGTTCTGTGCTGAGCTCACGCAACGCGTCGTACATCCAGCCAGTAATAGGACTCGCCCATCAAGGAGCGCTGTCTCAAATTAGACGCATTATTAATTTATTATACGTAAAACAAAAGATATTCTAATAAAACACGTATTATTGCAGGTCATTATAATATTGACTGTCTTAAGCGTAATATACTTTGATAGATGTAGAATGTTTACTCTTAATTTATAATTTAAAACTAGAAATAAATCAACCAACTCGACTCGCGAGCGACACTTGTATAGACAATTTTGCACATAATGTGGGGAAGAAGTGTAAATCTGATGTGATTGACTTCGGCCTGTCAGACCACACTGTGCAAGTACTAAAATTACCGGTTAATAAAAAATCTTAATAAATTATAAGCGAACTCATAGACGAGATTATAATAAAGAAAATATGCAAAAATTATATAAAAACAAAAATTATGTTATTCAGTCAACGTTTAGAAGCACCAAATATTAATGTTGAACACAAATGAAGTAATATAAAAAAGGTAGATACAGCTTAATTTTTAGGTGTAACTATTGACAAACGTGTGAACTGGAAAGCACACACAAAAGAATTAAATAAAAAAGTATGTTCTTCTGCCTATGCCCTCTATAAACTAAAACCTATTATAAGTACACAAAGCTACACATCAAGCTATACATTTCCAGTTTATGCTGATCTCACATTGTATAGGATTTCCGTACAATGCGAGGTCAGCTTATACTGGAAATGTATAGCTTGATGTGTAGCCGTGTGTACCAATGCGCTTATAACTGCCTACCATGGTTTTGTCGGCTCCATATTGAGGTTTGGAGTTATATTTTGGGGAAGCTCTAATAATAAAGAAAACATTTTTAAGTCACAAAAAAGGTGTATTAGGGATATTTTTGTATTGAAAATAACTTATAGTTGCAAACAGTATTTTATTAAATATAACATTTTAAGTCTGCCTTCCTTATTTATTTATGAAATGGTTAATTTTATACAAATCAATCCTTAACTATTTAAGAAACTGTCAGACGTTTCTATTCGTAATCGACGGGATAACAATCAATTAAGGCTCTTTCAAACAGGCGCGACACGCGACGCGATACAAAGACACCGCTCGTCGCGCGACAAGCGGTGTCTTTGTGTCGCGTCGCGTGTCGCGCCTGTTTGAAAGAGCCTTTATGCGTACCAACATAAAAGTATTTTTTGTTTAGCACCAATAATTTATAATAAAATCCCAAAACCAATTAGACAAATGCCTATTGCTCTGTTTAAAATACATTTAAAAAAATATCTCATAGGCAAATGCTATTATACCATATCGAAATTTTTAAATGACCGCAATTAATTAAATAGATTCCTATAATTACGACATTTTCACAGTTTGACCCCCGAAACCAAAATTTTATTTTAATTTTTATATTTTTTCCCCCTTTTTTAATTTAGCATTAGGATTAAGTTATTAATCTCATAGTTTGTTGTGTAGACTCTTTTTTTTTTAAATGGTTTACTTAAATCAAATATATGTTGTTTTGTACGCCATAAATGGCAAATTATGCAGTTATTCTAAGACTTTGTACTTATTATTTGATGTATACTCATTATCAAACTACTACTATCTACTATCAAACAACCTACTCGTTTTACAATAAATATACATTCTTTTCTATACTTGAAGATAAATAATTAAATTATCTGTAAAATGGTGAAGGTTTTAGAAAAATACGCTTGATAGTTTTTGCGTGATTCTCAGTTTTTTATCCGCGTTAGACATAACTTTAGAAATTAATTACACTATGTAATTTAAACATAATCTACAATATTCATAGACTAAGTTATTAAAAAAAACGTCTAATTTAACATATATTTTTTCCAAATCATTATCGCTACTCGTTTAGACGTGATCTTCAGTATAAAATCATTAAAAGTCGCTTAGTGTCCCCTTAATTATAACAACACCTTTTTGATACATGCTGGTACAAGTAAAAGGTACAATTCCGTACCCGACTGCAAGCAACAGCAGCAGACACTACCGGTTTCTATGTACCTAGCTGGCGACACGTCGCCGGTTTCCTAGATATACATAGAAACCACTCGTGTCGCGGCGACACGTCGCCTGCTGCTGCCGCCTGTAGTCGGCTACGGAATCGTACCTAAATAGTTTTGAGATTTTTTAAATTATACGTTCTATTACTTAAGACTAATAATAAATATTAGTTCTACGTACTACTTAGATGCTTCTTAGACAACTTTGTATTTTATATATGTAGGTGTAATTTAATTGATAACATTTTTTTTAACTACTTATTGAATTAAGTACTTATTGTACTATGTATTTTACTGTGTGTACATAAATAATAAAATAAATAAATAAATATTATAGTTGAAATTGTGTAATAAATACAGTTTACTAGTTACAGATCTTAAATATATCGGTCACCTAGTAATATATTGGCACATCTACTTTTTTCTCATGTTACAGCAACAAGGATCGAAGATTTTATAAATGTTTGAAATTAATTTATGGGTTCATTTTACTTTTGTTTACAGATTTTTTTGGTTTGGTTACTAGTATAGACGTCAATAGATAAACAGGCATAAAAATGTCAACTTCAGGTCTTCAGGTCTTCATAAAGATCAGCTTCTGGGTGCATAAATTACGTTTTTGGTAGTTGTTTAAAGTGACAACGGCGCAAATGCATGACTCTTCTACTTCGTAAGAAGAAAGCTTCTGGGTGCATAAATTACGTTTTTGGAAGTTGTTTAAAGTTCTGTAAGCAGAACCCTGTGTGGATCGATCTGAAATGCAAGAAATGAATGAAAAGAATGTAAAATACATGTTTTATTTTGTAAGGAAACTACATGGAACAAGTTCTCAAAATTACAACATGTTTTCTTAGAAGTATGCTATATTTGTCTTAAGTCACTTAGAATGTAATTTAATAATTTATTTCTCTCAAAAAAGTACAAATCTGGTACATGGTATTTATGTTACAGGCAGATTTAAACCTTTGTGAGAGCTGGAGTCTATACTGGGTTCGGGACTTGTATGACAGATCTCCAGGCTCACCCTTAAAATTACAACATTTGATTGCACTTACGTACTACGTACAACATTGAAAAGCTCCAATTACTGAGAGGAAGGGAAATTAATTTACAAAACAAAAGGAGATGTGCTATGTGTGTCTTTGGAGAGTGTTGTGTGTCCGTGTGTGTGTGTGTGTATGTGTGTGTGTGTGTGTGCGTGAGTGTGTCTGTGTGTGTGTGTGTGTGTGTGTGTGTGTGTGTGTGTGTGTGTGTGTGTGCGCGCGCGTGTGAAATTATTTTAAAATATTTACTTAATAATCAACATCATTATAAAAAGGTAATAATACCTCTATCAAAATAAAGTGAAAAGTAAATCTCCTTATAAATAACACAAGTACCTACTTAATAGGTGTTAATGGCACTTTAAATTATGTGTATATCTATAGTTATGATAATATCAAAATCCAGATTGAAATCAGGGTTTACGTAATCGATCCAATAGTTTTAACTTATCTCTACGTATCTTAATAAACAAATCCAACAAGTTCCTACTACAAGTTACTACTACTAGTAATATTATAGTTTAGTTAGGTACTAAACCATAACATTACGCATAATAGGAACTTTGTTGGACTACCAGTGTTGCGGACAAACGAAAGGCGCCCTTAAGATGCTCTATACACACATGTGAAAGTGGAACCAGCTGGCGCACACAAATACGCATATGCCACACACACCCGTGCGACTTCGATAGAATACGCTGCGGCAGAGCGAAGGCTTTTCATATATAGAAGGTATCGTTTTTGAAGAATCGCAAATTTATTCCTGGAAATATGGCGTATACTGGCGGTTGGCGCTGCCATTGGCTGAGGTCCATAAGGATGCAAGTAAGAAAATATGAACAGCCAATAGCGACAACCCTTGCGAGGGAAGCATCCCCCTTTCCTCACCCCCGCTAGTAAAACTATAAAAGGCCCTGCATGGCACAGAACCGTCGTTAATCCGATCCAGCCCGTCCCTTGCTGTCCTCCACCAGCGACGCCCTAAGCCGAGGTCCGTACCCCACAGGGGGTGCCCTTAGCGTGTAGTCGCTTAGTTTCTAAGTTTTATGCCCTGGCTGGAGGCCTTAATTTATTGAGGCAGCCACAGGAAAGTCCGGTTAAGCAGCCGACAACCTCCTAGGTTGATCTGCAAGATGCCATTGACATAAATAAAAATAAAAAACAGAACCGTCGTCGGATTGGCTCAGTGGTCGCTCTGACTGGTCAACCCACTATAATCAGTCAGTTATCCGCGCGGATCTCAACATTTTCACCCTCTTTCTCTATGTGCTTACTTTACACCGTCGGATTCCTATGCGGACACAGGGGAAGCAGCCCCATGCTGCCCGGCGAGTTTCGCCGTCGTGGTCGCGGAGGCCACGCCCAACAGCATGCCGAACCCCCGGCAAGCGCAGCTCGTCGGGCCGCAATGCCGGGACCAAAGAAGAGGCCGCCGGCAGAGGTGCGCCGCCAGCCGGACCAAAGAGCAAGAAGAAGATCAAGCAAGGATAAGAGACACGGGAGCAGCCGTGGCTGCCGGCCCACCGACGACATCGGCGCCTGCGCGCGTTGCGCCTACGCCGTTGTCGAGCCGGCCGCACGCGGTGCCCATCAGCCGCGGTCTTTACTAGCATAATACACCAAGAGCTGCATTTAGTGGTGCGCCAAATGGTGCGCCAAACGTGCACCTTCTGACATATAGGGTAATGTATGGGAGAGACTGGACATAGGCATTTCGGAGAAAAAAAAAGTCTCATTTTGAAAAATAAATAATGCCATCGTATTTAGTTACCAAGTGCCTTAATAACAAGAGTTTTCTTTGCCAGAACAGGTCTAGGATGAGGAGCCAGACCAAGAAAGATACAGAAACTCGCAGGGCAGCATATGGAGAGCTGTTGGGCAGTAGCGACCCCACAGACCCTAACTCCCGGGAGAAAACTTGTTCCTCATCTCTGGCTTGCCTTTATTGGCCGGCTGGAATCAACACTGACGAGGAACAGAGCTCCCACCTCTTTCTTGCCTTTACTGGGCGGCTTGAGTGGAGATTCGCAAGAGCAAACGTGCTCAGAGGAAGGAAGTATTCCAGTAAATGTTGGTAGGGATCTTGACCATCTTCCGATCTTTCGAGATCTTTCTAGCCATGGAATACCTCTCTACTCCTCAAGCATCTCAGGATATGTTGCCCTCTTGTCGCTACGTCACCATGTGCTAGCGAAAGTTTCCGGGGCCCATTGTTGACTGAGCAAGTCTCCCCTGCCATTTTTTCGGTGTACAACATAACATTGATCAAGCAAAGGACATAGTTCTTTCATAGTTCAAGGTAACCAATCCACTATAACCACCCAAACCCATAGCCCAATACTTGTTTTGCAATAGTCCTGCGCCAACCAGCGATTGTCCTTGGGTGCACATGCATACTGTATACAAGAATAATCGTCCATCTTCCACGGCCCGGGACCCCATGGTCTCGAGATTTATGTAAACACATAAAAATGAAAATAATACCAGTCGATGTTACCATTCCACATGACGAGAACCTCGTGAAAGCTGCGAAAGAAAAACAAATAAAATATCTGAACTTAGCACACGAGCTTGTTGACATGTGGAATGTGAGCTCGGCTGTCATTGTGCCGATTGTCGTAAACGGCCAATGGCTTGGTGGTCGAAAGCCTCAGATCAACATCTCTCGAGGCTCTCGTTAGGTTGTTGGATCAAGGGCCTGATTCAGAAGGCAGTACTCCTCGATATGGATCGCATTGTGAGGAGATTCCTGTCTCTGCAGCCCTAACCACCTGTAATTCTGAAACGCTCCCGACACTAGCGGACTTCAATTTTTTTTTATTTTATTTTTATTTTTAAACGAGAAACAGGATTAATAAAGAAACGATAAGAAGCTGCCGATCTATTAAAGCTGATAATCGTAAAAATTCTTTTTCATCTTTTATTACTCGATGCTATTACTCCACCTGAGCATGCAGCGTAATTGTATGATATATACTTACAATAACAACACCTTTATTAATTTATTGAATACTTCAAGCACAGAAATGTAGATAGGCGGACTTAATGCCATAGGCATTTTCTACTAGTCAACCTTTGGGTGATGCAGAGACAGTGGTAGGTGCAATTACGAAAATTTGAGGATTAAAAAAATTATTCAAATATTAATATACACATATTCCTATTACAAACTATAAATATAATATAAATGCATAATAATGTATATTTATAAAAATAAGCACAATTAAATACATGAATATACTAAATCAAATTAGACTAACTGTTATGGAAATTTACCAATTTTTAAGTGGACTGTATTTAAAGGGTTGGCGTTATTCGCCTAGAAAATGTTGGATGATGAACGGGCGATCGATGGTGAGGAATATAAGGAGAGCACGCCTTACCTTACAACATTCCGTCACCGCACGTGTTCCAGAAGAAAATGGCGGCGGGCGTTCCTGCTTCGAAGCTGATCACAGGAATCTTTCATGCACTAATCACTCAATCACACCCGCGGGCGGTCGTTTTAGTTCATCACAGTTTTAGCGAAAGCGGTTGAAAATTTATTAAGCGAGCAGAGCGGCGGCCAGAGCGGCGGCGGAGCGGCGTGCACGCAGCGCAAATACAACGGCTGCGCAGCGCGACTGTCTTCAACGGACTCTTCACGTCTTGGCCTATTAGGGCTAGGCGTGCTTTGCGGGAGGGAGAAAGGGAGATGATCGCCTGTTCCGACGGTGACGTCAAAAGGAAGAACTATCCAAGGGCGATATCAATTTATTATTAAAAACCCCAAGAGATGGCGTTACCACAAACAATAGAAAAACATTAACGTTGTGATGATACTGCTAGCTTCTTACGAATGTGCTCGCCAACTTTAACTTTAATGGATAATCGGTTGGTTGCCATTCTGATTTCCAGGGGAAACGCATTCCACAGAGAGATAGACTGAACGAAGAAGGAAGAGTGAAAGAAGTCTGTGCGGTGAGTGGTGCATTGAAGAATGCGATTATTTGATGACCGTAGATTCTTACTATGGTTGTCACAAATGTACTGAAAGCCCCCTAGCTAGAAAGAACTAGGGGAAGTGGGAGAGTTAAGAAATGAAAAAATACGTGGCCAGTGCCCTTTGCTGCTTTGCTCGCTGCGCTGGCGTATGGGTAACCACTTTAGAAGCGACCGATGCGCAGAGACATGATCATATTTACGCAGATTGAAAACGAATCGAATACAGTTATTTAGAAGACGGTCAAGTTTGTCGAACAGATCTGCATTCAGGTCATAGTAGCACACATCACCACAATAGATGATAGGGAAAATTAAGGACTGCACAAGCATTGTCTTCGTACTTGTTGGTAGTAAATTTTTCAGTCGGTACAAAGCCCGCAGCGTTCCAGTAACCTTCTGGCTGACCCTAGCGACTGAGTACGCCAGCTCAGTGTACTGTCAATGTGCAAGCCTAGGTCCTTCACATCAATACTAAATGGGACGACCGTACCGTTGAAGAGAACTGGTGGCAAGGTTGTACCAGCCACCTTACTTATACTCCGAGAACTTCCGATGATGATCGCTTGACACTTATTGGGGTTTACTGCTACGCCAAATCTATCAGACCAAGTTTTGATGGCTATCAAGTCCCTATTTAATTTGTCGATAGTGTCATGTATTTCTTCAACCCTCCCTTGACAGTACAACTGCAAGTCATCTACATACAGATGATACGCACACTGAAGCTCGGAAGTAATAAGATTGATAAATATAGAAATCAGAAGAGGAGAAAGAATACCGCCTTGTGGAACGCCAGTTTCCAAATCACACCAACATGACGAAGAATCCCTAACATGAACGGACTGCTAACGTTCCTGAAGGTAAGCGGAGAACCATTCCAGTGGGAGAGACCATGACATAGAACAGAATGGCTAACAGGATATCGTGACTGATGGTATTAAATGCATTCGAGAAATCGACCAACACTAGAGTAGTAACTTTGGTGTCTTCCAGTCCTGCTTTTATATCGCCATTCACTTTAAGGAGGGCGGAAACAGTGCTCTGACCGGGCCTGAACCCAGATTGAAGAGGGTTAATAACTGAGTTACGATGAACAAAATTGAAGAATTGTTTGTGGACGCATGCCTCGAGCACTTTGGATAGGAAGGGAAAAATAGAAATGGGGCGAAAGTAGGTAGGAAGAGAGGGATTAGAAACTTTATGTAGTGGACGAACATACGCTTTGCGCCATAGGGAAGGGAAAACACCGGTGTATAAGGAAAAATTTACAATGTGGGTAGTCGCGGGTAGGAGATGATCCAGAATATTAATTATCATACCACGGGTGATATTGTCACATCCCACCGCTTTTGATTTAATGGATAGGATGATTTTTTAATCTCTCCCGGTTCAAGTAGGATGAAACTGAAAGGATTAATATAGGGATGCGTTAGACCAGAAATTAGGGACAGAGTTTGTTGTTTGGTTAGATGATCCATAGTAGAAACAGTGGAGAAATTACGGTTGACATCGTCTAAGTCAATTGAATTAGGAAGGTCTAAATGTCGCGGTTTACCGATACCAAGAGTTCCAAGAAATTTCCAAATATCGGCTGAAGAGGAAGAAGTGATAGTATCCATTGATAGTACCTTTCATCTTGACAATTCAACAATATACAGGGTGGCAGGGATATCGACGCGAAAACTGTTGCCATGCATTCAGTACATGATTCTGAAACCCGCAGCGTCGAATTTTTTCGTCGGTTATTTTAAGAAAAATCAGCTGTTCCATACATTTTGACCGCGTAGGTATTGCACTTTTTATAGAACAGCAATTTTTTTTTAAATAGCCGACGAAAAATTTCAACGCGGGGTTTTCAGAATCATGTACGGAATCCATACTAACAGTTTTCGCGTCGATGTCCCTGCCAGCCTGTTATTTACGTTGTCAAATGACGAATTTTTCAAACTTATAAAGCAATGGATTATGAACTTCCTTCTTAATCTGAAAGATTGCAGTTGAAGAGTTTGTGAGAAAATAAAACAAAGGTATTGTAAATTTCAAATTCAAGCTTTATTAATTTATTTTAACAAAACATGAACGTATATTAAATCTAAGAGTTCTAAAATCTATGATTACAAAGTAAAGCTTTTTTTTTTATTTATCTACTAACTATTGCCGGCGGCTTCGCCCGCGTAGTTGTTGAAAAATATCCCACGGGAACGTACCTACTCCGGGATTAAAAGTACCCCATATATTTATAAAGAAATAAAAAATAATAAAAATCGTTTATAAACTATTTGTGTGCCAAATTTTATCCAAATCCGTGCAGCCCTTTTTGCGCCAATCCACAAATACATCCAGACAAACGGTCAAAAATTCTAAATACTATATATTCAGCACCAGACTCATTCCCACACCGCGTTACAATTACTTTTATTCAAAAATATTCAATGTACAGTTTTGACTTCGTTATTATTTTATCACATGCTTATTCATCACAAACACTATTTATGTTTGCATGCCTTAATAGTGCATTCTGAAAGTGGGCAACGTTGCAAATAGCTGTCAAATATTTCGCTATTTTGATAAATTTGGCATTAAATTGGAAAAATGGTATTTGGTATGGAAATACGAAATATTACTAACTAGTGAACTAAAATATTGATTATGAAATGCAATAATTAATATCGTAACACCGAATATTTAGTTTAAGATAACTTTCCAAAAACCCTTTTCACACCTAAAACGGTTACAAGATCAAACTCAGTGTTATAATTGCAATTAATTATTAAATAATTAAGGTCACTAGTTGGCAATATTTGATATCACTTTATAGTTATATTGCCAAATTAATAAAAAAGGTAAATATTTGACAGCTATTTGCAACGTTGCCAACTTTTAGAATGCACGCTCATTTGGTAAAATGTACAGGATCGCTCTTTTTATTGTTACAACTTATTTCAAGTGCCACTCCCTATCTACAATGATGTATGCAATACATTTTAGCTACTTACTCACATCATTCTAAAGAACAACATGAAACATAGTAAAGTTGTACCAATTTTAAAATCAGGTAGTAAGAGTGATCCCTCTTATTATAGACCAATATATCTCTGCTACCAGCATTGAGTAAAATATATGAAAAAATCATGCTAGACCAGATGTTGTCACATTTTAATTCAAATGGGATTTTACATAGTCACCAGTTTGGTTTCACGAAAGGTAGGTCGACGACTGACGCAGGAGTAAAACTCATCACTCACATTTTGCAATCTTGGGAGAAGTCCCAGAATGCAATTGGCATTTTCTGTGACCTCTCAAAAGCGTTTGACTGCTTTGACCACAATACACTGATCTGTAAATTACACCACTACGGCATTCGTGGACAAGCTGCTGATCTTGTTCTTTCCGATCTATCAAACAGGGAGCAAAAGTAAATGTTAATGGGGCGACGCCTTCGGGGTCTGTAGATAAAATGGACGTGCCTGAAGGTTCAATTCTCGGCCCTTTCTTATTTCTAGTTTATATAAATATTCTTCCTTACATGATGGCTAACTTATCGGATATAATTCTATTTGCTGACGATACTTCACTTATTTTTTAAATAGACGGGAAAGATACAGATGTCTTACATGTGAATGATAGTCTGGCTGTTCTTTCAAAATGGTTCGCAGCTAATAATCTTTTACTTAATGCTTACAAAACTAAATGTATTAAGTTCTCATTACCAAATGTACCTCAAGTGGGTATAAAGCTAAAACTCGATGGCAAACAACTAGATGCAGTAACGGAAGCTATATTCTTAGGAATTACTTTAGATTCAAAATTGCAATGGGGCACCCACATTAGAACTATTTCAGGTAGATTAAGTTCAGCTGCATATGCAGCCAGAAAAATAAGGCAGTTGACTAATATAGCCATAGCTAGGTTAGTATACTTTGCTTATTTCCACAGTATTATGTCTTATGGCGTTCTGCTGTGGGGATCGGCAGCTGACGTAGATTCAATTTTCATTTTACAAAAGAGGGCAATCCGCGCGATCTATAAAATGGGTCCTCGCGAGTCCCTTAAATACAAATTTAATGAAATTGATATACTGACTCTGCCTTCTCTTTATATCTTAGAAAGTATTTTGTATGTTTGCAAAAACTTAGGACTTTTCAAAATAAGAAACCCCCAGATGTACAAAACCCACATCAAACGTGACCTTATCAAAAAAGCTTATTTTAAAATTAGTTGAAGACAAGAAAGTTTGGCAATAATTCCTTCTGCACATGTGGCTTCCCTGGTATCTCATTAACGGCATGATTATGTAAGAGTCTATTAAATGCTCCCAAATTTCCGTGTTTATTTATTTATTTTACATTCGTCCTTGATACATTCATCCTACTATTTGACATTATATACCTACGAGTTAATTTCAACTCTTTATTAGTGGCTTTTGTGCACATGATAATTGTTTAGATTTATTACAGTTGTAATAGCAATCATGTAATTGCGTTTAATTAAAATAGGTTTTTATTTTTATTTATTAATTTATCTTATGTATAAATTCTTTTCTATTTTGTGAATCACGCCGGTATTTCCCGCAGGGTTAGGCAGAGGTCGGTAAGATTAGATAATAATTTATTTGCGTAAAACATTAAAGCATGCAAACTTCAACGATTAAAAAAAAAAAAGAATTTACAAACATTATAATTTATGTTAAAAAAATTCTTTATATTATAGAAATTATTTACATTCAGCCATTTATATCATTTAATTTTGAATAATCTGCAATTTAATGTTTAAAATATATGAGGTAATTTGTTATGAACACGTACACACGTAGCCAGACAGCTTTTATTATATTTTGCTAACCTACGGAGCTCGTCTAGTGCAAGTCTGTATTGATCACGGCGACTTCGAGAACTTATTTCCTCTGCTGTTTTGAACAATTCTTTATATTTCCTAACAAACATACATGCTTCATAGAAATATAATGAAGGTAGCGGTAGCAAACCAAGCCTTTTAAATATCGGTTGACATGATTCATCAGATCCCGTATACTGCTCGTAAAAATGTTTTTTGGGCGACAAATGCTTTATTGTGGTCGGTACTATTTCCTCACATAATTAATCCATACCGTAAAGAGGACTCAACATATGCACGGTACTTATAGTACACCCATAATTCGCCAGATAAGTTTAAGTCCCATGCAATAGGGGGCGAGCCTATTGCCATCTACATCGCCAAATACAAACTACGCATCACACCGACATCACTCCGGGATACTACTGAGAAATTCCAAGTGGAAAGACCCTATATAACTGTCGGAGCTGATATTTACGAGCAGCTCTTGAGGTGGTCAGGTTCTTGAGTTCACTAAAAATGCTTCCTCACATTAACAGACGAGAATTCTGCATAGGAACTGATTATAATGGGTAGGTATATTTATTTGATAGACGTGGTCTCACGTCGGAGATCGTAGCGGTGTGTCGGGCGCCGGCCGCGCGTCGCATCCACCCCTCTCAGACCCCTCTGGTCCCTCAGACTGGTTCGTGGCGCGTTTAGTCACTGCGCAACCTGGGAATCGAACCCAGGACCTCATGCTCAGTAGTACCGACCAACGAGGTAAAATCTCAGAAATGTATTATCAATTACAAATTGGTGTTCGTTACCCTAGCCAGATAATGTCGAAAATCGTCATCTAAGTGGAATAGGTAATTAGACATATAGCTTCTGTAACTGTTAAGCAAATTGTTTAATTTGGTAAGCTGATAGTATTTTAAGTATTTGATAAAAAACAGTTCCGGCTGGAGTAACGTTCCCGCAGCCGGATCTTTTGTTTTCTAACGGGTATGTTGAAATAAATGTCATCTAAATAATTAGATATCAATTTGAAATAAATGTTACAACTTAATTTGTATTTGTATTTCCTATGGTTGCGAAGATATTTAAAATCCTGCTGCAGTAACGTTTGCGCTATTGCTGCATCTCTGAATTGACTAAACGGAAGATTGTAATTTTTGTACAAGACATCTGACTAATTAGTTATAATTTGTAATCTAATAAAAGAATCCACAATAATGCACCGTTTTGAAGTTATTTTAGTAAATAGAAATATGCTTTCATAGGTCCTACCGCTTCCAATAAGTGCTCCAAAGACTAACTTGAAACGTTATTATATAGGTAATTACTGTCTATAAATGGTACTGAAGTTTCATTAGTATCCTACACGTAATTAATAAGTTATGATGAAACTTCAATTTGTTCTAGCCACGGCGCGCAGCTGAGTTATTTGACGACTGATAAACCGAGTTTTCTATGAAAGTGGTAACTGAATCTTTTATCAACATTTAGATATACAGTTCAATTATATACAGTGAAATTTCAGACTTGTACACTACTTCATTAATTAACGAGATAATCGAATAAAATATTTTTGTTCTTGTTTTTTTTAATGTATCTCGTTAATTAGTGTACAAGTCTGAAATATCACTGTGCGCACCAAGGAACAGTTACATAGGTTATGATAACGTTAATTTTCCTCTGGCAGCACAACTATCAGCCTAAATAAAATAGATTTGGTCAACTAGTTCGCTTAAATTTTCCCAATCAGGGACTATGTCCATACGTGTCCATACATAACTGTGTAATGCACGAACTAACTCATCAGTACTAATGTTTTGAACATTCTTATTGAAATGGAAACCTTCGAATAACAGAATTAACTTGGATTCATCAATCACTTTCACGTGATTGACTATGGACGCTATAAACGGTTCAAACTCCATTTTAACAGCTAAAAGTAACATATTAGTTTCTTTCACAATTTTGATGAAATCTATCAAATTACTCTCATCTAAGTTATCTTCGATTATTGATAATAACAAACACCCTATCGTTCGTAGATCGCTTCGAATCGCTTCATACAGAGATGATTTCATTTCAGCTTGCTTATTTGCAGTGTTTTTACCTTGTTTAATCAACAGATCAAATATTAGTGTTTTGTTTTTTTCAAAAAGTTTTGGCATTTCTTTGTCAATTTTTATTTTAGCGTCCAATGTGGTCAGAACGTTCAAGTTACAATTGAAAAACATCACGTTCAACATAAAGTCCCAAAGCGATTTTTGGTTTTCATAAATTTTTAATAAATCACAAATGTATTCGACTGCAAAGTATTCTGCGAACGTCGAGTGTACAAATATCGGAGTATCGTTCACTACATCACAAATGATGCCTGTTCTCTCTTCTCCCTCTTTTAGTTTCAACAACATTTCCTCAATTTCATTGGACTCATTTTCATTAAAAAGGCATCTGTTAAAAACGGCGTATGCGGCCAGTTTTTTATGCTTAACTTTAAAGTTTGCATATTCTCGCTCGTAGGCTGTTATATTATCCGGTTTAGACATGTCAATTTGGTTTTTTTCTTGAAAACGTATTCTTTTCAACTTGTTTGCCATAAAATCTTCGTAAATATTAAATATATTAGTTTTCAAGTCCCAGTTGACGGGTTTTATGTTAATTTCTTTTATTTTGTTATACAAGTAATCAGCTATTATATTCAGATGTAACGGAACTGCAATACAGTGGTTCTGGAATACGCTATTGCCATAACATTCTTCATACAGTTCTTTAAGAGCATACATAAAGGAGAGTGCTAAATTTTGTTTCAAATACTTTATTAAGCTCAAAAAAATTGTAAGAAATGGTATCTCTTTTTTTAATTCAGTTGGTAACTCACTTTTTTTTTTTAATTCTCTTATGTTTATATTTTTAGACATGAACGTAATGAACTCGTAAATATTTTTTAAATGGTCGTCATTGAGGTCCTTCAATATCTCCTTTTCTTCCCAAAAAGAATTCAGATAAGAGTCCTGCTGAGACATATCCAAGGGTTCTATTTCATATATTGTAACACATTGCAATGCTATAACAATATTAATTTTGTCATAGGATCTGCTTGTGATACACATTTTTTGAGTTCGAGGAAAATTCTTCACGGCTTTTATTAATGCCAACACTTCATTCGCGTAGGTTGGGCAGATTTCGTCGAAACCATCCAATAAGATTATTAGTTCTTGATTACTATAATAGCTCAAGAACATTTTCAACTCGAATACAGTCCACTCGTCACCTGTACAATCCTTTAAATACACGGCACCGTTAGATTCCTCTAGTGTTATATTTAGATTGTTCGTTTTGCTTCTATCCTCGCTGAGTGCAACTTTACAGAAGAATTTCAAAGATTCTAATGTATCAAAGACTGTTTTCTTTTTTTTCCACTCACTAAATTCTTGTGAGTACTCCAATAAATTAATTCTTAGTATCCATCCAGGTTGTAACCAACATTCACTTGTTTTAATAGACAGATGGGTGAGTAGAGTTGATTTTCCCATTCCGGGGTCCCCAAAGATGAGTACAACGTCATCTTGTAATAATTCGTTAAGTGTTGTGAACTTATAAACTTTTCCTGTTTTATTTCTTCCGCTTATAGCACGTTTATTTGAGCGTAGTAGTAAAAAACCATTTATATTTTCAGGAATTTTCAGTTCGATGCATCTTAAAGACGTGTTAATGAATAATTTTGTGTTATAATTAGAATTGCTTATCGGTTTTCCTATAATATTCTGGTTATTATGCATTATTTTATATAACACTTCTCCCTCGACATATTTAATTGTATCTTTGATCAAGATTCTAATTAATTTTACTTCTTTACCTTGAAATATCACGTTTGCGTTCATTATGATACTATGCTGCGATTCTTCGCTCATGTCAATTAATTTTATTTTGTCCTGTATTATTAGGTTATCAGTTGGTGAGAAATATTTTTTTGCGTTTTCAACGGTTTTCTGGTCTGTGACAATTATTACTATTTTATCCTTTATCGAGTTTACAATTTTTTCTATTTTTTTGCTGGAATTTTTGGCAAGTAATACTTTATCAAAGACAACAATAACTGTCTTTACTTCGTTTGTGTCTGCCAGTTCTCTATGCAATGTATTGTCGTCTCTTGCAGATAAATTTAGAATATATTCCAATTCCAACACGATACAGTCTTTGTTATTTAAATAATTTGAGAGCTTAGCAACTGTAAGTGCTCTGTTATCCGTAACGATAACAGTTCTAGAAGGCAGGTCATCATACTTGATAGAATTTACAGCATCTCTTCTGAAAGTGTAACTTTTGTTCTTAATTCTTTGCATCATATTTATAACGCTGATCAATGGTTGTCTTACCGCATGTTTTACAGCATTTTTATATAAACTACCTTGTTTTTCAAGATATGTTCCAATTCCCAATCTAGGTAAACTCCATTTTTGTACCTCATCATGATACTTAAGGAATATGGCGTCGGAAATAACTTCTACATTTTCTACGTCGTCACCTAGACTATTCATTATCTCATAAATTAAAGTTTCCTCCACTTCTTTCTCATTATGTTGGGATGCATAAAACAGTAGTCTACTCAAAAGATCACTCACAACTTTTTTGGTGTATTCGTCAGTTGCGAAACTTGCGAATGATAGTTTCGGAAATATTTTTGCTTTCACATCAAACTTAAGTTCGTTCAAATTATCGACTTTTTCTTTCAATTTACGATATAATTTTTTGGCAAGCTTTCCTAGTAATTCGGGATTCTCATTGAACTTCATCAGGTTGGATTCGTCATCAAGAACTAGCAAATTACCAACAGCAGAAGCTATGCCTCCACTGAGCTGAAGAAAGCCTTTTCCCATAGATTCATCTATAGTGACAATATTACTGGGTTTCGATTTTTCAATCAATCCTACAATTCTAGATGTTAAATCTTTCAGTTTTCTCTTGATTTTATCGTCATCACCTTTTATTGTTAAATCCTTATTGCCAAATGAAGCCGGTACTTTAAATTTTTTCATAAGCATATCCTCCACAGAATCCACAGAACGTGAGTCTCTTTTTTTAAGTTCCAAGATTAGTGAATTTTTAAATAACCGCAGATTTTCGTCCTCGGCATCGCATAAATCGTCTCTAAATCGTGCGACACGATGTCCTTCAGTTTTTTTCTCGGAAACATAGAAAACTTTTTGCCCTAAAATTACATGAAACCGTAACACGACTTCATTTTGCATTAACATTTGGATATCTTTAATTTCTCCACGAATACACTTTGCCATCGTAAGAGCCAGTGCAGTGATTTGTTCTTCCAAAACTAATTTATATAGCTTCTCATGATTCAAATCAAGCGATGGCAATGATCCAGGGTCACCTGTTCCTATCAGAGCATTCAAGGGTGCAGCAAAATTACCTTTGTATGTGCTACTAACGTCAAATTTTGCTGTTGTGTAAATAACGAATAGACATTCTGTTTCATTAAATGTCCCATCGAACAGAACGTCATTATTATAAAGTTTGAATTTGCCTCTAATTTCCAAGTAACTGTTGAAGTATTCAGCCAAATCGCTATTATTTAGTGTCAAAACTGAATTATTGTTCTCCCTGTGTTTTGCTTGTATGAACACTGTAAGAGGTTTATCGATTCCCCTCACTTTTGCCCTGAAACAAATGTCATCGAACGAACCTATTTTATCTACATTTGTGGCTAAATGAAACTCTTCAATTCTATCATCGTGTATAGCTCTGAAATATATTAAACTAAGAAGTTTCGTTTCGTACAATTGTCCTCTTATGCCGGACGTTCCAGGACGCTTTGGGTATTGTTTAGGGATAGTTTCTGTAAAGCTCGCCATTTTGTTGCAGCAGGTGGTCAACTCAACTTGCACTCACAGGCGTAGTACCTCTCTGCAGCGGTAGGTTGGCACCTCAAGTACCTAACTGTCGTCGTGCGGAGAGCTCCTTGAAGATTCACATTCTCATGACCATAAGAATGTTAATCTGTAAATGAAAGAAATATAGTAAACTCGAGTTTGACTGTTCACATTTACTAAAGAGTGTTCTTTTACATTCTTAGCATATGTATATGTGTTTAAGATTTGATTTTACGAAAGTTGAGGCGAAATCATCCACTGTGACTACCCACTGCCACGCTACACACGGATAAGTTACTGGAAAACAAATGAACCACACAACAGCTAACGTGCGTACAGCGCTACAAGATTATTTTGGCGCGTGGCCAAAATCGTAACTAACGTGGCCATTTTATTTTGTCATTACAATGTCTGTCACACAATTACACAAATGTTTACCAACAGCGCCCTTCCCCTATATTTTGTCAGTCAGTTAAGTTTCAAAGTTCATAAGTAAGAGGCTTGAAATTGTGTTTGAAATGGCGTGAAAGGGCGTGGCTTGAAAAAAAAAATGGGGTGTCTTGAAATTATTCTTCTCGAGCACTTAACAAAACATAATTATTCCATAGCCGAGTCAAAACTAGATTATTCCATTTAAAATTTTTCATTTTTTCAAAACAGATTATTGCTAAATTTTTGAAAGACGGTCAAAACAATGGCTGTGACTTGTAACGGAAAAAGTAGGTTATTGATTTGATGAAATCATTGTGTTTTATTTTATTTTTTCTGCAGGATCAATCAGGTTTTGGCAAACTTTTGTTTTCGCTGCATGTAAATTTAAATGTGAACCAAAAAACAATTGTGTTCTGTCGAAAGTGGAATAGTCAAGTTTTGAAAAGAACCTCCTCGTCTATGCTAGTTAAGTTAGCGAAGTCGCGAGCGAAGCTAGTAAGTACCAAAATAGACGCGCTGTTTTAAAATGTTGCCATGAATTAGTGGAAACTGACGAAAGAGCCTACATGTAAGAGGAAACTTCATTTAAAATAAATAAGGAAAACTAGTTATTAATTAAAAATAAAGAAATAAAAGCTACCTATTATTAGAGTTATCAATGTCATTTGCGCCTTATATATTTACGCCTAAAGTGCATGAAAAACAAGTTTAAGAGCGTTTATTCTGTCGCAAATAGATAGTCGTCAAATATTTCGCTGTTTTGATGAATTTGGCAATATTACTGTATGGAAATAAGAAATGTGGCTAACTAGCGAACTAGAATATTAATAATGAATTGCAATTATAACAGTAAATTTCATGTTGTAACCGCTTTAGGTGTAAAAAGGCATTTGAAAGTTTCCAAATACTTTTCTTACATCTAAAACTAAATATTCGGTGTTACGATATTAATGATTGCATTTCATAATCAATATTTTAGTCCACTAGTTAGCCACATTTCTTAAGTCCAAACAGTAATATTGCCAAATTAATCAAAACAGGTAAATATTTAACAACTATTTACGACGTTGCCAACTTTTAAGACGACATAATTATATCAAGCTTATACTTATACCTAACATCACATCTATGTTCCTAGAAAGGTCAGGCAGAAGTGTACCTATCTATAGTACACCCACATTTCGCCAGTTATGCTTAAGTCCCATGTAATAGGGGCGAGCCTATTGCCATCAACCGGGCACAAATCCAGACTCCCAGCTACTACTTTGAAATTCCTGATCGAAAAACCCAATAATGCTTTGCCCGACCTGGGAATCGAATCCGGACCTCAGGCTCTTACGACCACTAGACCAACGAGGCAATCAAGTTTATACTTTTCAAGTTGACATACCTTGATAATAATTAATACAAGCTGCTGCTGGCGGTTTCGCCCGCATGGGACTTAATTCTTTTTCTAAAATAAAATTTGTTTAAGTGACTCCTCATCAGCTGTCTGCTAGTGAAAGTCCCGCAAAAATCAATGCAGCCGTTTAGGAGATAAGCCGGATCAAACAGACAGACAAATAAAATAAAATAAATGTTTTTGTTAGTAATACCGTTTAAGAGCGTTTATTCTGAAAGTGGGCAACGTCGCGGTTTTACGATATTAATTATTGCATTTCATAATCAATATTTTAGTTCCCTTGCTAGCCACATTTCTTAATTGCATACAGTAATATTGCCAAATTAATCAAAACAGGTAAATATTTGACAGCTATTTACGACGTTGCCAACTTTTAGGATAAATCCTCTTAAACTTTCGTACGTATTTAGTAAAAAGCTGATGTTTTGACATTAAAAACTTACACTTCAATTTTATTTATTTGTATAGAGTGCTAGGTTCCATCAGCGGCTTCGCCCGAGTGATATCTTTAGTAATGAGGTTGAAAACTGAAAGCTCATAACAGGTGGCAGCACAGTTGTACGTCTTTAAACCGCCATTTTTGTGTTTATGTTTACTTTTGTGTCGATCACAAATTACACGAAAACTAGATAAATATGTATGAGACTTGGAATGTAGCACTATTAAAAGACGAGCTAAGGACAGGGGAAGCGTCTACCACTGGTAAAAAGGCAGCTTTAGTGGAAAAGTCAATAAATTATGAACGTTTTATATTTTATAGGTTATTTTGATTTTGTTGACTTTGAGTTCGTTTTTTGTTAAAGACCGGAGGCGTACGATAGCAATAACCTGATCAGAGTGGTTGAAAACCAAGTCGGGCATGATCCTGACTGAAAAACCTCAGAGAAAGTACTTCTAGCACTGATCTAATCTACTATATAAAAATAAGTCGGGTTTTCCTTCCTGACGCTTTAACTCCAGAACGCACGAACCGATTTCCACGGTTTTGCATTTGTTGGAAAGGTCTCGGGCTCCGTGAGGTATATAGCAAAGAAAATTCAGGAAAAATTCACGAAAAAAAAATGATATGAAGAAAAATGTTTTTATAAATTTTGCATTTATGATATCCCGGTATATATGCCATAAATCCTAACAAAAAGTACTAGGCTTGCATGAATTTTGATAATATCTCGGTAGATAGGTAGGTAGGGTAGGTAAGGTAGGTAGGGTAGGTAGGGTAGGTAGGGTAGGTAGGGTAGGTAGGGTAGGTAGGGTAGGTAGGATAGGTAGGGTAGGTAGGGTAGGTAGGTAGGGTAGGTAGGGTACGTAGGGTACGTAGGGTAGGTAGGGTACGTAGGGTAGGTAGGGTAGGTAGGGTACGTAGGGTACGTAGGGTAGGTAGGGTAGGTAGGGTAGGTAGGGTAGGTAGGGTAGGTTGGGTAGGTGCGCCGTAGATAAGTCCTTAATGCTACCCGTGCCAAGCCGGGCCGGGTCAGCTAGTATGATAATATAAACACATACATACTTTATTATAATTTACATAGTATCACATCATAAGCGCCTGTATGTAATGAAAACAGACTTAGTTCTCTTGAGAGCATAACCTATAAACCACTTTCTCCCACAGTTTTCTTCTTATAACATCGTTGGCAAATACATGGGCCCCATTTTTTGCAGAAAACAGCTGCGCAACTGGGCTCAATAATTAATTATGCCTAAAAGAAGTCGCTTGTTTACAAAAAAATATGGCTAGCTGTCAAATTATAAGACGCTGGAGGTCAGCGCCACCTGAAGTGAGGAAGTGGCAGTTTTTATCACCATTATATAGTCTATGTTACTCAGTGATAATATAGCATTCTACTGGTGAAATACTACTACTATTCTACCGGCAAAAAGATAGTCAACACAATATTCACTCACAGTCGTAGTAGCTCTCTGCACCTGTAGGTTGGCAACACAAGTAACCGACGCACGAAAAGCTCCTCGAAGATTCACCTTCTCATGACCAATAGGATGTTAATCTGTAAATAAACGTCCGTCATAATATTATTATGTCTGTAAACTCGAGTTTGACCGTTCAAATAGAAGGGCGGGCGTTCTGGGGGACTGTCAGTGTCGGGTCGGCGGACTAAAGCACATAAGTCAAAAACATGCTTTATTTTTTCTTTGTACCAAAATTATTAATTTACATCAATACATCGGCAGACTAAAGCACATAAGTCATATTCGCTTGTTCGGGCTTGAATCTAAGTGGCGTCCTTTTTCAACCTCTTGAATCGCATTAATCTTGCGGCGTTATAAAAAACATAAGTTGAGTTATGTTAAAAGGAACACTTGAAGCTCTCGGACTTCATGGACACAGAAAGTGACTTATGTTATTAGGAACGTCAAGTGCGTCGTGTTATCTCGATTTTTAATTCGAGGGTAGGTACTCAAATTATAATTTATTGCTTACAAAAAACTGAAGTGGTAACTGTAGTGATTTGGGTCACACTAGTCGAGTTAGTTTTGCTCTGATTTGTTAACAGAACAGTTGTGGTGTGTGTCATTTTATTTAAAAATATTCCCAATTACTATGGATTGTCAGCGAGGAAAGAAATTAGTTGAGATGGTGATGAGGAGAAACACAAATGTTGAAGGTAAGTTTGCCATGTGTTTGATTTAAATCAGAAAGTAATATATTTATCTTTCATTGTAGTTTTAACAGAAATCATCAGTGATTTGTTCATTTTAGCATCAATCATAAATAAATGATTAAAATAATAATTTTTTTAGCCTCTATAGTATGTTTTTATTTTTAGATGAACGAAATGAACAACAATCTACAGGGACAATAGCGGAAGAAGAACCAATGCCTTCCACATCATCAGGCCACACTGGCGTCATGTTTATTAATCGAGAAATGGATTTCTCAAGTGATGATTCTGTTCTGGATCCACATTTCGAACTCCCTGAAACAGCAGTAGATTCGTCGACATCCACCGATACTGACCGAAGAGCCGACACGCCACATGCGGTCGAAACATCTCCAAAAAAAAGTATTCGCATTACGAAACAAGAAAAGAAAATAAAACGCAACACAGGTCAATCATATAAAACATTAAAAGGTAAAGTTGTTTCCAGCAGAACAATGAAAGAGCTAGGGACGTGTCGAATGAAATGCAAAGAGCGTATATCATTGAACGATAGACAAGCTATTTTCAAAGAATATTGGCAAATGGGAACATATCTCAAGAGAACAACTTATATGGCATCTTTAATTGAAATACACGTCAAGGCCACTCAAAGACAACGCACACTAGATCCTGACCACTAAAAGAATCGCATGAAAACATACAAATATTTTTTATTAATTCACGGGAAGCGTGAACCCATTTGTCGGGGATGCCTTTTAAAGACGTTAGGCGAAAGCGATAATTTTATAAAAACAGTTGCCACGAAAAAACGGTCGTCGATAGGTGGCACTCAAACAGATGATAACCGTGGGAAGAGTATACCCAAACATAAGATTTCTGATGAAAAAAGACAAGAAATTAAGGAACATATTTTATCATTTCCATCCTATGAGAGCCATTACACAAGAAAAACTACATCAAAAAAGTACTTGCCTTCTCATCTCACTATTACGAAAATGTATGATTTATTTTGTGAAAACCGCGACAGTCCACCTTCAGTAAAAATTTATAGTCAAGAATTCCACAAATTAGGATTATCGTTCAAAAAGCCCCGTGCCGACACATGTTATACTTGTGATAAATTCAAGATGCAAATTCAACTATGTCAGGAAGATCAGGTGAAAACTGAACTAATTGCCCAACATGAACATCACAAGACTGCCGCAGATCAAGCATACGAAATGAAAAAATGTGATACTCAAGTAAATAAAAGTGACAGTACTGTGCAAGTTTACACATTTGACTTACAACAGTGTTTACCCACTCCAGCCCTCAGCTCTTCTGTAGCTTTCTACAAACGCCAGTTGTGGACGTTCAACCTGACTGTCCATGACAACAAAACTGGAAAAGCTGTGTGTTACATATGGTATGAAACCATAGCTGCTAGAGGAGCTAATCAAATAGCATCATGTCTTTTCAAACATCTCCAAACATACGTACCTGAGAATACAAGACATGTAATATTTTATTCTGATACTTGTGGCGGTCAGAACCGAAATTCTCATGTCAGTTCAATGTTGACTTGGGCTTTGCAGAAATTAGACATAGATGTCATAGACCACAAGTTCATGGTTCCGGGTCATAGCCACTTGGAAGTGGACACGGATCATAGCATCATTGAAAAAAAGAAAAAGAAAACGGATTTGCAGATTTATCACCCGCATGATTGGATTCAACTCATCAGATCGAGCAGTAAAAAATTTGAAGTTGTCGAAATGCGCAGTTCCGACTTTTTAGATTTTTCTTCATTGTTAAAGGGTCCATTAGTATTAAGAAACAAAGATGTAGAAGGGCGACAATTTAAATGGCTCGATAAAAAGTGGTTGCGCTATGATTCTGAATTTGGCGTAATCTCCTACAAAGACACATTGGACACGGAATGTAATTTTTACAAATTTAACTTGAAACGTCGAGTTTCTGCCATACCTGACACTATTCCTGTTATATCGGTACAGCCCTTACCGATATCAAAAGAAAAGAAAGATGATCTGATTTCTTTACTCTCCTTAATACCCGACGTTTTTCATAGATTTTATTTAGATTTGCCTTCTGTGAACAATGTACGTAATACTGACCCTGATATTTTAGATAGTGAAGAAGATGAATAAATAGTTGAATATAAATTATAAATATAGGCTAATATATAAATGATGTATGCTAAATTAATTTTACGTTCATAGAAGTAACTTTTGAATGTCAACTAAAACATAGTTTATAATTATTTTTACTGTTCTCATACACTTAAGTCACAAGTACCTACTAGGTACACAGTGTTCTTTCTAACATAAGTCACTAAAATCGCTTTTTATTATATTTTTATCAAATTATATTTACGTGCATGTTAGTATTAATTAAAAACATCTCAATATTCCAATTAAGTTGAATTTATAGTTTAACGCTATTTTTTTATACAGTTTTTAGTTGTTCCTGAAAAGTTTCACTTCTGGACTTATCGCTGGTTTGCGAGAATATAGACGTAATTCAAAATTCTGTCAAATTGAATTCTGTATGCCAAACAATCATAAATCTTTGATATTTTATCGTGAACAGAGACGCAAAGCCAATTTCGCGCCAGCGTTCGTTAGAAAGAGACAGCGTCATTATTCATTTGAGACAAAACACTCGAAGCGTAATCACAAATAAAGGCTCATCTCAGTTGAGCCTATGACAACAGAGTGAACGCACGGTCAATTCTCGAAAATACCGACGTATTTACAGTTCGGTTGCAACAATTGTTGAATTTTTTTCAAGAATAGTGACATATTTAGTGATCCGTCGTTGTTTCTGATAATAGTAAGTATCTTTTTTTATCTTATTTCTATTTACGCCTGTATTCTTGAATAAATATGGGTGATTGCTTATAATACTGTATTTAATACCGACTTTATGTAACTTGAGTCTATATTCACGAAAAATAAACAGATTTTATTTTGTCGCAAATAAGAAAGGTCGTTATTTTTGAAAAAAAAATGGGCATGGTTTTGCTTCTTATTACGAAATGAGTCTGCGTTCAAGGAATTTTGGGATAGAAATATTAAGTTATTTTTTTACATGATATTCATTGATAATTAATTAATTACGTTAAATGATTTGTTTTAGATAATTATCTTTATAAGAGTGACTCAAAATGGCAGAAAGAATGTTATTCTTGGGAAAGTTGAAAGAAGCGGCCAGTAAAAATAAAGAAAATGAGGATCAACATGATTTAACGAATAGTAAACAAGAAGGTCAGCCTACAATTTTCATATAATTTGCAGTTTGTATCAATTTTTTTTTTTCAACTATTTAACTATTCAAAATATTTTAGGTACCAATAAACATGAAAGCAGTTTGCCGTTAAATGCAAGAAGTTTCGATGAAAACATCGAAAATGATATAAATTATAATAACACATCAGGTAAGCAAAATAAAATATTTGATTTGTTTCGAGATTTAATTCGATATTATTTTTATTCCGATGTGCAGTTCGTCCTGTTGCAAATAGTTTACACTCGCGCTAGTGGCTGATCGTAACCTCCTGGGTTCGATTCCCGGGAATTACAAAAATGTGAGTGTTTCTATTACATAATGGCCTGTTCCTCTGGAAGAAACCCGTGAAATGCATGCGATTACGATAGCTGTTGCTTTTGGTATTTATTCTGTAAATAAATAAATGTTTATTGAATTTCAGGTAATAATTCGGAAGAAAAAAAAATGATTTTGCGACAAAGATCACCATCCATATCGTCCATATCGTCATCCTCATCTTCTAGCTCATCTTCCTCGACTTCTAGCTCATCTTCTTCGTCTTCTACCTCATCTTCCTCCAGCAATAGAGAAACAGAAGAATGTAATAAAGAATCCAATAACATGATAAATTTAAATGAAAAAGAACTCCACGGCCATAGCCCAGAAAATAAAACCAAAGAAAAAGAAAATAAGGTAAGTATAGAGTCAGTAAATGATAATATGAAAGATGAGACTGCAGTAGAAAATAATTTACAAATAGAAAGTGAACCAAAAGCTATTGAATTGACCAATATGAATGCTGAAAGTGAAGAAGAAAAGGAAGAAAGAGATTTTTCATCGGATGATAGTATCGCAGATCCTAATTATCACATTGAAAATAATGATTTATCTGCAGATTCGGACGAAACAGTAGAACAGAATGAAGAAGAAAATATTTCACGTGAATCGAACAAAAATATCACACATAAGAGGAAAATGCAGCCAGAACTTTGGAAAACGAATGTAGCAAAACGCCTACGAAATGCAGGAAAAGAATATGTGAGCAAAAATAATAAAGTTATACGAGAGAGACGATTAGGACCAGGATGTACAGAAAAATGCAAGTTAAAGTGTAACACAAAGTTTGATGATGAGACTCGACGCCATATTTTTGACACATATTATAAATTACCTGATTTGCAAAGTAAAAGAACTTTTGTAGCATTCAATATGTCCTCTATTGTCCCGAAGTATGAATATAAAAAAGGAACACGTCGATATAATAACGCATTTTATTTGAAAGACAGCGATGGCGAAAAAATTCGAGTTTGTAAGAGTTTTTTTATGTCTACTCTGGATGTATCTGATAGATTTATTCGAACAGTTACCGAAAAATCAAGAAGTGACGTTTCAGGCATTATAGTGGAGGATCTTCGAGGGAAACATGGCAATCACAGTCGCGTAGATAATAATATTAAAGATAGTTTGAGAAATTTCATTAAGGCGATACCAAAAATAGAAAGCCATTACTGTCGAGCAGATACGCGGAAAGAATATATTGATGGAAGTAAGACTATTGCAGAAATTTATAGAGATTATGTGAAACAGTATGAAGAAAAAAGAGAGAAAAGTGCTAATTATATCATGTTTAATAGAATATTTAATGGAGAATTTAATATAGCATTTTACCAACCTAAGAAGGATCAGTGTGAGGATTGTGTTGCCTACAATAACGCAACTGGAGAAGATAAAAATCGACTGAAGTCTAAATATGAGAACCATCTAAAAGAAAAAGAGCTTTCAAGATTAGAGAAGGTTAAGGACAAGAAAGAAGCAGAAGATAAAAAATCAACTATTGTAGCAGTTTATGACTTACAGGCTGTGATGCCGTGTCCTAGGGGAGATGTGTCTAATTTTTACTATGTTTCAAAAGTGAATACCTTAAACTTTACAATCTATGAGATGAAAAATAAAAACGCGTTCTGCTACGTGTGGCATGAAGGAGAAGCAAATAGAGGAGCTATAGAAATAGGGACCTGTGTTTTAGAATATTTAAAAAGTCTTGGCAGAGATCTAACAACTGAAGCCAAACTAGATATAATTTTTTATTCTGATAACTGCTGCGGACAGCAAAAGAATAAATTTATTATTAGTATGTACATGTACGCTGTTTCTACTTTTGCTCATATTAATAGTATCACGCATAAATTTCTGATAAAAGGGCACACTCAAAATGAAGGTGACAGTGTGCATTCTGTCATTGAAAGAAACATCAAAAGGACTTTGAAATCGGGCCCTATCTATACACCGGATCAGTACATTTCAATTATTCGCACTGCAAAAAAGAAAGGATCTCCTTACAAAGTCATAGAAATGGATCATAAAAGTTTTTACGAATTAAAGTCGCTAGCTTCTGACGTGGGTAGAAATTTTAATAAAAATACTGATAATGAGAGTGTGAAAATGGCAGATATAAAGATTTTAAAAGTAGATGCTGACCACAAAGGGTTCTTTTTCTATAAAAAATCTTACGGTGAAAATGAATTTAAATGTGTGAAAGTTACTAGCCGTGCATCAAAATCTTTAGACGAAAATTACAGATTGCAATCTGCTTATAAAAAAAGGAACGGGATTTCAGAAAATAAGAAGAGAGGACTAGTAGATTTAGTTAACAAAAATATAATTCCAAACTATTATCGACAATTTTATGAGGGCTTGTAAAATAAATGATTTATTTTACTTACATTTCCTTTTAAGAATTAAGGTTCCTGTTTATTACTTATTTTCATTACTTATTTTGAAGAATTCACGTTTATTTTGATTTCATTTATTTTAATACCTAAATATAAAGTTACTATTGTATGTTATAAAACAATTTTTATTTGTTAAACTTATAAGTACAAAAGTTTTAAACACTGTTGTAAGTTTTAATTTGTATTTTTAAGAGGCTTTAAAGCTAAATAAATGACATAAGTTGATTTTTATAATTTGGAGTCTCATGAATAAAGACTGATGTCTGAAACCCCCCTTTGTATGATGATTTTTTATATAATTTTAATAAAAGTTCTAAAATGTTTTTATGTTTTTTGATACTACGATAAATTTTCCTTTAATCAGTAAAGTCGATCTCTCAATATATCATTTACATTTTGCGGTATGCACTAAAATGTTTACAAAGAAATTAAAAAATGCCATTCTCTAAAATCAATCATTTTTAGTTCCGTCGCTATTCTCGCAAACCAGCGTTATGTTTTTTAGTCTGCCAGCCCTAGGTCTTATAGTATAGAATCCACAGAGGAACGACCTTCACCCAACTGTCAGGCATCAAAATCCTTACATATTATAAAACAAAGTCCCCCGCCACGTCTGTCTGTCTGTCGGCCTGTCTGTCTGTCTGAACGCGATAAACTCAAAAACTACCGAACCGATTTTCAAACGGTTTTCACCAATGGACGGGGTGATTCATGCGGAAGGTTTTAGTGGATAATTTATTCAGGTTTTGTGTGATGTAGGAAAAATCATTTTTATAACTCCAAAATTGCAATATTCCTAATATTTATCATTACTGTTCTCAAAAAACCGAGTTTCAATAGATCGAATTACAAAAAGTTCGACTTAATGATAATTCGAAACATCAGAAATACGAATTCCAAGTATTAAAGTATCGAGTAATTAGATTTCCGAAATAAATAAAAATATTTTCTTTCGCTGGTCACAGTTTTAACTTAACCTAACCCGAATGATTCACCAATAATGAGGGCATCTGGCGCTCGGCGGCCGCTAGCGCGGGACGCGGGCTTCGCTCGCTCGCCTTCACGATTTAATGGTCACGGATCAGAAGGCAACAATACAGGGGTTAATTAATGGCCACAGTTCTAACCTAACCTAACCCAAAGGATTCAATAACAGTAGATGGTACCCGATGCAGGAACACAAAAAAAAAATTAATACACAAATATTAATGACAACGTAGACGTTTTTAAATTTAATTAACCGTTACTTATTGATTTATATGCGTAACTGAATATTATACTAATTGAATTAGAATCAGAATACTAATTTTAGCAGTTTATTCGAAGTAGGTATTAAAAATCGGAATGTCGTTTATCGGACCGAGAACCCATCGAGCATTTGATTCTTCGAACGAAAACAAACAATTCGCATTGAAGACTTTCGGTAAAATATATTTCGTGATTTTTAATAATAGACATTAAAACTATGATTTTCGGACTTTTGAAAATAGGAACATCGAAATTCGGAATATAATAAATATTTCGGAGTATGTGGATGTGTGTATTACATCTTACTTAAAAACTATATTAGTAACATGTAGTAACACTAAAAAGAAAGAAAAATACAATCACAGGAAAGTTTAACGAGCTTTGTTGGCTAATTCCTTGTATGTACTGCTGTTGGTGTACCAAATCTATGTACAAATAAATAAAATTAGTGTCTGTTTGTAATGTCAAAATAACAGCTGTTTACTAAATGATGAAAAATTATGTACGGTAGGTACTATGACTTCTTTGGGTTATTTAACTATGCTAATTAAAACTAGGTGAACGCTCGCTAAGGGCACCCCCTGTGGGGTACGAACGTTGGCTTAGGGCATCAACCGGAGGGATTGTGCGAAGCAGAGTCGTGTCGCTAGTAAGTGTAAATATACTATGACTGCCTGAGAATGCCAATAGAAGACATAGTCACGTAAGTGAAGTCGCGGGCGCAGCTAGTTTATCTAAATAAACGCGATTTTAAACTGTCGGCGTAGCGCCGAAAGTTTAAAATCTCGCCTTGTATTAGTGGAAAGAAACTGGCATAAAACTGTACATATCCATTTTTAATGTGTTAGCTATTTCATTACTATAAACAGCTCGCAGACAAAACTTTTGAGATATCGTCATTTTAATCTCAAGTGGTCTTCCTTACTCTGACCTTTGATACATATATAAACATATACATATCACCCAGGTCGTGACATCGTTACCGACACCTCATTTTCGTAAACGCGATTGTGCTCTTTATTTATATTATAATACGGATCAATGTTCTATGCAAGTATTTTCTCGTTCAAGTTTTCACTTTTGTCGGCACTCCCTGAGTGCCACTGTTTTTTTTAATGAGTTGTATTACAATTTTTGGTTAACTAGTGACCTCGAAAATTGATAATAATATTCTTGCCTGAGCAACCGGCAGCAAGTTCGTCATGCTCCCTTAGATGTCACTGCTTGCGGTAGCGTCGGTGGCGGGTTGCCTCCTTCCCTCAAATATGGCGAGGGGATCTGTCTGATCTTTGTGTTATGCTCGTGAACGGGTGCTGCTTCTCGGGAGTGGTCGTCTTACTGCCCATGGTTTAGTTATTGTTATTTATTTATTTTTTATTTTTTTATTATTTATTATTTTAATGATAATCTGGCAGTTGTGAGTACTTTATGCGCCCTACCCAAATGTCCTTTCTTTGGTATTGTTCGTCGAATCATTGAGCTCCTTTTAAGGTCTGAGTTGAGCTACACGATTACTGACAAATGCGTGCATGGAATGGACAGGTCCACTCAAATCTGTATGGTTCTTTCCTCAAAAGACCATTTGAGACACAAATCTACATGGTCCTCAAATGAAATGCTCTGACCAAGATTATTTCCTGGTTTTTATATACACATTGACATTAATGAATTTTATATATACAATGACATGAATATTTACTTTTAAAGTATTATATTATTTTAATTATTGTGAATGTGAAGACTATGTGGGTCATTCCTTTTTGTTTTGTTTTTTCTTAGTTTGTTCTAATTATAGTCTGACAGTTTGAGTAATTTATGCGGCCTACCCAAATGTCCTTTTTTTGGTATTGTTCGTCGAATAGTTGAGCTCCTTAAATTCTGAATTGAGCTGCACGATAACTGACAAATGCGTGCATTGACTGGACAGGCCCTCTCAATCTGTGTGATGCTTTCCTCAAAAGACCACTTCAGACACCAATCTACATAGTTTTCACATGATCTGACCAAGATTATGTCTGGACTTTAAAAGAGACTGACCTCTGAGTTTGTTTCGGCCTTTCTTCTCAGAGTAGTCGATAGGAAACCTTTGAATAAGGAAAATTAGATATTAATTAAAATTAAGGACAAAAATACAATTATTAAGAGTTATCAATGTTATTTGCGCATTATTATTCATGCGCTAAAGTGCAAGAAAAACAAGTTTATGACGCTATAAGCTTAATTATATCAAGCTTATACAAATACCTAACATCACGACTGTATTCCTCGAAGGGTTAGGCAGAGGTGTACCTATCTACAGTACACCGACATTTCGCAAGTTATGTTTAAGTCCCATGTAATAGGGGGTGAGCCTATTGCCATCAACCGGGCACAAATCCAGACTCCGAGCTGCTACTTAGAAAATCCTGATCGAAAAAGGCAATATTTTGCCCGACCTTTCTTTTTGGGTGGAAAATTATCAAATAACTTCTCCCACTCTGGGTGGAGCGAGAGGGTGTGTCAGACTCTTACTGACTAAAACCCACCCGTGTTCCTTCAGGTGCCGTTGTCGGGGGCCACGATTTCCCTTTCGGTTTTCTTCGCAACCCCGGCAGGCATCGGCCCTAGTGGACCCCGTCAATTCTGCTGACAACTCTTTGATGCGCGCATGGAACACAACCCGCCGTCGGCCCGAGCCTGGTCCTTATCGGACGGCGAGACGCGGGCTTGCGGACGGCGAGCAATGGGAAGCCATTGCTCGCCGTCCGCAAGCCCGCGTCTACGGTGGCCGGAAATCAGCTCGTGATTCCCGACGCCCAGGGCGTCTCCTCCTGCGGCAGTTAGGGGCGTGAGGATGCGAATTTTGCCTTTCCCTCACGCGTTCGGCCTCCTCCTTCGCGAGCATTACCGCTTCGCAGAAGGAGGTGACGGCCTCCCATTTCCTCTCGCTCCGTACCATGGCCCGAATCAGGGCCGGACGCGAGAGATCACCGCCGCCAATCGCCTCCACGAGGACACGGTAATGCTCCGCCCAAGCTGGGCAGACCTCCACACGTGGATGCTCCACCGTGTCCTCCGGGCGATTCACACAATGGTGACACCCGGGCGTTTCCTCCCGCCTTATCCTGTGCAGGAACCTCCCGAAACAGCCATGTCCGGTGAGGACCTGCGTCAGGCGGAAGGTGAGGACGCCGTGGCGCCTCTCTAGCCACTCCTCAAAGAGGGGTCTTATCGCCGCAATTGTGGCGTGCCCAGCGCTGGGCTGCGACAATCGCACTCTCCATGACGCCATGAGATCCCGCCGGAGCTCCGTCCGCTGTGCCGCGATTTCTCGCGGCAGCGGAGTTAAGCCCCGGCGTTTCGCCTCCTCGCGCCACTCGCAGATGTGCGCGAGGACCTTTGCATCCAGATCCCAACTTTGACCGACCTGGGAATCGAACCCAGGACCTCATGCTCTGCAGTAGCGCTAGCGACCACTAGACCAACGAGGCAGTCAAATTTAAACATTTCCAGTATAAGTTGGCATAACTTGATAATAAATTATTACAAGCAGCTGCTTGCGGTTTCGCCCGCATGGGCTCTAATTCTTTTTCATCAGTAAAATTTGTCTAAGTTACTCCACATCAGCTGTCTGCCAGTGAAAGTCCCGTTAAAATCGATTCAGCCGTTTCGGAGATCAGCCGGAACAAACAGACAGACAAAAAAAAATGTTGTTAGTAATTCTACCGTTTAAACTGTCATACGCATTTAGAAAAAGCTGTTATTTTGACATCACAAACAGACACTTCAATTTTATTTATTTGTATAGAGTACTAGCTTCTGCCAGCGGCTTCGGCTGTGTGATATCTTTATAAATATAGCCACTTTATAAATTAGGTACATACTCAGTGATAATATAGCATTCTACTGGTGAAAGATTTTTTTAAATCGGTCCAGTAGTTTACGAGTTTATTACAAACAAACACATAAAAAATCATATCTTTTCTCTTTATTATAATATTAGTTTAGATAGATTCGTACTTACCTAGAAAACATTTCTCCGTGAACACTACCGAACACAAACCCCCACAGATTACATAGAGAACTACGTTCAAACCCCGTCGAATGAGTAATGGACGAATCAGTGTTGCCGCTTAGGAAAAATAAACTCACCAAACTTTTACTAAAATGTCACTAGATTGGGGGAAAAATAAATTCAAAAAGTCACTAAATTATTGATTCAATCTTCGTCTACAAAATTACTAATTATAGTGGTAATTAAAAACAAATATGAAAAATAATGAACAGAATACACTGTTCAATTTTAATTAATCAAAAACAGTGTTTTAAAAGTTAATAATCCTCATATATTATTTATTATCACTGTATCATCTTCGTCCGGCGCGTGGTGAAAGTGGAGTGGTTGCTCTGTAGTTGCAGTGGAAGTCAAAACTTGCAGTTGTAGTAAGGAAGTAGATAGTAAAGTTTGCTTAGTATGCTTATGTTTTAACGGTTTTCGTCATTTAGGACAAGACTTCACTAGGTGAAAACATAAGTTTTGCAGGTTTTTTTTTCCTTTTTTCTTTTTGCTTGTTTTGCACCAACAAGTTAAATAATATATAACTGCTGTGTTGATCATGAAAAGTCGCTAAAAGTCACTAGAATTTTTTTGTCACTAAATCATAAAAAAATGTCACCATGAACAGCAAAAACTCACTAGATCTAGTGACAAAGTCACTAAAACGGCAACACTGAGACGAATTATTCGTACCACACAGTGCTGCCAACCCCAAATAATGGATTACGGTGTTCCCAGTTTATAAATATGGGAGATTTTAAAAAGTGGAGTAATTTAAATTGTTGTTTAAAAAAAAAAAACAAAAAAATACGCTTATTCCATATTTTAATTAGTCTGAATATGACAAGATAACTGTGTGATCATGATCAGCTTTATACATTTCAGTACTATGTCGTCTAAGCATCAAATCAACTGCGAGCGACCTGTACCCTAATGTCTTTCAACGCAGATTCATTACAACGCAATTACGCAAAGTACATTATCTGAATGAAGAACAAAAGTCACGCGAATTGGTCGTTAAAGTAACCGAATACTTCGAAAGCGAATTAGTTAATGGTGGACCTTTATATGCTTATTACACAAGAAATGAATACCCAACGTGAGTAAATTGCTGATCACTACGAGAGTGTGGCCTGTTTAGTGGCAGTTCCACGTCTTTAATAACTATTATGAAGCAAATTGGATTCAAATACAAGAAAACCGACAAGAGGAAAATTATGATGGAACGATATGATGAATTTTGCACAGAGTATCATTCTTGAGGGAGATGAACAAATTTACAAATTGGGACAATGTCATATTTATCGATGAGACTTGGCTGAACTCGAATCATAACAAGTCGCAGTCGTAGACGGACGATACCCAGGCATCTTGCTCAAAAGTGCCAATGGGAAAAGGTGGACGCCTTATAATCTACCACGCCGGATCAGCTGGGGGAGGTTTTGTGAATGATGCCTTACTCGCATTCGAGACTAAAAGTACAAAAGAATATCACGAAGAAATGGACGCAAATAAATTTACAGATTGGTTTACTAACTTGTTAACAAACCTCCCCGAACAGTGCATAATCATTATGGATAATGCATCTTACCATTCAGTTAAAAAAGATAAAGAACTTACTCAAGCAAACAAAAAAGCTGATTTAGTGGCATAGCTACAAAGACAAGGCGTTGAAGCTGAGATGAAATTGTTGAAAGTTGAATTGCTGGAACTGGTAAAAGAAAATAAACCTGTGAAATTGGCACTTAAGCATGGACACAAAGTGATAAGAACGCCGCCATACCATTGTCAGTACAATGCTATTGAGTTGATCTGAGTGCAAGTCAAAGGATACGCAGCTCGTCACAATACAAAGCCGCCATTCTCCACTAAGAAAATGATGACATTCTGAAAGAAGCTTGTGCCAAATTTATTAAAGACTGGGCAAAAGTGGTAGAAAAAACTGGAAAAAAATAGAGGAAGATTATGATAGTGACGTCAATATTGATAATAAAGTCAAAAGTCAAAGTCAAATCATTTATTTCAGATAGGCCTATGTATGGCACTTTTGAACGTCAAAATTTACAGAATAATATAATTGATTCTAGTCGCCCCTTTCAAAAGGTAGTTTTCGTATGGAGTAGAATGGGCAAGAAACTCCACCGTTACTCTTTGAAAATGTTTTACAATAGTTTGTATAAGTACGTACATTAGTTAAATAATTATATGTGAAGACGATGCACCTAGAATAAAATTACTATACCACTATTGTGGTATAGTAATTTTCTTCTGATGATGAGCCAAAATCGTCAGTTGAGCTATCGTCACCTGTAAATATAATTATTAAAAAATAAAAAAATGAAATAATTATATTTACAGGTGACGATAGCTCAACTGACGATTTTGGCTCATCATCAGAAGAAAATGATTGAAGAAAGATTCAATCACTTTCGCTTTTTCTTGATATTTTTGTGATTTAGTGAATGTTATTGTAACTAAAAATATTAAATTAAAGACAAATTGACCTTTCGTTCCATTGTATCATTTCAAAATACCTACAATATTAAAGTTTAAGTTAAATTTTCTAATCAGAACTTTAATCCAATGCACTTTAAAATACATAATAAAATCGATCAAATACTCATACAAACTTGAATCGATATATCGTGAGTATCGAGTACCGAGTCGTATGGTTACTTCACTAGTTACGTCGCGATGACAAATGTCAAAACGGGCCTTTTATTTTTTGACAACTTTACCACGCCGCCATATTATTTCTCAATACAATTTCACAACTGTCAGTATCATTAAATCACCGATATTATCCTTGTAGCACTTGTTGAATGACTTCATGAAATTATTCAATACTATCTGTGGTAGCAGTATTGCCAACTGCACCGTAATTACGGTAAAAACGCCGTAATCAGTATAGATCTACCAACTACCGTGACAATGTAATTACGGCAGATGGATTATTGAGCGTATTTGTATGTCGTAACATGGTAACATTTTTAATAGCAGTGGGCAAGAGGAGTTCCCCAGCCAGACATAAAAGTTTGAACCAATGTAATACATAAAAACTATAGAGTTGCCTAATTTGACAGACTTCTTAATCTTTTTAGTGTTTCGTGTTTATTACCAACGTTCTTCATTCAGTTAATGTACTTTACGTAATTGCGTTGTAATAAATCTGCGTTGAAAGACATTAGGGTACAGTTCCCTCGCAGTTGAGTTGATGCTTAGGAGACATAATACTGAAATGTATAAAACTGATCATGATCAGTGAGTGATATTTTGTCATATTCAGACTGATTAAAATACGGAATAAGCGTTTCTTTTTATCAACAATTTAATTTACACCACTTTTTAAAATCTACCGTATTTTTTTGAAATCTACCGTATTTATAAACTGAGAACATCGTAATCCATTATTTAGGGTTGGCAGCACTGTGTGGTAGGAATAATTCGTTCCAGTGGTGCCGTTGTAGTGACTTTGTCACTAGATCTAGTAAGTTTTTGCTGTTCATTGTGACATTTAGTGACAAAAAACTTCTAGTGACTTTTAGCGACTTTTTCATGATCAACACAGCAATTATATATTATTTAACTTGTTGGTGCAAAACCAGCTAAAAGACAAACAAAATTAAAGAAACCTGCATAACTTATATTTTCACCTAGTGATGTCTTGTCCCAAATGACGAAAACCGTTAAAAACATAAATAAGCAAACTGTGCCTTAATGCAACTGCAAGTTTTGATTTACACTGCAACTACAGAGCAACCACTCCACTTTCACCACGCTGGACGAAGATGATACAGTGATAATAAATAATAGATGAAGATTATTAATTTTTAAACACAGTTTTTGATTAATTCAAATTGAACAGTGTATTGTGTTCATTATTTTTCATATTTGTTTTTAATTACCACTATAATTATTAATTTTGTCGATGAAGATTGATTCAATAATTTAGTGACTTTTCAATTTATGAGTTTTCCCCCAATCTAGTGACATTTTAGTAAAAGTTTGGTGACTTTATTTTTTCCTAAGCGGCAACACTGATTCGTCGATTCCTCATTCGACGGGGTTTGTGTCCGGTAGTGTTCACGGAGAAATGTTTTCTAGGTAAGTACGAATCTATCTAAACTAATATTATAATAAAGAGAAAAGATTTGATTTTTTGTGTGTTTGTTTGTAATAAACTCGTAAACTACTGGACCGATTAAAAAAAAATATTTCACCAGTAGAATGCTATATTATCACTGAGTATGTACTTAATTTATAAAGTGGCTATATTTATAAAGATATCACTCGGGCGAAGCCGCTGGCGGAAGCTAGTACTCTATACAAATAAATAAAATTGAAGTGTCTGTTTGTAATGTCAAAATAACAGCTTTTTACTAAATGCGTATGACAGTTTAAATGGTAGAATTACTAAAAACAATTTAATTTTTTTTGTCTGTCTGTTTGTGCCGGCTGATCTCCGGCTGAATCGATTTTAACGGGACTTTCACTGGCAGACAACTGATGTGGAGTAACTTAGACAAATTTTACTGTTGAAAAAGAATTAGAGCCCATGCGGGCGGAACCGCCAGCAGCTGCTTGTCATAATTTATTATCAAGCTATACCAACTTATACTGGAAATGTATAAATTTGACTGCCTCGTTGGTCTAGTGGTCGCTAACGCTACTGCTGAGCATGATGTCCTGGGTTCGATTCCCTGGTCGGGCAAAGTATAATTGCCTTTTTCAATCAGGAATTTCTCAGTAGCAGCCCGGAGTCTGGATTTGTGCCCGGTTGATGGCAATAGGCTCGCCCCTATTACATGGGACTTAAGGGTAAGGCCGCCAAAATTCTCACTTATAACACAAATGTAACACAGGAACTTTTATTTTACGATAACACTAATGTAACACAAAAGTAACCCAATTGTTTTGTAAAGCTTGTTTCATATGATACCTTTTTTTTTTTTTTTTTTTTTTGAGGGTGGGAAATCATCAAATAACTTCTCCCGCTCTGGGCGGAGCGGGAGGGCGTGTCAGACTCTTACTGACTAAAACCCACCCGTGTTCCTTCGGTTGCCCTGTCGCCGGGGGCCACGATCTCCCTTTCGGTTTTCTTCGCAACCCCGGCAGGCATCGGTCCTAGTGGACCCCTTCAATTATGCTGACATCTCTTTGAGGCGCGCGTGGAACACAACGCGCCGTCGACCCGGGCCTGGTCCTTATCGGACGGTGAGCCACCCATTGCTCACCGCCCGCAAGCCCGCGCCTACGGTGGCCGGAAATCGCCCCGCGATTCCCGACGCCCTGGGCGTCTCCTCCTGCGGCGGTTAGGGGCGTGAGGGCGCGAAATTTGCCTCTCCCTCACGCGTTCCGCCTCCTCCTTCGCGAGCATTACCGCTTCGCAGAAGGAGGTGACGGCCTCCCATTTCCTCTCGCTCCGTACCATAGCCTGAACCAGGGCCGGACGCGAGAGATCACCGCCGCCGATCGCCTCCACGAGGACACGGCGATTTCATATGATACCTACAAAGGAAATATAGTAGATGAAATTAAATAATGGAGAGTAAAACACAATTTAAGTAAATACTAGTTTTATTTGACTCAACAACAAGTTAGCGTTATTTTATAGGAACACAATAATACTTTAGTTTCGTAAGTGAGTCTATTCAAAACTAGATACTAGCAACTAGTTTTTATTCCAATACCTAACTGGAGCAGGACTGCTTCGCGGAAGCTTGGAATAAACGTAAAAACTGTAATCAATTTTGACACTTACTTAATGAAAAGTTGTTCAGTCTTGTAATTATCAAGTAAATTATTCCAAGTGGGTAAAGTAGGCAATTTAGCAATATATATGAGGCTTTTTGTTTGTTTTGTGTTGCATAACACAAACATTTGTGTGATGATAACACAAAAGTATAACAAAAGCAACAAAAATGCAACACAAAAGCTTAATTTTTGCAACAATTTTAGGTTCTAATTTACAAATTTTGTCAAATTAGACGCTGTTGCGTGCTAATTAGTCAAATGTAAGCCATGTCGCTTACAATGTTGGCTTAATAAATTAAAAAAAATCGTTACTATCGTACCGCAGAAATTACAAAAAACTATTTTTAATCACCATTGACGAAAACGTGACTCACTCTTTGGATGCTTCCCATAGACAACACAAGATGGCCACCAGTTTTCTTTCTTTTTTGTTTCGTCATACTGTGTGGCCATATCTAGATTTCACTTTTACCTCAGTATGTTGTGAGAAATAAGGGACAAAATCCGTAACACTTAAAATTGAGACAAATTATTTGAAAAACAATAATAGGTACAAGAATTATTTCATATTTCCGAAACACAATTACATGAAATAAAAGTTAAGTATGTCATGTTTAATGGGGTTAACCTTTGATGAACTAAATCTCCAAAAATAAAACGTCATGTTGACTGCAAAATTTTATGTCAAGAAACGACACCCCATTTTTGGCGAAAAATTAGGAATCCTGACCAACTTATTTATATATTGTTAAGAACTAAAGCTAGTTAAATACAGTTTATGATTTGGAACAGCTAGCTTATTAATTAGTTTGCATATTTCGACCTTCAGAAGAGTTTGAATGTTTCAGCTTTCCTTGAAATACAAACGGACATTTTGATATTTTTTGTTTCAGACAAAAAATGGTAATTTTTACGGCCTTACCCTTAAACATAACTTGCGAAATGTCGGTGTACTGTAGTTAGGTACACCTCTACCTAACCCTTCGAGGAATACAGTCGTGATGTTAGGTATATGTTTGATATAATTAAGTCGTCATAAACTTGTTTTTCTTCTTTACTTTAGCGCATGAGTAATATTGCTCAAGTAACATTGATAACTCTTAATAATTGTATTTCTGTCCTTAATTTTAATGAATAACTAATTTTCCTTATTCAAACTAGGCAGGCTGAAAATCAGCACTTTTCGAACGTCAAAATTACATAAGACAGTCCCCCAAAAACGCCCGCCCTTCACCACTTCCTAGTGCTTTAGCTGGGAAGAAGTGGCGCAACAAACTCCCCAGCAGCACAGCTGTCTGTTCAGTTAGACAAACTTGATTCTATATAACAGTAGGTACTTATGCAAAATAATTTATATTACGCAATACAAAACAATAAATTAAATTATTTGCTAGTCAGCAAGACGACCAGTCCCCAGAAGCAGCACCCGTTCACGAGAATAACGCAAAGATCAGACAGATCCCCTCGCCATATTTGAGGGAAGGAGGCAACCCGCCCCCGACGCTTCCGCAAGCAGTGACATCTAAGGGAGCATGACGAACTTGCTGCTGGTTGCTCAGGCAACAATATTATGATCAATTTTTGAGGTCGCTAGTTAACCACAAATTGTAATGCAACTCATTAAAAAAAAAAACAGTGGTACTCCGGGAGTGCCGACAGAAGTGAAAACTTGAACAAGAAAATACTTGCATAGAACATTGATCCGTAACGTAATATAAATAAAGAGCACAATCGCGTTTACAATAACGGTGTCGGTAACGGTGTCGCGAGTTCAATTGTCTTTTCCATCTCGAAAATGCCCAACGCGCACCCCTCCGCTATCAGCGCTCACGGGTCGCGACCTGAGTGATATGTATATGTATGTATGTGTATCAAAGGTCAAGACCACTTGAGATTAAAATGACGATATCTCAAAAGTTTTGTATGCGAGCTCTTTATAAAACTTATGTCGTTGGAATCGTAATGAAATAAATGCCAGTTTCTTTCCACTAATATAAGGCGAGATTTTAAAATTTCGGCGCTACGCCGAAAGTTTAAAATCCAACAGCGCGTTTATTTAGATAAACTAGCTGCGCCCGCGACTTCACTTACGTGACTATGTGTTCTATTGGCATTCTTAGGCAGTCATAGTATATTTACACTTACTAGCGACACGGCTCTGCTTCGCACGGTTCTGACAAGACAACTCTAATACCCCGCCCCCCGCAACTTTACTGCTCCGTTGGTCTCGAGGTCCCAGCGCGACTGCTGAGCGTTGGGTTCTGGCTTCAATTCCAGGGTCGGGTAAAGTGTTATTGGATATTCCATTTTCTAATTATCACATATTACACCGCCTTTCGATTTGGCGGTGTGATACCCCCGTTCCTCAGAAAGCACGTTAAGCCGTTAGTCCTGCGCCTGATCTCTCTCCGGTCGTGTTGGATTGCCGTCCCATCTGACTATGAGAGAGAGGGAAGAGAGAGTGCACTGTGTCTGCGCACACACTTGTGCACTATAAGATCTGCCGCGCCGAAGGCGTCTCCATTGAGATTGGCCACCATGGCCGAAATACGGTCTGGAGCACTATATAACCTAATTTTTAATTTAATTTAATTTTTTATTAGTAGCTACTGCCCGCGGCTTCGCCCGCTTGGAGCCTTATTATTTTTCTAAAATAAAAGTAAGTCCTTATAACATCAGTTATCTGCCAGTGAAAGTCCCGTCAAAATCGGTCCAACCGTTTTGGAGATTAGCCGGAACAAACAGAAAGACAGACAAAAAAAAGATGTTTTTTTTTTTGTTGTAACTACCTAACGTATATATTTTTTCATCATTTAGTAAACAGCTGTTATTTTGACATTACAAACAGAAACTTTAATTTTATTTACCGTGAAACCTGGCAACTTTGCCACTTTACGGTGGGTAAAAACGTTTGAAAAGGGTTTTCTTAAAAAATCTCTATGTTGTTATAAAAAGCAATCAATGAGATATGTAGTAAATTTTATGCATTATTGAAACACAATCTTATATCTATTGTTTTGTCATTCTATAATGATGTTTTAGTCCAAAAACCTTTTATGGCAAAGTCAACTATCAGTTGTGTTAAGATTGCCATCCCAAAATTTAGGAAAAATTTAAAAGAGTTACCATAAAAAATCACAGTCATCATTGCCGCATGCTTGGTCGTAGTAAAAATATACTACAGTTGTATAATATTTTACACTGGCAATTGAATTTACAAAATGTGGCAAATTCACCCGCCTTGTTTCGATTTTTTCAAAATAAATAGAAATTGCTGTCAGGATTGCAGCTAGGGTTGCCAACCATACTGTTATAAACAGTATTATACTGTTTTTCACTCTAAAATACTGTTTACTGTTCAACAAAAATAAAGTATATGAATATACTGTTTTCACTGATATCCAGAGCTAAAGGTACCTAAATAAAAAGGAATTCGGTGGCAAAAAACGAAAATACAAAACCCAACTAAAGACACCGACTTCCAAAATTAAAGTAACCTATTTTTCACTTTGTACTTAGTGTTTTTTCTTTTTTGGAAGTCAGTTGTTTTGTGTTTGTAAAAAAGTTATTTTTCCGAGATACTGTTTATTTTTCTGAAATACTGTTTATTTCTCCACTTTGACCAAAATATACTTTATTTCGTGTACAAAAAGTTGGCAACCCTAATTGCATCAGTAAAATAAGGGGTAGGTAAGTAGGAACAAAACTAAATAACAGGATTTTAGTTTCTTTCTTGTGACAGCCCTAGCCTCTAAAAAAATATGGCAAAGTCGACGTTACTAAAACTTTGCATTAGGTTGGTATATTTGCCAACAGTGTATACAGGTTTAATTGGTTAAAGAGACGTAATTATCATCATTTTAATTAAAGAATATTATTAAGAACGTGGTATTAAAGTTTGATTAATCTACACAAGATATATACCACTTACTTTCATTAAAGTTTCGGAGCATAAAGTCACTCACAGTTAGCGCGGGAAAAAAGTAACCACCAAAAAATGACAGTTCTATAAGAGCTGGGTTGTCGTATACAATAAAACGTTGCCAATCAAATATTCAATTTTGATTTAAGGGTATTACAAAAGTTAAAAAAAAATACAGTTTTGACGTAATAAATTATTTTGCCTCGTAAGGCGGTATATGGCAAATTAAACAACCTCTGGCAAAGTTGCCAGGTTTCACGGTATTTGTACATAGATTTGGTACACCAACAGCAGTACATACAAGGAATTAGCCAACAAAGCTTGTTAAAATTTCCTGTGATTGTATTTTTCTTTCTTTTTAGTGTTACTGCATGTTACTAATATAATTTTTAAGTAAGATGTAATCTAGGGCACATCCAAATACTCCGAAATATTGTTTTATTCCGAATTTCGATGTTCCGATTTTCTAAAGTCCGAATTTCATAATATTCTAATAATCTCTGTCTATTATTAAAAATAACGAAATTTATTTAACCGAAAGTCGTAAATGCGAATTGTTTGTTTTCTTTCGAAGAATCAAATGCTCGATGGGTTCTCGGTCCGAAAAACGACATTCCGATTTTCAAAACTTCGAATAAACTGCTAAAATTAGTATTCTGATTCTAATTCAATTAATATAATATTCAGTTACGCATATAAATTCAAAATCTATAAGTAACGGTTAATTAAATTTAAAAACGTCTACGATGTTATTAATATTTGTGTATTAATATTATTTTTTTTTGTGTTCCTGCATCGGGTACCATCTACTGTTATTGAATCCTTTGGGTTAGGTTAGGTTAGAACTGTGGCCATTAATTAACCCCTTTTTTTTTTTTTTTTTTTGGGTGGGAAATCATCAAATAACTTCTCCCGCTCTGGGCGGAGCGGGAGGGCGTGTCAGACTCTTACTGACTAAAACCCACCCGTGTTCCTTCGGTTGCCCTGTTGCCGGGGGCCACGATCTCCCTTTCGGTTTTCTTCGCACCCCCGGCAGGCATCGGCCCTAACGGACCCCGTCAAATTAATTAACCCCTGTATTGTTGTCTTGTGAATCGTGACCATTAAACCGCAAAGGCGAGCGAGCGAAGCCAGCGTCCCGCGCTAGCGGGCGCCAAGCGCCAGATCCCCTCTATTGTTGGTGAATCATTCGGGTTAGGTTAAGCGAAAGAAAATATTTTTATTTATTTAGGAATTCGTATTTTTGATGCTTCGAATTATCATTAAGTCGGACTTTTTGTTATTCAATCTATTGAAACTCGGTTTTTTGAGAACAGTAATGATAAAAGTTAGGAATATTAAAATTTTGGAATTATAAAAATAGAATGAATGATATAAATCGGAGTTGTTATATTAGAAACTAGCTTTTACCCGCGGCTTCGCCCGTGGGGATGTCGGAAAATATCCCACGGGAACGTACTACCGGGCAGTACCAGGATTACATACATAATTGTCCAGGCAAAGGTTATTGACTCCTACCGCAGCGCTCCAACCATAATTATTATGTTGCGTGTAATTTTGAATCTGTGTTACCTTTTAAACCTGATGTGAAGGCATATTTTAATCTAAATTAAATGCCCAATTTAAATAACATATTTTATTGGATAAGGATTAATATGATACCGGTCAATATAGCTTCGGAAATAACAGTGGAATTCTTATCAAATTCTGAAAGATAATAATGGTTACTGTGGGTCATCCTTAGAAGATAGACATATGCCATCGCGGACTTTTTTGTTGAACTTTTTAAGCTTAACAATACTCTCGAACATAAATTTTATGTAACTCTTACGATTTCCGCGGCGCACGCCAATTAATTTCCCAGTCGGCATGATTTTTTCCGACATCTTCAACAATAATCGTCAAATTTCAGTCAACACACACAGTTACACAAAACCTTAATAAATTATCCACAAAAACCTTCCACATGAATCACCCCGTCCATTGGTGAAAACCGTTTGAAAATCGGTTCGGTAGTTTTGAGTTTATCGCGTTCAGACAGACAGACAGGCCGACAGACAGACGCAGCGAGAGACAGATGTAAGGATTTTGAACCATTCGGAATTATGAAAATCGGTATTTTGAAATTCGTATTTGTGACTGACGGAATAAAGTTTTTCGTATTTATAAAGTGTACCCGTAATACTCACACCCGGGCCTTGATGCCTGACAGTTGAGTGAAGGTCGTTCCTCTGTGGATTCTATACTATAAGACAGTCCCCCAGAACGCCCGCCCTTCTATTTGAACGGTCAAACTCGAGTTTACAGACATAATAATATTATGACGGACGTTTATTTACAGATTAACATTCTATTGGTCATGAGAAGGTGAATCTTCGAGGAGCTCTTCGCGCGACGGTTACTTGTGTTGCCGACCTACAGCTGCAGAGAGCTACTACAACTGTGAGTGAATATTGTGTTGACTATCTTTTTGCCAGTAGAATAGTAGTAGTATTTCACCAGTAGAATGCTATATTATCACTGAGTAACATAGGCTATATAATGGGGATAAAAACTGCCACTTGCTCACTTCAGATGGCGCTGATCTCAAGCGTCGTATAATTTGACAGCTAGCCATACATTTTTTGTAAACAAGCGACTTGTTTTACGCATAATTAATTATTGAGCCCAGTTGCGCAGCTGTTTACTGCAAAAATATGGAGACCCATGTATTTGCCAAAATTGTTATAAGAAGAAAACTGTAGAGTAAGCTTTCCGAAAAGAACTGGAATCCGATATTTCGTCGAGACGATGTGCTATCCTTTAAGCTTTTTATGGGAGAAAGTGGTTTTTAGGTGATACTTCCAAGAGAACAAAGTCTGTTTTCATTACATACAGACGCTTATAACGTTGAAAAAAAAACAAAATTCAAAATATTTTTACTTCACATAAACCTACATGGGCATCAGAAGTTAGGTGCACGGTTCCAATTGGTCGTTTCCTATGGAAAAGAGCAGGCAAGAAACTACACGGTTACTCTTTTAAAAATAATTGGCTTTTACAATTCTTTAAAATAACAGTGTGACTAGGAACGGCAGGACAGTGTAGGTCTTTCAATAAGTACTAGGTACTTAAGAGAATAGAAAATGGTCAACAAATCTACAGCCCACTAAGCCTACATCGTTCTCACATTCACAAAATAGAAAAGAATCTATACAAAAGATATATAAATTAACTAGTATTTGGGCGTTGCGCGAGCTGCAAGCAGCTCGCGGGGTCGTGTTTTTGAGGAGTATTTCTTACCCTTGTAAAATTTTGAGAATTGGACAGTAATCCTTAGCACTTATAGGATTTTGTAATAAAATCTCTCAGTTGATTTACATAAAAGTCAGTACGAATAAACTATAAAATAATATTCCTTGTAAGTGACTATCCCCCGAATGCTGAAACGTCACTCAAAATTTAAGTAGCACTTAAATTTAACAGTTACTCAAAAGTGACGTTTGGCCATACAAAATTTAAAGTTTAGGTTTAACTGCTCAAATTTTAAGCAGCCCATAAATGTTGAGTGACGATTCAGTATTCGGGGGTAAGTAAATAATGAAATAAGTTCCTACTTTTATGCTTTTCAAAACTACTCTACCCCAGGGTAACATTTATTTATTTATTTAGCATGTGTATGGGAGTATGCAATATTACCAAGGTCGCATTGATTTTTTATTTCCTGGTTCGATTCACTCACAAGATAGTAATTTCCGCGCTACCAGAAGATTTGGTTCCTGATGCGTTTTATTTCAAGAAGAGAGAGACAGAGCGAAAAGATTAAGTGCGCCTTTTGAGGCTCCTTTCTTGCACGTGGTAAGAGAGAAAATCAAATTGAGAGTAAAAAACAGAGTGAGAGTAACAGAAAGAGTTAACGATGAAAAGATTGAGTGCGCCAATCAGAGTATAGTAGTGAAAGTAAAAGCCACAGAAAGTCATGTCCAATTTTCATTTTGACTGCCATTTTGATACTCCTTACTCTCTTTCTAATTTTCACAATTTTTTTCCAAATTCGACCTTTTTGTTAACATGAACCTTTAAGCAATACATATTTTGTCCGTCTGTTCGAATTTAAATAATTTCATAAAAATCTATTTCTATTTACATCATATAGTTTCAAATAATACGGCATTCTTGAATAATTAAAATTTGTCTTTTATTAAATACTTAAAATATAAAAGGAATAATTAAATTAAAAAATGAGTGTAGTTATTCTAAAAAGCTTTTAAACTGAGACGATGACGAATACATCACAAGAAGATGATTTTAAAAAAACCTTAAAAAAGAATAAGATTTGCATATTGATGAACATAATTCTCGCATGGTAATTAAAACAAACAAACACGTCATAGGTAGTACATACATCGCTTTACATCCCATCATCTTTTTATTCCAGTACAAAGAAAATAACCAATTGAATGAATGAATGAACCAATGACTCTACCCACACCTTTGCACACTACGACTCATTACTGATAAGACAACAACTTTTTCCCATTTTAACGGACATATCCGTCCCGACCGATCCACCACAAGTCAGATAGCATCCACAACTTGACATCGAATCTCATCCTGACTTTCGCGCCACAAACAATGCAAGACATCCTAGCAATCAACCGACACCGACCACACTTTACTGACCCCCCATCACCGGTACGAAAACTCACCTCAACGACGAATTCGCAATCACTCCGTTCTATTGACTTCATCACCAAACGGAGTATGTTCTCGGCAGTAAGCCGACTCTGATCAGAATCCAAAACCAACTACTTACAGATCGGACAGTTAACCCGGCAATTACCCGCTTCCGATCTACAATCGGAAAGATTCCCTACAGACCAACATGGTTCAACGGATCTCACACTGAGACGCATATCATCAAAAACTAACCTCTTTGATCCGTTAATTTATTTATAATTATAAACAGCTTAGACCAGAGTTATTATTCGACATAACGCTCAATGTACATCTGCTACAAACACAGGTTATAAAATATTTATTTTTCACAGTTAGTGTAATGTAAATAATATATATGCCAACAATATATAATGTGAATGATGATATTACATTACTTAATTTAAAAAAAGCTAAAACAAATTAAATAAAAAACGCTCATTGAATAGCAATGTCAACATGATTTAATGATTAACTTAATTGATTTGCCTACGAAGATCAGAGGTAAACAGTTTTAGACTTATTCAGGAAGCTCTACATTAATTAATTTATAGGAGCTCCGGTATTATTACATTTTTCGCGTACGGTTTGCCATCTAAAACCCGATCTTTGTGAATTAAAATTTTGATGTATTCCTTTTTGGTTGCTCGACCTAGCGCGACGTACAATTGCCCGTGACTAAACATGTCCGACCTAAGATCTACTCCGACCCGGCTCAGGGTTTGGCCCTGACTTTTGTGAATAGTCATCGCGTAAGACAACTGTAAAGGAAATTGACAGCGGCACATTTCGAATGGACTTTTGGGATCAATAGGACCCTTAAAAATAATACGTGGAATTAAATATTCATCTGTACCCGACGATTTTTGAACGGTAATTAAGCGTGGCGACGTACCTGTTACAATTACTTTAGTTCCGTTTACCAATCCGTCGTTAAAACTGAGATTACGCATGATCATACAAATACATCCTATTTTGAGCTTAAGATCGTGCTCTGGAAAACCTCTTGGTTGCATTCTGTTAAGCGCATCTGGCCCTAAAAATAATTCATCTGCATTTTCATTTTCGACTTTATCGATGGAGTAGAAATGCAGTGTTTCTCCATCTAACCGATCGAGTATTAAATTATTTATTTCTCGAACGGCGTCGTTCCGTGTGCATAAAATTGCTCTATGTATGCTAGCACAGGATTCTATATTTAGAACGGGGAAAACAAAGTCAATCAAATCGTCTAATTCTGATACAATTTCAATACCACCTAAATCAACTAAATTTTGAATATTTTTGCCAATTACAAAAGGATGAGATGTTAATTTATTTGAGCCTAAATTTAATAAAAATTCTGCAAACTCTACGTCATCCCTGCATCTTTGCGAAGTAGCTAGGGAGAAAGATTTTATACTTTGCCAGATGCGCGATGTTTTTACTGATGCATTTAATATATCTGAATTAGTTTTTGCATTTGTAACTACAGGGGGAATTTGTCTAAAATCCCCTGCAAAGATAATAATTTTGCCACCAAAAATTTTATCATTACGCATGAGATCACGCAACGACCTATCCAGTAGATGAATCAAAAATTTGTGTGCCATAGGGGCTTCATCGTATATTATAACGTCCGCGTGTGATATTAATTCTGCTCTTTGCGTGCCGTTTGTGATATTCCAGAAGTCATTATCGTCTACCAGATCTATGGGGAATTTAAACATGCTATGCGCCGTGGTCCCTCCTTCGTAGTTTTGCGCCACGATGGCAGAACTCGCAGTACAAAGAACTATTCCGTTTAAGTTACCGCGTACGTACGCAGAAATAACTTTAAACATTAACGTTTTACCGGTACCCGCGGGACCATCAACGAAAATCGCGGTATCATTAACGTCACAGAAGTCAGTATCGTTACAAAGTTTTACAACGTAATCAAAAATACAATTTTGCTCTCGAGACAAGCGAGGAATCCATTGATCTGTAAAATGTTCCAATGATTCGCGGTTGTGTTCTACGCGTTCCCTGCCTAACTCGGTAGTGGTATCTTCGATTTCTGGCAAACCGTGTTGTTGTAACGTCGATCCGTGTTTCCGAAGCAACCTATTTATTTGAATGAGACACAAAGTGTGTACTCTTTCCATGTCCGCATCCGCACCTAACCTATATGAGATGTCTTCGCTGAGTTGATTTTTAAAAGTGTCCCAGAAAGACGCGACTGGAACACCGTTTACAGCCAAACAAACGAAGAAGCTACGAAGGCGTGGTCCCGTTAAAAAGTTTGATGCTTCCAACATAGCTCTTTCGTATTCGACTTCGCCATCGGCAAGACCAACTATTTTAGCAGCTTCCTGAAAAGTTTTACAATCGGGACCACCAAGAGATTTAAGATCGGTGTAACTACGACACGAGAATTTTTTTAATAGAATTCTAAGATAAAACTGTTCCCCTCTGTTAGGTGCGACCCAAAATAGACGCACGACAAGCTCACCCTTTTGTCTTTTAGTAATGAATTTATGATTTGATGTTTCAAAAATTTCCGTATTTTTTGTTGAGGGACGCTTGGAATGAACAATGTTCGTAAAAGTCCAAGTAGGTCAATGAGTCAAATTCGTCTCTTACGGGGCGGTTAAAATAGGTAATAAAGTCCGAACCAGCATGTTGCGCGGCTTCTACTTCAGTGCCTGGTTTAAAATAAACGGTTTGTTGATTTTCTAAATGCACTGATAGCTATTTGACGTTGGGTTCGCGCGCGGTCACATCGAATTCTAACGTCCTCCAAGCGGCGTCGCTGGAGCCTATATAACGTTTTGTGACATACTGCTCTATTTCGTTATATTCATGTTCTTCCGGTACGACAGCTACGCGCGATTCGTCAGGACCCTTAGTGATATATTTAAACAAATACTTAACGACCGTGCGTTGCGAGGAGACCTCCAAGTTGATATGAGCATCGTATTTTAAAAGAAGACTTGCGTTATAAGGAACTACCCAAGTATCATTTACAATTACATCGTTACCGCGATATTTTATAGTTGCTTCGTTTTTACTGTCTCTGCACAAGTTAATAAATCCTTTTTCATCAAAAAAAGTGGTGGAAAATGATTTTGACCAACTCTGGGCCCCTTGATATGAATCTGAAAAAAAAATGTTCCAAGTCTCTTAACTTCCGAGATCTACCTAGAGGGGGGGAGAAGGGGGGCAAGGGGGGCAAATTTGAAAAATGGATTTTACTTTTCCGAGCCTCCTCTATACGAATCCGTAAAACAACAAAACACGGGACTCTTAGTTTCCGAGATACGATAGGGAGGGGGAGAGTGGGGTGGAAAAGGGGAGGTTTGGGATTTTTCCCATACTCGTGAGAGTTACTTCTATACGAATCTGTAAAAATATACCCACCTCCCCCTTCACCATCTGGGAGAACAATTATGTCAGTGAGTGGTAATCGAGCTTTATATAGTATAATAATAATAATAATATAAAAATAAAAACCTATTATAATTAAACGCAATTACATGATTTCTATTACAACTGTAATAAATCTGAATAATTATCATTTGCACAAAAGCCACTAATAAAGAGTTGAAATTAACTCGTAGGTATATAATGTCAACTAATAGCATGAATATGTCAAGGACGAATGTAAAAAAATAAAATTAAAATAAACATGGTAATTTGGCAGTAGTTAATATACTCTTACATAATTATGCCGTTAATGAGATACCAGGAAAGCCACATGTGCAGAAGGAGTTATTGCCAAACTTCCTTGTCTTCAACATAGTCTTTAATTTTATAATATGCTTTCTTGATAAGGCCACGTTTGATGTGGGTTTTGAACTTCCCATCGCTAAGTTCTGTAACAGACTTTGGCAACTTGTTATAAAAGCGGATACTGTTTATAAGAAATGACTTGCTTGTTTTAGTTAATCTAAATTTGGGTATCACAATTTCATGTCTACTACGTGTATTTATATTATGGAAATCGCTTCTTATTTTGAAAAGTCCTAAGTTTTTGCGAACATACAAAATACTTTCTAAGATATAAAGAGAAGGCAGAGTCAGTATATCATTTTTTTTTAATTTGTCTTTAAGGGACTCGCGAGGACCCATTTTATAGATCGCGCGGATTGTCCTCTTTTGTAAAATGAAAATTGAATCTACGTCAGCTGCAGATCCCCACAGCAGAACGCCATAAGACATAATACTGTGGAAATAAGCAAAGTATACTAACTTAGCTGTGGCTATATCAGTCAACTGCCTTATTTTTCTAACTGCATATGCAGCTGAACTTAATCTACCTGAAATAGTTCTAATGTGGGCGCCCCAATGCAATTTTGAATCTAAAGTAATTCCTAAGAATATAGTTTCTAGTTTTTTGCCATCAAGTTTTAGATTTAGACCTACTTGAGGTACATTTAGTAATGAAAACCTAATACATTTAGTTTTGTTCGCATTAAGTAAAAGATTATTAGCTGTGAACCATTTTGAAAGTACAGCCAGACTATCGACTATTGACATGTAAGACATCTGTATTTTTCCTGTCTATTTTAAAAATAAGAGAAGTATCGTCAGCAAATAGAATTATATCCGATAAGTTAGCCATCATGTAAGGAAGGTCATTTATATAAACTAGAAATAAGAATGGGCCGAGAATTGAACCTTGAGGCACGCCCATTTTAACTAGAGACCACGTAGACGTCGCCCCACTAACGTTTACTTTTTGCTCCCTGTTTGATAGATAGGAACGAACAAGATCAGCTTGTCCACAAATTCCGTAGTGGTGTAATTTACAGATCAGTGTATTGTGGTCAACGCAGTCAAACGCTTTTGAGAGGTCACAGAAAATGCCAATTGCATTCTGGGACTTCTCCCAAGATTTCAAAATGTGAGTGATGAGTTTTACTCCTGCGTCAGTCGTCGACCTACCTTTCGTGAAACCAAACTGGTGACTATGTAAAATCCCATTTGAATTAAAATGTGACAACATCTGGTCTAGCATGATTTTTTCATATATTTTACTCAATGCTGGTAGCACAGATATTGGTCTATATTAAGAGGGATCACTCTTACTACCCGATTTGAAAATTTATTATAATAATATTATGTGTGTATATGTTAAGTATGTGTGTGTTTATATTATCATATTAGATCAGTGCTAGAAGTGCTATCTCTGAGGTTTTTCAGTCAGGAAGATCATGCCCGAGTTGGTTTTCAACTTTGATCAGGTTATTGCTATCTTCCCCAGTCTTTAATATAAAACGAACTTAAAGTCAACTAACGAAAAATAACCTATAAAATATAAAACGTTCATAATTTATTGACTTTTCCACTAAAGTTGCTTTTTTACCAGTGGTAGACGCGTCCCGTGTCCTTAGCTCGTCTTTTAATAATGCTACACTCCAAGACTCATACATATTTATCTAGTTTTCGTATAATCTGTGATCGACACAAAAGTAAACATAAACACAACAATAGCGGTTTACAGACGTACAACTGTGCTGCCACCTGTTATGAGCTTTCAGTTCCTAACCTCATTACTAAAGATATCACTCAGGGCGAAGCCGCTGACGGAAGCAAGAACTCTATACAAATAAATAAAATTCAAGTGTAAGTTTGTAATGTCAAAACAGCTTTTTACTAAATGCGTACGAAAGTTTAAGGGTATATCCTAAAAGTTGGCAACGTCATAAATATCTGTCAAATATTTACCAGTTTTGATTAATTTGGCAATATTACTGTATGGAATTAAGAAATGTGGCTTACAAGGGAACTAAAATATTGATTATGAAATGCAATAATTAATATCATAGCACCGAATATTTAGTTTTAGATGTAAAAAAGTATTTGGATACTTCCAAATGCCTTTTTTACACCTAAAACGGTTACAACATCAAATTCAGTGTTATAATTGCCATTTATTATTAATATTCCAGCTCACTAGTTAGCGACACACACATTTCTTATTTTCATACAGTAATATTGCCAAATTAATCAAAACAGCGAAATATTTAACATCTATTTGCGACTGAACTTGTTTCGCTCGAACGCTCTTAAACTTGTTTTTCATGCACTTTAGGCGTAAATATTAAATGCGCAAATAACATTGATAACTCTAATAATAGGTAGTTTTTATTTCTTTATTTTAATTAATAACTAGTTTTCCTTATTTATTTTAAATGAAGTTTCCTCTTACATGTAGGCTCTTTCGTCAGTTTCCACTAATTCATGGCAACATTTTAAAACAGCGCGTTTATTTTGGTGCTTACTAGCTGCAACCGCGACTTCGCTAACGTAACTAGCATAGACGAGGAGGTTCTTTTCAAAACTTGACTATTCCACTTTCGACAGAACACAATTTTGTTTTGGTTCGTAACATTAAAATTTACATGCAGCGAAAATAAAAGTTTGCCAAAACGTGATTGGTCCAGCAGATAAAATTAAATACAATGATTTCATCAAAAGTAGTTTATTTTTCCCTTACAAGTCACAGCTATTGTTTTGACCAGGCTTCAAAAATCTAGATAATCTATTTTGAACAAATGAAAAATTGAAATGGAATAATGTAGTTATGACTCGGCTATGGAATAATTATGTTTTGTTAAGTGCTCTAGAGGAATAATTTCAAGACACCCCATTTTTTTTCAAGCCACGCCGTACCAGGCCATTTCAAACACAATTTCAAGCCACTTACCTATGAACTTTGAAACTTAACTGACTGAAAAATATAGGGGAAGGGCGCTGTTGGTAAACATTTGTGAAATTGTGTGACAGAAATTGTAATGACAAAATAAAATTGCGACGTTAGTCCGATTTTGGCCACACGCTAAAAGAATCTTGTAGCGCTGCACACACGTTAGCTGTTTTGTGGTTCATTTATTTTCCAGTAACTCATCCGTGCGTAGCGTGGCAGTGGGTAGTCACAGTGGATGATCTCGCCTCAACTTTCGTTAAATCAAATCTTAAACACACATACACATGCTAAGAATGTCAAATAACACTTTTTAGTAAATGTGAACAGTCAAACTCGAGTTTACAGACATATTTCTTTCATTTACAGATTAACATTCTTATGATCATGAGAATGTGAATCTTCAAGGAGCTCTCTGCACGACGATGGTTAGATACTTGTGGTGCCAACCCACCGCTGCAGAGAGGTACTACGACTGTGAGTGCAAGTTGTGTTGACTACCTGCTGCAACAAAATGGCGAGCTCTACAGAAACTACCCCTAGGGAATACCTAAAACGTCCTGGAACGTCCGGGGTAAGAGGATATTTGTACGAAACGAAACTTATTAGTTTAATATATTTCAGAGCTATACACGATGATAGAATTGAAGAGTTTAATTTAGCCACAAATTTATATAAAATAGGTTCGTTCGATGACATTTGTTTCAGGGCAAAAGTGAGGGGAATCGATAAGCCTCTTACAGTGTTCATACAAGCAAAACACAGGGAGAACAATAATTCAGTTTTAACACTTAATAACGGCGATTTGGCACAATACTTCAACAGTTACTTGGAAATTAGAGACAAATTCAAACCGTATAATAATGACGTTCTGTTCGATGGGACATTTAATGAAACAGAATGTCTATTCGTTATTTACACAACAGCAAAATGTGACGTTAGTAGCACATACAAAGGTAATTTTGCTGAACTTTTGAATTCTCTAATAGGAACAGGTGACCCTGGATCATTGCCATCGCTTGATTTGAATCATGAGAAGCTACATAAATTAGTTTTGGAAGAACAAATCACTGCGCTGGCACTTACGATGGCAAAGTGTATTCGTGGAGAAATTAAAGATATCCAAATGTTAATGCAAAATGAAGCCGTTTTACGGTTTCATGTAATTTTAGGGCAAAAAGTTTTCTATGTTTCCGAGAAAAAATCTGAAGGACATCGTGTCGCACGATTTAGACACGATTTACGCGATGCCGACGACAAATATCTGCGGTTATTTAAAAATTCGCTAATCTTGGAACTTAAAAAAAGTTCTGTGGATTCTGAGGATTCTGTGGAAGTTATGCTTATGAAAGAATTTAAAGTACCGGCTTCATTTGGCAATAAGGATTTAACAATAAAAGGAGGCGACGACAGAATCGAGAGAAAACTCAACGATTTAACTTCTAGAATTGTAGGATTGATAGAACAATCGAGACCTAGTAATATTGTCACTATAGATGAATCTATGGGAAAAGGCTTTCTTCAGCTCAGTGGAGGCATAGCTTCTGCTGTTGGTAATTTGCTAGTTGTCGATGACGAATCCAACTTGCTGAAGTTCAATGAGAATCCCAAATTACTAGGAAAGCTTGCCAAAAAATTACATTGTAAATTGAAAGAAAAAGTCGATAATTTGAACGAATTTAAGTTTGACGTGAAAGCAAAAATATTTCCAAAATTATCATTTGCAAGTTTCGGAACTGACGAATACAGCAAAAAAGTTGTGAGTGATCTTTTGAGTAGGCTACTGTTTTTTGCATCCCAACATAATGAGAAAGAAGTGGAGGAAACTTTAATTTATGAAATAATGAATAGTCTAGGTGACGACATAGAAAATCTAGAAGTTACTTCCGACGCCATATTCCTTAAGTATCATGATGAGGTACAAAAATGGGGTTTACCTACATTAAAAATTGGAACATATCTTGAAAAACAAGGTAGTTTATACAAAAATGCTGTAAAACATGCGATAAGACAGCCATTGATCAGCGTTATAAATATGATGACAAGAATTAAGAACAAAAGTTACACTTTCAAAAAAGATGCTCTAAATTCAATCAAGTATGATGACCTGCCTTCTGGCACTGTCATCGTTACAGATAACATAGAACTTACAGTTGCTAAGCTCACAAATGATTTAAATAACAAAGACTCTATCGTGTTGGACTTGGAATATATTTTAAATTTATCTGCAAGAGACGAAAATACATTGCATAGAGAACTGACAGACTCAAACGAAGTGAAGACAGTAATTCTTGTCTTTGATGAAGCACTAATTGCCAAAAATTCCAGCAAAAAAATAGAAAAAATTGCAAACTCGATAAAGGATAAAATTGCAATTATTGTTACTGACCAGAAAACCGTTGAAAACGCAAAAAAATATTTTTCACCAAACCGTAACGTAATAATACAGGAAAATATAAAATTAATTGACATGATTGACGAATCGCTGTATAGAGTCAAACTAAACACACATGTGATATTTCAAGGTACAGATATAAGATTAATTGAAATGTCGATGCAAGATACAAATAAATATATCGAGGGAGACGTGTTATATAAAATGATGCATCGTATTAAGAATATTATAGGAAAACCGATCAGCAATTCCAGTTATAACACAGACTTATTCATTAACACGTTTTTAAGATGCATCGAACTGAAAACTCCTGAAAATATAAACGGATTTTTACTAAATAAACGTGCTTTACACGGAATAAATAAAATAGGAAAAGTTTACAAGTTCACAACACTTGAAGAATTATTACAAGATGACGTTGTACTTATCATTGGGGACCCCGGAATTGGAAAATCAACTCTACTCACCAATCTATCTCTTGAAACAAATAAATATCGGCCAGTCCATGTATGGATATTAAGAATTAATTTGTTGGAGTACTCACAACAATTTAGCGAGTGGAAAAAAAAGAAAACAGATATCGATACTTTGGAGTCTTTGAAATTCTTGTGTAAAGTTGCACTCAGCGAGGATAGCAGCAAAACGAACAATCTAAATATAACACTAGAGGAATCTAACGGTGCCGTGTATTTAAAGGATTGTACAGGTGACGAGTGGACTGTATTCGAGTTGACAATGTTCTTGAGCTATTATCGTAATCAAGAACTAATTATCTTATTAGATGGTTTCGACGAAATCTGCCCAACCTACGCGAATGAAGTGTTGGCATTAATAAAAGCCGTGAAGAAATTTCCTCGAACTCATAAAATGTGTATCACAAGCAGATCCTATGACAAAATGAATACTATTTTAGCATTGCAATGTGTTACAATATTTGAAATAGAACCCTTGGATACGTCTCAGCAGGACTCTTATCTGAACTCTTTTTGGGAAGAAAAGGAGATATTGAAAAACCTCAATGACGACAATTTAAAAAATATTTACGAGTTCATTACGTTCATGTCTAAAAGCGTAAACATAATCGAATCAAAAAAAAAAAGGGATTTACCAATTGAATCAAAAAAAGAGATACCATTTCTTGCTGTTTTTTTGAGCTTAATAAAGTATTTGAAACAAAATTTAACACTCGTGCGCCCTTCCTTTATTAATGCTTTTAAAGAACTGTATGAAGAATGTTATGGCAATAGCGTATTCCAGAACGAATCTTTTGCAATTCCGTTACATTTGAATATAATAGCTGATTACTTGTATAACAAAATAAAAGAAATTGACATAAAACCCATCAACTGGGACTTGAACACTAATATATTTAATATCTATGAAGATTTTATGGTAACCAAGTTGAAAAGAATACGTTTTCAAGAAAAAAACCAAAATGACATGTCCAAACCGGATAATATAACAGCCTACGAGAAAGAATATGCAGATTTTAAAGATAAGCATAAAATACTGGCGGCATACGCTGTTTTTAACAGATGCCTTTTTAATGAAAATGAGTGCAAAAAAATTGAGGAAATGATTTACGAGCTCAAAGAGGGAGTAGAGAAAACAGGTATCATTTGTGATGTACTGAACGATACTCCGATATTTGTACACTCGACGTTCGCAGAATACTTTGCAGTCGAATACATTTGTGATTTATTAAAAAGTAATGAAAACCAAAACTCGCTTTGGGACTTTATGTTGAACGTGATGTTTTTCAATTGTAACTTGAACGTTCTGACCACATTGGACGCTAAAATAAAAAATGACAATCAAATGCCAAAACTTTTTGAAAAAAATAAAAAACTAATATTTAATTTATTGCTGAAACAGGGTAAAAACACCGGAAAAAAGCATGCTGAAATTAGATCGTCACTGTGTGTAGCGATTCGGAGTGATCTACGAACGATAGGGTTTTTGTTAATATCAATAATCGGAGATAACTTAGATGAGAGCAATTTGATGAATTTCATCAAAATTGTAAAAGAAACTAATATGTTACTTATAGCTGTTAAAATGGAGTTTGAAGAGTTTATAGCGTCCATAGTCAATCACGTGAAAGTGATTGATGAATCCAAGTTAATTCTGTTATTCGAAGATTTTGATCTCAATGAGAATGTTCAAAACGTTAGTACTGATGAGTTAGTTCATAAATTACACAGATACATGTGGACACGTATGGACATAGTCCCTGATTGGGAAAATTTAGCAGAACTAATTGACCAAATATATTTTATTTAGGTTGATAGTTGCGCTGCCAGAGGAAAATTAACGTTATCATATATTTATTTGGTCTCATGCACATTTTACAATATTTTACCGTCGGTTTTTGTACATGAGCCCTGTCAGGGCACTGCAAAGCACAATGTTGGTTTGCTGTTGAGTTTGTGAACATTAAGTTATCAGAAATTGAGTCAAAACTTATGAAAATACAATTAAATACATTTCAGAAATAAAAATAAAATAAAAATACATGTCCAGTCGTCGATATGATCTCCAGTTAATAGTAACAGTAATAAATAAAATACAATGAAACACAATAACACACATAGTCATATTTAGTCAGATAGCATTAGGTAGTAATGTAGAATAAAAATAATAATAAGGAACAGGTTAATTACAATCATGTCATGTCAAGTTATCGTTAATAATGAATTGAAATAAGGTATGTCATTTTACAATACAATACATAATAAAATAGATTAGATTTAATGTCACTGGAATATACAATATTTATGTCTTTGATCAGGCCGGATCTAACAAAAAAGAAGTTATGAAGTACCTACATCTATAAAGTTGTATCCGTCATAAATTCGTTTACTGTGTAATAACATTTCCCTAATAAAAGTAATCTTAGTTTGCTATAGAATAAATTTCACTGAATTAATTTCATAATATGTCACTGTTCCTTGGTGCGCACGGACACGCCACGCACGTGTACAGAGCATCAGTTAGTAGTAGCCTCTCCGTGCACATCCTAAGTAGCAATGAAAAAGCGTCTTTACTATTGAATAGGAGTGATGTCAATGTCAATTTGTAATTAATAATATTTCTGAGATTTAATCTCGTTGGTCGCTACTGTTGAGCATGACGTCGGCCAAAGTGATATTGGGTTTTTCCATCTAGAATTTCTCAGTAGTAGCCCGTAGTTTGAATTTGTACCCGCGGTGCAGGATTTAAAAAAAAGAAAAGAAAAAAACGTTTATTTGCGGTAAACATGACGCAAAAAAAAAGTTTTAAATACATAAATGATAAAAGGTTGTGGAAGCATGCGTCACATCCACGCAAATCGGCTATCGCTCAGCATTATGCTGCGACCCGATTTCGCGTGACGTCAGTTAGATGCGTAGTTTGTATGAGGCGATGTAGATGGCGATAGGCTCGCCCCCTATTGCACGGGACTTAAACTTATCTGGCGAATTGTGGGTGTATTATAAGTACCGTGTATAATTGTTGAGTTCTCGTTACGGTATGGATTAATTATGTGGCAAAATAGTACTGACCACAATCGAGCATTGGTCACCTAAAAAATATGTTTACGAGCCATATACGGGATCTGATGAATCATGCCAACCGATATTTGGTTTGCTACCATTACCTTCATTATATTTATATGAAGCATGTATGTATGTAGGAAAATATAATAAAAGCTGTCGGGCTATGTGTGTACTTGTTCATAATAAATTACATAATGTATAAAAAATATCAAATTGCAGATTATTCAAAATTAAATTACATAAATGGCTGAATGTAAATAATTTCTATAATATTAAGATTTTTTTTAACATAAATTATAATTTTTGTAAATTCAAATTTGTTTATTCGTTAAAGTTTGCATGCTTTATTGTTTTACGCAAATAAATTAACTTATCTTATCTTACAACTCTGCCTAACCCTTCGAGGAATACCGGCGTGATGTTATGTTATGGTATTAATTACTTTCTATTTGATAGGCATATGTATTTAATACAACTTTGTACCTTAAAAATGTGTATTGGGAACATTTAATTTTTAACTTGAAAATAATATGAAGTAAAAAATTATTAAGTTTTTTTTTATATGGAAAATGTATTTTTATAGTTAGAATTATTTATGTAAGTAGCTAACATTTACCATATTAGCGTGCATTCTAAAAGTTGGCAACGTTGCAAATAGCTGTCAAATACCTGTTTTTATTAATTTGGCAACATTACTGTATGGAAATATGGAATATCGTTAACTAGTGACCTAAAATGTTGATTATGAAACTCAATATTAATATCGTAACACCGAATATTTAGTTTTAGATTTTAAAAAAGTATAATTGGAAACTTTCCAAGTACCTACTCTTTTTACACCTAAAACGGTTACAACGTCAAACTAATGTGTTATAATTGCAATTCATTATTAATATTCTAGTTCACTAGTTAACGATATTTCGTATTTCTGTACAGTATTATTGCTAATTTAATAAAAAAAACGAAATATTTGACAGCTATTTGTGACGTTGCCCACTTTCAGAATGCACGCTCTTATGGCATGCAAACGTGAATAGTGTTTGTGATGAATGAATAAAAAATAATTTATTCATATAATAAATAAAATAGTAACGAAGTCAATACTGTACATTGAATATTTTTAATAAAAGTAATTGTTACGGAGTGTGGGAACGAGTCTGATGCCGAAAGTTTAATTTTTAGATTTTTTTGTCTGTTTGGCGAAGCTGCAGCCAAAAGCTAGAAGATAAATACAAAAGTAAAATAACAGTAGGCTTTACTTTGTTATCATAGATCTTAGAATTCTTAGATATAATATTCGTTTATGTATTGTTAATATAAATTAATAAAGCTTGAATGAGAAATTTACAATACCTTTGTTTTATTTTCTTACTAAGTCTTCAATTGCAATCTTTCAGATTTAGAAGGAAATTCATAATCCATTGCTTCATATGTTTCAGAAATTCGTCATTTGACAACGTAAATTACGCAATCGTAGCAAAAATATTTCTGCGAGCAACTTGGAAAAAGCGCTCGCCGGCCGCTGCCCCGGGACCTCTCGCTTCGCTCACTCTACTCGCGCGCGGTTGGTCACAGTTCTAACCTAACCTATTTCACCCAGTACACAATGACGAATCATTTAATCTGCGACTAGATAATTAGACAATGGTGAAAACATTTCTGTGGCAGATTTTATGATTCATAATTTTAAACTGGGTGAAATAGGTTAGGTTAGAACAATGACTAACGGCAACGGCAGCGGCCGGCGAGCGCTACTTCCAAGTTGCTCGCAGAAATGTTTTCACTATTGTCTAATTATCCGTGTTTTCACAATATCCCTAGGGTTTTGGCGAAAATTCGAATTATGAAATCCTTCTACGACATACATAATAAAGATATTTAGGACATCCGATACTCTACTTCGATATTTAGGTCTTTCGATGTCACTTTTGTAGATAATTAGATTTTAGATATATTGGACTTTTCAAACTCAATTGGTGGATTTTGTAGACAAAGCTACTATGGGAGTTTAACGTTTAACGACCAATCAGAAGCCACATTCAAAACTCAGTTGATGGACTTTGCTTATATGCGTCCCGGTCCTTTGGAAGGCGTACGGGGGGCCGCAGAGACAATTCTAAGTGGAATGAGGCTCCAACCAACGATTATCACTATGCATGTGCACCCAAAGACAACCCCTGGTTGGCGCAGGACTGGGTGGTGGGTGATGGGTTTGGGTGGTTTTAGCGGATTGGTTACCTGGAACTATGGAAGAACTATGACCATGACCCTGTCTGACCATGATAAATAATATACACGGATAAAATTTAGATATTATTATCTCCTTTATTAAATTAGATACATATAAATTACATTAAAAAAAAAAATATATATAAAAACATTTAAAAATAAAAATATTAGCCCACCGGTAACGGGTTCAGGGTCCAAGCAACCGGCAGCGGTCAGGGCTCCTGAGAGAGGAACCTCCTAACAATGCGAGCCGTGTCCAGAAGTACCGCTTTCTGAATCAAGCCCTTAATCCAGCTGCCCAACGAGAGCCTCCTTCTGTGTTGGTTAAGGCTCTTGGCTATAAGGGCATTGGTTGTCACGACTATCAGCACAATAATCGCCGAGTCCACATCCCACATGCCGACAACCTCGCGAGCCGAGTCAAGCTACTTGATTTGTTTATCTTTCTCGGCTTTCACGAGGTTTCCGTCACGCGGGACCGTTATGTCAATAATCATTGCGCGCTATTATTATTATTATTTATGTGTTTACATATCTCGGGAACATGGAGTCCCGGTCCTTTGGATGGCGTACGAGGGGCCAAAGCCAACTTGCAGAGGCCCCTTGGACAATTTTAAATGTAATGAAGCACCAACCGACTATTATCCCTTTATGCACTATACAAGTGCACCCAAGGACACCCCCCGGTTGGTGTAGGACTATTGCAGAACATGGAAACAAAACATATTGGACTAAGGATTTGGGTGGCTATTGGTTACGGAACTATGGAAAAACTATGGTTCCTGCTGACCAATATTTTATATAAAACACACAGGAAAATTGCAGGGGGTGACTTGCACACTCAATAATGGGCCCCCGAAACCGGTGGCTAGCACAAAGTGTCGTAGCGACAAGTGGGTAACATGTCCTGAGGTGCTTATGAGGAGTGGAGAGGTATTCCATGGCTATCAGGACAATCGCGGAAGTACGGTCAAGATCCCTACCAGCATCTTACTGGAATACTTCCTTCCTCCGAACACGTTTGCTCTCGCGAATCTCCACTCAAGCAATTGAGGCAAAAATGAGGTGGAACCTCTGTTCCTCATCAGTGTTCACTCCAGCCGGCCAATAAAGGCAAGCCAGAGGTGAGGAACAAGACTTCTCCTGGGAGATAGGGTCCGTGGGGTCGCTACTGCCCAACAGCTCGCCACATGCTGTCCTGCGGGTTTTTGAACCTCTCTTGGTCTGTCTGGCTCCTCATCCCAGACCTGTTCCGGCAAAGTAAACTCTATCGGCACAGACCTAGAGTTCGGAGCACGCAAGCCCCACCACGACGTCAACGTAGAGATACGGCGGTGGGGCTGCTAAGTACCAGCACTCTAATTGCGTAATAGACGATCAATCACAATATTAATCGTTTTGAAACAGATCGCAGCTGCATCTATCGTGACAAAGCAATACGTGCCGCAGCTTCGTATGTTTGCTCGCTAAAAAGTTATCGCGCTAATGCATTGGTCGCATTAGCGGCATCATAATTTTAACGAATTATCGTGCAATAATCCCAGATGCCTCTCCATTATTTCGACAGAGCGTCTACGCAGTCCGGAAACAACAGTCAAAATAACCAATGCTAGTCCGACCACGCGCCACGTTTCTTATGTATCTACTGCTACCCGGGCGATAAGTGCTACGCAGCCCGAACTATCCCGACGATAACCGATAATGGTTGGGCACATCTGCGTGTCATTTTCGTTCACGGTAGACGCAGATGCGGCCCCAGCATTAATCATTTACGAAAATGTGTTACGCAATTAGATAACAGTTCCTGTTGAAGAAGTCCCGCCATCTCCATCTTTGCCTTATTCAATTTTTTTTTTGTTTTTACATTTCTAGTTAGGTACAATACGCGCCACGAAAGATGAGACTTGACCGCGCCTCCCGCCGCTCCTTCCGCCCCGATGACGCCCCGGCGCAGACTTCATACCGCTAAAGAGACCCATAAATCGTCTACTGCGCAAGTCAAACCACGTGGTGCGTCAAGTCTCATCTTTAATGGCACGACTTGTACATGTCTGCATCTAATGGATAAAAATGTCGATGATTCTCAATATTGGTATCGATACTAGTTTCAATTATATCGACATGTTCGCAAAATGATATCGAAGGACAGCACTATTATTATCAGTAGATAATAATACGAGACGATACGAGGACTATGTTATCATCCATATTAAACATATTTCCTTCACTTTTAGTATAATGTTAAACAATATTTTAAATTATATTCGTTGCAAATAACATGTTTTTAATGGTTTATTTACCGGTAACAGGATGGGCGATTACGTCATCCTGTGTTTTTCTAAGGAAAACAAGCTTTAAGTATCTACTTATTGAGAATGTTAATACTTAAGCGTCCTTTGTGCTAGAATTAATGATATTCTTTCAGACATTGGCAGAATAGTCTACATCGGCTGTGCTTGCCATTTAATAAAAATAAAATAGAATAACTATTCTTTTTTTTTTATTCAGTAGGTACTGTAGAAGACCTTCAACTGTCACTAATAAGACACAATAGATTTTTTAATTGTTATAGCCTTCTAAAAGCGTATCGCTATAGATTGGCCTTGAGCGGTGGCGTGATTAAAATATTTATTACAATATAATAAGGGGATCCGTCAGATAGCCCGTGAAGTTCAAATACAGGTAAGTACCTACCTAATATTGATGACTATAATGAATGAATGTTATTCGGTTATATTGTCATTACTAGCTTTTGCCCGCGGCTTCGTCCGCGTGGATGTCGGAAAATATCCCACGGGTACGTACTACCAGGATATCATACCTAATAGCCGAGGAAAAGATCATTGACTTCTACCGCTGCGCCGGCCGGCGTTGCCGTTAACCATATTTATTTATTTATTTATTTATATATACTTTATTGTACACCACAAAAATACATAACAAAAAATAATCAAACACTACAAAATATACAATGGGCGGCCTTATCGCTTTCCGCGTTCTCTTCCAGGCAACCTTGGAATGGACAGTGAGCCTTATACAAACGTTTTGAAGCCGCTCAAGTTTATCGAGTTGGTCTTGGGTAAGATCAAGATAGCTGGCATCGGCATAGTCAAGGATGGGTAGAATTACTTTGTTACGCGTAATTTTGAATCTGTGATATCGTTTAACCTTTTGACCGCTTGTTTCGCATATATGCGACAAATATTTCCGTGTCCCTACCGCTCGTGTCGTATTTCTGCGACAGAGAACATGCATGATTTTTTCGTTCTATTTTCGTCCTATTAACTGCGTGGTACAACTAAAACTATTATTAAATAGAGCTATTATTTACAACAATTACTTAAAATATCGTTTCATAACTCTAAGCATTGAAAAAACTTAAACAAAAATAAGTAATTGGCAGCTTGGACTTTTCTTCGGCGTCTATCGCGCTTCGCATAAATATGACCATAGGGATGGGATACAATGCAATGCGAATTTTAAAATCGAAATAACAAACAGTTAAATAATCAGGTATAATGCATCATTCAGCCTAAAATAAACGGTGTCATAAGAAATAAAGTTAAATTTAACATATTGCCTTGTGTTATTAATTCTTTTCCTTATTATTCATAAGAAAAATATTCCTCCCTCCCAGATGCTGCATCGGCTTCAAAATACAGGATGCTGCATCGGCTTCAAAATATAGGGTGCTGCATCGGCTTCAAAATATAGGGTGCTGCATCGGCTTCAAAATATAGGATACTGCATCGGCTTCAAAATATAGGATGCTGCATTGGTTATAAAATCGGCTTCAAGAATATAACTCATGATTCGAACGATTTCCAGATCGTCGAATCGATTTTTACAGGACAAAGTCTTTTGGGTTAGATATTCTTGTAATAAAACAATATAAACGATTAAATTAACTCTTTATTTCAGGTTTTTTGTGTTTACTGATACAATCTCGAAAATCATTAACTTCTGTTTGGCATTTTCTCCAATCCTTAGTTGTTGCTATGCATTCCTGAAAAAAAAAAATGAAAAAAATTGTGAAAATACATACAATAATTTCAACTATAACCTTACTTTGGTTCTACCTAGGACTAAACTAAGAACAATATGGTATCCACAGCCAAGCACTTATTAACCAATTACCGAAACGGTATGTTTTGGTAATTGGTTTGAATAAAAATACCAACTTGGAGACCAACATGTGGAGAAGAAGTAGGTACAGGGCACGTCCTGGCCTAGGTAAGCGCACGGACGATTTTTTAACGCGATTTTTTTTATGTCGCACTGGATTTTCAACTGGCGGTATTGAGCCGAGAATTGAGAATCCAACAGAGAGCATCCTAGTGCGTCGTAAAAACACTGCTGAATTAGTGCGTTGAAGATCGATAAAAAATCGCCCGTGCTGCCTGGGTTAAAATGAGAACGCGGGACGCACGTCCGTGGTAGGAATCAAACCGATGAAATCGCACGTGTAGGCAATGTACTACGCACGGCATCCAGTGTGCGCTACCCCAGCCAGAACATTATATCAGCATTACAAACAGAAACTTCAATTTTATTTATTTGTATAGAATACAGGGTGGCAGGGACATAAGGCGGGAGGAAACGCCCGGGTGTCACCATTGTGTGGATCGCCCGGAGGACACGGTGGAGCATACGGTGGAGGTCTGCCCAGCTTGGGCGGAGCATCGCCGTGTCCTCGTGGAGGCGATCGGCGGCGGTGATCTCTCGCGTCCGGCCCTGGTTCAGGCCAAGGTACGGAGCGAGAGGAAATGGGAGGCCGTCACCTCCTTCTGCAAAGCGGTAATGCTCGCGAAGGAGGAGGCGGAGCGCGTGAGGGAGAGGCAAATTTCGCGCCCTCACGCTCCTAACCGCCGCAGGAGGAGACGCCCAGGGCGTCGGGAATCGTGAGGCGATTTCCGGCCACCGTAGGCGCGGGCTTGCGGACGGTGAGCAATGGGTGGCTCACCGTCCGATAAGGACCAGGCCCGGGTCGACGGCGCGTTGTGTTCCACGCGCGCCTCAAAGAGATGTCATCAGAATTGAAGGGGTCCACTAGGGCCAATGCCTGCCGGGGTTGCGAAGAAAACCGAAAGGGAGATCGTGGCCCCCGGCAACAGGGCAACCGAAGGAACACGGGTGGGTTTTAGTCAGTAAGAGTCTGACACGCCCTCCCGCTCCGCCCAGAGCGGGAGAAGTTATTTGATTATTTCCCACCGAAAAAAAAAAAAAGGGTGGCCGGGACGTCGACGCGAAACCTGTTACCATGGATTCAGTACATGATACTGAACCCCTCTGCGTTGTAATTTTTCGTCGGTTATTTAAAAAAAAAAATATTCCATACATTTTGACCGCGTAGGTATTGCAATTTTCTATGAAACAACAGATTTTTCAAAGAATCACCGACAAAATATTTCAAAGCAGAAAGGGTCTAGAATCATGTACTGAATCCATGGTAACAGTTTTCACGTCGATGTCCCTGCCACACCGTACAGAATAGATTTAAATAATATTCGTAACGTCAGTTATGAACATTACTTTAATGAATAAACATTCAACGTAAAAAAAATAAAAACAGATGATTTTTTTATTTTGTGTTCCCACGTTTTTCCTTTGTATTGACCATATTTTCACGTTATCAGGTTTACGTTATCGTAAAATTAACATTGATTTGATTTTTTTATATCAACTATACTAGTTTTAAGGCCAGTCCAGCTAAAAATACAGTTAAACAGCTTTATAAAAACAGATCGTAAATTTATATATTTTCTAGAGTCAATCTACGGATTTCTACGGACATTTTAGCATCGCCCTACGGAGTTTAAAAAGCGGATCTGGCAACACTGCATTGTACTGTCACAATTGAGCTTACATAATTCCGTACTAGATGGCGTATAGGCGTCGGCTGATATTTTATGACAGGATAAAATAATAAAATTGATATTAATTAAAATGAATGATAGCATTGTAATAGTTTCTAAATTGTTAATAAAAAAGAGCTCATGGAACGTACGATGTAGGCAAAACAGAAATATTGAGTGTCTGAAAATGTTGCTAGGTACTACACGATCGAGTTATGTTTTGCATATGATTAAATTTTTATCATTAGATCAAAACAAACCGTTTATTTGTCTAGAATTAAGTACTTTTTGTAAAATGTCTTTATATTATTCAATTACTTAAAAAAAAAAAAACAAGGAGTTATTGTTTTATTGTCATAAGTAGGTAGGTACTTACCTGAACTTTATAATGTAATTCCAAGCAGCCTGTCTTCTTCAACATGGTCTCCACTGGATCGTCATCAGAATCCACTGGTTTCTCACGAGGCTTCACGGTCATTTTTATATAAATTAATCAACACAGAAGAATTCAATCAAAACAACTTAACCTCTAAAGTTATCAGCTGAGCAGATAAGATGACGTATTATGCTACTAAATCAAAAAGTCATACTACATTATGACAACTACTTTAATTGAAGTATATTTTAATTTAACCGAGTTATAGCAACGTTTCGTTTCTCGTTGTTAGCTACGGGGACCTACAGTGTGCTTAGTATAAAAGTTGTCTTGTCTGACAAAAAGTAATTTACTAAAAAGAAATAAAACGCTATATCAAGTCATTTAAAGAAAGAATAACACTCGCATCCTTGCAAACTAGCTCATGGCTAAAATTACTTTTAGTTTTACTTTTTTTTTTAATGGTATCTTGCAGGTTAACCTATGAGGTTGTCGGCTGCTAATCCGGACTTTCCTGTGGCTGTTAAGGGCCCCAGCTAGGGCATACAATTTAGGAACTAGGTGACTACACGCTAAGGGCATCTCCTGCGGGGTACGGACCTCGGCTTAGGGCATCGCTGGGGGTAGGAAATCACGGGACAGGTTGGATAATGTTGATTGTCATTAATGCATGTAAGGATCTTAATTTTTAACAGACAATAGAAGTGAGTAGGTACCTACAGATTCATAACACTTTACCTTAATCAGCATTCAGTTTTTTCGCAGTTAGTTTATAGTTGTCAGTATGTTATAACCTCAGCTCAAATTCACTTTTTACCTCGCTCGCACCATACTGCGCGCGGACTGAGTAAGAGCGAGCCTGAGTGGCTGGTGGCTCCAAGGCGCCGATAGTTTAAATAGGTAAGTTCTTTTTACGGTGAAAAACATAATATATTCTGCTTTATATTTAGTACAGTTAGCAGTTTTAAGTAGAAGTATTTTTGAATACTAGCAGTTTATTGTTCGGTTTTCTAAACCTACCTCATCGAGTACCCGGATGGCACCTACGACAAATAATAACCAAGATGCACCTGATAACGGGTCAAAAGGTCTGCCAAGTCTTGTCTGCCAGGTCCAGCTTGCCGGAACTTAGTGTTCAAAGCATTTAAAGTTGGTAGGGGGCATAATTTCACTGGAAGTCAAAATAACATTATTTTGTTTCGTACTGTTATACGAGAGTCCGGAAACTTGTTTTTAATAAAGAAAATCAAATAATCTGGAAAGAGTTTATTAAGAATTATGAACTTGAATTAAAATGAAATTGGAATTACATATATTGTAATTAGAAATAGTATGATCTAGGACTTCCGACCCGTACCGAGATTCAGACCGAACTGACGTCCAAACCTAATGTATAATCCTTCTGAGTCAATAATGCTGACTAGGCAAGCCATCGGCAAGCCATCATCAGGTCAGCCATTCTACTGTCATTGGCAAGGTATAACAGCCCCCCCTTTAAGACTGAAATTCGGGGATAAAAGTCGAAATTCAGGAAGTTATACAATTTCCCGTAATCTAGGTAATGGCATTGAAGAGTTTTCAGGTTCAGTATCTATATTATCGTTATCGCCATCGTCATCGGTATGAGTCGTCGGTTTAACACAAGAGATATAGAACTTAGATCTATGCTTAGAAATAATCTTATATAATTTGAATGCTATAAAAGACATAACTATTATTAAAATACATACAGTCAATATAGAATAATGTGTCCCGTATTTTACGAGGATAGGTTCTTCATTGATAATTTTGTTTAAATCTGAAAATATCTTATCATTTTGTTTATTTACAGTTAGATCATCCAAATTGATGTTTTGTAGTAAAATAGGGGATATGTTATTACTTAAACCATTAGTCTTAGTGTCTATTTTACAACATACTCATGTTGTAAAATATGTACATGTACTAGGTTCGTTTTCATAGATAGAGCTGGGAATAAAAGGTTTGCGACCGAATATTAACTCGTAAGGAGTAAATTTTGTAGTTGAATGTTCTGTTGTATTATAGGTTAGCATAGCTGTATACACATATGTAGGCCAATTATCTTGGTTTTCGTTTATGAAGGATTTTAAATATTCTTTGAGGGTTGAATGACTGCGTTCTAAGGCTCCTTGTGTCTGAGGGTGGTAAGGTGATGACCATAATTGTTTGATTTTAAGAAATTGGCAAGTAGTTTTAAAAAGGTCGGACGTAAAGTTAGTACCTTGATCAGTTAGTATAGATTTAGGAATTCCAAATAGGGATATGAAATGGATAAGACAATCGCTAGATTCTTCAGCGGTTGTACTACGTATAGGATAAGCGATAGAATATTTAGTTAGATCATCTTGTAAGGTGAGGATATATTTTAGTTTGGCGGGGCCAGATTCGGGTAGGGGTCCTACTATATCTAATGCCACTCTCTGAAACGGAGCTGTGGATGTAGTAGTGATCTCCATTGGAGCTTTATTTAATTTTCTCAGTGCTTTATTTTCCTGACATAGTTTACATTTCTTGACATAGTCTTCTATGTCACTTCTCATGCCTTTCCAATAGAATTGTTCCCGGATTCTGTTGTACATTCGTGTCGATCCTAAGTAGGAATGTCATGATTCTCACGCATGATTTTAGGTCTTTCGCTCAGAGTAGGGTATATTGTTTTATTTAGGTAAACATGGATTTGAATTTTTGTATTGTTAAAAATGTGAGTTAGGATATTGTATATTTTTGTGTAGGAGTGATGGTCAAATGGATTTTTGAAGTCTGAGATAGCAATGTCTGTAGTTTGTTCGGAATTCAGGATTTCGTTTCTTACTTGTTTCAGAGTGTCATAGATAGCAGGATAAGATGATTCGTCGAAGTGGTGAACTTTTGTGAAGATAAAGTAAACAGTCTTGTTGTCATATTTAGTTTTTAGAAAATGGTATAATTCTTTTTCGGAATTAAGGATTTCGTCTTGGTTGTCGGAATTTAGGAGAATTTCGGAGATGTAGGGATTTGACTCGTCTAAATCTATAGATGTAGGGATTAATATTATTTTGCAGGTTGTTTTTAGGAGGTTTTCGTTGTGCTCTTTTAGGATTGTGTTGGGGATATTTTCTTTATTTGGAATTGATTTTAGGAATTTAGAATAATTGTCGTCTTTTGGATTTAGTTGCTCGTTTGGCGAAGGGATTTGTAATGAGTCAAAATCAAGGTTGAGGTCCGCACTGAGGGCTAATGTCAAGGTAGGGTAAGTTCGGTCCTAGATCTGTGAGATCTGGAGATAGCGTTGGTTCAGCTTGTGGTAAAGGATTTTGTGGTATGTTAGAGTCGGCATTTGTTTCTTGATTTAATAGGTCGTTATATTTGGTAGAATTATAAGAGGGTCCTCCAAGAGGTCATCGAATTCAGTGTCGAGATCTAATAGTAGAGGGTCAGGGGTTAGTGAACGTTTACCATGAATAGGGTTAACTGGAAATCGAGACAATGCGTCAGCGTTGGTATTAATTTTCCCTTTCTTATATACAATATCATAGTCAAACTCCTCTAATTTCAGTCGCCAGCGTACTAACCTAGAACCAGGGTCTTTACAGTTAAATAACCATTGCAAGGGTTTGTGATCTGTCACTATAGTAAATCGATTTCCGTAAAGATAGGGGCGAAAGGCTTTAGTTCCAAAGGTAATGGCTAAGCATTCCTTTTCGGTAACGCTGTAGTTACATTCAGCCTTATTGAGCGTTCGAGACGCGTAAGCAATTGGACGGTCCTTTCCTATTGGACCTTGCGATAATATAGCAGAAACAGCGTAGTTGGAAGCGTCACAGGTAAGAATGAAGGGTTTGGTAAAATCGGGATATGCTAGTACTGGTGACGTTACTAACTTATTTTGTAAATTTTCGAAAGCAAGCTGTTGCTCATTTTTCCAATTAAATGGTGTGTCTTTTTTCAGAAGGGATGTTAATGGCTTTGCGAGTTTGGAAAAATCTGGTATGAAGCGTCTGTAGTAAGAAACGAGTCCAAGAAAAGATTTCACATCTTTTGGGCATTTTGGTAAAGGGAATTCGGTGATAATTTGATTTTTCTAGGGTTTGGTTGTACACCGTCTTTGTTGATAAGGTGACCAAGATAAGCGACTTCCTTGCATAGAAACTCGCATTTGTCTGGTTGGAGCTTTAGGTTATAATTTCTGAGCCTATCGAAAACAGCGGATAGATTTTGAATGTGGCTTGGTAAGTCAGGGGAGTAGACTACAATGTCATCTAAATAAACAAAGCAACGTGAGCCTTGAAGTCCACATAAACATGTGTTCATTAGTTTTTGGAAGGTTTAGTCCAAACGGCATTCTCGTAAATTGAAAATGGCCTTGAGGTATAGAGAAGGCGGTTTTAGGAGCGTCTTGCTCAGATATTGGAATTTGATGGAAGCCTGAGGCCAAATCTAAAGTTGTGAAGTATTGGCTTTTCCCTAATTGATCTAGAATTTCTGTTATTTGTGGAATAGGGTATGTTTCTCCTATAGTGACATCGTTGAGTTTTCTATAGTCAATGACGACTCTCCATTTTCGTTGCCCTGAAGCATCCACCTTCTTGGGCACAACCCAAATGGGTGAGGACCATGGTGAATTAGAAGGTGTTATAATGTTTTGTTCTAGCATTTTGTTAATTTGGTTTTCCACTTCCTTTTTATGGCATTCAGGGAATCTATAAGATTTAGTTTGGATAGGATATCTGTACTTGTTCTTATATTATGTTCAGCAATTGTGGTATATGTGAGCTGATCGTCTGGAAGATGGAAGATATCGGAAAAGTCTGTGCAAACTTGTAATAGTGCGTTAGATTCTTCTTCATTTAGGTGTGAAATCCTAACATGTTTGAGAACTTTATTCGTTCTTGTGGAGGCATTAGTGAGGGACAATGATTCATGGGGATTCAAACAAGCTTGAGTGTCTAGAGGTTCTAGTGTTAGATTAAGGTTAGATCGGAGTATGATGGACTCTTCCGAGGTGTTGATAATCGTAATATTAATACGGTTATTTTCTTTCACTTTAACGATGCAATTGGCAACTAATAACGAATCAGAGATGTGTTGGTCTAATATCATACCTTCTCTTATATTTGGGTTACTTATTGTGCATTCAATTACAGTTTCTGTGCGAGGCGGAATGTTATATAATGGTTCAGCGAATTTTAATTTTATGTAGTCTTCATCTATCTGTAAGGTTTCATGACAATAGTCGATTTGACAACCTAGGTCTTTCAGGAGGTCGTTGCCTATGATGCCATCGAAACTTAGGCTAATATTTTTGACAACGTGAAATTCATGGACATAAGGTTTGTTATTTTTTTTGAATATTTGCATTTTAAAGCTGCCTAGAGTTGAAGTCGCTTCATTTCCAGCATCGATTCCTTTGATGGCTATTTTATCATCACTTAACTTTGGGACTTTGAACATGGAATTTAGTTTCAGCAGACTTATGCAGGAGCCTGTGTCAATTAGGAAGGATAAAGGCCTATCAGCGACCGAGGTGTGGATTATTACGTGTGGTAAGTATCTTCTTTTCTCTATTTTTAAACATTTTATAAATTTTTGCATCTATTTTTTGTTTCAGGTCTGGCGAGAGTGGCAAGTTGTCCGAAGATGAAGTGTAGGGATTTGCAACGAGAATAGAATCGGTGGATTTTGTATTTGGGTTTGGTAGTTTACAGAGTTTAGTAAATGATTTGGCAGAAAAGGCGGATTCAGTGGATTTAATACGTGATACGGGGGATTTAGTAATTGGTTTCATAGAAACAGTGGATTTAGTACGTGATTCAGGGGATTTAGTAATTGCAGGTTTCATAGAAACAGTGGGCTTATTACGTGATTCAGGGGATTCAGTGGGTTTAGTAATTGATTTCATAGAAACAGTGGATTTAGTATGTGATTCAGTGGATTTAGTCATTGGATTTATAGAAACAGTGGATTTAGTAATTGGTTTTATAGAAACAGTGGATGTAGTACGTGATTCAGGGGATTCAGTAGAATTAGCAATTGACTTAATAGAAACAGTGGATTTAGTACGTGATTCAGTGGATTTAGTAATTGCAGGTTTCATAGAAACAGTGAGCTTAGTACGTGATTCAGGGGATTCAGTGGATTTAGTAATTGATTTCATAGAAACAGTGGATTTAGTACGTGATTCAGTGGATTTAGTAATTGGTTTTATATAAACAGTGGATTTATTACGTGATTCAGGGGATTCAGTGGGAATAGAGGCATCGGCTTTGATATAGTAGGTCGAATTTCCCGCGCGACACCGGCCGGGAAATTTTACTCGTTTAAATCGTTTTGGTCGACTTCGTCGGTCCCTTCCTCCTTGTCCTGATTTACGTTATAAACCTTGCGGGCTTGTGTAGGGTTAGGTTGACGACCATATGAAGTAGAAGCCGCAGATTGGTTCCTACTATTGTTGTATTGTCTTTTGCGGCAATTTTCAATAGTGTGCCCTATGTTTTTGCAGTAGCGACATATCGTGTCGTTGGTATTTACTGCTTTTGAATGATCGAATTGGTAATTTCGCGGGGCTGGAAAACGCGGCGATTGAAAGTCACGGCGAGAATTTGTATTTTTGGATTTATCGTTACTGGAGTAAGTAGTGGATGCAGATCTTTTGTAAATATTAGAGATGATTTTTTCTTCTTCTACTGCGAAGCTTATAGCGGAATTTAACGAGTCTGGGTTTTGGCATCTAACGACTTGTGATACCCGTGGCAAGAGACCTATTATAAAAGTATGAAGCGCAAGATCTTGCATCGCAGCTACGCGTCCTGCTAGTTCAGTTTTCTTTTTCGTCGGAATGGAAATGTTTATTTCCGTGAGTAGTTTCGCCTAGCATGTTTCTATTTTTAATGCAAACTGGTTGACTGTTTCAGCAGGGCTCTGCTTACAGTCCTGAAGTTCAGTGAGTAAATGAGCGTAATGCTTTCTTTCCCCAAATTGTTGTTTTAAAAACTCGATGAATTGTTCAAAGGATTCGAACTCCTTGACACTGCATGTAGTTTCAGTTTTATCTATTAGTTGACTTAGAATAAATTTGAATAAAATAGGTTTCTGCGTTTTTGTAGCGGTGTTAAAAGCGCTCTGGCAATAAGTAATGAAAGGGTTTAGTTTTTCCCTGGAGCCATCGAATGGCTTAATAAATTTAAAGAAAATACCGAATTCTATTTTTTCTTCCATTTCGACCTTTGTACTTTTAGAGCTACTGGAACTTTCCTCCTTTGTAGTCATGATTAAATTTTACAAAAATAAAATATTATAAGCTAGTTAATTATAAGAAATCGTATCCACGTTATGCTACCGATGTACAAGTGACTCGGTGTGATAGACGCGTAATCGAAACGCGTAGTCTAAACAAAATATACAGTAGCGGTGCAGTAAGGTCTTTATCAGTTACAATGTATTATGAATAATGTACAATAGGATAGAGTATGTACAAATAAAATAAATGTAGCTAGAAATAGTGACTCTGAGTTAATTCTGGTATTCGCACTAGGATATAGTAGTAACCGAAGTATTTTCAAGATCACTCACAGGAACGCCGTCATTATGAGGATATTCAGGATCATTTTGACCGCTTCTCCAGCGGTAAACAGCAGAACAGCAGTTGTAGTGGACCTCTGTACCAACAGAGGGTGAAATCCGGTCTCGGTTGCAACACACAAGACAGGGTGTCGATCAGGCACTTTGATTATTGCACATTCGACACAGTATTGATTTAGTAAGCCACTTAACTTTCAGCACTTTTAAACACTTATTTCATTGGCACTTTCAGGTTTAGTATTTATTTTCAGAGACGTACTCGGGTAGGGAATTTTCGTATCCCACCGCTGCCTACAAATGTTATACGAGAGTCCGGAAACTTGTTTTTAAAAAAGAAAATCAAATAATCTGGAAAGAGTTTATTAAGAATTATGAACTTGAATCAAAATGAAATTGGAATTACATATATTGTAATTAGAAATAGTATGATCTAGGACTTCCGACCCGTACCGAGATTCAGACCGAACTGACGTCCAAACCTAATGTATAGTCAATAATGCTGACTAGGCAAGCCATCGGCAAGCCATCATCAGGTCAGCCATTCTACTGTCATTGGCAAGGTATAACAGTACGTTGACCGATTTGGATCAAATGCAGCCCAGACATGGGAGTACTTCCAAATGGTTCCTAGCATTAATAAATACGTTAAAAAAAATAAAAAATTGGTCCCAGAGTTAAAAAGTTTTGTGTTTTTTTTAAGGTTTTTCTGGTAGTTTTATTAATTTTATTATTGGACATGTATAAGATAGCGTCATTGAGTTTGAACTCGTTGGCTTTATCTTGACAAGTGCTATAGCATCAGATGGTTTCCAGGTAGAGCTGCCCCTGGGTACGCCACAATTGCGGCCATTAGCCCCTCTTTGATGAGTGGCTAGAGAGGCGCCACGGCGTCCTCACTTTCCGCCTGACGCTGGTCCTCACTAGACACGGTTGTTTCGGGAGGTTCCTGTACCGGATAAAGCGGGAGGAAACGCCCGGGTTGCATTAAGAGAATATAACAAAACGAATGAAGAGCATAAATAAATAATTCTGCGTGGCGCCATATTTTGGAGCAGGAACGCGGAGAGTTACTACTTCTATGAGAATTCTAAGCGACTACGACTAACAATTTTTTTTTTCTGAGCATCTCATAGCTGACCTCTGAGGTCATGACTATTTAACCGGGATTTCTTGTGGCTGCCTTAAGCTTCTACACTCAAAGCCTCCAGCCAGGGGCAAAAAACTATGCTAATTAAAACTAGGCGAGCGCTCGCTAAGGGCACCCCTGTGGGGTACGAACCTCGGCTTAGGGCGTTGCTGGGGGGATGGCAGCAAGATGGGGATAGGCTGGATCAAATGTGGGTTATTATTATTATCAGGGGAATTTTTAAAGCTACAGGCTCAGCTTCGACGCGGGCTGGCAAATCGTTTTCAAGCAAAGGTCGGGGGGAGTATAATTTATTCGGGGTCACGGTCGCGGAGGACCTCGTCGGCGAGATCGGATTATCGGACTTTTGTATCTGTGCACTGTACTGGCGGCCCTACTGCTCTCCTGGAGGAGGGTTGTGGGGTCATCTGGGTCGAAAAGAATTAGTCTTGGACGGCGGATTCGACTGGTTCTAGAGGGAATGTAACTGGCGGCATCGGCAACCAGAGTGTTATAACTTATACATTTTGTGTATAATTCAATAAAGGTTTTTTCCATTTTTTAGGTACAATTTGACTATTTTAACATTATTCATGCCCATTTAACAATAAATCAGACTTATGTGACTAAATTAAAGCTACAAATCGCGTGCTTCCCTCACAGGTCCCGTTTAAGGAAAAGAGGTACATAACCGCTGACTGTTCGCACTGCCGACGAGTACTCGTTTGTTGCAGCCGCAAGAGTTATCAAAGAGAGTACTTGCTCTGACTCACGCTTGGTGCATACCCAGCCCGTCCCATCCTTGATGTCCTCCCTCCGGTTGACGCCCTAAGCCAAGGTTCGTACCCCACAGGGGATGCCCTTAGCGAGCGTTCACCTAGTTTTAATTAGCATAGTTGAATAGGGTTATTCAACTTTGCTAATTAGCTAGCTGGAGGTTTTAAGTGTAGCTTAAGGCACCCACAAGAAAGCCCAGTTAAGTAGTCATGATCTCAGAGGTCAACTACGAGAAGCCCTACCAAAAAAAAAAAAAACTTGGTGCATACGCATACCAATGAGTATCGCTCATCGATCGGTCGCGTGCATAATTATGTCACTTTTGTCCGAAAAAACGGAAAGCGCCCTCTGTCGGCGCAACGACGCATTCAGGTTCACCGAACAAAAAGTTAGAACGACCGTGTATCACATTTGAAAGGGTAGTATTTAAACGCAAACCATAAAAAAAAAACTTTTTGTATCCAAATTCCAATCAAAATTACTGATTGCACAGCAAAATACTCGACTCAAAATATAACTAAATAAGCAATAATAAAAAAGCAAGCCTCGAGATTGGGCTGAAGATGAACATGTCAAAGACCAAACTTATGACTAACAGCATCAAAAGGAGACTATACATTGGGGGTGAGGAGATTGCATATGTCCAAGTAGTTCTCTTTCCTGCACGCGTAGCATGACGCTTTCTATTTCTACGAAGAATAGACATAGCTCTTTCTATACAAATTGACATTTCCTCTCTCCATTTTTGACATCGCACCGTAGAAATCATTCTACAATCTGTCATTTTGTCTTCCGCTTCTAACGATCTTTGTCTAGGTCCTTTTACATGTAGACTATTTCAGAAGAAAGTTTTCTATCCAAACTGTCAAAATCACTAAGGTAGTGAAGACAATTTGATTTTGTAATCGCCATGCTAAAGACGGTAGAAAACTTTTTACTCGACGGCCACAAAGTATATACGGTTATCTACAAAATCATGAAAAGCGTTTTGAACGCTAAACTGTGATAAGTAATAATTATCATAATTAAAATTCACGCCAACACCTCGAATTCATGTGCAAAAATAGTACTGTATCTTTTTTTTTCTTTTGCTTGTATCTTGAAAATGGTGTGTCTAATCGCAAAAATAATGAAGTTTTCGACCCCCTTTAAAAAACCCCTAAACCCCTAAGACTGAACATGTAGGTAATAATTTTTCTTATTTTCCATGCAAAAACTGAAAAATTCCATATAAAAAACCGTCGAGCCTTCGCGCCTCCGGCTCTAAAAAAATCACGGGGTAGGACAAACAAGTACCACGTGGACTCGCGATTGTCAAATACGATTTAAGTTGTGTCAAAATTATATTTAAATTTAGGGATTTTTAAGATTTTCATAGCCAAAAATAAAGGGGTTTTAGTGATAGTTTAGTTCGGTGTACAAGAGAATTGGGACCATTACCAAGGAAATGGTTAAATCCAATATTACTGTAATATTGTTTTCTTCCAAAATACGATACTTCGACACTCTTAATATCAATAAAAATTGAGAATCAAACAGAAAATAAAAATCCTATGACAAAACAAACAATTCTGAGTCGAATTATGAAAAGAGTGAATTGCGTAAAAAGTGCAGTTGTGTCTCTCTACTTTACTGCCGTCCTGTCTACACGGAACGTCATTTTTGTCTATTCTTCTATCGACACAACTCGTTTCTACGGTGGTCATGCTACGCGTGCTGGCGCGACAAGACAAAGAAGTTGTTTGATGCACCGAAAGCGTCTGGAGGAGCTATTGGTCAACGAAAGATCTTCTTAAAGGAGATCTACCAATATGTCTCAAACGGAGAATTATGGATATGTGTATTCTCGAGGTTTGCTAGCGAGCCATGGAACGCAGTATACTGGGGGTTCGAATTTCGGACCGTATAAGGAACACAACATTGCACGCCAAAACCAAGGTCACAGACGTTACCCAGACGGCCGCTAAGCTTAAGTGGGACTGGGCCGGACATGTCTGCCGCATGTCAGATGACAAATGGGCTAAAAGAACCACTGATTGGGTCCCACTAAACGCACGACGACATCGCGGCAGGCCGAGACGAAGATGGCGGGACCAGCTTGACTCCTACCGAAAGGACTAGCCGACATTAGCAATAGACAGAATTGTGTGGAAAAGGGAGAGGGAGGCCCTCGGCCTGCAGTGGGACAATACAGGCTAGTTAGATTAGATTAGAGAAGCAACAATATATATTCTAGTCCTTTTATGCACTCTCCGGCCGCTGCGCGCTGCCGCGGCAACGCTCGCTCGGCTCGTGCATCACAGTTCTAACCTAACCTTTTTTTTCGAGTAAAAATATTTAACCTAATCTAACTAGTTCGGTTCCGGGTACTTAGTACTTGAGTTTTGAGATGATTATTAGGAGGTACGTATTCCAATACAGAAATTTAAAAGACCGTATTTTAAAATACCTATGGAAGAAATCCCGAAAATTTAAACGCCGAATTATTATTTGGTCGAAAGTTTTAAGTCCCGAAGATCCATAACCTGAAGTTCAAAATACCGAAATTACATCCCAAAGCTTGCAATCTCTAAGACACTGACAAAAAAGGAGCTTAACATAATAGGTATGTATGATACTAATAACATATAATTAAAACAAAAGTTTAAAGGATAATCATTCGTATAATTAGGAAAAAAAAGAAGCACGCTATTACAAAAAATATACCTAATTTTTGGTGCTAACACCGGGTGTGTAATGTTTGCTATAATAACAGATAGTCTAATTTCATTTGACATAACTTTGATATGATATAATTTTCATATGCTATAAAAACAATTAACCTAATTTCATATGATCTAATGTGTCTAATGTCTAACGTGTTGTCGGTTGGAATAGGCATGTTAAACAGGCTCACGCGGACGCGCGGCTTGCTTTTCAAGTCTAGAGTATATTCTGTGTATATGGTTCTGTGTATCAACATATGTACGACATGAGAAAAGTCTTTAAATCAAAGTTAAGATGGTGTCAAAACAATTAGAATAAAATTAAAATGGACATCATAGCTGACAATCATAAATCTAAAGATTTTTCAAGGTTTTGGAAAAATACGAATAAATTAAATCCGAGGCCGGGCGTCCCGTGAACGTGACGGGGCAATATGAGCCTACAGCGATAGCAAACTTGTTTGTGAAGCATTTTAAAGCTGAACCTTCTCTTGTCTCCACATCGGAGGTGGTCGATGCTGAAGATTTTCTGAAGGAGTTGAATATCAGCTTCTCAGCAAAAGATGTTGCTACTGTTATTAAAAGTATGGTTAGGGGCAAATCACCAGGGCATGACTACCTCAGCATCGAACACCTGCAGCATGCAGGAGTTCACTTGCCTAGTGTACTGGCGATGTTCTTCTGACTGTGTCTAAGCCACGCTCATCTGCCCAGTGACCTAATGAAAACTGTGGTTGTACCTATTGTGAAGGACAAAACTGGGGGCACATCAGATCTCTCGAACTATAGGCTCATGTCCCTTGCTACTGACATTCCCAAGGTGTTGGACAGTTTGCTTAATAGGCATATGGCGTCCCGCATTAAACTGCATGATGCGCAGTTTGGTTTCAGACATGGTCTCAAGCATTCTGTCCAGTATTATACGTCTAGGAAAACGCCTGTTAATGCGTGTTTCTTAGACCTTTCCAAAGCGTTTGATCTGGTGTTATACGAATTGCTGTGGCAGAAACTATTTAATTATACTTCAGTGGATAGACAAGTTATATCAATTCTACGGTTTTGGTATAGGAATCAGACAAATTGTGTAAGGTGGGCAGGCTCGTTATTGGACGTGTATAGGCTGGAATGCAAGGTGAGGCAGGGCAGCCTGACGTCCTCTCGCCTTTTCAGTCTGTACCGGTTGATCGTCGAGCTCAGCAACACTTATCAGGGTTGCTATGTAGACGGAGTATGCGTCAACAATATTAGTTATGCTGATGATATGGTGTTGCTGAGCCCATCGAATAACGCAATGATAAGCCCGCTTACTATTATTATAACCCCTATATTTAATAGTAAAGGCGCTGTTCCATTGCTACATAGAATGTGCACGAAGAGGCTACTACTATACTAATGTATCCACTTGCGTAGTATGTCCCCGTGTAAATTTTCCTCTGGCAGCGAAACTATAAACCTAAATAAAATATATTTGGCCACTTAGTTCCGCAAAATTTTCCCAATCAGGGACTATGTCCATACGTGCCCACACATAAGTGTGTAATGTTTGAACTAACTCATCAGTACTAACGTTTTGAACATTCTCATTGAGATCAAAATCTTCGAATAACAGAATTAACTTGGATTCATCAATCACTTTCACGAGATTGATTATGGACGCTATTAGCTCTTCAAACTCCATTTTAACAGCTATATGGAACATATTAGTCTCTTTTACAATTTTGATGAAATCCATCAAATTACTCTCTTCTAAGTTATTTCCAATTGTTGATAATAACAAAAATCCTATCGTTCGTAGATTATTACGAATCGCTTCGTACAGAGATGATTTAATTTCAGCTTGCTTATTTTCAGGGTTTTTACCCTGTTTCAGCAACAAATCAAATATTAGTTTTGTGTTTTTTTCAAAAAATGGTGGCAGTTCTTCGTCAATTTTTATTTTAGCGTCCAATGTGGTCAGAACGTTTAAGTTACAATTGAAGAACATCACGTTCAACATAAAGTCCCAAAGCGATTTTGGGTTTTCATTACTTTTTAATAAATCACAAATGTATTCGACTGCGAAGTATTCTGCAAACGTCGAGTGTGCAAACATCGGAATATCGTTCACTACATAACAGTTGATGCCTGTTCTCTCTTCTCCCACTTTCAGCTCGTAAATCATCTCCTCAATTTGTTTGGACTCATTTTCATTAAAAAGGCATTTGTCAAAAACAGCGTATGCGGCCAATTTTTTATGCTCATCTTTAAAATCTTCATATTCTCGCTCATACGCTGTTCTTACAGCGTACGAGAGAGAATATGAAGATTTTGAACCGGATAATATATTATCCGGTTTGGACATATCTTATTTGTTTTTTTCTTGGAAAAGTATTGTTTTCAACTTGGTTACCATAAAATCTTCATAAATATTAAATATATTAATGTTCAAGCCCCAGTTGATAGGTTTTATGTTAATTTCTTTTATTTTGTTGCACAAGTAATCAGCTATTATATTCAGATGCAACGGAATTGCGACGGATTGTTCCCAGAGTTTGTAATAACGAGACCATTCTACACAAATTTCATAAGGGTGTACTATGCCAAATCGAATGCCAAATAATCGAATATCAATTGATCGACCACTATAAATCGAACATCTAAATACTCGAACGTTCTTAAAATCGAATGGTTAATAAATCGAACATTCAATATATCTTACACTCAATACATCGAGTGTTCAAAATATCGAATGTTTGTTTGATCGAGCGTTCAACGAATCGCATATTCATTCTATCGAAATATCAATATACTGAAAACTTTTTAATGATATTAGAATACAAGAAAAACACAAAATTTACTAATAAATCACATTTTGATCTTTAATTATTATCTTTTATACGTACATTTTAATATTTTGTGTGAATTGCAATTGCACGGAGAAACTCTAATAAATCCATGTTGTAACTATTTAATATTTTTTCAATCGCATTATCATCCCTTTTGCCTCTTTTTTGTGGAGTAGGTCTCCCCAATCCCGCGTTTGCCTTTTCAACTGTCCTATTTGTTATGGCTTGCTCCTTAACTAAAAATTCTATGGTAGCATAAAGACCCCGTTTGTGCTTATCAAGCAACGTGTTCCATCTTCTGTGCCATCCTTCAATGTTGTTTTGAGTTCTAGGAAAATGTTGTTTTTATTAGATTTTATCAATACCTGTTTATAATTATTACTTCTTTTTTTTAGACTTATAATTATATTGAAAATTAATCATAGATAAATTAAATGTATCATTTTATTAACATACATAAACTTTCGATAAAAATAAGTCTATTTCTGAACGAACAAGGTAAGTCATATTTATTTCAGGCTACCCTCATACATTGTAATATTGTTTTCACCTCTTAAATTAAATAAAACTATGTTCATCTGCAGAAAGCATTTTGACTAAGTACAAGTGAATTTTGCGAAAAATGTCTGTAGGGTCTTATTATAAGCCAGAATTTTCCCAAAAACGCAAGTCGGTCTTAGTTTTGGATGGCTATGTAATGGCAATAAACAAGAATATTAATAACAAGTTCTACTGGCATTGTTCCTACAAATATAAATTATACCATTGTAATAGTACTGCAACAACAAAATTGCACGGAAGTGAGGAGCATTTGTTGGAAACCTATACAACACAGCATAATCACGCACCAGATCCTGGTAAGGTAGATGAAAATTTAGGAATTCCCTAAAAAGTGATGCTACCAGCTCGTTTGATAGACCGAGTCAAATTATTCAGCGAAATGAGGCCAAAATTTCGAAATCAAGTTCATGTGCTCTTCCAAACAAAAAAGCAGCATCGCAAATTATACGTCGAGCAAGAAGAAAAGAAATGCCAAAGGAACTGATTACTTTGGATGATATAAACATCCCCGATAGATTGCAGAAAGTTGATGGTGAAAGATTTTTAGGGCGCCAGGTTAAGTTTGAAGAAAACTATGTTATGTTATTTGCAACGAAATCAAATTTAATATTATTAAATAAATCACAACTTTGGGTGATGGATGGTACATTCGCAACATGTCCTATACTTTTCAGACAAATATATAGTATACATGGTTTGGTGGACACGGGTACAGATCGTTATTACGTACCTTTAGTATATGCGTTTCTAACGAATAAGACGCTAAATTGTTACTTGTATTTTTTTCAAGCATTAAAGGCATATGCTCTAGAATATGATATCGAATTGAACCCACGAGTAATAATGACGGATTTCGAGATGGCAGTCATTAATGGTGTAAAACAAGAATTTCCTGATGCGCAACATAAATGCTGTCTATTCCACTTAGGTCAAAATGTATGGCGTCAAATTCAACAAAATGGTTTGCAAAATAAATATGGCCAGGATGCTGAGTTTGCTGTCAAGTTAAGACACATTATCGCACTTGCTTATTTACCCCAAGAAGAGATACCAGATGCTTTCGATAAGTTGAGAGAAGAAGTGTTACCCGACGAGGCAAATGATATCACCAACTGGTTTGGAAAATATTATGTTTGGGGAAATATGAATTCTCGTGAGACGGGAAATAATAAATTACTTATAGCACGCTCATCGCCGATGTTTCCACCTTCACTGTGGTCTGTGTTTCAAAAGAATACACTGGGTTTTCCTAGAACTCAAAACAACATTGAAGGATGGCACAGAAGATGGAACACGTTGCTTGATAAGCACAAACGGGGTCTTTATGCTACCATAGAATTTTTAGTTAAGGAGCAAGTCATAACAAATAGGACAGTTGAAAAGGCAAACGCGGGATTGGGGAGACCTACTCCACAAAAAAGAGGCAAAAGGGATGATAATGCAATTGAAAAAATATTAAATAGTTACAACATGGATTTATTAGAGTTTCTCCGTGCAATTGCAATTCACACAAAATATTAAAATGTACGTATAAAAGATAATAATTAAAGATCAAAATGTGATTTATTAGTAAATTTTGTGTTTTTCTTGTATTCTAATATCATTAAAAAGTTTTCAGTATATTGATATTTCGATAGAATGAATATGCGATTCGTTGAACGCTCGATCAAACAAACATTCTATATTTTGAACACTCGATGTATTGAGTGTACGATATATTGAATGTTCGATTTATTAACCATTCGATTTTAAGAACGTTCGAGTATTTAGATGTTCGATTTATAGTGGTCGATCAATTGATATTCGATTATCTGGCATTCGATTTGGCATAGTACACCCAAAAAAACCATACGAAATGGTATTTCTTTTTTTGATCCAATTGGTAAATCAATTTTTTTTTTCTAACTCTTTTAATTCTACACCTTCAGACATAAACGTGATAAACTCATAAATATTTTGATAATGGTCGTCATTGAGGTCCTTCAACTTCATATTTTCTTTCCAAAATTTACTCAGATAAGAGTCGTGCTCAGACGTACTCCAAGAATCTATTTCATATATTGTAACATATTGCAATTCTAAAATAGTATTCATTTTGTCATAGGATCTGCTTGTGATACATATTTTTTGAGTCCGAGGAAATTTCTTCACAGCTTTTATCAATGCCAGCACTTCATTCGCGTAGGTTGGGCAGATTTCGTCGAAACCATCCAATAAGATTATTAGGTTTTGATTACTATAAAAGCTCAGGAACATTTTCAACTCGAATTCAGTCCACTCGTCACCTGTACAATCCTTTAAATACACGGCACCGTTAGATTCCTCTAGTGTTATATTTAGATTGTTCGTTTTGCTGCTATCCTCGCTGAGTGCAACTTTACACAAGAATTTCAGAGACTCCAAAGTATCAATGACTGTTTTCTTTTTTTTCCACTCACTAAATTCTTGTGAGTACTCCAATAAATTAATTCTCAGTATCCATCCAGGTTTTAACCAATGTTCACTTGTTTTGAGAGACAGATGGGTCAGTAGAGTTGATTTTTCAATTCCGGGGTCCCCAATGATAAGTACATCGTCAACTTGTAATAATTCGTTAAGTGTTGTGAACTTGTAAACTTTTCCTGATTTATTTCTTCCGCTTATAGCATGTTTATTTGAGCGTAGTAGTAAAAATCCATTTATATTTTCGGGAATTTTCAGTTCGATGCATCTTAAAGACGTGTTAATGAATAATTTTGTGTTATAATTAGAATTGCTGATCGGTTTTCCTATAATATTCTTGTTACTATGCATTATTTTATATAATAGTTCTCCCTCGACATATTTAATTGTATCTGTGATCAAGATTCTAATTAATCTTACTTCTTTACCTTGAAATATCACGTTTGCGTTCTTTATGATACTATGCTGCGATTCTTCGCTCATGTCAATTAATTTTATTTTGTCCTGTATTATTAAGTTATCAGTTGGAGAGAATTTTTTTTTGCGTTTTCAACGGTTTTCTGGTCTGTAACAATAATTACTATTTTATCCTTTATCGAGTTTGCAATTTTTTCTAATTTTTTGCTGGAATTTTTGGCAATTAGTGCTTTATCAAAGACAACAATAACTGTCTTCACTTCGTTTGTTTCTGTCAGTTCTCTATGCAATGTATTGTCGTCTCTTGCAGATAAATTTAGAACATATTTCAATTCCAACACGATACGGTCTTTGTTATTTAAATCATTTGTGAGCTTAGCAACTGTAAGTGCTCTGTTATCCGTAACGATAACAGTTCCAGAAGGCAGCTCATCATACTTGATAGAATTTACAGCATTTCTTCTGAAAGTGTAGCTTTTGTTTTTAATTCTTTGCATCATATTTATAACGCTGATCAATAGTTGTCTTGCCGCATGTTTTACAGCATTTTTATATAAACTACCTTGTTTTTCAAGATACGTTCCAATTCCCAGTTTAGGTAAACTCCATTTTTGTACCTCATCATGATACTTAAGGAATATGGCGTCGGAAGTAACTTCTACATTTTCTACGTCGTCACCTAGACTATTCATTATTTCATAAATTAAAGTTTCCTCCACTTCTTTCTCATTATGTTGGGATGCATAAAACAGTAGTGTACTCAAAAGATCACTCACAGCTTTTTTGGTGTATTCGTCAGTTGCGAAACTTGCGAATACATAGTTTCGGAAATATTTTTGATTCATAGATTCATCTATAGTGACAATATTACTGGGTCTCGATTGTTCTATCAATCCTACAATTCTAGATGTTAAATCTTTCAGTTTTCTCTCGATTTTATAGTCGTCACCTTTTATTGTTAAATCCTTATTGCCAAACGAAGGCGGTACTTTAAATTCTTTCATAAGCATAACCTCCACAGAATCCTCAGTACGTGAGTCTCTTTTTTTAAGTTCTAAGATTAGTTAATTTTTAAATAACCGCAGATATTCGTCTTCGGTATCGCATAAATCGTCTCTAAATCGTGCGACACGATGTCCTTCAGATTTTTTCTCGGAAACATAGAAAACTTTTTCCCCTAAGATTACATGAAACCGTAACACGACTTCATTTTGCATTAACATTTGGATATCGTTAATTTCTCCACGAATACACTTTGCCATCGTAAGAGCCAGCGCAGTGATTTGTTCTTACAAAACTAATTTATATAGCTTCTCATGATTCAAATCAAGCGATGGCAATGAGCCAGGGTCACCTGTTCCTATCAGAGAATTCAAAAGTTCAGCAAAATTACCTTTGTATGTGCCACTAACGTCACATTTTGCTGTTGTGTAAATAACGAAGAGACATTCTGTTTCATTAAATGTTCCATCGAACAGAACGTCATTATTATAGGGTTTGAATTTGCCTCTTATTTCCAAGTAACTGTTGAAGTATTCAGCTAAATCGCTATTATTTAGTGTCAAAACTGAATTATTGTTCTCCCTGTGATTTGCTTGTATGAACACTGTAAGAGGCTTATCGATTCCCCTCACTTTTGCCCTGAAACAAATGTCATCGAACGAACCTATTTTATCTACATTTGTGGCTAAATGAAACTCTTCAATTCTATCATCGTGTATAGCTCTGAAATGTATTAAACTAAGAAATTTCGTTTCGTACAATTGTCCTCTTATCCCGGACGTTCCAGAACGCTTTGGATATTGTTTAGGCATAGTTTCTGTAGAGCGCCATTTTGTTGCAGCAGGTAGTCAACACAACTTGCACTCACAGTCGTAGTACCTCTCTGCAGCGGTAGGTTGGCACCTCAAGTACCTAACTGTCGTCGTGCGGAGAGCTCCTTGAAGATTCACATTCTCATGACCATAAGAATGTTAATCTGTAAATGAAAGAAATATGTCAGTAAACTCGAGTTTGATTGTTCACATTTACTAAAGAGTGTTCTTTTGCATTCTTAGCATGTGTATATGTGTTTAAGATTTGATTTTACGAATGTTGAGGCGAAATCATCCACTGTGACTACCCACTGCCACGCTACACACGGATAAGTTACTGGAAAATAAATGAACCACACAACAGCTAACGTGCGTACAGCGCTACAAGATTATTTTGGCGCGTGGCCAAAATCGTAACTAACGTCGCCATTTTATTTTGTCATTACAATGTCTGTCGCACAATTACACAAATGTTTACCAATAGCGCCCTTCCCCTATATTCTTCAGTCAGTTAACTTTCAAAGTTCATAGGTAAGTGGCTTGAAATTGTGTTTGAAATGGCTTGAAAGGGAGTTGCTTGAAAAAAAAAAAGGGGTGTCTTGAAATTATTCTTCTAGACCACTTAACAAAACATAAAATAATTCCATAGCCGAGTCAAAACTAGATTATTCCATTTAAAATTTTTCATTTTTTCAAAACAGATTATTGCTAAATTTTTGAAACCCGGTCAAAACAATGGCTGTGACTTGTAACGGAAAAAGTAGGTTATTGATTTGATGAAATTATTGTGTTTTATTTTATTTTTTCTGCAGGATCAATCACGTTTTGGCAAACTTTTGTTTTCGCTGCATGTAAATTTAAATGTGAACCAAAAAACAATTGTGTTCTGTCGAAAGTGGAATAGTCAAGTTTTGAAAAGAACCTCCTCGTCTATGCTAGTTAAGTTAACGAAGTCGCGGGTGCAGCTAGTAAGTACCAAAATAAACGCGCTGTTTTAAAATGTTGCCATGTATTAGTGGAAACTGATGAAAGAGCCTACATGTAAGAGGAAACTTCATTTAAAATAAATAAGGAAAACTAGTTATTAATTAAAAATAAAGAAATAAAAGCTACCTATTATTAAAGTTATCAATGTCATTGCGCATTATATATTTACGCCTAAAGTGCATGAAAAACAAGTTTAAGAGCGTTTCAAAGTCAAAGTCAAAAAAATTATTTCAAATAGGCCCATGTATGGCACTTTTGAACGTCAAAATTTACAGAATAATATAATTGATTCTAGTCGCCCCTTCCAAAAGGTAGTTTTCGTATGGAGAAGAATGGGCAAGAAACTCCACCGTTACTCTTTTAAAATGTTTTACAATAGTTTGTATTAGTACGTACATTAGTTAAATAATTATATGTGAAGACGATGCACCTAGAATAATCAAAATAAAGCGTTAAATAAAGCGTTTATAAAATTAAATAAAGCGTTTATTCTGTCGCAAATAGATGTTAAATATTTCGCTGTTTTGATGAATTTGGCAATATTACTGTACGGAAATAAGAAATGTGGCTAACTAGCGAACTGGAATATTAATAATGAATTGCAATTATAACAGTAAATTTCATGTTGTAACCGCATTAGGTGTAAAAAGGCATTTGAAAGTTTCCAAATACTTTTCTTATATCTAAAACTAAATATTCGGTGTTACCATATTAATGATTGCATTTCATAATCAATATTTTAGTCCACTAGTTAGCCACATTTCTTAAGTCCAAACAGTAATATTGCCAAATTAATCAAAACAGGTAAATATTTTACAACTATTTACGACGTTGCCAACTTTTAGGATAAGCGCTCTTAAGACGACATAATTATATCAAGCTTATACGTATACCTAACATCACACCTGTGTTCCTAGAAAGGTCAGGCAGAAGTGTACCTATCTATAGTACACCCACATTTCGCTAGTTATGTTTAAGTCCCATGTAATAGGGGGCGAGCCTATTGCCATCAACCGGGCACAAATCCAGACTCCCAGCTAATACTTTGAAATTCCTGATCGAAAAACCCAATAATGCTTTGCCCGACCTTTTTTTTTTTTGGGTGGGAAATCATCAAATAACTTCTCCCGCTCTGGGCGGAGCGGGAGGGTGTGTCAGACTCTTACTGACTAGAACCCACCCGTGTTCCTTCGGTTGCTCTGTTGCCGGGGGCCACGATCTCCCTTTCGGTTTTCTTCGAAACCCCGGCAGGCATCGGCCCTAGCGGACCCCGTCAATTCTGCTGACATCTCTTTGAGGCGCGCGTGGAACGCTTTGCTCGACCTGGGAATCGAACCCGGACCTCAGGCTCAGCAATAGCGCTTACGACCAGTAGACCAACGAGGCAATCAAGTTGTTACTTTTCAAGTTGACATACCTTGATAATAATTAATACAAGCTGCTGCTAGCGGTTTCGCCCGCATGCGACTTAATTCTTTTTCTAAAATAAAATTTGTTTAAGTGACTCCTCATCAGCTGTCTGCTAGTGAAAGTTCCGCAAAAATCAATGTAGCCGTTTAGGAGATAAGCCGGATCAAACAGACAGACAAATAAAATAAAATAAATGTTTTTGTTAGTAATACCGTTTAAGAGCGTTTATTCTGAAAGTGGGCAACGTCGCGGTTTTACGATATTAATTATTGCATTTCATAATCAATATTTTAGTTCCCTTGCTAGCCACATTTCTTAATTGCATACAGTAATATTGCCAAATTAATAAAACAGGTAAATATTTGACAGCTATTTACGACGTTGCCAACTTTTAGGATAAATCCTCTTAAACTTTCGTACGTATTTAGTAAAAAGCTCATGTTTTGACATTAAAAACTTACACTTCAATTTTATTTATTTGTATAGAGTGCTAGGTTCCATCAGCGGCTTCGCCCGCGTGATATCTTTAGTAATGAGGTTAAAAACTGAAAGCTCATAACAGGTGGCAGCACAGTTGTACGTCTTTAAACCGCCATTTTTGTGTTTATGTTTACTTTTGTGTCGATCACAAATTACAAGAAAACTAGATAAATATGTATGAGGCTTGGAATGTAGCACTATTAAAAGACGAGCTAAGGACAGGGGAAGCGTCTGCCACTGGTAAAAAGGCAGCTTTAGTGGAAAAGTCAATAAATTATGAACGTTTTATATTTTATAGGTTATTTTGATTTTGTTGACTTTGAGTTCGTTTTTTGTTAAAGACCGGAGGCGTACGATAGCAATAACCTGATCAGAGTGGTTGAAAACCAAGTCGGGTATGACCCTGAGTGAAAAACCTCAGAGAAAGTACTTCTAGCACTGATCTAATATGATAATATAAACACACACATACTTTATTATAATTTACATAATATCACATCATAAGCGCCTGTATGTAATGAAAACAGACTTAGTTCTCTTGAGAGCATCACCTATAAACCACTTTCTCCCATAAAAGGCTTAAAGAATAGCACATTGTCTCGACGAAATATCGGATTCCAATTCTTTTCGGAGAGCTTTCTCCCACAGTTTTCTTCTTATAACATCGTTGGCTAATACATGGGCCCCATTTTTTGCAGAAAACAGCTGCGCAACTGGGCTCAATAATTAATTATGCGTAAAACAAGTCGCTTGTTTACAAAAAAATATGGCTAGCTGTCAAATTATAAGACGCTGGAGATCAGCGCCACCTGAAGTGAGAAAGTGGCAGTTTTTATCACCATTATATAGTCTATGTTACTCAGTGATAATATAGCATTCTACTGGTGAAATACTACTACTATTCTACCGGCAAAAAGATAGTCAACACAATATTCACTCACAGTCGTAGTAGCTCTCTGCAGCTGTAGGTTGACAACACAAATAACCGTCGCAAGAAGAGCTCCTCGAAGATTCACCTTCTCATGACCAATAGGATGGTAATCTGTAAATAAACGTCCGTCATAATATTATTATGTATGTAAACTCGAGTTTGACCGTTCAAATTAAATAGAAGGACGGGCGTTCTGGGGGACTGTCTAATAGTATAGAATTCACAGAGGAACGACCTTCACCCAACTGTCAGGCATCAAAATCCTTACATATTATAAAACAAAGTCCCCCCGCCGCGTCTGTCTGTCTGTCGGCCTGTCTGTCTGTCTGAACGCGATAAACTCAAAAACTACCGAACCGATTTTCAAACGGGTTTCACCAATGGACGGGGTGATTCATGCGGAAGGTTTTAGTAGATAATTCATTAAGGTTTTGTGTAAATTGACTAAAATTTGGCGATTATTGTTGAAGATGTAGGAAAAAATCATGCCGACTGGGAGCTTAATCGGCGTGCACCACGGAAATCGTAAGTGTTACATAAAATTTATGATCGACAGTATTGTTAAACTTAAAAAGTTCAACAAAAAAGTCCTCGATGTCATATGTCTATCTTCTTAGGATGACCCACAGTAACCATTATTATCTTTCAGAATTTGATAAAAATGTCATTGTTATTTCCGAAGCTATATTGACCGGTATCATATTAATCCTAATCAAGTAAAATATGTTATGTAAATTGGGCATTTAATTTAGATTAAAATAAGCCTTTACACCAGGTTTAAAAGATAACACAGATTCAAAATTAGGCGCAACAAAATAATTATGGTTGGAGCGCTGCGGTAGGAGTCAATAACCTTTGCCCGGACTATTATGTATGTAATCCTGGTACTGCCCGGTAGTACGTTCCCGTGGGATATTTCATTCACCAATAATGAGGACATCTGGCGCTCGGCGGCCGCTAGCGCGGGACGCTGGCTTCGCTCGCTCGCCTTCGCGATTTAATGGTCACGGATCAGAAGGCAACAATACAGGGGTTAATTAATGGCCACAGTTCTAACCTAACCTAACCCAAAGGATTCAATAACAGTAGATGGTACCCGATGCAGGAACACAAAAAATAATAATATTAATACACAAATATTAATAACAACGTAGACGTTTTTAAATTTAATTAACCGTTACTTATTGATTTATATGCGTAACTGAATATTATACTAATTGAATTAGAATCAGAATACTAATTTTAGCAGTTTATTCGAAGTATTAAAAATCGGAATGTCGTTTATCGGACCGAGAACCCATCGAGCATTTGATTCTTCAAACGAAAATAAACAATTCGCATTCAAGACTTTCGGTAAAATAAATTTCGTGATTTTTAATAATAGACATTAAAACTATGATTTTCGGACTTTTGAAAATAGGAACATCGAAATTCGGAATATAATAATATTTCGGAGTATTTGGGTGAGCGCTAGTATTACATCTTACTTAAAAACTATATTAGTAACATGCAGTAACACTAAAAAGAAAGAAAAATACTATCACAGGAAAGTTTAACGAGCTTTGTTGGCTAATTCCTTGTATGTACTGCTGTTGGTGCACCAAATCTATGTACAAATAAATAAAATTAGTGTCTGTTTGTAATGTCAACATAACAGCTGTTTACTAAATGATGAAAAATTATATACGGTAGGTACTATGACTTCTTTGGGTTATTTAACTATGCTAATTAAAACTAGGTGAACGCTCGCTAAGGGCACCCCCTGTGGGGTACGAACGTTGGCTTAGGGCGTCAACCGGAGGGATTGTGCGAAGCAGAGCCGTGTCGCTAGTAAGTGTAAATATACTATGACTGCCTGAGAATGCCAATAGAACACATAGTCACGTAAGTGAAGTCGCGGGCGCAGCTAGTTTATCTAAATAAACGCGCTGTTGGATTTTAAACTGTCGGCGTAGCGCCGAAAGTTTAAAATCTCGCCTTGTATTAGTGGAAAGAAACTGGCATAAAACTGTATATATCCATTTTTAATGTGTTAGCTATTTCATTACTATAAACAGCTCGCAGACAAAACTTTTGAGATATCGTCATTTTAATCTCAAGTGGTCTTCCTTACTCTGACCTTTGATACATATATAAACATATACATATCACCCAGGTCGTGACATCGTTACCGACACCTCATTTTCGTAAACGCGATTGTGCTCTTTATTTATATTATAATACGGATCAATGTTCTATGCAAGTATTTTCTCGTTCAAGTTTTCACTTTTGTCGGCACTCCCTGAGTGCCACTGTTTTTTTTAATGAGTTGTATTACAATTTTTGGTTAACTATAGCGACCTCGAAAATTGATAATAATATTCTTGCCTGAGCAACCGGCAGCAAGTTCGTCATGCTCCCTTAGATGTCACTGCTTGCGGTAGCGTCGGTGGCGGGTTGCCTCCTTCCCTCAAATATGGCGAGGGGATCTGTCTGATCTTTGCGTTATGCTCGTGAACGGATGCTGCTTCTGGGGACTGGTCGTCTTGCTGACTAGCAAATAATTTAATTTATTGTTTTGTATTACGTCATGTAAATTATTTTGCGTAAGTACCTACTGTTATATAGAATCAAGTTTGTCTAACTGAACAGACAGCTGTGCTGCTGGGGAGTTTGTTGCGCCACTTCTTCCCAGCTAAACCGCTAGGAAGTGGTGAAGGGTGGGCGTTTTTGGGGACTGTCTTATGTAATTTTGACGTTCGAAAAGTGCTGATTCCCAGCCTGCCTAGATTGAATAAATGACTTTTTGAATAAGGAAAATTATTAATTAATTAAAATTAAGGACAGAAACACAATTATTAAGAGTTATCAATGTTATTTGCGCATTATTACTGTGATTGTCTGCCATTTGCTCCTATTTAATAACAAAATATTATATTTATTTTAAAATCGGCACATGGTTCGGGCTTCTTAGAAACACATTAAATCTATATTTTATGGTCTGACAGTTCGACACGTTACCCTAATAAATAATAAAATATTCTTTTTCTTTAAAATTTTATAACAATATTCAACCTCTTAGAAACCCGTCCATTTATATTTTATGGGTAACATGCCTGCTAATTCTAAGAACTGAGACCAAGGCAGTGAGAAACAACACGCGGTTCTCAAACTACGTGCGAGCAACATCGATCATTAAGTTCTTTATTAGTGATCGATGGCGAGCAAGCGTGGTCTTGCATGAATATAATAAAAACGAAGGTATAGAAATCAACTAACAAATATAAATCTAGAGTCATACTTGATATTTAAAACAACAACTTATGAGCCAGATTTAACGAAACTTGCAAAAGACATGATAAGCCATTGAGCTATTTAATATTCAATAACTGTAGTTATATTATTGGATTAATTATTTTATTATTCTATCGGTTAGCTAAAATCATAGCTACTCTGATCGACTTTGCGCTAAAACATAATTGAATGTTTAATAATAAAATATATATAAATTGTAACTTTTGGCTATACCGTCTCAAAAGCTTGGCAATCCCTGGACCCAAAGCAACTGAAATTATTGCAGCCACATCTGCTAATCATAAAGCCTCGAGACAGTTAAGATTAATTAAGGCAAACGAGCAAAAAGTGTTTTAAGTATTTGTGAGAAATACTTAGACAAGGGGCTGAGATAGAGGTGATGTTTTGAAGAATTTAGAGGATTGAGATATAAAATTGGGGCAATTGGGTTTAGACCACGATTGGATACGGACGTCCGAGTCTAGGCTAGTTAAGTTAGAAAGATTGGTGAATACCAAGAGGCCATGTCCGAGTGGGCTATCGCGAGATAAGGCGTATTAGTTATTAAGTAAAAATATAGTTGGGTTAAGGCCCAGATTAGACTAAATCAGTAATTAATGTAATATGTGTGTGTGTGTTTGTTGGTGCGACTGGCGGTGAGAGAGCGGGAGCTGAGTCTGAGGCAAAACTGGTAATGTGTGCAGTACTTTGTAAGTGAGTTGTAATCTAATTCTCTCACCATTATAATTATTCTTGCAATTTTATTGCATTGTTATTATAGGTAACAGTTACGTGATATCGCTGACCAGCTGTTAATGATACTTTATTCCAGAATGTCGAGCTAACTCTTATTTAGTATCGTATTTTATAATTAACGCTACATTCCCGTGTATTACATGTCCATATCATAATCCGTACCTCGGCAGATTATTATCACTTGCATTTGGCTATAGGGAAATGGTGAAGGCCTTCCACCATACTTGACTTCGAGCACTAATGCTGACCTTTGACGACTAATGATCTTGAACTGACGCTTTACATTTGGAAGGCAGAACCATAAATACTCACAGCTCATTTAAAGCTGAACTAGGCTATAAAGCCAATGCGTAATTGCATTATAAAACAACCAAACGTTAGTGATGATTTCTGTATCCAAAAAGGTCTCGCCACAGAATATTTTGCGTGAGGCTTGTTGACGCACATTTCCAGGGAGCGGGGGTAGGCTTCACCAAGTACCCCAAACTGAATTGGTAGACGTTCAAAGAACGCTAGGGACCGTCTCTCGATAAAAACCCCGTCCGTTCTGTAGGACTATTACTAAATCGTCACTATTTATTGAGACACGCTATTGGGATGCAAAGCCGCTAATAGCCGCACCGCATCCTCTAAATGGGCAGATTAAGGGAGTGAAAAGTGATGAACCACCACTTCGGCGTTCACCGGGTACGATCGTAATGTATTCTGCTAGAGACTGAGTCTACGGTGCGCTTGTGCTAGTTTTGTATTATCTTAATAAAAAGGGGCTAGGCCGCCGTAAGGGTGTCTTTCACATAAGTACGCGATTAAAACCACTCAATACTTGCCTTCCTCAATAACAGTGACTTCGCAGTACTCTGTCTTAGTATTGAGTAAGACATTTATTTAATGCTTAGGGAACCTGTTCCGTTAAATCGTATTAGTCCCTCAGAGGTTCTATGCGTTAGGTCTAGCAGAACACGTACAATGAGACAAAACGTGGTAAAACGGTTCCCGGTCTCACTGCAGTGGGTACATCGTAAACAGACAAATTAACGTAGTTATAAATAGTGATTTACAGCGCAAGCGTAACGATCCCTTTACCCCTTCACCTTACCAAGACTGTATTGCAGGTATTGGTGCTCAACTGCAAGAGGAGGAGACGTTGGCGTTCCAATATTTATAATACTAAAACATAATATTATATTATATACTTTGCATACCCTCTTATCTTCTTAGCTTCATATTATAATACTTATGTTTACCAACTGGAAATTCCTAATATTAGTCTGACCTTGTATCCATCCCCTCCCCTTAACTTAATTCAATCGGAACAAGGCAGTTTAGATTATGAGAATCCATTTCTATCTTATATCGGTGGGAGGGTGACCAGTCTGGGACGAGCCCTACAGAACAGTGCGGAAAGGAGGCGCACAGTTCTTCCCCGTAAGGGGAACCGACCTAACCACTAATATTAGCATAATTAAGAAATACGAAAATTTTATCAGCCTAGGGTAATTTAGGTACAGTCACATTACTCATGCGCTAAAGTGCAAGAAAAACAAGTTTATGACGACTTAATTATATCAAGCTTATTCATATACCTAACATCACGACTGTATTCCTCAAAGGGTTAGGCAGAGGTGTACCCATCTACAGTACACCGACATTTCGCAAGTTATGTTTAAGTCCCATGTAATAGGGGCGAGCCTATTGCCATCGACCGGGCACAAATCCAGACTCCGAGCTGCTACTTAGAAAATCCTGATCGAAAAAGGCAACATTTTGCCCGACCTTTCTTTTTGGGTGGGAAATTATCAAATAACTTCTCCCGCTCTGGGTGGAGCGAGAGGGTGTGTCAGGCTCTTACTGACTAAAACCCACCCGTGTTCCTTCAGGTGCCGTTGTCGGGGGCCACGATTTCCCTTTCGGTTTTCTTCGCAACCCCGGCAGGCATCGGCCCTAGTGGACCCCGTCAATTCTGCTGACAACTCTTTGAGGCGCGCATGGAACACAACCCGCCGTCGGCCCGAGCCTGGTCCTTATCGGACGGCGAGACGCGGGCTTGCGGACGGCGAGCAATGGGTAGCCATTGCTCGCCGTCCGCAAGCCCGCGTCTGGTGGCCGGAAATCAGCTCGTGATTCCCGACGCCCAGGGCGTCTCCTCCTGCGGCAGTTAGGGGCGTGAGGACGCGAATTTTGCCTTTCCCTCATGCGTTCGGCCTCCTCCTCGCAAGCATTACCGCTTCGCAGAAGGAGGTGACAGCCTCTCATTTCCTCTCGCTCCGTACCATGGCCCGAATCAGGGCCGGACGCGAGAGATCACCGCCGCCGATCGCCTCCACGAGGACACGGCGATGCCCAGCCCAAGCCGGGCAGACCTCCACCGTGTCCTCCGGGCGACCACACAATGGTGACACCTGGGCGTTTCCTCCCGCTTTATCCTGAACAGGAACCTCCCGAAACAGCCGTGTCCGGTGAGGACCTGCCTCAGGCGGAAGGTGAGGACGCTGTGGTGCCTCTCTAGGCACTCCTCAAAGAGAGGACTTATCGTCGCAATTGTGGCGTGCCCAGCACTGGGTTGCGATAATCGCACTCTCCATGACGCCATGAGATCCCGCCGGAGCTCTGTCCGCTGTGCCGTGATTTCTCGCGGCAGCGGAGTTAAGCCCCGGCGTTTCGCCTCCTCGCGCCACTCCCAGATGTGCGCGAGGACCTTTGCATCCAGATCCCAACTTTGACCGACCTGGGAATCGAACCCAGGACCTCATGCTCTGCAGTAGCGCTAGCGACCACTAGACCAACGAGGCAGTCAAATTTAAACATTTCCAGTATAAGTTGGCATAACTTGATAATAAATTATTACAAGCAGCTGCTTGTGGTTTCGCCCGCATGAGCTCTAATTCTTTTTCAACAGTAAAATTTGTCTAAGTTACTCCATATTAGCTGTCTGCCATTGAAAGTCCCGTTAAAATCGATTCAGCCGTTTCGGAGATCAACCGGAACAAACAGACAGACAAAAAAAAAATGTTGTTAGTAATTCTACCGTTTAAACTGTCATACGCATTTAGTAAAAAGCTGTTATTTTGACATTACAAACAGACACTTCAATTTTATTTATTTGTATAGAGTACTAGCTTCTGCCAGCGGCTTCGGCCCCATGATGTCTTTATAAATATAGCCACTTTATAAATTAGGTACATACTCAGTGATAATATAGCATTCTACTGGTGAAATAATTTTTTAAATCGGTCCAGTAGTTTACGAGTTTATTACAAACAAACACATAAAAAATCATATCTTTTCTCTTTATTATAATATTAGTTTAGATAGATTCGTACTTACCTAGAAAACATTTCTCCGTGAATACTACCTAACACAAACCCCCACAGATTACATAGAGAACTACGTTCAAACCCCGTCGAATGAGTAATGGACGAATCAGTGCTGCCGCTTAGGAAAAATAAACTCACCAAACTTTTACTAAAATGTCACTAGATTGGGGGAAAAATAAATTCAAAAAGTCACTAAATTATTGATTCAATCTTCGTCTACAAAATTACTAATTATAGTGGTAATTAAAAACAAATATGAAAAATAATGAACAAAATACACTGTTCAATTTTAATTAATCAAAAATTGTGTTTTAAAAGTTAATAATCCTCATCTATTATTTATTATCACTGTATCATCTTCGTCCGGCGTGGTGAAAGTGAGTGGTTGTTGTGTAGTTGCAGTGGAAGTCAAAACTTGCAGTTGTAGTAAGGAAGTAGATAGTAAAGTTTGCTTAGTATGCTTATGTTTTAACGGTTTTCGTCATTTAGGACAAGACTTCACTAGGTGAAAACATAAGTTTTACAGGTTTTTTTTTTTTGCTTGTTTTGCACCAACAAGTTAAATAATATATAACTGCTGTGTTGATCATGAAAAGTCGCTAAAAGTCACTAGAATTTTTTTGTCACTAAATCATAAAAAAATGTCACCATGAACAGCAAAAACTCACTAGATCTAGTGACAAAGTCACTAAAACGGCAACACTGAGACGAATTATTCGTACCACACAGTGCTGCCAACCCCAAATAATGGATTACGGTGTTCCCAGTTTATAAATATGGGAGATTTTAAAAAGTGGTGTAATTTAAATTGTTGTTTGAAAAAAAACAAAAAAAATGCGCTTATATTTTAATTAGTCTGAATATGACAAGATAACTGTGTGATCATGATCAGCTTTATACATTTCAGTACTACGTCGCCTAAGCATCAAATCAACTGCGAGCGACCTGTACCCTAATGTCTTTCAACGCAGATTCATTACAACGCAATTACGCAAAGTACATTATCTGAATGAAGAACAAAAGTCACGCGAATTGGTTGTTAAAGTAACCGAATACTTCGAAAGCGAAAATTAGTTAATGGTGCACCTTTATATGCTTATTACACAAGAAATGAATACCCAACGTGAGTAAATTGCTGATCACTACGAGAGTATGGCCTGTTTAGTGACAGTTCCACGTCTTTAATAACTATTATGAAGCAAATTGGATTCAAATACAAGAAAACCGACAAGAGGAAAATTATGATGGAACGATATGATGAATTTTGCACAGAGTATCATTCTTGAGGGAGATGAACAAATTTACAAATTGGGACAATGTCATATTTATCGATGAGACTTGGCTGAACTTGAATTATAACATATCGCAGTCATAGACGGACGATACCAAGGCATCTTGCTCAAAAGTGCCAATGGGAAAAGGTGGACGCCTAATAATCTACCACGCCGGATCAGCTGGGGGAGGTTTTGTGAATGATGCCTTACTCGCATTCGAGACTAAAAGTACAAAAGAATATCACGAAGAAATGGACGCAAATAAATTTACAGATTGGTTTACTAACTTGTTAACAAACCTCCCCGAACAGTGCATAATCATTATGGATAATGCATCTTACCATTCAGTTAAAAAAGATAAAGAACCTACTCAAGCAAACAAAAAGGCTGATTTAGTGGCATGGCTACAAAGACAAGGCGTTGAAGCTGAGATGAAATTGTTGAAAGTTGAATTGCTGGAACTGGTAAAAAAAATAAACCTGTGAAATTGGCACTTCAGCATGGACACAAAGTGATAAGAACGCCGCCATACCATTGTCAGTACAATGCTATTGAGTTGATCTGAGTGCAAGTCAAAGGATACGTAGCTCGTCACAATACAAAGCCGCCATTCTCCACTAAGAAAATGATGACATTGCTGAAAGAAGCTTGTGCCAAATTTATTAAAGAAGACTGGGCAAACGTGGTAGAAAAAAACTGGAAAAAAAATAGAGGAAGATTATGATAGTGATGTCAATATTGATAATAAAGTCAGAAGTCAAAGTCAAATCATTTATTTCAGATAGGCCCATGTATGGCACTTTTGAACGTCAAAATTTACAGAATAATATAATTGATTCTAGTCGCCCCTTCCAAAAGGTAGTTTTCGCATGGAGAAGAATGGGCAAGAAACTCCACCGTTACTCTTTTAAAATGTTTTACAATAGTTTGTATAAGTACGTACATTAGTTAAATAATTATATGTGAAGACGATGCACCTAGAATAAAATTACTATACCACAATAGGTAAAAAGAATTAAAAATGAAGCACCAACAGATAATAAATTTATAAAATTGAAAATGAAATAATTATATTTACAGGTGACGATAGCTCAACTGACGATTTTGGCTCATCATCAGAAGAAAATGATTGAATAAATATTCAATCACTTTCGCTTTTTCTTGATATTTTCGTGATTTAGTGAATGTTATTGTAACTAAAAATATTAAATTAAAGACAAATTGACCTTTCGTTCCATTGTATCATTTCAAAATACCTACAATATTAAAGTTTAAGTTAAATTTTCTAATCAGAACTTAAATCCAATGCACTATACAATACATAATAAAATCGATCAAATACTCATACAAACTTGAATCGATATATCGTGAGTATCGAGTACCGAGTCGTATGGTTACTTCACTAGTTACGTCGCGATGACAAATGTCAAAACGGGCCTTTTATTTTTTGACAACTTTACCACGCCGCCATATTATTTCTCAATACAATTTCACAACTGTCAGTATCATTAAATCACCGATATTATCCTTGTAGCACTTGTTGAATGACTTCATGAAATGATTCAGTATTATCTGTGGTAGCAGTATTGCCAACTGCACCGTAATTACGGTAAAAACACCGTAATCAGTATAGATCTACCAACTACCGTGACAATGTAATTACGGCAGATGGATTATTGAGCGTATTTGTATGTCGTAACATGGTAACATTTTTAATAGCAGTGGACAAGAGGAGTTCCCCAGCCAGACATAAAAGTTTGAACCAATGTAATACATAAAAACTATAGAGTTGCCTAATTTGACAGACTTCTTAATCTTTTTAGTGTTTCGTGTTTATTACCAACGTTCTTCATTCAGTTAATGTACTTTACGTAATTGCGTTGTAATAAATCTGCGTTGAAAGACATTAGGGTACAGTTCCCTCGCAGTTGAGTTGATGCTTAGGAGACATAATACTGAAATGTATAAAACTGATCATGATCAGTGAGTGATATTTTGTCATGTTCAGACTGATTAAAATACGGAATAAGCGTTTCTTTTTTATCAACAATTTAATTTACACCACTTTTTAAAATCTACCGTATTTTTTTGAAATCTACCGTATTTATAAACTGAGAACATCGTAATCCATTATTTAGGGTTGGCAGCACTGTGTGGTAGGAATAATTCGTTCCAGTGGTGCCGTTTTAGTGACTTTGTCACTGGATCTAGTAAGTTTTTGCTGTTCAAGGTGACATTTAGTGACAAAAATATTCTAGTGACTTTTAGCGACTTTTTCATGATCAAACCAGCAATTATATATTATTTAACTTGTTGGTGCAAAACCAGCTAAAAGAAAAAAAAATTAAAGAAATCTGCATAACTTATATTTTCACCTAGTGATGTCTTGTCCCAAATGACGAAAACCGTTAAAAACATAAATAAGCAAACTGTGCTATATACTTCCTTAATGCAACTGCAAGTTTTGATTTACACTGCAACTACAGAGCAACCACTCCACTTTCACCACGCTGGACGAAGATGATACAGTGATAATAAATAATAGATGAAGATAATTAATTTTTAAAACACAGTTTTTGATTAATTCCAATTGAACGGTATATTTTGTTCATTATTTTTCATATTTGTTTTTAATTACCACTATAATTAGTAATTTTGTCGATGAAGATTGATTCAATAATTTAGTGACTTTTTGAATTTATGTTTATATCTAGTGACATTTTAGTAAAAGTTTGGTGACTTTATGTTTTCCTAAGCGGCAACACTGATTCGTCCATTCCTCATTCGACGGGGTTTGTGTCCGGTAGTGTTCACGGAGAAATGTTTTCTAGGTAAGTACGAATCTATCTAAACTAATATTATAATAAAGAGAAAAGATTTGATTTTTTGTGTGTTTGTTTGTAATAAACTCGTAAACTACTGGACCGATTTAAAAAAATTATTTCACCAGTAGAATGCTATATTATCACTGAGTATGTACCTAATTTATAAAGTGGCTATATTTATAAAGATATCACTCGGGCGAAGCCGCTGGCGGAAGCTAGTACTCTATACAAATAAATAAAATTGAAGTGACTGTTTGTAATGTCAAAATAACAGCTTTTTACTAAATGCGTATGACAGTTTAAAAAAAATTAATTATTTTTAGTAATTCTACCAAATTACTAAAAACAATTAATTTTTTTTTGTCTGTCTGTTTGTGCCAGCTAATCTCCGAAACGGCTGAATCGATTTTAACAGGACTTTCACTGGCAGACAGCTGATGTGGAGTAACTTAGACAAATTTTACTGTTGAAAAAGAATTAGAGCCCATGCGGGCGAAACCGCCAGCAGCTGCTTGTAATAATTTATTATCAAGTTATGCCAACTTATACTGGAAATGTATAAACTTGACTGCCTCGTTGGTCTAGTGGTCGCTAACGCTACTGCTGAGCATGAGGTCCTGGGTTCGATTCCCTGGTCGGAAAAAGTATAATTGCCTTTTTCAATCAGGAATTTCTCAGTAGCAGCTCGGAGTCTGGATTTGTGCCCGGTTGATGGCAATAGGCTCGCCCCTATTACATGGGACTTAAGGGTTAGGCCGCCAAAATTCTCACTTATAACACAAATGTAACACAGGAACTTTTATTTTACGATAACACTAATGTAACACAAAAGTAACCCAATTGTTTTGTAAAGCTTGTTTCATATGAAACCTACAAAGGAAATATAGTAGATGAAATTAAATAATCGAGAGTAAAACACAATTTAAGTAAATACTAGTTTTATTTGACTCAACAACAAGTTAGCGTTATTTTATAGGAACACAATGATACTTTAGTTTCGTAAGTGAGTCTATTCAAAACTAGATACTAGCAACTAGTTTTTATTCCAATACCTAACCGGAGCAGGACTGCTTCGCGGAAGCTTGGAATAAACGTAAAAACTGTAATCAATTTTGACACTTACCTAATGAAAAGTTGAAAAAAAAATCCAAGTGGGTAAAGTAGGCAATTTAGCAATATATATGAGGGATGCAACACAAAAGCTTAATTTTTGCAACAATTTTAGGTTCTAATTTACAATTTTTGTTAAATTAGACCCTGGTGCGTGCTAATTAGTCAAATGTAAGCCATGTCGCTTACAATGTTGGCTTAATAAATTAAAAAAAATCGTTACTTACCGCAGAAATTACAAAAAACTATTTTTAATCACCATTGACGAAAACGTGACTCACTCTTTGGATGCTTCCCATAGACAACATAAGATGGCCACCAGTTTTCTTTCTTTTTTGTTTCGTCATACTGTGTGGCCATATCAATATTTCACTTTTACCTCAGTATGTTGTGAGAAATAAGGGACAAAATCCGTAACACATAAAATTGAGACAAATTATTTGAAAAACAATAATACAAGAATTATAACATATATCCGGAACACAATTACATGAAATAAAAGTTAAGTTTGTCATGTTTAATGGGGTTAACCTTTGATTAACTAAATCTCCAAAAATAAAAAGTCATGTTGACTGCAAAATTTTATGTCAAGAAACGACACCCCATTTTTGGCCAAAATTAGGAGTCCTGACCAACTTATTTATATATTGTTAAGAACTAAAGCTAGTTAAATACAGTTTATGATTTGGAACAGCTTTTTTTTTTTTTTTTTGAGGGTGGGAAATCATCAAATAACTTCTCCCGCTCTGGGCGGAGCGGGAGGGCGTGTCAGACTCTTACTGACTAAAACCCACCCGTGTTCCTTCGGCTGCCCTGTTGCCGGGGGCCACGATCTCCCTTTCGGTTTTCTTCGCAACCCCGGATGATTTGGAACAGCTAGCTTATTAATTATTTTGCATATTTCGACCTTCAGAAGAGTTTGAATGTTTCAGCTTTCCTTGAAATACAAACGGACATTTTGATATTTTTTGTTTCAGACAAAAAATGGTAATTTTTACGGCCTTACCCTTAAACATAACTTGCGAAATGTCGGTGTACTGTAGTTAGGTACACCTCTACCTAATCCTTCGAGGAATACAGTCGTGATGTTAGGTATATGTTTGATATAATTAAGTCGTCATAAACTTGTTTTTCTTCTTTACTTTAGCGCATGAGTAATATTGCTCAAGTAACATTGATAACTCTTAATAATTGTATTTCTGTCCTTAATTTTAATGAATAACTAATTTTCCTTATTCAAACTAGGCAGGCTGAAAATCAGCACTTTTCGAACGTCAAAATTACATAAGACAGTCCCCCAAAAACGCCCGCCCTTCACCACTTCCTAGTGCTTTAGCTGGGAAGAAGTGGCGCAACAAACTCCCCAGCAGCACAGCTGTCTGTTCAGTTACAAACTTGGTTCTATATAACAGTATGTACTTATGCAAAATAATTTATATTACGCAATACAAAACAATAAATTAAATTATTTGCTAGTCAGCAAGACGACCAGTCCCCAGAAGCAGCACCCGTTCACGAGAATAACGCAAAGATCAGACAGATCCCCTCGCCATATTTGAGGGAAGGAGGCAACTCGCCCCCGACGCTACCGCAAGCAGTGACATATAAGGGAGCATGACGAACTTGCTGCTGGTTGCTCAGGCAACAATATTATGACCAATTTTTGAGGTCGCTAGTTAACCACAAACTGTAATACAACTCATTAAAAAAACCGTGGCACTTGTTCAAGTTTTCACTTCTGTCGGCACTCCCTGTGCCGACAGAAGTGAAAACTTTAACAAGAAAATACTTGCATAGAACATTGATCCGTAACGTAATATAAATAAAGAGCACAATCGCGTTTACAAAAATGGTGTCGGTAACGGTGTCGCGAGTTCAATTGTCTTTTCCACCTCGAAAATGCCCAACGCGCACCCCTCCGCTATCAGCGCTCACGGGTCGCGACCTGGGTGATATGTAATGTATGTATGTGTATCAAAGGTCAAGACCACTTGAGATTAAAATGACGATATCTCAAAAGTTTTGTATGCGAGCTCTTTATAAAACTTATGTCGTTGGAATCGTAATGAAATAAATGCCAGTTTCTTTCCATTAATATAAGGCGAGATTTTAAACTTTCGGCGCTACGCCGACAGTTTAAAACCCAACAGCGCGTTTATTTAGATAAACTAGCTGCGCTCGCGACTTTACTTACGTGCACACTTACTAGCGACACGGCTCTGCTTCGCACGGTTCTGACAACTCTAATACCCCGCCCCCCGCAACTTTACCGCTCCGTTGGTCTCGAGGTCCCAGCGCGACTGCTGAGCGTTGGGTTCTGGCTTCGATTCCAGGGTCGGGTAAAGTGTTATTGGATATTCCATTAGGAAAATTATCACATATCACACCGCCAAATTTCCATTTGGCGGTGTGATATCCCCGTCCCTCAGAGCACGTTAAGCCGTTAGTCCTGCGCCTGATCTCTCTCCGGTCGTGTCGGATTGCCGTCCCATCTGACTATGAGAGTGAGGGAAGAGAGAGTGCACCTGTGTCTGCGCACACACTTATGCACTATAAGATCTGTCGCGCCGAAGACGTCTCCATTGAGATTGGCTGCCATGGCCGAAATACGGTCTGGAGCACTATATTTTTTATTTTTTTATTAGTAGCTGCTGCCCGCGGCTTCGCCCGCTTGGAGCCTAATTATTTTTCTAAAATAAAAGTAAGTTCTTATAACATCAGTTATCTGCCAGTGCAAAACCCGTCAAAATCGGTCCGACCGTTTTGGAGATTAGCCGGAACAAACAGAAAGACAGACAAAAAATTATGTTTTTTTTTTGTTGTAAGTGCCTACCGTATATAAATTTTCATCATTAAGGCGAAAGCGCCAGGGTAGCCCGCGAAATTCATTTTTTTTTAGGTTTTTTGCAATTTGCTGGTCAGTATTAAGTTGTACGTTGATTAATATACGATTCGCGGCCGTAACAAATATGTATTTACAGAATTATAATCATTAAAGTCATTAACACGACTCTCTAAGACCACGTAAGTCCAAAGAATAACCGTTTCATGAAATCATCATTCTTTGGACTTACGTGGTCTTGGAGAGTTGTGTTGATGAATTTAATGATTATAATTCTGTAAATACATATTTGTTACGGCCGCGAATCATATTTTGATCGATGTACAACTTAATACTGACCAGCAAATTGCAAAAAACGTAAGAAAATTTGAATTTCGCGGGCTACCTTAGCGCTTCCCCCTTAAGTCAACAGCTGTTATTTTGACATTACAAACAGAAACTGTAATTTTATTTATTTGTACATAGATTTGGTAAACCAACATCAGTACATACAAGGAATTAGCCAACAAAGCTTGTTAAACTTTCCTGTGATTGTATTTTTCTTTCTTTTTAGTGTTACTACATGTTACTAATATAGTTTTTAAGTAAGATGTAATACTAGGGCACATCCAAATACTCCGAAATTTATTTTATTCCGAATTTCGATGTTCCGATTTTCAAAAGTCCGAATTTCATAATATTCTAATAATCTCTGTCTATTATTAAAAATAACGAAATTTATTTAACCGAAAGTCGTAAATGCGAACTGTTTGTTTTCTTTCGAAGAATCAAATGCTCGATGGGTTCTCGGTCCGAAAAACGACATTCCGATTTTCAAAACTTCGAATAAACTGCTAAAATTAGTATTCTGATTCTAATTCAATTAGTATAATATTCAGTTACGCATATAAATTCAAAATCTATAAGTAACGGTTAATTAAATTTAAAAACGTCTACGTTGTTATTAATATTTGTGTATTAATATTATTTTTTTGTGTTTTCTTCTTTTCCTTATATATACCTGCATCGGGTACCATCTACTGTTATTGAATCCTTTGGTTAGGTTAGAACTGTGGCCATTAATTAACCCCTGTATTGTTGCCTTGTGAACCGTGACCATTAAACCGCAAAGGCGAGCGAGCGAAGCCAGCGTGCCGCGCTAGCGGCCGCTGAGCGCCAGATCCCCTCTATTGTTGATGAATCATTTGGATTAGGTAAAGTTAGAACTGCGACCAGCGAAAGAAAATATTTTTATTTATTTAGGAATTCTTAGTTTTGATGCTTCGAATTATCATTAAGTCGGACTTTTTGTTATTCGATCTATTGAAACTCGGTTTTTTGAGAACAGTAATGACAAAAGTTAAGAATATTGAAATTTTGGAATTATAAAAATAGAATAAATGATATAAATCGGAGTTTTTATATTAGAAACTAGCTTTTACCAGCGGTTTCGCCCGTGTGGATGTCGGAAAATATCCCACGGGAACTAGTACGTTCCCGTGGGATATTTTCCGATTATATACCGGGATTATATACCTAATTGTTCAGGCAAAAGTTATTGACTCCTACCGCTACGCTCCACCCAAAATTATTATGTTGCGTGTAATTTTGAATCTGTGTTACCTTTTAAACCTGATTTCAAGGCATATTTTAATCTAAATTAAATGCCCAATTTAAATAACATATTTTATTGAATAAGGATTAATATGATACCGGTCAATATAGCTTCGGAAATAACAGTGGAATTCTTATCAAATTCTGAAATATAATAATGGTTACTGTGGGTCATCCTTAGAAGATATGCCATCGCGGACTTTTTGTTGAACTTTTTAAGCTTAACAATGCTATCGAACATAAATTTTATGTAACTCTTACGATTTCCGCGGAATCGAAACCTTCCGCATGAATCACACCGTCCATTGGAGAAAACCATTTGAAAATCGGTTTGTTAGTTTTTGAGTTTAGGTTTCGCGTTCAGACAGACAGACAGGCCGACAGACAGACAAACGCGGCGAGAGACTTTGTTTTATAATATGTAAGGATTTTGAACTATTCGGAATTAAGAAAATCGGTATTTTGAAATTCGTATTTGTGACTGACGGAATAAAGTTTTTCATATTTATAAAGTGTACCCGTAATACTAACACCCGGGCCTTGATGCCTGACAGTTGAGTGAAGGTCGTTCCTCTGTGGATTCTATACTATAAGACAGTCCCCCAGAACGCCCGCCCTTCTATTTGAACGGTCAAACTCGAGTTTACAGAACATCATAATATTATGACGGACGTTTATTTACAGATTAACATCCTATTGGTCATGAGAAGGTGAATCTTCGAGGAGCTCTTCGTGCGACGGTTACTTGTGTTGCCAACCTACAGCTGCAGAGAGCTACTACAATTGTGAGTGAATATTGTGTTGACTACCTTTTTGCCAGTAGAATAGTAGTAGTATTGCACCAGTAGAATGCTATATTATCACTGAGTAACATAGGCTATATAATGGGGATAAAAACTGCCACTTGCTCACTTCAGATGGCGCTGATCTCAAGCGTCTTATAATTTGACAGCTAGCCATACATTTTTTGTAAACAAGCGACTTCTTTTACTAATAATTAATTATTGAGCCTAGTTGCGCAGCTGTTTACTGCAAAAATATGGAGACCCATGTATTTGCCAAAAATGTTATAAGAAGAAAACTGTAGGAGAAAGCTCTCCGAAAAGAACTGGAATCCGATATTTCGTCGAAACGATATACTATCCTTTAAGCCTTTTATGGGAGAAAGCGGTTTATAGGTGATACTTCCAAGAGAACAAAGTTTGTTTTCATTACATACAGACGCTTATAACGTTAAAAAAAATCAAAATTCAAAATATTTTTATTTCACATAAACCTACATGGGCACTTATGAAACGTCAGAAGTTAGGTGCACGGTTCCAATTGGTCGTTTCCTATGGAAAAGAGCCGGCAAGAAACTCCACGGTTACTCTTTTAAAAATAATTGGCTTTTACAATTCTTTCAAATAACAGTGTGACTAGGAACGGGAGGACAGTGTTGGTCTTTCAATAAGTACTAGGTACTTAAGAAAATAGAAAATGGTCAACAAATCTACAGTCCACTAAGCCTACAGCGTTCTAACATTCACAAAATAGAAAAAAATCTATACAAAAGATATATATATTAATAAAAATAAGAACCTATTTTAATTAAATGCAATTACATGTAATAAATCTGAATAATTATCATGTACACAAAAGCCACTAATAAAGAGTTGAAATTAACTCGTAAGTATATAATGTCAAATAATAGGATGAATATGTCAAGGACGAATGTAAAAAAATAAAATTAAAATAAATATGGTAATTTGGGAGTAGTTAATAGACTCTTACATAATTATGCCGTTAATGAGATACCAGGGAAGCCACATTTGCAGAAGGAATTATTGCCAAACTTTCTTGTCTTCAACATAGTCTTTAATTTTATAATATGCTTTCTTGATAAGGCCACGTTTGATGTGGGTTTTGAACTTCCCATCGCTAAGTTCTGTAACAGACTTTGGCAACTTGTTATAAAAGCGGATACTGTTTATAAGAAATGACTTGCTTGTTTTAGTTAATCTAAATTTGGGTATCACAATTTCATGTCTACTACGTGTATTTATATTATGGGAATCGCTTCTTATTTCGAAAAGTACTAAGTTTTTGCGAACATACAAAATACTTTCTAAGATATAAAGAGAACGCAGAGTCAGTATATGATTTTTTTTTTATTTGTCTTTAAGGGACTCGCGAGGACCCATTTTATAGCACGCGCGGATTGCCCTCTTTTGTAAAAAAATTGAATCTACGTCAGCTGCCGATCCCCACAGCAGAACGCCATAACACATAATACTGTCGAAATAAGCAAAGTATACTAACCTAGCTGTGGCTTTATCAGTCAACTGCCTTATTTTTCTAACTGCATATGCAGCTGAACTGAATCTACCTGAAATAGTTCTAATGTGGGCGCCCCATTGCAATTTTGAATCTAAAGTAATGCCTAAGAATATAGTTTCCGTTATTGCATCTAGTTTTTTGCCATCAAGTTTTAGATTTAGACCTACTTGAGGTACATTTAGTAATGAAAACCTAATACATTCAGTTTTGTTCGCATTAAGTATAAGATTATTAGCTGTGAACCATTTTGAAAAAACAGCCAGACTATCGACTATTGACATGTAAGACATCTGTATTTTTCCTGTCTATTTTAAAAATAAGAGAAGTATCGTCAGCAAATAGAATTATATCCGATAAGTTAGCCATCATGTAAGGAAGGTCATTTATATAAACTAGAAATAAGAATGGGCCGAGAATTGAACCTTGAGGCACGCCCATTTTAACTAGAGACCCCGTAGACGTCGCCCCACTAACGTTTACTTTTTGCTCCCTGTTTGATAGATAGGAACGAACAAGATCAGCTTGTCCACGAATTCCGTAGTGGTGTAATTTACAGATCAGTGTATTGTGGTCAAAGCAGTCAAACGCTTTTGAGAGGTCACAGAAAATGCCAATTGCTTTCTGGGACTTTTCCCAAGATTCCAAAATGTGAGTGATGAGTTTTAGTCCTGCGTCAGTAATCGACCTACCTGTCGTGAAACCAAACTGGTGACTATGTAAAATCCCATTTTAATTAAAATGTGACAACATCTGGTCTAGCATGATTTTTTCATATATTCTACTCAATGCTGGTAGCACAGATATTGGTCTATATTAAGAGGGATCACTCTTACTACCCGATTTGAAAATGTATTATATTATATTATATTATGTGTGTATATGTTAAGTATGTGTGTATTTATATTATCATATTAGATCAGTGCTAGAAGTGCTATCTCTGAGGTTTTTCAGTCAGGAAGATCATGCCCGAGTTGGTTTTCAACTTTGATCAGGTTATTGCTATCTTCCCCAGTCTTTAATACAAAACGAACTTAAAGTCAACTAACGAAAAATAACCTATAAAATATAAAACGTTCATAATTTATTGACTTTTCCACTAAAGCTGCTTTTTTACCAGTGGTAGACGCGTCCCGTGTCCTTAGCTCGTCTTTTAATAATGCTACACTCCAAGACTCATACATATTTATCTAGTTTTCGTATAATCTGTGATCGACACAAAAGTAAACATAAACACAACAATGGCGGTTTACAGACGTAGAACTGTGCTGCCACCTGTTATGAGCTTTCAGTTCCTAACCTCATTACAAAAGATATCACTCAGGGCGAAGCCGCTGACGGAAGCAAGAACTCTATACAAATAAATAAAATTCAAGTGTAAGTTTGTAATGTCAAAACAGCTTTTTACTAAATGCGTACGAAAGTTTAAGGGTTTATCCTAAAAGTTGGCAACGTCATAAATAACTGTCAAATATTTACCTGTTTTGATTAATTTGGCAATATTACTGTATGGAATTAAGAAATGTGGCTTACAAGGGAACTAAAATATTGATTATGAAATGCAATAATTAATATCATAGCACCGAATATTTAGTTTTAGATGTAAGAAAAGTATTTGGAAACCTTTAAATGCCTTTTTACACCTAAAGCGGTTACAACATGAAATTCAGTGTCATAATTGCAATTCATTATAAATTTTCTAGTTCACTAGTTAGCCACATTTCTTATTTCCATACAGTAATATTGCCAAATTAATCAAAACAGCGAAATATTTGACATCTATTTGCGACAGAATAAACGCTTTTAAACTTGTTTTTCATGCACTTTAGGTGTAAATATTAAATGCACAAATAACATTGATAACTCTATTAATAGGTAGTAATTTTTAATTACTAACTAGTTTTCCTTATTTATTTTAAATGAAGTTTACATGTAGGCTCTTTCGTCAGTTTCCACTAATACATGGCAACATTTTAAAACAGCGCGTTTATTTTGGTGCTTACTAGCTGCACCCGCGACTTCGCTAACGTAACTAGCATAGACGAGGAGGTTCTTTTCAAAACTTGACTATTCCACTTTCGACAGAACACAATTTTGTTTTGGTTCGTAACATTAAAATTTACATGCAGCGAAAATAAAAGTTTGCCAAAACGTGATTGGTCCAGCAGATAAAATTTAATAAAATACAATGATTTCATCAAAAGTAGTTTATTTTTCCCTTACAAGTCACAGCCATTGTTTTGACCAGGCTTCAAAAATCTAGATAATCTATTTTGAACAAATGAAAAATTTGAAATGGGATAATATAGTTTTGACTCGGCTATGGAATAATTATGTTTTGTTAAGTGCTCTAGAGGAATAATTTCAAGACACCCCATTTTTTTTTTCAAGCCACGCCGTACCAAGCGTAACTATGAACTTTGAAACTTAACTGACTGAAAAATATAGGGGAAGGGTGCTGTTGGTAAACATTTGTGAAATTGTGTGACAGAAATTGTAATGACAAAATAAAATTGCGACGTTAGTCCGATTTTGGCCACACGCTAAAAGAATCTTGTAGCGCTGCACACACGTTAGCTGTTTTGTGGTTCATTTGTTTTCCAGTAACTCATCCGTGTGTAGCGTGGCAGTGGGTAGTCACAGTGGATGATCTCGCCTCAACTTTCGTAAAATCAAATCTTAAACACATATACACATGCTAAGAATGTAAAAGAACACTCTTTAGTAAATGTGAGCAGTCAAACTCGAGTTTACAGACATATTTCTTTCATTTACAGATTAACATTCTTATGGTCATGAGAATGTGAATCTTCAAGGAGCTCTCCGCACGACGACAGTTAGGTACTTGAGGTGCCAACCTACCGCTGCAGAGAGGTACTACGACTGTGAGTGCAAGTTGTGTTGACTACCTGCTGCAACAAAATGGCGAGCTCTACAGAAACTACCCCTAGGGAATACCTAAAACGTCCTGGAACGTCCGGGGTAAGAGGATATTTGTACGAAACGAAACTTCTTAGTTTAATATATTTCAGAGCTATACACGATGATAGAATTGAAGAGTTTCATTTAGCCACAAATTTATATAAAATAGGTTCGTTCGATGACATTTGTTTCAGGGCAAAAGTGAGGGGAATCGATAAGCCTCTTACAGTGTTCATACAAGCAAAACACAGGGAGAACAATAATTCAGTTTTTACACTTAATAACAGCGATTTGGCAGAATACTTCAACAGTTACTTGGAAATTAGAGACAAATTCAAACCGTATAATAATGACGTTCTGTTCGATGGGACATTTAATGAAACAGAATGTTTATTCGTTATTTACACAACAGCAAAGTGTGACGTTAGTAGCACATACAAAGGTAATTTTGCTGAACTTTTGAATTCTCTAATAGGAACAGGTGACCCTGGCTCATTGCCATCGCTTGATTTGAATCATGAGAAGCTATATAAATTAGTTTTGGAAGAACAAATCACTGCGCTGGCTCTTACGATGGCAAAGTGTATTCGTGGAGAAATTAACGATATCCAAATGTTAATGCAAAATGAAGCCGTTTTACGGTTTCATGTAATTTTAGGGCAAAAAGTTTTCTATGTTTCCGAGAAAAAATCTGAAGGACATCGTGTCGCACGATTTAGACACGATTTACGCGATGCCGACGACAAATATCTGCGGTTATTTAAAAATTCACTAATCTTGGAACTTAAAAAAAGTTCTGTGGATTCTGAGGATTCTGTGGAAGTTATGCTTATGAAAGAATTTAAAGTACCGGCTTCATTTGGCAATAAGGATTTAACAATAAAAGGAGGCGACGACAGAATCGAGAGAAAACTGAAAGATTTAACATCTAGAATTGTAGGATTGATAGAACAATCGAGACCCAGTAATATTGTCACTATAGATGAATCTATGGGAAAAGGCTTTCTTCAGCTCAGTGGAGGCATAGCTTCTGCTGTTGGTAATTTGCTAGTTGTCGATGACGAATCCAACCTGCTGAAGTTCAATGAGAATCCCAAATTACTAGGAAAGCTTGCCAAAAAATTATATTGTAAATTGAAAGAAAAAGTCGATAATTTGAACGAATTTAAGTTTGACGTGAAAGCAAAAATATTTCCAAAATTATCATTTGCAAGTTTCGGAACTGACGAATACACCAAAAAAGTTGTGAGTGATCTTTTGAGTAGACTACTGTTTTTTGCATCCCAACATAATGAGAAAGAAGTGGAGGAAACTTTAATTTATGAAATAATGAATAGTCTAGGTGACGACATAGAAAATCTAGAAGTTACTTCCGACGCCATATTCCTTAAGTATCACGATGAGGTACAAAAATGGGGTTTACCTAAATTAAAAATTGGAACATATCTTGAAAAACAAGGTAGTTTATACAAAAATGCTGTAAAACATGCGATAAGACAGCCATTGATCAGCGTTATAAATATGATGCAAAGAATTAAGAACAAAAGTTACACTTTCAAAAAAGATGCTCTAAATTCAATCAAGTATGATGACCTGCCTTCTGGCACTGTCATCGTTACAGATAACATAGAACTTACAGTTGCTAAGCTCACAAATGATTTAAATAACAAAGACTCTATCGTGTTGGATTTGGAATATATTTTAAATTTATCTGCAAGAGACGAAAATACATTACATAGAGAACTGACAGACACAAACGAAGTGAAGACAGTAATTCTTGTCTTTGATAAAGCACTAATTGCCAAAAATTCCAGCAAAAAAATAGAAAAAATTGCAAACTCGATAAAGGATAAAATTGCAATTATTGTTACTGACCAGAAAACCGTTGAAAACGCAAAAAAATATTTCTCACCAAACCGTAACGTAATAATACAGGAAAAAATAAAATTATTTGACATGATTGACGAATCGCTGTATAGAGTCACAATAAACACAAATGTGATATTTCAAGGTAGAGAAATAAGATTACATGAAATGTCGATGCAAGATACAAATAAATATATCGAGGGAGACGTGTTATATAAAATGATGCATCGTATTAAGAATATTATAGGAAAACCGATCAGCAATTCCAGTTATAACACAGACTTATTCATTAACGCGTTTTTAAGATGCATCGAACTGAAAACTCCTGAAAATATAAACGGATTTTTACTAAATAAACGTGCTTTACACGGAATAAATAAAATAGGAAAAGTTTACAAGTTCACAACACTTGAAGAATTATTACGAGATGACGTTGTACTTATCATTGGGGACCCCGGAATTGGAAAATCAACTCTACTCACCAATCTATCTCTTGAAACAAATGAAAATCGGCCAATCCAGGTATGGATATTAAGAATTAATTTGTTGGAGTACTCACAAGAATTTAGTGAGTGGAAAAAAAAGAAAACAGATATCGATACTTTGGAGTCTTTGAAATTCTTGTGTAAAGTTGCACTCAGCGAGGATAGCAGCAAAACGAACAATCTAAATATAACACTAGAGGAATCTAACGGTGCCGTGTATTTAAAGGATTGTACAGGTGACGAGTGGACTGTATTCGAGTTGACAATGTTCTTGAGCTATTATCGTAATCAAGAACTAATCATCTTATTGGATGGTTTCGACGAAATCTGCCCAACCTACGCGAATGAAGTGTTGGCATTAATAAAAGCCGTGAAGAAATTTCCTCGAACTCATAAAATGTGTATCACAAGCAGATCCTATGACAAAATGAATACTATTTTAGCATTGCAATGTGTTACAATATTTGAAATAGAACCCTTGGATTCGTCTCAGCAGGACTCTTATCTGAACTCTTTTTGGGAAGGAAAGGAGATATTGAAAAACCTCAATGACGACAATTTAAAAAATATTTACGAGTTCATTACGTTCATGTCTAAAAGTGTAAACATAATCGAATTAAAAAAAAAAAGTGATTTACCAATTGAATCAAAAAAAGAGATACCATTTCTTGCTGTTTTTTTGAGCTTAATAAAGTATTTGAAACAAAATTTAACACTCGTGCGCCCTTCCTTTATTAATGCTTTTAAAGAACTCTATGAAGAATGTTATGGCAATAGCGTATTCCAGAACGAATCTTTTGCAATTCCGTTACATCTGAATATAATAGCTGATTACTTGTATAATAAAATAAAAGAAATTGACATAAAACCCATCAACTGGGACTTGAACACTAATATATTTAATATCTATGAAGATTTTATGGTAACCAAATTGAAAAGAATACGTTTTCAAGAAAAAAACCAAAATGACATGTCCAAACCGGATAATATAACAGCCTACGAGAAAGAATATGCAGATTTTAAAGATAAGCATAAAATACTGGCGGCATACGCTGTTTTTAACAGATGCCTTTTTAATGAAAATGAGTGCAAAAAAATTGAGGAAATGATTTACGAGCTAAAAGAGGGAGTAGAGAAAACAGGTATCATTTGTGATGTACTGAACAATACTCCGATATTTGTACACTCGACGTTCGCAGAATACTTTGCAGTCGAATACATTTGTGATTTATTAAAAAGTAATGAAAACCAGAAATCGCTGTGGGACTTTATGTTGAACGTGATGTTTTTCAATTGTAACTTGAACGTTCTGACCACATTGGACGCTAAAATAAAAAATGACAATAAAATGCCAAAACTTTTTGAAAAAAATAAAAAACTAATATTTAATTTATTGCTGAAACAGGGTGAAAACACCGGAAAAAAGCATGCTGAAATTAGATCGTCACTGTGTGTAGCGATCAATAATCGGAGATAACTTAGATAAGAGCAATTTGATGGATTTCATCAAAATTGTAAAAGAAACTAATATGTTACTTATAGCTGTTAAAATGGAGTTTGAAGAGTTTATAGCGTCCATACTCAATCACGTGAAAGTGATTGATGAATCCAAGTTAATTCTGTTATTCGAAGATTTTGATCTCAATGAGAATGTTCAAAACGTTAGTACTGATGAGTTAGTTCATAAATTACACAGATACATGTGGACACGTATGGACATAGTCCCTGATTGGGAAAATTTAGCAGAACTAATTGACCAAATATATTTTATTTAGGTTAATAGTTGCGCTGCCAGAGGAAAATTAACGTTATCATTGATTTATTTGCTCTCATGCACATCACACATTTTACATATTTTACCGTCGGTTTTTGTACATGAGCCCTGTCAGGGCACTGCAAAGCACAATGTTGGTTTGCTGTTGAGTTTGTGATCTGTGATTGTATCATAAATTTGATTGATTGTGATTTGTGATTGTATCATAAATTGAGTCAAAACTTATGAAAATACAATTATGTACATTTCAGAAATAAAAATACATTTCTAGACGTCGATATGATCTCCAATTAATAGTAACACTAATAAATACTATACAATCAAACACAATAACACACATAGTCATATTTAGTCAGATAGCATTAGTAATGTAGAATAAAATTAATAATAAGGAAGAAGGTTAATTACAATCATGTCATGTCATTTTACAATACAATACAAAATAAAATAGATTAGATTTAATGTCACTGGAATATACAATATTTATGTCTTTGATCAGGCCGGATCTAATAAAAAAGAAGTTATGAAGTACCTACATCTATAAAGTTTTATCCGTCATAAATTCGTTTACTGTGTATACATTTCCCTAATAAAAGTAATCTTAGTTTGCTATAGAATAAATGTCACTGAATTAATTTCATAACCTATGTCACTGTTCCTTGGTGCGCACGGACACGCCACGCACGTGTAGTGAGCATCAGTTAGTAGTAGCCTCTCCGTGCACATCCTAAGTAGCAATGAAAAAGCGTCTTTACTATTGAATAGGGGTGACATCAATGTCAATTTGTAATTAATAATATTTCTGAGATTTTATCTCGTTGGTCGCTACTGTTGAGCATGACGTCGGCCAAAGTGATATTGAGTTTTTCCATCTAGAATTTCTCAGTAGTAGCCCGTAGTTTGAATTTGTACCCGCGATGCAGGATTTAAAAAAAAAGAAGAAAAGAAAAAAAAACGTTTAAGTATTTGCGGAAAACATGACGCAAAAAAAAAAAGTTTTAAATACATAAATGAGAAAAGGTTGGGGAAGCAGCGTCACATCCACGCAAATCGGCTATCGCTCAGCATTATGCTGCGACCCGATTTCGCGTGACGTCAGTTTGATGCGTAGTTTGTATGTGGCGATGTAGATGGCAATAGGCTCGCCCCCTATTGCACGGGACTTAAACTTATCTGGCGAATTGTGGGTGTATTATAAGTACCGTGTATTGTTGAGTCCTCTTTACGGTATGGATTAATGATGTGCCAAAATAGTACTGACCACAATCGAGCATTGGTCACCTAAAAAATATGTTTACGAGCCATATACGGGATCTGATGAATCATGCTAACCGATATTTGGTTTGCCACTGTTACCTTCATTGTATTTGTATGAAGCATGTATGTATGTAGGAAAATATAATAAAAGCTGTCTGGATATGTGTGTACGTGTTCATAATAAATTACATAATGTATAAAAAATATCAAATAGCAGATTATTCAAAATTAAATTATATAAATGGCTGAATGTTTGCATGTTTTAATGTTTTACGCAAATAAATTAGCTTATCTTACACCCCTGGCTAACCCTTCGGGGAATACCTACTGGCGTAATGTTATGTTATGGTATAAATTACTTTCTATTTGATAGGCACATTATTTAATACAACTTTGTACCTTAAAAATGTGTATTGGGAACATTTAATTTTGAACTTGAAAATAATATGAAGTAAAAAATTAGTTTTTTTTTTATTATAGATAATGTATTTTTATAGTTAGAATTATTTATGTAAGTAGCTAACATTTATTGCATACATTCTACCATATTAGCGTGCATTCTAAAAGTTGGCAACGTTGCAAATAGCTGTCAAATATTTACCTGTTTCGATTATTTTGGCAACATTACTGTATGGAAATATGGAATATCGTTAACTGTTACGGAGTGTGGGAACGAGTCTGATGCCGAAAATTTAGTTTTTAGAATTTTTTGTCTGTTTGTCTAGATGTGTTTGTGTATTAGAGAAAAAGGGCTGCACGGATTTGAATGCAATTTGGCACACAGATAGTTTATAATCAGGGTACTTTTAATTCCGGTAGTACGTTTCCGTGGGATATTTTTCGACACCCACGCGGGCGAAGCTGTAGCCAAAAGCTAGAAGATAAATAAAATGTAAAATAACAGTAGGCTTTACTTTGTTATCATAGATCTTAGAATTCTTAGATATAATATTCGTTCATGTATTGTTAATATAAATGAATAAAGCTTGAATGAGAAATTTTACAATACCTTTGTTTTATTTTCTCACAAACTTTTCAATTGCAATCTTTCAGATTTAGAAGGAAATTCATGATCCATTGCTTCATATCTTTGAGAAATTCGTCATTTGGCAACGTAAATTACGCAATCGTAGCAAAAATATTTCTGCGAGCAACTTGGAAGAAGTGCTCGCCGCCCGTTGCCGCGGCACCGCTCGCTTCGCTCGCTCGCAAGCTGTTGGTCACAGACCTAACCTTTTTTTTTTTTTTTGTTCCGGGGTGGAAAATCCTCATGGATGTCCTTCGCCCTGGGGCGGGCGAAGGGGTCTGTCAGACTCCTATTGACTAAAAACCACCCCGGTGTTCCCTTCCTACACTTGGACCGGGGATCATGGGATCTAGTGCGCCTTCCATGATCCCTGACTGGTGCCGGCCCGCTTTTGCGGACCACTTCATGCCCGCGGGTGGAGTGAGGTGTTACACTTCCCCCCGCGACGTCAAATAGGGGCGCGCGTGGAACACTACGCGCCGCCACCTCGGGTCCTGCTGGATGGGGGGTGGCGGACGTCCCCGAGTCCGCCATCCCTCCGGATCCGTTTACGGGGGCTGCAAGAGGGCATTGTCTGCCCTCCGCCGACGCCCAGTCCGCCTGCTACGGATCAGGAGAGTGGTCTCGATCTCCCTCTCCCTTTCCGCAGCCTCCTTCTGTGAAACTACGGTTTCACAGAAGGAGTTCACTGCATCCCACGACCATCGAACGAGCGACAGCCGGCAGCGCCAGGTCGGCTCTGACTTCAGATACGAGATCACGACGCGGCTCCTCCCATGCGGCACACTCTGCCAGTGTATGCTGCGCCGTGTCCTCCCGACATTGGGTGTAGTGATGGCACCGAGCGTCCGGCTCCCTGTTTATGCGACACAGGTAGTTCCCGAAGCAACCATGCCCCGAGAGCACCTGCGTCGCCCGAAACGACAGGGAACCGTGCTTCCTCCCGAGCATCACAAATCTAACCTAACCTAATCTATTTCACCCAGTCATGGGGTCTCAAACCCTCAACTCGAACAAATTATAATTAGTCTTGAAAAAAATTCATAGATGGCAGCATAGGCAACAATTATGAAATTAACAATCACTAAAAACTGATAAACGTCTGAATTTGGCTGAACTAAGATTAGTAAAAATCAAAACTTCCTTGTTTAATGCTGATTTATCCATTTAAACTCATAAATTACGTATTTCCAACAAAAATGATAAGCGAAACCTTTTACTTGAATTCGAACCCATAGAATGATAAAGTTAATCATGAGCTCTTTGCAATAGATGGCGTTTTACTCAATTTGTCATCACATACTGTATAAACGTTTAGTAGGAAAATCAAACAACATAATTTTTATAATTTAGTACCTACTTTACAAAGAAATAAAGGAATTGAAAGAAATCTATTAACTTGTTTTTGGCAAATACCTACCTTCTTAATTATTTTTATTTTTATTTTACCAATACCTTTCTAAAACTATAAAAAATCGGCGAAGTGCGAGTTGGACTCGCGAACGAAGGGTTCCGTATCTATACTAAAGTGACACAAAACTATATTTTAGTTTGACAGTACTAAGATGGACCGAGTTATTAATTTAGTGAAAATGGCAATTTTGCTATTCTGATTTTGACGTTTTTAAAAAATTTTGATTGTCTAAGTGTTGCTGACACCTTATTTTATTCTACACCTTTTTAATCGCGATTAAAAATAGTCAAATTTATGACTATTTTTAATCGCGATTAAAAAGGTGTAGAATAAAATAAGGTGTCAGCAACACTGTAGATGTTGGTGTGAATTCTTCAGGTACCAAAAATATTTTTTTTCTGTTCTTTTACTAATATCTCGAAAATGGTGTGTCCTATCGAAAAAATAATGAAAATTTCGACCCCCTCTATGAAAGCATTAAACTCAACATTTTGGTAATAATTTTTCATATTTTCCATACAAAAAGTGAAAAAAAAAACACGTCGAGGCTGCCCTGCCTGCGCGCATACGGCTCTAAAAAAAATCACGGGTTAGGTTAGACGTGGAATCGCGATTGTCAAATTCGATTTTGGTTGTGTGAAAATTATTTTTAAATTTAGGATTTTTTGCAGAATAGTTTAAGATTCTCATAGCCATAGCAAGGATATTTTGTGATAGTTTAGTTAGTTTAGTTCGGTGTACAAGAGAATCGGCACCATTAAGCTTTAAAAAGCTAATTTTTATTACAGTCAAGTGTCCCCCCCACCCTGCCAGCTAAATGGTTGGTTTATGTGATAAAAGATCACAGGAGTATTTATAACGAAATTAAAAGGAAAACTCTCTATCACAGCTAAGTAGGTTCTATAAGTTAACGAGTAATAATCAACCAACTTAAATTTGCGGTTGCAAAAACATGTTCTTCCATACATTCTGTATGGGAGAACATGTTTTTCAACTACGAAGTTAAGTTTGTTCTTGGGATACCAACTTACCAACTACGGAACCCTTCATTATGCGTGGTCCAACACGTACTTGGCCGGTTCTATTTGATAATTTTAAAAAACATTAAGTCGTCGTGCGCACGGACGTAATTAAAACGCGGGGGGATTTTATCGCGCACTGGATTTTCAACTCTCGATGTTAAACCGAGCGTTGAAAATCCAACACGCTGGGACGCACTCTCGTCCCAGCGCGTTGATAAAACACTTGGATTTTCAATTCTCGGCATGTCGGCAAAGCGTTAAAAATCAAGTGCACGAAAAATAATCGCCGCAATTTTATTACATCAGTGCGAACGTTGGCTTATTGTCAAAATAAGTTCGGACGAAGAACGCGTGATTTCAGTTTTAGGGTATTAGCAATAGTAGCTTTGGTAACGAGGAGATGAAAATCTAGATTTAGCATTGAAATACAAAAAAAATCATAAAGAGGCATTCACTGCCGCGTGAAAATTGCTAGCTCACTCACAAAAATGAAACTATCCCGCCAACTCGAGATATGTTTGTTGTATTGTTATTATACTTGTCCTTGAACGTACCGTGCGATGTGTGAGTGCCATAAGTATCTAAGTCGACTTCTAGATGGCGTTATAAAACTACAGTCTCTGGCAATTTGTGAGTCGCTGATGCTGCCATCTGTTAAAAAAATGGAGGAAAAAAAATAGCCAGCTCAATAGCCAGACTTAGGGAGGTATCATTTCTTTGTATGGGTTTAGGTATCTTTATCTGTGACCCAGTACAAAATGACGAATCATGTAATTTGCGACTAGATAATTAGACAATGGCAATGGTGAAAACATTTCTGCGGTAGATTGTATAATTCGTAATTTTAAACTGGGTGAAATAGGTTAGGTTGGGTTAGAACAGTGACCAACGGCAACGGCATTAGCCAGCGAGCGCTACTTCCAAGTTGTTCGCAGAAATGTTTTCACTATTGTCTAATTATCCGTGTTTTCGCAATATCCCTAGGGTTTTGGCGAAAATTCGAATTACGAAAGCATTCTACGACATACATAATAAAGATATTTAGGACATCTGATACTCTGTACTTCGATATTTAGGTCTTTCGATGTCACTTTTGTAGATAATTAGATTTTAGATATATTGGACGTTTCAAACTCAGTGGATTTTGTAAAGCTACTATGGGAGTTTAACGTTTAACGACCAATCAGAAGCCACATTCAAAACTCAGTTGATGGATTTTGCTTATATGCGTCCCGGTCCTTTGGAAGGCGTACGGGGGGCCGAACCCAACTCGCAGAGACCCCTTAGACAATTCTAAATGGAATGAGGCACCAACCAATGATTATCACTATGCATGTGCACCCAAAGACAAACCCCGGTTGGCGCAGGACTGGGTGGTGGGTGATGGGTTTGGGTGGTTTTAGCGGATTGGTTACCTGGAACTATGGAAGAACTATGACCATGACCCTTACTGACCATGATAAATAATATACACGGATAAAATTTAGATATTATTATCTCCTTTATTCAATTACATACATATAAATTACATTAAAAAAAATTAGAATATAAAAATATATAAAAACATTTAAAAATAAAAATATTAGCCCACCGGTAACGGGTTCAGGGTCCAAGCAACCGGCGGCGGTCAGGGCTCCTGAGAGAGGAACCTCCTAACAATGCGAGCCGTGTCCAGAAGTACCGCTTTCTGAATCAAGCCCTTAATCCAGCTGCCCAACGAGAGCCTCCTTATGTGTTGGTTAAGGCTCTTGGCTATAAGGGCATTGGTTGTCACGACTATCAGCACAATAATCGCCGAGTCCACATCCCACATGTCGACAACCTCGCGAGCCAAGTCAAGCTACTTAATTTGTTTATCTTTCTCGGCTTCCACGAGATGTCCGTCACGCGGGAACGTTATGTCAATAATCATTGCGCGCTATTATTATTTTTATTTATGTGTTTACGCAATAAAGAATTTGAGATTTGAGATACATATCTCGGGACCATGGAGTCCCGGTCCTTTGGATGGCGTACGAGGGGCCAAAGCCAACTTGCAGAGGCCCCTTGGACAATTTTAAATGTAATGAAGCACCAACCGACGATTATCTCTGTATGCACTATACAAGTGCAACCACGGACCACCCCCGGTTGGTGTAGGACTACCAATATGTCTCAAACGGAAAATTATGGATATGTGTATTCTCGAGGTTTGCTAGCGAGCCATGGAACGCAGTATACTGGGGGTTCGAATTTCGACCGTATAAGGAACACAACACTGCACGCCAAAACCAAGGTCACAGACGTTACCCAGAAGGCCGCTATGGTTAAGTGGGACTGGGCCGGACATGTCTGCCGCATGTCAGATGACAAATGGGCGAAAAGAACCACTGATTGTTTTTTTTTTTTTTTTTTATTAATGTTTCAATGAGTGTGTTTTAGTTTAATTTGTGGTGTCCTGTGCGAGTCCCAATAAATACTTTTTTTTTTTTTTATTGGGTCCCACTAAACGCACGACGACATCGCGGCAGGCCGATACGAAGATGGCGGGACCAGCTTGACTCCTACCGAAAGGACTAGCCGACACTAGCAATAGACAGAATTGTGTGGAAAAGGAAGAGGGAGGCCCTCGGCCTGCAGTGGGACAATACAGGCTAGTTAGAATAGATTAGAGAAGCAACAATATATATTCTAGTCGTTATAGGTACTCTAAATAGGTAACCTAATCTAACTAGTTCGGTTCCGGGTACTTAGTACTTGAGTTTTCAGATGAGGATTAAAACTTAAAACATAACTGGCGAGTTGGGGGTTTACCTACTACAGGGACACCTCTGCCCAACCCTTCGGGCAAACAAGGCGTGATGTTTATGTTATGTTATGTATTGTATTTTAAAATACTTATGGAAGAAATCCCGAAAATTTAAACGCCGAATGATTGTTTGGTCGAAAGTTTTAAATCTAAAAAGTTCATTTGCCCGAAAGCTCCATACCCCGAAGTTTAAAATACCGAAGATCCATATCCCGAAGTTCAAAATCCCGAAATTACATCCCAAAGCCTAAAATCTCTAAGACAATGACAAAAGGGAGCTTAACATAATAGGTATGTATGATACCAATAACATATAATTGAACCAAAAGTTTAAATGATAATCATACGTATAATTAAGAAAAAAAAGAAGCACGTTATTACAAAAAATATACCTAATTTTTGGTGCTAACACCGGGTGTGTAATGTTTGGTATAATAACAGATAGTCTAATGTCATTTGACATAACTTTCATATGATATAATTTTAATATGCTATAAAAACATTTGACCTAATTTCATTGACAATCCGCGGCTAAAGGTACCTTGTGGTCGATATGGAGTTATGCATACGCTAGTAATCTGCGATTAATACGCTGTAGATATCAAAAAAGATCAACCTCCTATGATGTTTTGTTACGGAGATATAATTTTTTTTAAATTATATTCGAAATTGTGCAATTTCGAGAAACAGACATTTTAAGTTCAGTCACCTCGAACACTATGTTGCCGTTGTAAGTTACATAGTGGCACATAACAGGGAAATAAATTTCAGATCTAAGGCTTTGCGAAAAAGCATTAAAAAAAAATCAATATTTCTTGCAAAATTTACAAAACATTCAATATCTTCGAATTGTCACAATGATCTAATGTTATATTTGATATAATTTTCATTTTTTCTAATTTCATTTAGTATAACGCTTATTTCATATAATTTTCAAATTGTATAATGCTCTTTTTATATAATGTTCATTTGACCTAACTTTAATATTAACTATTTTTCTAAGGTAACGCATCGTTCTTGAAAAAAGCAAATTATATTGTAACCTAACCTCAAAACATTAAAGTTGCTTCTGCATCGCCTCCGGCCAGTATAGTATAATGTACTCTGTGCCTCCGGCGCTGCGGGAAGTACAACCCCTTCGCCTTAACGTAACAAAGGATATGCTTTGTTACAGCGGGTGGGGGTTGCGCTCCCCGCGCGCCTCTGGTTTTTATATACACTCTAGGGTAGGAGCCAGAAGACTACGTAAAGTCGGGGTGCACCAATTCGGTTTTGGAACAGATTCAACCTATTAACTATATCAAGCCGGTGTATAATTATGTCCAAGTAGTGAAATTGAAAATAAAATAGTTCATTATTTAATTATATTAATATTGCACTTTCAACATTCGTGAATACATTGGTAGTAAGGGTAGCTCGGCACTTATAAACATCATGACTCTTATATTCACAGTTACAATAGCATTTATCCGTGGTTTGCTGGTTCTTTGTACACAAAACCTGTACTTTAAATCCACCTTTTTGAGACTTGAACACCTTCATTATAGCAACCACTCGGTATTAAGTAGCTAACAGTAACTACGAATGAATAAAACATTACGGAATAAAATATTTTTTCGAGATCTACCCCCGCTATAAAAAATATTAAAACATGATGCTCACTGTCATAAGATAACTGTGTTATAGTGCCATCTATGAGTAATCGCGGGAACTACGTTGCCGTTCTTTGGGATTTCATCCATCGGTATTTCGTCCATTCGGGGTTTCATCCTTTCGCGCATTTGGACATCAGTATTTTATGTTTCGATACAACGGCTATCGGAATTTAAAACGTTCTGTATTTTGAATTTCGTTGTTTTGGACGTCGGTATTTCGGTCATAGTTATTATGAAATTTCGGGATTTTAATACGTACCCTTATTAGGTTACAATATTTTACATGGATAGTTATTTTGATATGAGTTCAGTGAGTATTATGTATGTACGCTCTGGTTATTTTGCTGTGCGGTCAATATTTATGAAATGATTGTCGTATTTTTGTACCTGAAGTGTTGATGTATAGTGTTGATGTATATTTTCAAATTATCTGCCTGTAGGTACTAGTTTTGTTAAACAATTAGTTTATTTGTAGTGAATTAATTTAGTTAATGTAAAAATGTATATAAATGATGGAAATAAATTGATAGGTAATTATTTATTTGATGTGCAATTAATAATATCCCTATATATAGGACGCGGGGTAAATTAAGATTACTTTTCTGTGAGCAATAAAATAAAGTAGCTTACTTCACGTTCAAGGTTTATTATTTTATTATAAAAATAATTAAAAAATGGAATATAAATGCAAAATAAAAAAACATAAATATCCAAATCTTGGAATAATGTTTTGTTTTAAAAGTGAATTGAATTTATTACAAAATTCAAACAATAGGTACCTTATTCAAGTAAAAAAAAATGCAGTGACTTTAAAATACCTACATAGTTTAGGTACAAAGTTGTAGAAAAATAATGTTTAGAAGTACATAAAACTAATATTTATTATTAGAATTTTAGTAATAGACTGTATAATAAAAAATCTCAATGTAATATACTTACAGGATAATTATGTATCAGACTATACCCTAATTGTGTAACTTATTTTCGTAAACGATTGTGACAAATTTGTGTCATTTTGACAGTTCAACAACATTGATTGCGTTATTTACGTTGCTGTCAGATTTTTTCCAACTTATGAAACAATGGATTAGCAATCTGTTTCAAATCGAAACAAATTGTGATTGATCGTGTATTACGCAATTAGGGGACAGGTGTGGTTCAGTTTAAGGGTGAGGTACAAAAAAGTATCAGCTTGGTGGTCTGTACAACACCCTTAAATCAGGGCTCGGAAACGTTATTAAATAACGTTTATATATCATTTCTAACAGTTCTCGTTCTTCTTTGTACAACATTTTGTTCGGAACGAAAACGAAATAAGAACGTTTTCAAAAACCGGTTTATTCCGCAGGACGCAATCGCGCACGGGGCGTGTGCCGACTAGCATGAACTTGTTTAATTAAATTGTTCTTACCTTATCTTCATTTCATTAAGTACATCATTGATTCCAAAGCGTTTGCTGTTTACGTATTGATTAGGGTTGTGTTGCGAGTTTCCTATCGATCAACCCAAAAATGGAAAGAAACTGTTAAAAACGTTTTTTTAACCAATAACGATCTAAATTTTGTACTTCTTCAAAACTGTTTTATAACGTTCCATTTGAACGTAACTGAAACAAATCGTTCCTTAGGTTATTAAGACGAAACCGTTTCGAAAAACATACCGTTATCCGAGCCCTGCCTTAAATATTGCCACGCATTTCTAATACACGATGTAGGTGGTTACCATGTACGAAGGAGGATCCACCTACAATAACAACATACTTGGAGGCCACTACCAGTCAGATAGGGTATTCCTTTCCTGCTGGAACTCATACGGGCATTTTAGATTCTTCTGTTGTAGTTGTGGAGGTCACTCCGGATAATTCTTTAAACTAGGCAGTAAGACAACAGAAGTTACCCCTTCAATTAACCAATTATTATTAGAGAACAATAAAATGGTATCTTCTGGCAATATAACTCATAATAATAAACCAAAGGGAGTGCAACATACTTTAAAATTATTTAATCAAAATATCCAGTGTTGCTCTTCCAAATTACTGGAAATAGAATTGTTTTTAGAAAATACCAAGTTTGATGTAATTTGTTTAACAGAGCATTGGTTAAAAGATCATCAAGTGATGTCAATTAATTATGAAAATTATTGTGTAGTTAGCCATTTCAGTCGAAAATGTATGATACATGGAGGATCGTTAATATTGATTAAAAATTCTATAAAATCGAAAGAAAGAAAAGACATCATCGGACTGTCTGTTGAACACAACATTGAATTGTCCTGTGTTGAGCTCGATAAGCATGTTATAGTATGCGTATACAGACCTCCAAGTTACCAGAATCTATCTGTGTTTGATTCTGTGATGGAAGATGTATTAAAAAAACTTAGTACTAGTAGTAAGTCAATAATCATATGGTGATTTTAATATTAACTTATTAGAAAATAACTCGAACACTGTCAGATTACTAAGTCTTTTTAGGTCATTTGATTTGTCAAATGTTTTTATTGAACCAACCCGAGTGACAGCTTCTTCTGCCACTTGTATAGATAATATTTTTTGTAACTGTGATTACCTACACAAACAAATTGTAAATAAGTTGCCATCAGATCACAGTGGACAAACAATAACATTTTGTTCCTACATACCTTTACAAAAAATTCAAATAAGGTTTAGGCCAATTAAATGTAAAAGTTTAGAGAAATTAAATAATTCTTTGGCCAATAAATTATGTGTTCAGAGTTTTAATAATATAGATGACCCAAATGAGTTCTACGCCGAGTTCTTTTCACTATTAAACACGCAATTTAATGACACTTTTCCACAAAAGACTAAAAGTATTTACACAAAGTTCTTATTTAGTGATTGGGCGACTCCAGGTATTCGTAAAAGCAGGGAAAAACTATTTGAACTTTATGGCCTAAAGCAACATATGAATAATACAAGCTTTCATAAGTATGTTGCAAAATATTCAAAAACTTTTAAAAGTGTGTGCAAAATAGCCAAAGCTCTTTATATTAGCAATAAAATAAAATCAGCTGATGATAAAATAAAAACTACCTGGCAAATAATAAATAATGAAACAGGTAGGAAAAAACAGCGAAATACTGAATTTAATTTAGAGACTGCACATGGCCCCATTAACTCAGATATAGAAATAGCTCAAGAATTTGAATCCTTTTTTGCTAATATTCCCCTTAAAACTACTCAAGCTTTAAATTCCTCACCCGCGCTTTCTGCTGCCTTACTTAGACAGAATGTGAAGGCTTGCCCTTTGGAGTTTAGGTTTCAGCATACAAACCCCCAGGCTGTTATAAAAGCTTTTAAAGATCTTAAAATTAAATCAACAGAAGATCTATGGGGAATGTCTGTAAAAGTCTGTAGATCTATAATCGAAACCATTGCGCCCTATTTAGCTTACATATTTAACACCAGTATAGACCAAGGAGTCTTTCCGGATCTCATGAAACACAGTAAAGTAGTTCCATTGTTCAAATCTGGTGATAGTAAAGAACCCAACAATTATAGGCCTGTATCAATTCTACCAGTGCTCAGTAAGGTGTTTGAAAAGTTGATGCTCAATCAAATGTTACCTCACTTTAATAAAAATTCCATCTTTCATGAACAACAGTACGGTTTCACCAAAGGGCGTTGTACCACTGACGCCGGTGTCACCCTAATAAAGAACATTTTTAATGCCTGGGAAGAAGCACAAGATGCCATTGGAATCTTTTGCGACCTCTCGAAGGCGTTCGATTGTGTAGACCATGAGACACTTCTGCTGAAACTAGAGCACTATGGGATTAGGAATACAGCTCTTGATTTACTTAGATCATACCTGAAAGATAGAAAGGTTAAAGTTCAGGTAAACGGCGTAAACTCATTAGGGTCTGAAATGGCAATGGGCGTTCCCCAAGGTTCGATATTGGGTCCATTCCTCTTTTTAGTTTACATTAATGATTTACCCCAATTATTTCAAAATCAACCAAAGATGGTGTTATTTGCAGATGACACATCATTAATCTTTAAAATAAACCGACGGTCACAAAATCTTGAAGACGTTAATAGCTCTATTCTGCAAGTCCAAGATTGGTTTACGGTAAACAATTTAGTACTAAATAAAACAAAAACCAAATGCATTAGATTTAAATTACCTAATGTTAGAAGTAGCGAATGTGACATCATATTGAATGGGGAAAAACTGGAATTTATTAATCAAACGGTTTTCCTAGGAATCACGCTAGACGAGAAATTACAATGGGGACCTCATATAACATCTCTTGCGGGGCGGCTAAGCTCGGCCGCTTATGCTGTTAGAAAGATAAGACAGTTAACAGATGTAGAAACCGCGCGATTGGTCTATTTTAGCTACTTCCACAGCATTATGTCGTATGGCATTTTACTGTGGGGTCGGGCTGCTGACATTGAATCCATCTTTATTTTACAAAAGAGAGCTGTCAGAGCCATTTATAATCTACGTCGCCGCGAATCTCTCAGGAAACTATTTAAAAGGATTAATATTATGACGGTACCTTGCCAATTCATTTATGAAAATATTATGTATGTAAGGAAAAATCCACATCTTTTTAATAAAATAAGTGATAGACATAATTTTAATACTAGAAATAAAGATAAACTAGATCAACCATTTTTCAGATTATCTAAAGTACATACATCTTTTATGGGGTACTGTGTTAAATGTTACAACAAAATACCTTGTGACATATTGCAATTAAATGAAAGAAAATTTAAAACTCAGATTAAAAGTACACTTTGTAAACAAGCATATTACAAATTAGAGGATTATATCCAAGATAAGAGTGCTTGGAAACATGCTGGTCCTGCTCCATAGGACAATTTAGAATCAAGACAAAATCAAACAGGTTGCTAATTTAATTGTTAAATTTATAATTTTGTATTATATGACATTGATTTTACATTCTGTGATTACTTCCTCACACACTGACTTATTAATTTTAAAAACATTAGGAAAATCGTCTACTTTTACTATGTTTGTAAATATGTGAGCACCATGTATCTATCATATAATTAAATTATCTGTCGTTGCTTCATTTTTAATTCTTTTTACCTATTGTGGTATAGTAATTTTATTCTAGGTGCATCGTCTTCACATATAATTATTTAAGTAATGTACGTACTAATACAAACTATTGTAAAACATTTTAAAAGAGTAACGGTGGAGTTTCTTGCCCATTCTTCTCCATACGAAAACTACCTTTTGGAAGGGGCGACTAGAATCAATTATATTATTTTGTAAATTTTGACGTTCAAAAGTGCCATACATGGGCCTATTTGAAATAAATGTTTTGACTTTGACTTTGACTTAGATATATCAAAATTTTAACAATATTTCATTTACAAAACCATTAATATTCAAGGTATTACACATTGGCATTACCCCTATTATTATTATAACCCCTATATTAAATAGTAAAAGCGCTGTTCCATTACCTTTTTTTTTGGGTTGGAAATCATCAAATAACTTCTCCCGCTCTGGGCGGAGCGGGAGGGTTGCCCTGTTGCCGGAGGCCACGATCTCCCTTTCGGTTTTCTTCGCAACCCCGGCAGGCATCGGCCCTAGCGGACCCCGTCAATTCTGCTGACATCTCTTTGAGGCGCGCGAGGAACACAACGCGCCGTCGACCCGGGCCTGGTCCTTATCGGACGGTGAGCTACCCATTGCTCACAGTCCGCAAGCCCGCGCCTACGGTGGCCGGAAATCGGCTTGCGACTCCCGACGCCCTGGGCGTCTCCTCCTGCGGCGGTTAGGGGCGTGAGGGCGCGAAATTAGCCTCTGCCTCACGCGTTCCACCTCCTCCTTCGCGAGCATTACCGCTTCGCAGAAGGAGGTGACGGCCTCCCATTTCCTCTCGCTCCGTACCATGGCCTGAACCAGGGCCGGACGCGAGAGATCACCGCCGCCGATCGCCTCCACGAGGACACGGCGATGCTCCGCCCAAGCTGGGCAGACCTCCACCGTATGCTCTACCGTGTCCTCCGGGCGATCCACACAATGATGACACCCGGGCGTTTCCTCCCGCCTTATCCTGTGCAGGAACCTCCCGAAACAGCCGTGTCCGGTGAGGACCTGCGTCAGGCGGAAGGTGAGGACGCCGTAGCGCCTCTCTAGCCACTCCTCAAAGAGGGGTCTTATCGCCGCAATTGTGGCGTGCCCAGCGCTGGGTTGCGACAATCGCATTCTCCATAACGCCATGAGATCCCGCCGGAGCTCTGTCCGCTGTGCCGTGATTTCTCGCGGCAGCGGAGTTAAGCCCCGGCGTTTCGCCTCCTCGCGCAACTCCCACAGGTGCGCGAGGACCTTTGCCTCCAGATCCCATGGCGGTAATCCGGCAAGGAGGCACGCTGCCTCGCAGGAGACCGTGCGGTATCCTCGGGCCAGCCGGATGGCCATGACCCTCTGGGACGCGTTCAACCGGCGTGCTGGCCGCAGCCTTAGTGAACGCGCCCATACCGGCGCTGTTCCATTACCTACTACATAGAATGTGCAAGAAGAGGCTACTACTATACTAATTTATCCACGTGCGTAGTGTGTCCCTGTGTAAATTTTCCTCTGGCAGCGAAACTATATATATATATAACCTAAATAAAATATATTTGGCCACTTAGTTCCGCAAAATTTTCCCAATCAGGGACTATGTCCATACGTGCCCACACATAAGTGTGTAATTTATGTACTAACTCATCAGTACTAATGTTTTGAACATTCTCATTGAGATCAAAATCTTCGAATAACAGAATTAACTTGGATTCATCAATCACTTTCACGAGATTGATTATGGACGCTATTAGCTCTTCAAACTCCATTTTAACAGCTATATGGAACATATTAGTTTCTTTTACAATTTTGATGAAATCCATCTAATTACTCTCATCTAAGTTATATTCCATTGTTGATAATAACAAAAATCCTATCGTTCGTAGATTATTACGAATCGCTTCGTACAGAGATGATTTAATTTCAGCTTGCTTATTTTCAGGGTTTTTACCCTGTTTCAGCAACAAATCAAATATTAGTTTTTTGTTTTTTTCAAAAAATGGCGGTAATTCTTCGTCAATTTTTATTTTAGCGTCTAATGTGGTCAGAACGTTTAAGTTATAATTGAAGAACATCACGTTCAACATAAAGTCCCAAAGCGATTTCGGGTTTTCATTACTTTTTATTAAATCACAAATGTATTCGACTGCGAAGTATTCTGCAAACGTCGAGTGTACAAACATCGGAATATCGTTCACTACAAAACAGTTGATGCCTGTTCTCTCTTCTCCCTTTTTCAGCTCGTAAATCATCTCCTCAATTTGTTTGGACTCATTTTCATCAAAAAGGCATTTGTCAAAAACAGCGTATGCGGCCAATTTTTTATGCTCATCTTTAAAATCTTCATATTCTCGCTCATACGCTGTTCTTACAGCGTACGAGAGAGAATATGAAGATTTTGAACCGGATAATATATTATCCGGTTTGGACATATCTTATTTGTTTTTTTCTTGGAAAAGTATTGTTTTCAACTTGGTTACCATAAAATCTTCATAAATATTAAATATATTAATGTTCAAGCCCCAGTTGATAGGTTTTATGTTAATTTCTTTTACTTTGTTGCACAAGTAATCAGCTATTATATTCAGATGCAACGGAATTGCGACGGATTGTTCCCAGAGTTTGTAATAACGAGACCATTCAACACAAATTTCATAAGGGTGTACTATGCCAAATCGAATGCCAAATAATCGAATATCAATTGATCGACCACTATAAATCGAACATCTAAATACTCGAACGTTCTTAAAATCGAAAGGTTAATAAATCGAACATTCAATATATCGTACACTCAATACATCGAGTGTTCAAAATATCGAATGTTTGTTTGATCGAGCGTTCAACGAATCGCATATTCATTCTATCGAAATATCAATATACTGAAAACTTTTTAATGATATTAGAATACAAGAAAAACACAAAATTTACTAATAAATCACATTTTGATCTTTAATTATTATCTTTTATACGTACATTTTAATATTTTGTGTGAATTGCAATTGCACGGAGAAACTCTAATAAATCCATGTTGTAACTATTTAATATTTTTTCAATCGCATTATCATCCCTTTTGCCTCTTTTTTGTGGAGTAGGTCTCCCCAATCCCGCGTTTGCCTTTTCAACTGTCCTATTTGTTATGGCTTGCTCCTTAACTAAAAATTCTATGGTAGCATAAAGACCCCGTTTGTGCTTATCAAGCAACGTGTTCCATCTTCTGTGCCATCCTTCAATGTTGTTTTGAGTTCTAGGAAAATGTTGTTTTTATTAGATTTTATCAATACCTGTTTATAATTATTACTTCTTTTTTTTAGACTTATAATTATATTGAAAATTAATCATAGATAAATTAAATGTATCATTTTATTAACATACATAAACTTTCGATAAAAATAAGTCTATTTCTGAACGAACAAGGTAAGTCATATTTATTTCAGGCTACCCTCATACATTGTAATATTGTTTTCACCTCTTAAATTAAATAAAACTATGTTCATCTGCAGAAAGCATTTTGACTAAGTACAAGTGAATTTTGCGAAAAATGTCTGTAGGGTCTTATTATAAGCCAGAATTTTCCCAAAAACGCAAGTCGGTCTTAGTTTTGGATGGCTATGTAATGGCAATAAACAAGAATATTAATAACAAGTTCTACTGGCATTGTTCCTACAAATATAAATACCATTGTAATAGTACTGCAACAACAAAATTGCACGGAAGTGAGGAGCATTTGTTGGAAACCTATACAACACAGCATAATCACGCACCAGATCCTGGTAAGGTAGATGAAAATTTAGGAATTCCCTAAAAAGTGATGCTACCAGCTCGTTTGATAGACCGAGTCAAATTATTCAGCGAAATGAGGCCAAAATTTCGAAATCAAGTTCATGTGCTCTTCCAAACAAAAAAGCAGCATCGCAAATTATACGTCGAGCAAGAAGAAAAGAAATGCCAAAGGAACTGATTACTTTGGATGATATAAACATCCCCGATAGATTGCAGAAAGTTGATGGTCAAAGATTTTTAGGGCGCCAGGTTAAGTTTGAAGAAAACTATGTTATGTTATTTGCAACGAAATCAAATTTAATATTATTAAATAAATCACAACTTTGGGTGATGGATGGTACATTCGCAACATGTCCTATACTTTTCAGACAAATATATAGTATACATGGTTTGGTGGACACGGGTACAGATCGTTATTACGTACCTTTAGTATATGCGTTTCTAACGAATAAGACGCTAAATTGTTACTTGTATTTTTTTCAAGCATTAAAGGCATATGCTCTAGAATATGATATCGAATTGAACCCACGAGTAATAATGACGGATTTCGAGATGGCAGTCATTAATGGTGTAAAACAAGAATTTCCTGATGCGCAACATAAATGCTGTCTATTCCACTTAGGTCAAAATGTATGGCGTCAAATTCAACAAAATGGTTTGCAAAATAAATATGGCCAGGATGCTGAGTTTGCTGTCAAGTTAAGACACATTATCGCACTTGCTTATTTACCCCAAGAAGAGATACCAGATGCTTTCGATAAGTTGAGAGAAGAAGTGTTACCCGACGAGGCAAATGATATCACCAACTGGTTTGGAAAATATTATGTTTGGGGAAATATGAATTCTCGTGAGACGGGAAATAATAAATTACTTATAGCACGCTCATCGCCGATGTTTCCACCTTCACTGTGGTCTGTGTTTCAAAAGAATACACTGGGTTTTCCTAGAACTCAAAACAACATTGAAGGATGGCACAGAAGATGGAACACGTTGCTTGATAAGCACAAACGGGGTCTTTATGCTACCATAGAATTTTTAGTTAAGGAGCAAGTCATAACAAATAGGACAGTTGAAAAGGCAAACGCGGGATTGGGGAGACCTACTCCACAAAAAAGAGGCAAAAGGGATGATAATGCAATTGAAAAAATATTAAATAGTTACAACATGGATTTATTAGAGTTTCTCCGTGCAATTGCAATTCACACAAAATATTAAAATGTACGTATAAAAGATAATAATTAAAGATCAAAATGTGATTTATTAGTAAATTTTGTGTTTTTCTTGTATTCTAATATCATTAAAAAGTTTTCAGTATATTGATATTTCGATAGAATGAATATGCGATTCGTTGAACGCTCGATCAAACAAACATTCGATATTTTGAACACTCGATGTATTGAGTGTACGATATATTGAATGTTCGATTTATTAACCATTCGATTTTAAGAACGTTCGAGTATTTAGATGTTCGATTTATAGTGGTCGATCAATTGATATTCGATTATCTGGCATTCGATTTGGCATAGTACACCCAAAAAAAACCATACGAAATGGTATTTCTTTTTTTGATCCAATTGGTAAATCAATTTTTTTTTCTAACTCTTTTAAATCTACACCTTCAGACATAAACGTGATAAACTCATAAATATTTTGATAATGGTCGTCATTGAGGTCCTTCAACTTCATATTTTCTTTCCAAAATTTACTCAGATAAGAGTCGTGCTCAGACGTACTCCAAGAATCTATTTCATATATTGTAACATATTGCAATTCTAAAATAGTATTCATTTTGTCATAGGATCTGCTTGTGATACATATTTTTTGAGTCCGAGGAAATTTCTTCACAGCTTTTATCAATGCCAGCACTTCATTCGCGTAGGTTGGGCAGATTTCGTCGAAACCATCCAATAAGATTATTAGGTTTTGATTACTATAAAAGCTCAGGAACATTTTCAACTCGAATTCAGTCCACTCGTCACCTGTACAATCCTTTAAATACACGGCACCGTTAGATTCCTCTAGTGTTATATTTAGATTGTTCGTTTTGCTGCTATCCTCGCTGAGTGCAACTTTACACAAGAATTTCAGAGACTCCAAAGTATCAATGACTGTTTTCTTTTTTTTCCACTCACTAAATTCTTGTGAGTACTCCAATAAATTAATTCTCAGTATCCATCCAGGTTTTAACCAATGTTCACTTGTTTTGAGAGACAGATGGGTCAGTAGAGTTGATTTTTCAATTCCGGGGTCCCCAATGATAAGTACATCGTCAACTTGTAATAATTCGTTAAGTGTTGTGAACTTGTAAACTTTTCCTGTTTTATTTCTTCCGCTTATAGCATGTTTATTTGAGCGTAGTAGTAAAAATCCATTTATATTTTCGGGAATTTTCAGTTCGATGCATCTTAAAGACGTGTTAATGAATAATTTTGTGTTATAATTAGAATTGCTGATCGGTTTTCCTATAATATTCTTGTTACTATGCATTATTTTATATAATAGTTCTCCCTCGACATATTTAATTGTATCTGTGATCAAGATTCTAATTAATCTTACTTCTTTACCTTGAAATATCACGTTTGCGTTCTTTATGATACTATGCTGCGATTCTTCGCTCATGTCAATTAATTTTATTTTGTCCTGTATTATTAAGTTATCAGTTGGAGAGAATTTTTTTTTGCGTTTTCAACGGTTTTCTGGTCTGTAACAATAATTACTATTTTATCCTTTATCGAGTTTACAATTTTTTCTAATTTTTTGCTGGAATTTTTGGCAATTAGTGCTTTATCAAAGACAACAATAACTGTCTTCACTTCGTTTGTTTCTGTCAATTCTCTATGCAATGTATTGTCGTCTCTTGCAGATAAATTTAGAACATATTTCAATTCCAACACGATACGGTCTTTGTTATTTAAATCATTTGTGAGCTTAGCAACTGTAAGTGCTCTGTTATCCGTAACGATAACAGTTCCAGAAGGCAGCTCATCATTTTTGATAGAATTTACAGCATTTCTTCTGAAAGTGTAGCTTTTGTTTTTAATTCTTTGCATCATATTTATAACGCTGATCAATAGTTGTCTTGCCGCATGTTTTACAGCATTTTTATATAAACTACCTTGTTTTTCAAGATACGTTCCAATTCCCAGTTTAGGTAAACTCCATTTTTGTACCTCATCATGATACTTAAGGAATATGGCGTCGGAAGTAACTTCTACATTTTCTACGTCGTCACCTAGACTATTCATTATTTCATAAATTAAAGTTTCCTCCACTTCTTTCTCATTATGTTGGGATGCATAAAACAGTAGTGTACTCAAAAGATCACTCACAGCTTTTTTGGTGTATTCGTCAGTTGCGAAACTTGCGAATACATAGTTTCGGAAATATTTTTGATTCATAGATTCATCTATAGTGACAATATTACTGGGTCTCGATTGTTCTATCAATCCTACAATTCTAGATGTTAAATCTTTCAGTTTTCTCTCGATTTTATAGTCGTCACCTTTTATTGTTAAATCCTTATTGCCAAACGAAGGCGGTACTTTAAATTCTTTCATAAGCATAACCTCCACAGAATCCTCAGTACGTGAGTCTCTTTTTTTAAGTTCTAAGATTAGTTAATTTTTAAATAACCGCAGATATTCGTCTTCGGTATCGCATAAATCGTCTCTAAATCGTGCGACACGATGTCCTTCAGATTTTTTCTCGGAAACATAGAAAACTTTTTCCCCTAAGATTACATGAAACCGTAACACGACTTCATTTTGCATTAACATTTGGATATCGTTAATTTCTCCACGAATACACTTTGCCATCGTAAGAGCCAGCGCAGTGATTTGTTCTTACAAAACTAATTTATATAGCTTCTCATGATTCAAATCAAGCGATGGCAATGAGCCAGGGTCACCTGTTCCTATCAGAGAATTCAAAAGTTCAGCAAAATTACCTTTGTATGTGCCACTAACGTCACATTTTGCTGTTGTGTAAATAACGAAGAGACATTCTGTTTCATTAAATGTTCCATCGAACAGAACGTCATTATTATAGGGTTTGAATTTGCCTCTTATTTCCAAGTAACTGTTGAAGTATTCAGCTAAATCGCTATTATTTAGTGTCAAAACTGAATTATTGTTCTCCCTGTGATTTGCTTGTATGAACACTGTAAGAGGCTTATCGATTCCCCTCACTTTTGCCCTGAAACAAATGTCATCGAACGAACCTATTTTATCTACATTTGTGGCTAAATGAAACTCTTCAATTCTATCATCGTGTATAGCTCTGAAATGTATTAAACTAAGAAATTTCGTTTCGTACAATTGTCCTCTTATCCCGGACGTTCCAGAACGCTTTGGATATTGTTTAGGCATAGTTTCTGTAGAGCGCCATTTTGTTGCAGCAGGTAGTCAACACAACTTGCACTCACAGTCGTAGTACCTCTCTGCAGCGGTAGGTTGGCACCTCAAGTACCTAACTGTCGTCGTGCGGAGAGCTCCTTGAAGATTCACATTCTCATGACCATAAGAATGTTAATCTGTAAATGAAAGAAATATGTCAGTAAACTCGAGTTTGATTGTTCACATTTACTAAAGAGTGTTCTTTTGCATTCTTAGCATGTGTATATGTGTTTAAGATTTGATTTTACGAATGTTGAGGCGAAATCATCCACTGTGACTACCCACTGCCACGCTACACACGGATAAGTTACTGGAAAATAAATGAACCACACAACAGCTAACGTGCGTACAGCGCTACAAGATTATTTTGGCGCGTGGCCAAAATCGTAACTAACGTCGCCATTTTATTTTGTCATTACAATGTCTGTCGCACAATTACACAAATGTTTACCAATAGCGCCCTTCCCCTATATTCTTCAGTCAGTTAACTTTCAAAGTTCATAGGTAAGTGGCTTGAAATTGTGTTTGAAATGGCTTGAAAGGGAGTTGCTTGAAAAAAAAAAAAGGGGTGTCTTGAAATTATTCTTCTAGACCACTTAACAAAACATAAAATAATTCCATAGCCGAGTCAAAACTAGATTATTCCATTTCAAATTTTTCATTTTTTCAAAACAGATTATTGCTAAATTTTTGAAACCCGGTCAAAACAATGGCTGTGACTTGTAACGGAAAAAGTAGGTTATTGATTTGATGAAATCATTGTGTTTTATTTTATTTTTTCTGCAGGATCAATCACGTTTTGGCAAACTTTTGTTTTCGCTGCATGTAAATTTAAATGTGAACCAAAAAACAATTGTGTTCTGTCGAAAGTGGAATAGTCAAGTTTTGAAAAGAACCTCCTCGTCTATGCTAGTTAAGTTAACGAAGTCGCGGGTGCAGCTAGTAAGTACCAAAATAAACGCGCTGTTTTAAAATGTTGCCATGTATTAGTGGAAACTGATGAAAGAGCCTACATGTAACAGGAAACTTCATTTAAAATAAATAAGGAAAACTAGTTATTAATTAAAAATAAAGAAATAAAAGCTACCTATTATTAAAGTTATCAATGTCATTTGCGCATTATATATTTACGCCTAAAGTGCATGAAAAACAAGTTTAAGAGCGTTTCAAAGTCAAAGTCAAAACATTTATTTCAAATAGGCCCATGTATGGCACTTTTGAACGTCAAAATTTACAGAATAATATAATTGATTCTAGTCGCCCCTTCCATAAGGTAGTTTTCGTATGGAGAAGAATGGGCAAGAAACTCCACCGTTACTCTTTTAAAATGTTTTACAATAGTTTGTATTAGTACGTACATTAGTTAAATAATTATATGTGAAGACGATGCACCTAGAATAATCAAAATAAAGCGTTAAATAAAGCGTTTATAAAATTAAATAAAGCGTTTATTCTGTCGCAAATAGATGTTAAATATTTCGCTGTTTTGATGAATTTGGCAATATTACTGTACGGAAATAAGAAATGTGGCTAACTAGCGAACTAGAATATTAATAATGAATTGCAATTATAACAGTAAATTTCATGTTGTAACCGCATTAGGTGTAAAAAGGCATTTGAAAGTTTCCAAATACTTTTCTTATATTATATCTAAAACTAAATATTCGGTGTTACCATATTAATGATTGCATTTCATAATCAATATTTTAGTCCACTAGTTAGCCACATTTCTTAAGTCCAAACAGTAATATTGCCAAATTAATCAAAACAGGTAAATATTTAACAACTATTTACGACGTTGCCAACTTTTAGGATAAGCGCTCTTAAGACGACATAATTATATCAAGCTTATACGTATACCTAACATCACACCTGTGTTCCTAGAAAGGTCAGGCAGAAGTGTACCTATCTATAGTACACCCACATTTCGCTAGTTATGTTTAAGTCCCATGTAATAGGGGGCGAGCCTATTGCCATCAACCGGGCACAAATCCAGACTCCCAGCTAATACTTTGAAATTCCTGATCGAAAAACCCAATAATGCTTTGCCCGACCTTTTTTTTTTTTTGGGTGGGAAATCATCAAATAACTTCTCCCGCTCTGGGCGGAGCGGGAGGGTGTGTCAGACTCTTACTGACTAGAACCCACCCGTGTTCCTTCGGTTGCTCTGTTGCCGGGGGCCACGATCTCCCTTTCGGTTTTCTTCGAAACCCCGGCAGGCATCGGCCCTAGCGGACCCCGTCAATTCTGCTGACATCTCTTTGAGGCGCGCGTGGAACGCTTTGCTCGACCTGGGAATCGAACCCGGACCTCAGGCTCAGCAATAGCGCTTACGACCAGTAGACCAACGAGGCAATCAAGTTGTTACTTTTCAAGTTGACATACCTTGATAATAATTAATACAAGCTGCTGCTAGCGGTTTCGCCCGCATGGGACTTAATTCTTTTTCTAAAATAAAATTTGTTTAAGTGACTCCTCATCAGCTGTCTGCTAGTGAAAGTTCCGCAAAAATCAATGTAGCCGTTTAGGAGATAAGCCGGATCAAACAGACAGACAAATAAAATAAAATAAATGTTTTTGTTAGTAATACCGTTTAAGAGCGTTTATTCTGAAAGTGGGCAACGTCGCGGTTTTACGATATTAATTATTGCATTTCATAATCAATATTTTAGTTCCCTTGCTAGCCACATTTCTTAATTGCATACAGTAATATTGCCAAATTAATAAAACAGGTAAATATTTGACAGCTATTTACGACGTTGCCAACTTTTAGGATAAATCCTCTTAAACTTTCGTACGTATTTAGTAAAAAGCTCATGTTTTGACATTAAAAACTTACACTTCAATTTTATTTATTTGTATAGAGTGCTAGGTTCCATCAGCGGCTTCGCCCGCGTGATATCTTTAGTAATGAGGTTAAAAACTGAAAGCTCATAACAGGTGGCAGCACAGTTGTACATCTTTAAACCGCCATTTTTGTGTTTATGTTTACTTTTGTGTCGATCACAAATTACACGAAAACTAGATAAATATGTATGAGGCTTGGAATGTAGCACTATTAAAAGACGAGCTAAGGACAGGGGAAGCGTCTGCCACTGGTAAAAAGGCAGCTTTAGTGGAAAAGTCAATAAATTATGAACGTTTTATATTTTATAGGTTATTTTGATTTTGTTGACTTTGAGTTCGTTTTTTGTTAAAGACCGGAGGCGTACGATAGCAATAACCTGATCAGAGTGGTTGAAAACCAAGTCGGGCATGACCCTGAGTGAAAAACCTCAGAGAAAGTACTTCTAGCACTGATCTAATATGATAATATAAACACACACATACTTTATTATAATTTACATAATATCACATCATAAGCGCCTGTATGTAATGAAAACAGACTTAGTTCTCTTGAGAGCATCACCTATAAACCACTTTCTCCCATAAAAGGCTTAAAGAATAGCACATTGTCTCGACGAAATATCGGATTCCAATTCTTTTCGGAGAGCTTTCTCCCACAGTTTTCTTCTTATAACATCGTTGGCAAATACATGGGCCCCATTTTTTGCAGAAAACAGCTGCGCAACTGGGCTCAATAATTAATTATGCGTAAAACAAGTCGCTTGTTTACAAAAAAATATGGCTAGCTGTCAAATTATAAGACGCTGGAGATCAGCGCCACCTGAAGTGAGAAAGTGGCAGTTTTTATCACCATTATATAGTCTATGTTACTCAGTGATAATATAGCATTCTACTGGTGAAATACTACTACTATTCTACCGGCAAAAAGATAGTCAACACAATATTCACTCACAGTCGTAGTAGCTCTCTGCAGCTGTAGGTTGACAACACAAGTAACCGTCGCAAGAAGAGCTCCTCGAAGATTCACCTTCTCATGACCAATAGGATGGTAATCTGTAAATAAACGTCCGTCATAATATTATTATGTATGTAAACTCGAGTTTGACCGTTCAAATTAAATAGAAGGACGGGCGTTCTGGGGGACTGTCTAATAGTATAGAATTCACAGAGGAACGACCTTCACCCAACTGTCAGGCATCAAAATCCTTACATATTATAAAACAAAGTCCCCCCGCCGCGTCTGTCTGTCTGTCGGCCTGTCTGTCTGAACGCGATAAACTCAAAAACTACTGAACCGATTTTCAAACGGTTTTCACCAATGGACGGGGTGATTCATGCGGAAGGTTTTAGTGGATAATTCATTATGGTTTTGTGTAAATTGACTAAAATTTGGCGATTATTGTTGAAGATGTAGGAAAAAATCATGCCGACTGGAAGCTTAATTGGCGTGCACCACGGAAATCGTAAGAGTTACATAAAATTTATGTTCGATAGTATTGTTAAGCTTAAAAAGTTCAACAAAAATTTCTCGATGGCATATGTCTATCTTCTAAGGATGACCCACAGTAACCATTATTATCTTTCAGAATTTGATAAAAATGTCATTCTTATTTCCGAAGCTATATTGACCGGTATCATATTAATCCTAATCAAGTAAAATATGTTATGTAAATTGGGCATTTAATTTAGATTAAAATAAGCCTTGACACCAGGTTTAAAAGATAACACAGATTCAAAATTACGCGCAACAAAATAATTATGGTTGGAGCGCTGCGGTAGGAGTCAATAACCTTTGCCCGGACTATTATGTATGTAATCCTGGTACTGCCCGGTAGTACGTTCCCGTGGGATATTTCATTCACCAATAATGAGGACATCTGGCGCTCGGCGGCCGCTAGCGCGGGACGCTGGCTTCGCTCGCTCGCCTTCGCGATTTAATGGTCACGGATCAGAAGGCAACAATACAGGGGTTAATTAATGGCCACAGTTCTAACCTAACCTAACCCAAAGGATTCAATAACAGTAGATGGTACCCGATGCAGGAACACAAAAAATAATAATATTAATACACAAATATTAATAACAACGTAGACGTTTTTAAATTTAATTAACCGTTACTTATTGATTTATATGCGTAACTGAATATTATACTAATTGAATTAGAATCAGAATACTAATTTTAGCAGTTTATTCGAAGTATTAAAAATCGGAATGTCGTTTATCGGACCGAGAACCCATCGAGCATTTGATTCTTCAAACGAAAATAAACAATTCGCATTCAAGACTTTCGGTAAAATAAATTTCGTGATTTTTAATAATAGACATTAAAACTATGATTTTCGGACTTTTGAAAATAGGAACATCGAAATTCGGAATATAATAATATTTCGGAGTATTTGGATGTGCCCTAGTATTACATCTTACTTAAAAACTATATTAGTAACATGCAGTAACACTAAAAAGAAAGAAAAATACTATCACAGGAAAGTTTAACAAGCTTTGTTGCCTAATTCCTTGTATGTACTGCTGTTGGTGTACCAAATCTATGTACAAATAAATAAAATTAGTGTCTGTTTGTAATGTCAAAATAACAGCTGTTTACTAAATGATGAAAAATTATATACGGTAGGTACTATGACTTCTTTGGGTTATTTAACTATGCTAATTAAAACTAGGTGAACGCTCGCTAAGGGCACCCCCTGTGGGGTACGAACGTTGGCTTAGGGCATCAACCGGAGGGATTGTGCGAAGCAGAGTCGTGTCGCTAGTAAGTGTAAATATACTATGACTACCTGAGAATGCCAATAGAACACATAGTCACGTAAGTGAAGTCGCGGGCGCAGCTAGTTTATCTAAATAAACGCGCTGTTGGATTTTAAACTGTCGGCGTAGCGCCGAAAGTTTAAAATCTCGCCTTGTATTAGTGGAAAGAAACTGGCATAAAACTGTACATATCCATTTTTAATGTGTTAGCTATTTCATTACTATAAACAGCTCGCAGACAAAACTTTTGAGATATCGTCATTTTAATCTCAAGTGGTCTTCCTTACTCTGACCTTTGATACATATATAAACATATACATATCACCCAGGTCGTGACATCGTTACCGACACCTCATTTTCGTAAACGTGATTGTGCTCTTTATTTATATTATAATACGGATCAATGTTCTATGCAAGTATTTTCTCGTTCAAGTTTTCACTTTTGTCGGCACTCCCTGAGTGCCACTGTTTTTTTTAATGAGTTGTATTACAATTTTTGGTTAACTAGCGACCTCGAAAATTGATAATAATATTCTTGCCTGAGCAACCGGCAGCAAGTTCGTCATGCTCCCTTAGATGTCACTGCTTGCGGTAGCGTCGGTGGCGGGTTGCCTCCTTCCCTCAAATATGGCGAGGGGATCTGTCTGATCTTTGCGTTATGCTCGTGAACGGATGCTGCTTCTGGGGACTGGTCGTCTTGCTGACTAGCAAATACTTTAATTTATTGTTTTGTATTACGTCATGTAAATTATTTTGCGTAAGTACCTACTGTTATATAGAATCAAGTTTGTCTAACTGAACAGACAGCTGTGCTGCTGGGGAGTTTGTTGCGCCACTTCTTCCCAGCTAAACCGCTAGGAAGTGGTGAAGGGTGGGCGTTTTTGGGGACTGTCTCATGTAATTTTGACGTTCGAAAAGTGCTGATTCCCAGCCTGCCTAGATTGAATAAATGACTTTTTGAATAAGGAAAATTATTAATTAATTAAAATTAAGGACAGAAACACAATTATTAAGAGTTATCAATGTTATTTGCGCATTATTACTGTGATTGTCTGCCATTTGCTCCTATTTAATAACAAAATATTATATTTATTTTAAAATCGGCACATGGTTCGGGCTTCTTAGAAACACATTAAATCTATATTTTATGGTCTGACAGTTCGACACGTTACCCTAATAAATAATAAAATATTCTTTTTCTTTAAAATTTTAAAACAATATTCAACCTCTTAGAAACCCGTCCATTTATATTTTATGGGTAACATGCCTGCTAATTCTAAGAACTGAGACCAAGGCAGTGAGAAACAACACGCGGTTCTCAAACTACGTGCGAGCAACATCGATCATTAAGTTCTTTATTAGTGATCGATGGCGAGCAAGCGTGGTCTTGCATGAATATAATAAAAACGAAGGTATAGAAATCAACTAACAAATATAAATCTAGAGTCATACTTGATATTTAAAACAACAACTTATGAGCCAGATTTAACGAAACTTGCAAAAGACATGATAAGCCATTGATGCTACTATTTAATATTCAATAACTGTAGTTATATTATTGGATTAATTATTTTATTATTCTAGCGGCTAGCTAAAATCATAGCTACTCTGATCGACTTTGCGCTAAAACATAATTGAATGTTTAATAATAAAATATATATAAATTGTAACTTTTGGCTATACCGTCTCAAAAGCTTGGCAATCCCTGGACCCAAAGCAACTGAAATTATTGCAGCCACATCTGCTAATCATAAAGCCTCGAGACAGTTAAGATTAATTAAGGCAAACGAGCAAAAAGTGTTTTAAGTATTTGTGAGAAATACTTAGACAAGGGGCTGAGATAGAGGTGATGTTTTGAAGAATTTAGAGGATTGAGATATAAAATTGGGGCAATTGGGTTTAGACCACGATTGGATACGGACGTCCGAGTCTAGGCTAGTTAAGTTAGAAAGATTGGTGAATACCAAGAGGCCATGTCCGAGTGGGCTATCGCGAGATAAGGCGTATTAGTTATTAAGTAAAAATATAGTTGGGTTAAGGCCCAGATTAGACTAAATCAGTAATTAATGTAATATGTGTGTGTGTGTTTGTTGGTGCGACTGGCGGTGAGAGAGCGGGAGCTGAGTCTGAGGCAAAACTGGTAATGTGTGCAGTACTTTGTAAGTGAGTTGTAATCTAATTCTCTCACCATTATAATTATTCTTGCAATTTTATTGCATTGTTATTATAGGTAACAGTTACGTGATATCGCTGACCAGCTGTTAATGATACTTTATTCCAGAATGTCGAGCTAACTCTTATTTAGTATCGTATTTTATAATTAACGCTACATTCCCGTGTATTACATGTCCATATCATAATCCGTACCTCGCCAGATTATTATCACTTGCATTTGGCTATAGGGAAATGGTGAAGGCCTTCCACCATACTTGACTTCGAGCACTAATGCTGACCTTTGACGACTAATGATCTTGGACTGACGCTTTACATTTGGAAGGCAGAACCATAAATACTCACAGCTCATTTAAAGCTGAACTAGGCTATAAAGCCAATGCGTAATTGCATTATAAAACAACCAAACGTTAGTGATGATTTCTGTATCCAAAAAGGTCTCGCCACAGAATACTTTGCGTGAGGCTTGTTGACGCACATTTCCAGGGAGCGGGGGTAGGCTTCACCAAGTACCCCAAACTGAATTGGTAGACGTTCAAAGAACGCTAGGGACCGTCTCTCGATAAAAACCCCGTCCGTTCTGTAGGACTATTACTAAATCGTCACTATTTATTGAGACACGCTATTGGGATGCAAAGCCGCTAATAGTCGCACCGCATCCTCTAAATGGGCAGATTAAGGGAGTGAAAAGTGACGAACCACCACTTCGGCGTTCACCGGGTACGATCGTAATGTATTCTGCTAGAGACTGAGTCTACGGTGCGCTTGTGCTAGTTTTGTATTATCTTAATAAAAAGGGGCTAGGCCGCCGTAAGGGTGTCCGTCACATAAGTACGCGATTAAAACCACTCAATACTTGCCTTCCTCAATAACAGTGACTTCGCAGTACTCTGTCTTAGTATTGAGTAAGACATTTATTTAATGCTTAGGGAACCTGTTCCGTTAAATCGTATTAGTCCCTCAGAGGTTCTATGCGTTAGGTCTAGCAGAACACGTACAATGAGACAAAACGTGGTAAAACGGTTCCCGGTCTCACTGCAGTGGGTACATCGTAAACAGACAAATTAACGTAGTTATAAATAGTGATTTACAGCGCAAGCGTAACGATCCCTTTACCCCTTCACCTTACCAAGACTGTATTGCAGGTATTGGTGCTCAACTGCAAGAGGAGGAGACGTTGGCGTTCCAATATTTATAATACTAAAACATAATATTATATTATATACTTTGCATACCCTCTTATCTTCTTAGCTTCATATTATAATACTTATGTTTACCAACTGGAAATTCCTAATATTAGTCTGACCTTGTATCCATCCCCTCCCCTTAACTTAATTCAATCGGAACAAGGCAGTTTAGATTATGAGAATCCATTTCTATCTTATATCGGTGGGAGGGTGACCAGTCTGGGACGAGCCCTACAGAACAGTGCGGAAAGGAGGGGCACAGTTCTTCCCCGTAAGGGGAAGAACTGTGCCCTAACCACTAATATTAGCATAATTAAGAAATACGAAAATTTTATCAGCCTAGGGTAATTTAGGTACAGTCACATTACTCATGCGCTAAAGTGCAAGAAAAACAAGTTTATGACGACTTAATTATATCAAGCTTATTCATATACCTAACATCACGACTGTATTCCTCAAAGGGTTAGGCAGAGGTGTACCCATCTACAGTACACCGACATTTCGCAAGTTATGTTTAAGTCCCATGTAATAGGGGCGAGCCTATTGCCATCGACCGGGCACAAATCCAGACTCCGAGCTGCTACTTAGAAAATCCTGATCGAAAAAGGCAACATTTTGCCCGACCTTTCTTTTTGGGTGGGAAATTATCAAATAACTTCTCCCGCTCTGGGTGGAGCGAGAGGGTGTGTCAGGCTCTTACTGACTAAAACCCACCCGTGTTCCTTCAGGTGCCGTTGTCGGGGGCCACGATTTCCCTTTCGGTTTTCTTCGCAACCCCGGCAGGCATCGGCCCTAGTGGACCCCGTCAATTCTGCTGACAACTCTTTGAGGCGCGCATGGAACACAACCCGCCGTCGGCCCGAGCCTGGTCCTTATCGGACGGCGAGACGCGGGCTTGCGGACGGCGAGCAATGGCTACCCATTGCTCGCCGTCCGCAAGCCCGCGTCTGGTGGCCGGAAATCAGCTCGTGATTCCCGACGCCCAGGGCGTCTCCTCCTGCGGCAGTTAGGGGCGTGAGGACGCGAATTTTGCCTTTCCCTCATGCGTTCGGCCTCCTCCTCGCAAGCATTACCGCTTCGCAGAAGGAGGTGACAGCCTCTCATTTCCTCTCGCTCCGTACCATGGCCCGAATCAGGGCCGGACGCGAGAGATCACCGCCGCCGATCGCCTCCACGAGGACACGGCGATGCCCAGCCCAAGCCGGGCAGACCTCCACCGTGTCCTCCGGGCGACCACACAATGGTGACACCTGGGCGTTTCCTCCCGCTTTATCCTGAACAGGAACCTCCCGAAACAGCCGTGTCCGGTGAGGACCTGCCTCAGGCGGAAGGTGAGGACGCTGTGGTACCTCTCTAGGCACTCCTCAAAGAGAGGACTTATCGTCGCAATTGTGGCGTGCCCAGCACTGGGTTGCGATAATCGCACTCTCCATGACGCCATGAGATCCCGCCGGAGCTCTGTCCGCTGTGCCGTGATTTCTCGCGGCAGCGGAGTTAAGCCCCGGCGTTTCGCCTCCTCGCGCCACTCCCAGATGTGCGCGAGGACCTTTGCATCCAGATCCCAACTTTGACCGACCTGGGAATCGAACCCAGGACCTCATGCTCTGCAGTAGCGCTAGCGACCACTAGACCAACGAGGCAGTCAAATTTAAACATTTCCAGTATAAGTTGGCATAACTTGATAATAAATTATTACAAGCAGCTGCTTGTGGTTTCGCCCGCATGAGCTCTAATTCTTTTTCAACAGTAAAATTTGTCTAAGTTACTCCATATTAGCTGTCTGCCATTGAAAGTCCCGTTAAAATCGATTCAGCCGTTTCGGAGATCAACCGGAACAAACAGACAGACAAAAAAAAAATGTTGTTAGTAATTCTACCGTTTAAACTGTCATACGCATTTAGTAAAAAGCTGTTATTTTGACATTACAAACAGACACTTCAATTTTATTTATTTGTATAGAGTACTAGCTTCTGCCAGCGGCTTCGGCCCCATGATGTCTTTATAAATATAGCCACTTTATAAATTAGGTACATACTCAGTGATAATATAGCATTCTACTGGTGAAATAATTTTTTAAATCGGTCCAGTAGTTTACGAGTTTATTACAAACAAACACATAAAAAATCATATCTTTTCTCTTTATTATAATATTAGTTTAGATAGATTCGTACTTACCTAGAAAACATTTCTCCGTGAATACTACCTAACACAAACCCCCACAGATTACATAGAGAACTACGTTCAAACCCCGTCGAATGAGTAATGGACGAATCAGTGCTGCCGCTTAGGAAAAATAAACTCACCAAACTTTTACTAAAATGTCACTAGATTGGGGGAAAAATAAATTCAAAAAGTCACTAAATTATTGATTCAATCTTCGTCTACAAAATTACTAATTATAGTGGTAATTAAAAACAAATATGAAAAATAATGAACAAAATACACTGTTCAATTTTAATTAATCAAAAATTGTGTTTTAAAAGTTAATAATCCTCATCTATTATTTATTATCACTGTATCATCTTCGTCCGGCGTGGTGAAAGTGAGTGGTTGTTGTGTAGTTGCAGTGGAAGTCAAAACTTGCAGTTGTAGTAAGGAAGTAGATAGTAAAGTTTGCTTAGTATGCTTATGTTTTAAGGGTTTTCGTCATTTAGGACAAGACTTCACTAGGTGAAAACATAAGTTTTACAGGTTTTTTTTTTTTGCTTGTTTTGCACCAACAAGTTAAATAATATATAACTGCTGTGTTGATCATGAAAAGTCGCTAAAAGTCACTAGAATTTTTTTGTCACTAAATCATAAAAAAATGTCACCATGAACAGCAAAAACTCACTAGATCTAGTGACAAAGTCACTAAAACGGCAACACTGAGACGAATTATTCGTACCACACAGTGCTGCCAACCCCAAATAATGGATTACGGTGTTCCCAGTTTATAAATATGGGAGATTTTAAAAAGTGGTGTAATTTAAATTGTTGTTTGAAAAAAAACAAAAAAAATGCGCTTATATTTTAATTAGTCTGAATATGACAAGATAACTGTACTACGTCGCCTAAGCATCAAATCAACTGCGAGCGACCTGTACCCTAATGTCTTTCAACGCAGATTCATTACAACGCAATTACGCAAAGTACATTATCTGAATGAAGAACAAAAGTCACGCGAATTGGTTGTTAAAGTAACCGAATACTTCGAAAGCGAAAATTAGTTAATGGTGCACCTTTATATGCTTATTACACAAGAAATGAATACCCAACGTGAGTAAATTGCTGATCACTACGAGAGTGTGGCCTGTTTAGTGACAGTTCCACGTCTTTAATAACTATTATGAAGCAAATTGGATTCAAATACAAGAAAACCGACAAGAGGAAAATTATGATGGAACGATATGATGAATTTTGCACAGAGTATCATTCTTGAGGGAGATGAACAAATTTACAAATTGGGACAATGTCATATTTATCGATGAGACTTGGCTGAACTTGAATTATAACATATCGCAGTCATAGACGGACGATACCAAGGCATCTTGCTCAAAAGTGCCAATGGGAAAAGGTGGACGCCTAATAATCTACCACGCCGGATCAGCTGGGGGAGGTTTTGTGAATGATGCCTTACTCGCATTCGAGACTAAAAGTACAAAAGAATATCACGAAGAAATGGACGCAAATAAATTTACAGATTGGTTTACTAACTTGTTAACAAACCTCCCCGAACAGTGCATAATCATTATGGATAATGCATCTTACCATTCAGTTAAAAAAGATAAAGAACCTACTCAAGCAAACAAAAAGGCTGATTTAGTGGCATGGCTACAAAGACAAGGCGTTGAAGCTGAGATGAAATTGTTGAAAGTTGAATTGCTGGAACTGGTAAAAAAAATAAACCTGTGAAATTGGCACTTCAGCATGGACACAAAGTGATAAGAACGCCGCCATACCATTGTCAGTACAATGCTATTGAGTTGATCTGAGTGCAAGTCAAAGGATACGTAGCTCGTCACAATACAAAGCCGCCATTCTCCACTAAGAAAATGATGACATTGCTGAAAGAAGCTTGTGCCAAATTTATTAAAGAAGACTGGGCAAACGTGGTAGAAAAAACTGGAAAAAAAATAGAGGAAGATTATGATAGTGATGTCAATATTGATAATAAAGTCAGAAGTCAAAGTCAAATCATTTATTTCAGATAGGCCCATGTATGGCACTTTTGAACGTCAAAATTTACAGAATAATATAATTGATTCTAGTCGCCCCTTCCAAAAGGTAGTTTTCGCATGGAGAAGAATGGGCAAGAAACTCCACCGTTACTCTTTTAAAATGTTTTACAATAGTTTGTATAAGTACGTACATTAGTTAAATAATTATATGTGAAGACGATGCACCTAGAATAAAATTACTATACCACAATAGGTAAAAAGAATTAAAAATGAAGCACCAACAGATAATAAATTTATAAAATTGAAAATGAAATAATTATATTTACAGGTGACGATAGCTCAACTGACGATTTTGGCTCATCATCAGAAGAAAATGATTGAATAAATATTCAATCACTTTCGCTTTTTCTTGATATTTTCGTGATTTAGTGAATGTTATTGTAACTAAAAATATTAAATTAAAGACAAATTGACCTTTCGTTCCATTGTATCATTTCAAAATACCTACAATATTAAAGTTTAAGTTAAATTTTCTAATCAGAACTTAAATCCAATGCACTATACAATACATAATAAAATCGATCAAATACTCATACAAACTTGAATCGATATATCGTGAGTATCGAGTACCGAGTCGTATGGTTACTTCACTAGTTACGTCGCGATGACAAATGTCAAAACGGGCCTTTTATTTTTTGACAACTTTACCACGCCGCCATATTATTTCTCAATACAATTTCACAACTGTCAGTATCATTAAATCACCGATATTATCCTTGTAGCACTTGTTGAATGACTTCATGAAATTATTCAATACTATCTGTGGTAGCAGTATTGCCAACTGCACCGTAATTACGGTAAAAACGCCGTAATCAGTATAGATCTACCAACTACCGTGACAATGTAATTACGGCAGATGGATTATTGAGCGTATTTGTATGTCGTAACATGGTAACATTTTTAATAGCAGTGGGCAAGAGGAGTTCCCCAGCCAGACATAAAAGTTTGAACCAATGTAATACATAAAAACTATAGAGTTGCCTAATTTGACAGACTTCTTAATCTTTTTAGTGTTTCGTGTTTATTACCAACGTTCTTCATTCAGTTAATGTACTTTACGTAATTGCGTTGTAATAAATCTGCGTTGAAAGACATTAGGGTACAGTTCCCTCGCAGTTGAGTTGATGCTTAGGAGACATAATACTGAAATGTATAAAACTGATCATGATCAGTGAGTGATATTTTGTCATATTCAGACTGATTAAAATACGGAATAAGCGTTTCTTTTTATCAACAATTTAATTTACACCACTTTTTAAAATCTACCGTATTTTTTTGAAATCTACCGTATTTATAAACTGAGAACATCGTAATCCATTATTTAGGGTTGGCAGCACTGTGTGGTAGGAATAATTCGTTCCAGTGGTGCCGTTGTAGTGACTTTGTCACTAGATCTAGTAAGTTTTTGCTGTTCATTGTGACATTTAGTGACAAAAAACTTCTAGTGACTTTTAGCGACTTTTTCATGATCAACACAGCAATTATATATTATTTAACTTGTTGGTGCAAAACCAGCTAAAAGACAAACAAAATTAAAGAAACCTGCATAACTTATATTTTCACCTAGTGATGTCTTGTCCCAAATGACGAAAACCGTTAAAAACATAAATAAGCAAACTGTGCCTTAATGCAACTGCAAGTTTTGATTTACACTGCAACTACAGAGCAACCACTCCACTTTCACCACGCTGGACGAAGATGATACAGTGATAATAAATAATAGATGAAGATTATTAATTTTTAAACACAGTTTTTGATTAATTCAAATTGAACAGTGTATTGTGTTCATTATTTTTCATATTTGTTTTTAATTACCACTATAATTATTAATTTTGTCGATGAAGATTGATTCAATAATTTAGTGACTTTTCAATTTATGAGTTTTCCCCCAATCTAGTGACATTTTAGTAAAAGTTTGGTGACTTTATTTTTTCCTAAGCGGCAACACTGATTCGTCGATTCCTCATTCGACGGGGTTTGTGTCCGGTAGTGTTCACGGAGAAATGTTTTCTAGGTAAGTACGAATCTATCTAAACTAATATTATAATAAAGAGAAAAGATTTGATTTTTTGTGTGTTTGTTTGTAATAAACTCGTAAACTACTGGACCGATTAAAAAAAAATATTTCACCAGTAGAATGCTATATTATCACTGAGTATGTACTTAATTTATAAAGTGGCTATATTTATAAAGATATCACTCGGGCGAAGCCGCTGGCGGAAGCTAGTACTCTATACAAATAAATAAAATTGAAGTGTCTGTTTGTAATGTCAAAATAACAGCTTTTTACTAAATGCGTATGACAGTTTAAATGGTAGAATTACTAAAAACAATTTAATTTTTTTTGTCTGTCTGTTTGTGCCGGCTGATCTCCGGCTGAATCGATTTTAACGGGACTTTCACTGGCAGACAACTGATGTGGAGTAACTTAGACAAATTTTACTGTTGAAAAAGAATTAGAGCCCATGCGGGCGGAACCGCCAGCAGCTGCTTGTCATAATTTATTATCAAGCTATACCAACTTATACTGGAAATGTATAAATTTGACTGCCTCGTTGGTCTAGTGGTCGCTAACGCTACTGCTGAGCATGATGTCCTGGGTTCGATTCCCTGGTCGGGCAAAGTATAATTGCCTTTTTCAATCAGGAATTTCTCAGTAGCAGCCCGGAGTCTGGATTTGTGCCCGGTTGATGGCAATAGGCTCGCCCCTATTACATGGGACTTAAGGGTAAGGCCGCCAAAATTCTCACTTATAACACAAATGTAACACAGGAACTTTTATTTTACGATAACACTAATGTAACACAAAAGTAACCCAATTGTTTTGTAAAGCTTGTTTCATATGATACCTTTTTTTTTTTTTTTTTTTTTTTGAGGGTGGGAAATCATCAAATAACTTCTCCCGCTCTGGGCGGAGCGGGAGGGCGTGTCAGACTCTTACTGACTAAAACCCACCCGTGTTCCTTCGGTTGCCCTGTCGCCGGGGGCCACGATCTCCCTTTCGGTTTTCTTCGCAACCCCGGCAGGCATCGGTCCTAGTGGACCCCTTCAATTATGCTGACATCTCTTTGAGGCGCGCGTGGAACACAACGCGCCGTCGACCCGGGCCTGGTCCTTATCGGACGGTGAGCCACCCATTGCTCACCGCCCGCAAGCCCGCGCCTACGGTGGCCGGAAATCGCCCCGCGATTCCCGACGCCCTGGGCGTCTCCTCCTGCGGCGGTTAGGGGCGTGAGGGCGCGAAATTTGCCTCTCCCTCACGCGTTCCGCCTCCTCCTTCGCGAGCATTACCGCTTCGCAGAAGGAGGTGACGGCCTCCCATTTCCTCTCGCTCCGTACCATAGCCTGAACCAGGGCCGGACGCGAGAGATCACCGCCGCCGATCGCCTCCACGAGGACACGGCGATTTCATATGATACCTACAAAGGAAATATAGTAGATGAAATTAAATAATGGAGAGTAAAACACAATTTAAGTAAATACTAGTTTTATTTGACTCAACAACAAGTTAGCGTTATTTTATAGGAACACAATAATACTTTAGTTTCGTAAGTGAGTCTATTCAAAACTAGATACTAGCAACTAGTTTTTATTCCAATACCTAACTGGAGCAGGACTGCTTCGCGGAAGCTTGGAATAAACGTAAAAACTGTAATCAATTTTGACACTTACTTAATGAAAAGTTGTTCAGTCTTGTAATTATCAAGTAAATTATTCCAAGTGGGTAAAGTAGGCAATTTAGCAATATATATGAGGCTTTTTGTTTGTTTTGTGTTGCATAACACAAACATTTGTGTGATGATAACACAAAAGTATAACAAAAGCAACAAAAATGCAACACAAAAGCTTAATTTTTGCAACAATTTTAGGTTCTAATTTACAAATTTTGTCAAATTAGACGCTGTTGCGTGCTAATTAGTCAAATGTAAGCCATGTCGCTTACAATGTTGGCTTAATAAATTAAAAAAAATCGTTACTATCGTACCGCAGAAATTACAAAAAACTATTTTTAATCACCATTGACGAAAACGTGACTCACTCTTTGGATGCTTCCCATAGACAACACAAGATGGCCACCAGTTTTCTTTCTTTTTTGTTTCGTCATACTGTGTGGCCATATCTAGATTTCACTTTTACCTCAGTATGTTGTGAGAAATAAGGGACAAAATCCGTAACACTTAAAATTGAGACAAATTATTTGAAAAACAATAATAGGTACAAGAATTATTTCATATTTCCGAAACACAATTACATGAAATAAAAGTTAAGTATGTCATGTTTAATGGGGTTAACCTTTGATGAACTAAATCTCCAAAAATAAAACGTCATGTTGACTGCAAAATTTTATGTCAAGAAACGACACCCCATTTTTGGCGAAAAATTAGGAATCCTGACCAACTTATTTATATATTGTTAAGAACTAAAGCTAGTTAAATACAGTTTATGATTTGGAACAGCTAGCTTATTAATTATTTTGCATATTTCGACCTTCAGAAGAGTTTGAATGTTTCAGCTTTCCTTGAAATTCAAACGGACATTTTGATATTTTTTGTTTCAGACAAAAAATGGTAATTTTTACGGCCTTACCCTTAAACATAACTTGCGAAATGTCGGTGTACTGTAGTTAGGTACACCTCTACCTAATCCTTCGAGGAATACAGTCGTGATGTTAGGTATATGTTTGATATAATTAAGTCGTCATAAACTTGTTTTTCTTCTTTACTTTAGCGCATGAGTAATATTGCTCAAGTAACATTGATAACTCTTAATAATTGTATTTCTGTCCTTAATTTTAATCAATAAATAATTTTCCTTATTCAAACTAGGCAGGCTGAAAATCAGCACTTTTCGAACGTCAAAATTACATAAGACAGTCCCCCAAAAACGCCCGCCCTTCACCACTTCCTAGTGCTTTAGCTGGGAAGAAGTGGCGCAACAAACTCCCCAGCAGCACAGCTGTCTGTTCAGTTACAAACTTGGTTCTATATAACAGTATGTACTTATGCAAAATAATTTATATTACGCAATACAAAACAATAAATTAAATTATTTGCTAGTCAGCTAGACGACCAGTCCCCAGAAGCAGCTCCCGTTCACGAGAATAACGCAAAGATCAGACAGATCCCCTCGCCATATTTGAGGGAAGGAGGCAACCCGCCCCCGACGCTACCGCAAGCAGTGACATATAAGGGAGCATGACGAACTTGCTGCTGGTTGCTCAGGCAACAATATTATGATCAATTTTTGAGGTCGCTAGTTAACCACAAACTGTAATACAACTCATTAAAAAATCCGTGGCACTCAGGGAGTGCCGACAGAAGTGAAAACTTGAACAAGAAAATACTTGCATAGAACATTGATCCGTAACGTAATATAAATAAAGAGCACAATCGCGTTTACAAAAATGGTGTCGGTAACGGTGTCGCGAGTTCAATTGTCTTTTCCACCTCGAAAATGCCCAACGCGCACCCCTCCGCTATCAGCGCTCACGGGTCGCGACCTGGGTGATATGTATATGTATGTATGTGTATCAAAGGTCAAGACCACTTGAGATTAAAATGACAATATCTCAAAAGTTTTGTATGCGAGCTCTTTATAAAACTTATGTCGTTGGAATCGTAATGAAATAAATGCTTATAAAAGTTTCTTTCCATTAATATAAGGCGAGATTTTAAACTTTCGGCGCTACGCCGACAGTTTAAAACCCAACAGCGCGTTTATTTAGATAAACTAGCTGCGCCCGCGACTTTACTTACATGCACACTTACTAGCGACACGGCTCTGCTTCGCACGGTTCTGACAACTCTAATACCCCGCCCCCCGCAACTTTACCGCTCCGTTGGTCTCGAGGTCCCAGCGCGACTGCTGAGCGTTGGGTTCTGGCTTCGATTCCAGGGTCGGGTAAAGTGTTATTGGATATTCCATTAGGAAAATTATCACATATCACACCGCCAAATTTCCATTTGGCGGTGTGATATCCCCGTCCCTCAGAGCACGTTAAGCCGTTAGTCCTGCACCTGATCTCTCTCCGGTCGTGTCGGATTGCCGTCCCATCTGACTATGAGAGTGAGGGAAGAGAGAGTGCACCTGTGTCTGCGCACACACTTATGCACTATAAGATCTGTCGCGCCGAAGACGTCTCCATTGAGATTGGCTGCCATGGCCGAAATACGGTCTGGAGCACTATATTTTTTATTTTTTTATTAGTAGCTGCTGCCCGCGGCTTCGCCCGCTTGGAGCCTAATTATTTTTCTAAAATAAAAGTAAGTCCTTATAACATCAGTTATCTACCAGTGAAAGTCCCGTCAAAATCGGTCCAACCGTTTTGGAGATTAGCCGGAACAAACAGAAAGACAGACAAAAAAAAGATGTTTTTTTTTTGTTGTAAATACCTACCGTATATATTTTTTCATCATTTAGTAAACAGCTGTTATTTTGACATTACAAACAGAAACTTTAATTTTATTTATTTGTACATAGATTTGGTGCACCAACAGCAGTACATACAAGGAATTAGGCAACAAAGCTTGTTAAACCTTCCTGTGATTGAATTCTTCTTTCTTTTTAGTGTTACTTCATGTTACTAATATAGTTTTTAAGTAAGATGTAATACTAGGGCACATCCAAATACTCCGAAATATTATTTTATTCCGAATTTCGATGTTCCGATTTTCAAAAGTCAATCAAAATTTCATAATAAAAAATAATAAAAATAAAAATGTTTATTTCTTCACTTAAGGTTATATATAACTATGTTAGGTTTGGAGTCACCTTTTAAGCAAAGATTTGCTTGTATTAGGTGGTTCCGCTCCTCCAGTTTACAATCATTCTACAGATGTGTGAGAAATAAGCAAAAAGATTAATTTAAGACTATGACTAATTAACATTATGGGAGCGCACTGAGTGTAGAATATATTTGTGAGTGCGTGTATGTGTGTGGGTTCGTTTGTGTGTAATCGTGTGTTTGTATAGGTGTCGGGATGTAGTGGGTGGGCATGTGTGTGGAATATGTGGTATGTGTAGCGCGAGGGTGTGTGGGTGTGGTGTGTATATGTGTACAAATTATATGTGTTTCTTAGTTATGTGATCTTGTGTAGGATATCTTCAGTTTCTTCGTAACTTTTACTCTTGAGCCATTCAGTTAGTGTTTTTTGCAGTCGTGGTATTTCATAGAGTAGATGGCACACTGTTCATTGAGAGCGTTATATATACGGGAAGATTGTTTAATAAATTGCCTGGTAGCAAATGTAGTCTTCACTGGACAATCTTCAGCTACTTTATTTTTCCTCCTAGACTGGGTCTTGGAAGTAATGAAGGGAAGAGATTTATGTTTTTTTAATACAATCTGCAGGACATAGAGTTTCCTAACTGACAAAAGGTTTGAGGTAGAGTATAAACTTTCCGTGGGGAATCTTATCGGTTTAAAGAACATGACTTTCAGTAAAGCTCTCTTTGCCCTTTCTAGCTCCAAAAATTTTGTTTTAGATGCTCCGCCCCAAATTGGTAAACAGTACGTCAGTATTGACTGACCTAGGGAGACATAAATTTGCTGGATAAGATACTTAGTGGTCACGTGGCGAAGAGATTTGAACGTCCAAATTAATTTCCTAACTCTGTTCATTAATAGTTCTAGGTGCAGATGCCACGATAGCCTTTGATCAAGTATAACACCAAGGTATTTGGTAAGGTGGTATTATTGGAGCTGGAGCAGGTATGAATTTTAATCTGAAGATCTTGCAATGGCTGGGTACGGTCAAATATGGAAAAGCAGATGTAATTTGTCTTTGAAATATTCAAAGTTAAAAGGTTCCGATCGAGCCAGGTAGCTATTGTAGATAGACCACGTTCGGCGATGCGACCAACGCTGTCCCATGTTTCTCCCGAAAAAACAATTGCTGTATCGTCAGCATAGGAAAATATGTGAGCACCTTCGATACTCATGTTACATAGGCTGTTTATATAAATGAGAAACAGTGGCGGCCCGAGCACACTACCTTGTCCTACTCCGTAAGTCACTGTTTCTTCGGAACTAGTGACTGATCCTATTTTAACTACGTACCTGCGCTCACTCAGGTATTCCGTGAAAAGTTTAAGTGGTACGCCTCTTATACCAATGTCTTTTAGCCTATGTAGAAGCGTGGGGACAGAAACTGTGTCGAAGGCTTTTTTAATGTCTAGAAAGACGGCCAGACACTTTTCTCGATTGTCCACTTTTTCAGTGACGCTAGAGGTCAGCGCTAGGACCGCGTCTTCAGTAGACTTTCCCTGTCTAAAGCCAAACTGTGAGGGTGAAATTATTTTATGTTTTGTTAAATATGTACTTAATCGTTGGTTTATTAATCTTTCGACAATTTTAGACAGGGACGGGAGGACGGATATCGGCCTATAGTTAGACGGATCAGTTTTGTCACCACACTTATGTACAGGTGTTATTACTGCTTGTTTCAGGGCCGTGGGAAAGCATCCTTGTTCAAAACATAGGTTAATAAGGTGTGAAATTATTGGTGAAATAATAAACTTGGCAGATTTTAAAATACCTACGGGGATTTTGTCCCAGCCAATAAATAATATTCTAATAATCTCTGTCTATTATTAAAAATAAAGAAATTTATTTAACCGAAAGTCGTAAATGCGAATTGTTTGTTTTCTTTCGAAGAATCAAATGCTCGATGGGTTCTCGGTCCGAAAAACGACATTCCGATTTTTAATACTTCGAATAAACTGCTAAAATTAGTATTCTGATTCTAATTCAATTAGTATAATATTCAGTTACGCATATAAATCAATAAATAACGGTTAATTAAATTTAAAAACGTCTACGTTGTTATTAAAATTTGTGTATTAATATTATTATTTTTTGTGTTCCTGCATCGGGTACCATCTACTGTTATTTGAATCCTTTGGGTTAGGTTAGGTTAGAATTGTGGCCATTAATTAACCCCTGTATTGTTGCCTTGTGAACCGTGACCATTAAACCGCGAAGGCGAGCGAGCGAAGCCAGCGTGCCGCGCTAGCGGCTGCCGAGCGCCAGATATTCCCTCTATTATTGGTGAATCATTTGGATTATGTTAAGTTAGAACTGAGACCAGCGAAAGAAAATATTTTTATTTATTTAGGAATTCGTATTTTTGATGCTTCGAATTATCATTAAGTCGGACTTTTTGTTATTCGATCTATTGAAACTCGGTTTTTTGAGAACAGTAATGATAAAAGTTAAGAATATTGAAATTTTGGAGTTATAAAAATGGAATTAATGATATAAATCGGAGTTGTTATATTAGAAACTAGCTTTTACCCGCGGCTTCGCCCGTGGGGATGTCGGAAAATATCCCACGGGAATGTACTACCGGGCAGTACCGGGATTATATATATACCTAATTGTCCAGGCAAAAGTTATTGACTCCTAACGCAGCGGTCCAACCATAATTATTATGTTGCGTGTAATTTTGAATCTGTGTTACCTTTTAAACGTAATGTGAATGCATATTTTAATCTAAATTAAATGCCCAATTTAAATAATATATTTTATTGGATAAGGATTAATATGATACCGGTCAATATAGCTTCGGAAATAACAGTGGAATTCTTATCAAATTCTGAAATATAATAATGGTTACTGTGGGTCATCCTTAGAAGATAGACATATGCCATAGCGGACTTTTTGTTGAACTTTTTAAGCTTAACAATGCTATCGAACATAAATTTTATGTAACTCTTACGATTTCCGCGGAATCGAAACCTTCCGCATGAATCACACCGTCCATTGGAGAAAACCATTTGAAAATCGGTTTGTTAGTTTTTGAGTTTAGGTTTCGCGTTCAGACAGACAGACAGGCCGACAGACAGACAAACGCGGCGAGAGACTTTGTTTTATAATATGTAAGGATTTTGAACTATTCGGAATTAAGAAAATCGGTATTTTGAAATTCGTATTTGTGACTGACGGAATAAAGTTTTTCATATTTATAAAGTGTACCCGTAATACTAACACCCGGGCCTTGATGCCTGACAGTTGAGTGAAGGTCGTTCCTCTGTGGATTCTATACTATAAGACAGTCCCCCAGAACGCCCGCCCTTCTATTTGAACGGTCAAACTCGAGTTTACAGAACATCATAATATTATGACGGACGTTTATTTACAGATTAACATCCTATTGGTCATGAGAAGGTGAATCTTCGAGGAGCTCTTCGTGCGACGGTTACTTGTGTTGCCAACCTACAGCTGCAGAGAGCTACTACAATTGTGAGTGAATATTGTGTTGACTACCTTTTTGCCAGTAGAATAGTAGTAGTATTGCACCAGTAGAATGCTATATTATCACTGAGTAACATAGGCTATATAATGGGGATAAAAACTGCCACTTGCTCACTTCAGATGGCGCTGATCTCAAGCGTCTTATAATTTGACAGCTAGCCATACATTTTTTGTAAACAAGCGACTTCTTTTACGAATAATTAATTATTGAGCCCAGTTACGCAGCTGTTTACTGCAAAAATATGGAGACCCATGTATTTGCCAAAAATGTTATAAGAAGAAAACTGTAGGAGAAAGCTCTCCGAAAAGAACTGGAATCCGATATTTCGTCGAAACGATATACTATCCTTTAAGCCTTTTATGGGAGAAAGTGGTTTATAGGTGATACTTCCAAAAGAACAAAGTTTGTTTTCATTACATACAGACGCTTATAACGTTAAAAAAAATCAAAATTCAAAATATTTTTATTTCACATAAACCTACATGGGCACTTATGAAACGTCAGAAGTTAGGTGCACGGTTCCAATTGGTCGTTTCCTATGGAAAAGAGCCGGCAAGAAACTCCACGGTTACTCTTTTAAAAATAATTGGCTTTTACAATTCTTTCAAATAACAGTGTGACTAGGAACGGGAGGACAGTGTTGGTCTTTCAATAAGTACTAGGTACTTAAGAAAATAGAAAATGGTCAACAAATCTACAGTCCACTAAGCCTACAGCGTTCTAACATTCACAAAATAGAAAAAAATCTATACAAAAGATATATAAATTAATAAAAATAAGAACCTATTTTAATTAAATGCAATTACATGTAATAAATCTGAATAATTATCATGTACACAAAAGCCACTAATAAAGAGTTGAAATTAACTCGTAAGTATATAATGTCAAATAATAGGATGAATATGGATGGACGAATGTAAAAAAATAAAATTAAAATAAACATGGTAATTTGGGAGTAGTTAATAGACTCTTACATAATTATGCCGTTAATGAGATACCAGGGAAGCCACATTTGCAGAAGGAATTATTGCCAAACTTTCTTGTCTTCAACATAGTCTTTAATTTTATAATATGCTTTCTTGATAAGGCCACGTTTGATGTGGGTTTTGAACTTCCCATCGCTAAGTTCTGTAACAGACTTTGGCAACTTGTTATAAAAGCGGATACTGTTTATAAGAAATGACTTGTTTTAGTTAATCTAAATTTGGGTATCACAATTTCATGTCTACTACGTGTATTTATATTATGGGAATCGCTTCTTATTTCGAAAAGTACTAAGTTTTTGCGAACATACAAAATACTTTCTAAGATATAAAGAGAACGCAGAGTCAGTATATCATTTTTTTTTTATTTGTCTTTAAGGGACTCGCGAGGACCCATTTTATAGCACGCGCGGATTGCCCTCTTTTGTAAAAAAATTGAATCTACGTCAGCTGCCGATCCCCACAGCAGAACGCCATAACACATAATACTGTCGAAATAAGCAAAGTATACTAACCTAGCTGTGGCTATATCAGTCAACTGCCTTATTTTTCTAACTGCATATGCAGCTGAACTGAATCTACCTGAAATAGTTCTAATGTGGGCGCCCCATTGCAATTTTGAATCTAAAGTAATGCCTAAGAATATAGTTTCCGTTATTGCATCTAGTTTTTTGCCATCAAGTTTTAGATTTAGACCTACTTGAGGTACATTTAGTAATGAAAACCTAATACATTCAGTTTTGTTCGCATTAAGTATAAGATTATTAGCTGTGAACCATTTTGAAAGAACAGCCAGACTATCGACTATTGACATGTAAGACATCTGTATTTTTCCTGTCTATTTTAAAAATAAGAGAAGTATCGTCAGCAAATAGAATTATATCCGATAAGTTAGCCATCATGTAAGGAAGGTCATTTATATAAACTAGAAATAAGAATGGGCCGAGAATTGAACCTTGAGGCACGCCCATTTTAACTAGAGACCCCGTAGACGTCGCCCCACTAACGTTTACTTTTTGCTCCCTGTTTGATAGATAGGAACGAACAAGATCAGCTTGTCCACGAATTCCGTAGTGGTGTAATTTACAGATCAGTGTATTGTGGTCAAAGCAGTCAAACGCTTTTGAGAGGTCACAGAAAATGCCAATTGCTTTCTGGGACTTTTCCCAAGATTCCAAAATGTGAGTGATGAGTTTTAGTCCTGCGTCAGTAATCGACCTACCTTTCGTGAAACCAAACTGGTGACTATGTAAAATCCCATTTTAATTAAAATGTGACAACATCTGGTCTAGCATGATTTTTTCATATATTCTACTCAATGCTGGTAGCACAGATATTGGTCTATATTAAGAGGGATCACTCTTACTACCCGATTTGAAAATGTATTATATTATATTATATTATGTGTGTATATGTTAAGTATGTGTGTATTTATATTATCATATTAGATCAGTGCTAGAAGTGCTATCTCTGAGGTTTTTCAGTCAGGAAGATCATGCCCGAGTTGGTTTTCAACTTTGATCAGGTTATTGCTATCGTCTCCAGTCTTTAATATAAAACGAACTTTAAGTCAACTAACGAAAAATAACCTATAAAATATAAAACGTTCATAATTTATTGACTTTTCCAATAAAGCTGCTTTTTTACCAGCGGTAGACGCGTCCCCTGTCCTTAGCTCGTCTTTTAATAGTGCTCGACTCATACATATTTATCTAGTTTTCGTATAATCTGTGATCGACACAAAAGTAAACATAAACACAACAATGGCGGTTTACAGACGTAGAACTGTGCTGCCACCTGTTATGAGCTTTCAGTTCCTAACCTCATTACAAAAGATATCACTCAGGGCGAAGCCGCTGACGGAAGCAAGAACTCTATACAAATAAATAAAATTCAAGTGTAAGTTTGTAATGTCAAAACAGCTTTTTACTAAATGCGTACGAAAGTTTAAGGGTTTATCCTAAAAGTTGGCAACGTCATAAATAACTGTCAAATATTTACCTGTTTTGATTAATTTGGCAATATTACTGTATGGAATTAAGAAATGTGGCTTACAAGGGAACTAAAATATTCATTATGAAATGCAATAATTAATATCATAGCACCGAATATTTAGTTTTAGATGTAAAAAAGTATTTGGATACTTCCAAATGCCTTTTTTACACCTAAAACGGTTACAACATCAAATTCAGTGTTATAATTGCCATTTATTATAAATATTCCAGTTCACTAGTTAGCGACACACACATTTCTTATTTTCATACAGTAATATTGCAAAATTAATCAAAACAGCGAAATATTTAACATCTATTTGCGACTGAATAAACGCTCTTAAACTTGTTTTTCATGCACTTTAGGCGTAAATATTAAATGCACAAATAACATTGATAACTCTAATAATAGGTAGTTTTTATTTCTTTATTTTAATTAATAACTAGTTTTCCTTATTTATTTTAAATGAAGTTTCCTCTTACATGTAGGCTCTTTCGTCAGTTTCCACTAATACATGGCAACATTTTAAAACAGCGCGTTTATTTTGGTGCTTACTAGCTGCACCCGCGACTTCACTAACGTAACTAGCATAGACGAGGAGGTTCTTTTCAAAACTTGACTATTCCACTTTCGACAGAACACAATTTTGTTTTGGTTCGTAACATTAAAATTTACATGCAGCGAAAATAAAAGTTTGCCAAAACGTGATTGGTCCAGCAGATAAAATTAAATAAAATACAATGATTTCATCAAAAGTAGTTTATTTTTCCCTTACAAGTCACAGCCATTGTTTTGACCAGGCTTCAAAAATCTAGATAATCTATTTTGAACAAATGAAAAATTTGAAATGGGATAATATAGTTTTGACTCGGCTATGGAATAATTATGTTTTGTTAAGTGCTCTAGAGGAATAATTTCAAGACACCCCATTTTTTTTTCAAGCCACGCCGTACCAAGCGTACCAATGAACTTTGAAACTTAACTGACTGAAAAATATAGGGGAAGGGTGCTGTTGGTAAACATTTGTGAAATTGTGTGACAGAAATTGTAATGACAAAATAAAATTGCGACGTTAGTCCGATTTTGGCCACACGCTAAAAGAATCTTGTAGCGCTGCACACACGTTAGCTGTTTTGTGGTTCATTTGTTTTCCAGTAACTCATCTGTGTGTAGCGTGGCAGTGGGTAGTCACAGTGGATGATCTCGCCTCAACTTTCGTAAAATCAAATCTTAAACACATATACACATGCTAAGAATGTCAAACAACACTTTTTAGTAAATGTGAACAGTCAAACTCGAGTTTACAGACATATTTCTTTCATTTACAGATTAAAATTCTTATGATCATGAGAATGTGAATCTTCAAGGAGCTCTCCGCACGACGACAGTTAGGTACTTGAGGTGCCAACCTACCGCTGCAGAGAGGTACTACGACTGTGAGTGCAAGTTGTGTTGACTACCTGCTGCAACAAAATGGCGAGCTCTACAGAAACTACCCCTAGGGAATACCTAAAACGTCCTGGAACGTCCGGGGTAAGAGGATATTTGTACGAAACGAAACTTCTTAGTTTAATATATTTCAGAGCTATACACGATGATAGAATTGAAGAGTTTCATTTAGCCACAAATTTATATAAAATAGGTTCGTTCGATGACATTTGTTTCAGGGCAAAAGTGAGGGGAATCGATAAGCCTCTTACAGTGTTCATACAAGCAAAACACAGGGAGAACAATAATTCAGTTTTTACACTTAATAACAGCGATTTGGCAGAATACTTCAACAGCTACTTGGAAATTAGAGACAAATTCAAACCGTATAATAATGACGTTCTGTTCGATGGGACATTTAATGAAACAGAATGTTTATTCGTTATTTACACAACAGCAAAGTGTGACGGTAGTAGCACATACAAAGGTAATTTTGCTGAACTTTTGAATTCTCTAATAGGAACAGGTGACCCTGGCTCATTGCCATCGCTTGATTTGAATCATGAGAAGCTATATAAATTAGTTTTGGAAGAACAAATCACTGCGCTGGCTCTTACGATGGCAAAGTGTATTCGTGGAGAAATTAACGATATCCAAATGTTAATGCAAAATGAAGCCGTTTTACGGTTTCATGTAATTTTAGGGCAAAAAGTTTTCTATGTTTCCGAGAAAAAATCTGAAGGACATCGTGTCGCACGATTTAGACACGATTTACGCGATGCCGACGACAAATATCTGCGGTTATTTAAAAATTCACTAATCTTGGAACTTAAAAAAAGTTCTGTGGATTCTGAGGATTCTGTGGAAGTTATGCTTATGAAAGAATTTAAAGTACCGGCTTCATTTGGCAATAAGGATTTAACAATAAAAGGAGGCGACGACAGAATCGAGAGAAAACTGAAAGATTTAACATCTAGAATTGTAGGATTGATAGAACAATCGAGACCCAGTAATATTGTCACTATAGATGAATCTATGGGAAAAGGCTTTCTTCAGCTCAGTGGAGGCATAGCTTCTGCTGTTGGTAATTTGCTAGTTGTCGATGACGAATCCAACCTGCTGAAGTTCAATGAGAATCCCAAATTACTAGGAAAGCTTGCCAAAAAATTATATTGTAAATTGAAAGAAAAAGTCGATAATTTGAACGAATTTAAGTTTGACGTGAAAGCAAAAATATTTCCAAAATTATCATTTGCAAGTTTCGGAACTGACGAATACACCAAAAAAGTTGTGAGTGATCTTTTGAGTAGACTACTGTTTTTTGCATCCCAACATAATGAGAAAGAAGTGGAGGAAACTTTAATTTATGAAATAATGAATAGTCTAGGTGACGACATAGAAAATCTAGAAGTTACTTCCGACGCCATATTCCTTAAGTATCACGATGAGGTACAAAAATGGGGTTTACCTAAATTAAAAATTGGAACATATCTTGAAAAACAAGGTAGTTTATACAAAAATGCTGTAAAACATGCGATAAGACAGCCATTGATCAGCGTTATAAATATGATGCAAAGAATTAAGAACAAAAGTTACACTTTCAAAAAAGATGCTCTAAATTCAATCAAGTATGATGACCTGCCTTCTGGCACTGTCATCGTTACAGATAACATAGAACTTACAGTTGCTAAGCTGACAAATGATTTAAATAACAAAGACTCTATCGTGTTGGATTTGGAATATATTTTAAATTTATCTGCAAGAGACGAAAATACATTACATAGAGAACTGACAGACACAAACGAAGTGAAGACAGTAATTCTTGTCTTTGATAAAGCACTAATTGCCAAAAATTCCAGCAAAAAAATAGAAAAAATTGCAAACTCGATAAAGGATAAAATTGCAATTATTGTTACTGACCAGAAAACCGTTGAAAACGCAAAAAAATATTTCTCACCAAACCGTAACGTAATAATACAGGAAAAAATAAAATTATTTGACATGATTGACGAATCGCTGTATAGAGTCACAATAAACACAAATGTGATATTTCAAGGTAGAGAAATAAGATTACATGAAATGTCGATGCAAGATACAAATAAATATATCGAGGGAGACGTGTTATATAAAATGATGCATCGTATTAAGAATATTATAGGAAAACCGATCAGCAATTCCAGTTATAACACAGACTTATTCATTAACGCGTTTTTAAGATGCATCGAACTGAAAACTCCTGAAAATATAAACGGATTTTTACTAAATAAACGTGCTTTACACGGAATAAATAAAATAGGAAAAGTTTACAAGTTCACAACACTTGAAGAATTATTACAAGATGACGTTGTACTTATCATTGGGGACCCCGGAATTGGAAAATCAACTCTACTCACCAATCTATCTCTTGAAACAAATGAAAATCGGCCAATCCAGGTATGGATATTAAGAATTAATTTGTTGGAGTACTCACAAGAATTTAGTGAGTGGAAAAAAAAGAAAACAGATATCGATACTTTGGAGTCTTTGAAATTCTTGTGTAAAGTTGCACTCAGCGAGGATAGCAGCAAAACGAACAATCTAAATATAACACTAGAGGAATCTAACGGTGCCGTGTATTTAAAGGATTGTACAGGTGACGAGTGGACTGTATTCGAGTTGACAATGTTCTTGAGCTATTATCGTAATCAAGAACTAATCATCTTATTGGATGGTTTCGACGAAATCTGCCCAACCTACGCGAATGAAGTGTTGGCATTAATAAAAGCCGTGAAGAAATTTCCTCGAACTCATAAAATGTGTATCACAAGCAGATCCTATGACAAAATGAATACTATTTTAGCATTGCAATGTGTTACAATATTTGAAATAGAACCCTTGGATTCGTCTCAGCAGGACTCTTATCTGAACTCTTTTTGGGAAGGAAAGGAGATATTGAAAAACCTCAATGACGACAATTTAAAAAATATTTACGAGTTCATTACGTTCATGTCTAAAAGTGTAAACATAATCGAATTTAAAAAAAAAAAGTGATTTACCAATTGAATCAAAAAAAGAGATACCATTTCTTGCTGTTTTTTTGAGCTTAATAAAGTATTTGAAACAAAATTTAACACTCGTGCGCCCTTCCTTTATTAATGCTTTTAAAGAACTCTATGAAGAATGTTATGGCAATAGCGTATTCCAGAACGAATCTTTTGCAATTCCGTTACATCTGAATATAATAGCTGATTACTTGTATAATAAAATAAAAGAAATTGACATAAAACCCATCAACTGGGACTTGAACACTAATATATTTAATATCTATGAAGATTTTATGGTAACCAAGTTGAAAAGAATACGTTTTCAAGAAAAAAACCAAAATGACATGTCCAAACCGGATAATATAACAGCCTACGAGAAAGAATATGCAGATTTTAAAGATAAGCATAAAATACTGGCGGCATACGCTGTTTTTAACAGATGCCTTTTTAATGAAAATGAGTGCAAAAAAATTGAGGAAATGATTTACGAGCTAAAAGAGGGAGTAGAGAAAACAGGTATCATTTGTGATGTACTGAACAATACTCCGATATTTGTACACTCGACGTTCGCAGAATACTTTGCAGTCGAATACATTTGTGATTTATTAAAAAGTAATGAAAACCAGAAATCGCTGTGGGACTTTATGTTGAACGTGATGTTTTTCAACTGTAACTTGAACGTTCTGACCACATTGGACGCTAAAATAAAAAATGACAATAAAATGCCAAAACTTTTTGAAAAAAATAAAAAACTAATATTTAATTTATTGCTGAAACAGGGTGAAAACACCGGAAAAAAGCATGCTGAAATTAGATCGTCACTGTGTGTAGCGATTCGGAGTGATCTACGAACGATAGGGTTTTTGTTAATATCAATAATCGGAGATAACTTAGATAAGAGCAATTTGATGGATTTCATCAAAATTGTAAAAGAAACAAATATGTTACTTATAGCTGTTAAAATGGAGTTTGAAGAGTTTATAGCGTCCATACTCAATCACGTGAAAGTGATTGATGAATCCAAGTTAATTCTGTTATTCGAAGATTTTGATCTCAATGAGAATGTTCAAAACGTTAGTACTGATGAGTTAGTTCATAAATTACACAGATACATGTGGACACGTATGGACATAGTCCCTGATTGGGAAAATTTAGCAGAACTAATTGACCAAATATATTTTATTTAGGTTGATAGTTGCGCTGCCAGAGGAAAATTAACGTTATCATTGATTTATTTGCTTTCATGCACATCACACATTTTACATATTTTACCGTCGGTTTTTGTACATGAGCCCTGTCAGGGCACTGCAAAGCACAATGTTGGTTTGCTGTTGAGTTTGTGATCTGTGATTGTATCATAAATTTGATTGATTGTGATTTGTGATTGTATCATAAATTGAGTCAAAACTTATGAAAATACAATTATATACATTTCAGAAATAAAAATACATGTCTAGACGTCGATATGATCTCCAATTAATAGTAACACTAATAAATACTATACAATCAAACACAATAACACACATAGTCATATTTAGTCAGATAGCATTAGTAATGTAGAATAAAATTAATAATAAGGAATAGGTTAATTACAATCATGTCATGTCATTTTACAATACAATACAAAATAAAATAGATTAGATTTAATGTCACTGGAATATACAATATTTATGTCTTTGATCAGGCCGGATCTAATAAAAAAGAAGTTATGAAGTACCTACATCTATAAAGTTTTATCCGTCATAAATTCGTTTACTGTGTATACATTTCCCTAATAAAAGTAATCTTAGTTTGCTATAGAATAAATGTCACTGAATTAATTTCATAACCTATGTCACTGTTCCTTGGTGCGCACGGACACGCCACGCACGTGTAGTGAGCATCAGTTAGTAGTAGCCTCTCCGTGCACATCCTAAGTAGCAATGAAAAAGCGTCTTTACTATTGAATAGGGGTGACATCAATGTCAATTTGTAATTAATAATATTTCTGAGATTTTATCTCGTTGGTCGCTACTGTTGAGCATGACGTCGCACAGTGGGCTGAAAATCGGCTTTCATAGACATTCGATTTTTTTTTCGAATTGGTCAAATCTTTTGATTGGAATTGTTTAAAACAATCATGACCTTGAGGTATAATTGGTATGACGTCATAGAACATAGTGGAAGATAGACTTTTGATTTTTTTTCAAAATACTTGTATGGGAATTATCATAAAATCTTCAATATCTCAGCTATCGCATATTTGCGCAAAAGAATTCTTTCACACAAAAAATCTCCTATTTTTTTGCCAATTTTTGATATATTTCACTTTTATGGCAGAGGTGCGATGAAAAAGAAAAAAAAGAAAAATAATTTTATTATTTTTATTTCTTCATTTATAACGATTATAAATGAATTTAATTACGCATTAGAATAATATAACAAAGAATATATAGCACAATAGTCTAGGCCATCGTGAGCCGCTTTTTTAGTCATTGATTTTTATACTACCTAGCAGAAAAACAGCATCTTATACGTAAAAAAACAATTCTTAAATTGTTGACAACAAATACTCGACTTTATCGGAAGCCTGACCCTTTTAGCCTATAACAATTACCGAGAATTATTGCTAATAGGTACCTACCTATTAACTAATAGGTAGGTGATCACTGATCACCTAATTTAAGTTTTATTATGACAATGAAGGGTTTTTAGGCTGATTACTAATCGTTCTCCAGAGGTAGAACTTACAGAATCACTGTGCCTAATGGGTTATTATCATTAGGGTATAATAACAGTTAAACATATAATATACAACTACAAATATGACTTACATTTAAATTTTAAATAGTTTTATATAAAAAAAAATAGAACAAAAATAGTACCTAAATCTAAATACATTCTAAAAATAAAATTTAATTGATTATTTACAGACATGCTCTAAATTAATACTAACAAAAGTAAAACTAATAAAAAGTTAGTAAATAAACAAAAACATCTTAACCTACTGTTAGTCACAATCACTACATTCTGATTCTGATTCAGATTCGGAATCTAATTGATTTATATCGCAAAATTCGACATCGGGTTCTTGCAGGTTATCCAAAAGATCCCGAGTTTCAGAGAAGAGAGCTTTCCTGTTCTTTACATCCATAATTGGTCTAACTGAAGAAATGAGAGGGTCTGAAGTGAGAAGAAGCATGTTTAGAATGTCTTCATTAGAACATTGTCTGCTCTTTTTTCTTGAATGATGACATCTAAATCTTCGAAAGTCCTTATTACGAGCCTCTGATGCTTCTTCTGAAAGACACCCAATTGGTACTACTGCATTACAAGCTATAATATCTGCCCCATGTACAAGTAACTTGTGCACAGTTGACGACATGTAATACCAGTTATAAAGTGCCAAATACCTCTCTGCTGTCTTTAGGCAGTACTCTTTAAATTTTTCAATATATATATTTTCTTCTGATGTAATAGCCTGTAAAATAACAGCAAATCTCCGAATCAAATTCTCATCCAGACCCGTAATGGCTGCGGTTTCTTCCGGAAATTCAAAAAATCTCCGTGCTGTATTTCCATCGTTGGTTGTTCCTGAGCCTTGTTTAACCACACCTATGATCAGGTTCAGTTCCCGCTTGAAACCGTCTTGGATTGTTTTTTTCCTTGCCCGCAGAATAGCTTTATCTTCTTCCCCTTTTGCCATCCATTTTTTAAGATCTTGTCTGTAAGAAATATTTAAAAGGCATTCCATGCAATTGATGCGTGCATGTAACGAAGACAGCCCAAATTCGTATAAATTCTCAGAAACAGGCCTTTTTAACACTTCCGTTAAATTGTTCATCTCTGAAGGTTTTGCCAAACATAAATAGCAAACTGAGCTGGCTTTGGCTTCAGAGATGTAAGTGCAGACCTTGCCATCGATCATGGTCATCTTAAGGTCATGGGTGACCTTGTTGCTGCCACTATCTGTCGGTCTCAACGCTTTTATTTCTTCTTTCATACTGTCTAAATGCTCATTGACAACCAGTTTGCTTTCTTTCATGAAGCTAAATCGCACGGGACGACAAAATGATGAAGAACAGGGTTTCGGGTTTTTCCATATGGTGTCACTGCCATTGATTAGTTTCAATGGAACTAATGATGTCATGAAGACACTAGAATCATCATTTTCACTGTCCATTGTCTGTTTATATCTGCTCTGGCTAGACGCACCGTCAAATCCCCATTTCGATATTAATATTAACTGTTTCTGTTCTACGCACTCAGGTAAACTGTCGAAGATTCTTTTGACTGTTAAATCTAATAATCCTTGAAGATAAATTTTTGCTGATGAATCCGTCACTGTTATTGTTTGTTTGGAAGGATAACATTGTAATTTCGCCTGTTGAACTTTGTAATAAGATGGATACAAATCTTTTACGCCTTCACGTATGGCTGTTTCTCTCAATGTTATATATTGCCACTTAGATAATTTTAAAGAGAGAAATATGCCAAGTGCCTTCTCGGGTGTGAAAACTTGCTTGGCCAACGATTGATGAATTAAATTATTGAACTTATCAGCAGCTCCTGGATTTGTCAACATGAATTCTAGTGCTGAAGCAATATTCTCCTTTCCTTCTTGTCTCATCTTTATGATAGCAGCATATGCTATCTCACTGGACTCACAATTTTCTTGATCTGTAATTCTCCTTCTTTTTTGTTTCTTTCCTAGATCTTGAAATGGTTTACGAGTTGGTGCCTTTCTTTTTGTCATTGTTCCAACTGATATTGCTGCTGATGTAGATGTGGAAGGTTGAGGAGATATGGCATTTACTTCAGAATCCACAATGCCTGAAGCAGCAGGTACTTTTATGCAACTAGGCCAATCAATATCAGTCTCAAGCCAGTTTTTGTGTTCCTTTAAGAAACACTCCAGTTTTCTGTTGGCTTGCTTCCATTTCCTTGTAATAGCTAGTGTAATCCTTCTGCAATATTCTTTTAATGTTAAATTATCTTCATCGGAGAGATTTAAGTTCAAACGAGAAACTACAGCATTATATAGTGCAAGGCTGTCACTGTACTTCCCCGAATTCTTCAAAATCATGAAGAAATCTAGGTAAGTAGATAAACTCTCCATTTTTTGCAAGCACAATTTCACTGTTAACACAAGGGGAAATCAATGTGAACTGAATAATTGTTCCCAATACTGCACTTTAAATACCTGTGAGATATCTGTACAGAACTAAATTAACCCTAATGATTATAACTCATTAGGCACCTGCACAGTGATTCTGTAAGTTCCTCTGGAGAACGATTAGTAATTAGCCTAAAAACCCTTCATTGTCATAATAAAACTTAAATTAGGTGATCAGTGATCACCTACCTATTAGTTAATAGGTAGGTACCTATTAGCAATAATTCTCGGTAATTGTTATAGGCTAAAAGGGTCAGGCTTCCGATAAAGTCGAGTATTTGTTGTCAACAATTTAAGAATTGTTTTTTTACGTATAAGATGCTGTTTTTCTGCTAGGTAGTATAAAAATCAATGACTAAAAAAGCGGCTCACGATGGCCTAGACTATTGTGCTATATATTCTTTGTTATATTATTCTAATGCGTAATTAAATTCATTTATAATCGTTATAAATGAAGAAATAAAAATAATAAAATTATTTTTATTTTTTTTCTTTTTCATCGCACCTCTGCCATAAAAGTGAAATATATCAAAAATTGGCAAAAAAATAGGAGATTTTTTGTGTGAAAGAATTCTTTTGCGCAAATATGCGATAGCTGAGATATTGAAGATTTTATGATAATTCCCATACAAGTATTTTGAAAAAAAATCAAAAGTCTATCTTCCACTATGTTCTATGACGTCATACCAATTATACCTCAAGGTCATGATTGTTTTAAACAATTCCAATCAAAAAATTTGACCAATTCGAAAAAAAAATCGAATGTCTATGAAAGCCGATTTTCAGCCCACTGTGCGTCGGCCAAAGTGATATTGAGTTTTTCCATCTAGAATTTCTCAGTAGTAGCCCGTAGTTTGAATTTGTACCCGCGATGCAGGATTTAAAAAAAAAGAAGAAAAGAAAAAAAAAGTTTAAGTATTTGCGGAAAACATGACGCAAAAAAAAAAAGTTTTAAATACATAAATGAGAAAAGGTTAGGGAAGCAGCGTCACATCCACGCAAATCGGCTATCGCTCAGCATTATGCTGCGACCCGATTTCGCGTGACGTCAGTTTGATGCGTAGTTTGTATGTGGCGATGTAGATGGCAATAGGCTCGCCCCCTATTGCACGGGACTTAAACTTATCTGGCGAATTGTGGGTGTATTATAAGTACCGTGTATTGTTGAGTCCTCTTTACGGTATGGATTAATGATGTGCCAAAATAGTACTGACCACAATCGAGCATTGGTCACCTAAAAAATATGTTTACGAGCCATATACGGGATCTGATGAATCATGCTAACCGATATTTGGTTTGCCACTGTTACCTTCATTGTATTTGTATGAAGCATGTATGTATGTAGGAAAATATAATAAAAGCTGTCTGGATATGTGTGTACGTGTTCATAATAAATTACATAATGTATAAAAAATATCAAATAGCAGATTATTCAAAATTAAATTATATAAATGGCTGAATGTTTGCATGTTTTAATGTTTTACGCAAATAAATTAGCTTATCTTACACCCCTGGCTAACCCTTCGGGGAATACCTACTGGCGTAATGTTATGTTATGGTATAAATTACTTTCTATTTGATAGGCACATTATTTAATACAACTTTGTACCTTAAAAATGTGTATTGGGAACATTTAATTTTGAACTTGAAAATAATATGAAGTAAAAAATTAGTTTTTTTTTTATTATAGATAATGTATTTTTATAGTTAGAATTATTTATGTAAGTAGCTAACATTTATTGCATACATTCTACCATATTAGCGTGCATTCTAAAAGTTGGCAACGTTGCAAATAGCTGTCAAATATTTACCTGTTTCGATTATTTTGGCAACATTACTGTATGGAAATATGGAATATCGTTAACTGTTACGGAGTGTGGGAACGAGTCTGATGCCGAAAATTTAGTTTTTAGAATTTTTTGTCTGTTTGTCTAGATGTGTTTGTGTATTAGCGAAAAAGGGCTGCACGGATTTGAATGCAATTTGGCACACAGATAGTTTATAATCAGGGTACTTTTAATTCCGGTAGTACGTTTCCGTGGGATATTTTTCGACACCCACGCGGGCGAAGCTGTAGCCAAAAGCTAGAAGATAAATAAAATGTAAAATAACAGTAGGCTTTACTTTGTTATCATAGATCTTAGAATTCTTAGATATAATATTCGTTCATGTATTGTTAATATAAATGAATAAAGCTTGAATGAGAAATTTTACAATACCTTTGTTTTATTTTCTCACAAACTTTTCAATTGCAATCTTTCAGATTTAGAAGGAAATTCATGATCCATTGCTTCATATCTTTGAGAAATTCGTCATTTGGCAACGTAAATTACGCAATCGTAGCAAAAATATTTCTGCGAGCAACTTGGAAGAAGTGCTCGCCGCCCGTTGCCGCGGCACCGCTCGCTTCGCTCGCTCGCAAGCTGTTGGTCACAGACCTAACCTTTTTTTTTTTTTTTGTTCCGGGGTGGAAAATCCTCATGGATGTCCTTCGCCCTGGGGCGGGCGAAGGGGTCTGTCAGACTCCTATTGACTAAAAACCACCCCGGTGTTCCCTTCCTACACTTGGACCGGGGATCATGGGATCTAGTGCGCCTTCCATGATCCCTGACTGGTGCCGGCCCGCTTTTGCGGACCACTTCATGCCCGCGGGTGGAGTGAGGTGTTACACTTCCCCCCGCGACGTCAAATAGGGGCGCGCGTGGAACACTACGCGCCGCCACCTCGGGTCCTGCTGGATGGGGGGTGGCGGACGTCCCCGAGTCCGCCATCCCTCCGGATCCGTTTACGGGGGCTGCAAGAGGGCATTGTCTGCCCTCCGCCGACGCCCAGTCCGCCTGCTACGGATCAGGAGAGTGGTCTCGATCTCCCTCTCCCTTTCCGCAGCCTCCTTCTGTGAAACTACGGTTTCACAGAAGGAGTTCACTGCATCCCACGACCATCGAACGAGCGACAGCCGGCAGCGCCAGGTCGGCTCTGACTTCAGATACGAGATCACGACGCGGCTCCTCCCATGCGGCACACTCTGCCAGTGTATGCTGCGCCGTGTCCTCCCGACATTGGGTGTAGTGATGGCACCGAGCGTCCGGCTCCCTGTTTATGCGACACAGGTAGTTCCCGAAGCAACCATGCCCCGAGAGCACCTGCGTCGCCCGAAACGACAGGGAACCGTGCTTCCTCCCGAGCATCACAAATCTAACCTAACCTAATCTATTTCACCCAGTCATGGGGTCTCAAACCCTCAACTCGAACAAATTATAATTAGTCTTGAAAAAAATTCATAGATGGCAGCATAGGCAACAATTATGAAATTAACAATCACTAAAAACTGATAAACGTCTGAATTTGGCTGAACTAAGATTAGTAAAAATCAAAACTTCCTTGTTTAATGCTGATTTATCCATTTAAACTCATAAATTACGTATTTCCAACAAAAATGATAAGCGAAACCTTTTACTTGAATTCGAACCCATAGAATGATAAAGTTAATCATGAGCTCTTTGCAATAGATGGCGTTTTACTCAATTTGTCATCACATACTGTATAAACGTTTAGTAGGAAAATCAAACAACATAATTTTTATAATTTAGTACCTACTTTACAAAGAAATAAAGGAATTGAAAGAAATCTATTAACTTGTTTTTGGCAAATACCTACCTTCTTAATTATTTTTATTTTTATTTTACCAATACCTTTCTAAAACTATAAAAAATCGGCGAAGTGCGAGTTGGACTCGCGAACGAAGGGTTCCGTATCTATACTAAAGTGACACAAAACTATATTTTAGTTTGACAGTACTAAGATGGACCGAGTTATTAATTTAGTGAAAATGGCAATTTTGCTATTCTGATTTTGACGTTTTTAAAAAATTTTGATCGTCTAAGTGTTGCTGACACCTTATTTTATTCTACACCTTTTTAATCGCGATTAAAAATAGTCAAATTTATGACTATTTTTAATCGCGATTAAAAAGGTGTAGAATAAAATAAGGTGTCAGCAACACTGTAGATGTTGGTGTGAATTCTTCAGGTACCAAAAATATTTTTTTTCTGTTCTTTTACTAATATCTCGAAAATGGTGTGTCCTATCGAAAAAATAATGAAAATTTCGACCCCCTCTATGAAAGCATTAAACTCAACATTTTGGTAATAATTTTTCATATTTTCCATACAAAAAGTGAAAAAAAAAACACGTCGAGGCTGCCCTGCCTGCGCGCATACGGCTCTAAAAAAAATCACGGGTTAGGTTAGACGTGGAATCGCGATTGTCAAATTCGATTTTGGTTGTGTGAAAATTATTTTTAAATTTAGGATTTTTTGCAGAATAGTTTAAGATTCTCATAGCCATAGCAAGGATATTTTGTGATAGTTTAGTTAGTTTAGTTCGGTGTACAAGAGAATCGGCACCATTAAGCTTTAAAAAGCTAATTTTTATTACAGTCAAGTGTCCCCCCCACCCTGCCAGCTAAATGGTTGGTTTATGTGATAAAAGATCACAGGAGTATTTATAACGAAATTAAAAGGAAAACTCTCTATCACAGCTAAGTAGGTTCTATAAGTTAACGAGTAATAATCAACCAACTTAAATTTGCGGTTGCAAAAACATGTTCTTCCATACATTCTGTATGGGAGAACATGTTTTTCAACTACGAAGTTAAGTTTGTTCTTGGGATACCAACTTACCAACTACGGAACCCTTCATTATGCGTGGTCCAACACGTACTTGGCCGGTTCTATTTGATAATTTTAAAAACATTAAGTCGTCGTGCGCACGGACGTAATTAAAACGCGGGGGGATTTTATCGCGCACTGGATTTTCAACTCTCGATGTTAAACCGAGCGTTGAAAATCCAACACGCTGGGACGCACTCTCGTCCCAGCGCGTTGATAAAACACTTGGATTTTCAATTCTCGGCATGTCGGCAAAGCGTTAAAAATCAAGTGCACGAAAAATAATCGCCGCAATTTTATTACATCAGTGCGAACGTTGGCTTATTGTCAAAATAAGTTCGGCCGAAGAACGCGTGATTTCAGTTTTAGGGTATTAGCAATAGTAGCTTTGGTAACGAGGAGATGAAAATCTAGATTTAGCATTGAAATACAAAAAAAATCATAAAGAGGCATTCACTGCCGCGTGAAAATTGCTAGCTCACTCACAAAAATGAAACTATCCCGCCAACTCGAGATATGTTTGTTGTATTGTTATTATACTTGTCCTTGAACGTACCGTGCGATGTGTGAGTGCCATAAGTATCTAAGTCGACTTCTAGATGGCGTTATAAAACTACAGTCTCTGGCAATTTGTGAGTCGCTGATGCTGCCATCTGTTAAAAAAATGGAGGAAAAAAAATAGCCAGCTCAATAGCCAGACTTAGGGAGGTATCATTTCTTTGTATGGGTTTAGGTATCTTTATCTGTGACCCAGTACAAAATGACGAATCATGTAATTTGCGACTAGATAATTAGACAATGGCAATGGTGAAAACATTTCTGCGGTAGATTGTATAATTCGTAATTTTAAACTGGGTGAAATAGGTTAGGTTGGGTTAGAACAGTGACCAACGGCAACGGCATTAGCCAGCGAGCGCTACTTCCAAGTTGTTCGCAGAAATGTTTTCACTATTGTCTAATTATCCGTGTTTTCGCAATATCCCTAGGGTTTTGGCGAAAATTCGAATTACGAAATCATTATACGACATACATAATAAAGATATTTAGGACATCCGATACTCTGTACTTCGATATTTAGGTCTTTCGATGTCACTTTTGTAGATAATTAGATTTTAGATATATTGGACGTTTCAAACTCAGTGGATTTTGTAAAGCTACTATGGGAGTTTAACGTTTAACGACCAATCAGAAGCCACATTCAAAACTCAGTTGATGGATTTTGCTTATATGCGTCCCGGTCCTTTGGAAGGCGTACGGGGGGCCGAACCCAACTCGCAGAGACCCCTTAGACAATTCTAAATGGAATGAGGCACCAACCAATGATTATCACTATGCATGTGCACCCAAAGACAAACCCCGGTTGGCGCAGGACTGGGTGGTGGGTGATGGGTTTGGGTGGTTTTAGCGGATTGGTTACCTGGAACTATGGAAGAACTATGACCATGACCCTGACTGACCATGATAAATAATATACACGGATAAAATTTAGATATTATTATCTCCTTTATTCAATTACATACATATAAATTACATTAAAAAAAATTAGAATATAAAAATATATAAAAACATTTAAAAATAAAAATATTAGCCCACCGGTAACGGGTTCAGGGTCCAAGCAACCGGCGGCGGTCAGGGCTCCTGAGAGAGGAACCTCCTAACAATGCGAGCCGTGTCCAGAAGTACCGCTTTCTGAATCAAGCCCTTAATCCAGCTGCCCAACGAGAGCCTCCTTATGTGTTGGTTAAGGCTCTTGGCTATAAGGGCATTGGTTGTCACGACTATCAGCACAATAATCGCCGAGTCCACATCCCACATGTCGACAACCTCGCGAGCCAAGTCAAGCTACTTAATTTGTTTATCTTTCTCGGCTTCCACGAGATGTCCGTCACGCGGGAACGTTATGTCAATAATCATTGCGCGCTATTATCATTGTTATTTATGTGTTTACGCAATAAAGAATTTGAGATTTGAGATACATATCTCGGGACCATGGAGTCCCGGTCATTTGGAAGGCGTACGAGGGGCCAAAGCCAACTTGCAGAGGCCCCTTGGACAATTTTAAATGTAATGAAGCACCAACCGACGATTATCTCTGTATGCACTATACAAGTGCACCCAAGGACAACCCCGGTTGGTGTAGGACTATTGCAGAAAATGGAAACAAAACATATTGGACTATGGATTTGGGTGGCTATAATGGATTGTTTACATGGAACTATGGAAAAACTATGGTCCCTGCCTGACCAATATTTTATATAAAACACACAGGAAAATGGCAAGGGGTGACTTGCACACTCAATCAATAATGGGCCCCCGACAACGGTCACTAGCACAAAGTGTCGTAGCGACAAGAAGGTAACATGTCCTGAGGTGCTTATGAGGAGTGGAAAGGTATTCCACGGCTATCAGGACAATCCCGGAAGTACGGTCAAGATCCCTACCAGCATCTTACTGGAATACTTCCTTCCTCCGAACACGTTTGCTCTCGCGAATCTCCACTCAAGCAATTGAGGCAAAAATTAGGTGGAAGTTCTGTTCCTCATTAGTGTTCACTCCAGCCGGCAAATAAAGGCAAGCCAAAGGTGAGGAACAATACCTCTCCCGGGAGATAGGGTCTGTGGGGTCGCTACTGCCCAACAGCTCGCCACATGCTGTCCTGCGGGTTTTTGTACCTCTCTTGGTCTGGCTCCTCATCCCAGACCTGTTCCGGCAAAGTAAACTCTACCGGCACATACCTAGAGTTCAAAGCGCGCAAGCCCCACCACGACGTCAACGTAGAGATACGGCGGTGTCGTTATTATTATTAAAAGCTATTAATGTCACACTTCAGGACAAAAGCCTCTTTCCACTTCTCTCTATTTAAGGCTGCGTAGTACCAGCACTCTAATTGCGTAATAGACGATCAATCACAATATTAATCGTTTTAAAACAGATCGCAGCTGCATCTATCGTGACAAATCAATGCGTGCCGAAGCTTCGTATATTTTGCTCGTAAAAAGTTATCGCGCTAATGCATTTGTCGCATTAGCGGCATCATAATTTAATGAATTATCGTGCAATAATCCCAGATGCCTCTCCATTATTTCGACAGAGCATCTACGCAGTCCGGAAACAACAGTCAAAATAACCAATGCTAGTCCGACCACGCGCCACGTTTCTTATGTATCTACTGCTACCCGGGCGATAAGTGCTACGCAGCCCGAACTATCGCGACGAAAACCGATAATGGTTAGGCACATCTGCGTGTATCGTATCATTGTGAGAAGCATCGTAACGATAGACGCAGATGCGGCCCCAGCATTAATCTTTTACGAAAATAAAAATAACATGTTTTTAATGGTTTATTTACCGGTAACAGGATGGGCGATTACGTCATCCTGTGTTTTTCTAAGGAAAACAAGCTTGAAGTATCTACTTATTGAGAATGTTAATACTTAAGCGTCCTTTGTGCTAGAATTAATGATATTCTTTCAGACATTGGCAGAATAGTCTACATCGGCTTTGCTTGCCATTTAATAAAAATAAAATAGAATAACTATTCTTTTTTTTTTATTCACTAGGTACTGTAGAAGACCTTCAACTGTCACTAATAAGACACAATAGATTTTTTAATTGTTATAGCCTTCTAAAAGCGTATCGCTATAGATTGGCCTTGAGCGGTGGCGTGATGAAAATATTTATTACAATATAATAAGGGGATCCGTCAGATAGCCCGTGAAATTCAAATGCAGGTAAGTACCTACCTAATATTGATGACTATAATTAGTTAATGTTATTCGGTTATATTGTCATTACTAGATTTTGTCCGCGGCTTCGTCCGGGTGGATTTTGGAAAATATCCCACGGGTACGTACTACCGGGATATCCGATACCGAGGAAAAGATCATTGACTCCTACCGCTGCGCCGGCGTTGCCGTTAACCATAATTACTTTGTTACGCGTAATTTTGAAGCTGTGATCGTGTATCGTTTAACCTTTTGACCGCTTGTGTCGCATATATACGACAAATATTTCCGTGTCCCTACCGCTCGTGTCGTATTTCTGCGACAGAGAACATGCATGATTTTTTCGTTCTATTTTCGTCCTATTAACTGCGTGGTACAAGTCGTGCCATTAAAGATGAGACTTGACGCAACACGTGGTTTGACTTGCGCAGTAGACGATTTATGGGTCTCTTTAGCGGTATGAGGTCCCCGCTGGGGCGTCATCGGGGCAGGGGAAAGAGCGGCGGGAGGCGCGGTCAAGTCTCATCTTTAATGGCACGACCTGTACAACTAAAACTATTATTAAATAGAGCTATTATTTACAACAATTACTTAAAAATTCGTTTCATAACTCTAAGCATTGAAAAAACTTAAACAAGAATAAGTAATTGGCAGCTTGGACTTTTCTTCGGCGTCTATCGCGCGCGTCGCATAAATATGACCATAGGGATGGGATACGATGCAATGCGAATTTTAAAATCGAAATAACAAACAGTTAAATAATCAGGTATAATGCATCATTCAGCATAAAATAAACGGTGTCATAAGAAATAAAGTTAAATTTAACATAATTATTGCCTTGTGTTATTAATTCTTTTCCTTATTATTCATAAGAAAAATATCCCTCAGGATCTTTGTATAATGCCAACATTTGACGTTAGTTCCCATCCCTAGACGCCTATGCTTGCAACATATTTCTTTAAACTATTTATTTCAATGATATGATGTCGAGGCATATTTTATCTAAATTAAATGCCCGATTTAAATAACATATGGGATAAGGATTACAAAATATAAGATGCTGCATCGGCTTCAAAATATAGGATGCTACATCGGCTTCAAAATACAGGATGCTGCATCGGCTTCAAAATATAGGGTGCTGCATCGGCTTCAAAATATAGGGTGCTGCATCGGCTTCAAAATATAGGATGCTGTATCGGCTTCAAAATATAGGATACTGCATCGGCTTCAAAATATAGGATGCTGCATTGGTTATAAAATCGGCTTCAAAAATATAACTCATGATTGGAACGATTTCCAGATCGTCGAATCGATTTTTACAGGACAAAGTCTTTCGGGTCAGATATTCTTGTAATAAAACAATATAAACGATTAAATTAACTCTTTATTTCAGGTTTTTTGTGTTTACTGATACAATCTCGAAAATCATTAACTTCTATTTGGCATTTTCTCCAATCCTTAGTTGTCGGTATGCACTCCTGAAAAAATTTTTTTTTTAAAAATTGTGAAAATACATACAATAATTTCAACTAAATTACCAACTTTGGGACCAACATGTGGAGAAGAAGTAGGTACAGCGCACGTCCTGGCCAGGGTAAGCGCGCGAGCGATTTTTTAACGCGATTTTTTTATGGCGCACTGAATTTTCAACTGGCGGTATTGAGCCGAGAATTGAGAATCCAACAGAGAGCATCCTAGTGCGTCGTAAAAACATTGTTGGATTAGTGCGTTGAAAATCAATAAAAAATCGCCCATGCTGCCTGGGTTAAAATGAGAACGCGGGACGCACGTCCGTGGTAGGTAACAAACCGATGAAATCGCACGTGTAGATAATGTACTACGCACGGCATCCAGTGTGCGTTACCCAGCCAGAACATTATATCAGCATTACAAACAGACACTTCAATTTTATTTATTTGTATAAAATACAGGGTGGCAGGGACGTCGACGCGAAAACTGTTACCATGGATTTAGTACATGATACTGAATCCCTCTGCGTTGAAACGTTTCGTCGGTTATTGAAAAAAAAAAAAAAACAGCTATTCCATACATTTTGACCGCGTAGGTATTGCACTTTTCTATGAAAGTATGAAACAACAGATTTTTTTTAAAATAACCGACGAAAAATTTCAACGCACAAGGGTTCTGAATCATGTACTGAATCCATGGTAACAGTTTTCACGTCGATGTACCTGCCACACCATACAGAATCGATTTAAATAATATTCGTAACGTCAGTTATGAATATTATTTTAATGAATAAACAATAAACGTGAAAAAATAAAAACAGATGATTTTTTTATTTGGTTTTCCCACGTTTTTCCTTTGTATTGACCATATTTTCACGTTATCAGGTTTACGTTATCGTTAAAATAACTTTGATTTGATTTTTTATATCAATTATACCAGTTTTAAGGCCAGTCCAGCTAAAAATACAGTTAAACAGCTTTCTAAAAACAGTCCGTATTTCTAGAGTAAACATACGGATGTCTATGGACATTTTAGCGTCGCTCTACGGAGTTTTAAAAGCGGATCTGGCAACACTGCATTGTACTGTCACAATTGAGCTTACATAATTCCGTACTAGATGGCGTATAGTCGTCGGCTGATATTTATGACTGGATAAAATAATAAAATTGATATTAATTAAAATGAATGATAGCATTGTAATACTTTCTAAATTGTTAATAAAAAAGAGCTCATGGAACGTAGGATGTAGGCAAAACAGAAATATTGAGTGTCTGAAAATGTTACTATACACGATCGAGTTATGTTTTGCATATGATTAAATTTGTATCATTAGATCAAAATAAACCGTTTATTTGTCTAGAATTAAGTACTTTTTGTAAAATGTCTTTATATTATTCAATTACTTAAAAAAAAAAACAAGGAGTTATTGTTTTATTGTCATAAGTAGGTAGGTACTTACCTGAACTTTATAATGTAATTCCAAGCAGCCTGTCTTCTTCAACATGCTCTCCACTGGATCGTCATCAGAATCCACTGGTTTCTCACGAGGCTTCACAGTCATTTTTCTATAAATTAATCAACACAAGAATTCAATCAAAACAACTTAACCTCTAAAGTTATCAGCTGAGCAGATAAGATGACGTATTATGCTACTAAATCAAAAAGTCATACTACATTATGACAACTACTTTAATTGAAGTATATTTTAATTTAACCGGGTTATAGCAACGTTTCGTTTCTCGTTGTTAGCTACGGGGAACTACAGTGTGCTTAGTATAAAAATTGTCTCGTCTGACAAAAAGTAATTTACTAAAAAGAAATAAAAAGCTATATCAAGTCATTTAAAGAAAGAATAACACTCAAACATTCTGGCAAACCAGCTTATGGATAAAAATACCGGCCAAGTGCGTGTCGGATCACGCCCAAATTACTTTTCGTTTTACTTTTTTTTTTGTGGCATCTTGCAGGTTATCGGCTGCACCTATGAGGTTGTCAGCTGCTTATCTGGACTTTCCTGTGGCTGTTAAGGGCAGCCAGGACATAAAATTTAGGAACGCATCGCATCGCTGGGGGGAGGAGATCACGGGACAGATTGGATAATGTTGATTGTCATTAATTCATGTAAGGATCTCAATTCTTAACAGACAGTAGAAGTGAGTAGGTACCTACAGTTTCATAACACTTTATTTTAATCAGCATTCAGTTTTTGCGCAGTTAGTTCATAGCTGTCAGTATGATAAGAGCCTATACCTATACCTCGGCTCAAATTCACTTTTTATCTCGCTCGCACCATACTGGGCGCAGACTGAGTAAGAGCGAGCCTGAGTGGTTGGCGGCTCCAAGGCGCCGATAGTTTAAGTAGGTAAGTTCTTTTTACGGTGAAAAACATAATATATTCTGCTTTATATTTAGTTCAGTTAGCAGTTTTAAGTAAAAGTATTTTTGAATACTAGCGGTTTATTGTTCGGTTTTCTAAACCTACCTCATCGAGTACCCGGATGGAACCTACGACAAATAATAACCAAGATGCCCCTGATAATGGGTCAAAAGGTCTGCCAGGCCTAGGCTTGCCGGAACTTAGTGTTCAAAGCATTTAAAGTTGGTAGGGGGCATTATTTTGTTTCTTACGTTGACCGATTTGGACCAAATGCAGCCCAGACATGGGAGTACTTCCAAATGGTTCCTTGCATCAATAAATACTTTAAAAAATTAAAAATTGGTCCCAGGCTTAAAAAGTTTTGTGTGCTTTTTTAAGGTTTTTCTGGTAGTTTTATTAATTTTATTATTGGACATGTCTAAGAAAGCGTCGTTGAGTTTGAAGTCGTTGGTTTTATCTTGACAAGTGCCATAGCGTCAGATGGTGTCTAGGTAGATCTGCCTCTGGGCACGCCACAATTGCGGCCATAAGTCCCCTCTTTGAGGAGTGGCTAGAGTGGCGCCATGGTGTCCTCACCTTCCGCCTGACGCAGGTTCTCACTAGACACGGTTGTTTCGGGAGGTTCCTGTTCCGGATAAGGCGGAAGGAAACGCCCGGGTGTCACCATTGCGTGGATCGCTCGGAGACGCACGGTGGAGCATACGGTGGAGGTCTGCCCGGCTCGGGCGGAGCATCGCCGTGTCCTCGTGGAGGCGATCGGCGGCGGTGATCCTTCGCGTCCGGCCCTGCTTAAGGGCATGGGAGGCCGCCACCTCCTTCTGCGAAGCTCCATCTACCAATATGTCTCAAACGGAAAATTATGGATATGTGTATTCTCGAGGTTTGCTAGCGAGCCATGGAACGCAGTATACTGGGGGTTCGAATTTTATCCGTATAAGGAACACAACACTGCACGCCAAAACCAAGGTCACAGACGTTACCCAGAAGGCTGCTATGGTTAAGTGGGACTGGGCCGGACATGTCTGCCGCATGTCAGATGACAAATGAAAATGAAAAAAAAACAAAGATGATTGTTATTTTTTTTTTTTTTTTTTTTTTTATTAATGTTTCAATGAGTGTGTTTTAGTTTAATTTGTGGTGTCCTGTGCGAGTCCCAATAAATACTTTTTTTTTTTTTTTTATTGGGTCCCACTAAACGCACGACGACATCGCGGCAGGCCGATACGAAGATGGCGGGACCAGCTTGACTCCTACCGAAAGGACTAGCCGACACTAGCAATAGACAGAATTGTGTGGTCTTCCTTTTGGAAGAGGGAGGCCCTCGGCCTGCAGTGGGACAATACAGGCTAGTTAGAATAGATCAGAGAAGCAACAATATATATTCTAGTCGTTATAGGCACTCTAAATAGGTAACCTAATCTAACTAGTTCGGTTCCGGGTACTTAGTACTTGAGTTTTCAGATGAGGATTAAAACTTAAAACATAACTGGCGAGTTGGGGGTTTACCTACTACAGGGACAACTCTGCCCAACCCTTCGGGCAAACAAGGCGTGATGTTTATGTTATGTTATGTATTGTATTTTAAAATACTTATGGAAGAAATCCCGAAAATTTAAACGCCGAATGATTGTTTGGTCGAAAGTTTTAAATCTAAAAAGTTCATTTGCCCGAAAGCTCCATACCCCGAAGTTTAAAATACCGAAGATCCATATCCCGAAGTTCAAAATCCCGAAATTACATCCCAAAGCCTAAAATCTCTAAGACAATGACAAAAAGGAGCTTAACATAATTGGTATGTATGATACCAATAACATATAATTGAACCAAAAGTTTAAATGATAATCATACGTATAATTAAGAAAAAAAAGAAGCACGTTATTACAAAAAATATACCTAATTTTTGGTGCTAACACCGGGTGTGTAATGTTTGGTATAATAACAGATAGTCTAATGTCATTTGACATAACTTTCATATGATATAATTTTAATATGCTATAAAAACATTTGACCTAATTTCATTGACAATCCGCGGCTAAAGGTACCTTGTGGTCGATATGGAGTTATGCATACGCTAGTAATCTGCGATTAATACGCTGTAGATATAAAAAAAGATCAACCTCCTACGATGTTTTGTTACGGAGATATAATTTTTTTTAAATTATATTCGAAATTGTGCAATTTCGAGAAACAGACATTTTAAGTTCAGTCACCTCGAACACTATGTTGCCGTTGTAAATTACATAGTGGCACATAACAGGGAAATAAATTTCAGATCTAAGGCTTTGCGAAAAAGCATTTAAAAAAAATCTATATTTCTTGCAAAATTTACAAAACATTCAATATCTTCGAAACTATAAACGTCCATAAGGTACCTTTAGCTGCGGATTGTCACAATGATCTAATGTTATATTTGATATAATTTTCATTTTTTCTAATTTCATTTAGTATAACGCTTATTTCATATAATTTTCAAATTGTATAATGCTCTTTTTATATAATGTTCATTTGACCTAACTTTAATATTAACTATTTTTCTAAGGTAACGCATCGTTCTTGAGAAAAGCAAATTATATTGTAACCTAACCTCAAAACATTAAAGTTGCTTCTGCATCGCCTCCGGCGCTGCGGGAAGTACAACCCCTTCGCCTTAACGTAACAAAGGATATGCTTTGTTACAGCGGGTGGGGGTTGCGCTCCCCGCGCGCCTCTGGTTTTTATATACACTCTAGGGTAGGAGCCAGAAGACTACGTAAAGTCGGGGTGCACCAATTCGGTTTTGGAACAGATTCAACCTATTAACTATATCAAGCCGGTGTATAATTATGTCCAAGTAGTGAAATTGAAAATAAAATAGTTCATTATTTAATTATATTAATGTTGCACTTTCAACATTCGTGAATACATTGGTAGTAAGGGTAGCTCGGCACTTATAAACATCATGACTCTTATATTCACAGTTACAATAGCATTTATCCGTGGTTTGCTGGTTCTTTGTACACAAAACCTGTACTTTAAATCCACCTTTTTGAGACTTGAACACCTTCATTATAGCAACCACTCGGTATTAAGTAGCTAACAGTAACTACGAATGAATAAAACATTACGGAATAAAATATTTTTTCGAGATCTACCCCCGCTATAAAAAATATTAAAACATGATGCTCACTGTCATAAGATAACTGTGTTGTAGTGCCATCTATGAGTAATCGCGGGAACTACGTTGCCGTTCTTTGGGATTTCATCCATCGGTATTTCGTCCATTCGGGGTTTCATCCTTTCGCGCATTTGGACATCAGTATTTTATGTTTCGATATAACGGCTATCGGAATTTAAAACGTTCTGTATTTTGAATTTCGTTGTTTTGGACGTCGGTATTTCGGTCATAGTTATTATGAAATTTCGGGATTTTAATACGTACCCTTATTAGGTTACAATATTTTACATGGATAGTTATTTTGATATGAGTTCAGTGAGTATTATGTATGTACGCTCTGGTTAATTTGCTGTGCGGTCAATATTTATGAAATGATTGTCGTATTTTTGTACCTGAAGTAGTGTTGATGTATATTTTCAAATTATCTGCCTGTAGGTACTAGTTTTGTTAAACAATTAATTTATTTGTAGTGAATTAATTTAGTTAATGTAAAAATGTATATAAATGATGGAAATAAATTGATAGGTAATTATTTATTTGATGTGCAATTAATAATATCCCTATATATAGGACGCGGGGTAAATTAAGATTACTTTTCTGTGAGCAATAAAATAAAGTAGCTTACTTCACGTTCAAGGTTTATTATTTTATTATAAAAATAATTAAAAAATGGAATATAAATGCAAAATAAAAAAAACATAAATATCCAAATCTTGGAATAATGTTTTGTTTTAAAAGTGAATTGAATTTATTACAAAATTCAAACAATAGGTACCTTATTCAAGTAAAAAAAAATGCAGTGACTTTAAAATACCTACATAGTTTAGGTACAAAGTTGTAGAAAAATAATGTTTAGAAGTACATAAAACTAATATTTATTATTAGAATTTTAGTAATAGACTGTATAATAAAAAATCTCAATGTAATATACTTACAGGATAATTATGTATCAGACTATACCCTAATTGTGTAACTTATTTTCGTAAACGATTGTGACAAATTTGTGTCATTTTGACAGTTCAACAACATTGATTGCGTTATTTACGTTGCTGTCAGATTTTTTCCAACTTATGAAACAATGGATTAGCAATCTGTTTCAAATCGAAACAAATTGTGATTGATCGTGTATTACGCAATTAGGGGACAGGTGTGGTTCAGTTTAAGGGTGAGGTACAAAAAAGTATCAGCTTGGTGGTCTGTACAACACCCTTAAATCAGGGCTCGGAAACGTTATTAAATAACGTTTATATATCATTTCTAACAGTTCTCGTTCTTCTTTGTACAACATTTTGTTCGGAACGAAAACGAAATAAGAACGTTTTCAAAAACCGGTTTATTCCGCAGGACGCAATCGCGCACGGGGCGTGTGCCGACTAGCATGAACTTGTTTAATTAAATTGTTCTTACCTTATCTTCATTTCATTCGGTACATCATTGATTCCAAAGCGTTTGCTGTTTACGTATTGATTAGGGTTGTGTTGCGAGTTTCCTATCGATCAACTCAAAAATGGAAAGAAACTGTTAAAAACGTTTTTTTAACCAATAACGATCTAAATTTTGTACTTCTTCAAAACTGTTTTATAACGTTCCATTTGAACGTAACTGAAACAAATCGTTCCTTAGGTTATTAAGACGAAACCGTTTCGAAAAACATACCGTTATCCGAGCCTTGCCTTAAATATTGCCACGCATTTCTAATACACGATGTAGGTAGCTAGATATACCAAAATTTTAACAATATTTCATTTACAAAACCATTAATATTCAAGGTATTACACATTGGCATTACCCCTATTATTATTATAACCCCTATATTAAATAGTAAAAGCGCTGTTCCATTACCTTTTTTTTTGGGTTGGAAATCATCAAATAACTTCTCCCGCTCTGGGCGGAGCGGGAGGGTTGCCCTGTTGCCGGAGGCCACGATCTTCCTTTCGGTTTTCTTCGCAACCCCGGCAGGCATCGGCCCTAGCGGACCCCGTCAATTCTGCTGACATCTCTTTGAGGCGCGCGTGGAACACAACGCGCCGTCGACCCGGGCCTGGTCCTTATCGGACGGTGAGCTACCCATTGCTCACAGTCCGCAAGCCCGCGCCTACGGTGGCCGGAAATCGGCTTGCGACTCCCGACGCCCTGGGCGTCTCCTCCTGCGGCGGTTAGGGGCGTGAGGGCGCGAAATTTGCCTCTCCCTCACGCGTTCCACCTCCTCCTTCGCGAGCATTACCGCTTCGCAGAAGGAGGTGACGGCCTCCCATTTCCTCTCGCTCCGTACCATGGCCTGAACCAGGGCCGGACGCGAGAGATCACCGCCGCCGATCGCCTCCACGAGGACACGGCGATGCTCCGCCCAAGCTGGGCAGACCTCCACCGTATGCTCTACCGTGTCCTCCGGGCGATCCACACAATGATGACACCCGGGCGTTTCCTCCCGCCTTATCCTGTGCAGGAACCTCCCGAAACAGCCGTGTCCGGTAAGGACCTGCGTCAGGCGGAAGGTGAGGACGCCGTAGCGCCTCTCTAGCCACTCCTCAAAGAGTGGTCTTATCGCCGCAATTGTGGCGTGCCCAGCGCTGGGTTGCGACAATCGCATTCTCCATAACGCCATGAGATCCCGCCGGAGCTCTGTCCGCTGTGCCGTGATTTCTCGCGGCAGCGGAGTTAAGCCCCGGCGTTTCGCCTCCTCGCGCAACTCCCACAGGTGCGCGAGGACCTTTGCCTCCAGATCCCATGGCGGTAATCCGGCAAGGAGGCACGCTGCCTCGCAGGAGACCGTGCGGTATCCTCGGGCCAGCCGGATGGCCATGACCCTCTGGGACGCGTTCAACCGGCGTGCTGGCCGCAGCCTTAGTGAACGCGCCCATACCGGCGCTGTTCCATTACCTACTACATAGAATGTGCAAGAAGAGGCTACTACTATACTAATTTATCCACGTGCGTAGTGTGTCCCTGTGTAAATTTTCCTCTGGCAGCGAAACTATATATATATATAACCTAAATAAAATATATTTGGCCACTTAGTTCCGCAAAATTTTCCCAATCAGGGACTATGTCCATACGTGCCCACACATAAGTGTGTAATTTATGTACTAACTCATCAGTACTAATGTTTTGAACATTCTCATTGAGATCAAAATCTTCGAATAACAGAATTAACTTGGATTCATCAATCACTTTCACGAGATTGATTATGGACGCTATTAGCTCTTCAAACTCCATTTTAACAGCTATATGGAACATATTAGTTTCTTTTACAATTTTGATGAAATCCATCAAATTACTCTCATCTAAGTTATATTCAATTGTTGATAATAACAAAAATCCTATCGTTCGTAGATTATTACGAATCGCTTCATACAGAGATGATTTAATTTCAGCTTGCTTATTTTTAGGGTCTTTACCCTGTTTCAGCAACAAATCAAATATTAGTTTTTTGTTTTTTTCAAAAAATGGCGGTAGTTCTTCGTCAATTTTTATTTTAACGTCTAATGTGGCCAGAACGTTTAAGTTATAATTGAAGAACATCACGTTCAACATAAAGTCCCAAAGCGATTTCGGGTTTTCATTACTTTTTATTAAATCACAAATGTATTCGACTGCGAAGTATTCTGCAAACGTCAAGTGTACAAACATCGGAATATCGTTCACTACAAAACAGTTGATCTCTCTTCTCCCTTTTTCAGCTCGTTAATCATCTCCTCAATTTGTTTGGACTCATTTTCATCAAAAAGGCATTTGTCAAAAACAGCGTATGCGGCCAATTTTTTATGCTTATCTTTTAAATTTTCATATTCTCGCTCGTACACTGTTCTTACAGCGTACGAGAGAGAATATGAAGATTTTGAACCGGATAATATATTATCCGGTTTGGACATATCTTATTCGTTTTTTTCTTGGAAAAGTATTGTTTTCAACTTGGTTACCATAAAATCTTCATAAATATTAAATATATTAGTGTTCAAGTCCCAGTTGATAGGTTTTATGTTAATTTCTTTTATTTTGTTGCACAAGTAATCAGCTATTATATTCAGATGCAACAGAATTGCAACGGATTGTTCCCAGAGTTTGTAATAAGGAGACCATTCTACACAAATTTCATAACGATGAAATATAACGGAAGGTGGCAGAAGTGAAAGATTTATTGTAAAATATGATAATAAGCTAAAAAAAACCATACGAAATGGTATTTCTTTTTTTGATCCAATTGGTAAATCAATTTTTTTTTCTAACTCTTTTAAATCTACACCTTCAGACATAAACGTGATAAACTCATATATATTTTGATAATGGTCGTCATTGAGGTCCTTCAACTTCATATTTTCTTTCCAAAATTTACTCAGATAAGAGTCGTGCTCAGACGTACTCCAAGAATCTATTTCATATAGTGTAACACATTGCAATTCTAAAATAGTATTCATTTTGTCATAGGATCTGCTTGTGATACACATTTTTTGAGTCCGAGGAAATTTCTTCACAGCTTTTATGAATGCCAGCACTTCATTCGCGTAGGTTGGGCAGATTTCGTCGAAACCATCCAATAAGATTATTAGGTTTTGATTACTATAAAAGCTCAGGAACATTTTCAATTCGAATTCAGTCCACTCGTCACCTGTACAACCCTTTAAATACACGGCACCGTTAGATTCCTCTAGTGTTATATTTAGATTGTTCGTTTTGCTGCTATCCTCGCTGAGTGCAACTTTACAGAAGAATTTCAAAGACTCCAAAGTATCAATGACTGTTTTCTTTTTTTTCCACTCACTAAATTCTTGTGAGTACTCCAATAAATTAATTCTCAGTATCCATCCAGGTTTTAACCAATGTTCACTTGTTTTGAGAGACAGATGGGTGAGTAGAGTTGATTTTCCAATTCCGGGGTCCCCAATGATAAGTACATCGTCAACTTGTAATAATTCGTTAAGTGTTGTGAACTTGTAAACTTTTCCTGTTTTATTTCTTCCGCTTATAGCATGTTTATTTGACCGTAGTAGTAAAAAACCATTTACATTTTCGGGAATTTTCAGTTCGATGCATCTTAAAGACGTGTTAATGAATCATTTTGTGTTATAATTAGAATTGCTGATCGGTTTTCCTATAATATTCTTGTTACTATGCATTATTTTATATAACAGTTCTCCCTCGACATATTTAATTGTATCTTTGATCAAGATTCTAATTAATCTTACTTCTTTACCTTGAAATATCACGTTTGCGTTCTTTATGATACTATGCTGCGATTCTTCGCTCATGTCAATTAATTTTATTTTGTCCTGTATTATTAGGTTATCAGTTGGTGAGAAATATTTTTTTGCGTTTTCAACGGTTTTCTGGTCTGTAACAATAATTACTATTTTATCCTTTATCGAGTTTGCAATTTTTTCTAATTTTTTGCTGGAATTTTTGGCAATTAGTGCTTTATCAAAGACAACAATAACTGTCTTCACTTCGTTTGTTTCTGTCAGTTCTCTATGCAATGTATTGTCGTCTCTTGCAGATAAATTTAGAACATATTTCAATTCCAACACGATACAGTCTTTGTTATTTAAATCATTTGTGAGCTTAGCAACTGTAAGTGCTTTGTTATCCGTAACGATAACAGTTCCAGAAGGCAGCTCATCATACTTGATAGAATTTACAGCATCTCTTCTGAAAGTGTAGCTTTTGTTCTTAATTCTTTGCATCATATTTATAACGCTGATCAATGGTTGACTTGCCGCATGTTTTACAGCATTTTTATATAAACTACCTTGTTTTTCAAGATGCGTTCCAATTCCCAATTCAGGTAAACTCCATTTTTGTACCTCATCATGATACTTAAGGAATATGGCGTCGGAAGTAACTTCTACATTTTCTACGTCGTCACCTAGACTATTCATTATTTCATAAATTAAAGTTTCCTCCACTTCTTTCTCATTATGTTGGGATGCATAACACAGTAGTGTACTCAAAAGATCACTCACAGGTTTTTTGGTGTATTCGTCAGTTGCGAAACTTGCGAATACATAGTTTCAGAAATATTTTTGATTCATAGATTCATCTATAGTGACAATATTACTGGGTCTCGATTGTTCTATCAATCCTACAATTCTAGATGTTAAATCTTTCAGTTTTCTCTCGATTTTATAGTCGTCACCTTTTATTGTTAAATCCTTATTGCCAAACGAAGCCGGTACTTTAAATTCTTTCATAAGCATAACCTCCACAGAATCCTCAGTACGTGAGTCTCTTTTTTTAAGTTCTAAGATTAGTTAATTTTTAAATAACCGCAGATATTCGTCTTCGGTATCGCATAAATCGTCTCTAAATCGTGCGACACGATGACCTTCAGATTTTTTCTCGGAAACATAGAAAACTTTTTCCCCTAAAATTACTTGAAACCGTAACACAAATTCATAGGAAAAGGTCCTATCAGAGAATTCAAAAGTTCAGCAAAATTACCTTTGTATGTGCCACTAACGTCACATTTTGCTGTTGTGTAAATAACGAATAGACATTCTGTTTCATTAAATGTCCCATCAAACAGAACGTCATTATTATAGGGTTTGAATTTGCCTCTTATTTCCAAGTAACTGTTGAAGTATTCAGCTAAATCGCTATTATTTAGTGTCAAAACTGAATTATTGTTCTCCCTGTGTTTTGCTTGTATGAACACTGTAAGAGGCTTATCGATTCCCCTCACTTTTGCCCTGAAAAAAATGTCATCGAACGAACCTATTTTATCTACATTTGTGGCTAAATGAAACTCTTCAATTCTATCATCGTGTATAGCTCTGAAATGTATTAAACTAAGAAGTTTCGTTTCGTACAATTGTCCTCTTATCCCGGACGTTCCAGAACGCTTTGGATATTGTTTAGGCATAGTTTCTGTAGAGCTCGCCATTTTGTTGCAGCAGGTAGTCAACACAACTTGCACTCACTGTCGTCGTCGTGCGGAGAGCTCCTTGAAGATTCACATTCTCATGACCATAAGAATGTTAATCTGTAAATGCAAGAAATATGTCAGTAAACTCGAGTTTGACTGTTCACATTTACTAAAGAGTGTTCTTTTACATTCTTAGCATGTGTACATGTGTTTAAGATTTGATTTTACGAATGTTGAGGCGCAATCATCCACTGTGACTACCCACTGCCACGCTACACACGGATAAGTTACTGGAAAACAAATGAACCACACAACAGCTAACGTGCCTACAGCGCTGCAAGATTATTTTGGCGCGTGGCCAAAATCGTAACTAACGTCGCCATTTTATTTTGTCATTACAATGTCTGTCACACAATTACACAAATGTTTACCAACAGCGCCCTTCCCCTATATTTTGTCAGTCAGTTAACTTTCAAAGTTCATAGGTAAGTGGCTTGAAATTGTGTTTGAAATGGCTTGGTACGGCGTGGCTTGAAAAAAAATGGGGTGTCTTGAAATTATTCCTCTAGAGCACTTAACAAAACATAATTATTCCATAGCCGAGTCAAAACTAGATTATTCCATTTCAAATTTTTCATTTTTTCAAAACAGATTATTGCTAAATTTTTGAAACCCGGTCGAAACAATGGCTGTGACTTGTTACGGAAAAAGTAGGTTATTGATTTGATGAAATCATTGTGTTTTATTTTATTTTTTCTGCAGGATCAATCACGTTTTGGCAAACTTTTATTTTCGCTGCATGTAAATTTAAATGTGAACTAAAAAACAATTGTGTTCTGTCGAAAGTGGAATAGTCAAGTTTTGAAAGGAACCTCCTCGTCTATGCTAGTTAAGTTAGCAAAGTCGCGAGCGAAGCTAGTAAGTACCAAAATAAACGCGCTGTTTTAAAATGTTGCCATGTATTAGTGGAAACTGACGAAAGAGCCTACATGTAAACTTCATTTAAAATAAATAAGGAAAACTAGTTAGTAATTAAAAATTACTACCTATTAATAGAGTTATCAATGTTATTTGTGCATTTAATATTTACACCTAAAGTGCATGAAAAACAAGTTTAAAAGCGTTTATTCTGTCGCAAATAGATGTCAAATATTTCGCTGTTTTGATTAATTTGGCAATATTACTGTATGGAAATAAGAAATGTGGCTAACTAGTGAACTAGAAAATTAATAATGAATTGCAATTATGACACTGAATTTCATGTTGTAACCGCTTTAGGTGTAAAAAGGCATTTAAAGGTTTCCAAATACTTTTCTTACATCTAAAACTAAATATTCGGTGTTACGATATTAATGATTGCATTTCATAATCAATATTTTAGTCCACTAGTTAGCCACATTTCTTAAGTCCAAACAGTAATATTGCCAAATTAATCAAAACAGGTAAATATTTAACAACTATTTACGATGTTGCCAACTTTTAAGACGACATAATTATATCAAGCTTATACTTATACCTAACATCACATCTATATTCCTAGAAAGGTCAGGCAGAAGTGTACCTATCTATAGTACACCCACATTTCGCTAGTTGTGCTTAAGTCCCATGTAATAGGGGCGAGCCTATTGCCATCAACCGGGCACAAATCCAGACTCCCAGCTAATACTTTGAAATTCCTGATCGAAAAACCCAATAATGCTTTGCCCGACCTTTTTTTTTTTGGGTGGGAAATCATCAAATAACTTCTCCCGCTCTGGGCGGAGCGGGAGGGTGTGTCAGACTCTTACTGACTAGAACCCACCCGTGTTCCTTCGGTTGCTCTGTTGCCGGGGGCCACGATCTCCCTTTCGGTTTTCTTCGAAACCCCGGCAGGCATAGGCCCTAGCGGACCCCGTCAATTCTGCTGACATCTCTTTGAGGCGCGCGTGGAACGCTTTGCTCGACCTGGGAATCGAACCCAGACCTCAGGCTCAGCAATAGCGCTTACGACCACTAGACCAACGAGGCAATCAAGTTGTTACTTTTCAAGTTGACATACCTTGATAATAATTATTACAAGCTGCTGCTAGCGGTTTCGCCCGCATGGGACTTAATTCTTTTTCTAAAATAAAATTTGTTTAAGTGACTCCTCATCAGCTGTCTGCTAGTGAAAGTCCCGCAAAAATCAATGCAGCCGTTTAGGAGGTAAGCCGGATTAAACAGGCAGACAAATAAAATAAAATAAATGTTTTTGTTAGTAATACCGTTTAAGAGCGTTTATTCTGAAAGTGGGCAACGTCGCGGTTTTACGATATTAATTATTGCATTTCATAATCAATATTTTAGTTCCCTTGCTAGCCACATTTCTTAATTGCATACAGTAAAATTGCCAAATTAATCAAAACAGGTAAATATTTGACAGCTATTTACGACGTTGCCAACTTTTAGGATAAATCCTCTTAAACTTTTGTACGTATTTAGTAAAAAGCTCATGTTTTGACATTAAAAACTTACACTTCAATTTTATTTATTTGTATAGAGTGCTAGGTTCCATCAGCGGCTTCGCCCGCGTGATATCTTTAGTAATGAGGTTAAAAACTGAAAGCTCATAACAGGTGGCAGCACAGTTGTACGTCTTTAAACCGCCATTTTTGTGTTTATGTTTACTTTTGTGTCGATCACAAATTACACGAAAACTACATAAATATGTATGAGGCTTGGAATGTAGCACTATTAAAAGACGAGCTAAGGACAGGGGAAGCGTCTGCCACTGGTAAAAAGGCAGCTTTAGTGGAAAAGTCAATAAATTATGAACGTTTTATATTTTATAGGTTATTTTGATTTTGTTGACTTTGAGTTCGTTTTTTGTTAAAGACCGGAGGCGTACGATAGCAATAACCTGATCAGAGTGGTTGAAAACCAAGTCGGGCATGACCCTGAGTGAAAAACCTCAGAGAAAGTACTTCTAGCACTGATCTAATATGATAATATAAACACACACATACTTTATTATAATTTACATAATATCACATCATAAGCGCCTGTATGTAATGAAAACAGACTTAGTTCTCTTGAGAGCATCACCTATAAACCACTTTCTCCCATAAAAGGCTTAAAGAATAGCACATTGTCTCGACGAAATATCGGATTCCAATTCTTTTCGGAGAGCTTTCTCCCACAGTTTTCTTCTTATAACATCGTTGGCAAATACATGGGGCCCCATTTTTTGCAGAAAACAGCTGCGCAACTGGGCTCAATAATTAATTATGCTTAAAAGAAGTCGCTTGTTTACAAAAAAATATGGCTAGCTGTCAAAATATAAGACGCTGGAGATCAGCGCCACCTGAAGTGAGCAAGTGGCAGTTTTTATCACCATTATATAGTCTATGTTACTTAGTGATAATATAGCATTCTACTGGTGAAATACTACTACTATTCTACCGGCAAAAAGATAGTCAACACAATATTCACTCACAGTCGTAGTAGCTCTCTGCAGCTGTAGGTTGACAACACAAGTAACCGTCGCAAGAAGAGCTCCTCGAAGATTCACCTTCTCATGACCAATAGGATGGTAATCTGTAAATAAACGTCCGTCATAATATTATTATGTATGTAAACTCGAGTTTGACCGTTCAAATTAAATAGAAGGACGGGCGTTCTGGGGGACTGTCTAATAGTATAGAATTCACAGAGGAACGACCTTCACCCAACTGTCAGGCATCAAAATCCTTACATGTTATAAAACAAAGTCCCCCCGCCGCGTCTGTCTGTCTGTCGGCCTGTCTGTCTGAACGCGATAAACTCAAAAACTACCGAACCGATTTTCAAACGGTTTTCACCAATGGACGGGGTGATTCATGCGGAAGGTTTTAGTGGATAATTCATTATGGTTTTGTGTAAATTGACTAAAATTTGGCGATTATTGTTGAAGATGTAGGAAAAAATCATGCCGACTGGAAGCTTAATTGGCGTGCACCACGGAAATCGTAAGAGTTACATAAAATTTATGTTCGATAGTATTGTTAAGCTTAAAAAGTTCAACAAAAAAGTCCGCGCTGGCATATGTCTATCTTCTAAGGATGACCCACAGTAACCATTATTATCTTTCAGAATTTGATAAAAATGTCATTGTTATTTCCGAAGCTATATTGACCGGTATCATATTAATCCTTATCAAATAAAATATGTTATGTAAATTGGGCATTTAATTTAGATTAAAATAAGCCTTGACACCAGGTTTAAAAGATAACACAGATTCAAAATTACGCGCAACAAAATAATTATGGTTGGAGCGCTGCGGTAGGAGTCAATAACCTTTGCCCGGACTATTATGTATGTAATCCTGGTACTGCCCGGTAGTACGTTCCCGTGGGATATTTCATTCACCAATAATGAGGGCATCTGGCGCTCGGCGGCCGCTAGCGCGGGACGCTGGCTTCGCTCGCTCACCTTCGCGATTTAATGGTCACGGATCAGAAGGCAACAATACAGGGGTTAATTAATGGCCACAGTTCTAACCTAACCTAACCCAAAGGATTCAATAACAGTAGATGGTACCCGATGCAGGAACACAAAAAAAAAAAATTAATACACAAATATTAATAACAACGTAGTTTTTAAATTTAATTAACCGTTACTTATTGATTTATATGCGTAACTGAATATTATACTAATTGAATTAGAATCAGAATACTAATTTTAGCAGTTTATTCGAAGTATTAAAAATCGGAATGTCGTTTATCGGACCGAGAACCCATCGAGCATTTGATTCTTCGAACGAAAACAAACAATTCGCATTCAAGACTTTCGGTAAAATAAATTTCGTGATTTTTAATAATAGACATTAAAACTATTAGGTATTATGAAATTCGGATTTTTGAAAATAGGAACATCGAAATTCGGAATAAAATAATATTTCGGAGTATTTGGGTGAGCGCTAGTATTACATCTTACTTAAAAACTATATTAGTAACATGCAGTAACACTAAAAAGAAAGAAAAATACTATCACAGGAAAGTTTAACGAGCTTTGTTGGCTAATTCCTTGTATGTACTGCTGTTGGTGTACCAAATCTATGTACAAATAAATAAAATTAGTGTCTGTTTGTAATGTCAAAATAACAGCTGTTTACTAAATGATGAAAAATTATATACGGTAGGTACTATGACTTCTTTGGGTTATTTAACTATGCTAATTAAAACTAGGTGAACGCTCGCTAAGGGCACCCCCTGTAGGGTACGAACCTTGGCTTAGGGCGTCAACCGGAGGGATTGTGCGAAGCAGAGCCGTGTCGCTAGTAAGTGTAAATATACTATGACTACCTGAGAATGCCAATAGAACACATAGTCACGTAAGTGAAGTCGCGGGCGCAGCTAGTTTATCTAAATAAACGCGCTGTTGGATTTTAAACTGTCGGCGTAGCGCCGAAAGTTTAAAATCTCGCCTTGTATTAGTGGAAAGAAACTGGCATAAAACTGTACATATCCATTTTTAATGTGTTAGCTATTTCATTACTATAAACAGCTCGCAGACAAAACTTTTGAGATATCGTCATTTTAATCTCAAGTGGTCTTCCTTCCTTTGACCTTTGATACACATATAAACATATACATATCACCCAGGTCGTGACATCGTTACCGACACCTCATTTTCGTAAACGCGATTGTGCTCTTTATTTATATTATAATACGGATCAATGTTCTATGCAAGTATTTTCTCGTTCAAGTTTTCACTTTTGTCGGCACTCCCTGAGTGCCACTGTTTTTTTTAATGAGTTGTATTACAATTTTTGGTTAACTAGCGACCTCGAAAATTGATAATAATATTCTTGCCTGAGCAACCGGCAGCAAGTTCGTCATGCTCCCTTAGATGTCACTGCTTGCGGTAGCGTCGGTGGCGGGTTGCCTCCTTCCCTCAAATATGGCGAGGGGATCTGTCTGATCTTTGTGTTATGCTCGTGAACGGGTGCTGCTTCTCGGGAGTGGTCGTCTTACTGCCCATGGTTTAGTTATTGTTATTTTTATTTTTTTATTATTTATTATTTTAATGATAATCTGGCAGTTGTGAGTACTTTATGCGCCCTACCCAAATGTCCTTTCTTTGGTATTGTTCGTCGAATCATTGAGCTCCTTTTAAGTTCTGAGTTGAGCTACACGATTACTGACAAATGCGTGCATGGAATGGACAGGTCCACTCAAATCTGTATGGTTCTTTCCTCAAAAGACCATTTGAGACACAAATCTACATGGTCCTCAAATGAAATGCTCTGACCAAGATTATTTCCTGGTTTTTATATACACATTGACATTAATGAATTTTATATATACAATGACATGAATATTTACTTTTAAAGTATTATATTATTTTAATTATTGTGAATGTGAAGACTATGTGGGTCATTCCTTTTTGTTTTGTTTTTTCTTACTTTGTTCTAATTATAGTCTGACAGTTTGAGTAATTTATGCGGCCTACCCAAATGTCCTTTTTTTGGTATTGTTCGTCGAATAGTTGAGCTCCTTAAATTCTGAATTGAGCTGCACGATAACTGACAAATGCGTGCATTGACTGGACAGGCCCTCTCAATCTGTGTGATGCTTTCCTCAAAAGACCACTTCAGACACCAATCTACATAGTTTTCACATGATCTGACCAAGATTATGTCTGGACTTTAAAAGAGACTGACCTCTGAGTTTGTTTCGGCCTTTCTTCTCAGAGTAGTCGACAGGAAACCTTTGAATAAGGAAAATTAGATATTAATTAAAATTAAGGACAAAAATACAATTATTAAGAGTTATCAATGTTATTTGCGCATTATTATTCATGCGCTAAAGTGCAAGAAAAACAAGTTTATGACACTATAAGCTTAATTATATCAAGCTTATACAAATACCTAACATCACGACTGTATTCCTCGAAGGGTTAGGCAGAGGTGTACCTATCTACAGTACACCGACATTTCGCAAGTTATGTTTAAGTCCCATGTAATAGGGGGTGAGCCTATTGCCATCAACCGGGCACAAATCCAGACTCCGAGCTGCTACTTAGAAAATCCTGATCGAAAAAGGCAATATTTTGCCCGACCTTTCTTTTTGGGTGGGAAATTATCAAATAACTTCTCCCACTCTGGGTGGAGCGAGAGGGTGTGTCAGACTCTTACTGACTAAAACCCACCCGTGTTCCTTCAGGTGCCGTTGTCGGGGGCCACGATTTCCCTTTCGGTTTTCTTCGCAACCCCGGCAGGCATCGGCCCTAGTGGACCCCGTCAATTCTGTTGACAACTCTTTGATGCGCGCATGGAACACAACCCGCCGTCGGCCCGAGCCTGGTCCTTATCGGACGGCGAGACGCGGGCTTGCGGACGGCGAGCAATGGGAAGCCATTGCTCGCCGTCCGCAAGCCCGCGTCTACGGTGGCCGGAAATCAACTCGTGATTCCCGACGCCCAGGGCGTCTCCTCCTGCGGCAGTTAGGGGCGTGAGGATGCGAATTTTGCCTTTCCCTCACGCGTTCGGCCTCCTCCTTCGCGAGCATTACCGCTTCGCAGAAGGAGGTGACGGCCTCCCATTTCCTCTCGCTCCGTACCATGGCCCGAATCAGGGCCGGACGCGAGAGATCACCGCCGCCAATCGCCTCCACGAGGACACGGTAATGCTCCGCCCAAGCTGGGCAGACCTCCACCGTATGCTCCACCGTGTCCTCCGGGCGATTCACACAATGGTGACACCCGGGCGTTTCCTCCCGCCTTATCCTGTGCAGGAACCTCCCGAAACAGCCATGTCCGGTGAGGACCTAGGGCGGAAGGTGAGGACGCCGTGGCGCCTCTCTAGCCACTCCTCAAAGAGGGGTCTTATCGCCGCAATTGTGGCGTGCCCAGCGCTGGGCTGCGACAATCGCACTCTCCATGACGCCATGAGATCCCGCCGGAGCTCCGGCCGCTGTGCCGCGATTTCTCGCGGCAGCGGAGTTAAGCCCCGGCGTTTCGCCTCCTCGCGCCACTCGCAGATGTGCGCGAGGACCTTTGCATCCAGATCCCAACTTTGACCGACCTGGGAATCGAACCCAGGACCTCATGCTCTGCAGTAGCGCTAGCGACCACTAGACCAACGAGGCAGTCAAATTTAAACATTTCCAGTATAAGTTGGAATAACTTGATAATAAATTATTACAAGCAGCTGCTTGCGGTTTCGCCCGCATGGGCTCTAATTCTTTTTCAACAGTAAAATTTGTCTAAGTTACTCCACATCAGCTGTCTGCCAGTGAAAGTCCCGTTAAAATCGATTCAGCCGTTTCGGAGATCAGCCGGAACAAACAGACAGACAAAAAAAATGTTGTTAGTAATTCTACCGTTTAAACTGTCATACGCATTTAGAAAAAGCTGTTATTTTGACATCACAAACAGACACTTCAATTTTATTTATTTGTATAGAGTACTAGCTTCTGCCAGCGGCTTCGGCTGTGTGATATCTTTATAAATATAGCCACTTTATAAATTAGGTACATACTCAGTGATAATATAGCATTCTACTGGTGAAAGATTTTTTTAAATCGGTCCAGTAGTTTACGAGTTTATTACAAACAAACACATAAAAAATCATATCTTTTCTCTTTATTATAATATTAGTTTAGATAGATTCGTACTTACCTAGAAAACATTTCTCCGTGAACACTACCGAACACAAACCCCCACAGATTACATAGAGAACTACGTTCAAACCCCGTCGAATGAGTAATGGACGAATCAGTGTTGCCGCTTAGGAAAAATAAACTCACCAAACTTTTACTAAAATGTCACTAGATTGGGGGAAAAATAAATTCAAAAAGTCACTAAATTATTGATTCAATCTTCGTCTACAAAATTACTAATTATAGTGGTAGGTAATTAAAAACAAATATGAAAAATAATGAACAGAATACACTGTTCAATTTTAATTAATCAAAAACTGTGTTTTAAAAGTTAATAATCCTCATATATTATTTATAATCACTGTATCATCTTCGTCCGGCGCGTGGTGAAAGTGGAGTGGTTGCTCTGTAGTTGCAGTGGAAGTCAAAACTTGCAGTTGTAGTAAGGAAGTAGATAGTAAAGTTTGCTTAGTATGCTTATGTTTTAACGGTTTTCGTCATTTAGGACAAGACTTCACTAGGTGAAAACATAAGTTTTGCAGGTTTTTTTTTCCTTTTTTCTTTTTGCTTGTTTTGCACCGACAAGTTAAATAATATATAACTGCTGTGTTGATCATGAAAAGTCGCTAAAAGTCACTAGAATTTTTTTGTCACTAAATCATAAAAAAATGTCACCATGAACAGCAAAAACTCACTAGATCTAGTGACAAAGTCACTAAAACGGCAACACTGAGACGAATTATTCGTACCACACAGTGCTGCCAACCCCAAATAATGGATTACGGTGTTCCCAGTTTATAAATATGGGAGATTTTAAAAAGTGGAGTAATTTAAATTGTTGTTTGAAAAAAAAAACAAAAAAATACGCTTATTCCATATTTTAATTAGTCTGAATATAACAAGATAACTGTGTGATCATGATCAGCTTTATACATTTCAGTACTATGTCGTCTAAGCATCAAATCAACTGCGAGCGACCTGTACCCTAATGTCTTTCAACGCAGATTCATTACAACGCAATTACGCAAAGTACATTATCTGAATGAAGAACAAAAGTCACGCGAATTGGTCGTTAAAGTAACCGAATACTTCGAAAGCGAATTAGTTAATGGTGGACCTTTATATGCTTATTACACAAGAAATGAATACCCAACGTGAGTAAATTGCTGATCACTACGAGAGTGTGGCCTGTTTAGTGGCAGTTCCACGTCTTTAATAACTATTATGAAGCAAATTGGATTCAAATACAAGAAAACCGACAAGAGGAAAATTATGATGGAACGATATGATGAATTTTGCACAGAGTATCATTCTTGAGGGAGATGAACAAATTTACAAATTGGGACAATGTCATATTTATCGATGAGACTTGGCTGAACTCGAATCATAACAAGTCGCAGTCGTAGACGGACGATACCAAGGCATCTTGCTCAAAAGTGCCAATGGGAAAAGGTGGACGCCTTATAATCTACCACGCCGGATCAGCTGGGGGAGGTTTTGTGAATGATGCCTTACTCGCATTCGAGACTAAAAGTACAAAAGAATATCACGAAGAAATGGACGCAAATAAATTTACAGATTGGTTTACTAACTTGTTAACAAACCTCCCCGAACAGTGCATAATCATTATGGATAATGCATCTTACCATTCAGTTAAAAAAGATAAAGAACTTACTCAAGCAAACAAAAAGGCTGATTTAGTGGCATAGCTACAAAGACAAGGCGTTGAAGCTGAGATGAAATTGTTGAAAGTTGAATTGCTGGAACTGGTAAAAGAAAATAAACCTGTGAAATTGGCACTTAAGCATGGACACAAAGTGATAAGAACGCCGCCATACCATTGTCAGTACAATGCTATTGAGTTGATCTGAGTGCAAGTCAAAGGATACGCAGCTCGTCACAATACAAAGCCGCCATTCTCCACTAAGAAAATGATGACATTCTGAAAGAAGCTTGTGCCAAATTTATTAAAGACTGGGCAAAAGTGGTAGAAAAAACTGGAAAAAAATAGAGGAAGATTATGATAGTGACGTTAATATTGATAATAAAGTCAAAAGTCAAAGTCAAATCATTTATTTCAGATAGGCCTATGTATGGCACTTTTGAACGTCAAAATTTACAGAATAATATAATTGATTCTAGTCGCCCCTTCCAAAAGGTAGTTTTCGTATGGAGTAGAATGGGCAAGAAACTCCACCGTTACTCTTTGAAAATGTTTTACAATAGTTTGTATAAGTACGTACATTAGTTAAATAATTATATGTGAAGACGATGCACCTAGAATAAAATTACTATACCACTATTGTGGTATAGTAATTTTCTTCTGATGATGAGCCAAAATCGTCAGTTGAGCTATCGTCACCTGTAAATATAATTATTAAAAAATAAAAAAATGAAATAATTATATTTACAGGTGACGATAGCTCAACTGACGATTTTGGCTCATCATCAGAAGAAAATGATTGAAGAAAGATTCAATCACTTTCGCTTTTTCTTGATATTTTTGTGATTTAGTGAATGTTATTGTAACTAAAAATATTAAATTAAAGACAAATTGACCTTTCGTTCCATTGTATCATTTCAAAATACCTACAATATTAAAGTTTAAGTTAAATTTTCTAATCAGAACTTTAATCCAATGCACTTTAAAATACATAATAAAATCGATCAAATACTCATACAAACTTGAATCGATATATCGTGAGTATCGAGTACCGAGTCGTATGGTTACTTCACTAGTTACGTCGCGATGACAAATGTCAAAACGGGCCTTTTATTTTTTGACAACTTTACCACGCCGCCATATTGTTTCTCAATACAATTTCACAACTGTCAGTATCATTAAATCACCGATATTATCCTTGTAGCACTTGTTGAATGACTTCATGAAATTATTCAATACTATCTGTGGTAGCAGTATTGCCAACTGCACCGTAATTACGGTAAAAACGCCGTAATCAGTATAGATCTACCAACTACCGTTACAATGTCATTACGGTGTCAAAAAAAAAAACCGTAATATGGCAGATGGATTATTGAGCGTATTTGTATGTCGTAACATGGTAACATTTTTAATAGCAGTGGACAAGAGGAGTTCCGCAACCATACATAAAAGTTTGAACCAATGTAATACATAAAAACTATAGAGTTGCCTAATTTGACAGACTTCTTAATCTTTTTAGTGTTTCGTGTTTATTACCAACGTTCTTCATTCAGTTAATGTACTTTACGTAATTGCGTTGTAATAAATCTGCGTTGAAAGACATTAGGGTACAGGTCGCTCGCAGTTGAGTTGATGCTTAGGAGACATAATACTGAAATGTATAAAACTGATCATGATCAGTGAGTGATATTTTGTCATATTCAGACTGATTAAAATACGGAATAAGCGTTTCTTTTTTATCAACAATTTAATTTACACCACTTTTTAAAATCTACCGTATTTATAAACTGAGAACATCGTAATCCATTATTTGGGGTTGGCAGCACTGTGTGGTAGGAATAATTCGTCCCAGTGGTGCCGTTTTAGTGACTTTGTCACTAGATCTAGTAAGTTTTTGCTGTTCATGGTGACATTTACTGACAAAAAAATTCTAGTGACCTTTAGCGACTTTTTCATGATCAACACAGCAATTATATATTATTTAACTTGTTGGTGCATAACCAGCTAAAGAAAAACAAAATTAAAGAAACCTGCATAATTTATGTTTTCACCTAGTGAAGTCTTGTCCCAAATGACGAAAACCGTTAAAAACATAAATAAGCAAACTGTGCTATATACTTCCTTAATACAACTGCAAGTTTTGATTTACACTGCAACTGCAGAGCAACCACTCCACTTTCACCACGCCGGACGAAGATGATACAGTGATAATAAATAATAGATGAAGATTATTAATTTTTAAAACACAGTTTTTGATTAATTCCAATTGAACGGTATATTTTGTTCATTATTTTTCATATTTGTTTTTAATTACCACTATAATTAGTAATTTTGTCGATGAAGATTGATTCAATAATTTAGTGACTTTTTGAATTTATGTTTATATCTAGTGACATTTTAGTAAAAGTTTGGTGACTTTATTTTTTCCTAAGCGGCAACACTGATTCGTCCATTCCTCATTCGACGGGGTTTGTGTCCGGTAGTGTTCACGGAGAAATGTTTTCTAGGTAAGTACGAATCTATCTAAACTAATATTATAATAAAGAGAAAAGATTTGTTTTTTTGTGTGTTTGTTTGTAATAAACTCGTAAACTACTGGACCGATTTAAAAAAAATATTTCACCAGTAGAATGCTATATTATCACTGAGTATGTACCTAATTTATAAAGTGGCTATATTTATAAAGATATCACTCGGGCGAAGCCGCTGGCGGAAGCTAGTACTCTATACAAATAAATAAAATTGAAGTGTCTGTTTGTAATGTCAAAATAACAGCTTTTTACTAAATGCGTATGACAGTTTAAATGGTAGAACTACTAAAAACAATTTAATTTTTTTTTTTGTCTGTCTGTTTGTTCCGGCTAATCTCCGAAACGGCTGAATCGATTTTAACGGGACTTTCACTGGCAGACAGCTGATGTGGTAACTTAGAAAAATTTTACTGATGAAAAAGAATTAGAGCCCATGCGGGCGAAACCGCCAGCAGCTGCTTGTAATAATTTATTATCAAGCTATGCCAACTTATACTGGAAATGTATAAACTTGACTGCCTCGTTGGTCTAGTGGTCACTAACGCTACTGCTGAGCATGAGGTCCTGGGTTCGATTCCCTGGTCGGAAAAAGTATAATTGCCTTTTTCAATTAGGAATTTCTCAGTAGCAGCCCGGAGTCTGGATTAGTGCCCGGTTGATGGCAATAGGCTCGCCCCTATTACATGGGACTTAAGGGTAAGGCCGCCAAAATTCTCACTTATAACACAAATGTAACACAGGAACTTTTATTTTACGATAACACTAATGTAACACAAAAGTAACCCAATTGTTTTGTAAAGCTTGTTTCATATGATACCTACAAAGGAAATATAGTAGATGAAATTAAATAATGGAGAGTAAAACACAATTTAAGTAAATACTAGTTTTATTTGACTCAACAACAAGTTAGCGTTATTTTATAGGAACACAATAATACTTTAGTTTCGTAAGTGAGTCTATTCAAAACTAGATACTAGCAACTAGTTTTTATTCCAATACCTAACCGGAGCAGGACTGCTTCGCGGAAGCTTGGAATAAATGTAAAAACTGTAATCAATTTTGACACTTACCTAATGAAAAGTTGTTCAGTCTCGTAAGTATCAAGTAAATTATTCCAAGTGGGTAAAGTAGGCAATTTAGCAATACATATGAGGCTTTATGTTTGTTTTGTGTTGCATAACACAAACATTTGTATGATGATAACACAAAATTATAACAAAAGTAACAAAAATGCAACACAAAAGCTTAATTTTTACAACAATTTTAGGTTCTAATTTACAAATTTTGTCAAATTAGACGCTGTTGCGTGCTAATTAGTCAAATGTAAGCCATGTCGCTTACAATATTGGCTTAATAAATTTAAAAAAAATCGTTACTTACCGCAGAAATGACAAAAAAATATTTTTAATCACCATTGACGAAAACGTGACTCACTCTTTGGATGCTTCCCATAGACAACACAAGATGGCCACCAGTTTTCTTTCTTTTTTGTTTCGTCATACTGTGTGGCCATATCTAGATTTCACTTTTACCTCAGTATGTTGTGAGAAATAAGGGACAAAATCCGTAACACATAAAATTGAGACAAATTATTTGAAAAACAATAATAGGTACAAGAATTATTTCATATTTCCGAAACACAATTACATGAAATAAAAGTTAAGTATGTCATGTTTAATGGGGTTAACCTTTGATGAACTAAATCTCCAAAAATAAAACGTCATGTTGACTGCAAAATTTTATGTCAAGAAACGACACCCCATTTTTGGCGAAAAATTAGGAATCCTGACCAACTTATTTATATATTGTTAAGAACTAAAGCTAGTTAAATACAGTTTATGATTTGGAACAGCTAGCTTATTAATTAGTTTGCATATTTCGACCTTCAGAAGAGTTTGAATGTTTCAGCTTTCCTTGAAATTCAAACGGACATTTTGATATTTTTTGTTTCAGACAAAAAATGGTAATTTTTACGGCCTTACCCTTAAACATAACTTGCGAAATGTCGGTGTACTGTAGTTAGGTACACCTCTACCTAACCCTTCGAGGAATACAGTCGTGATGTTAGGTATATGTTTGATATAATTAAGTCGTCATAAACTTGTTTTTCTTCTTTACTTTAGCGCATGAGTAATATTGCTCAAGTAACATTGATAACTCTTAATAATTGTATTTCTGTCCTTAATTTTAATGAATAACTAATTTTCCTTATTCAAACTAGGCAGGCTGAAAATCAACACTTTTCGAACGTAAAAATTACATAAGACAGTCCCCCAAAAACGCCCGCCCTTCACCACTTCCTAGTGCTTTAGCTGGGAAGAAGTGGCGCAACAAACTCCCCAGCAGCACAGCTGTCTGTTCAGTTACAAACTTGGTTCTATATAACAGTATGTACTTATGCAAAATAATTTATATTACGCAATACAAAACAATAAATTAAATTATTTGCTAGTCAGCTAGACGACCAGTCCCCAGAAGCAGCTCCCGTTCACGAGAATAACGCAAAGATCAGACAGATCCCCTCGCCATATTTGAGGGAAGGAGGCAACCCGCCCCCGACGCTACCGCAAGCAGTGACATATAAGGGAGCATGACGAACTTGCTGCTGGTTGCTCAGGCAACAATATTATGATCAATTTTTGAGGTCGCTAGTTAACCACAAACTGTAATACAACTCATTAAAAAATCCGTGGCACTCAGGGAGTGCCGACAGAAGTGAAAACTTGAACAAGAAAATACTTGCATAGAACATTGATCCGTAACGTAATATAAATAAAGAGCACAATCGCGTTTACAAAAATGGTGTCGGTAACGGTGTCGCGAGTTCAATTGTCTTTTCCACCTCGAAAATGCCCAACGCGCACCCCTCCGCTATCAGCGCTCACGGGTCGCGACCTGGGTGATATGTATATGTATGTATGTGTATCAAAGGTCAAGACCACTTGAGATTAAAATGACAATATCTCAAAAGTTTTGTATGCGAGCTCTTTATAAAACTTATGTCGTTGGAATCGTAATGAAATAAATGCTTATAAAAGTTTCTTTCCATTAATATAAGGCGAGATTTTAAACTTTCGGCGCTACGCCGACAGTTTAAAACCCAACAGCGCGTTTATTTAGATAAACTAGCTGCGCCCGCGACTTTACTTACATGCACACTTACTAGCGACACGGCTCTGCTTCGCACGGTTCTGACAACTCTAATACCCCGCCCCCCGCAACTTTACCGCTCCGTTGGTCTCGAGGTCCCAGCGCGACTGCTGAGCGTTGGGTTCTGGCTTCGATTCCAGGGTCGGGTAAAGTGTTATTGGATATTCCATTAGGAAAATTATCACATATCACACCGCCAAATTTCCATTTGGCGGTGTGATATCCCCGTCCCTCAGAGCACGTTAAGCCGTTAGTCCTGCACCTGATCTCTCTCCGGTCGTGTCGGATTGCCGTCCCATCTGACTATGAGAGTGAGGGAAGAGAGAGTGCACCTGTGTCTGCGCACACACTTATGCACTATAAGATCTGTCGCGCCGAAGACGTCTCCATTGAGATTGGCTGCCATGGCCGAAATACGGTCTGGAGCACTATATTTTTTATTTTTTTATTAGTAGCTGCTGCCCGCGGCTTCGCCCGCTTGGAGCCTAATTATTTTTCTAAAATAAAAGTAAGTCCTTATAACATCAGTTATCTACCAGTGAAAGTCCCGTCAAAATCGGTCCAACCGTTTTGGAGATTAGCCGGAACAAACAGAAAGACAGACAAAAAAAAGATGTTTTTTTTTTGTTGTAAATACCTACCGTATATATTTTTTCATCATTTAGTAAACAGCTGTTATTTTGACATTACAAACAGAAACTTTAATTTTATTTATTTGTACATAGATTTGGTGCACCAACAGCAGTACATACAAGGAATTAGGCAACAAAGCTTGTTAAACCTTCCTGTGATTGAATTCTTCTTTCTTTTTAGTGTTACTTCATGTTACTAATATAGTTTTTAAGTAAGATGTAATACTAGGGCACATCCAAATACTCCGAAATATTATTTTATTCCGAATTTCGATGTTCCGATTTTCAAAAGTCAATCAAAATTTCATAATAAAAAATAATAAAAATAAAAATGTTTATTTCTTCACTTAAGGTTATATATAACTATGTTAGGTTTGGAGTCACCTTTTAAGCAAAGATTTGCTTGTATTAGGTGGTTCCGCTCCTCCAGTTTACAATCATTCTACAGATGTGTGAGAAATAAGCAAAAAGATTAATTTAAGACTATGACTAATTAACATTATGGGAGCGCACTGAGTGTAGAATATATTTGTGAGTGCGTGTATGTGTGTGGGTTCGTTTGTGTGTAATCGTGTGTTTGTATAGGTGTCGGGATGTAGTGGGTGGGCATGTGTGTGGAATATGTGGTATGTGTAGCGCGAGGGTGTGTGGGTGTGGTGTGTATATGTGTACAAATTATATGTGTTTCTTAGTTATGTGATCTTGTGTAGGATATCTTCAGTTTCTTCGTAACTTTTACTCTTGAGCCATTCAGTTAGTGTTTTTTGCAGTCGTGGTATTTCATAGAGTAGATGGCACACTGTTCATTGAGAGCGTTATATATACGGGAAGATTGTTTAATAAATTGCCTGGTAGCAAATGTAGTCTTCACTGGACAATCTTCAGCTACTTTATTTTTCCTCCTAGACTGGGTCTTGGAAGTAATGAAGGGAAGAGATTTATGTTTTTTTAATACAATCTGCAGGACATAGAGTTTCCTAACTGACAAAAGGTTTGAGGTAGAGTATAAACTTTCCGTGGGGAATCTTATCGGTTTAAAGAACATGACTTTCAGTAAAGCTCTCTTTGCCCTTTCTAGCTCCAAAAATTTTGTTTTAGATGCTCCGCCCCAAATTGGTAAACAGTACGTCAGTATTGACTGACCTAGGGAGACATAAATTTGCTGGATAAGATACTTAGTGGTCACGTGGCGAAGAGATTTGAACGTCCAAATTAATTTCCTAACTCTGTTCATTAATAGTTCTAGGTGCAGATGCCACGATAGCCTTTGATCAAGTATAACACCAAGGTATTTGGTAAGGTGGTATTATTGGAGCTGGAGCAGGTATGAATTTTAATCTGAAGATCTTGCAATGGCTGGGTACGGTCAAATATGGAAAAGCAGATGTAATTTGTCTTTGAAATATTCAAAGTTAAAAGGTTCCGATCGAGCCAGGTAGCTATTGTAGATAGACCACGTTCGGCGATGCGACCAACGCTGTCCCATGTTTCTCCCGAAAAAACAATTGCTGTATCGTCAGCATAGGAAAATATGTGAGCACCTTCGATACTCATGTTACATAGGCTGTTTATATAAATGAGAAACAGTGGCGGCCCGAGCACACTACCTTGTCCTACTCCGTAAGTCACTGTTTCTTCGGAACTAGTGACTGATCCTATTTTAACTACGTACCTGCGCTCACTCAGGTATTCCGTGAAAAGTTTAAGTGGTACGCCTCTTATACCAATGTCTTTTAGCCTATGTAGAAGCGTGGGGACAGAAACTGTGTCGAAGGCTTTTTTAATGTCTAGAAAGACGGCCAGACACTTTTCTCGATTGTCCACTTTTTCAGTGACGCTAGAGGTCAGCGCTAGGACCGCGTCTTCAGTAGACTTTCCCTGTCTAAAGCCAAACTGTGAGGGTGAAATTATTTTATGTTTTGTTAAATATGTACTTAATCGTTGGTTTATTAATCTTTCGACAATTTTAGACAGGGACGGGAGGACGGATATCGGCCTATAGTTAGACGGATCAGTTTTGTCACCACACTTATGTACAGGTGTTATTACTGCTTGTTTCAGGGCCGTGGGAAAGCATCCTTGTTCAAAACATAGGTTAATAAGGTGTGAAATTATTGGTGAAATAATAAACTTGGCAGATTTTAAAATACCTACGGGGATTTTGTCCCAGCCAATAAATAATATTCTAATAATCTCTGTCTATTATTAAAAATAAAGAAATTTATTTAACCGAAAGTCGTAAATGCGAATTGTTTGTTTTCTTTCGAAGAATCAAATGCTCGATGGGTTCTCGGTCCGAAAAACGACATTCCGATTTTTAATACTTCGAATAAACTGCTAAAATTAGTATTCTGATTCTAATTCAATTAGTATAATATTCAGTTACGCATATAAATCAATAAATAACGGTTAATTAAATTTAAAAACGTCTACGTTGTTATTAAAATTTGTGTATTAATATTATTATTTTTTGTGTTCCTGCATCGGGTACCATCTACTGTTATTTGAATCCTTTGGGTTAGGTTAGGTTAGAATTGTGGCCATTAATTAACCCCTGTATTGTTGCCTTGTGAACCGTGACCATTAAACCGCGAAGGCGAGCGAGCGAAGCCAGCGTGCCGCGCTAGCGGCTGCCGAGCGCCAGATATTCCCTCTATTATTGGTGAATCATTTGGATTATGTTAAGTTAGAACTGAGACCAGCGAAAGAAAATATTTTTATTTATTTAGGAATTCGTATTTTTGATGCTTCGAATTATCATTAAGTCGGACTTTTTGTTATTCGATCTATTGAAACTCGGTTTTTTGAGAACAGTAATGATAAAAGTTAAGAATATTGAAATTTTGGAGTTATAAAAATGGAATTAATGATATAAATCGGAGTTGTTATATTAGAAACTAGCTTTTACCCGCGGCTTCGCCCGTGGGGATGTCGGAAAATATCCCACGGGAATGTACTACCGGGCAGTACCGGGATTATATATATACCTAATTGTCCAGGCAAAAGTTATTGACTCCTAACGCAGCGGTCCAACCATAATTATTATGTTGCGTGTAATTTTGAATCTGTGTTACCTTTTAAACGTAATGTGAATGCATATTTTAATCTAAATTAAATGCCCAATTTAAATAATATATTTTATTGGATAAGGATTAATATGATACCGGTCAATATAGCTTCGGAAATAACAGTGGAATTCTTATCAAATTCTGAAATATAATAATGGTTACTGTGGGTCATCCTTAGAAGATAGACATATGCCATAGCGGACTTTTTGTTGAACTTTTTAAGCTTAACAATGCTATCGAACATAAATTTTATGTAACTCTTACGATTTCCGCGGAATCGAAACCTTCCGCATGAATCACACCGTCCATTGGAGAAAACCATTTGAAAATCGGTTTGTTAGTTTTTGAGTTTAGGTTTCGCGTTCAGACAGACAGACAGGCCGACAGACAGACAAACGCGGCGAGAGACTTTGTTTTATAATATGTAAGGATTTTGAACTATTCGGAATTAAGAAAATCGGTATTTTGAAATTCGTATTTGTGACTGACGGAATAAAGTTTTTCATATTTATAAAGTGTACCCGTAATACTAACACCCGGGCCTTGATGCCTGACAGTTGAGTGAAGGTCGTTCCTCTGTGGATTCTATACTATAAGACAGTCCCCCAGAACGCCCGCCCTTCTATTTGAACGGTCAAACTCGAGTTTACAGAACATCATAATATTATGACGGACGTTTATTTACAGATTAACATCCTATTGGTCATGAGAAGGTGAATCTTCGAGGAGCTCTTCGTGCGACGGTTACTTGTGTTGCCAACCTACAGCTGCAGAGAGCTACTACAATTGTGAGTGAATATTGTGTTGACTACCTTTTTGCCAGTAGAATAGTAGTAGTATTGCACCAGTAGAATGCTATATTATCACTGAGTAACATAGGCTATATAATGGGGATAAAAACTGCCACTTGCTCACTTCAGATGGCGCTGATCTCAAGCGTCTTATAATTTGACAGCTAGCCATACATTTTTTGTAAACAAGCGACTTCTTTTACGAATAATTAATTATTGAGCCCAGTTACGCAGCTGTTTACTGCAAAAATATGGAGACCCATGTATTTGCCAAAAATGTTATAAGAAGAAAACTGTAGGAGAAAGCTCTCCGAAAAGAACTGGAATCCGATATTTCGTCGAAACGATATACTATCCTTTAAGCCTTTTATGGGAGAAAGTGGTTTATAGGTGATACTTCCAAAAGAACAAAGTTTGTTTTCATTACATACAGACGCTTATAACGTTAAAAAAAATCAAAATTCAAAATATTTTTATTTCACATAAACCTACATGGGCACTTATGAAACGTCAGAAGTTAGGTGCACGGTTCCAATTGGTCGTTTCCTATGGAAAAGAGCCGGCAAGAAACTCCACGGTTACTCTTTTAAAAATAATTGGCTTTTACAATTCTTTCAAATAACAGTGTGACTAGGAACGGGAGGACAGTGTTGGTCTTTCAATAAGTACTAGGTACTTAAGAAAATAGAAAATGGTCAACAAATCTACAGTCCACTAAGCCTACAGCGTTCTAACATTCACAAAATAGAAAAAAATCTATACAAAAGATATATAAATTAATAAAAATAAGAACCTATTTTAATTAAATGCAATTACATGTAATAAATCTGAATAATTATCATGTACACAAAAGCCACTAATAAAGAGTTGAAATTAACTCGTAAGTATATAATGTCAAATAATAGGATGAATATGGATGGACGAATGTAAAAAAATAAAATTAAAATAAACATGGTAATTTGGGAGTAGTTAATAGACTCTTACATAATTATGCCGTTAATGAGATACCAGGGAAGCCACATTTGCAGAAGGAATTATTGCCAAACTTTCTTGTCTTCAACATAGTCTTTAATTTTATAATATGCTTTCTTGATAAGGCCACGTTTGATGTGGGTTTTGAACTTCCCATCGCTAAGTTCTGTAACAGACTTTGGCAACTTGTTATAAAAGCGGATACTGTTTATAAGAAATGACTTGTTTTAGTTAATCTAAATTTGGGTATCACAATTTCATGTCTACTACGTGTATTTATATTATGGGAATCGCTTCTTATTTCGAAAAGTACTAAGTTTTTGCGAACATACAAAATACTTTCTAAGATATAAAGAGAACGCAGAGTCAGTATATCATTTTTTTTTTATTTGTCTTTAAGGGACTCGCGAGGACCCATTTTATAGCACGCGCGGATTGCCCTCTTTTGTAAAAAAATTGAATCTACGTCAGCTGCCGATCCCCACAGCAGAACGCCATAACACATAATACTGTCGAAATAAGCAAAGTATACTAACCTAGCTGTGGCTATATCAGTCAACTGCCTTATTTTTCTAACTGCATATGCAGCTGAACTGAATCTACCTGAAATAGTTCTAATGTGGGCGCCCCATTGCAATTTTGAATCTAAAGTAATGCCTAAGAATATAGTTTCCGTTATTGCATCTAGTTTTTTGCCATCAAGTTTTAGATTTAGACCTACTTGAGGTACATTTAGTAATGAAAACCTAATACATTCAGTTTTGTTCGCATTAAGTATAAGATTATTAGCTGTGAACCATTTTGAAAGAACAGCCAGACTATCGACTATTGACATGTAAGACATCTGTATTTTTCCTGTCTATTTTAAAAATAAGAGAAGTATCGTCAGCAAATAGAATTATATCCGATAAGTTAGCCATCATGTAAGGAAGGTCATTTATATAAACTAGAAATAAGAATGGGCCGAGAATTGAACCTTGAGGCACGCCCATTTTAACTAGAGACCCCGTAGACGTCGCCCCACTAACGTTTACTTTTTGCTCCCTGTTTGATAGATAGGAACGAACAAGATCAGCTTGTCCACGAATTCCGTAGTGGTGTAATTTACAGATCAGTGTATTGTGGTCAAAGCAGTCAAACGCTTTTGAGAGGTCACAGAAAATGCCAATTGCTTTCTGGGACTTTTCCCAAGATTCCAAAATGTGAGTGATGAGTTTTAGTCCTGCGTCAGTAATCGACCTACCTTTCGTGAAACCAAACTGGTGACTATGTAAAATCCCATTTTAATTAAAATGTGACAACATCTGGTCTAGCATGATTTTTTCATATATTCTACTCAATGCTGGTAGCACAGATATTGGTCTATATTAAGAGGGATCACTCTTACTACCCGATTTGAAAATGTATTATATTATATTATATTATGTGTGTATATGTTAAGTATGTGTGTATTTATATTATCATATTAGATCAGTGCTAGAAGTGCTATCTCTGAGGTTTTTCAGTCAGGAAGATCATGCCCGAGTTGGTTTTCAACTTTGATCAGGTTATTGCTATCGTCTCCAGTCTTTAATATAAAACGAACTTTAAGTCAACTAACGAAAAATAACCTATAAAATATAAAACGTTCATAATTTATTGACTTTTCCAATAAAGCTGCTTTTTTACCAGCGGTAGACGCGTCCCCTGTCCTTAGCTCGTCTTTTAATAGTGCTCGACTCATACATATTTATCTAGTTTTCGTATAATCTGTGATCGACACAAAAGTAAACATAAACACAACAATGGCGGTTTACAGACGTAGAACTGTGCTGCCACCTGTTATGAGCTTTCAGTTCCTAACCTCATTACAAAAGATATCACTCAGGGCGAAGCCGCTGACGGAAGCAAGAACTCTATACAAATAAATAAAATTCAAGTGTAAGTTTGTAATGTCAAAACAGCTTTTTACTAAATGCGTACGAAAGTTTAAGGGTTTATCCTAAAAGTTGGCAACGTCATAAATAACTGTCAAATATTTACCTGTTTTGATTAATTTGGCAATATTACTGTATGGAATTAAGAAATGTGGCTTACAAGGGAACTAAAATATTCATTATGAAATGCAATAATTAATATCATAGCACCGAATATTTAGTTTTAGATGTAAAAAAGTATTTGGATACTTCCAAATGCCTTTTTTACACCTAAAACGGTTACAACATCAAATTCAGTGTTATAATTGCCATTTATTATAAATATTCCAGTTCACTAGTTAGCGACACACACATTTCTTATTTTCATACAGTAATATTGCAAAATTAATCAAAACAGCGAAATATTTAACATCTATTTGCGACTGAATAAACGCTCTTAAACTTGTTTTTCATGCACTTTAGGCGTAAATATTAAATGCACAAATAACATTGATAACTCTAATAATAGGTAGTTTTTATTTCTTTATTTTAATTAATAACTAGTTTTCCTTATTTATTTTAAATGAAGTTTCCTCTTACATGTAGGCTCTTTCGTCAGTTTCCACTAATACATGGCAACATTTTAAAACAGCGCGTTTATTTTGGTGCTTACTAGCTGCACCCGCGACTTCACTAACGTAACTAGCATAGACGAGGAGGTTCTTTTCAAAACTTGACTATTCCACTTTCGACAGAACACAATTTTGTTTTGGTTCGTAACATTAAAATTTACATGCAGCGAAAATAAAAGTTTGCCAAAACGTGATTGGTCCAGCAGATAAAATTAAATAAAATACAATGATTTCATCAAAAGTAGTTTATTTTTCCCTTACAAGTCACAGCCATTGTTTTGACCAGGCTTCAAAAATCTAGATAATCTATTTTGAACAAATGAAAAATTTGAAATGGGATAATATAGTTTTGACTCGGCTATGGAATAATTATGTTTTGTTAAGTGCTCTAGAGGAATAATTTCAAGACACCCCATTTTTTTTTCAAGCCACGCCGTACCAAGCGTACCAATGAACTTTGAAACTTAACTGACTGAAAAATATAGGGGAAGGGTGCTGTTGGTAAACATTTGTGAAATTGTGTGACAGAAATTGTAATGACAAAATAAAATTGCGACGTTAGTCCGATTTTGGCCACACGCTAAAAGAATCTTGTAGCGCTGCACACACGTTAGCTGTTTTGTGGTTCATTTGTTTTCCAGTAACTCATCTGTGTGTAGCGTGGCAGTGGGTAGTCACAGTGGATGATCTCGCCTCAACTTTCGTAAAATCAAATCTTAAACACATATACACATGCTAAGAATGTCAAACAACACTTTTTAGTAAATGTGAACAGTCAAACTCGAGTTTACAGACATATTTCTTTCATTTACAGATTAAAATTCTTATGATCATGAGAATGTGAATCTTCAAGGAGCTCTCCGCACGACGACAGTTAGGTACTTGAGGTGCCAACCTACCGCTGCAGAGAGGTACTACGACTGTGAGTGCAAGTTGTGTTGACTACCTGCTGCAACAAAATGGCGAGCTCTACAGAAACTACCCCTAGGGAATACCTAAAACGTCCTGGAACGTCCGGGGTAAGAGGATATTTGTACGAAACGAAACTTCTTAGTTTAATATATTTCAGAGCTATACACGATGATAGAATTGAAGAGTTTCATTTAGCCACAAATTTATATAAAATAGGTTCGTTCGATGACATTTGTTTCAGGGCAAAAGTGAGGGGAATCGATAAGCCTCTTACAGTGTTCATACAAGCAAAACACAGGGAGAACAATAATTCAGTTTTTACACTTAATAACAGCGATTTGGCAGAATACTTCAACAGCTACTTGGAAATTAGAGACAAATTCAAACCGTATAATAATGACGTTCTGTTCGATGGGACATTTAATGAAACAGAATGTTTATTCGTTATTTACACAACAGCAAAGTGTGACGGTAGTAGCACATACAAAGGTAATTTTGCTGAACTTTTGAATTCTCTAATAGGAACAGGTGACCCTGGCTCATTGCCATCGCTTGATTTGAATCATGAGAAGCTATATAAATTAGTTTTGGAAGAACAAATCACTGCGCTGGCTCTTACGATGGCAAAGTGTATTCGTGGAGAAATTAACGATATCCAAATGTTAATGCAAAATGAAGCCGTTTTACGGTTTCATGTAATTTTAGGGCAAAAAGTTTTCTATGTTTCCGAGAAAAAAACTGAAGGACATCGTGTCGCACGATTTAGACACGATTTACGCGATGCCGACGACAAATATCTGCGGTTATTTAAAAATTCACTAATCTTGGAACTTAAAAAAAGTTCTGTGGATTCTGAGGATTCTGTGGAAGTTATGCTTATGAAAGAATTTAAAGTACCGGCTTCATTTGGCAATAAGGATTTAACAATAAAAGGAGGCGACGACAGAATCGAGAGAAAACTGAAAGATTTAACATCTAGAATTGTAGGATTGATAGAACAATCGAGACCCAGTAATATTGTCACTATAGATGAATCTATGGGAAAAGGCTTTCTTCAGCTCAGTGGAGGCATAGCTTCTGCTGTTGGTAATTTGCTAGTTGTCGATGACGAATCCAACCTGCTGAAGTTCAATGAGAATCCCAAATTACTAGGAAAGCTTGCCAAAAAATTATATTGTAAATTGAAAGAAAAAGTCGATAATTTGAACGAATTTAAGTTTGACGTGAAAGCAAAAATATTTCCAAAATTATCATTTGCAAGTTTCGGAACTGACGAATACACCAAAAAAGTTGTGAGTGATCTTTTGAGTAGACTACTGTTTTTTGCATCCCAACATAATGAGAAAGAAGTGGAGGAAACTTTAATTTATGAAATAATGAATAGTCTAGGTGACGACATAGAAAATCTAGAAGTTACTTCCGACGCCATATTCCTTAAGTATCACGATGAGGTACAAAAATGGGGTTTACCTAAATTAAAAATTGGAACATATCTTGAAAAACAAGGTAGTTTATACAAAAATGCTGTAAAACATGCGATAAGACAGCCATTGATCAGCGTTATAAATATGATGCAAAGAATTAAGAACAAAAGTTACACTTTCAAAAAAGATGCTCTAAATTCAATCAAGTATGATGACCTGCCTTCTGGCACTGTCATCGTTACAGATAACATAGAACTTACAGTTGCTAAGCTGACAAATGATTTAAATAACAAAGACTCTATCGTGTTGGATTTGGAATATATTTTAAATTTATCTGCAAGAGACGAAAATACATTACATAGAGAACTGACAGACACAAACGAAGTGAAGACAGTAATTCTTGTCTTTGATAAAGCACTAATTGCCAAAAATTCCAGCAAAAAAATAGAAAAAATTGCAAACTCGATAAAGGATAAAATTGCAATTATTGTTACTGACCAGAAAACCGTTGAAAACGCAAAAAAATATTTCTCACCAAACCGTAACGTAATAATACAGGAAAAAATAAAATTATTTGACATGATTGACGAATCGCTGTATAGAGTCACAATAAACACAAATGTGATATTTCAAGGTAGAGAAATAAGATTACATGAAATGTCGATGCAAGATACAAATAAATATATCGAGGGAGACGTGTTATATAAAATGATGCATCGTATTAAGAATATTATAGGAAAACCGATCAGCAATTCCAGTTATAACACAGACTTATTCATTAACGCGTTTTTAAGATGCATCGAACTGAAAACTCCTGAAAATATAAACGGATTTTTACTAAATAAACGTGCTTTACACGGAATAAATAAAATAGGAAAAGTTTACAAGTTCACAACACTTGAAGAATTATTACAAGATGACGTTGTACTTATCATTGGGGACCCCGGAATTGGAAAATCAACTCTACTCACCAATCTATCTCTTGAAACAAATGAAAATCGGCCAATCCAGGTATGGATATTAAGAATTAATTTGTTGGAGTACTCACAAGAATTTAGTGAGTGGAAAAAAAAGAAAACAGATATCGATACTTTGGAGTCTTTGAAATTCTTGTGTAAAGTTGCACTCAGCGAGGATAGCAGCAAAACGAACAATCTAAATATAACACTAGAGGAATCTAACGGTGCCGTGTATTTAAAGGATTGTACAGGTGACGAGTGGACTGTATTCGAGTTGACAATGTTCTTGAGCTATTATCGTAATCAAGAACTAATCATCTTATTGGATGGTTTCGACGAAATCTGCCCAACCTACGCGAATGAAGTGTTGGCATTAATAAAAGCCGTGAAGAAATTTCCTCGAACTCATAAAATGTGTATCACAAGCAGATCCTATGACAAAATGAATACTATTTTAGCATTGCAATGTGTTACAATATTTGAAATAGAACCCTTGGATTCGTCTCAGCAGGACTCTTATCTGAACTCTTTTTGGGAAGGAAAGGAGATATTGAAAAACCTCAATGACGACAATTTAAAAAATATTTACGAGTTCATTACGTTCATGTCTAAAAGTGTAAACATAATCGAATTTAAAAAAAAAAAGTGATTTACCAATTGAATCAAAAAAAGAGATACCATTTCTTGCTGTTTTTTTGAGCTTAATAAAGTATTTGAAACAAAATTTAACACTCGTGCGCCCTTCCTTTATTAATGCTTTTAAAGAACTCTATGAAGAATGTTATGGCAATAGCGTATTCCAGAACGAATCTTTTGCAATTCCGTTACATCTGAATATAATAGCTGATTACTTGTATAATAAAATAAAAGAAATTGACATAAAACCCATCAACTGGGACTTGAACACTAATATATTTAATATCTATGAAGATTTTATGGTAACCAAGTTGAAAAGAATACGTTTTCAAGAAAAAAACCAAAATGACATGTCCAAACCGGATAATATAACAGCCTACGAGAAAGAATATGCAGATTTTAAAGATAAGCATAAAATACTGGCGGCATACGCTGTTTTTAACAGATGCCTTTTTAATGAAAATGAGTGCAAAAAAATTGAGGAAATGATTTACGAGCTAAAAGAGGGAGTAGAGAAAACAGGTATCATTTGTGATGTACTGAACAATACTCCGATATTTGTACACTCGACGTTCGCAGAATACTTTGCAGTCGAATACATTTGTGATTTATTAAAAAGTAATGAAAACCAGAAATCGCTGTGGGACTTTATGTTGAACGTGATGTTTTTCAACTGTAACTTGAACGTTCTGACCACATTGGACGCTAAAATAAAAAATGACAATAAAATGCCAAAACTTTTTGAAAAAAATAAAAAACTAATATTTAATTTATTGCTGAAACAGGGTGAAAACACCGGAAAAAAGCATGCTGAAATTAGATCGTCACTGTGTGTAGCGATTCGGAGTGATCTACGAACGATAGGGTTTTTGTTAATATCAATAATCGGAGATAACTTAGATAAGAGCAATTTGATGGATTTCATCAAAATTGTAAAAGAAACAAATATGTTACTTATAGCTGTTAAAATGGAGTTTGAAGAGTTTATAGCGTCCATACTCAATCACGTGAAAGTGATTGATGAATCCAAGTTAATTCTGTTATTCGAAGATTTTGATCTCAATGAGAATGTTCAAAACGTTAGTACTGATGAGTTAGTTCATAAATTACACAGATACATGTGGACACGTATGGACATAGTCCCTGATTGGGAAAATTTAGCAGAACTAATTGACCAAATATATTTTATTTAGGTTGATAGTTGCGCTGCCAGAGGAAAATTAACGTTATCATTGATTTATTTGCTTTCATGCACATCACACATTTTACATATTTTACCGTCGGTTTTTGTACATGAGCCCTGTCAGGGCACTGCAAAGCACAATGTTGGTTTGCTGTTGAGTTTGTGATCTGTGATTGTATCATAAATTTGATTGATTGTGATTTGTGATTGTATCATAAATTGAGTCAAAACTTATGAAAATACAATTATATACATTTCAGAAATAAAAATACATGTCTAGACGTCGATATGATCTCCAATTAATAGTAACACTAATAAATACTATACAATCAAACACAATAACACACATAGTCATATTTAGTCAGATAGCATTAGTAATGTAGAATAAAATTAATAATAAGGAATAGGTTAATTACAATCATGTCATGTCATTTTACAATACAATACAAAATAAAATAGATTAGATTTAATGTCACTGGAATATACAATATTTATGTCTTTGATCAGGCCGGATCTAATAAAAAAGAAGTTATGAAGTACCTACATCTATAAAGTTTTATCCGTCATAAATTCGTTTACTGTGTATACATTTCCCTAATAAAAGTAATCTTAGTTTGCTATAGAATAAATGTCACTGAATTAATTTCATAACCTATGTCACTGTTCCTTGGTGCGCACGGACACGCCACGCACGTGTAGTGAGCATCAGTTAGTAGTAGCCTCTCCGTGCACATCCTAAGTAGCAATGAAAAAGCGTCTTTACTATTGAATAGGGGTGACATCAATGTCAATTTGTAATTAATAATATTTCTGAGATTTTATCTCGTTGGTCGCTACTGTTGAGCATGACGTCGCACAGTGGGCTGAAAATCGGCTTTCATAGACATTCGATTTTTTTTTCGAATTGGTCAAATCTTTTGATTGGAATTGTTTAAAACAATCATGACCTTGAGGTATAATTGGTATGACGTCATAGAACATAGTGGAAGATAGACTTTTGATTTTTTTTCAAAATACTTGTATGGGAATTATCATAAAATCTTCAATATCTCAGCTATCGCATATTTGCGCAAAAGAATTCTTTCACACAAAAAATCTCCTATTTTTTTGCCAATTTTTGATATATTTCACTTTTATGGCAGAGGTGCGATGAAAAAGAAAAAAAAGAAAAATAATTTTATTATTTTTATTTCTTCATTTATAACGATTATAAATGAATTTAATTACGCATTAGAATAATATAACAAAGAATATATAGCACAATAGTCTAGGCCATCGTGAGCCGCTTTTTTAGTCATTGATTTTTATACTACCTAGCAGAAAAACAGCATCTTATACGTAAAAAAACAATTCTTAAATTGTTGACAACAAATACTCGACTTTATCGGAAGCCTGACCCTTTTAGCCTATAACAATTACCGAGAATTATTGCTAATAGGTACCTACCTATTAACTAATAGGTAGGTGATCACTGATCACCTAATTTAAGTTTTATTATGACAATGAAGGGTTTTTAGGCTGATTACTAATCGTTCTCCAGAGGTAGAACTTACAGAATCACTGTGCCTAATGGGTTATTATCATTAGGGTATAATAACAGTTAAACATATAATATACAACTACAAATATGACTTACATTTAAATTTTAAATAGTTTTATATAAAAAAAAATAGAACAAAAATAGTACCTAAATCTAAATACATTCTAAAAATAAAATTTAATTGATTATTTACAGACATGCTCTAAATTAATACTAACAAAAGTAAAACTAATAAAAAGTTAGTAAATAAACAAAAACATCTTAACCTACTGTTAGTCACAATCACTACATTCTGATTCTGATTCAGATTCGGAATCTAATTGATTTATATCGCAAAATTCGACATCGGGTTCTTGCAGGTTATCCAAAAGATCCCGAGTTTCAGAGAAGAGAGCTTTCCTGTTCTTTACATCCATAATTGGTCTAACTGAAGAAATGAGAGGGTCTGAAGTGAGAAGAAGCATGTTTAGAATGTCTTCATTAGAACATTGTCTGCTCTTTTTTCTTGAATGATGACATCTAAATCTTCGAAAGTCCTTATTACGAGCCTCTGATGCTTCTTCTGAAAGACACCCAATTGGTACTACTGCATTACAAGCTATAATATCTGCCCCATGTACAAGTAACTTGTGCACAGTTGACGACATGTAATACCAGTTATAAAGTGCCAAATACCTCTCTGCTGTCTTTAGGCAGTACTCTTTAAATTTTTCAATATATATATTTTCTTCTGATGTAATAGCCTGTAAAATAACAGCAAATCTCCGAATCAAATTCTCATCCAGACCCGTAATGGCTGCGGTTTCTTCCGGAAATTCAAAAAATCTCCGTGCTGTATTTCCATCGTTGGTTGTTCCTGAGCCTTGTTTAACCACACCTATGATCAGGTTCAGTTCCCGCTTGAAACCGTCTTGGATTGTTTTTTTCCTTGCCCGCAGAATAGCTTTATCTTCTTCCCCTTTTGCCATCCATTTTTTAAGATCTTGTCTGTAAGAAATATTTAAAAGGCATTCCATGCAATTGATGCGTGCATGTAACGAAGACAGCCCAAATTCGTATAAATTCTCAGAAACAGGCCTTTTTAACACTTCCGTTAAATTGTTCATCTCTGAAGGTTTTGCCAAACATAAATAGCAAACTGAGCTGGCTTTGGCTTCAGAGATGTAAGTGCAGACCTTGCCATCGATCATGGTCATCTTAAGGTCATGGGTGACCTTGTTGCTGCCACTATCTGTCGGTCTCAACGCTTTTATTTCTTCTTTCATACTGTCTAAATGCTCATTGACAACCAGTTTGCTTTCTTTCATGAAGCTAAATCGCACGGGACGACAAAATGATGAAGAACAGGGTTTCGGGTTTTTCCATATGGTGTCACTGCCATTGATTAGTTTCAATGGAACTAATGATGTCATGAAGACACTAGAATCATCATTTTCACTGTCCATTGTCTGTTTATATCTGCTCTGGCTAGACGCACCGTCAAATCCCCATTTCGATATTAATATTAACTGTTTCTGTTCTACGCACTCAGGTAAACTGTCGAAGATTCTTTTGACTGTTAAATCTAATAATCCTTGAAGATAAATTTTTGCTGATGAATCCGTCACTGTTATTGTTTGTTTGGAAGGATAACATTGTAATTTCGCCTGTTGAACTTTGTAATAAGATGGATACAAATCTTTTACGCCTTCACGTATGGCTGTTTCTCTCAATGTTATATATTGCCACTTAGATAATTTTAAAGAGAGAAATATGCCAAGTGCCTTCTCGGGTGTGAAAACTTGCTTGGCCAACGATTGATGAATTAAATTATTGAACTTATCAGCAGCTCCTGGATTTGTCAACATGAATTCTAGTGCTGAAGCAATATTCTCCTTTCCTTCTTGTCTCATCTTTATGATAGCAGCATATGCTATCTCACTGGACTCACAATTTTCTTGATCTGTAATTCTCCTTCTTTTTTGTTTCTTTCCTAGATCTTGAAATGGTTTACGAGTTGGTGCCTTTCTTTTTGTCATTGTTCCAACTGATATTGCTGCTGATGTAGATGTGGAAGGTTGAGGAGATATGGCATTTACTTCAGAATCCACAATGCCTGAAGCAGCAGGTACTTTTATGCAACTAGGCCAATCAATATCAGTCTCAAGCCAGTTTTTGTGTTCCTTTAAGAAACACTCCAGTTTTCTGTTGGCTTGCTTCCATTTCCTTGTAATAGCTAGTGTAATCCTTCTGCAATATTCTTTTAATGTTAAATTATCTTCATCGGAGAGATTTAAGTTCAAACGAGAAACTACAGCATTATATAGTGCAAGGCTGTCACTGTACTTCCCCGAATTCTTCAAAATCATGAAGAAATCTAGGTAAGTAGATAAACTCTCCATTTTTTGCAAGCACAATTTCACTGTTAACACAAGGGGAAATCAATGTGAACTGAATAATTGTTCCCAATACTGCACTTTAAATACCTGTGAGATATCTGTACAGAACTAAATTAACCCTAATGATTATAACTCATTAGGCACCTGCACAGTGATTCTGTAAGTTCCTCTGGAGAACGATTAGTAATTAGCCTAAAAACCCTTCATTGTCATAATAAAACTTAAATTAGGTGATCAGTGATCACCTACCTATTAGTTAATAGGTAGGTACCTATTAGCAATAATTCTCGGTAATTGTTATAGGCTAAAAGGGTCAGGCTTCCGATAAAGTCGAGTATTTGTTGTCAACAATTTAAGAATTGTTTTTTTACGTATAAGATGCTGTTTTTCTGCTAGGTAGTATAAAAATCAATGACTAAAAAAGCGGCTCACGATGGCCTAGACTATTGTGCTATATATTCTTTGTTATATTATTCTAATGCGTAATTAAATTCATTTATAATCGTTATAAATGAAGAAATAAAAATAATAAAATTATTTTTATTTTTTTTCTTTTTCATCGCACCTCTGCCATAAAAGTGAAATATATCAAAAATTGGCAAAAAAATAGGAGATTTTTTGTGTGAAAGAATTCTTTTGCGCAAATATGCGATAGCTGAGATATTGAAGATTTTATGATAATTCCCATACAAGTATTTTGAAAAAAAATCAAAAGTCTATCTTCCACTATGTTCTATGACGTCATACCAATTATACCTCAAGGTCATGATTGTTTTAAACAATTCCAATCAAAAAATTTGACCAATTCGAAAAAAAAATCGAATGTCTATGAAAGCCGATTTTCAGCCCACTGTGCGTCGGCCAAAGTGATATTGAGTTTTTCCATCTAGAATTTCTCAGTAGTAGCCCGTAGTTTGAATTTGTACCCGCGATGCAGGATTTAAAAAAAAAGAAGAAAAGAAAAAAAAAGTTTAAGTATTTGCGGAAAACATGACGCAAAAAAAAAAAGTTTTAAATACATAAATGAGAAAAGGTTAGGGAAGCAGCGTCACATCCACGCAAATCGGCTATCGCTCAGCATTATGCTGCGACCCGATTTCGCGTGACGTCAGTTTGATGCGTAGTTTGTATGTGGCGATGTAGATGGCAATAGGCTCGCCCCCTATTGCACGGGACTTAAACTTATCTGGCGAATTGTGGGTGTATTATAAGTACCGTGTATTGTTGAGTCCTCTTTACGGTATGGATTAATGATGTGCCAAAATAGTACTGACCACAATCGAGCATTGGTCACCTAAAAAATATGTTTACGAGCCATATACGGGATCTGATGAATCATGCTAACCGATATTTGGTTTGCCACTGTTACCTTCATTGTATTTGTATGAAGCATGTATGTATGTAGGAAAATATAATAAAAGCTGTCTGGATATGTGTGTACGTGTTCATAATAAATTACATAATGTATAAAAAATATCAAATAGCAGATTATTCAAAATTAAATTATATAAATGGCTGAATGTTTGCATGTTTTAATGTTTTACGCAAATAAATTAGCTTATCTTACACCCCTGGCTAACCCTTCGGGGAATACCTACTGGCGTAATGTTATGTTATGGTATAAATTACTTTCTATTTGATAGGCACATTATTTAATACAACTTTGTACCTTAAAAATGTGTATTGGGAACATTTAATTTTGAACTTGAAAATAATATGAAGTAAAAAATTAGTTTTTTTTTTATTATAGATAATGTATTTTTATAGTTAGAATTATTTATGTAAGTAGCTAACATTTATTGCATACATTCTACCATATTAGCGTGCATTCTAAAAGTTGGCAACGTTGCAAATAGCTGTCAAATATTTACCTGTTTCGATTATTTTGGCAACATTACTGTATGGAAATATGGAATATCGTTAACTGTTACGGAGTGTGGGAACGAGTCTGATGCCGAAAATTTAGTTTTTAGAATTTTTTGTCTGTTTGTCTAGATGTGTTTGTGTATTAGCGAAAAAGGGCTGCACGGATTTGAATGCAATTTGGCACACAGATAGTTTATAATCAGGGTACTTTTAATTCCGGTAGTACGTTTCCGTGGGATATTTTTCGACACCCACGCGGGCGAAGCTGTAGCCAAAAGCTAGAAGATAAATAAAATGTAAAATAACAGTAGGCTTTACTTTGTTATCATAGATCTTAGAATTCTTAGATATAATATTCGTTCATGTATTGTTAATATAAATGAATAAAGCTTGAATGAGAAATTTTACAATACCTTTGTTTTATTTTCTCACAAACTTTTCAATTGCAATCTTTCAGATTTAGAAGGAAATTCATGATCCATTGCTTCATATCTTTGAGAAATTCGTCATTTGGCAACGTAAATTACGCAATCGTAGCAAAAATATTTCTGCGAGCAACTTGGAAGAAGTGCTCGCCGCCCGTTGCCGCGGCACCGCTCGCTTCGCTCGCTCGCAAGCTGTTGGTCACAGACCTAACCTTTTTTTTTTTTTTTGTTCCGGGGTGGAAAATCCTCATGGATGTCCTTCGCCCTGGGGCGGGCGAAGGGGTCTGTCAGACTCCTATTGACTAAAAACCACCCCGGTGTTCCCTTCCTACACTTGGACCGGGGATCATGGGATCTAGTGCGCCTTCCATGATCCCTGACTGGTGCCGGCCCGCTTTTGCGGACCACTTCATGCCCGCGGGTGGAGTGAGGTGTTACACTTCCCCCCGCGACGTCAAATAGGGGCGCGCGTGGAACACTACGCGCCGCCACCTCGGGTCCTGCTGGATGGGGGGTGGCGGACGTCCCCGAGTCCGCCATCCCTCCGGATCCGTTTACGGGGGCTGCAAGAGGGCATTGTCTGCCCTCCGCCGACGCCCAGTCCGCCTGCTACGGATCAGGAGAGTGGTCTCGATCTCCCTCTCCCTTTCCGCAGCCTCCTTCTGTGAAACTACGGTTTCACAGAAGGAGTTCACTGCATCCCACGACCATCGAACGAGCGACAGCCGGCAGCGCCAGGTCGGCTCTGACTTCAGATACGAGATCACGACGCGGCTCCTCCCATGCGGCACACTCTGCCAGTGTATGCTGCGCCGTGTCCTCCCGACATTGGGTGTAGTGATGGCACCGAGCGTCCGGCTCCCTGTTTATGCGACACAGGTAGTTCCCGAAGCAACCATGCCCCGAGAGCACCTGCGTCGCCCGAAACGACAGGGAACCGTGCTTCCTCCCGAGCATCACAAATCTAACCTAACCTAATCTATTTCACCCAGTCATGGGGTCTCAAACCCTCAACTCGAACAAATTATAATTAGTCTTGAAAAAAATTCATAGATGGCAGCATAGGCAACAATTATGAAATTAACAATCACTAAAAACTGATAAACGTCTGAATTTGGCTGAACTAAGATTAGTAAAAATCAAAACTTCCTTGTTTAATGCTGATTTATCCATTTAAACTCATAAATTACGTATTTCCAACAAAAATGATAAGCGAAACCTTTTACTTGAATTCGAACCCATAGAATGATAAAGTTAATCATGAGCTCTTTGCAATAGATGGCGTTTTACTCAATTTGTCATCACATACTGTATAAACGTTTAGTAGGAAAATCAAACAACATAATTTTTATAATTTAGTACCTACTTTACAAAGAAATAAAGGAATTGAAAGAAATCTATTAACTTGTTTTTGGCAAATACCTACCTTCTTAATTATTTTTATTTTTATTTTACCAATACCTTTCTAAAACTATAAAAAATCGGCGAAGTGCGAGTTGGACTCGCGAACGAAGGGTTCCGTATCTATACTAAAGTGACACAAAACTATATTTTAGTTTGACAGTACTAAGATGGACCGAGTTATTAATTTAGTGAAAATGGCAATTTTGCTATTCTGATTTTGACGTTTTTAAAAAATTTTGATCGTCTAAGTGTTGCTGACACCTTATTTTATTCTACACCTTTTTAATCGCGATTAAAAATAGTCAAATTTATGACTATTTTTAATCGCGATTAAAAAGGTGTAGAATAAAATAAGGTGTCAGCAACACTGTAGATGTTGGTGTGAATTCTTCAGGTACCAAAAATATTTTTTTTCTGTTCTTTTACTAATATCTCGAAAATGGTGTGTCCTATCGAAAAAATAATGAAAATTTCGACCCCCTCTATGAAAGCATTAAACTCAACATTTTGGTAATAATTTTTCATATTTTCCATACAAAAAGTGAAAAAAAAAACACGTCGAGGCTGCCCTGCCTGCGCGCATACGGCTCTAAAAAAAATCACGGGTTAGGTTAGACGTGGAATCGCGATTGTCAAATTCGATTTTGGTTGTGTGAAAATTATTTTTAAATTTAGGATTTTTTGCAGAATAGTTTAAGATTCTCATAGCCATAGCAAGGATATTTTGTGATAGTTTAGTTAGTTTAGTTCGGTGTACAAGAGAATCGGCACCATTAAGCTTTAAAAAGCTAATTTTTATTACAGTCAAGTGTCCCCCCCACCCTGCCAGCTAAATGGTTGGTTTATGTGATAAAAGATCACAGGAGTATTTATAACGAAATTAAAAGGAAAACTCTCTATCACAGCTAAGTAGGTTCTATAAGTTAACGAGTAATAATCAACCAACTTAAATTTGCGGTTGCAAAAACATGTTCTTCCATACATTCTGTATGGGAGAACATGTTTTTCAACTACGAAGTTAAGTTTGTTCTTGGGATACCAACTTACCAACTACGGAACCCTTCATTATGCGTGGTCCAACACGTACTTGGCCGGTTCTATTTGATAATTTTAAAAACATTAAGTCGTCGTGCGCACGGACGTAATTAAAACGCGGGGGGATTTTATCGCGCACTGGATTTTCAACTCTCGATGTTAAACCGAGCGTTGAAAATCCAACACGCTGGGACGCACTCTCGTCCCAGCGCGTTGATAAAACACTTGGATTTTCAATTCTCGGCATGTCGGCAAAGCGTTAAAAATCAAGTGCACGAAAAATAATCGCCGCAATTTTATTACATCAGTGCGAACGTTGGCTTATTGTCAAAATAAGTTCGGCCGAAGAACGCGTGATTTCAGTTTTAGGGTATTAGCAATAGTAGCTTTGGTAACGAGGAGATGAAAATCTAGATTTAGCATTGAAATACAAAAAAAATCATAAAGAGGCATTCACTGCCGCGTGAAAATTGCTAGCTCACTCACAAAAATGAAACTATCCCGCCAACTCGAGATATGTTTGTTGTATTGTTATTATACTTGTCCTTGAACGTACCGTGCGATGTGTGAGTGCCATAAGTATCTAAGTCGACTTCTAGATGGCGTTATAAAACTACAGTCTCTGGCAATTTGTGAGTCGCTGATGCTGCCATCTGTTAAAAAAATGGAGGAAAAAAAATAGCCAGCTCAATAGCCAGACTTAGGGAGGTATCATTTCTTTGTATGGGTTTAGGTATCTTTATCTGTGACCCAGTACAAAATGACGAATCATGTAATTTGCGACTAGATAATTAGACAATGGCAATGGTGAAAACATTTCTGCGGTAGATTGTATAATTCGTAATTTTAAACTGGGTGAAATAGGTTAGGTTGGGTTAGAACAGTGACCAACGGCAACGGCATTAGCCAGCGAGCGCTACTTCCAAGTTGTTCGCAGAAATGTTTTCACTATTGTCTAATTATCCGTGTTTTCGCAATATCCCTAGGGTTTTGGCGAAAATTCGAATTACGAAATCATTATACGACATACATAATAAAGATATTTAGGACATCCGATACTCTGTACTTCGATATTTAGGTCTTTCGATGTCACTTTTGTAGATAATTAGATTTTAGATATATTGGACGTTTCAAACTCAGTGGATTTTGTAAAGCTACTATGGGAGTTTAACGTTTAACGACCAATCAGAAGCCACATTCAAAACTCAGTTGATGGATTTTGCTTATATGCGTCCCGGTCCTTTGGAAGGCGTACGGGGGGCCGAACCCAACTCGCAGAGACCCCTTAGACAATTCTAAATGGAATGAGGCACCAACCAATGATTATCACTATGCATGTGCACCCAAAGACAAACCCCGGTTGGCGCAGGACTGGGTGGTGGGTGATGGGTTTGGGTGGTTTTAGCGGATTGGTTACCTGGAACTATGGAAGAACTATGACCATGACCCTGACTGACCATGATAAATAATATACACGGATAAAATTTAGATATTATTATCTCCTTTATTCAATTACATACATATAAATTACATTAAAAAAAATTAGAATATAAAAATATATAAAAACATTTAAAAATAAAAATATTAGCCCACCGGTAACGGGTTCAGGGTCCAAGCAACCGGCGGCGGTCAGGGCTCCTGAGAGAGGAACCTCCTAACAATGCGAGCCGTGTCCAGAAGTACCGCTTTCTGAATCAAGCCCTTAATCCAGCTGCCCAACGAGAGCCTCCTTATGTGTTGGTTAAGGCTCTTGGCTATAAGGGCATTGGTTGTCACGACTATCAGCACAATAATCGCCGAGTCCACATCCCACATGTCGACAACCTCGCGAGCCAAGTCAAGCTACTTAATTTGTTTATCTTTCTCGGCTTCCACGAGATGTCCGTCACGCGGGAACGTTATGTCAATAATCATTGCGCGCTATTATCATTGTTATTTATGTGTTTACGCAATAAAGAATTTGAGATTTGAGATACATATCTCGGGACCATGGAGTCCCGGTCATTTGGAAGGCGTACGAGGGGCCAAAGCCAACTTGCAGAGGCCCCTTGGACAATTTTAAATGTAATGAAGCACCAACCGACGATTATCTCTGTATGCACTATACAAGTGCACCCAAGGACAACCCCGGTTGGTGTAGGACTATTGCAGAAAATGGAAACAAAACATATTGGACTATGGATTTGGGTGGCTATAATGGATTGTTTACATGGAACTATGGAAAAACTATGGTCCCTGCCTGACCAATATTTTATATAAAACACACAGGAAAATGGCAAGGGGTGACTTGCACACTCAATCAATAATGGGCCCCCGACAACGGTCACTAGCACAAAGTGTCGTAGCGACAAGAAGGTAACATGTCCTGAGGTGCTTATGAGGAGTGGAAAGGTATTCCACGGCTATCAGGACAATCCCGGAAGTACGGTCAAGATCCCTACCAGCATCTTACTGGAATACTTCCTTCCTCCGAACACGTTTGCTCTCGCGAATCTCCACTCAAGCAATTGAGGCAAAAATTAGGTGGAAGTTCTGTTCCTCATTAGTGTTCACTCCAGCCGGCAAATAAAGGCAAGCCAAAGGTGAGGAACAATACCTCTCCCGGGAGATAGGGTCTGTGGGGTCGCTACTGCCCAACAGCTCGCCACATGCTGTCCTGCGGGTTTTTGTACCTCTCTTGGTCTGGCTCCTCATCCCAGACCTGTTCCGGCAAAGTAAACTCTACCGGCACATACCTAGAGTTCAAAGCGCGCAAGCCCCACCACGACGTCAACGTAGAGATACGGCGGTGTCGTTATTATTATTAAAAGCTATTAATGTCACACTTCAGGACAAAAGCCTCTTTCCACTTCTCTCTATTTAAGGCTGCGTAGTACCAGCACTCTAATTGCGTAATAGACGATCAATCACAATATTAATCGTTTTAAAACAGATCGCAGCTGCATCTATCGTGACAAATCAATGCGTGCCGAAGCTTCGTATATTTTGCTCGTAAAAAGTTATCGCGCTAATGCATTTGTCGCATTAGCGGCATCATAATTTAATGAATTATCGTGCAATAATCCCAGATGCCTCTCCATTATTTCGACAGAGCATCTACGCAGTCCGGAAACAACAGTCAAAATAACCAATGCTAGTCCGACCACGCGCCACGTTTCTTATGTATCTACTGCTACCCGGGCGATAAGTGCTACGCAGCCCGAACTATCGCGACGAAAACCGATAATGGTTAGGCACATCTGCGTGTATCGTATCATTGTGAGAAGCATCGTAACGATAGACGCAGATGCGGCCCCAGCATTAATCTTTTACGAAAATAAAAATAACATGTTTTTAATGGTTTATTTACCGGTAACAGGATGGGCGATTACGTCATCCTGTGTTTTTCTAAGGAAAACAAGCTTGAAGTATCTACTTATTGAGAATGTTAATACTTAAGCGTCCTTTGTGCTAGAATTAATGATATTCTTTCAGACATTGGCAGAATAGTCTACATCGGCTTTGCTTGCCATTTAATAAAAATAAAATAGAATAACTATTCTTTTTTTTTTATTCACTAGGTACTGTAGAAGACCTTCAACTGTCACTAATAAGACACAATAGATTTTTTAATTGTTATAGCCTTCTAAAAGCGTATCGCTATAGATTGGCCTTGAGCGGTGGCGTGATGAAAATATTTATTACAATATAATAAGGGGATCCGTCAGATAGCCCGTGAAATTCAAATGCAGGTAAGTACCTACCTAATATTGATGACTATAATTAGTTAATGTTATTCGGTTATATTGTCATTACTAGATTTTGTCCGCGGCTTCGTCCGGGTGGATTTTGGAAAATATCCCACGGGTACGTACTACCGGGATATCCGATACCGAGGAAAAGATCATTGACTCCTACCGCTGCGCCGGCGTTGCCGTTAACCATAATTACTTTGTTACGCGTAATTTTGAAGCTGTGATCGTGTATCGTTTAACCTTTTGACCGCTTGTGTCGCATATATACGACAAATATTTCCGTGTCCCTACCGCTCGTGTCGTATTTCTGCGACAGAGAACATGCATGATTTTTTCGTTCTATTTTCGTCCTATTAACTGCGTGGTACAAGTCGTGCCATTAAAGATGAGACTTGACGCAACACGTGGTTTGACTTGCGCAGTAGACGATTTATGGGTCTCTTTAGCGGTATGAGGTCCCCGCTGGGGCGTCATCGGGGCAGGGGAAAGAGCGGCGGGAGGCGCGGTCAAGTCTCATCTTTAATGGCACGACCTGTACAACTAAAACTATTATTAAATAGAGCTATTATTTACAACAATTACTTAAAAATTCGTTTCATAACTCTAAGCATTGAAAAAACTTAAACAAGAATAAGTAATTGGCAGCTTGGACTTTTCTTCGGCGTCTATCGCGCGCGTCGCATAAATATGACCATAGGGATGGGATACGATGCAATGCGAATTTTAAAATCGAAATAACAAACAGTTAAATAATCAGGTATAATGCATCATTCAGCATAAAATAAACGGTGTCATAAGAAATAAAGTTAAATTTAACATAATTATTGCCTTGTGTTATTAATTCTTTTCCTTATTATTCATAAGAAAAATATCCCTCAGGATCTTTGTATAATGCCAACATTTGACGTTAGTTCCCATCCCTAGACGCCTATGCTTGCAACATATTTCTTTAAACTATTTATTTCAATGATATGATGTCGAGGCATATTTTATCTAAATTAAATGCCCGATTTAAATAACATATGGGATAAGGATTACAAAATATAAGATGCTGCATCGGCTTCAAAATATAGGATGCTACATCGGCTTCAAAATACAGGATGCTGCATCGGCTTCAAAATATAGGGTGCTGCATCGGCTTCAAAATATAGGGTGCTGCATCGGCTTCAAAATATAGGATGCTGTATCGGCTTCAAAATATAGGATACTGCATCGGCTTCAAAATATAGGATGCTGCATTGGTTATAAAATCGGCTTCAAAAATATAACTCATGATTGGAACGATTTCCAGATCGTCGAATCGATTTTTACAGGACAAAGTCTTTCGGGTCAGATATTCTTGTAATAAAACAATATAAACGATTAAATTAACTCTTTATTTCAGGTTTTTTGTGTTTACTGATACAATCTCGAAAATCATTAACTTCTATTTGGCATTTTCTCCAATCCTTAGTTGTCGGTATGCACTCCTGAAAAAATTTTTTTTTTAAAAATTGTGAAAATACATACAATAATTTCAACTAAATTACCAACTTTGGGACCAACATGTGGAGAAGAAGTAGGTACAGCGCACGTCCTGGCCAGGGTAAGCGCGCGAGCGATTTTTTAACGCGATTTTTTTATGGCGCACTGAATTTTCAACTGGCGGTATTGAGCCGAGAATTGAGAATCCAACAGAGAGCATCCTAGTGCGTCGTAAAAACATTGTTGGATTAGTGCGTTGAAAATCAATAAAAAATCGCCCATGCTGCCTGGGTTAAAATGAGAACGCGGGACGCACGTCCGTGGTAGGTAACAAACCGATGAAATCGCACGTGTAGATAATGTACTACGCACGGCATCCAGTGTGCGTTACCCAGCCAGAACATTATATCAGCATTACAAACAGACACTTCAATTTTATTTATTTGTATAAAATACAGGGTGGCAGGGACGTCGACGCGAAAACTGTTACCATGGATTTAGTACATGATACTGAATCCCTCTGCGTTGAAACGTTTCGTCGGTTATTGAAAAAAAAAAAAAAACAGCTATTCCATACATTTTGACCGCGTAGGTATTGCACTTTTCTATGAAAGTATGAAACAACAGATTTTTTTTAAAATAACCGACGAAAAATTTCAACGCACAAGGGTTCTGAATCATGTACTGAATCCATGGTAACAGTTTTCACGTCGATGTACCTGCCACACCATACAGAATCGATTTAAATAATATTCGTAACGTCAGTTATGAATATTATTTTAATGAATAAACAATAAACGTGAAAAAATAAAAACAGATGATTTTTTTATTTGGTTTTCCCACGTTTTTCCTTTGTATTGACCATATTTTCACGTTATCAGGTTTACGTTATCGTTAAAATAACTTTGATTTGATTTTTTATATCAATTATACCAGTTTTAAGGCCAGTCCAGCTAAAAATACAGTTAAACAGCTTTCTAAAAACAGTCCGTATTTCTAGAGTAAACATACGGATGTCTATGGACATTTTAGCGTCGCTCTACGGAGTTTTAAAAGCGGATCTGGCAACACTGCATTGTACTGTCACAATTGAGCTTACATAATTCCGTACTAGATGGCGTATAGTCGTCGGCTGATATTTATGACTGGATAAAATAATAAAATTGATATTAATTAAAATGAATGATAGCATTGTAATACTTTCTAAATTGTTAATAAAAAAGAGCTCATGGAACGTAGGATGTAGGCAAAACAGAAATATTGAGTGTCTGAAAATGTTACTATACACGATCGAGTTATGTTTTGCATATGATTAAATTTGTATCATTAGATCAAAATAAACCGTTTATTTGTCTAGAATTAAGTACTTTTTGTAAAATGTCTTTATATTATTCAATTACTTAAAAAAAAAAACAAGGAGTTATTGTTTTATTGTCATAAGTAGGTAGGTACTTACCTGAACTTTATAATGTAATTCCAAGCAGCCTGTCTTCTTCAACATGCTCTCCACTGGATCGTCATCAGAATCCACTGGTTTCTCACGAGGCTTCACAGTCATTTTTCTATAAATTAATCAACACAAGAATTCAATCAAAACAACTTAACCTCTAAAGTTATCAGCTGAGCAGATAAGATGACGTATTATGCTACTAAATCAAAAAGTCATACTACATTATGACAACTACTTTAATTGAAGTATATTTTAATTTAACCGGGTTATAGCAACGTTTCGTTTCTCGTTGTTAGCTACGGGGAACTACAGTGTGCTTAGTATAAAAATTGTCTCGTCTGACAAAAAGTAATTTACTAAAAAGAAATAAAAAGCTATATCAAGTCATTTAAAGAAAGAATAACACTCAAACATTCTGGCAAACCAGCTTATGGATAAAAATACCGGCCAAGTGCGTGTCGGATCACGCCCAAATTACTTTTCGTTTTACTTTTTTTTTTGTGGCATCTTGCAGGTTATCGGCTGCACCTATGAGGTTGTCAGCTGCTTATCTGGACTTTCCTGTGGCTGTTAAGGGCAGCCAGGACATAAAATTTAGGAACGCATCGCATCGCTGGGGGGAGGAGATCACGGGACAGATTGGATAATGTTGATTGTCATTAATTCATGTAAGGATCTCAATTCTTAACAGACAGTAGAAGTGAGTAGGTACCTACAGTTTCATAACACTTTATTTTAATCAGCATTCAGTTTTTGCGCAGTTAGTTCATAGCTGTCAGTATGATAAGAGCCTATACCTATACCTCGGCTCAAATTCACTTTTTATCTCGCTCGCACCATACTGGGCGCAGACTGAGTAAGAGCGAGCCTGAGTGGTTGGCGGCTCCAAGGCGCCGATAGTTTAAGTAGGTAAGTTCTTTTTACGGTGAAAAACATAATATATTCTGCTTTATATTTAGTTCAGTTAGCAGTTTTAAGTAAAAGTATTTTTGAATACTAGCGGTTTATTGTTCGGTTTTCTAAACCTACCTCATCGAGTACCCGGATGGAACCTACGACAAATAATAACCAAGATGCCCCTGATAATGGGTCAAAAGGTCTGCCAGGCCTAGGCTTGCCGGAACTTAGTGTTCAAAGCATTTAAAGTTGGTAGGGGGCATTATTTTGTTTCTTACGTTGACCGATTTGGACCAAATGCAGCCCAGACATGGGAGTACTTCCAAATGGTTCCTTGCATCAATAAATACTTTAAAAAATTAAAAATTGGTCCCAGGCTTAAAAAGTTTTGTGTGCTTTTTTAAGGTTTTTCTGGTAGTTTTATTAATTTTATTATTGGACATGTCTAAGAAAGCGTCGTTGAGTTTGAAGTCGTTGGTTTTATCTTGACAAGTGCCATAGCGTCAGATGGTGTCTAGGTAGATCTGCCTCTGGGCACGCCACAATTGCGGCCATAAGTCCCCTCTTTGAGGAGTGGCTAGAGTGGCGCCATGGTGTCCTCACCTTCCGCCTGACGCAGGTTCTCACTAGACACGGTTGTTTCGGGAGGTTCCTGTTCCGGATAAGGCGGAAGGAAACGCCCGGGTGTCACCATTGCGTGGATCGCTCGGAGACGCACGGTGGAGCATACGGTGGAGGTCTGCCCGGCTCGGGCGGAGCATCGCCGTGTCCTCGTGGAGGCGATCGGCGGCGGTGATCCTTCGCGTCCGGCCCTGCTTAAGGGCATGGGAGGCCGCCACCTCCTTCTGCGAAGCTCCATCTACCAATATGTCTCAAACGGAAAATTATGGATATGTGTATTCTCGAGGTTTGCTAGCGAGCCATGGAACGCAGTATACTGGGGGTTCGAATTTTATCCGTATAAGGAACACAACACTGCACGCCAAAACCAAGGTCACAGACGTTACCCAGAAGGCTGCTATGGTTAAGTGGGACTGGGCCGGACATGTCTGCCGCATGTCAGATGACAAATGAAAATGAAAAAAAAACAAAGATGATTGTTATTTTTTTTTTTTTTTTTTTTTTTATTAATGTTTCAATGAGTGTGTTTTAGTTTAATTTGTGGTGTCCTGTGCGAGTCCCAATAAATACTTTTTTTTTTTTTTTTATTGGGTCCCACTAAACGCACGACGACATCGCGGCAGGCCGATACGAAGATGGCGGGACCAGCTTGACTCCTACCGAAAGGACTAGCCGACACTAGCAATAGACAGAATTGTGTGGTCTTCCTTTTGGAAGAGGGAGGCCCTCGGCCTGCAGTGGGACAATACAGGCTAGTTAGAATAGATCAGAGAAGCAACAATATATATTCTAGTCGTTATAGGCACTCTAAATAGGTAACCTAATCTAACTAGTTCGGTTCCGGGTACTTAGTACTTGAGTTTTCAGATGAGGATTAAAACTTAAAACATAACTGGCGAGTTGGGGGTTTACCTACTACAGGGACAACTCTGCCCAACCCTTCGGGCAAACAAGGCGTGATGTTTATGTTATGTTATGTATTGTATTTTAAAATACTTATGGAAGAAATCCCGAAAATTTAAACGCCGAATGATTGTTTGGTCGAAAGTTTTAAATCTAAAAAGTTCATTTGCCCGAAAGCTCCATACCCCGAAGTTTAAAATACCGAAGATCCATATCCCGAAGTTCAAAATCCCGAAATTACATCCCAAAGCCTAAAATCTCTAAGACAATGACAAAAAGGAGCTTAACATAATTGGTATGTATGATACCAATAACATATAATTGAACCAAAAGTTTAAATGATAATCATACGTATAATTAAGAAAAAAAAGAAGCACGTTATTACAAAAAATATACCTAATTTTTGGTGCTAACACCGGGTGTGTAATGTTTGGTATAATAACAGATAGTCTAATGTCATTTGACATAACTTTCATATGATATAATTTTAATATGCTATAAAAACATTTGACCTAATTTCATTGACAATCCGCGGCTAAAGGTACCTTGTGGTCGATATGGAGTTATGCATACGCTAGTAATCTGCGATTAATACGCTGTAGATATAAAAAAAGATCAACCTCCTACGATGTTTTGTTACGGAGATATAATTTTTTTTAAATTATATTCGAAATTGTGCAATTTCGAGAAACAGACATTTTAAGTTCAGTCACCTCGAACACTATGTTGCCGTTGTAAATTACATAGTGGCACATAACAGGGAAATAAATTTCAGATCTAAGGCTTTGCGAAAAAGCATTTAAAAAAAATCTATATTTCTTGCAAAATTTACAAAACATTCAATATCTTCGAAACTATAAACGTCCATAAGGTACCTTTAGCTGCGGATTGTCACAATGATCTAATGTTATATTTGATATAATTTTCATTTTTTCTAATTTCATTTAGTATAACGCTTATTTCATATAATTTTCAAATTGTATAATGCTCTTTTTATATAATGTTCATTTGACCTAACTTTAATATTAACTATTTTTCTAAGGTAACGCATCGTTCTTGAGAAAAGCAAATTATATTGTAACCTAACCTCAAAACATTAAAGTTGCTTCTGCATCGCCTCCGGCGCTGCGGGAAGTACAACCCCTTCGCCTTAACGTAACAAAGGATATGCTTTGTTACAGCGGGTGGGGGTTGCGCTCCCCGCGCGCCTCTGGTTTTTATATACACTCTAGGGTAGGAGCCAGAAGACTACGTAAAGTCGGGGTGCACCAATTCGGTTTTGGAACAGATTCAACCTATTAACTATATCAAGCCGGTGTATAATTATGTCCAAGTAGTGAAATTGAAAATAAAATAGTTCATTATTTAATTATATTAATGTTGCACTTTCAACATTCGTGAATACATTGGTAGTAAGGGTAGCTCGGCACTTATAAACATCATGACTCTTATATTCACAGTTACAATAGCATTTATCCGTGGTTTGCTGGTTCTTTGTACACAAAACCTGTACTTTAAATCCACCTTTTTGAGACTTGAACACCTTCATTATAGCAACCACTCGGTATTAAGTAGCTAACAGTAACTACGAATGAATAAAACATTACGGAATAAAATATTTTTTCGAGATCTACCCCCGCTATAAAAAATATTAAAACATGATGCTCACTGTCATAAGATAACTGTGTTGTAGTGCCATCTATGAGTAATCGCGGGAACTACGTTGCCGTTCTTTGGGATTTCATCCATCGGTATTTCGTCCATTCGGGGTTTCATCCTTTCGCGCATTTGGACATCAGTATTTTATGTTTCGATATAACGGCTATCGGAATTTAAAACGTTCTGTATTTTGAATTTCGTTGTTTTGGACGTCGGTATTTCGGTCATAGTTATTATGAAATTTCGGGATTTTAATACGTACCCTTATTAGGTTACAATATTTTACATGGATAGTTATTTTGATATGAGTTCAGTGAGTATTATGTATGTACGCTCTGGTTAATTTGCTGTGCGGTCAATATTTATGAAATGATTGTCGTATTTTTGTACCTGAAGTAGTGTTGATGTATATTTTCAAATTATCTGCCTGTAGGTACTAGTTTTGTTAAACAATTAATTTATTTGTAGTGAATTAATTTAGTTAATGTAAAAATGTATATAAATGATGGAAATAAATTGATAGGTAATTATTTATTTGATGTGCAATTAATAATATCCCTATATATAGGACGCGGGGTAAATTAAGATTACTTTTCTGTGAGCAATAAAATAAAGTAGCTTACTTCACGTTCAAGGTTTATTATTTTATTATAAAAATAATTAAAAAATGGAATATAAATGCAAAATAAAAAAAACATAAATATCCAAATCTTGGAATAATGTTTTGTTTTAAAAGTGAATTGAATTTATTACAAAATTCAAACAATAGGTACCTTATTCAAGTAAAAAAAAATGCAGTGACTTTAAAATACCTACATAGTTTAGGTACAAAGTTGTAGAAAAATAATGTTTAGAAGTACATAAAACTAATATTTATTATTAGAATTTTAGTAATAGACTGTATAATAAAAAATCTCAATGTAATATACTTACAGGATAATTATGTATCAGACTATACCCTAATTGTGTAACTTATTTTCGTAAACGATTGTGACAAATTTGTGTCATTTTGACAGTTCAACAACATTGATTGCGTTATTTACGTTGCTGTCAGATTTTTTCCAACTTATGAAACAATGGATTAGCAATCTGTTTCAAATCGAAACAAATTGTGATTGATCGTGTATTACGCAATTAGGGGACAGGTGTGGTTCAGTTTAAGGGTGAGGTACAAAAAAGTATCAGCTTGGTGGTCTGTACAACACCCTTAAATCAGGGCTCGGAAACGTTATTAAATAACGTTTATATATCATTTCTAACAGTTCTCGTTCTTCTTTGTACAACATTTTGTTCGGAACGAAAACGAAATAAGAACGTTTTCAAAAACCGGTTTATTCCGCAGGACGCAATCGCGCACGGGGCGTGTGCCGACTAGCATGAACTTGTTTAATTAAATTGTTCTTACCTTATCTTCATTTCATTCGGTACATCATTGATTCCAAAGCGTTTGCTGTTTACGTATTGATTAGGGTTGTGTTGCGAGTTTCCTATCGATCAACTCAAAAATGGAAAGAAACTGTTAAAAACGTTTTTTTAACCAATAACGATCTAAATTTTGTACTTCTTCAAAACTGTTTTATAACGTTCCATTTGAACGTAACTGAAACAAATCGTTCCTTAGGTTATTAAGACGAAACCGTTTCGAAAAACATACCGTTATCCGAGCCTTGCCTTAAATATTGCCACGCATTTCTAATACACGATGTAGGTAGCTAGATATACCAAAATTTTAACAATATTTCATTTACAAAACCATTAATATTCAAGGTATTACACATTGGCATTACCCCTATTATTATTATAACCCCTATATTAAATAGTAAAAGCGCTGTTCCATTACCTTTTTTTTTGGGTTGGAAATCATCAAATAACTTCTCCCGCTCTGGGCGGAGCGGGAGGGTTGCCCTGTTGCCGGAGGCCACGATCTTCCTTTCGGTTTTCTTCGCAACCCCGGCAGGCATCGGCCCTAGCGGACCCCGTCAATTCTGCTGACATCTCTTTGAGGCGCGCGTGGAACACAACGCGCCGTCGACCCGGGCCTGGTCCTTATCGGACGGTGAGCTACCCATTGCTCACAGTCCGCAAGCCCGCGCCTACGGTGGCCGGAAATCGGCTTGCGACTCCCGACGCCCTGGGCGTCTCCTCCTGCGGCGGTTAGGGGCGTGAGGGCGCGAAATTTGCCTCTCCCTCACGCGTTCCACCTCCTCCTTCGCGAGCATTACCGCTTCGCAGAAGGAGGTGACGGCCTCCCATTTCCTCTCGCTCCGTACCATGGCCTGAACCAGGGCCGGACGCGAGAGATCACCGCCGCCGATCGCCTCCACGAGGACACGGCGATGCTCCGCCCAAGCTGGGCAGACCTCCACCGTATGCTCTACCGTGTCCTCCGGGCGATCCACACAATGATGACACCCGGGCGTTTCCTCCCGCCTTATCCTGTGCAGGAACCTCCCGAAACAGCCGTGTCCGGTAAGGACCTGCGTCAGGCGGAAGGTGAGGACGCCGTAGCGCCTCTCTAGCCACTCCTCAAAGAGTGGTCTTATCGCCGCAATTGTGGCGTGCCCAGCGCTGGGTTGCGACAATCGCATTCTCCATAACGCCATGAGATCCCGCCGGAGCTCTGTCCGCTGTGCCGTGATTTCTCGCGGCAGCGGAGTTAAGCCCCGGCGTTTCGCCTCCTCGCGCAACTCCCACAGGTGCGCGAGGACCTTTGCCTCCAGATCCCATGGCGGTAATCCGGCAAGGAGGCACGCTGCCTCGCAGGAGACCGTGCGGTATCCTCGGGCCAGCCGGATGGCCATGACCCTCTGGGACGCGTTCAACCGGCGTGCTGGCCGCAGCCTTAGTGAACGCGCCCATACCGGCGCTGTTCCATTACCTACTACATAGAATGTGCAAGAAGAGGCTACTACTATACTAATTTATCCACGTGCGTAGTGTGTCCCTGTGTAAATTTTCCTCTGGCAGCGAAACTATATATATATATAACCTAAATAAAATATATTTGGCCACTTAGTTCCGCAAAATTTTCCCAATCAGGGACTATGTCCATACGTGCCCACACATAAGTGTGTAATTTATGTACTAACTCATCAGTACTAATGTTTTGAACATTCTCATTGAGATCAAAATCTTCGAATAACAGAATTAACTTGGATTCATCAATCACTTTCACGAGATTGATTATGGACGCTATTAGCTCTTCAAACTCCATTTTAACAGCTATATGGAACATATTAGTTTCTTTTACAATTTTGATGAAATCCATCAAATTACTCTCATCTAAGTTATATTCAATTGTTGATAATAACAAAAATCCTATCGTTCGTAGATTATTACGAATCGCTTCATACAGAGATGATTTAATTTCAGCTTGCTTATTTTTAGGGTCTTTACCCTGTTTCAGCAACAAATCAAATATTAGTTTTTTGTTTTTTTCAAAAAATGGCGGTAGTTCTTCGTCAATTTTTATTTTAACGTCTAATGTGGCCAGAACGTTTAAGTTATAATTGAAGAACATCACGTTCAACATAAAGTCCCAAAGCGATTTCGGGTTTTCATTACTTTTTATTAAATCACAAATGTATTCGACTGCGAAGTATTCTGCAAACGTCAAGTGTACAAACATCGGAATATCGTTCACTACAAAACAGTTGATCTCTCTTCTCCCTTTTTCAGCTCGTTAATCATCTCCTCAATTTGTTTGGACTCATTTTCATCAAAAAGGCATTTGTCAAAAACAGCGTATGCGGCCAATTTTTTATGCTTATCTTTTAAATTTTCATATTCTCGCTCGTACACTGTTCTTACAGCGTACGAGAGAGAATATGAAGATTTTGAACCGGATAATATATTATCCGGTTTGGACATATCTTATTCGTTTTTTTCTTGGAAAAGTATTGTTTTCAACTTGGTTACCATAAAATCTTCATAAATATTAAATATATTAGTGTTCAAGTCCCAGTTGATAGGTTTTATGTTAATTTCTTTTATTTTGTTGCACAAGTAATCAGCTATTATATTCAGATGCAACAGAATTGCAACGGATTGTTCCCAGAGTTTGTAATAAGGAGACCATTCTACACAAATTTCATAACGATGAAATATAACGGAAGGTGGCAGAAGTGAAAGATTTATTGTAAAATATGATAATAAGCTAAAAAAAACCATACGAAATGGTATTTCTTTTTTTGATCCAATTGGTAAATCAATTTTTTTTTCTAACTCTTTTAAATCTACACCTTCAGACATAAACGTGATAAACTCATATATATTTTGATAATGGTCGTCATTGAGGTCCTTCAACTTCATATTTTCTTTCCAAAATTTACTCAGATAAGAGTCGTGCTCAGACGTACTCCAAGAATCTATTTCATATAGTGTAACACATTGCAATTCTAAAATAGTATTCATTTTGTCATAGGATCTGCTTGTGATACACATTTTTTGAGTCCGAGGAAATTTCTTCACAGCTTTTATGAATGCCAGCACTTCATTCGCGTAGGTTGGGCAGATTTCGTCGAAACCATCCAATAAGATTATTAGGTTTTGATTACTATAAAAGCTCAGGAACATTTTCAATTCGAATTCAGTCCACTCGTCACCTGTACAACCCTTTAAATACACGGCACCGTTAGATTCCTCTAGTGTTATATTTAGATTGTTCGTTTTGCTGCTATCCTCGCTGAGTGCAACTTTACAGAAGAATTTCAAAGACTCCAAAGTATCAATGACTGTTTTCTTTTTTTTCCACTCACTAAATTCTTGTGAGTACTCCAATAAATTAATTCTCAGTATCCATCCAGGTTTTAACCAATGTTCACTTGTTTTGAGAGACAGATGGGTGAGTAGAGTTGATTTTCCAATTCCGGGGTCCCCAATGATAAGTACATCGTCAACTTGTAATAATTCGTTAAGTGTTGTGAACTTGTAAACTTTTCCTGTTTTATTTCTTCCGCTTATAGCATGTTTATTTGACCGTAGTAGTAAAAAACCATTTACATTTTCGGGAATTTTCAGTTCGATGCATCTTAAAGACGTGTTAATGAATCATTTTGTGTTATAATTAGAATTGCTGATCGGTTTTCCTATAATATTCTTGTTACTATGCATTATTTTATATAACAGTTCTCCCTCGACATATTTAATTGTATCTTTGATCAAGATTCTAATTAATCTTACTTCTTTACCTTGAAATATCACGTTTGCGTTCTTTATGATACTATGCTGCGATTCTTCGCTCATGTCAATTAATTTTATTTTGTCCTGTATTATTAGGTTATCAGTTGGTGAGAAATATTTTTTTGCGTTTTCAACGGTTTTCTGGTCTGTAACAATAATTACTATTTTATCCTTTATCGAGTTTGCAATTTTTTCTAATTTTTTGCTGGAATTTTTGGCAATTAGTGCTTTATCAAAGACAACAATAACTGTCTTCACTTCGTTTGTTTCTGTCAGTTCTCTATGCAATGTATTGTCGTCTCTTGCAGATAAATTTAGAACATATTTCAATTCCAACACGATACAGTCTTTGTTATTTAAATCATTTGTGAGCTTAGCAACTGTAAGTGCTTTGTTATCCGTAACGATAACAGTTCCAGAAGGCAGCTCATCATACTTGATAGAATTTACAGCATCTCTTCTGAAAGTGTAGCTTTTGTTCTTAATTCTTTGCATCATATTTATAACGCTGATCAATGGTTGACTTGCCGCATGTTTTACAGCATTTTTATATAAACTACCTTGTTTTTCAAGATGCGTTCCAATTCCCAATTCAGGTAAACTCCATTTTTGTACCTCATCATGATACTTAAGGAATATGGCGTCGGAAGTAACTTCTACATTTTCTACGTCGTCACCTAGACTATTCATTATTTCATAAATTAAAGTTTCCTCCACTTCTTTCTCATTATGTTGGGATGCATAACACAGTAGTGTACTCAAAAGATCACTCACAGGTTTTTTGGTGTATTCGTCAGTTGCGAAACTTGCGAATACATAGTTTCAGAAATATTTTTGATTCATAGATTCATCTATAGTGACAATATTACTGGGTCTCGATTGTTCTATCAATCCTACAATTCTAGATGTTAAATCTTTCAGTTTTCTCTCGATTTTATAGTCGTCACCTTTTATTGTTAAATCCTTATTGCCAAACGAAGCCGGTACTTTAAATTCTTTCATAAGCATAACCTCCACAGAATCCTCAGTACGTGAGTCTCTTTTTTTAAGTTCTAAGATTAGTTAATTTTTAAATAACCGCAGATATTCGTCTTCGGTATCGCATAAATCGTCTCTAAATCGTGCGACACGATGACCTTCAGATTTTTTCTCGGAAACATAGAAAACTTTTTCCCCTAAAATTACTTGAAACCGTAACACAAATTCATAGGAAAAGGTCCTATCAGAGAATTCAAAAGTTCAGCAAAATTACCTTTGTATGTGCCACTAACGTCACATTTTGCTGTTGTGTAAATAACGAATAGACATTCTGTTTCATTAAATGTCCCATCAAACAGAACGTCATTATTATAGGGTTTGAATTTGCCTCTTATTTCCAAGTAACTGTTGAAGTATTCAGCTAAATCGCTATTATTTAGTGTCAAAACTGAATTATTGTTCTCCCTGTGTTTTGCTTGTATGAACACTGTAAGAGGCTTATCGATTCCCCTCACTTTTGCCCTGAAAAAAATGTCATCGAACGAACCTATTTTATCTACATTTGTGGCTAAATGAAACTCTTCAATTCTATCATCGTGTATAGCTCTGAAATGTATTAAACTAAGAAGTTTCGTTTCGTACAATTGTCCTCTTATCCCGGACGTTCCAGAACGCTTTGGATATTGTTTAGGCATAGTTTCTGTAGAGCTCGCCATTTTGTTGCAGCAGGTAGTCAACACAACTTGCACTCACTGTCGTCGTCGTGCGGAGAGCTCCTTGAAGATTCACATTCTCATGACCATAAGAATGTTAATCTGTAAATGCAAGAAATATGTCAGTAAACTCGAGTTTGACTGTTCACATTTACTAAAGAGTGTTCTTTTACATTCTTAGCATGTGTACATGTGTTTAAGATTTGATTTTACGAATGTTGAGGCGCAATCATCCACTGTGACTACCCACTGCCACGCTACACACGGATAAGTTACTGGAAAACAAATGAACCACACAACAGCTAACGTGCCTACAGCGCTGCAAGATTATTTTGGCGCGTGGCCAAAATCGTAACTAACGTCGCCATTTTATTTTGTCATTACAATGTCTGTCACACAATTACACAAATGTTTACCAACAGCGCCCTTCCCCTATATTTTGTCAGTCAGTTAACTTTCAAAGTTCATAGGTAAGTGGCTTGAAATTGTGTTTGAAATGGCTTGGTACGGCGTGGCTTGAAAAAAAATGGGGTGTCTTGAAATTATTCCTCTAGAGCACTTAACAAAACATAATTATTCCATAGCCGAGTCAAAACTAGATTATTCCATTTCAAATTTTTCATTTTTTCAAAACAGATTATTGCTAAATTTTTGAAACCCGGTCGAAACAATGGCTGTGACTTGTTACGGAAAAAGTAGGTTATTGATTTGATGAAATCATTGTGTTTTATTTTATTTTTTCTGCAGGATCAATCACGTTTTGGCAAACTTTTATTTTCGCTGCATGTAAATTTAAATGTGAACTAAAAAACAATTGTGTTCTGTCGAAAGTGGAATAGTCAAGTTTTGAAAGGAACCTCCTCGTCTATGCTAGTTAAGTTAGCAAAGTCGCGAGCGAAGCTAGTAAGTACCAAAATAAACGCGCTGTTTTAAAATGTTGCCATGTATTAGTGGAAACTGACGAAAGAGCCTACATGTAAACTTCATTTAAAATAAATAAGGAAAACTAGTTAGTAATTAAAAATTACTACCTATTAATAGAGTTATCAATGTTATTTGTGCATTTAATATTTACACCTAAAGTGCATGAAAAACAAGTTTAAAAGCGTTTATTCTGTCGCAAATAGATGTCAAATATTTCGCTGTTTTGATTAATTTGGCAATATTACTGTATGGAAATAAGAAATGTGGCTAACTAGTGAACTAGAAAATTAATAATGAATTGCAATTATGACACTGAATTTCATGTTGTAACCGCTTTAGGTGTAAAAAGGCATTTAAAGGTTTCCAAATACTTTTCTTACATCTAAAACTAAATATTCGGTGTTACGATATTAATGATTGCATTTCATAATCAATATTTTAGTCCACTAGTTAGCCACATTTCTTAAGTCCAAACAGTAATATTGCCAAATTAATCAAAACAGGTAAATATTTAACAACTATTTACGATGTTGCCAACTTTTAAGACGACATAATTATATCAAGCTTATACTTATACCTAACATCACATCTATATTCCTAGAAAGGTCAGGCAGAAGTGTACCTATCTATAGTACACCCACATTTCGCTAGTTGTGCTTAAGTCCCATGTAATAGGGGCGAGCCTATTGCCATCAACCGGGCACAAATCCAGACTCCCAGCTAATACTTTGAAATTCCTGATCGAAAAACCCAATAATGCTTTGCCCGACCTTTTTTTTTTTGGGTGGGAAATCATCAAATAACTTCTCCCGCTCTGGGCGGAGCGGGAGGGTGTGTCAGACTCTTACTGACTAGAACCCACCCGTGTTCCTTCGGTTGCTCTGTTGCCGGGGGCCACGATCTCCCTTTCGGTTTTCTTCGAAACCCCGGCAGGCATAGGCCCTAGCGGACCCCGTCAATTCTGCTGACATCTCTTTGAGGCGCGCGTGGAACGCTTTGCTCGACCTGGGAATCGAACCCAGACCTCAGGCTCAGCAATAGCGCTTACGACCACTAGACCAACGAGGCAATCAAGTTGTTACTTTTCAAGTTGACATACCTTGATAATAATTATTACAAGCTGCTGCTAGCGGTTTCGCCCGCATGGGACTTAATTCTTTTTCTAAAATAAAATTTGTTTAAGTGACTCCTCATCAGCTGTCTGCTAGTGAAAGTCCCGCAAAAATCAATGCAGCCGTTTAGGAGGTAAGCCGGATTAAACAGGCAGACAAATAAAATAAAATAAATGTTTTTGTTAGTAATACCGTTTAAGAGCGTTTATTCTGAAAGTGGGCAACGTCGCGGTTTTACGATATTAATTATTGCATTTCATAATCAATATTTTAGTTCCCTTGCTAGCCACATTTCTTAATTGCATACAGTAAAATTGCCAAATTAATCAAAACAGGTAAATATTTGACAGCTATTTACGACGTTGCCAACTTTTAGGATAAATCCTCTTAAACTTTTGTACGTATTTAGTAAAAAGCTCATGTTTTGACATTAAAAACTTACACTTCAATTTTATTTATTTGTATAGAGTGCTAGGTTCCATCAGCGGCTTCGCCCGCGTGATATCTTTAGTAATGAGGTTAAAAACTGAAAGCTCATAACAGGTGGCAGCACAGTTGTACGTCTTTAAACCGCCATTTTTGTGTTTATGTTTACTTTTGTGTCGATCACAAATTACACGAAAACTACATAAATATGTATGAGGCTTGGAATGTAGCACTATTAAAAGACGAGCTAAGGACAGGGGAAGCGTCTGCCACTGGTAAAAAGGCAGCTTTAGTGGAAAAGTCAATAAATTATGAACGTTTTATATTTTATAGGTTATTTTGATTTTGTTGACTTTGAGTTCGTTTTTTGTTAAAGACCGGAGGCGTACGATAGCAATAACCTGATCAGAGTGGTTGAAAACCAAGTCGGGCATGACCCTGAGTGAAAAACCTCAGAGAAAGTACTTCTAGCACTGATCTAATATGATAATATAAACACACACATACTTTATTATAATTTACATAATATCACATCATAAGCGCCTGTATGTAATGAAAACAGACTTAGTTCTCTTGAGAGCATCACCTATAAACCACTTTCTCCCATAAAAGGCTTAAAGAATAGCACATTGTCTCGACGAAATATCGGATTCCAATTCTTTTCGGAGAGCTTTCTCCCACAGTTTTCTTCTTATAACATCGTTGGCAAATACATGGGGCCCCATTTTTTGCAGAAAACAGCTGCGCAACTGGGCTCAATAATTAATTATGCTTAAAAGAAGTCGCTTGTTTACAAAAAAATATGGCTAGCTGTCAAAATATAAGACGCTGGAGATCAGCGCCACCTGAAGTGAGCAAGTGGCAGTTTTTATCACCATTATATAGTCTATGTTACTTAGTGATAATATAGCATTCTACTGGTGAAATACTACTACTATTCTACCGGCAAAAAGATAGTCAACACAATATTCACTCACAGTCGTAGTAGCTCTCTGCAGCTGTAGGTTGACAACACAAGTAACCGTCGCAAGAAGAGCTCCTCGAAGATTCACCTTCTCATGACCAATAGGATGGTAATCTGTAAATAAACGTCCGTCATAATATTATTATGTATGTAAACTCGAGTTTGACCGTTCAAATTAAATAGAAGGACGGGCGTTCTGGGGGACTGTCTAATAGTATAGAATTCACAGAGGAACGACCTTCACCCAACTGTCAGGCATCAAAATCCTTACATGTTATAAAACAAAGTCCCCCCGCCGCGTCTGTCTGTCTGTCGGCCTGTCTGTCTGAACGCGATAAACTCAAAAACTACCGAACCGATTTTCAAACGGTTTTCACCAATGGACGGGGTGATTCATGCGGAAGGTTTTAGTGGATAATTCATTATGGTTTTGTGTAAATTGACTAAAATTTGGCGATTATTGTTGAAGATGTAGGAAAAAATCATGCCGACTGGAAGCTTAATTGGCGTGCACCACGGAAATCGTAAGAGTTACATAAAATTTATGTTCGATAGTATTGTTAAGCTTAAAAAGTTCAACAAAAAAGTCCGCGCTGGCATATGTCTATCTTCTAAGGATGACCCACAGTAACCATTATTATCTTTCAGAATTTGATAAAAATGTCATTGTTATTTCCGAAGCTATATTGACCGGTATCATATTAATCCTTATCAAATAAAATATGTTATGTAAATTGGGCATTTAATTTAGATTAAAATAAGCCTTGACACCAGGTTTAAAAGATAACACAGATTCAAAATTACGCGCAACAAAATAATTATGGTTGGAGCGCTGCGGTAGGAGTCAATAACCTTTGCCCGGACTATTATGTATGTAATCCTGGTACTGCCCGGTAGTACGTTCCCGTGGGATATTTCATTCACCAATAATGAGGGCATCTGGCGCTCGGCGGCCGCTAGCGCGGGACGCTGGCTTCGCTCGCTCACCTTCGCGATTTAATGGTCACGGATCAGAAGGCAACAATACAGGGGTTAATTAATGGCCACAGTTCTAACCTAACCTAACCCAAAGGATTCAATAACAGTAGATGGTACCCGATGCAGGAACACAAAAAAAAAAAATTAATACACAAATATTAATAACAACGTAGTTTTTAAATTTAATTAACCGTTACTTATTGATTTATATGCGTAACTGAATATTATACTAATTGAATTAGAATCAGAATACTAATTTTAGCAGTTTATTCGAAGTATTAAAAATCGGAATGTCGTTTATCGGACCGAGAACCCATCGAGCATTTGATTCTTCGAACGAAAACAAACAATTCGCATTCAAGACTTTCGGTAAAATAAATTTCGTGATTTTTAATAATAGACATTAAAACTATTAGGTATTATGAAATTCGGATTTTTGAAAATAGGAACATCGAAATTCGGAATAAAATAATATTTCGGAGTATTTGGGTGAGCGCTAGTATTACATCTTACTTAAAAACTATATTAGTAACATGCAGTAACACTAAAAAGAAAGAAAAATACTATCACAGGAAAGTTTAACGAGCTTTGTTGGCTAATTCCTTGTATGTACTGCTGTTGGTGTACCAAATCTATGTACAAATAAATAAAATTAGTGTCTGTTTGTAATGTCAAAATAACAGCTGTTTACTAAATGATGAAAAATTATATACGGTAGGTACTATGACTTCTTTGGGTTATTTAACTATGCTAATTAAAACTAGGTGAACGCTCGCTAAGGGCACCCCCTGTAGGGTACGAACCTTGGCTTAGGGCGTCAACCGGAGGGATTGTGCGAAGCAGAGCCGTGTCGCTAGTAAGTGTAAATATACTATGACTACCTGAGAATGCCAATAGAACACATAGTCACGTAAGTGAAGTCGCGGGCGCAGCTAGTTTATCTAAATAAACGCGCTGTTGGATTTTAAACTGTCGGCGTAGCGCCGAAAGTTTAAAATCTCGCCTTGTATTAGTGGAAAGAAACTGGCATAAAACTGTACATATCCATTTTTAATGTGTTAGCTATTTCATTACTATAAACAGCTCGCAGACAAAACTTTTGAGATATCGTCATTTTAATCTCAAGTGGTCTTCCTTCCTTTGACCTTTGATACACATATAAACATATACATATCACCCAGGTCGTGACATCGTTACCGACACCTCATTTTCGTAAACGCGATTGTGCTCTTTATTTATATTATAATACGGATCAATGTTCTATGCAAGTATTTTCTCGTTCAAGTTTTCACTTTTGTCGGCACTCCCTGAGTGCCACTGTTTTTTTTAATGAGTTGTATTACAATTTTTGGTTAACTAGCGACCTCGAAAATTGATAATAATATTCTTGCCTGAGCAACCGGCAGCAAGTTCGTCATGCTCCCTTAGATGTCACTGCTTGCGGTAGCGTCGGTGGCGGGTTGCCTCCTTCCCTCAAATATGGCGAGGGGATCTGTCTGATCTTTGTGTTATGCTCGTGAACGGGTGCTGCTTCTCGGGAGTGGTCGTCTTACTGCCCATGGTTTAGTTATTGTTATTTTTATTTTTTTATTATTTATTATTTTAATGATAATCTGGCAGTTGTGAGTACTTTATGCGCCCTACCCAAATGTCCTTTCTTTGGTATTGTTCGTCGAATCATTGAGCTCCTTTTAAGTTCTGAGTTGAGCTACACGATTACTGACAAATGCGTGCATGGAATGGACAGGTCCACTCAAATCTGTATGGTTCTTTCCTCAAAAGACCATTTGAGACACAAATCTACATGGTCCTCAAATGAAATGCTCTGACCAAGATTATTTCCTGGTTTTTATATACACATTGACATTAATGAATTTTATATATACAATGACATGAATATTTACTTTTAAAGTATTATATTATTTTAATTATTGTGAATGTGAAGACTATGTGGGTCATTCCTTTTTGTTTTGTTTTTTCTTACTTTGTTCTAATTATAGTCTGACAGTTTGAGTAATTTATGCGGCCTACCCAAATGTCCTTTTTTTGGTATTGTTCGTCGAATAGTTGAGCTCCTTAAATTCTGAATTGAGCTGCACGATAACTGACAAATGCGTGCATTGACTGGACAGGCCCTCTCAATCTGTGTGATGCTTTCCTCAAAAGACCACTTCAGACACCAATCTACATAGTTTTCACATGATCTGACCAAGATTATGTCTGGACTTTAAAAGAGACTGACCTCTGAGTTTGTTTCGGCCTTTCTTCTCAGAGTAGTCGACAGGAAACCTTTGAATAAGGAAAATTAGATATTAATTAAAATTAAGGACAAAAATACAATTATTAAGAGTTATCAATGTTATTTGCGCATTATTATTCATGCGCTAAAGTGCAAGAAAAACAAGTTTATGACACTATAAGCTTAATTATATCAAGCTTATACAAATACCTAACATCACGACTGTATTCCTCGAAGGGTTAGGCAGAGGTGTACCTATCTACAGTACACCGACATTTCGCAAGTTATGTTTAAGTCCCATGTAATAGGGGGTGAGCCTATTGCCATCAACCGGGCACAAATCCAGACTCCGAGCTGCTACTTAGAAAATCCTGATCGAAAAAGGCAATATTTTGCCCGACCTTTCTTTTTGGGTGGGAAATTATCAAATAACTTCTCCCACTCTGGGTGGAGCGAGAGGGTGTGTCAGACTCTTACTGACTAAAACCCACCCGTGTTCCTTCAGGTGCCGTTGTCGGGGGCCACGATTTCCCTTTCGGTTTTCTTCGCAACCCCGGCAGGCATCGGCCCTAGTGGACCCCGTCAATTCTGTTGACAACTCTTTGATGCGCGCATGGAACACAACCCGCCGTCGGCCCGAGCCTGGTCCTTATCGGACGGCGAGACGCGGGCTTGCGGACGGCGAGCAATGGGAAGCCATTGCTCGCCGTCCGCAAGCCCGCGTCTACGGTGGCCGGAAATCAACTCGTGATTCCCGACGCCCAGGGCGTCTCCTCCTGCGGCAGTTAGGGGCGTGAGGATGCGAATTTTGCCTTTCCCTCACGCGTTCGGCCTCCTCCTTCGCGAGCATTACCGCTTCGCAGAAGGAGGTGACGGCCTCCCATTTCCTCTCGCTCCGTACCATGGCCCGAATCAGGGCCGGACGCGAGAGATCACCGCCGCCAATCGCCTCCACGAGGACACGGTAATGCTCCGCCCAAGCTGGGCAGACCTCCACCGTATGCTCCACCGTGTCCTCCGGGCGATTCACACAATGGTGACACCCGGGCGTTTCCTCCCGCCTTATCCTGTGCAGGAACCTCCCGAAACAGCCATGTCCGGTGAGGACCTAGGGCGGAAGGTGAGGACGCCGTGGCGCCTCTCTAGCCACTCCTCAAAGAGGGGTCTTATCGCCGCAATTGTGGCGTGCCCAGCGCTGGGCTGCGACAATCGCACTCTCCATGACGCCATGAGATCCCGCCGGAGCTCCGGCCGCTGTGCCGCGATTTCTCGCGGCAGCGGAGTTAAGCCCCGGCGTTTCGCCTCCTCGCGCCACTCGCAGATGTGCGCGAGGACCTTTGCATCCAGATCCCAACTTTGACCGACCTGGGAATCGAACCCAGGACCTCATGCTCTGCAGTAGCGCTAGCGACCACTAGACCAACGAGGCAGTCAAATTTAAACATTTCCAGTATAAGTTGGAATAACTTGATAATAAATTATTACAAGCAGCTGCTTGCGGTTTCGCCCGCATGGGCTCTAATTCTTTTTCAACAGTAAAATTTGTCTAAGTTACTCCACATCAGCTGTCTGCCAGTGAAAGTCCCGTTAAAATCGATTCAGCCGTTTCGGAGATCAGCCGGAACAAACAGACAGACAAAAAAAATGTTGTTAGTAATTCTACCGTTTAAACTGTCATACGCATTTAGAAAAAGCTGTTATTTTGACATCACAAACAGACACTTCAATTTTATTTATTTGTATAGAGTACTAGCTTCTGCCAGCGGCTTCGGCTGTGTGATATCTTTATAAATATAGCCACTTTATAAATTAGGTACATACTCAGTGATAATATAGCATTCTACTGGTGAAAGATTTTTTTAAATCGGTCCAGTAGTTTACGAGTTTATTACAAACAAACACATAAAAAATCATATCTTTTCTCTTTATTATAATATTAGTTTAGATAGATTCGTACTTACCTAGAAAACATTTCTCCGTGAACACTACCGAACACAAACCCCCACAGATTACATAGAGAACTACGTTCAAACCCCGTCGAATGAGTAATGGACGAATCAGTGTTGCCGCTTAGGAAAAATAAACTCACCAAACTTTTACTAAAATGTCACTAGATTGGGGGAAAAATAAATTCAAAAAGTCACTAAATTATTGATTCAATCTTCGTCTACAAAATTACTAATTATAGTGGTAGGTAATTAAAAACAAATATGAAAAATAATGAACAGAATACACTGTTCAATTTTAATTAATCAAAAACTGTGTTTTAAAAGTTAATAATCCTCATATATTATTTATAATCACTGTATCATCTTCGTCCGGCGCGTGGTGAAAGTGGAGTGGTTGCTCTGTAGTTGCAGTGGAAGTCAAAACTTGCAGTTGTAGTAAGGAAGTAGATAGTAAAGTTTGCTTAGTATGCTTATGTTTTAACGGTTTTCGTCATTTAGGACAAGACTTCACTAGGTGAAAACATAAGTTTTGCAGGTTTTTTTTTCCTTTTTTCTTTTTGCTTGTTTTGCACCGACAAGTTAAATAATATATAACTGCTGTGTTGATCATGAAAAGTCGCTAAAAGTCACTAGAATTTTTTTGTCACTAAATCATAAAAAAATGTCACCATGAACAGCAAAAACTCACTAGATCTAGTGACAAAGTCACTAAAACGGCAACACTGAGACGAATTATTCGTACCACACAGTGCTGCCAACCCCAAATAATGGATTACGGTGTTCCCAGTTTATAAATATGGGAGATTTTAAAAAGTGGAGTAATTTAAATTGTTGTTTGAAAAAAAAAACAAAAAAATACGCTTATTCCATATTTTAATTAGTCTGAATATAACAAGATAACTGTGTGATCATGATCAGCTTTATACATTTCAGTACTATGTCGTCTAAGCATCAAATCAACTGCGAGCGACCTGTACCCTAATGTCTTTCAACGCAGATTCATTACAACGCAATTACGCAAAGTACATTATCTGAATGAAGAACAAAAGTCACGCGAATTGGTCGTTAAAGTAACCGAATACTTCGAAAGCGAATTAGTTAATGGTGGACCTTTATATGCTTATTACACAAGAAATGAATACCCAACGTGAGTAAATTGCTGATCACTACGAGAGTGTGGCCTGTTTAGTGGCAGTTCCACGTCTTTAATAACTATTATGAAGCAAATTGGATTCAAATACAAGAAAACCGACAAGAGGAAAATTATGATGGAACGATATGATGAATTTTGCACAGAGTATCATTCTTGAGGGAGATGAACAAATTTACAAATTGGGACAATGTCATATTTATCGATGAGACTTGGCTGAACTCGAATCATAACAAGTCGCAGTCGTAGACGGACGATACCAAGGCATCTTGCTCAAAAGTGCCAATGGGAAAAGGTGGACGCCTTATAATCTACCACGCCGGATCAGCTGGGGGAGGTTTTGTGAATGATGCCTTACTCGCATTCGAGACTAAAAGTACAAAAGAATATCACGAAGAAATGGACGCAAATAAATTTACAGATTGGTTTACTAACTTGTTAACAAACCTCCCCGAACAGTGCATAATCATTATGGATAATGCATCTTACCATTCAGTTAAAAAAGATAAAGAACTTACTCAAGCAAACAAAAAGGCTGATTTAGTGGCATAGCTACAAAGACAAGGCGTTGAAGCTGAGATGAAATTGTTGAAAGTTGAATTGCTGGAACTGGTAAAAGAAAATAAACCTGTGAAATTGGCACTTAAGCATGGACACAAAGTGATAAGAACGCCGCCATACCATTGTCAGTACAATGCTATTGAGTTGATCTGAGTGCAAGTCAAAGGATACGCAGCTCGTCACAATACAAAGCCGCCATTCTCCACTAAGAAAATGATGACATTCTGAAAGAAGCTTGTGCCAAATTTATTAAAGACTGGGCAAAAGTGGTAGAAAAAACTGGAAAAAAATAGAGGAAGATTATGATAGTGACGTTAATATTGATAATAAAGTCAAAAGTCAAAGTCAAATCATTTATTTCAGATAGGCCTATGTATGGCACTTTTGAACGTCAAAATTTACAGAATAATATAATTGATTCTAGTCGCCCCTTCCAAAAGGTAGTTTTCGTATGGAGTAGAATGGGCAAGAAACTCCACCGTTACTCTTTGAAAATGTTTTACAATAGTTTGTATAAGTACGTACATTAGTTAAATAATTATATGTGAAGACGATGCACCTAGAATAAAATTACTATACCACTATTGTGGTATAGTAATTTTCTTCTGATGATGAGCCAAAATCGTCAGTTGAGCTATCGTCACCTGTAAATATAATTATTAAAAAATAAAAAAATGAAATAATTATATTTACAGGTGACGATAGCTCAACTGACGATTTTGGCTCATCATCAGAAGAAAATGATTGAAGAAAGATTCAATCACTTTCGCTTTTTCTTGATATTTTTGTGATTTAGTGAATGTTATTGTAACTAAAAATATTAAATTAAAGACAAATTGACCTTTCGTTCCATTGTATCATTTCAAAATACCTACAATATTAAAGTTTAAGTTAAATTTTCTAATCAGAACTTTAATCCAATGCACTTTAAAATACATAATAAAATCGATCAAATACTCATACAAACTTGAATCGATATATCGTGAGTATCGAGTACCGAGTCGTATGGTTACTTCACTAGTTACGTCGCGATGACAAATGTCAAAACGGGCCTTTTATTTTTTGACAACTTTACCACGCCGCCATATTGTTTCTCAATACAATTTCACAACTGTCAGTATCATTAAATCACCGATATTATCCTTGTAGCACTTGTTGAATGACTTCATGAAATTATTCAATACTATCTGTGGTAGCAGTATTGCCAACTGCACCGTAATTACGGTAAAAACGCCGTAATCAGTATAGATCTACCAACTACCGTTACAATGTCATTACGGTGTCAAAAAAAAAAACCGTAATATGGCAGATGGATTATTGAGCGTATTTGTATGTCGTAACATGGTAACATTTTTAATAGCAGTGGACAAGAGGAGTTCCGCAACCATACATAAAAGTTTGAACCAATGTAATACATAAAAACTATAGAGTTGCCTAATTTGACAGACTTCTTAATCTTTTTAGTGTTTCGTGTTTATTACCAACGTTCTTCATTCAGTTAATGTACTTTACGTAATTGCGTTGTAATAAATCTGCGTTGAAAGACATTAGGGTACAGGTCGCTCGCAGTTGAGTTGATGCTTAGGAGACATAATACTGAAATGTATAAAACTGATCATGATCAGTGAGTGATATTTTGTCATATTCAGACTGATTAAAATACGGAATAAGCGTTTCTTTTTTATCAACAATTTAATTTACACCACTTTTTAAAATCTACCGTATTTATAAACTGAGAACATCGTAATCCATTATTTGGGGTTGGCAGCACTGTGTGGTAGGAATAATTCGTCCCAGTGGTGCCGTTTTAGTGACTTTGTCACTAGATCTAGTAAGTTTTTGCTGTTCATGGTGACATTTACTGACAAAAAAATTCTAGTGACCTTTAGCGACTTTTTCATGATCAACACAGCAATTATATATTATTTAACTTGTTGGTGCATAACCAGCTAAAGAAAAACAAAATTAAAGAAACCTGCATAATTTATGTTTTCACCTAGTGAAGTCTTGTCCCAAATGACGAAAACCGTTAAAAACATAAATAAGCAAACTGTGCTATATACTTCCTTAATACAACTGCAAGTTTTGATTTACACTGCAACTGCAGAGCAACCACTCCACTTTCACCACGCCGGACGAAGATGATACAGTGATAATAAATAATAGATGAAGATTATTAATTTTTAAAACACAGTTTTTGATTAATTCCAATTGAACGGTATATTTTGTTCATTATTTTTCATATTTGTTTTTAATTACCACTATAATTAGTAATTTTGTCGATGAAGATTGATTCAATAATTTAGTGACTTTTTGAATTTATGTTTATATCTAGTGACATTTTAGTAAAAGTTTGGTGACTTTATTTTTTCCTAAGCGGCAACACTGATTCGTCCATTCCTCATTCGACGGGGTTTGTGTCCGGTAGTGTTCACGGAGAAATGTTTTCTAGGTAAGTACGAATCTATCTAAACTAATATTATAATAAAGAGAAAAGATTTGTTTTTTTGTGTGTTTGTTTGTAATAAACTCGTAAACTACTGGACCGATTTAAAAAAAATATTTCACCAGTAGAATGCTATATTATCACTGAGTATGTACCTAATTTATAAAGTGGCTATATTTATAAAGATATCACTCGGGCGAAGCCGCTGGCGGAAGCTAGTACTCTATACAAATAAATAAAATTGAAGTGTCTGTTTGTAATGTCAAAATAACAGCTTTTTACTAAATGCGTATGACAGTTTAAATGGTAGAACTACTAAAAACAATTTAATTTTTTTTTTTGTCTGTCTGTTTGTTCCGGCTAATCTCCGAAACGGCTGAATCGATTTTAACGGGACTTTCACTGGCAGACAGCTGATGTGGTAACTTAGAAAAATTTTACTGATGAAAAAGAATTAGAGCCCATGCGGGCGAAACCGCCAGCAGCTGCTTGTAATAATTTATTATCAAGCTATGCCAACTTATACTGGAAATGTATAAACTTGACTGCCTCGTTGGTCTAGTGGTCACTAACGCTACTGCTGAGCATGAGGTCCTGGGTTCGATTCCCTGGTCGGAAAAAGTATAATTGCCTTTTTCAATTAGGAATTTCTCAGTAGCAGCCCGGAGTCTGGATTAGTGCCCGGTTGATGGCAATAGGCTCGCCCCTATTACATGGGACTTAAGGGTAAGGCCGCCAAAATTCTCACTTATAACACAAATGTAACACAGGAACTTTTATTTTACGATAACACTAATGTAACACAAAAGTAACCCAATTGTTTTGTAAAGCTTGTTTCATATGATACCTACAAAGGAAATATAGTAGATGAAATTAAATAATGGAGAGTAAAACACAATTTAAGTAAATACTAGTTTTATTTGACTCAACAACAAGTTAGCGTTATTTTATAGGAACACAATAATACTTTAGTTTCGTAAGTGAGTCTATTCAAAACTAGATACTAGCAACTAGTTTTTATTCCAATACCTAACCGGAGCAGGACTGCTTCGCGGAAGCTTGGAATAAATGTAAAAACTGTAATCAATTTTGACACTTACCTAATGAAAAGTTGTTCAGTCTCGTAAGTATCAAGTAAATTATTCCAAGTGGGTAAAGTAGGCAATTTAGCAATACATATGAGGCTTTATGTTTGTTTTGTGTTGCATAACACAAACATTTGTATGATGATAACACAAAATTATAACAAAAGTAACAAAAATGCAACACAAAAGCTTAATTTTTACAACAATTTTAGGTTCTAATTTACAAATTTTGTCAAATTAGACGCTGTTGCGTGCTAATTAGTCAAATGTAAGCCATGTCGCTTACAATATTGGCTTAATAAATTTAAAAAAAATCGTTACTTACCGCAGAAATGACAAAAAAATATTTTTAATCACCATTGACGAAAACGTGACTCACTCTTTGGATGCTTCCCATAGACAACACAAGATGGCCACCAGTTTTCTTTCTTTTTTGTTTCGTCATACTGTGTGGCCATATCTAGATTTCACTTTTACCTCAGTATGTTGTGAGAAATAAGGGACAAAATCCGTAACACATAAAATTGAGACAAATTATTTGAAAAACAATAATAGGTACAAGAATTATTTCATATTTCCGAAACACAATTACATGAAATAAAAGTTAAGTATGTCATGTTTAATGGGGTTAACCTTTGATGAACTAAATCTCCAAAAATAAAACGTCATGTTGACTGCAAAATTTTATGTCAAGAAACGACACCCCATTTTTGGCGAAAAATTAGGAATCCTGACCAACTTATTTATATATTGTTAAGAACTAAAGCTAGTTAAATACAGTTTATGATTTGGAACAGCTAGCTTATTAATTATTTTGCATATTTCGACCTTCAGAAGAGTTTGAATGTTTCAGCTTTCCTTGAAATTCAAACGGACATTTTGATATTTTTTGTTTCAGACAAAAAATGGTAATTTTTACGGCCTTACCCTTAAACATAACTTGCGAAATGTCGGTGTACTGTAGTTAGGTACACCTCTACCTAATCCTTCGAGGAATACAGTCGTGATGTTAGGTATATGTTTGATATAATTAAGTCGTCATAAACTTGTTTTTCTTCTTTACTTTAGCGCATGAGTAATATTGCTCAAGTAACATTGATAACTCTTAATAATTGTATTTCTGTCCTTAATTTTAATGAATAACTAATTTTCCTTATTCAAACTAGGCAGGCTGAAAATCAGTACTTTTCGAACGTCAAAATTACATAAGACAGTCCCCCAAAAACGCCCGCCCTTCACCACTTCCTAGTGCTTTAGCTGGGAAGAAGTGGCGCAACAAACTCCCCAGCAGCACAGCTGTCTGTTCAGTTAGACAAACTTGATTCTATATAACAGTAGGTACTTACGCAAAATAATTTACATTACGCAATACAAAATAATAAATTGAATTATTTGCTAGTCAGCAAGACGACCAGTCCCCAGAAGCAGCACCCGTTCACGAGAATAACGCAAAGATCAGACAGATCCCCTCGCCATATTTGAGGGAAGGAGGCAACCCGCCCCCGACGCTTCCGCAAGCAGTGACATCTAAGGGAGCATGACGAACTTGCTGCTGGTTGCTCAGGCAACAATATTATGATCAATTTTTGAGGTCGCTAGTTAACCACAAATTGTAATGCAACTCATTAAAAAAAAACAGTGGTACTCCGGGAGTGCCGACAGAAGTGAAAACTTGAACAAGAAAATACTTGCATAGAACATTGATCCGTAACGTAATATAAATAAAGAGCACAATCGCGTTTACAATAACGGTGTCGGTAACGGTGTCGCGAGTTCAATTGTCTTTTCCATCTCGAAAATGCCCAACGCGCACCCCTCCGCTATCAGCGCTCACGGGTCGCGACCTGAGTGATATGTATATGTATGTATGTGTATCAAAGGTCAAGACCACTTGAGATTAAAATGACGATATCTCAAAAGTTTTGTATGCGAGCTCTTTATAAAACTTATGTCGTTGGAATCGTAATGAAATAAATGCCAGTTTCTTTCCACTAATATAAGGCGAGATTTTAAAATTTCGGCGCTACGCCGAAAGTTTAAAATCCAACAGCGCGTTTATTTAGATAAACTAGCTGCGCCCGCGACTTCACTTACGTGACTATGTGTTCTATTGGCATTCTTAGGCAGTCATAGTATATTTACACTTACTAGCGACACGGCTCTGCTTCGCACGGTTCTGACAAGACAACTCTAATACCCCGCCCCCCGCAACTTTACTGCTCCGTTGGTCTCGAGGTCCCAGCGCGACTGCTGAGCGTTGGGTTCTGGCTTCAATTCCAGGGTCGGGTAAAGTGTTATTGGATATTCCATTTTCTAATTATCACATATTACACCGCCTTTCGATTTGGCGGTGTGATACCCCCGTTCCTCAGAAAGCACGTTAAGCCGTTAGTCCTGCGCCTGATCTCTCTCCGGTCGTGTTGGATTGCCGTCCCATCTGACTATGAGAGAGAGGGAAGAGAGAGTGCACTGTGTCTGCGCACACACTTGTGCACTATAAGATCTGCCGCGCCGAAGGCGTCTCCATTGAGATTGGCCACCATGGCCGAAATACGGTCTGGAGCACTATATAACCTAATTTTTAATTTAATTTATTTTTTTATTAGTAGCTACTGCCCGCGGCTTCGCCCGCTTGGAGCCTTATTATTTTTCTAAAATAAAAGTAAGTCCTTATAACATCAGTTATCTGCCAGTGAAAGTCCCGTCAAAATCGGTCCAACCGTTTTGGAGATTAGCCGGAACAAACAGAAAGACAGACAAAAAAAAGATGTTTTTTTTTTGTTGTAACTACCTAACGTATATATTTTTTCATCATTTAGTAAACAGCTGTTATTTTGACATTACAAACAGAAACTTTAATTTTATTTACCGTGAAACCTGGCAACTTTGCCACTTTACGGTGGGTAAAAACGTTTGAAAAGGGTTTTCTTAAAAAATCTCTATGTTGTTATAAAAAGCAATCAATGAGATATGTAGTAAATTTTATGCATTATTGAAACACAATCTTATATCTATTGTTTTGTCATTCTATAATGATGTTTTAGTCCAAAAACCTTTTATGGCAAAGTCAACTATCAGTTGTGTTAAGATTGCTATCCCAAAATTTAGGAAAAATTTAAAAGAGTTACCATAAAAAATCACAGTCATCATTGCCGCATGCTTGGTCGTAGTAAAAATATACTACAGTTGTATAATATTTTACACTGGCAATTGAATTTACAAAATGTGGCAAATTCACCCGCCTTGTTTCGATTTTTTCAAAATAAATAGAAATTGCTGTCAGGATTGCAGCTAGGGTTGCCAACCATACTGTTATAAACAGTATTATACTGATTTTCACTCTAAAATACTGTTTACTGTTCAACAAAAATAAAGTATATGAATATACTGTTTTCACTGATATCCAGAGCTAAAGGTACCTAAATAAAAAGGAAGTCGGTGGCAAAAAACGAAAATACAAAACCCAACTAAAGACACCGACTTCCAAAATTAAAGTAACCTATTTTTCACTTTGTACTTAGTGTTTTTTCTTTTTTGGAAGTCAGTTGTTTTGTGTTTGTAAAAAAGTTATTTTTCCGAGATACTGTTTATTTTTCTGAAATACTGTTTATTTCTCCACTTTGACCAAAATATACTTTATTTCGTGTACAAAAAGTTGGCAACCCTAATTGCATCAGTAAAATAAGGGGTAGGTAAGTAGGAACAAAACTAAATAACAGGATTTTAGTTTCTTTCTTGTGACAGCCCTAGCCTCTAAAAAAATATGGCAAAGTCGACGTTACTAAAACTTTGCATTAGGTTGGTATATTTGCCAACAGTGTATACAGGTTTAATTGGTTAAAGAGACGTAATTATCATCATTTTAATTAAAGAATATTATTAAGAACGTGGTATTAAAGTTTGATTAATCTACACAAGGTATATCCCACTTACTTTCATTAAAGTTTCAGAGCATAAAGTCACTCACAGTTAGCGCGGGAAAAAAGTAACCACCAAAAAATGACAGTTCTATAAGAGCTGGGTTGTCGTATACAATAAAACGTTGCCAATCAAATATTCAATTTTGATTTAAGGGTATTACAAAAGTTAAAAAAAAATACAGTTTTGACGTAATAAATTATTTTGCCTCGTAAGGCGGTATATGGCAAATTAAACAACCTCTGGCAAAGTTGCCAGGTTTCACGGTATTTGTACATAGATTTGGTAAACCAACAGCAGTACATACAAGGAATTAGCCAACAAAGCTTGTTAAACTTTCCTGTGATTGTATTTTTCTTTCTTTTTAGTGTTACTACATGTTACTAATATAGTTTTTAAGTAAGATGTAATCTAGGGCACATCCAAATACTCCGAAATATTGTTTTATTCCGAATTTCGATGTTCCGATTTTCAAAAGTCCGAATTTCATAATATTCTAATAATCTCTGTCTATTATTAAAAATAACGAAATTTATTTAACCGAAAGTCGTAAATGCGAATTGTTTGTTTTCTTTCGAAGAATCAAATGCTCGATGGGTTCTCGGTCCGAAAAACGACATTCCGATTTTCAAAACTTCGAATAAACTGCTAAAATTAGTATTCTGATTCTAATTCCATTAATATAATATTCAGTTACGCATATAAATTCAAAATCTATAAGTAACGGTTAATTAAATTTAAAAACGTCTACGATGTTATTAATATTTGTGTATTAATATTATTTTTTTGTGTTTTCTTCTTTTCCTTATATATACCTGCATCGGGTACCATCTACTGTTATTGAATCCTTTGGGTTAGGTTAGGTTAGAACTGTGGCCATTAATTAACCCCTTTTTTTTTTTTTTTTGGGTGGGAAATCATCAAATAACTTCTCCCGCTCTGGGCGGAGGAGGGCGTGTCAGACTCTTACTGACTAAAACCCACCCGTGTTCCTTCGGTTGCCCTGTTGCCGGGGGCCACGATCTCCCTTTCGGTTTTCTTCGCACCCCCGGCAGGCATCGGCCCTAACGGACCCCGTCAAATTAATTAACCCCTGTATTGTTGTCTTGTGAACCGTGACCATTAAACCGCAAAGGCGAGCGAGCGAAGCCAGCGTCCCGCGCTAGCGGGCGCCAAGCGCCAGATCCCCTCTATTGTTGGTGAATCATTCGGGTTAGGTTAAGCGAAAGAAAATATTTTTATTTATTTAGGAATTCGTATTTTTGATGCTTCGAATTATCATTAAGTCGGACTTTTTGTTATTCAATCTATTGAAACTCGGTTTTTTGAGAACAGTAATGATAAAAGTTAGGAATATTTAAATTTTGGAATTATAAAAATAGAATGAATGATGTAAATCGGAGTTGTTATATTAGAAACTAGCTTTTACCCGCGGCTTCGCCCGTGGGGATGTCGGAAAATATCCCACGGGAACGTACTACCGGGCAGTACCAGGATTACATACATAATTGTCCAGGCAAAGGTTATTGACTCCTACCGCAGCGCTCCAACCATAATTATTATGTTGCGTGTAATTTTGAATCTGTGTTACCTTTTAAACCTGATGTGAAGGCATATTTTAATCTAAATTAAATGCCCAATTTAAATAACATATTTTATTGGATAAGGATTAATATGATACCGGTCAATATAGCTTCGGAAATAACAGTGGAATTCTTATCAAATTCTGAAAGATAATAATGGTTACTGTGGGTCATCCTTAGAAGATAGACATATGCCATCGCGGACTTTTTTGTTGAACTTTTTAAGCTTAACAATACTCTCGAACATAAATTTTATGTAACTCTTACGATTTCCGCGGCGCACGCCAATTAATTTCCCAGTCGGCATGATTTTTTCCGACATCTTCAACAATAATCGTCAAATTTCAGTCAACACACACAGTTACACAAAACCTTAATAAATTATCCACTAAAACCTTCCACATGAATCACCCCGTCCATTGGTGAAAACCGTTTGAAAATCGGTTCGGTAGTTTTGAGTTTATCGCGTTCAGACAGACAGACAGGCCGACAGACAGACGCAGCGAGAGACAGATGTAAGGATTTTGAACCATTCGGAATTATGAAAATCGGTATTTTGAAATTCGTATTTGTGACTGACGGAATAAAGTTTTTCGTATTTATAAAGTGTACCCGTAATACTCACACCCGGGCCTTGATGCCTGACAGTTGAGTGAAGGTCGTTCCTCTGTGGATTCTATACTATAAGACAGTCCCCCAGAACGCCCGCCCTTCTATTTGAACGGTCAAACTCGAGTTTACAGACATAATAATATTATGACGGACGTTTATTTACAGATTAACATTCTATTGGTCATGAGAAGGTGAATCTTCGAGGAGCTCTTCGCGCGACGGTTACTTGTGTTGCCGACCTACAGCTGCAGAGAGCTACTACAACTGTCAGTGAATATTGTGTTGACTATCTTTTTGCCAGTAGAATAGTAGTAGTATTTCACCAGTAGAATGCTATATTATCACTGAGTAACATAGGCTATATAATGGGGATAAAAACTGCCACTTGCTCACTTCAGATGGCGCTGATCTCAAGCGTCGTATAATTTGACAGCTAGCCATACATTTTTTGTAAACAAGCGACTTGTTTTACGCATAATTAATTATTGAGCCCAGTTGCGCAGCTGTTTACTGCAAAAATATGGAGACCCATGTATTTGCCAAAAATTTTATAAGAAGAAAACTGTAGAGTAAGCTTTCCGAAAAGAACTGGAATCCGATATTTCGTCGAGACGATGTGCTATCCTTTAAGCTTTTTATGGAAGAAAGTGGTTTTTAGGTGATACTTCCAAGAGAACAAAGTCTGTTTTCATTACATACAGACGCTTATAACGTAAAAAAAAGAAACAAAATTCAAAATATTTTTACTTCACATAAACCTACATGGGCATCAGAAGTTAGGTGCACGGTTCCAATTGGTCGTTTCCTATGGAAAAGAGCAGGCAAGAAACTACACGGTTACTCTTTTAAAAATAATTGGCTTTTACAATTCTTTAAAATAACAGTGTGACTAGGAACGGCAGGACAGTGTAGGTCTTTCAATAAGTACTAGGTACTTAAGAAAATAGAAAATGGTCAACAAATCTACAGCCCACTAAGCCTACATCGTTCTCACATTCACAAAATAGAAAAGAATCTATACAAAAGATATATAAATTAATAAAAATAAAAACCTATTTTAATTAAACGCAATTACATGATTTCTATTACAACTGTAATAAATCTGAATAATTGTCATTTGCACAAAAGCCACTAATAAAGAGTTGAAATTAACTCGTAGGTATATAATGTCAACTAATAGGATGAATATGTCAAGTACGAATGTAAAAAAAATATAATTAAAATAAACATGGTAATTTGGCAGTAGTTAATAGACTCTTACATAATTATGCCGTTAATGAGATACCAGGAAAGCCACATGTGCAGAAGGAGTTATTGCCAAACTTCCTTGTCTTCAACATAGTCTTTAATTTTATAATATGCTTTCTTGATAAGGGCACGTTTGATGTGGGTTTTGAACTTCCCATCGCTAAGTTCTGTAACAGACTTTGGCAACTTGTTATAAAAGCGGATACTGTTTATAAGAAATGACTTGCTTGTTTTAGTTAATCTAAATTTGGGTATCACAATTTCATGTCTACTACGTGTATTTATATTATGGAAATCGCTTCTTATTTTGAAAAGTCCTAAGTTTTTGCGAACATACAAAATACTTTCTAAGATATAAAGAGAAGGCAGAGTCAGTATATCATTTTTTTTTTATTTGTCTTTAAGGGACTCGCGAGGACCCATTTTATAGATCGCGCGGATTGCCCTCTTTTGTAAAATGAAAATTGAATCTACGTCAGCTGCCGATCCCCACAGCAGAACGCCATAAGACATAATACTGTGGAAATAAGCAAAGTATACTAACTTAGCTGTGGCTATATCAGTCAACTGCCTTATTTTTCTAACTGCATATGCAGCTGAACTTAATCTACCTGAAATAGTTCTAATGTGGGCGCCCCAATGCAATTTTGAATCTAAAGTAATTCCTAAGAATATAGTTTCTAGTTTTTTGCCATCAAGTTTTAGATTTAGACCTACTTGAGGTACATTTAGTAATGAAAACCTAATACATTTAGTTTTGTTCGCATTAAGTAAAAGATTATTAGCTGTGAACCAATTTGAAAGAACAGCCAGACTATCATTGACATGTAATACATCTGTATTTTTCCTGTCTATTTTAAAAATAAGAGAAGTATCGTCAGCAAATAGAATTATATCCGATAAGTTAGCCATCATGTAAGGAAGGTCATTTATATAAACTAGAAATAAGAATGGGCCGAGAATTGAACCTTGAGGCACGCCCATTTTAACTAGAGACCCCGTAGACGTCGCCCCACTAACGTTTACTTTTTGCTCCCTGTTTGATAGATAGGAACGAACAAGATCAGCTTGTCCACGAATTCCGTAGTGGTGTAATTTACAGATCAGTGTATTGTGGTCAACGCAGTCAAACGCTTTTGAGAGGTCACAGAAAATGCCAATTGCATTCTGGGACTTCTCCCAAGATTTCAAAATGTGAGTGATGAGTTTTACTCCTGCGTCAGTCGTCGACCTACCTTTCGTGAAACCAAACTGGTGACTATGTAAAATCCCATTTGAATTAAAATGTGACAACATCTGGTCTAGCATGATTTTTTCATATATTTTACTCAATGCACCAGCATTGAGTAAAATATATGCAGTAACATACAGCTGTGCTGTTTTTCATACAGTAATATTGCCAAATTAATCAAAACAGCGAAATATTTAACATATATTTGCGACTGAATAAACGCCCTTAAACTTGTTTTTCATGCACTTTAGGCGTAAATATTAAATGCGCAAATAACATTGATAACTCTAATAATAGGTAGTTTTTATTTCTTTATTTTAATTAATAACTAGTTTTCCTTATTTATTTTAAATGAAGTTTCCTCTTACATGTAGGCTCTTTCTTCAGTTTCCACTAATTCATGGCAACATTTTAAAACAGCGCGTTTATTTTGGTGCTTACTAGCTGCACCCGCGACTTCGCTAACGTAACTAGCATAGACGAGGAGGTTCTTTTCAAAACTTGACTATTCCACTTTCGACAGAACACAATTTTGTTTTGGTTCGTAACATTAAAATTTACATGCAGCGAAAATAAAAGTTTGCCAAAACGTGATTGGTCCAGCAGATAAAATTAAATAAAATACAATGATTTCATCAAAAGTAGTTTATTTTTCCCTTACAAGTCACAGCCATTGTTTTGACCAGGCTTCAAAAATCTAGATAATCTATTTTGAACAAATGAAAAATTTTAAATGGAATAATCTAGTTTTGACTCGGCTATGGAATAATTATGTTTTGTTAAGTGCTCTAGAGGAATAATTTCAAGACACCCCATTTTTTTTTCAAGCCACGCCGTACCAAGCCATTTCAAGCCACTTACCTATGAACTTTGAAACTTAACTGACTGAAAAATATAGGGGAAGGGTGCTGTTGGTAAACATTTGTGAAATTGTGTGACAGAAATTGTAATGACAAAATAAAATTGCGACGTTAGTCCGATTTTGGACACACGCTAAAAGAATCTTGTAGCGCTGCACACACGTTAGCTGTTTTGTGGTTCATTTGTTTTCCAGTAACTCATCCGTGTGTAGCGTGGCAGTGGGTAGTCACAGTGGATGATGTCGCCTCAACTTTCGTAAAATCAAATCTTAAACACATATACACATGCTAAGAATGTCAAACAACACTTTTTAGTAAATGTGAACAGTCAAACTCGAGTTTACAGACATATTTCTTTCATTTACAGATTAAAATTCTTATGATCATGAGAATGTGAATCTTCAAGGAGCTCTCTGCACGACGACGGTTAGATACTCGTGGTGCCAACCCACCGCTGCAGAGAGGTACTACGACTGTGAGTGCAAGTTGTGTTGACTACCTGCTGCAACAAAATGGCGAGCTCTACAGAAACTACCCCTAGGGAATACCTAAAACGTCCTGGAACGTCCGGGGTAAGAGGATATTTGTACGAAACGAAACTTCTTAGTTTAATATATTTCAGAGCTATACACGATGATAGAATTGAAGAGTTTCATTTAGCCACAAATTTATATAAAATAGGTTCGTTCGATGACATTTGTTTCAGGGCAAAAGTGAGGGGAATCGATAAGCCTCTTACAGTGTTCATACAAGCAAAACACAGGGAGAACAATAATTCAGTTTTTACACTTAATAACAGCGATTTGGCAGAATACTTCAACAGTTACTTGGAAATTAGAGACAAATTCAAACCGTATAATAATGACGTTCTGTTCGATGGGACATTTAATGAAACAGAATGTTTATTCGTTATTTACACAACAGCAAAGTGTGACGTTAGTAGCACATACAAAGGTAATTTTGCTGAACTTTTGAATTCTCTAATAGGAACAGGTGACCCTGGCTCATTGCCATCGCTTGATTTGAATCATGAGAAGCTATATAAATTAGTTTTGGAAGAACAAATCACTGCGCTGGCTCTTACGATGGCAAAGTGTATTCGTGGAGAAATTAACGATATCCAAATGTTAATGCAAAATGAAGCCGTTTTACGGTTTCATGTAATTTTAGGGCAAAAAGTTTTCTATGTTTCCGAGAAAAAATCTGAAGGACATCGTGTCGCACGATTTAGACACGATTTACGCGATGCCGACGACAAATATCTGCGGTTATTTAAAAATTCACTAATCTTGGAACTTAAAAAAAGTTCTGTGGATTCTGAGGATTCTGTGGAAGTTATGCTTATGAAAGAATTTAAAGTACCGGCTTCATTTGGCAATAAGGATTTAACAATAAAAGGAGGCGACGACAGAATCGAGAGAAAACTGAAAGATTTAACATCTAGAATTGTAGGATTGATAGAACAATCGAGACCCAGTAATATTGTCACTATAGATGAATCTATAGGAAAAGGCTTTCTTCAGCTCAGTGGAGGCATAGCTTCTGCTGTTGGTAATTTGCTAGTTGTCGATGACGAATCCAACCTGCTGAAGTTCAATGAGAATCCCAAATTACTAGGAAAGCTTGCCAAAAAATTATATTGTAAATTGAAAGAAAAAGTCGATAATTTGAACGAATTTAAGTTTGACGTGAAAGCAAAAATATTTCCAAAATTATCATTTGCAAGTTTCGGAACTGACGAATACACCAAAAAAGTTGTGAGTGATCTTTTGAGTAGACTACTGTTTTTTGCATCCCAACATAATGAGAAAGAAGTGGAGGAAACTTTAATTTATGAAATAATGAATAGTCTAGGTGACGACATAGAAAATCTAGAAGTTACTTCCGACGCCATATTCCTTAAGTATCACGATGAGGTACAAAAATGGGGTTTACCTAAATTAAAAATTGGAACATATCTTGAAAAACAAGGTAGTTTATATAAAAATGCTGTAAAACATGCGATAAGACAGCCATTGATCAGCGTTATAAATATGATGCAAAGAATTAAGAACAAAAGTTACACTTTCAAAAAAGATGCTCTAAATTCAATCAAGTATGATGACCTGCCTTCTGGCACTGTCATCGTTACAGATAACATAGAACTTACAGTTGCTAAGCTCACAAATGATTTAAATAACAAAGACTCTATCGTGTTGGATTTGGAATATATTTTAAATTTATCTGCAAGAGACGAAAATACATTACATAGAGAACTGACAGACACAAACGAAGTGAAGACAGTAATTCTTGTCTTTGATAAAGCACTAATTGCCAAAAATTCCAGCAAAAAAATAGAAAAAATTGCAAACTCGATAAAGGATAAAATTGCAATTATTGTTACTGACCAGAAAACCGTTGAAAACGCAAAAAAATATTTCTCACCAAACCGTAACGTAATAATACAGGAAAAAATAAAATTATTTGACATGATTGACGAATCGCTGTATAGAGTCACAATAAACACAAATGTGATATTTCAAGGTAGAGAAATAAGATTACATGAAATGTCGATGCAAGATACAAATAAATATATCGAGGGAGACGTGTTATATAAAATGATGCATCGTATTAAGAATATTATAGGAAAACCGATCAGCAATTCCAGTTATAACACAGACTTATTCATTAACGCGTTTTTAAGATGCATCGAACTGAAAACTCCTGAAAATATAAACGGATTTTTACTAAATAAACGTGCTTTACACGGAATAAATAAAATAGGAAAAGTTTACAAGTTCACAACACTTGAAGAATTATTACAAGATGACGTTGTACTTATCATTGGGGACCCCGGAATTGGAAAATCAACTCTACTCACCAATCTATCTCTTGAAACAAATGAAAATCGGCCAATCCAGGTATGGATATTAAGAATTAATTTGTTGGAGTACTCACAAGAATTTAGTGAGTGGAAAAAAAAGAAAACAGATATCGATACTTTGGAGTCTTTGAAATTCTTGTGTAAAGTTGCACTCAGCGAGGATAGCAGCAAAACGAACAATCTAAATATAACACTAGAGGAATCTAACGGTGCCGTGTATTTAAAGGATTGTACAGGTGACGAGTGGACTGTATTCGAGTTGACAATGTTCTTGAGCTATTATCGTAATCAAGAACTAATCATCTTATTGGATGGTTTCGACGAAATCTGCCCAACCTACGCGAATGAAGTGTTGGCATTAATAAAAGCCGTGAAGAAATTTCCTCGAACTCATAAAATGTGTATCACAAGCAGATCCTATGACAAAATGAATACTATTTTAGCATTGCAATGTGTTACAATATTTGAAATAGAACCCTTGGATTCGTCTCAGCAGGACTCTTATCTGAACTCTTTTTGGGAAGGAAAGGAGATATTGAAAAACCTCAATGACGACAATTTAAAAAATATTTACGAGTTCATTACGTTCATGTCTAAAAGTGTAAACATAATCGAATTAAAAAAAAAAAGTGATTTACCAATTGAATCAAAAAAAGAGATACCATTTCTTGCTGTTTTTTTGAGCTTAATAAAGTATTTGAAACAAAATTTAACACTCGTGCGCCCTTCCTTTATTAATGCTTTTAAAGAACTCTATGAAGAATGTTATGGCAATAGCGTATTCCAGAACGAATCTTTTGCAATTCCGTTACATCTGAATATAATAGCTGATTACTTGTATAATAAAATAAAAGAAATTGACATAAAACCCATCAACTGGGACTTGAACACTAATATATTTAATATCTATGAAGATTTTATGGTAACCAAATTGAAAAGAATACGTTTTCAAGAAAAAAACCAAAATGACATGTCCAAACCGGATAATATAACAGCCTACGAGAAAGAATATGCAGATTTTAAAGATAAGCATAAAATACTGGCGGCATACGCTGTTTTTAACAGATGCCTTTTTAATGAAAATGAGTGCAAAAAAATTGAGGAAATGATTTACGAGCTAAAAGAGGGAGTAGAGAAAACAGGTATCATTTGTGATGTACTGAACAATACTCCGATATTTGTACACTCGACGTTCGCAGAATACTTTGCAGTCGAATACATTTGTGATTTATTAAAAAGTAATGAAAACCAGAAATCGCTGTGGGACTTTATGTTGAACGTGATGTTTTTCAATTGTAACTTGAACGTTCTGACCACATTGGACGCTAAAATAAAAAATGACAATAAAATGCCAAAACTTTTTGAAAAAAATAAAAAACTAATATTTAATTTATTGCTGAAACAGGGTGAAAACACCGGAAAAAAGCATGCTGAAATTAGATCGTCACTGTGTGTAGCGATTCGGAGTGATCTACGAACGATAGGGTTTTTGTTAATATCAATAATCGGAGATAACTTAGATAAGAGCAATTTGATGGATTTCATCAAAATTGTAAAAGAAACTAATATGTTACTTATAGCTGTTAAAATGGAGTTTGAAGAGTTTATAGCGTCCATACTCAATCACGTGAAAGTGATTGATGAATCCAAGTTAATTCTGTTATTCGAAGATTTTGATCTCAATGAGAATGTTCAAAACGTTAGTACTGATGAGTTAGTTCATAAATTACACAGATACATGTGGACACGTATGGACATAGTCCCTGATTGGGAAAATTTAGCAGAACTAATTGACCAAATATATTTTATTTAGGTTAATAGTTGCGCTGCCAGAGGAAAATTTATTAACGTTATCATTGATTTATTTGCTCTCATGCACATCACACATTTTACATATTTTACCGTCGGTTTTTGTACATGAGCCCTGTCAGGGCACTGCAAAGCACAATGTTGGTTTGCTGTTGAGTTTGTGATCTGTGATCGTATCATAAATTTGATTGATTGTGATTTGTGATTGTATCATAAATTGAGTCAAAACTTATGAAAATACAATTATATACATTTCAGAAATAAAAATACATGTCTAGACGTCGATATGATCTCCAATTAATAGTAACACTAATAAATACTATACAATCAAACACAATAACACACATAGTCATATTTAGTCAGATAGCATTAGTAATGTAGAATAAAATTAATAATAAGGAATAGGTTAATTACAATCATGTCATGTCATTTTACAATACAATACAAAATAAAATAGATTAGATTTAATGTCACTGGAATATACAATATTTATGTCTTTGATCAGGCCGGATCTAATAAAAAAGAAGTTATGAAGTACCTACATCTATAAAGTTTTATCCGTCATAAATTCGTTTACTGTGTATACATTTCCCTAATAAAAGTAATCTTAGTTTGCTATAGAATAAATGTCACTGAATTAATTTCATAACCTATGTCACTGTTCCTTGGTGCGCACGGACACGCCACGCACGTGTAGTGAGCATCAGTTAGTAGTAGCCTCTCCGTGCACATCCTAAGTAGCAATGAAAAAGCGTCTTTACTATTGAATAGGGGTGACATCAATGTCAATTTGTAATTAATAATATTTCTGAGATTTTATCTCGTTGGTCGCTACTGTTGAGCATGACGTCGGCCAAAGTGATATTGAGTTTTTCCATCTAGAATTTCTCAGTAGTAGCCCGTAGTTTGAATTTGTACCCGCGATGCAGGATTTAAAAAAAAAGAAGAAAAGAAAAAAAAACGTTTAAGTATTTGCGGAAAACATGACGCAAAAAAAAAAGTTTTAAATACATAAATGAGAAAAGGTTGGGGAAGCAGCGTCACATCCACGCAAATCGGCTATCGCTCAGCATTATGCTGCGACCCGATTTCGCGTGACGTCAGTTTGATGCGTAGTTTGTATGTGGCGATGTAGATGGCAATAGGCTCGCCCCCTATTGCACGGGACTTAAACTTATCTGGCGAATTGTGGGTGTATTATAAGTACCGTGTATAATTGTTGAGTCCTCTTTACGGTATGGATTAATGATGTGGCAAAATAGTACTGACCACAATCGAGCATTGGTCACCTAAAAAATATGTTTACGAGCCATATACGGGATCTGATGAATCATGCTAACCGATATTTGGTTTGCCACTGTTACCTTACCTTCATTGTATTTGTATGAAGCATGTATGTATGTAGGAAAATATAATAAAAGCTGTCTGGATATGTGTGTACGTGTTCATAATAAATTACATAATGTATAAAAAATATCAAATTGCAGATTATTCAAAATTAAATTATATAAATGGCTGAATGTTTGCATGTTTTAATGTTTTACGCAAATAAATTAGCTTATCTTACACCCCTGCCTAACCCTTCGGGGAATACCTACTGGCGTAATGTTATGTTATGGTATAAATTACTTTCTATTTGATAGGCACATTATTTAATACAACTTTGTGTTACGTATGTACCTGGCATTATAATTGTATTATTGTATCTATGGTCCCGTTCCGGTTGTCACTTGTTTTCCTTCCTTTTCTCCCCCGTCGTCTGGCATGCATGGCCGCTGAATACAGAACTACACAAGAGTCCAGTCGTCTTATTCCGTACCACCTACGAACCCCCACGTCCAACATAACATGGTGTCAGAAGGTGGTCGAGGTGGTCAGAAGTCACAAGTAGCCGTTTGCAGCAGCCTACAAAAGTAAGTCACAATTCTCGTGCAAAACGTGCTCCGTGGTCCCGTCTTAAAATGGCCGAAAAAAACGCAAATCCCCTGCCGCCGAGTAACTTCAATCTCAATATCAACGCCTCAAACATGCCATTGGCTTGGCGAAACTTTAAATCTAGTCTTGGGATATACATGATCGCTAATAGTTTAGAAAATGAATCCGACAAAAGAAAGGTAGCCATTTTATTGCAAACAATAGGCCCGGACGCTCTTCAGATATTTTACTCGTTCAATACGGAAATAGAGAAGATCACTTACAAGGATCTGCTCGCCAAATTCGAAGACTATTTTACGCCGCGTGTAAATATCTCTATCGAAAGGCATAAGCTGTTTAACAGAAAGCAAGGTCCAGATGAAGAAATTGAGACGTATGCCACTGATCTCAAGAACATAAGTATCCAATGCAATTTTGAAGACCTCGCCGATGATATAGTTAAAGATATATTCTCATGGAACCTGAATTCATCTTACTCGTACATAAGAGAACGTATCCTGATTGAGAAACCGTCTTCATTCGATGCCGCAGTCAGTCTCGCTAAAACACTGAGAAACACTAGGTTAGAGGCTAAAGCCTTATCAAGCCACGAAGTAAGTGTTGTCGCCAGTCGTCAATCGCATCACAGTCGCCGAACAAGTCATAGCTGTCAAAGAAGTCAAAGTCGTCAGTCTCAAAGTAACCAAAGTCATCAGTCTCAAGGAAATCAAAGTCGTCAGTCTCAAAGAAGTCAAAGTCATCAGTCAAGTAAAGAATCGTCCAGTCAAGAACCTCAAATCAAACAGTCTTCCAAGATCTGTTCTAGATGTGGTCAAGTTCACCGAATGAAATGTCCAGCCATAGGAGTCATCTGCAACAACTGTCACAAGCCCAATCACTTTTCCAAGTGTTGTCGCAACAAGCAAGTAAGGTTTATAGAGGAAGAAAGTATGGGTAATTCATCTGATACTTATTTTTTAAATAGTCTTTACACTAATGAAATTTCTGTCAGCCAAAAAAACCCTTATCATACAACCTTATCCATAAATAGTAAGAATGTAGACTTTTTACTTGATACAGGTGCTGACACTAACATTTTATCATTCAACTCTTACAAAAAACTTAATTTGCCATTGAGTAATATAATGAAAAGTACTCACAAACTTTCAACCTTTAGCGGTGAAGTATTACCTACTGTAGGTCAATGCATTCTGTCTGTCATCCATAACAACAAAGCATACAATATCAATTTCCACATAATAGATATAACCTGTAGAAATATTATTGGTCGTAACAGTTGTGATATTTTAAAATTAGTTAAAAGAGTCCATAATGTCCAATTTCATGAGTCAGTCAATGTATCACAGCTTGTTGAATATAAAGATCTTTTCTCAGGAATCGGTTGTCTTAAAGATTACGAATGTCATTTGTCAATGAAGCCTGATGCCGTACCTTCTGTCGATGCCTGCCGTAGAATTCCATTCAGTCTTTTAGAACAATTAAAAGAAGAATTAGCCATGTTAGAAAAAGATCAAATAATAGTTAAAGTCGAGGAACCTACTGAATGGGTAAGTTCAGTTGTAATTGCATCAAAGAAAAATGGTAAACTACGCCTTTGCATTGATCCAAGAAAACTTAATAAAGCTATTATGCGTCCTCATTATCAATTTCCAACTATTGATGAAATTAAATCCAGCCTCTCTGGTTCACAGTATTTTACAACCCTTGATGCAAACAAAGGCTTTTACATGCTCAAGTTAGATGAAGCTTCTTCAAAGCTATGTACATTCATCACACCTCAAGGTAGATTTAGATTCCTAAGACTTCCATTCGGGATAAATGCAGCCCCAGAACTATTCCATTCCATTATGACAAAAAAATTCTCTGATATCAAAGGAGTCAAAATCATGATGGATGATTTCTTAATTTATGGTCAAACAAAAGAAGAACATGATTTAAGGATAAAACAAGTCTTAGAAAGAGCAAGGGAACTAGGAATTAAATTTAATAAAGAAAAGTCTAATATATGTAAAAGTCAAGTCAAGTACTTAGGACACATCTTTTCTAAAGATGGTGTGAAAGTTGATGAGAACAAAGTGAAAGCCATTTGCAGTATGCCAATTCCTAAAAATGTCACAGAACTACAAAGATTTTTGGGTATGGTTACATACTTAGGCTCATACATAGAGAATTTGTCAGAAAAAACTTCTAATTTGAGAACACTTCTGTCTAAAGATAATGAATGGTCTTGGCAAGATAGACATAATGTTGAATTTAATGTATTAAAGGAATGTATAACGAAAGCCCCTGGCTTGACATATTATGATCAAAATAAACCTATTACACTGTCCGTAGATTCGTCTAAAGATGCCATGGGTGCAGTAATTTGCCATGATAAACACCCTATTGCATATGCTTCTGCTTCATTAAGCTCATGTCAACAGTCATACTCTCAGATTGAGAAAGAGCTTTTAGCTATCTTATTTGGTTGTACAAAGTTTCACCAATATATCTATGGTCGTCATATTTTAGTTGAAACTGATCACAAACCAATAGTGTCACTTTATAATAAACCAATTTATAACATTCCACCCCGTCTTCAAAGAATAATGCTTAGACTACAACCATATGACCTGAATGTAACTTACAAACCAGGTAAATATCTTTATGTCGCTGATACTTTGTCTAGAGCAGCTTTACCAGAACAGTCTTTACGTGATCTTGATTCTGACCTAGATTTACATGTCAATTTAGTCATTAGATCACTGTCAGTTAGTCCAAACAAACTTAAATTTATTCAAGAACAGACTTCCCAAGATAAGGAATTGTCACTCTTAAGTAAATATTGCATAACAGGTTGGCCTGAACATAAGAAAATACTTCCAGACATTCTAAAGCCATATTTTCCTTTAAAAACAGACATACATATTATAAATGGCATTGTCTTCAAAAACAACAGTGTTATTATACCTGTAGTAATGAGGAATGACATATTGAAGCAAATCCATGAAGGTCACCAGGGTATTCATAGTTGCCAAAGATTGGCAAGGAATCTAGTATATTGGCCCAATATGTACACTGATATAGAAAAGTATGTTAATAATTGTCATATCTGTATTACTAACAGACGCAACAATTCCAAAGAGCCACTACAGCCTCATGAAGTTAAACCAATCCCCTGGAATAAAGTTGGTGTTGATTTATTTGATCTCAATTCAGACAAGTATGTCATAGTCATAGATTATTTTTCGCAATATGTTGAACTTGTAAAACTAGTAGGTGGTTCCACTAGTAAAATAGTCATTAGTCACCTTAAGTCTATTTTCTCCAGGCACGGAATTCCCAGTATTCTAATTTCAGACAATGGTCCTCCATTTAACTCAAAAGAGTTCAATAATTTTGCTTTAGATTGGCAAATACAACATATTACATCAAGTCCCTATCATCCACGGTCTAATGGTCTTGTAGAAAGAACCATAGGCACAGTTAAGAATATATTAAAAAAATGTCTTACTGATAATTCAGACCCTCATTTAGCACTATTACAGTATAGGAATACTCCTAAAGAAAACATGTATTCCCCGGCCCAATTACTAATGTCCAGGTCACTTCGAACTAAACTTCCAGTCATAGAACAAAGTCTGAAACCTAAAATACCTAACTACAGGTCTTTAACAAGTAAAACTCAAATGAAAGGTAACAAATCACAGATTTATTATAATCAACATACAAAACCACTGTCTTCATTAAATGTTGGTGATAAAATTTACTTCAAAAAACAGCCAGATAGTATTTGGACACCTGGTACTGTATCAGACATAGGTCCACAACCCAGATCATATACTATTGCCTCCCCAGAAGGAACCTTTCGTCGTAATCGCCAACATATCATAAAACCAAAACTTTCTCCTACTTTATCTGCTTCTAGTAAAAGTCCACTGCAATTCCCATCAGTCCCACTAGATACTGATCCTCTGCTCCCTTCCAATTTACCGTCGTCGTCTCCATCGAACCATCAATCTCCTTGTCCAGCCAGTCCCGTCCATAAACCTGAAACAAAAACAAACATAAAAACACCTAATAGTCATCATAATAACCACGGAACAAATACTTATTCTTCATTCGGCAGAGCTATCATAAAGCCCCGAAGATTTTGTTAGTTTTAAGTCTAGATTAAGCTCATAATTATTGTACTTAGTTTTAACTAATTAAGTTTATTGTTTTTCAAGCCATGTCTAAACTCATTTCTTTTTAGTTTCTGTCAAAACTCAATTAAGTCAACTGGACAGATGTCACTGTCAGACCTGTCAGTCACAGATATGTTACGTTCCATTATTTTATATTTTATTACAATGTAAGAATTTTGCTAAATGTAAAAAAAAAAAAAAAAAAAAAAGTGTATACTAACGTACGTACCATGTTCCACTTCACGCCGAGTCTTTTCTTCTTTTCTTAATAAGGGAGATGTTACGTATGTACCTGGCATTATAATTGTATTATTGTATCTATGGTCCCGTTCCGGTTGTCACTTGTTTTCCTTCCTTTTCTCCCCCGTCGTCTGGCATGCATGGCCGCTGAATACAGAACTACACAAGAGTCCAGTCGTCTTATTCCGTACCACCTACGAACCCCCACGTCCAACATAACACTTTGTACCTTAAAAATTCGTATTGGGAACATTTAATTTTTAACTTGAAAATAATATGAAGTAAAAAATTATTAATTTTTTTTTTATAGATAATGTATTTTTATAGTTAGAATTATTTATGTAAGTAGCTAATATTTATTGCATACATTCTACCATATTAGCGTGCATTCTAAAAGTTGGCAACGTTGCAAATAGCTGTCAAATATTTACCTGTTTTGATTATTTTGGCAACATTACTGTATGGAAATATGGAATATCGTTAACTGTTACGGAGTGTGGGAACGAGTCTGATGCCGAAAATTTAGTTTTTAGAATTTTTGTCTGTTTGTCTGGATGTGTTTGTGTATTGGCGAAAAAGGCTGTACCGATTTGAATGCAATTTGGCACACAGTTTATAACCAGGGTACTTTTAATTCCGGTAGTACGTTTCCGTGGGATATTTTTCGACACCCACGCGGGCGAAGCTGTACCCAAAAGCTAGAAGATAAATAAAAAGTAAAATAACAGTAGGCTTTACTTTGTTATCATAGATCTTAGAATTCTTAGATATAATATTCATTCATGTATTGTTAATATAAATTAATAAAGCTTGAATAAGAAATTTACAATACCTTTGTTTTATTTTCTCACAAACTCTTCAATGGCAATCTTTCAGATTTAGAAGGAAATTCATGATCCATTGCTTCATATCTTTGAGAAATTCGTCATTTGACAACGTTTACGTTGTCAAATGACGAATTGTTTTGTTTTGTTTTGTTTTGTTCTTTTTGTTTTTTTTTTTATTACGCTATCGTAGCAAAAATATTTCTGCGAGCAACTTGGAAGAAGTGCTCGCCGCCCGTTGCCGCGGCACCGCTCGCTTCGCTCGCTCGCAAGCTGTTGGTCACAGATCTAACCTTTTTTTTTTTTGTTCCGGGTTGGAAAATCCTCATGGATGTCCTTCGCCCTGGGGCGGGCGAAAGGGTCTGTCAGACTCCTACTGACTAAAAACCACCCCGGTGTTTCCTTCCCACACTTGGACCGGGGATCATGGGATCTAGTGCGCCTTCCATGATCCCCGACTGGTGCCGGCCCGCTTTTGCGGACCACTTCATGCCCGCGGGTGGAGTGAGGTGTTACACTTCCCCCCGCGACGTCAAATAGGGGCGCGCGTGGAACACTACGCGCCGCCACCTCGGGTCCTGCTGGATGGGGGGTGGCGGACGTCCCCGAGTCCGCCATCCCTCCGGATCCGTTTACGGGGGCTGGAAGAGGGCATTGTCTGCCCTCCGCCGACGCCCAGTTCGCCTGCTACGGATCAGGAGAGTGGTCTCGATCTCCCTCTCCCTTTCCGCAGCCTCCTTCTGTGAAACTACGGTTTCACAGAAGGAGATCACTGCATCCCACGACTCGGCACTCCCGACCATCGAACGAGCGACAGCCGGCAGCGCCAGGTCGGCTCCGACTTCAGATACGAGATCACGGCGCGGCTCCTCCCATGCGGCACACTCTGCCAGTGTATGCTGCGCCGTGTCATCCCGACAGTGGGTGCAGTGATGGCACCGAGCGTCCGGCTCCCTGTTTATGCGACACAGGTAGTTCCCGAAGCAACCATGCCCCGAGAGCACCTGCGTCGCCCGAAACGACAGGGAACCGTGCTTCCTCCCGAGCATCACAGATCTAACCTAACCTAATCTATTTCACCCAGTATGGGGTCTCAACTCGAACAAATTATAATTAGTCTTGAAAAAAATTCATAGATGGCAGCATAGGCAACAATTATGAAATTAACAATCACTAAAAACTGATAAACGTCTGAATTTGGCTGAACTAAGATTAGTAAAAATCAAAACTTCCTTGTTTAATGCTGATTTATCCATTTAAACTCATAAATTACGTATTTCCAACAAAAATGATAAGCGAAACCTTTTACTTGAATTCGAACCCATAGAATGATAAAGTTAATCATGAGCTCTTTGCAATAGATGGCGTTTTACTCAATTTGTCATCACATACTGTATAAACGTTTAGTAGGAAAATCAAACAACATATTTTTATAATTTAGTACCTACTTTACAAAGAAATAAAGGAATTGTAAGAAATCTATTAACTTGTTTTTGGCAAATACCTTATATTTTTTTTATTTTACCAATACCTTTCTAAAACTATAAAAAACCGGCGAAGTGCGAGTTGGACTCGCGGACGAAGGGTTCCGTATCTATACTAAAGTGACACAAAACTATATTTTACTTTGACAGTACTAAGATGGCACCGAGTTATTAATTTAGTGAAAATGGCAATTTTGCTATTCTCAATTTGACGTTTTTCACCTAAAATTTTGATTGTCTAACTATTTTGACTATTTTTAATCGCGATTAAAAAGGTGTAGAATAAAATAAGGTGTCAGCAACACTGTAGATGTTGGTGTGAATTCTTCAGGTACCAAAAATATTTTTTTTTCTGTTCTTTTACTAATATCTCGAAAATGGTGTGTCCTATCGAAAAAATAATGAAAATTTCGACCCCCTCTATGAAAGCATTAAACTCAACATTTTGGTAATAATTTTTCATATTTTCCATACAAAAAGTGAAAAAAAAAACACGTCGAGGCTGCCCTGCCTGCGCGCATACGGCTCTAAAAAAATTCACGGGTTAGGTTAGACGTGGAATCGCGATTGTCAAATTCGATTTTGGTTGTGTGAAAATTATTTTTAAATTTAGGATTTTTTGCAGAATAGTTTAAGATTCTCATAGCCATAGCAAGGATTTTTTGTGATAGTTTAGTTAGTTTAGTTCGGTGTACAAGAGAATCGGCACCATTAAGCTTTAAAAAGCTCATTTTTATTACAGTTAAGTGTCCCCCCCACCCTGCCAGCTAAATGGTTGGTTTATGTGATAAAAGATCACAGGAGTATTTATAACGAAATTAAAAGGAAAACTCTCTATCACAGCTAAGTAGGTTCTATAAGTTAACGAGTAATAATCAACCAACTTAAATTTGCGGTTGCAAAAACATGTTCTTCCATACATTCTGTATGGGAGAACATGTTCTTCCATACATTCTGTATGGGAGAACATGTTTTTCAACTTCGAAGTTAAGTTTGTTCTTGGGATACCAACTTACCAACTACGGAACCCTTCATTATGCGTGGTCCAACACGTACTTGGCCGGTTCTATTTGATAATTTTAAAAACATTAAGTCGTCGTGCGCACGGACGTAATTAAATCGCGGCGGGATTTTATCGCGCACTGGATTTTCAACTCTCGGTGTTAAACCGAGCGTTGAGAATCCAACACGCTGGGACGCACTCTCGTCCCAGCGCGTTGAAAAAACACACTTGGATTTTCAATTCTCGGCATGTCGGCAAAGCGTTAAAAATCAAGTGCACGAAAAATAATCGCCGCAATTTTATTACATCAGTGCGAACGTGGGCTTACTGTCAAAATAAGTTTGGACGAAGAACGCGTGATTTCAGTTTTAGGGTATTAGCAATAGTAGATTTGGTAACGAGGAGATGAAAATCTAGATTTAGCAATGAAATACAAAAAAATCATAAAGAGGCATTCACTGCCGCGTGAAAATTGCTAGCTCACTCACAAAAATGAAACTATCCCGCCAACTCGAGATATGTTTGTTGTATTGTTATTATACTTGTCCTTGAACGTACCGTGCGATGTGTGAATGCCATAAGTATCTAAGTCGACTTCTAGATGGCGTTATAAAACTACAGTCTCTGGCAATTTGTGAGTCGCTGATGCTGCCATCTGTTAAAAAAATGGAGGAAGAAAAATAGCCAGCTCAATAGCCAGACTTAGGGAGGTATCATTTCTTTGTATGGGATTAGGTATCTTTATCTGTGACCCAGTACAAAATGACGAATCATGTAATTTGCGACTAGATAATTAGACAATGGCAATGGTGAAAACATTTCTGCGGTAGATTGTATAATTCGTAATTTTAAACTGGGTGAAATAGGTTAGGTTGGGTTAGAACAGTGACCAACGGCAACGGCATTAGCCAGCGAGCGCTGCTTCCAAGTTGTTCGCAGAAATGTTTTCACTATTGTCTAATTATCCGTGTTTTCGCAATATCCCTAGGGTTTTGGCGAAAATTCGAATTACGAAATCATTCTACGACATACATAATAAAGATATTTAGGACATCTGATACTCTGTACTTCGATATTTAGGTCTTTCGATGTCACTTTTGTAGATAATTAGATTTTTGATATATTGGACGTTTCAAACTCAGTGGATTTTGTAAAGCTACTATGGGAGTTTAACGTTTAACGACCAATCAGAAGCCACATTCAAAACTCAGTTGATGGACTTTGCTTATATGCGTCCAGGTCCTTTGGAAGGCGTACGGGGGGCCAAAGCCAACTCGCAGAGACCCCTTAGACCATTCTAAATGGAGTGAGACACCAACCAACGATTATCACTATGCATGTGCACCCAAAGACAACCCCTGGTTGGCGCAGGACTGGGTGGTGGGTGATGGGTTTGGGTGGTTTTAGCGGATTGGTTACCTGGAACTATGGAAGAACTATGACCATGACCCTGTCTGACCATGATACATAATATACACGGATAAAATTTAGATATTATTATCTCCTTTATTAAATTAGATACATATAAATTACATTAAAATATATATATATATATAAAAACATTTAAAAATAAAAATATTAGCCCACCGGTAACGGGTTCAGGGTCCAAGCAACCGGCAGCGGTCAGGGCTCCTGAGAGAGGAACCTCCTAACAATGCGAGCCGTGTCCAGAAGTACCGCTTTCTGAATCAAGCCCTTAATCCAGCTGCCCAACGAGAGCCTCCTTATGTGTTGGTTAAGGCTCTTGGCTATAAGGGCATTGGTTGTCACGACTATCAGCACAATAATCGCCGAGTCCACATCCCACATGTCGACAACCTCGCGAGCCAAGTCAAGCTACTTAATTTGTTTATCTTTCTCGGCTTCCACGAGATGTCCGTCACGCGGGAACGTTATGTCAATAATCATTGCGCGCTATTATTATTGTTATTTATGTGTTTACGCAATAAAGAATTTGAGATTTGAGATACATATCTCGGGACCATGGAGTCCCGGTTCTTTGGATGGCGTACGAGGGGCCAAAGCCAACTTGCAGAGGCCCCTTGGACAATTTTAAATGTAATGAAGCACCAACCGACTATTATCCCTTTATGCACTATACAAGTGCACCCAAGGACAACCCCGGTTGGTGTAGGACTATTGCAGAAAATGGAAACAAAACATATTGGACTATGGATTTGGGTGGCTATAATGGATTGTTTACATGGAACTATGGAAAAACTATGGTCCCTGCCTGACCAATATTTTATATAAAACACACAGGAAAATGGCAAGGGGTGACTTGCACACTCAATCAATAATGGGCCCCCGAAAACGGTCACTAGCACAAAGTGTCGTAGCGACAAGAAGGTAACATGTCCTGAGGTGCTTATGAGGAGTGGAAAGGTATTCCACGGCTATCAGGACAATCCCGGAAGTACGGTCAAGATCCCTACCAGCATCTTACTGGAATACTTCCTTCCTCCGAACACGTTTGCTCTCGCGAATCTCCACTCAAGCAATTGAGGCAAAAATTAGTTGGAAGTTCTGTTCCTCATTAGTGTTCACTCCAGCCGGCAAATAAAGGCAAGCCAAAGGTGAGGAACAATACCTCTCCCGGGAGATAGGGTCTGTGGGGTCGCTACTGCCCAACAGCTCGCCACATGCTGTCCTGCGGGTTTTTGTACCTCTCTTGGTCTGGCTCCTCATCCCAGACCTGTTCCGGCAAAGTAAACTCTACCGGCACATACCTAGAGTTCAAAGCGCGCAAGCCCCACCACGACGTCAACGTAGAGATACGGCGGTGTCGTTATTATTATTAAAAGCTATTAATGTCACACTTCAGGACAAAAGCCTCTTTCCACTTCTCTCTATTTAAGGCTGCGTAGTACCAGCACTCTAATTGCGTAATAGACGATCAATCACAATATTAATCGTTTTAAAACAGATCGCAGCTGCATCTATCGTGACAAAGCAATGCGTGCCGAAGCTTCGTATATTTTGCTCGTAAAAAGTTATCGCGCTAATGCATTTGTCGCATTAGCGGCATCATAATTTAATGAATTATCGTGCAATAATCCCAGATGCCTCTCCATTATTTCGACAGAGCATCTACGCAGTCCGGAAACAACAGTCAAAATAACCAATGCTAGTCCGACCACGCGCCACGTTTCTTATGTATCTACTGCTACCCGGGCGATAAGTGCTACGCAGCCCGAACTATCGCGACGAAAACCGATAATGGTTGGGCACATCTGCGTGTATCGTATCATTGTGAGAAGCATCGTAACGATAGACGCAGATGCGGCCCCAGCATTAATCATTTACGAAAATAAAAATAACATGTTTTTAATGGTTTATTTACCGGTAACAGGATGGGCGATTACGTCATCCTGTGTTTTTCTAAGGAAAACAAGCTTGAAGTATCTACTTATTGAGAATGTTAATACTTAAGCGTCCTTTGTGCTAGAATTAATTATATTCTTTCAGACATTGGCAGAATAGTCTACATCGGCTTTGCTTGCCATTTAATAAAAATAAAATAGAATAACTATTCTTTTTTTTTTATTCACTAGGTACTGTAGAAGACCTTCAACTGTCACTAATAAGACACAATAGATTTTTTAATTGTTATAGCCTTCTAAAAGCGTATCGCTATAGATTGGCCTTGAGCGGTGGCGTGATGAAAATATTTATTACAATATAATAAGGGGATCCGTCAGATAGCCCGTGAAATTCAAATGCAGGTAAGTACCTACCTAATATTGATGACTATAATTAGTTAATGTTATTCGGTTATATTGTCATTACTAGATTTTGCCCGCGGCTTCGTCCGGGTGGATTTTGGAAAATATCCCACGGGTACGTACTACCGGGATATCCGATACCGAGGAAAAGATCATTGACTCCTACCGCTGCGCCGGCGTTGCCGTTAACCATAATTACTTTGTTACGCGTAATTTTGAAGCTGTGATATCGTTTAACCTTTTGACCGCTTGTGTCGCATATATACGACAAATATTTCCGTGTCCCTACCGCTCGTGTCGTATTTCTGCGACAGAGAACATGCATGATTTTTTCGTTCTATTTTCGTCCTATTAACTGCGTGGTACAAGTCGTGCCATTAAAGATGAGACTTGACGCAACACGTGGTTTGACTTGCGTAGTAGACGATTTATGGGTCTCTTTAGCGGTATGAGGTCCCCGCTGGGGCGTCATCGGGGCAGGGGAAAGAGCGGCGGGAGGCGCGGTCAAGTCTCATCTTTAATGGCACGACCTGTACAACTAAAACTATTATTAAATAGAGCTATTATTTACAACAATTACTTAAAAATTCGTTTCATAACTCTAAGCATTGAAAAAACTTAAACAAGAATAAGTAATTGGCAGCTTGGACTTTTCTTCGGCGTCTATCGCGCGCGTCGCATAAATATGACCATAGGGATGGGATACGATGCAATGCGAATTTTAAAATCGAAATAACAAACAGTTAAATAATCAGGTATAATGCATCATTCAGCATAAAATAAACGGTGTCATAAGAAATAAAGTTAAATTTAACATAATTATTGCCTTGTGTTATTAATTCTTTTCCTTATTATTCATAAGAAAAATATCCCTCAGGATCTTTGTATAATGCCAACATTTGACGTTAGTTCCCATCCCTAGACGCCTATGCTTGCAACATATTTCTTTAAACTATTTATTTCAATGATATGATGTCGAGGCATATTTTATCTAAATTAAATGCCCGATTTAAATAACATATGGGATAAGGATTACAAAATATAAGATGCTGCATCGGCTTCAAAATATAGGATGCTACATCGGCTTCAAAATACAGGATGCTGCATCGGCTTCAAAATATAGGGTGCTGCATCGGCTTCAAAATATAGGGTGCTGCATCGGCTTCAAAATATAGGATGCTGTATCGGCTTCAAAATATAGGATACTGCATCGGCTTCAAAATATAGGATGCTGCATTGGTTATAAAATCGGCTTCAAAAATATAACTCATGATTGGAACGATTTCCAGATCGTCGAATCGATTTTTACAGGACAAAGTCTTTCGGGTCAGATATTCTTGTAATAAAACAATATAAACGATTAAATTAACTCTTTATTTCAGGTTTTTTGTGTTTACTGATACAATCTCGAAAATCATTAACTTCTATTTGGCATTTTCTCCAATCCTTAGTTGTCGGTATGCACTCCTGAAAAATTTTTTTTTTTAAAAATTGTGAAAATACATACAATAATTTCAACTAAATTACCAACTTTGGGACCAACATGTGGAGAAGAAGTAGGTACAGCGCACGTCCTGGCCAGGGTAAGCGCGCGAGCGATTTTTTAACGCGATTTTTTTATGGCGCACTGAATTTTCAACTGGCGGTATTGAGCCGAGAATTGAGAATCCAACAGAGAGCATCCTAGTGCGTCGTAAAAACATTGTTGGATTAGTGCGTTGAAAATCAATAAAAAATCGCCCATGCTGCCTGGGTTAAAATGAGAACGCGGGACGCACGTCCGTGGTAGGTAACAAACCGATGAAATCGCACGTGTAGGTAATGTACTACGCACGGCATCCAGTGTGCGTTACCCAGCCAGAACATTATATCAGCATTACAAACAGACACTTCAATTTTATTTATTTGTATAAAATACAGGGTGGCAGGGACGTCGACGCGAAAACTGTTACCATGGATTTAGTACATGATACTGAATCCCTCTGCGTTGAAACGTTTCGTCGGTTATTGAAAAAAAAAAAAACAGCTATTCCATACATTTTGACCGCGTAGGTATTGCACTTTTCTATGAAAGTATGAAACAACAGATTTTTTTTTAAATAACCGACGAAAAATTTCAACGCACAAGGGTTCTGAATCATGTACTGAATCCATGGTAACAGTTTTCACGTCGATGTACCTGCCACACCATACAGAATCGATTTAAATAATATTCGTAACGTCAGTTATGAATATTATTTTAATGAATAAACAATAAACGTGAAAAAATAAAAACAGATGATTTTTTTATTTGGTTTTCCCACGTTTTTCCTTTGTATTGACCATATTTTCACGTTATCAGGTTTACGTTATCGTTAAAATAACTTTGATTTGATTTTTTATATCAATTATACCAGTTTTAAGGCCAGTCCAGCTAAAAATACAGTTAAACAGCTTTCTAAAAACAGTCCGTATTTCTAGAGTAAACCTACGGATGTCTATGGACATTTTAGCGTCGCTCTACGGAGTTTTAAAAGCGGATCTGGCAACACTGCATTGTACTGTCACAATTGAGCTTACATAATTCCGTACTAGATGGCGTATAGTCGTCGGCTGATATTTATGACTGGATAAAATAATAAAATTGATATTAATTAAAATGAATGATAGCATTGTAATACTTTCTAAATTGTTAATAAAAAAGAGCTCATGGAACGTAGGATGTATTGAGAAACAGAAATATTGAGTGTCTGAAAATGTTACTATACACGATCGAGTTATGTTTTGCATATGATTAAATTTGTATCATTAGATCAAAATAAACCGTTTATTTGTCTAGAATTAAGTACTTTTTGTAAAATGTCTTTATATTATTCAATTACTTAAAAAAAAAACAAGGAGTTATTGTTTTATTGTCATAAGTAGGTAGGTACTTACCTGAACTTTATAATGTAATTCCAAGCAGCCTGTCTTCTTCAACATGCTCTCCACTGGATCGTCATCAGAATCCACTGGTTTCTCACGAGGCTTCACAGTCATTTTTCTATAAATTAATCAACACAAGAATTCAATCAAAACAACTTAACCTCTAAAGTTATCAGCTGAGCAGATAAGATGACGTATTATGCTACTAAATCAAAAAGTCATACTACATTATGACAACTACTTTAATTGAAGTATATTTTAATTTAACCGGGTTATAGCAACGTTTCGTTTCTCGTTGTTAGCTACGGGGAACTACAGTGTGCTTAGTATAAAAATTGTCTCGTCTGACAAAAAGATATTTACTAAAAAGAAATAAAAAGCTATATCAAGTCATTTAAAGAAAGAATAACACTCAAACATCCTGGCAAACCAGCTTATGGATAAAAATACTGGCCAAGTGCGTGTCGGATCACGCCCAAATTACTTTTCGTTTTACTTTTTTTTTTGTGGCATCTTGCAGGTTATCGGCTGCACCTATGAGGTTGTCAGCTGCTTATCTGGACTTTCCTGTGGCTGTTAAGGGCAGCCAGGACATAAAATTTAGGAACGCATCGCATCGCTGGGGGGAGGAGATCACGGGACAGATTGGATAATGTTGATTGTCATTAATTCATGTAAGGATCTCAATTCTTAACAGACAGTAGAAGTGAGTAGGTACCTACAGTTTCATAACACTTTATTTTAATCAGCATTCAGTTTTTGCGCAGTTAGTTCATAGCTGTCAGTATGATAAGAGCCTATAACCTCGGCTCAAATTCACTTTTTATCTCGCTCGCACCATACTGGGCGCAGACTGAGTAAGAGCGAGCCTGAGTGGTTGGCGGCTCCAAGGCGCCGATAGTTTAAGTAGGTAAGTTCTTTTTACGGTGAAAAACATAATATATTCTGCTTTATATTTAGTTCAGTTAGCAGTTTTAAGTAAAAGTATTTTTGAATACTAGCGGTTTATTGTTCGGTTTTCTAAACCTACCTCATCGAGTACCCGGATGGAACCTACGACAAATAATAACCAAGATGCCCCTGATAATGGGTCAAAAGGTCTGCCAGGCCTAGGCTTGCCGGAACTTAGTGTTCAAAGCATTTAAAGTTGGTAGGGGGCATTATTTTGTTTCTTACGTTGACCGATTTGGACCAAATGCAGCCCAGACATGGGAGTACTTCCAAATGGTTCCTTGCATCAATAAATACTTTAAAAAATTAAAAATTGGTCCCAGGCTTAAAAAGTTTTGTGTGCTTTTTTAAGGTTTTTCTGGTAGTTTTATTAATTTTATTATTGGACATGTCTAAGAAAGCGTCGTTGAGTTTGAAGTCGTTGGTTTTATCTTGACAAGTGCCATAGCGTCAGATGGTGTCTAGGTAGATCTGCCTCTGCACGCCACAATTGCGGCCATAAGTCCCCTCTTTGAGGAGTGGCTAGAGTGGCGCCATGGCGTCCTCACCTTCCGCCTGACGCAGGTTCTCACTAGACACGGTTGTTTCGGGAGGTTCCTGTTCCGGATAAGGCGGAAGGAAACGCCCGGGTGTCACCATTGCGTGGATCGCTCGGAGACGCACGGTGGAGCATACGGTGGAGGTCTGCCCGGCTTGGGCGGAGCATCGCCGTGTCCTCGTGGAGGCGATCGGCGGCGGTGATCCTTCGCGTCCGGCCCTGCTTAAGGGCATGGGAGGCCGCCACCTCCTTCTGCGAAGCTCCATCTACCAATATGTCTCAAACGGAAAATTATGGATATGTGTATTCTCGAGGTTTGCTAGCGAGCCATGGAACGCAGTATACTGGGGGTTCGAATTTCGACCGTATAAGGAACACAACACTGCACGCCAAAACCAAGGTCACAGACGTTACCCAGAAGGCCGCTATGGTTAAGTGGGACTGGGCCGGACATGTCTGCCGCATGTCAGATGACAAATGGGCGAAAAGAACCACTGAATGTAATTTTTATTTTTTTATTTTTATTAATGTTTCAATGAGTGTGTTTTAGTTTAATTTGTGGTGTCCTGTGCGAGTCCCAATAAATACTTTTTTTTAAATTTTTTTTTATTAGGTCCCACTAAACGCACGACGACATCGCGGCAGGCCGATACGAAGATGGCGGGACCAGCTTGACTCCTACCGAAAGGACTAGCCGACACTAGCAATAGACAGAATTGTGTGGAAAAGGAAGAGGGAGGCCCTCGGCCTGCAGTGGGACAATACAGGCTAGTTAGAATAGATTAGAGAAGCAACAATATATATTCTAGTCGTTATAGGCACTCTAAATAGGTAACCTAATCTAACTAGTTCGGTTCCGGGTACCTAGTACTTGAGTTTTCAGATGAGGATTAAAACTTAAAACATAACTGGCGAGTTGGGGGTTTACCTACTACAGGGACACCTCTGCCCAACCCTTCGGGCAAACAAGGCGTGATGTTTATGTTATGTTATGTATTGTATTTTAAAATACTTATGGAAGAAATCCCGAAAATTTAAACGCCGAATGATTGTTTGGTCGAAAGTTTTAAATCTAAAATTTCATTTGCCCGAAAGCTCCATACCCCGAAGTTTAAAATACCGAAGATCCATATCCCGAAGTTCAAAATCCCGAAATTACATCCCAAAGCCTAAAATCTCTAAGACAATGACAAAAGGGAGCTTAACATAATAGGTATGTATGATACCAATAACATATAATTGAACCAAAAGTTTAAATGATAATCATACGTATAATTAAGAAAAAAAAGAAGCACGTTATTACAAAAAATATACCTAATTTTTGGTGCTAACACCGGGTGTGTAATGTTTGGTATAATAACAGATAGTCTAATGTCATTTGACATAACTTTCATATGATATAATTTTAATATGCTATAAAAACATTTGACCTAATTTCATTGACAATCCGCGGCTAAAGGTACCTTGTGGTCGATATGGAGTTATGCATACGCTAGTAATCTGCGATTAATACGCTGTAGATATCAAAAAAGATCAACCTCCTATGATGTTTTGTTACGGAGATATAATTTTTTCAAAATTATATTCGAAATTGTGCAATTTCGAGAAACAGACATTTTAAGTTCAGTCACCTCGAACACTATGTTGCCGTTGTAAGTTACATAGTGGCACATAACAGGGAAATAAATTTCAGATCTAAGGCTTTGCGAAAAAGCATTAAAAAAAAATCTATATTTCTTGCAAAATTTACAAAACATTCAATATCTTCGAAACTATAAACGTCCATAAGGTACCTTTAGCCGCGGATTGTCACAATGATCTAATGTTATATTTGATATAATTTTCATTTTTTCTAATTTCACTTAGTATAACGCTTATTTCATATAATTTTCAAATTGTATAATGCTCTTTTTATATAATGTTCATTTGACCCAACTTTAATATTAACTATTTTTCTAAGGTAACGCATCGTTCTTGAGAAAAGCAAATTATATTGTAACCTAACCTCAAAACATTAAAGTTGCTTCTGCATCGCCTCCGGCGCTGCGGAAGTACAACCCCTTCGCCTTAACGTAACAAAGGATATGCTTTGTTACAGCGGGTGGGGGTTGCGCTCCCCGCGCGCCTCTGGTTTTTATATACACTCTAGGGTAGGAGCCAGAAGACTACGTAAAGTCGGGGTGCACCAATTCGGTTTTCGAACAGATTCAACCTATTAACTTCAAGCCGGTGTATAATTATGTCCAAGTAGTGAAATTGAAAATAAAATAGTTCATTATTTAATTATATTAATGTTGCACTTTCAACATTCGTGAATACATTGGTAGTAAGGGTAGCTCGGCACTTATAAACATCATGACTCTTATATTCACAGTTACAATAGCATTTATCCGTGGTTTGCTGGTTCTTTGTACACAAAACCTGTACTTTAAATCCACCTTTTTGAGACTTGAACACCTTCATTATAGCAACCACTCGGTATTAAGTAGCTAACAGTAACTACGAATGAATAAAACATTACGGAATAAAATATTTTTTCGAGATCTACCCCCGCTATAAAAAATATTAAAACATGATGCTCACTGTCATAAGATAACTGTGTTGTAGTGCCATCTATGAGTAATCGCGGGAACTACGTTGCCGTTCTTTGGGATTTCATCCATCGGTATTTCGTCCATTCGGGGTTTCATCCTTTCGCGCATTTGGACATCAGTATTTTATGTTTCGATATAACGGCTATCGGAATTTAAAACGTTCTGTATTTTGAATTTCGTTGTTTTGGACGTCGGTATTTCGGTCATAGTTATTATGAAATTTCGGGATTTTAATACGTACCCTTATTAGGTTACAATATTTTACATGGATAGTTATTTTGATATGAGTTCAGTGAGTATTATGTATGTACGCTCTGGTTAATTTGCTGTGCGGTCAATATTTATGAAATGATTGTCGTATTTTTGTACCTGAAGTAGTGTTGATGTATATTTTCAAATTATCTGCCTGTAGGTACTAGTTTTGTTAAACAATTAGTTTATTTGTAGTGAATTAATTAAGTTAATGTAAAAATGTATATAAATGATGGAAATAAATTGATAGGTAATTATTTATTTGATGTGCAATTAATAATATCCCTATATATAGGACGCGGGGTAAATTAAGATTACTTTTCTGTGAGCAATAAAATAAAGTAGCTTACTTCACGTTCAAGGTTTATTATTTTATTATAAAAATACTTAAAAAATGGAATATAAATGCAAAATAAAAAAACATAAATATCCAAATCTTGGAACAACTTTTTGTTTTAAAAGTGAATTGAATTTATTACAAAATTCAAACAATAGGTACCTTATTCAAGTAAAAAAAAAATGCAGTGACTTTAAAATACCTACATAGTTTAGGTACAAAGTTGTAGAAAAATAATGTTTAGAAGTACATAAAACTAATATTTATTATTAGAATTTAGTAATAGACTGTATAATAAAAAATCTCAATGTAATATACTTACAGGATAATTATGTATCAGACTATACCCTAATTGTGTAACTTATTTTCGTAAACGATTGTGACAAATTTGTGTCATTTTGACAGGTCAACAACATTGATTGCGTTATTTACGTTGCTGTCAGATTTTTTCCAACTTATGAAACAATGGATTAGCAATCTGTTTCAAATCGAAACAAATTGTGATTGATCGTGTATTACGCAATTAGGGGACAGGTGTGGTTCAGTTTAAGGGTGAGGTACAAAAAAGTATCAGCTTGGTGGTCTGTACAACACCCTTAAATCAGGGCTCGGAAACGTTATTAAATAACGTTTATATATCATTTCTAACAGTTCTCGTTCTTCTTTGTACAACATTTTGTTCGGAACGGAAACGAAATAAGAACGTTTTCAAAAACCGGTTTATTCCGCAGGACGCAATCGCGCACGGGGCGTGTGCCGACTAGCATGAACTTGTTTAATTAAATTGTTCTTACCTTATCTTCATTTCATTAGGTACATCATTGATTCCAAAGCGTTTGCTGTTTACGTATTGATTAGGGTTGTGTTGCGAGTTTCCTATCGATCAACCCAAAAATGGAAAGAAACTGTTAAAAACGTTTTTTTAACCAATAACGATCTAAATTTTGTTCTTCTTCAAAACTGTTTTATAAGGTTCCGTTTGAACGTAACTGAAACAAATCGTTCCTTAGGTTATTAAGACGAAACCGTTTCGAAAAACATACCGTTATCCGAGCCCTGCCTTAAATATTGCCACGCATTTCTAATACACGATGTAGGTAGCTAGATATACCAAAATTTTAACAATATTTCATTTACAAAACCATTAATATTCAAGGTATTACACATTGGCATTACCCCTATTATTATTATAACCCCTATATTTAATAGTAAAAGCGCTGTTCCATTACCTACTACATAGAATGTGCAAGAAGAGGCTACTACTATACTAATTTATCCACGTGCGTAGCGTGTCCCTGTGTAAATTTTCCTCTGGCAGCGAAACTATAAACCTAAATAAAATATATTTGGCCACTTAGTTCCGCAAAATTTTCCCAATCAGGGACTATGTCCATACGTGCCCACACATAAGTGTGTAATTTATGTACTAACTCATCAGTACTAATGTTTTGAACATGCTCATTGAGATCAAAATCTTCGAATAACAGAATTAACTTGGATTCATCAATCACTTTCACGAGATTGATTATGGACGCTATTAGCTCTTCAAACTCCATTTTAACAGCTATATGGAACATATTAGTTTCTTTTACAATTTTGATGAAATCCATCAAATTACTCTCATCTAAGTTATATTCAATTGTTGATAATAACAAAAATCCTATCGTTCGTAGATTATTACGAATCGCTTCATACAGAGATGATTTAATTTCAGCTTGCTTATTTTTAGGGTCTTTACCCTGTTTCAGCAACAAATCAAATATTAGTTTTTTGTTTTTTTCAAAAAATGGCGGTAGTTCTTCGTCAATTTTTATTTTAGCGTCTAATGTGGCCAGAACGTTTAAGTTATAATTGAAGAACATCACGTTCAACATAAAGTCCCAAAGCGATTTCGGGTTTTCATTACTTTTTATTAAATCACAAATGTATTCGACTGCGAAGTATTCTGCAAACGTCAAGTGTACAAACATCGGAATATCGTTCACTACAAAACAGTTGATCTCTCTTCTCCCTTTTTCAGCTCGTTAATCATCTCCTCAATTTGTTTGGACTCATTTTCATCAAAAAGGCATTTGTCAAAAACAGCGTATGCGGCCAATTTTTTATGCTTATCTTTTAAATTTTCATATTCTCGCTCGTACGCTGTTCTTACAGCGTACGAGAGAGAATATGAAGATTTTGAACCGGATAATATATTATCCGGTTTGGACATATCTTATTCGTTTTTTTCTTGGAAAAGTATTGTTTTCAACTTGGTTACCATAAAATCTTCATAAATATTAAATATATTAGTGTTCAAGTCCCAGTTGATAGGTTTTATGTTAATTTCTTTTATTTTGTTGCACAAGTAATCAGCTATTATATTCAGATGCAACGGAATTGCGACGGATTGTTCCCAGAGTTTGTAATAACGAGACCATTCTACACAAATTTGATAAAGATGAAATATAACGGAAGGTGGCAGAAGTGAAAGATTTATTGTAAAATATGATAATAAGCTAAAAAAAACCATACGAAATGGTATTTCTTTTTTTGATCCAATTGGTAAATCAATTTTTTTTTCTAACTCTTTTAAATCTACACCTTCAGACATAAACGTGATAAACTCATATATATTTTGATAATGGTCGTCATTGAGGTCCTTCAACTTCATATTTTCTTTCCAAAATTTACTCAGATAAGAGTCGTGCTCAGACGTACTCCAAGAATCTATTTCATATAGTGTAACACATTGCAATTCTAAAATAGTATTCATTTTGTCATAGGATCTGCTTGTGATACACATTTTTTGAGTCCGAGGAAATTTCTTCACAGCTTTTATGAATGCCAGCACTTCATTAGCGTAGGTTGGGCAGATTTCGTCGAAACCATCCAATAAGATTATTGGGTTTTGATTACTATAAAAGCTCAGGAACATTTTCAATTCGAATTCAGTCCACTCGTCACCTGTACAATCCTTTAAATACACGGCACCGTTAGATTCCTCTAGTGTTATATTTAGATTGTTCGTTTTGCTGCTATCCTCGCTGAGTGCAACTTTACAGAAGAATTTCAAAGACTCCAAAGTATCAATGACTGTTTTCTTTTTTTTCCACTCACTAAATTCTTGTGAGTACTCCAATAAATTAATTCTCAGTATCCATCCAGGTTTTAACCAATGTTCACTTGTTTTGAGAGACAGATGGGTGAGTAGAGTTGATTTTCCAATTCCGGGGTCCCCAATGATAAGTACATCGTCAACTTGTAATAATTCGTTAAGTGTTGTGAACTTGTAAACTTTTCCTGTTTTATTTCTTCCGCTTATAGCATGTTTATTTGAGCGTAGTAGTAAAAAACCATTTACATTTTCGGGAATTTTCAGTTCGATGCATCTTAAAGACGTGTTAATGAATCATTTTGTGTTATAATTAGAATTGCTGATCGGTTTTCCTATAATATTCTTGTTACTATGCATTATTTTATATAACAGTTCTCCCTCGACATATTTAATTGTATCTTTGATCAAGATTCTAATTAATCTTACTTCTTTACCTTGAAATATCACGTTTGCGTTCTTTATGATACTATGCTGCGATTCTTCGCTCATGTCAATTAATTTTATTTTGTCCTGTATTATTAGGTTATCAGTTGGTGAGAAATATTTTTTTGCGTTTTCAACGGTTTTCTGGTCTGTAACAATAATTACTATTTTATCCTTTATCGAGTTTGCAATTTTTTCTAATTTTTTGCTGGAATTTTTAGCAATTAGTGCTTTATCAAAGACAACAATAACTGTCTTCACTTCGTTTGTTTCTGTCAGTTCTCTATGCAATGTATTGTCGTCTCTTGCAGATAAATTTAGAACATATTTCAATTCCAACACGATACAGTCTTTGTTATTTAAATCATTTGTGAGCTTAGCAACTGTAAGTGCTTTGTTATCCGTAACGATAACAGTTCCAGAAGGCAGCTCATCATACTTGATAGAATTTACAGCATCTCTTCTGAAAGTGTAGCTTTTGTTCTTAATTCTTTGCATCATATTTATAACGCTGATCAATGGTTGACTTGCCGCATGTTTTACAGCATTTTTATATAAACTACCTTGTTTTTCAAGATGCGTTCCAATTCCCAATTCAGGTAAACTCCATTTTTGTACCTCATCATGATACTTAAGGAATATGGCGTCGGAAGTAACTTCTACATTTTCTACGTCGTCACCTAGACTATTCATTATTTCATAAATTAAAGTTTCCTCCACTTCTTTCTCATTATGTTGGGATGCATAAAACAGTAGTGTACTCAAAAGATCACTCACAGGTTTTTTGGTGTATTCGTCAGTTGCGAAACTTGCGAATACATAGTTTCAGAAATATTTTTGATTCATAGATTCATCTATAGTGACAATATTACTGGGTCTCGATTGTTCTATCAATCCTACAATTCTAGATGTTAAATCTTTCAGTTTTCTCTCGATTTTATAGTCGTCACCTTTTATTGTTAAATCCTTATTGCCAAACGAAGCCGGTACTTTAAATTCTTTCATAAGCATAACCTCCACAGAATCCTCAGTACGTGAGTCTCTTTTTTTAAGTTCTAAGATTAGTTAATTTTTAAATAACCGCAGATATTCGTCTTCGGTATCGCATAAATCGTCTCTAAATCGTGCGACACGATGACCTTCAGATTTTTTCTCGGAAACATAGAAAACTTTTTCCCCTAAAATTACTTGAAACCGTAACACAAATTCATAGGAAAAGGTCCTATCAGAGAATTCAAAAGTTCAGCAAAATTACCTTTGTATGTGCCACTAACGTCACATTTTGCTGTTGTGTAAATAACGAAGAGACATTCTGTTTCATTAAATGTCCCATCAAACAGAACGTCATTATTATAGGGTTTGAATTTGCCTCTTATTTCCAAGTAACTGTTGAAGTATTCAGCTAAATCGCTATTATTTAGTGTCAAAACTGAATTATTGTTCTCCCTGTGTTTTGCTTGTATGAACACTGTAAGAGGCTTATCGATTCCCCTCACTTTTGCCCTGAAACAAATGTCATCGAACGAACCTATTTTATCTACATTTGTGGCTAAATGAAACTCTTCAATTCTATCATCGTGTATAGCTCTGAAATGTATTAAACTAAGAAGTTTCGTTTCGTACAATTGTCCTCTTATCCCGGACGTTCCAGAACGCTTTGGATATTGTTTAGGCATAGTTTCTGTAGAGCTCGCCATTTTGTTGCAGCAGGTAGTCAACACAACTTGCACTCACTGTCGTCGTCGTGCGGAGAGCTCCTTGAAGATTCACATTCTCATGACCATAAGAATGTTAATCTGTAAATGAAAGAAATATGTCAGTAAACTCGAGTTTGACTGTTCACATTTACTAAAGAGTGTTCTTTTACATTCTTAGCATGTGTACATGTGTTTAAGATTTGATTTTACGAATGTTGAGGCGCAATCATCTGTTGGAAATAATTACAACAATGATGTTGGTATGTGCCTAATACACATCATGGAGTTCGTATATGTGTCCCAGTATAAACTCTGCTGATATAGAATAAGTTTTCTAGACAGATGTCACTTTCATAAACGTGCTTGTACTGCTGATCGTTTTGCCTGTAGTGATGCACAATATATTTTGGAGTCTAATATGTTATTTAATTGAGTAGTCCACGGAATTTCCAACATGGTAGCAGAGCGTGGTTATTCGCTACTCTAATAACCGTTTTCCAAGTGTGTGCGTGTGTTTTCGTAAAATTATTTTCAAAATTTATTCGCTAGGAAACAAAAGATGGCAACGGCCATTCAGAATGTTTCTATTGAAAAATTATCCGGGATCCAAGATTATCCATCCTGGAAATTCATGATGCGGATGGTGCTCATTCATGACGATCTTTGGGATTGTGTGGGCACAACTGAAAATAAAAACGAAAATGCCAAGAAACAGCAGAAAGCGCTCGCAAAAATCGCTTTAAACGTGAAGCCTTGTGTATTCCAACAAATTAGAAATGCCAAGACGGCTCGCGAAGCATGGAGCAACCTTCAGAAGGCATACGAAGACCGAGGCTTGTCACGACGGCTCGGATTGCTTCGCACATTGTTCGCTACCAAATTAAGCGAATGTGCGAGTATGGAGGCATACGTTAATAAGGTTATGGATACATCGCAACAACTGAGCGACATCGGAGCGGCTTTGGAAGATGACTTCGTGGCCGTGATTTTACTCAGCGGTTTGACAAGCGATTACGACCCGTTGATTATGGCTCTAGAAAATTCGAACACGTCACTGTCAAGCGAAAATGTCAAAGCGAAATTGCTTCTGGAAAATGCAAGACGCGATGAGAAAGGCGAAGATGCTACGGCTTTAGCAGCCCGGAAAGCACCCAAACGAATTAAGTGCTTCAGATGCAAAAAGAGTGGGCATATCAAGAAGGATTGTCCTGACAACTCTGACGGCAAGAAGAGTGGCCGGAAAGGCCAGGCGCATCTCACAGCGTTGGCCGCAGGCGTCAAGCGAGACGTTTGGTACGTCGACAGCGGTGCGGCGCAACATTTTTGCAATGATCGCAGGTTTTTATCAGATTTTACAACTGGAAAGCCAAAGAAGGTCTTAATTGCCAATGGTGAAGCATTGCGAACAGCTGGAAAAGGAACTGCGCAAGCTGTGTTAAAGGACAACAGTGTGAGATCGATAAGTAATGTGTACTTAGTCCCTAAGTTATCTGCTAATTTATTATCTGTTAGTGCGATGGATAAGAAAGGTTACGAAATTGTGTTTCGTTCTGGCGTGTGTACAGTCTATGACAACGGGCAGGTTTTGGCTACAGCTACTCTGAGAGATGGTATTTATGAACTTGATGCCATTGAAACTGTTTCTGTTTCGTGTAGCGAGCTATCCTCGCAGGCCATGTGTTCGTCTTTATCTGTAGGTACAGGTGACAGCAAAGCGGTGCCGGCATGTCAACTGAAGGATGACAGTCGTCCTGTTGCCGTCAGCGTGGAGCAAACGCCGCAGTACCCTGCTACTGGAAGCCAGTCAACGCAACAAATTTGGCACCGTCGTCTATCACATCTGAACACCCGAAGCATGGAGTTACTGCGAAAAGGTATGGTCAAAGGTATTTCTTATGACAACAAGAACTTTCAGTCGTGTGTTTCTTGCATGTTAGGTAAACAGACTAAGTTGCCATTTCCAAAGAAATCTGAGACTAGGGCCAAGGAAATCCTTGGAATAGTTCACAGTGACGTCATGGGACCACTGCCGTGCCCGTCTCTAGGTGGAAAAAAATATTTTCTGTTGTTCATTGACGACCTGTCACGAAAAACATTTGTTTATTTTCTTAGGAGGAAAGATGAGGTTTTCGAGTTGTTTAAAGAATTTAAAGCTCTCGTAGAAAACCAAACCAATAAGAAAATAAAAGTTCTTCGTAGTGACAATGGTGGTGAATATGTCAATTCTAAATTTCAGAAGTTCCTGAAGAAGCATGGGATTCGACATCAGACCACGGTTCCAAGGTCATCGGCTCAGAACGGAGTCGCGGAACGCGCGATCAGAAGCGTTACGGAGAAAGCCAGGTGCATGCTCCAGGAAGCAGGCTTGAAAAAGCAATTCTGGGCAGAAGCGGTCAACACCGCCGTCTACCTGAAGAATCGCTCTCCAACTAAGGCTGTGATGGGGAGTACACCGGAAGAAAAATGGACAGGTAAAAAGGAGAATCTGAGTTACCTACGCATTTTTGGATGTCAAGCTTATGCCCTACAGCACAAACGGGACAAATTGGATCCCAAAAGTAAGAAATATATTTTTGTCGGATACTGTGACGAGTCAAAGGGTTACAGATTGATAGATCCGGCGAGCCCGAAGAATATCATTAAAGCAAGAAATGTCAGTTTTCTAGAACATGCTTTTTGGAATGACACTTCATCAGATATGAATGACAGTTCACGTTACACTCAGATTGGTTTATTTCCAAACAATGTAACTGTTGCCGATAATATTCCAGTGCAACCCGCCTTGCCCGATTTACCCCAAGAACCCGCAGAAATATCTAACGAAAACTGTCAAGATAACAGGACCATTGTGATAGATGATTCTGAGAGCAGTAGTGAGAGCCCAGATGATCCTGCGGATGAGACGTACCTCCCAGGAGATTCCACACTGGAAGACTACGAGAACTCTACGGACGAAACTAGTGAGTTTGAGTCAGCTAGTGTAGCACGCACTGTATGCAGTGACACGGGGGACCCTCAGACAGTACGCGAGGCACTGAATGGCCCAGAAGCGAGTAAGTGGAAAGCCGCGATGGCGGAAGAGTATAAATCCTTCATCGATAATAAGTGTTGGACTCTGACTAACCGCGATACGAAGCAACGGCCTGTCAAATGCAAGTGGATCTTTAAAAGAAAGCTTGGCCTTGACGGGGAAATATTGAGGTACAAAGCGCGCCTAGTTGCAAAAGGTTATACCCAGAAATACGGTATTGATTACGAAGAAACGTTCTCCCCTGTAGTACGATATTCTACTATACGTACGTTGCTAGCTTTGGCAACAGAACATAACATGAATATCGAGCATCTGGATGTAAAAACGGCGTTTTTAAATGGAGACTTAAAAGAAACCGTTTTTATGGAACAGCCAGAGGGCTACAAGATTAAAGGCCAAGAAGATAAAGTTTACAAGTTGAATAAGGCCATATACGGACTGAAGCAAGCTTCGAAGTCTTGGTATGAGAAAATAAATAGCGTTTTGACGAGCAAAATGAAATTCAAACGTTTATCTTCCGAACCTTGTGTTTATGTCAAGTCGAGCGGGAAATCTATGATTATAATTGCGCTCTATGTTGATGACATAATGCTATTTTCTTCAGCTGGTTGCCGAGATACGGCAGGAATCAAAGAAGAATTGAAGAAGGCCTTCGAAATCAAAGATTTAGGGCCAGCACATCACATTCTTGGAATGAGGCTTTGCAGACAGAACAAGGAAATAACTCTAGACCAGTCAAGCTATATTAAGAAGGTGCTAGAACGATTTAATATGTCAGATTGCAAACCTGCACAAACACCTATGGAGGCAGGTCTGAAGCTCGTGAAATCTACAAAAAAGGATTGTACGCACGACTACAGAGGCCTGATAGGATGTCTGATGTACATAGCGGTATGTACCCGGCCGGATATTGCGCACGCTGTAAGCTCGCTCAGCCAGTTTAACGACGCGTACGATGAGACTCACTGGAAGGCGGCAAAACGTGTTCTTCGCTATCTGAAAGGTACGCCTGATCATTATTTAACTTTTCAGAAGTCAGGGTTGGATATTATTGCATATGCTGACGCTGATTTTGCGTCAAATGAGGTCGATCGCCGATCATATACCGGCTATGTGTTCAAAGTGGGAAATTCTACCATCTCTTGGGAGAGTAAAAAACAAAAAACCGTGGCTCTTTCAAGCACAGAGGCCGAATATATGTGTCTGTCAGATGCTTGTAAAGAGGCTCTTTTTCTACGCAAGTTTCTGTTCGAAATTTACGGGGTACAGTATAGGATTACATTGTTTAATGATAATCAGTCTGCACTGAAGTTGTGCACTAATTCTATGTACCACGCCAGAACGAAACACATTGACGTAAGACATCATTTCATCAGGGAAATCGTTGAGGAAGGTACAGTCGTTATAAAATACCAATCTACTGATGAAATGGTGGCCGACGTTTTAACGAAACCGTTGGCAAAGGAAAAACACGATAAGTTTGTATGTCGTTTATTTATATCGTTAAATAAATGACATAATGGTTCTAAGCAGTAAGTAAGGTATAGGTACTTGCAGAAGTATAATTTGTTTTAGATCCGTATCACATAGTTTTGAATATTTACTGTTTATATGTGACGGATACTTTGATAAATTTATACTTTTGCTATGTCTTTTGCTGTTGTAATGTTTTATTATTTTTTAGACAGCGGATGTATCTATGCTTAGATTATTTATAGTGTTCAACGTGTGTAATGTGATTTACATGAGTTTATATTGGTTCAAGGGCCAGTGTTGGAAATAATTACAACAATGATGTTGGTATGTGCCTAATACACATCATGGAGTTCGTATATGTGTCCCAGTATAAACTCTGCTGATATAGAATAAGTTTTCTAGACAGATGTCACTTTCATAAACGTGCTTGTACTGCTGATCGTTTTGCCTGTAGTGATGCACAATATATTTTGGAGTCTAATATGTTATTTAATTGAGTAGTCCACGGAATTTCCAACATCATCCACTGTGACTACCCACTGCCACGCTACACACGGATAAGTTACTGGAAAACAAATGAACCACACAACAGCTAACGTGCCTACAGCGCTGCAAGATTATTTTGGCGCGTGGCCAAAATCGTAACTAACGTCGCCATTTTATTTTGTCATTACAATGTCTGTCACACAATTACACAAATGTTTACCAACAGCGCCCTTCCCCTATATTTTGTCAGTCAGTTAACTTTCAAAGTTCATAGGTAAGTGGCTTGAAATTGTGTTTGAAATGGCTTGGTACGGCGTGGCTTGAAAAAAAATGGGGTGTCTTGAAATTATTCCTCTAGAGCACTTAACAAAACATAATTATTCCATAGCCGAGTCAAAACTAGATTATTCCATTTCAAATTTTTCATTTTTTCAAAACAGATTATTGCTAAATTTTTGAAACCCGGTCGAAACAATGGCTGTGACTTGTTACGGAAAAAGTAGGTTATTGATTTGATGAAATCATTGTGTTTTATTTTATTTTTTCTGCAGGATCAATCACGTTTTGGCAAACTTTTATTTTCGCTGCATGTAAATTTAAATGTGAACCAAAAAACAATTGTGTTCTGTCGAAAGTGGAATAGTCAAGTTTTGAAAGGAACCTCCTCGTCTATGCTAGTTAAGTTAGCGAAGTCGCGAGCGAAGCTAGTAAGTACCAAAATAAACGCGCTGTTTTAAAATGTTGCCATGTATTAGTGGAAACTGACGAAAGAGCCTACATGTAAACTTCATTTAAAATAAATAAGGAAAACTAGTTAGTAATTAAAAATTACTACCTATTAATAGAGTTATCAATGTTATTTGTGCATTTAATATTTACACCTAAAGTGCATGAAAAACAAGTTTAAAAGCGTTTATTCTGTCGCAAATAGATGTCAAATATTTCGCTGTTTTGATTAATTTGGCAATATTACTGTATGGAAATAAGAAATGTGGCTAACTAGTGAACTAGAAAATTAATAATGAATTGCAATTATGACACTGAATTTCATGCTGTAACCGCTTTAGGTGTAAAAAGGCATTTAAAGGTTTCCAAATACTTTTCTTACATCTAAAACTAAATATTCGGTGTTACGATATTAATGATTGCATTTCATAATCAATATTTTAGTCCACTAGTTAGCCACATTTCTTAAGTCCAAACAGTAATATTGCCAAATTAATCAAAACAGGTAAATATTTAACAACTATTTACGATGTTGCCAACTTTTAAGACGATATAATTATATCAAGCTTATACTTATACCTAACATCACATCTATATTCCTAGAAAGGTCAGGCAGAAGTGTACCTATCTATAGTACACCCACATTTCGCTAGTTGTGCTTAAGTCCCATGTAATAGGGGCGAGCCTATTGCCATCAACCGGGCACAAATCCAGACTCCCAGCTAATACTTTGAAATTCCTGATCGAAAAACCCAATAATGCTTTGCCCGACCTTTTTTTTTTTGGGTGGGAAATCATCAAATAACTTCTCCCGCTCTGGGCGGAGCGGGAGGGTGTGTCAGACTCTTACTGACTAGAACCCACCCGTGTTCCTTCGGTTGCTCTGTTGCCGGGGGCCACGATCTCCCTTTCGGTTTTCTTCGAAACCCCGGCAGGCATAGGCCCTAGCGGACCCCGTCAATTCTGCTGACATCTCTTTGAGGCGCGCGTGGAACGCTTTGCTCGACCTGGGAATCGAACCCGGACCTCAGGCTCAGCAATAGCGCTTACGACCACTAGACCAACGAGGCAATCAAGTTGTTACTTTTCAAGTTGACATACCTTGATAATAATTATTACAAGCTGCTGCTAGCGGTTTCGCCCGCATGGGACTTAATTCTTTTTCTAAAATAAAATTTGTTTAAGTGACTCCTCATCAGCTGTCTGCTAGTGAAAGTCCCGCAAAAATCAATGCAGCCGTTTAGGAGGTAAGCCGGATTAAACAGACAGACAAATAAAATAAAATAAATGTTTTTGTTAGTAATACCGTTTAAGAGCGTTTATTCTGAAAGTGGGCAACGTCGCGGTTTTACGATATTAATTATTGCATTTCATAATCAATATTTTAGTTCCCTTGCTAGCCACATTTCTTAATTGCATACAGTAAAATTGCCAAATTAATCAAAACAGGTAAATATTTGACAGCTATTTACGACGTTGCCAACTTTTAGGATAAATCCTCTTAAACTTTTGTACGTATTTAGTAAAAAGCTCATGTTTTGACATTAAAAACTTACACTTCAATTTTATTTATTTGTATAGAGTGCTAGGTTCCATCAGCGGCTTCGCCCGCGTGATATCTTTAGTAATGAGGTTAAAAACTGAAAGCTCATAACAGGTGGCAGCACAGTTGTACGTCTTTAAACCGCCATTTTTGTGTTTATGTTTACTTTTGTGTCGATCACAAATTACACGAAAACTAGATAAATATGTATGAGGCTTGGAATGTAGCACTATTAAAAGACGAGCTAAGGACAGGGGAAGCGTCTGCCACTGGTAAAAAGGCAGCTTTAGTGGAAAAGTCAATAAATTATGAACGTTTTATATTTTATAGGTTATTTTGATTTTGTTGACTTTGAGTTCGTTTTTTGTTAAAGACCGGAGGCGTACGATAGCAATAACCTGATCAGAGTGGTTGAAAACCAAGTCGGGCATGACCCTGAGTGAAAAACCTCAGAGAAAGTACTTCTAGCACTGATCTAATATGATAATATAAACACACACATACTTTATTATAATTTACATAATATCACATCATAAGCGCCTGTATGTAATGAAAACAGACTTAGTTCTCTTGAGAGCATCACCTATAAACCACTTTCTCCCATAAAAGGCTTAAAGAATAGCACATTGTCTCGACGAAATATCGGATTCCAATTCTTTTCGGAGAGCTTTCTCCCACAGTTTTCTTCTTATAACATCGTTGGCAAATACATGGGGCCCCATTTTTTGCAGAAAACAGCTGCGCAACTGGGCTCAATAATTAATTATGCTTAAAAGAAGTCGCTTGTTTACAAAAAAATATGGCTAGCTGTCAAATTATAAGACGCTGGAGATCAGCGCCACCTGAAGTGAGCAAGTGGCAGTTTTTATCACCATTATATAGTCTATGTTACTTAGTGATAATATAGCATTCTACTGGTGAAATACTACTACTATTCTACCGGCAAAAAGATAGTCAACACAATATTCACTCACAGTCGTAGTAGCTCTCTGCAGCTGTAGGTTGACAACACAAGTAACCGTCGCAAGAAGAGCTCCTCGAAGATTCACCTTCTCATGACCAATAGGATGGTAATCTGTAAATAAACGTCCGTCATAATATTATTATGTATGTAAACTCGAGTTTGACCGTTCAAATTAAATAGAAGGACGGGCGTTCTGGGGGACTGTCTAATAGTATAGAATTCACAGAGGAACGACCTTCACCCAACTGTCAGGCATCAAAATCCTTACATGTTATAAAACAAAGTCCCCCCGCCGCGTCTGTCTGTCTGTCGGCCTGTCTGTCTGAACGCGATAAACTCAAAAACTACCGAACCGATTTTCAAACGGTTTTCACCAATGGACGGGGTGATTCATGCGGAAGGTTTTAGTGGATAATTCATTATGGTTTTGTGTAAATTGACTAAAATTTGGCGATTATTGTTGAAGATGTAGGAAAAAATCATGCCGACTGGAAGCTTAATCGGCGTGCACCACGGAAATCGTAAGTGTTACATAAAATTTATGATCGACAGTATTGTTAAACTTAAAAAGTTCAACAAAAAAGTCCTCGATGTCATATGTCTATCTTCTTAGGATGACCCACAGTAACCATTATTATCTTTCAGAATTTGATAAAAATGTCATTGTTATTTCCGAAGCTATATTGACCGGTATCATATTAATCCTTATCAAATAAAATATGTTATGTAAATTGGGCATTTAATTTAGATTAAAATAAGCCTTGACACCAGGTTTAAAAGATAACACAGATTCAAAATTACGCGCAACAAAATAATTATGGTTGGAGCGCTGCGGTAGGAGTCAATAACCTTTGCCCGGACTATTATGTATGTAATCCTGGTACTGCCCGGTAGTACGTTCCCGTGGGATATTTCATTCACCAATAATGAGGGCATCTGGCGCTCGGCGGCCGCTAGCGCGGGACGCTGGCTTCGCTCGCTCGCCTTCGCGATTTAATGGTCACGGATCAGAAGGCAACAATACAGGGGTTAATTAATGGCCACAGTTCTAACCTAACCTAACCCAAAGGATTCAATAACAGTAGATGGTACCCGATGCAGGAACACAAAAAAAAAAAATTAATACACAAATATTAATAACAACGTAGTTTTTAAATTTAATTAACCGTTACTTATTGATTTATATGCGTAACTGAATATTATACTAATTGAATTAGAATCAGAATACTAATTTTAGCAGTTTATTCGAAGTATTAAAAATCGGAATGTCGTTTATCAGACCGAGAACCCATCGAGCATTTGATTCTTCGAACGAAAACAAACAATTCGCATTGAAGACTTTCGGTAAAATAAATTTTGTTATTTTTAATAATAGACATTATAATTCTTAGGTATTATGAAATTCGGATTTTTGAAAATAGGAACATCGAAATTCGGAATAAAATAATATTTCGGAGTATTTGGGTGAGCGCTAGTATTACATCTTACTTAAAAACTATATTAGTAACATGCAGTAACTAAAAAGAAAGAAAAATACAATCACAGGAAAGTTTAACGAGCTTTGTTGGCTAATTCCTTGTATGTACTGCTGTTGGTGCACCAAATCTATGTACAAATAAATAAAATTAGTGTCTGTTTGTAATGTCAACATAACAGCTGTTTACTAAATGATGAAAAATTATATACGGTAGGTACTATGACTTCTTTGGGTTATTTAACTATGCTAATTAAAACTAGGTGAACGCTCGCTAAGGGCACCCCCTGTGGGGTACGAACGTTGGCTTAGGGCGTCAACCGGAGGGATTGTGCGAAGCAGAGCCGTGTCGCTAGTAAGTGTAAATATACTAAGACTGCCTAAGAATGCCAATAGAACGTCGGGTCAGTAGTCACGTAAGTGAAGTCGCAGGCGCAGCTAGTTTATCTAAATAAACGCGCTGTTGGATTTTAAACTGTCGGCGTAGCGCCGAAAGTTTAAAATCTCGCCTTGTATTAGTGGAAAGAAACTGGCATAAAACTGTACATATCCATTTTTAATGTGTTAGCTATTTCATTACTATAAACAGCTCGCAGACAAAACTTTTGAGATATCGTCATTTTAATCTCAAGTGGTCTTCCTTACTCTGACCTTTGATACATATATAAACATATACATATCACCCAGGTCGTGACATCGTTACCGACACCTCATTTTCGTAAACGCGATTGTGCTCTTTATTTATATTATAATACGGATCAATGTTCTATGCAAGTATTTTCTCGTTCAAGTTTTCACTTTTGTCGGCACTCCCTGAGTGCCACTGTTTTTTTTAATGAGTTGTATTACAATTTTTGGTTAACTAGCGACCTCGAAAATTGATAATAATATTCTTGCCTGAGCAACCGGCAGCAAGTTCGTCATGCTCCCTTAGATGTCACTGCTTGCGGTAGCGTCGGTGGCGGGTTGCCTCCTTCCCTCAAATATGGCGAGGGGATCTGTCTGATCTTTGCGTTATGCTCGTGAACGGATGCTGCTTCTGGGGACTGGTCGTCTTGCAGACTAGCAAATAATTTAATTTATTGTTTTGTATTACGTCATGTAAATTATTTTGCGTAAGTACCTACTGTTATATAGAATCAAGTTTGTCTAACTGAACAGACAGCTGTGCTGCTGGGGAGTTTGTTGCGCCACTTCTTCCCAGCTAAACCGCTAGGAAGTGGTGAAGGGTGGGCGTTTTTGGGGACTGTCTTATGTAATTTTGACGTTCGAAAAGTGCTGATTCCCAGCCTGCCTAGATTGAATAAATGACTTTTTGAATAAGGAAAATTATTAATTAATTAAAATTAAGGACAGAAACACAATTATTAAGAGTTATCAATGTTATTTGCGCATTATTACTGTGATTGTCTGCCATTTGCTCCTATTTAATAACAAAATATTATATTTATTTTAAAATCGGCACATGGTTCGGGCTTCTTAGAAACACATTAAATCTATATTTTATGGTCTGACAGTTCGACACGTTACCCTAATAAATAATAAAATATTCTTTTTCTTTAAAATTTTATAACAATATTCAACCTCTTAGAAACCCGTCCATTTATATTTTATGGGTAACATGCCTGCTAATTCTAAGAACTGAGACCAAGGCAGTGAGAAACAACACGCGGTTCTCAAACTACGTGCGAGCAACATCGATCATTAAGTTCTTTATTAGTGATCGATGGCGAGCAAGCGTGGTCTTGCATGAATATAATAAAAACGAAGGTATAGAAATCAACTAACATATATAAATCTAGAGTCATACTTGATATTTAAAACAACAACTTATGAGCCAGATTTAACGAAACTTGCAAAAGACATGATAAGCCATTGATGCTACTATTTAATATTCAATAACTGTAGTTATATTATTGGATTAATTATTTTATTATTCTATCGGTTAGCTAAAATCATAGCTACTCTGATCGACTTTGCGCTAAAACATAATTGAATGTTTAATAATAAAATATATATAAATTGTAACTTTTGGCTATACCGTCTCAAAAGCTTGGCAATCCCTGGACCCAAAGCAACTGAAATTATTGCAGCCACATCTGCTAATCATAAAGCCTCGAGACAGTTAAGATTAATTAAGGCAAACGAGCAAAAAGTGTTTTAAGTATTTGTGAGAGATACTTAGACAAGGGGCTGAGATAGAGGTGATGTTTTGAAGAATTTAGAGGATTGAGATATAAAATTGGGGCAATTGGGTTTAGACCACGATTGGATACGGACGTCCGAGTCTAGGCTAGTTAAGTTAGAAAGATTGGTGAATACCAAGAGGCCATGTCCGAGTGGGCTATCGCGAGATAAGGCGTATTAGTTATTAAGTAAAAATATAGTTGGGTTAAGGCCCAGATTAGACTAAATCAGTAATTAATGTAATATGTGTGTGTGTGTTTGTTGGTGCGACTGGCGGTGAGAGAGCGGGAGCTGAGTCTGAGGCAAAACTGGTAATGTGTGCAGTACTTTGTAAGTGAGTTGTAATTTAATTCTCTCACCATTATAATTATTCTTGCAATTTTATTGCATTGTTATTATAGGTAACAGTTACGTGATATCGCTGACCAGCTGTTAATGATACTTTATTCCAGAATGTCGAGCTAACTCTTATTTAGTATCGTATTTTATAATTAACGCTACATTCCCGTGTATTACATGTCCATATCATAATCCGTACCTCGGCAGATTATTATCACTTGCATTTGGCTATAGGGAAATGGTGAAGGCCTTCCACCATACTTGACTTCGAGCACTAATGCTGACCTTTGACGACTAATGATCTTGAACTGACGCTTTACATTTGGAAGGCAGAACCATAAATACTCACAGCTCATTTAAAGCTGAACTAGGCTATAAAGCCAATGCGTAATTGCATTATAAAACAACCAAACGTTAGTGATGATTTCTGTATCCAAAAAGGTCTCGCCACAGAATACTTTGCGTGAGGCTTGTTGACGCACATTTCCAGGGAGCGGGGGTAGGCTTCACCAAGTACCCCAAACTGAATTGGTAGACGTTCAAAGAACGCTAGGGACCGTCTCTCGATAAAAACCCCGTCCGTTCTGTAGGACTATTACTAAATCGTCACTATTTATTGAGACACGCTATTGGGATGCAAAGCCGCTAATAGCCGCACCGCATCCTCTAAATGGGCAGATTAAGGGAGTGAAAAGTGACGAACCACCACTTCGGCGTTCACCGGGTACGATCGTAATGTATTCTGCTAGAGACTGAGTCTACGGTGCGCTTGTGCTAGTTTTGTATTATCTTAATAAAAAGGGGCTAGGCCGCCGTAAGGGTGTCTTTCACATAAGTACGCGATTAAAACCACTCAATACTTGCCTTCCTCAATAACAGTGACTTCGCAGTACTCTGTCTTAGTATTGAGTAAGACATTTATTTAATGCTTAGGGAACCTGTTCCGTTAAATCGTATTAGTCCCTCAGAGGTTCTATGCGTTAGGTCTAGCAGAACACGTACAATGAGACAAAACGTGGTAAAACGGTTCCCGGTCTCACTGCAGTGGGTACATCGTAAACAGACAAATTAACGTAGTTATAAATAGTGATTTACAGCGCAAGCGTAACGATCCCTTTACCCCTTCACCTTACCAAGACTGTATTGCAGGTATTGGTGCTCAACTGCAAGAGGAGGAGACGTTGGCGTTCCAATATTTATAATACTAAAACATAATATTATATTATATACTTTGCATACCCTCTTATCTTCTTAGCTTCATATTATAATACTTATGTTTACCAACTGGAAATTCCTAATATTAGTCTGACCTTGTATCCATCCCCTCCCCTTAACTTAATTCAATCGGAACAAGGCAGTTTAGATTATGAGAATCCATTTCTATCTTATATCGGTGGGAGGGTGACCAGTCTGGGACGAGCCCTACAGAACAGTGCGGAAAGGAGGCGCACAGTTCTTCCCCGTAAGGGGAACCGACCTAACCACTAATATTAGCATAATTAAGAAATACGAAAATTTTATCAGCCTAGGGTAATTTAGGTACAGTCACATTACTCATGCGCTAAAGTGCAAGAAAAACAAGTTTATGACGACTTAATTATATCAAGCTTATTCATATACCTAACATCACGACTGTATTCCTCAAAGGGTTAGGCAGAGGTGTACCCATCTACAGTACACCGACATTTCGCAAGTTATGTTTAAGTCCCATGTAATAGGGGCGAGCCTATTGCCATCGACCGGGCACAAATCCAGAATCCGAGCTGCTACTTAGAAAATCCTGATCGAAAAAGGCAATATTTTGCCCGACCTTTCTTTTTGGGTGGGAAATTATCAAATAACTTCTCCCGCTCTGGGTGGAGCGAGAGGGTGTGTCAGGCTCTTACTGACTAAAACCCACCCGTGTTCCTTCAGGTGCCGTTGTCGGGGGCCACGATTTCCCTTTCGGTTTTCTTCGCAACCCCGGCAGGCATCGGCCCTAGTGGACCCCGTCAATTCTGCTGACAACTCTTTGAGGCGCGCATGGAACACAACCCGCCGTCGGCCCGAGCCTGGTCCTTATCGGACGGCGAGACGCGGGCTTGCGGACGGCGAGCAATGGGTAGCCATTGCTCGCCGTCCGCAAGCCCGCGTCTGGTGGCCGGAAATCAGCTCGTGATTCCCGACGCCCAGGGCGTCTCCTCCTGCGGCAGTTAGGGGCGTGAGGACGCGAATTTTGCCTTTCCCTCATGCGTTCGGCCTCCTCCTCGCAAGCATTACCGCTTCGCAGAAGGAGGTGACAGCCTCTCATTTCCTCTCGCTCCGTACCATGGCCCGAATCAGGGCCGGACGCGAGAGATCACCGCCGCCGATCGCCTCCACGAGGACACGGCGATGCCCAGCCCAAGCCGGGCAGACCTCCACCGTGTCCTCCGGGCGACCACACAATGGTGACACCTGGGCGTTTCCTCCCGCTTTATCCTGAACAGGAACCTCCCGAAACAGCCGTGTCCGGTGAGGACCTGCCTCAGGCGGAAGGTGAGGACGCTGTGGTGCCTCTCTAGGCACTCCTCAAAGAGAGGACTTATCGTCGCAATTGTGGCGTGCCCAGCACTGGGTTGCGATAATCGCACTCTCCATGACGCCATGAGATCCCGCCGGAGCTCTGTCCGCTGTGCCGTGATTTCTCGCGGCAGCGGAGTTAAGCCCCGGCGTTTCGCCTCCTCGCGCCACTCCCAGATGTGCGCGAGGACCTTTGCATCCAGATCCCAACTTTGACCGACCTGGGAATCGAACCCAGGACCTCATGCTCTGCAGTAGCGCTAGCGACCACTAGACCAACGAGGCAGTCAAATTTAAACATTTCCAGTATAAGTTGGCATAACTTGATAATAAATTATTACAAGCAGCTGCTTGTGGTTTCGCCCGCATGAGCTCTAATTCTTTTTCAACAGTAAAATTTGTCTAAGTTACTCCATATTAGCTGTCTGCCATTGAAAGTCCCGTTAAAATCGATTCAGCCGTTTCGGAGATCAACCGGAACAAACAGACAGACAAAAAAAAAATGTTGTTAGTAATTCTACCGTTTAAACTGTCATACGCATTTAGTAAAAAGCTGTTATTTTGACATTACAAACAGACACTTCAATTTTATTTATTTGTATAGAGTACTAGCTTCTGCCAGCGGCTTCGGCCCCATGATGTCTTTATAAATATAGCCACTTTATAAATTAGGTACATACTCAGTGATAATATAGCATTCTACTGGTGAAATAATTTTTTAAATCGGTCCAGTAGTTTACGAGTTTATTACAAACAAACACATAAAAAATCATATCTTTTCTCTTTATTATAATATTAGTTTAGATAGATTCGTACTTACCTAGAAAACATTTCTCCGTGAATACTACCTAACACAAACCCCCACAGATTACATAGAGAACTACGTTCAAACCCCGTCGAATGAGTAATGGACGAATCAGTGCTGCCGCTTAGGAAAAATAAACTCACCAAACTTTTACTAAAATGTCACTAGATTGGGGGAAAAATAAATTCAAAAAGTCACTAAATTATTGATTCAATCTTCGTCTACAAAATTACTAATTATAGTGGTAATTAAAAACAAATATGAAAAATAATGAACAAAATACACTGTTCAATTTTAATTAATCAAAAATTGTGTTTTAAAAGTTAATAATCCTCATCTATTATTTATTATCACTGTATCATCTTCGTCCGGCGTGGTGAAAGTGAGTGGTTGTTGTGTAGTTGCAGTGGAAGTCAAAACTTGCAGTTGTAGTAAGGAAGTAGATAGTAAAGTTTGCTTAGTATGCTTATGTTTTAACGGTTTTCGTCATTTAGGACAAGACTTCACTAGGTGAAAACATAAGTTTTACAGGTTTTTTTTTTTTGCTTGTTTTGCACCAACAAGTTAAATAATATATAACTGCTGTGTTGATCATGAAAAGTCGCTAAAAGTCACTAGAATTTTTTTGTCACTAAATCATAAAAAAATGTCACCATGAACAGCAAAAACTCACTAGATCTAGTGACAAAGTCACTAAAACGGCAACACTGAGACGAATTATTCGTACCACACAGTGCTGCCAACCCCAAATAATGGATTACGGTGTTCCCAGTTTATAAATATGGGAGATTTTAAAAAGTGGTGTAATTTAAATTGTTGTTTGAAAAAAAACAAAAAAAATGCGCTTATATTTTAATTAGTCTGAATATGACAAGATAACTGTGTGATCATGATCAGCTTTATACATTTCAGTACTACGTCGCCTAAGCATCAAATCAACTGCGAGCGACCTGTACCCTAATGTCTTTCAACGCAGATTCATTACAACGCAATTACGCAAAGTACATTATCTGAATGAAGAACAAAAGTCACGCGAATTGGTTGTTAAAGTAACCGAATACTTCGAAAGCGAAAATTAGTTAATGGTGCACCTTTATATGCTTATTACACAAGAAATGAATACCCAACGTGAGTAAATTGCTGATCACTACGAGAGTGTGGCCTGTTTAGTGACAGTTCCACGTCTTTAATAACTATTATGAAGCAAATTGGATTCAAATACAAGAAAACCGACAAGAGGAAAATTATGATGGAACGATATGATGAATTTTGCACAGAGTATCATTCTTGAGGGAGATGAACAAATTTACAAATTGGGACAATGTCATATTTATCGATGAGACTTGGCTGAACTTGAATTATAACATATCGCAGTCATAGACGGACGATACCAAGGCATCTTGCTCAAAAGTGCCAATGGGAAAAGGTGGACGCCTAATAATCTACCACGCCGGATCAGCTGGGGGAGGTTTTGTGAATGATGCCTTACTCGCATTCGAGACTAAAAGTACAAAAGAATATCACGAAGAAATGGACGCAAATAAATTTACAGATTGGTTTACTAACTTGTTAACAAACCTCCCCGAACAGTGCATAATCATTATGGATAATGCATCTTACCATTCAGTTAAAAAAGATAAAGAACCTACTCAAGCAAACAAAAAGGCTGATTTAGTGGCATGGCTACAAAGACAAGGCGTTGAAGCTGAGATGAAATTGTTGAAAGTTGAATTGCTGGAACTGGTAAAAAAAATAAACCTGTGAAATTGGCACTTCAGCATGGACACAAAGTGATAAGAACGCCGCCATACCATTGTCAGTACAATGCTATTGAGTTGATCTGAGTGCAAGTCAAAGGATACGTAGCTCGTCACAATACAAAGCCGCCATTCTCCACTAAGAAAATGATGACATTGCTGAAAGAAGCTTGTGCCAAATTTATTAAAGAAGACTGGGCAAACGTGGTAGAAAAAAACTGGAAAAAAAATAGAGGAAGATTATGATAGTGATGTCAATATTGATAATAAAGTCAGAAGTCAAAGTCAAATCATTTATTTCAGATAGGCCCATGTATGGCACTTTTGAACGTCAAAATTTACAGAATAATATAATTGATTCTAGTCGCCCCTTCCAAAAGGTAGTTTTCGCATGGAGAAGAATGGGCAAGAAACTCCACCGTTACTCTTTTAAAATGTTTTACAATAGTTTGTATAAGTACGTACATTAGTTAAATAATTATATGTGAAGACGATGCACCTAGAATAAAATTACTATACCACAATAGGTAAAAAGAATTAAAAATGAAGCACCAACAGATAATAAATTTATAAAATTGAAAATGAAATAATTATATTTACAGGTGACGATAGCTCAACTGACGATTTTGGCTCATCATCAGAAGAAAATGATTGAATAAATATTCAATCACTTTCGCTTTTTCTTGATATTTTCGTGATTTAGTGAATGTTATTGTAACTAAAAATATTAAATTAAAGACAAATTGACCTTTCGTTCCATTGTATCATTTCAAAATACCTACAATATTAAAGTTTAAGTTAAATTTTCTAATCAGAACTTAAATCCAATGCACTATACAATACATAATAAAATCGATCAAATACTCATACAAACTTGAATCGATATATCGTGAGTATCGAGTACCGAGTCGTATGGTTACTTCACTAGTTACGTCGCGATGACAAATGTCAAAACGGGCCTTTTATTTTTTGACAACTTTACCACGCCGCCATATTATTTCTCAATACAATTTCACAACTGTCAGTATCATTAAATCACCGATATTATCCTTGTAGCACTTGTTGAATGACTTCATGAAATGATTCAGTATTATCTGTGGTAGCAGTATTGCCAACTGCACCGTAATTACGGTAAAAACACCGTAATCAGTATAGATCTACCAACTACCGTGACAATGTAATTACGGCAGATGGATTATTGAGCGTATTTGTATGTCGTAACATGGTAACATTTTTAATAGCAGTGGACAAGAGGAGTTCCCCAGCCAGACATAAAAGTTTGAACCAATGTAATACATAAAAACTATAGAGTTGCCTAATTTGACAGACTTCTTAATCTTTTTAGTGTTTCGTGTTTATTACCAACGTTCTTCATTCAGTTAATGTACTTTACGTAATTGCGTTGTAATAAATCTGCGTTGAAAGACATTAGGGTACAGTTCCCTCGCAGTTGAGTTGATGCTTAGGAGACATAATACTGAAATGTATAAAACTGATCATGATCAGTGAGTGATATTTTGTCATGTTCAGACTGATTAAAATACGGAATAAGCGTTTCTTTTTTATCAACAATTTAATTTACACCACTTTTTAAAATCTACCGTATTTTTTTGAAATCTACCGTATTTATAAACTGAGAACATCGTAATCCATTATTTAGGGTTGGCAGCACTGTGTGGTAGGAATAATTCGTTCCAGTGGTGCCGTTTTAGTGACTTTGTCACTGGATCTAGTAAGTTTTTGCTGTTCAAGGTGACATTTAGTGACAAAAATATTCTAGTGACTTTTAGCGACTTTTTCATGATCAAACCAGCAATTATATATTATTTAACTTGTTGGTGCAAAACCAGCTAAAAGAAAAAAAAATTAAAGAAATCTGCATAACTTATATTTTCACCTAGTGATGTCTTGTCCCAAATGACGAAAACCGTTAAAAACATAAATAAGCAAACTGTGCTATATACTTCCTTAATGCAACTGCAAGTTTTGATTTACACTGCAACTACAGAGCAACCACTCCACTTTCACCACGCTGGACGAAGATGATACAGTGATAATAAATAATAGATGAAGATAATTAATTTTTAAAACACAGTTTTTGATTAATTCCAATTGAACGGTATATTTTGTTCATTATTTTTCATATTTGTTTTTAATTACCACTATAATTAGTAATTTTGTCGATGAAGATTGATTCAATAATTTAGTGACTTTTTGAATTTATGTTTATATCTAGTGACATTTTAGTAAAAGTTTGGTGACTTTATGTTTTCCTAAGCGGCAACACTGATTCGTCCATTCCTCATTCGACGGGGTTTGTGTCCGGTAGTGTTCACGGAGAAATGTTTTCTAGGTAAGTACGAATCTATCTAAACTAATATTATAATAAAGAGAAAAGATTTGATTTTTTGTGTGTTTGTTTGTAATAAACTCGTAAACTACTGGACCGATTTAAAAAAATTATTTCACCAGTAGAATGCTATATTATCACTGAGTATGTACCTAATTTATAAAGTGGCTATATTTATAAAGATATCACTCGGGCGAAGCCGCTGGCGGAAGCTAGTACTCTATACAAATAAATAAAATTGAAGTGACTGTTTGTAATGTCAAAATAACAGCTTTTTACTAAATGCGTATGACAGTTTAAAAAAAATTAATTATTTTTAGTAATTCTACCAAATTACTAAAAACAATTAATTTTTTTTTGTCTGTCTGTTTGTGCCAGCTAATCTCCGAAACGGCTGAATCGATTTTAACAGGACTTTCACTGGCAGACAGCTGATGTGGAGTAACTTAGACAAATTTTACTGTTGAAAAAGAATTAGAGCCCATGCGGGCGAAACCGCCAGCAGCTGCTTGTAATAATTTATTATCAAGTTATGCCAACTTATACTGGAAATGTATAAACTTGACTGCCTCGTTGGTCTAGTGGTCGCTAACGCTACTGCTGAGCATGAGGTCCTGGGTTCGATTCCCTGGTCGGAAAAAGTATAATTGCCTTTTTCAATCAGGAATTTCTCAGTAGCAGCTCGGAGTCTGGATTTGTGCCCGGTTGATGGCAATAGGCTCGCCCCTATTACATGGGACTTAAGGGTTAGGCCGCCAAAATTCTCACTTATAACACAAATGTAACACAGGAACTTTTATTTTACGATAACACTAATGTAACACAAAAGTAACCCAATTGTTTTGTAAAGCTTGTTTCATATGAAACCTACAAAGGAAATATAGTAGATGAAATTAAATAATCGAGAGTAAAACACAATTTAAGTAAATACTAGTTTTATTTGACTCAACAACAAGTTAGCGTTATTTTATAGGAACACAATGATACTTTAGTTTCGTAAGTGAGTCTATTCAAAACTAGATACTAGCAACTAGTTTTTATTCCAATACCTAACCGGAGCAGGACTGCTTCGCGGAAGCTTGGAATAAACGTAAAAACTGTAATCAATTTTGACACTTACCTAATGAAAAGTTGAAAAAAAAATCCAAGTGGGTAAAGTAGGCAATTTAGCAATATATATGAGGGATGCAACACAAAAGCTTAATTTTTGCAACAATTTTAGGTTCTAATTTACAATTTTTGTTAAATTAGACCCTGGTGCGTGCTAATTAGTCAAATGTAAGCCATGTCGCTTACAATGTTGGCTTAATAAATTAAAAAAAATCGTTACTTACCGCAGAAATTACAAAAAACTATTTTTAATCACCATTGACGAAAACGTGACTCACTCTTTGGATGCTTCCCATAGACAACATAAGATGGCCACCAGTTTTCTTTCTTTTTTGTTTCGTCATACTGTGTGGCCATATCAATATTTCACTTTTACCTCAGTATGTTGTGAGAAATAAGGGACAAAATCCGTAACACATAAAATTGAGACAAATTATTTGAAAAACAATAATACAAGAATTATAACATATATCCGGAACACAATTACATGAAATAAAAGTTAAGTTTGTCATGTTTAATGGGGTTAACCTTTGATTAACTAAATCTCCAAAAATAAAAAGTCATGTCGACTGCAAAATTTTATGTCAAGAAACGACACCCCATTTTTGGCCAAAATTAGGAGTCCTGACCAACTTATTTATATATTGTTAAGAACTAAAGCTAGTTAAATACAGTTTATGATTTGGAACAGCTTTTTTTTTTTTTTTTTGAGGGTGGGAAATCATCAAATAACTTCTCCCGCTCTGGGCGGAGCGGGAGGGCGTGTCAGACTCTTACTGACTAAAACCCACCCGTGTTCCTTCGGCTGCCCTGTTGCCGGGGGCCACGATCTCCCTTTCGGTTTTCTTCGCAACCCCGGATGATTTGGAACAGCTAGCTTATTAATTATTTTGCATATTTCGACCTTCAGAAGAGTTTGAATGTTTCAGCTTTCCTTGAAATTCAAACGGACATTTTGATATTTTTTGTTTCAGACAAAAAATGGTAATTTTTACGGCCTTACCCTTAAACATAACTTGCGAAATGTCGGTGTACTGTAGTTAGGTACACCTCTACCTAACCCTTCGAGGAATACAGTCGTGATGTTAGGTATATGTATAAGCTTGATATAATTAAGTCGTCATAAACTTGTTTTTCTTCTTTACTGTAGCGCATGAGTAATATTGCTCAAGTGACATTGATAACTCTTAATAATTGTATTTCTGTCCTTAATTTTAATCAATAAATAATTTTCCTTATTCAAACTAGGCAGGCTGAAAATCAACACTTTTCGAACGTAAAAATTACATAAGACAGTCCCCCAAAAACGCCCGCCCTTCACCACTTCCTAGTGCTTTAGCTGGGAAGAAGTGGCGCAACAAAGTCCCCAGCAGCACAGCTGTCTGTTCAGTTAGACAAACTTGATTCTATATAACAGTATGTACTTATGCAAAATAATTTATATTACGCAATACAAAACAATAAATTAAATTATTTGCTAGTCAGCAAGACGACCAGTCCCCAGAAGCAGCACCCGTTCACGAGAATAACGCAAAGATCAGACAGATCCCCTCGCCATATTTGAGGGAAGGGGGCAACCCGCTCCCCGACGCTACCGCAAGCAGTGACATATAAGGGAGCATGACGAACTTGCTGCTGATTGCTCAGGCAACAATATTATGATCAATTTTTGAGGTCGCTAGTTAACCACAAACTGTAATACAACTCATTAAAAAAACCGTGGCACTCAGGGAGTGCCGACAGAAGTGAAAACTTGAACAAGAAAATACTTGCATAGAACATTGATCCGTAACGTAATATTATTAAAGAGCACAATCGCGTTTACAAAAATGGTGTCGGTAACGGTGTCGCGAGTTCAATTGTCTTTTCCACCTCGAAAATGCCCAACGCGCACCCCTCCGCTATCAGCGCTCACGGGTCGCGACCTGGGTGATATGTATATGTATGTATGTGTATCAAAGGTCAAGACCACTTGAGATTAAAATGACGATATCTCAAAAGTTTTGTATGCGAGCTCTTTATAAAACTTATGTCGTTGGAATCGTAATGAAATAAATGCCAGTTTCTTTCCATTAATATAAGGCGAGATTTTAAACTTTCGGCGCTACGCCGACAGTTTAAAACCCAACAGCGCGTTTATTTAGATAAACTAGCTGCGCCCGCGACTTTACTTACGTGACTTTGTGTTCTATTGGCATTCTTAGGCAGTCATAGTATATTCACACTTACTAGCGACACGGCTCTGCTTCGCACGGTTCTGACAACTCTAATACCCCGCCCCCCGCAACTTTACCGCTCCGTTGGTCTCGAGGTCCCAGCGCGACTGCTGAGCGTTGGGTTCTGGCTTCGATTCCAGGGTCGGGTAAAGTGTTATTGGATATTCCATTAGGAAAATTATCACATATCACACCGCCAAATTTCCATTTGGCGGTGTGATATCCCCGTCCCTCAGAGCACGTTAAGCCGTTAGTCCTGCGCCTGATCTCTCTCCGGTCGTGTCGGATTGCCGTCCCATCTGACTATGAGAGTGAGGGAAGAGAGAGTGCACCTGTGTCTGCGCACACACTTATGCACTATAAGATCTGTCGCGCCGAAGACGTCTCCATTGAGATTGGCTGCCATGGCCGAAATACGGTCTGGAGCACTATATTTTTTATTTTTTTATTAGTAGCTGCTGCCCGCGGCTTCGCCCGCTTGGAGCCTAATTATTTTTCTAAAATAAAAGTAAGTTCTTATAACATCAGTTATCTGCCAGTGAAAGTCCCGTCAAAATCGGTCCAACTGTTTTGGAGATTAGCCGGAACAAACAGAAAGACAGACAAAAAAAAGATCTTTTTTTTGTTTTAAATACCTACCGTATATATTTTTTCATCATTTAGTAAACAGCTGTTATTTTGACATTACAAACAGAAACTTTAATTTTATTTATTTGTACATAGATTTGGTGCACCAACATCAGTACATACAAGGAATTAGGCAACAAAGCTTGTTAAACCTTCCTGTGATTGAATTCTTCTTTCTTTTTAGTGTTACTGCATGTTACTAATATAGTTTTTAAGTAAGATGTAATACTAGGGCACATCCAAATACTCCGAAATATTATTTTATTCCGAATTTCGATGTTCCGATTTTCAAGTGTCAATCAAAATTTCATAATAAAAAATAATAAAAATAAAAATGTTTATTTCTTCACTTAAGGTTATATATAACTATGTTAGGTTTGGAGTCACCTTTTAAGCAAAGATTTGCTTGTATTAGGTGGTTCCGCTCCTCCAGTTTACAATCATTCTACAGATGTGTGAGAAATAAGCAAAAAGATTAATTTAAGACTATGACTAATTAACATTATGGGAGCGCACTGAGTGTAGAATATATTTGTGAGTGTGTGTATGTGTGTGGGTTCGTTTGTGTGTAATCGTGTGTTTGTATAGGTGTCGGGATGTAGTGGGTGGGCATGTGTGTGGAATATGTGGTATGTGTAGCGCGAGGGTGTGTGGGTGTGGTGTGTATATGTGTACAAATTATATGTGTTTCTTAGTTATGTGATCTTGTGTAGGATATCTTCAGTTTCTTCGTAACTTTTACTCTTGAGCCATTCAGTTAGTGTTTTTGCAGTCGTGGTATTTCATAGAGTAGATGGTACACTGTTCATTGAGAGCGTTATATATACGGGAAGATTGTTTAATAAATTGCCTGGTAGCAAATGTAGTCTTCACTGGACAATCTTCAGCTACTTTATTTTTCCTCCTAGACTGGGTCTTGGAAGTAATGAAGGGAAGAGATTTATGTTTTTTAAATACAATCTGCAGGACATAGAGTTTCCTAACTGACAAAAGGTTTGAGGTAGAGTATAAACTTTCCGTGGGGAATCTTATCGGTTTAAAGAACATGACTTTCAGTAAAGCTCTCTTTGCCCTTTCTAGCTCCAAAAATTTTGTTTTAGATGCTCCGCCCCAAATTGGCAAACAGTACGTCAGTATTGACTGACCTAGGGAGACATAAATTTGCTGGATAAGATACTTAGTGGTCACTTGGCGAAGAGATTTGAACGTCCAAATTAATTTCCTAACTCTGTTCATTAATAGTTCTAGGTGCAGATGCCACGATAGCCTTTGATCAAGTATAACACCAAGGTATTTGGTAAGGTGGTATTATTGGAGCTGGAGCAGGTATGAATTTTAATCTGAAGATCTTGCAATGGCTGGGTACGGTCAAATATGGAAAAGCAGATGTAATTTGTCTTTGAAATATTCAAAGTTAAAAGGTTCCGATCGAGCCAGGTAGCTATTGTAGATAGACCACGTTCGGCGATGCGACCAACGCTGTCCCATGTTTCTCCCGAAAAAACAATTGCTGTATCGTCAGCATAGGAAAATATGTGAGCACCTTCGATACTCATGTTACATAGGCTGTTTATATAAATGAGAAACAGTGGCGGCCCGAGCACACTACCTTGTCCTACTCCGTAAGTCACTGTTTCTTCGGAACTAGTGACTGATCCTATTTTAACTACGTACCTGCGCTCACTCAGGTATTCCGTGAAAAGTTTAAGTGGTACGCTTCTTATACCAATGTCTTTTAGCCTGTAGAAGCGTGGGGACAGAAACTGTGTCGAAGGCTTTTTTGATGTCTAGAAAGACGGCCAGACACTTTTCTCGATTGTCCACTTTTTCAGTGACGCTAGAGGTCAGCGCTAGGACCGCGTCTTCAGTAGACTTTCCCTGTCTAAAGCCAAACTGTGAGGGTGAAATTATTTTATGTTTTGTTAAATATGTACTTAATCGTTGGTTTATTAATCTTTCGACAATTTTAGACAGGGACGGGAGGACGGATATCGGTCTATAGTTAGACGGATCAGTTTTGTCACCACACTTATGTACAGGTGTTATTACTGCTTGTTTCAGGGCCGTGGGAAAGCATCCTTGTTCAAAACATAGGTTAATAAGGTGTGAAATTATTGGTGAAATAATAAACTTGGCAGATTTTAAAAAACTTACGGGGATTTTGTCCCAGCCAATAAATAATATTCTAATAATCTCTGTCTATTATTAAAAATAAAGAAATTTATTTAACCGAAAGTCGTAAATGCGAATTGTTTGTTTTCTTTCGAAGAATCAAATGCTCGATGGGTTCTCGGTCCGAAAAACGACATTCCGATTTTCAAAACTTCGAATAAACTGCTAAAATTAGTATTCTGATTCTAATTCAATTAGTATAATATTCAGTTACGCATATAAATCAATAAGTAACGGTTAATTAAATTTAAAAACGTCTACGTTGTTATTAATATTTGTGTATTCATATTTTTTTTGTGTTCCTGCATCGGGTACCATCTACTGTTATTGAATCCTTTGGGTTAGGTTAGGTTAGAACTGTGGCCATTAATTAACCCCTGTATTGTTGCCTTGTGAACCGTGACCATTAAACCGCGAAGGCGAGCGAGCGAAGCCAGCGTGCCGCGCTAGCGGCTGCCGAGCGCCAGATATTCCCTCTATTATTGGTGAATCATTTGGATTATGTTAAGTTAGAACTGCGACCAGCGAAAGAAAATATTTTTATTTATTTAGGAATTCGTATTTTTGATGCTTCGAATTATCATTAAGTCGGACTTTTTGTTATTCGATCTATTGAAACTCGGTTTTTTGAGAACAGTAATGATAAAAGTTAGGAATATTTAAATTTTGGAATTATAAAAATAGAATGAATGATATAAATCGGAGTTGTTATATTAGGAACTAGCCTTTGCCCGCGGCTTCGTCCGCGTGGATGTCGGAAAATATCCCACGGGAACGTACTACCGGGCAGTACCGGGATTATATACATAATAGTCCAGGCAAAAGTTATTGACTCCTACCGCAGCGGTCCAACCATAATTATTATGTTGCGTGTAATTTGTGTTAATCTGTGTTACCTTAACGTGATGTGAATGCATATTTTAATCTAAATTAAATGCCCAATTTAAATAACATATTTTATTGGATAAGGATTAATATGATACCGGTCAATATAGCTTCGGAAATAACAGTGGAATTCTTATCAAATTCTGAAAGATAATAATGGTTACTGTGGGTCATCCTTAGAAGATAGACATCGCGGACTTGTTTGTTGAACTTTTTAAGCTTAACAATACTATCGAACATAAATTTTATGTAACTCTTACGATTTCCGCGGAATCGAAACCTTCCGCATGAATCACCCCGTCCATTGGAGAAAACCGTTTGAAAATCGGTTTGTTAGTTTTGAGTTTAGGTTTCGCGTTCAGACAGACAGACAGGCCGACAGACAGACAGATGCGGCGGGGGGACTTTGTTTTATAATATCTAAGGATTTTGATGCCTGACAGTTGGGTGAAGGTCGTTCCTCTGTGGATTCTATACTATAAGACAGTCCCCCAGAACGCCCGCCCTTCTATTTAATTTGAACGGTCAAACTCGAGTTTACAGACATAATAATATTATGACGGACGTTTATTTACAGATTAACATCCTATTGGTCATGAGAAGGTGAATCTTCGAGGAGCTCTTCGTGCGACGGTTACTTGTGTTGCCAACCTACAGCTGCAGAGAGCTACTACAACTGTGAGTGAATATTGTGTTGACTACCTTTTTGCCAGTAGAATAGTAGTAGTATTGCACCAGTAGAATGCTATATTATCACTAAGTAACATAGGCTATATAATGGGAATAAAAACTGCCACTTGCTCACTTCAGATGGCGCTGATCTCAAGCGTCTTATAATTTGACAGCTAGCCATACATTTTTTGTAAACAAGCGACTTCTTTTTCGCATAATTAATTACTGAGCCCAGTTGCGCAGCTGTTTACTGCAAAAATATGGAGACCCAAGTATTTGCCAAAAATGTTATAAGAAGAAAACTGTAGGAGAAAGCTTTCCGAAAAGAACTGGAATCCGATATTTCGTCGAGACGATGTGCTATCCTTTAAGCTTTTTATGGGAGAAAGTGGTTTTTAGGTGATACTTCCAAGAGAACAAAGTCTGTTTTCATTACATACAGACGCTTATAACGTTAAAAAAAAAAATCAAAATTCAAAATATTTTTATTTCACATAAACCTACATGGGCACTTATGAAACGTCAGAAGTTAGGTGCACGGTTCCAATTGGTCGTTTCCTATGGAAAAGAGCCGGCAAGAAACTCCACGGTTACTCTTTTAAAAATAATTAGCTTTTACAATTCTTTCAAATAACAGTGTGACTAGGAACGGGAGGACAGTGTAGGTCTTTCAATAAGTACTAGGTACTTAAGAAAATAGAAAATGGTCAACAAATCTACAGGCCACTAAGCCTTCGGCCCATTGTGCTGCTCTCGGCCCATTGTGCTGCTCGATGAGGTGGGCAAGCTCTTTGAAAGAGTAATTGCAGACCGCCTTGTCGGGCAGCTGGTGCGGGTGGGGCCGGATCTGGCGGAGAGCCAGTTTGGTTTCCGCAGGGGGCGCTCTACGGTGGACGCCATCATGCGCGTGCGAGCCCTCACGACGGGGGATGCTGTAGCCCGGGGTGGGGTCGTCTTGGCGGTGTCTCTAGACATCGCCAATGCCTTCAACACCCTGCCCTGGAGTTGCATCAGGGAGGCACTCCGGTATCACCGGATGCCGACCTACCTTTGTCGTGTGGTCGAGGCCTATTTGACGGACAGGGCCGTCATCTACCCCGGTCACCAAGGAGAGTGGAACCGGCGAGAGATGTCGTGCGGTGTCCCACAGGGATCGGTCCTGGGGCCGCATCTGTGGGACATCGGGTACGACTGGGTGTTGCGCGCCGACCTCCCTAGCGGCGTCAGCGTCGTTTGTTACGCTGACGACACGCTGGTCCTGGCGCACGGGAGGTCGTACCAGGCGGCGGCCGACTTAGCGACACGCGGGGTTGCGACAATCGTCGACAGAATCCGGCAGTTGGGACTCGAGGTGGCGCTGCACAAGTCCGAGGCCATGGGTTTTCATGGACCTCGGAATGCGCCACCGTCGGGTTCCCAGGTAATGGCGGGAGGGGTTCACATCGGCGTCGAGTCGACGATGAAGTATCTGGGACTCGTCCTCGACAGCCGGTGGAATTTCGTCGAACATTTCCGACGTTTGGCTCCCAGACTGGAGCGGGCCGGGGCTGCGGTGAAGCGGCTCCTGCCCAATCTAGGGGATCCAAACGCCTCCTGCCGGAGGCTCTACGCGGGGGTCGTGCGGTCCATGGCCCTTTACGGGGCACCGGTGTGGGCGCGTTCACTAAGGCTGCGGCCAGCCCGCCGGTTGAACGCGTCCCAGAGGGTCATGGCCATCCGGCTGGCCCGAGGATACCGCACGGTCTCCTGTGAGGCGGCAAGCCTTCTTGCCGGATTACCGCCATGGGATCTGGAGGCAAAGGTCCTCGCGCACATCTGGGAGTGGCGCGAGGAGGCGAAACGCCGGGGCTTAACTCCGCTGCCGCGAGAAATCGCGGCACAGCGGACAGAGCTCCGGCGGGATCTCATGGCGTCATGGAGAGTGCGATTGTCGCAACCCAGCGCTGGGCACGCCACAATTGCGGCGATAAGACCCCTCTTTGAGGAGTGGCTGGAGAGGCGCCACGGCGTCCTCACCTTCCGCCTGACGCAGGTCCTCACCGGACACGGCTGTTTCGGGAGGTTCCTGCACAGGATAAGGCGGGAGGACACGCCCGGGTGTCATCATTGTGTGGATCGCCCGGAGGACACGGTGGAGCATACGGTGGAGGTCTGCCCAGCTTGGGCGGAGCATCGCCGTGTCCTAGTGGAGGCGATCGGCGGCGGTGATCTCTCGCGTCCGGCCCTGGTTCAGGCCATGGTACGGAGCGAGAGGAAATGGGAGGCCGTCACCTCCTTCTGCGAAGCGGTAATGCTCGCGAAGGAGGAGGCGGAGCGCGTGAGGGAGAGGCAAATTTCGCGCCCTCACGCCCCTAACCGCCGCAGGAGGAGACGCCCAGGGCGTCAGGAATCGCGAGGCGATTTCCGGCCACCGTAGGTGCGGGTTTGCGGGCGGTGAGCAATGGGTAGCTCACCGTCCGATAAGGACCAGGCCCGGGTCGACGGCGCGTTGTGTTCCACGCGCGCCTCAAAGAGATGTCAGCAGAATCGACGGGGTCCGCTAGGGCCAATGCCTGCCGGGGTTGCGAAGAAAACCGAGAGGGAGATCGTGGCCCCCGGCAACAGGGCAACCGAAGGAACACGGGTGGGTTTTAGTCAGTAAGAGTCTGACACGCTCTCCCGCTCCGCCCAGAGCGGGAGAAGTTATTTGATGATTTCCCACCCATAAAAAAAAAAAAAAAAAAAAAAAAAAGGCCACTAAGCCTACAGCGTTCTCACATTCACCAAAAGAAAAGAATCTATACAAAAGATATAAAAATTAATAAAAATAAAAACCTATTTTTTAAACGCAATTACATGATTTCTATTACAACTGTAATAAATCTGAATAATTATCATGTTCACAAAAGCCACTAACAAAGAGTTGAAATTAACTCGTAGGTATATAATGTCAAATAATAGGATGAATATGTCAAGGACGAATGTAAAAAATTAAAATTAAAATAAACATGGTAATTTGGGAGTAGTTAATAGACTTTTACATAATTATGCCGTTAATGAGATACCAGGGAAGCCACATGTGCAGAAGGAATTATTGCCAAACTTCCTTGTCTTCAACATAGTCTTTAATTTTATAATATGCTTTCTTGATAAGGCCACGTTTGATGTGGATTTTGAACTTCCCATCGCTAAGTTCTGCAACAGACTTTGGCAACTTGTTATAAAAGCGGATACTGTTAATTAGAAATGACTTGCTTTTATTTTGAAAAGTCCTAAGTTTTTGCGAACATACAAAATACTTTCTAAGATATAAAGAGAACGCAGAGTCAGTATATCATTTTTTTTTTATTTGTCTTTAAGGGACTCGCGAGGACCCATTTTATAGATCGCGCGGATTGCCCTCTTTTGTAAAATGAAAATTGAATCTACGTCAGCTGCCGATCCCCACAGCAGAACGCCATAAGACATAATACTGTGGAAATAAGCAAAGTATACTAACCTAGCTGTGGCTATATCAGTCAACTACCTTATTTATCTAACTGCATATGCAGCTGAACTTAATCTACCTGAAAAAGTTCTAATGTGGGCGCCCCATTGCAATTTTGAATCTAAAGTTATTCCTAAGAATAAGGTTTCCGTTATTGCATCTAGTTTTTTGCCATCAAGTTTTAGATTAAGACCTACTTGAGGTACATTTAGTAATGAAAACCTAATACATTTAGTTTTGTTCGCATTAAGTAAAAGATTATTAGCTGTGAACCATTTTGAAAGAACAGCCAGACTATCGATTATTGACATGTAAGACATCTGTATTTTTCCTGTCTATTTTAAAAATAAGAGAAGTATCGTCAGCAAATAGAATTATATCCGATAAGTTAGCCATCATGTAAGGAAGGTCATTTATATAAACTAGAAATAAGAATGGGCCGAGAATTGAACCTTGAGGCACGCCCATTTTAACTAGAGACCCCGTAGACGTCGCCCCACTAACGTTTACTTTTTGCTCCCTGTTTGATAGATAGGAACGAACAAGATCAGCTTGTCCACGAATTCCGTAGTGGTGTAATTTACAGATCAGTGTATTGTGGTCAACGCAGTCAAACGCTTTTGAGAGGTCACAGAAAATGCCAATTGCTTTCTGGGACTTTTCCCAAGATTCCAAAATGTGAGTGATGAGTTTTAGTCCTGCGTCAGTCATCGACCTACCTGTCGTGAAACCAAACTGGTGACTATGTAAAATCCCATTTTAATTAAAATGTGACAACATCTGGTCTAGCATGATTTTTTCATATATTTTACTCAATGCTGGTAGCACAGATATTGGTCTATATTAAGAGGGATCACTCTTACTACCCGATTTGAAAATGTATTATATTATATTATATTATGTGTGTATATGTTAAGTATGTGTGTATTTATATTATCATATTAGATCAGTGCTAGAAGTGCTATCTCTGAGGTTTTTCAGTCAGGAAGATCATGCCCGAGTTGGTTTTCAACTTTGATCAGGTTATTGCTATCTTCCCCAGTCTTTAATATAAAACGAACTTAAAGTCAACTAACGAAAAATAACCTATAAAATATAAAACGTTCATAATTTATTGACTTTTCCACTAAAGCTGCTTTTTTACCAGTGGTAGACGCGTCCCGTGTCCTTAGCTCGTCTTTTAATAATGCTACACTCCAAGACTCATACATATTTATCTAGTTTTCGTATAATCTGTGATCGACACAAAAGTAAACATAAACACAACAATGGCGGTTTACAGACGTAGAACTGTGCTGCCACCTGTTATGAGCTTTCAGTTCCTAACCTCATTACAAAAGATATCACTCAGGGCGAAGCCGCTGACGGAAGCAAGAACTCTATACAAATAAATAAAATTCAAGTGTAAGTTTGTAATGTCAAAACAGCTTTTTACTAAATGCGTACGGAAGTTTAAGGGTTTATCCTAAAAGTTGGCAACGTCATAAATAACTGTCAAATATTTACCTGTTTTGATTAATTTGGCAATATTACTGTATGGAATTAAGAAATGTGGCTTACAAGGGAACTAAAATATTGATTATGAAATGCAATAATTAATATCATAGCACCGAATATTTAGTTTTAGATGTAAAAAAGTATTTGGATACTTCCAAATGCCTTTTTTACACCTAAAACGGTTACAACATCAAATTCAGTGTTATAATTGCCAGTTATTATAAATATTCCAGTTCACTAGTTAGCGACACACGCATTTCTTATTTTCATACAGTAATATTGCCAAATTAATCAAAACAGCGAAATATTTAACATCTATTTGCGACTGAATAAACGCTCTTAAACTTGTTTTTCATGCACTTTAGGCGTAAATATTAAATGCGCAAATAACATTGATAACTCTAATAATAGGTAGTTTTTATTTCTTTATTTTAATTAATAACTAGTTTTCCTTATTTATTTTAAATGAAGTTTCCTCTTACATGTAGGCTCTTTCGTCAGTTTCCACTAATACATGGCAACATTTTAAAACAGCGCGTTTATTTTGGTGCTTACTAGCTGCACCCGCGACTTCGCTAACGTAACTAGCATAGACGAGGAGGTTCTTTTCAAAACTTGACTATTCCACTTTCGACAGAACACAATTTTGTTTTGGTTCGTAACATTAAAATTTACATGCAGCGAAAATAAAAGTTTGCCAAAACGTGATTGGTCCAGCAGATAAAATTAAATAAAATACAATGATTTCATCAAAAGTAGTTTATTTTTCCCTTACAAGTCACAGCCATTGTTTTGACCAGGCTTCAAAAATCTAGATAATCTATTTTGAACAAATGAAAAATTTGAAATGGGATAATATAGTTTTGACTCGGCTATGGAATAATTATGTTTTGTTAAGTGCTCTAGAGGAATAATTTCAAGACACCCCATTTTTTTTTTCAAGCCACGCCCTACCAAGCGTAACTATGAACTTTGAAACTTAACTGACTGAAAAATATAGGGGAAGGGTGCTGTTGGTAAACATTTGTGAAATTGTGTGACAGAAATTGTAATGACAAAATAAAATTGCGACGTTAGTCCGATTTTGGCCACACGCTAAAAGAATCTTGTAGCGCTGCACACACGTTAGCTGTTTTGTGGTTCATTTGTTTTCCAGTAACTCATCCGTGTGTAGCGTGGCAGTGGGTAGTCACAGTGGATGATCTCGCCTCAACTTTCGTAAAATCAAATCTTAAACACATATACACATGCTAAGAATGTAAAAGAACACTCTTTAGTAAATGTGAACAGTCAAACTCGAGTTTACAGACATATTTCTTTCATTTACAGATTAACATTCTTATGGTCATGAGAATGTGAATCTTCAAGGAGCTCTCCGCACGACGACAGTTAGGTACTTGAGGTGCCAACCTACCGCTGCAGAGAGGTACTACGACTGTGAGTGCAAGTTGTGTTGACTACCTGCTGCAACAAAATGGCGAGCTCTACAGAAACTACCCCTAGGGAATACCTAAAACGTCCTGGAACGTCCGGGGTAAGAGGATATTTGTACGAAACGAAACTTCTTAGTTTAATATATTTCAGAGCTATACACGATGATAGAATTGAAGAGTTTCATTTAGCCACAAATTTATATAAAATAGGTTCGTTCGATGACATTTGTTTCAGGGCAAAAGTGAGGGGAATCGATAAGCCTCTTACAGTGTTCATACAAGCAAAACACAGGGAGAACAATAATTCAGTTTTTACACTTAATAACAGCGATTTGGCAGAATACTTCAACAGCTACTTGGAAATTAGAGACAAATTCAAACCGTATAATAATGACGTTCTGTTCGATGGGACATTTAATGAAACAGAATGTTTATTCGTTATTTACACAACAGCAAAGTGTGACGGTAGTAGCACATACAAAGGTAATTTTGCTGAACTTTTGAATTCTCTAATAGGAACAGGTGACCCTGGCTCATTGCCATCGCTTGATTTGAATCATGAGAAGCTATATAAATTAGTTTTGGAAGAACAAATCACTGCGCTGGCTCTTACGATGGCAAAGTGTATTCGTGGAGAAATTAACGATATCCAAATGTTAATGCAAAATGAAGCCGTTTTACGGTTTCATGTAATTTTAGGGCAAAAAGTTTTCTATGTTTCCGAGAAAAAATCTGAAGGACATCGTGTCGCACGATTTAGACACGATTTACGCGATGCCGACGACAAATATCTGCGGTTATTTAAAAATTCACTAATCTTGGAACTTAAAAAAAGTTCTGTGGATTCTGAGGATTCTGTGGAAGTTATGCTTATGAAAGAATTTAAAGTACCGGCTTCATTTGGCAATAAGGATTTAACAATAAAAGGAGGCGACGACAGAATCGAGAGAAAACTGAAAGATTTAACATCTAGAATTGTAGGATTGATAGAACAATCGAGACCCAGTAATATTGTCACTATAGATGAATCTATGGGAAAAGGCTTTCTTCAGCTCAGTGGAGGCATAGCTTCTGCTGTTGGTAATTTGCTAGTTGTCGATGACGAATCCAACCTGCTGAAGTTCAATGAGAATCCCAAATTACTAGGAAAGCTTGCCAAAAAATTATATTGTAAATTGAAAGAAAAAGTCGATAATTTGAACGAATTTAAGTTTGACGTGAAAGCAAAAATATTTCCAAAATTATCATTTGCAAGTTTCGGAACTGACGAATACACCAAAAAAGTTGTGAGTGATCTTTTGAGTAGACTACTGTTTTTTGCATCCCAACATAATGAGAAAGAAGTGGAGGAAACTTTAATTTATGAAATAATGAATAGTCTAGGTGACGACATAGAAAATCTAGAAGTTACTTCCGACGCCATATTCCTTAAGTATCACGATGAGGTACAAAAATGGGGTTTACCTAAATTAAAAATTGGAACATATCTTGAAAAACAAGGTAGTTTATACAAAAATGCTGTAAAACATGCGATAAGACAGCCATTGATCAGCGTTATAAATATGATGCAAAGAATTAAGAACAAAAGTTACACTTTCAAAAAAGATGCTCTAAATTCAATCAAGTATGATGACCTGCCTTCTGGCACTGTCATCGTTACAGATAACATAGAACTTACAGTTGCTAAGCTGACAAATGATTTAAATAACAAAGACTCTATCGTGTTGGATTTGGAATATATTTTAAATTTATCTGCAAGAGACGAAAATACATTACATAGAGAACTGACAGACACAAACGAAGTGAAGACAGTAATTCTTGTCTTTGATAAAGCACTAATTGCCAAAAATTCCAGCAAAAAAATAGAAAAAATTGCAAACTCGATAAAGGATAAAATTGCAATTATTGTTACTGACCAGAAAACCGTTGAAAACGCAAAAAAATATTTCTCACCAAACCGTAACGTAATAATACAGGAAAAAATAAAATTATTTGACATGATTGACGAATCGCTGTATAGAGTCACAATAAACACAAATGTGATATTTCAAGGTAGAGAAATAAGATTACATGAAATGTCGATGCAAGATACAAATAAATATATCGAGGGAGACGTGTTATATAAAATGATGCATCGTATTAAGAATATTATAGGAAAACCGATCAGCAATTCCAGTTATAACACAGACTTATTCATTAACGCGTTTTTAAGATGCATCGAACTGAAAACTCCTGAAAATATAAACGGATTTTTACTAAATAAACGTGCTTTACACGGAATAAATAAAATAGGAAAAGTTTACAAGTTCACAACACTTGAAGAATTATTACAAGATGACGTTGTACTTATCATTGGGGACCCCGGAATTGGAAAATCAACTCTACTCACCAATCTATCTCTTGAAACAAATGAAAATCGGCCAATCCAGGTATGGATATTAAGAATTAATTTGTTGGAGTACTCACAAGAATTTAGTGAGTGGAAAAAAAAGAAAACAGATATCGATACTTTGGAGTCTTTGAAATTCTTGTGTAAAGTTGCACTCAGCGAGGATAGCAGCAAAACGAACAATCTAAATATAACACTAGAGGAATCTAACGGTGCCGTGTATTTAAAGGATTGTACAGGTGACGAGTGGACTGTATTCGAGTTGACAATGTTCTTGAGCTATTATCGTAATCAAGAACTAATCATCTTATTGGATGGTTTCGACGAAATCTGCCCAACCTACGCGAACGAAGTGTTGGCATTAATAAAAGCCGTGAAGAAATTTCCTCGAACTCATAAAATGTGTATCACAAGCAGATCCTATGACAAAATGAATACTATTTTAGCATTGCAATGTGTTACAATATTTGAAATAGAACCCTTGGATTCGTCTCAGCAGGACTCTTATCTGAACTCTTTTTGGGAAGGAAAGGAGATATTGAAAAACCTCAATGACGACAATTTAAAAAATATTTACGAGTTCATTACGTTCATGTCTAAAAGTGTAAACATAATCGAATTAAAAAAAAAAAGTGATTTACCAATTGAATCAAAAAAAGAGATACCATTTCTTGCTGTTTTTTTGAGCTTAATAAAGTATTTGAAACAAAATTTAACACTCGTGCGCCCTTCCTTTATTAATGCTTTTAAAGAACTCTATGAAGAATGTTATGGCAATAGCGTATTCCAGAACGAATCTTTTGCAATTCCGTTACATCTGAATATAATAGCTGATTACTTGTATAATAAAATAAAAGAAATTGACATAAAACCCATCAACTGGGACTTGAACACTAATATATTTAATATCTATGAAGATTTTATGGTAACCAAATTGCAAAGAATACGTTTTCAAGAAAAAAACCAAAATGACATGTCCAAACCGGATAATATAACAGCCTACGAGAAAGAATATGCAGATTTTAAAGATAAGCATAAAATACTGGCGGCATACGCTGTTTTTAACAGATGCCTTTTTAATGAAAATGAGTGCAAAAAAATTGAGGAAATGATTTACGAGCTAAAAGAGGGAGTAGAGAAAACAGGTATCATTTGTGATGTACTGAACAATACTCCGATATTTGTACACTCGACGTTCGCAGAATACTTTGCAGTCGAATACATTTGTGATTTATTAAAAAGTAATGAAAACCAGAAATCGCTGTGGGACTTTATGTTGAACGTGATGTTTTTCAATTGTAACTTGAATGTTCTGACCACATTGGACGCTAAAATAAAAAATGACAATAAAATGCCTAAACTTTTTGAAAAAAATAAAAAACTAATATTTAATTTATTGCTGAAACAGGGTGAAAACACCGGAAAAAAGCATGCTGAAATTAGATCGTCACTGTGTGTAGCGATTCGGAGTGATCTACGAACGATAGGGTTTTTGTTAATATCAATAATCGGAGATAACTTAGATAAGAGCAATTTGATGGATTTCATCAAAATTGTAAAAGAAACTAATATGTTACTTATAGCTGTTAAAATGGAGTTTGAAGAGTTTATAGCGTCCATACTCAATCACGTGAAAGTGATTGATGAATCCAAGTTAATTCTGTTATTCGAAGATTTTGATCTCAATGAGAATGTTCAAAACGTTAGTACTGATGAGTTAGTTCATAAATTACACAGATACATGTGGACACGTATGGACATAGTCCCTGATTGGGAAAATTTAGCAGAACTAATTGACCAAATATATTTTATTTAGGTTAATAGTTGCGCTGCCAGAGGAAAATTAACGTTATCATTGATTTATTTGCTCTCATGCACATCACACATTTTACATATTTTACCGTCGGTTTTTGTACATGAGCCCTGTCAGGGCACTGCAAAGCACAATGTTGGTTTGCTGTTGAGTTTGTGATCTGTGATCGTATCATAAATTTGATTGATTGTGATTTGTGATTGTATCATAAATTGAGTCAAAACTTATGAAAATACAATTATATACATTTCAGAAATAAAAATACATGTCTAGACGTCGATATGATCTCCAATTAATAGTAACACTAATAAATACTATACAATCAAACACAATAACACACATAGTCATATTTAGTCAGATAGCATTAGTAATGTAGAATAAAATTAATAATAAGGAATAGGTTAATTACAATCATGTCATGTCATTTTACAATACAATACAAAATAAAATAGATTAGATTTAATGTCACTGGAATATACAATATTTATGTCTTTGATCAGGCCGGATCTAATAAAAAAGAAGTTATGAAGTACCTACATCTATAAAGTTTTATCCGTCATAAATTCGTTTACTGTGTATACATTTCCCTAATAAAAGTAATCTTAGTTTGCTATAGAATAAATGTCACTGAATTAATTTCATAACCTATGTCACTGTTCCTTGGTGCGCACGGACACGCCACGCACGTGTAGTGAGCATCAGTTAGTAGTAGCCTCTCCGTGCACATCCTAAGTAGCAATGAAAAAGCGTCTTTACTATTGAATAGGGGTGACATCAATGTCAATTTGTAATTAATAATATTTCTGAGATTTTATCTCGTTGGTCGCTACTGTTGAGCATGACGTCGGCCAAAGTGATATTGAGTTTTTCCATCTAGAATTTCTCAGTAGTAGCCCGTAGTTTGAATTTGTACCCGCGATGCAGGATTTAAAAAAAAAAAGAAAAGAAAAAAAAACGTTTAAGTATTTGCGGAAAACATGACGCAACAAAAAAAGTTTTAAATACATAGATGAGAAAAGGTTGGGGAAGCAGCGTCACATCCACGCAAATCGGCTATCGCTCAGCATTATGCTGCGACCCGATTTCGCGTGACGTCAGTTAGATGCGTAGTTTGTATGTGGCGATGTAGATGGCAATAGGCTCGCCCCCTATTGCACGGGACTTAAACTTATCTGGCGAATTGTGGGTGTATTATAAGTACCGTGTATAATTGTTGAGTCAGTCCTCTTTACGGTATGGATTAATGATGTGGCAAAATAGTACTGACCACAATCGAGCATTGGTCACCTAAAAAATATGTTTACGAGCCATATACGGGATCTGATGAATCATGCTAACCGATATTTGGTTTGCCACTGTTACCTTCATTGTATTTGTATGAAGCATGTATGTATGTAGGAAAATATAATAAAAGCTGTCTGGATATGTGTGTACGTGTTCATAATAAATTACATAATGTATAAAAAATATCAAATTGCAGATTATTCAAAATTGAATTATATAAATGGCTGAATGTTTGCATGTTTTAATGTTTTACGCAAATAAATTAGCTTATCTTACACCCCTGGCTAACCCTTCGGGGAATACCTACTGGCGTAATGTTATGTTATGGTATAAATTACTTTCTATTTGATAGGCACATTATTTAATACAACTTTGTACCTTAAAAATGTGTATTGGGAACATTTAATTTTTAACTTGAAAATAATATGAAGTAAAAAATTAGTTTTTTTTTTTTATTATAGATAATGTATTTTTATAGTTAGAATTATTTATGTAAGTAGCTAACATTTATTGCATACATTCTACCATATTAGCGTGCATTCTAAAAGTTGGCAACGTTGCAAATAGCTGTCAAATATTTACCATGTTCATATATTTACATGTTTTGATTATTTTGGCAACATTACTGTATGGAAATATGGAATATCGTTAACTGTTACGGAGTGTGGGAACGAGTCTGATGCCGAAAATTTAGTTTTTAGAATTTTTTGTCTGTTTGTCTAGATGTGTTTGTGTATTGGCGAAAAAGGCTGTACGGATTTGAATGCAATTTGGCACACAGTTTATAACCAGGGTACTTTTAATTCCGGTAGTACGTTTCCGTGGGATATTTTTCGACACCCACGCGGGCGAAGCTGCAGCCAAAAGCTAGAAGATAAATAAAAAGTAAAATAACAGTAGGCTTTACTTTGTTATCATAGATCTCAGAATTCTTAGATATAATATTCGTTCATGTATCGTTAATATAAATTAATAAAGCTTGAATGAGAAATTTACAATACCTTTGTTTTATTTTCTCACAAACTTTTCAATTGCAATCTTTCAGATTTAGAAGGAAATTCATGATCCATTGCTTCATATCTTTGAGAAATTCGTCATTTGGCAACGTAAATTACGCAATCGTAGCAAAAATATTTCTGCGAGCAACTTGGAAGAAGCGCTCGCCGCCCGTTGCCGCGGCACCGCTCGCTTCGCTCGCTCGCAAGCTGTTGGTCACAGATCTAACCTTTTTTTTTTTTTTGTTCCGGGGTGGAAAATCCTCATGGATGTCCTTCGCCCTGGGGCGGGCGAAGGGGTCTGTCAGACTCCTACTGACTAAAAACCACCCCGGTGTTCCCTTCCTACACTTGGACCGGGGATCATGGGATCTAGTGCGCCTTCCATGATCCCTGACTGGTGCCGGCCCGCTTTTGCGGACCACTTCATGCCCGCGGGTGGAGTGAGGTGTTACACTTCCCCCCGCGACGTCAAATAGGGGCGCGCGTGGAACACTACGCGCCGCCACCTCGGGTCCTGCAGGATGGGGGGTGGCGGACGTCCCCGAGTCCGCCATCCCTCCGGATCCGTTTACGGGGGCTGCAAGAGGGCATTGTCTGCCCTCCGCCGACGCCCAGTCCGCCTGCTACGGATCAGGAGAGTGGTCTCGATCTCCCTCTCCCTTTCCGCAGCCTCCTTCTGTGAAACTACGGTTTCACAGAAGGAGATCACTGCATCCCACGACTCGGCACTCCCGACCATCGAACGAGCGACAGCCGGCAGCGCCAGGTCGGCTCCGACTTCAGATACGAGATCACGGCGCGGCTCCTCCCATGCGGCACACTCTGCCAGTGTATGCTGCGCCGTGTCCTCCCGACATTGGGTGTAGTGATGGTACCGAGCGACCGGCTCCCTGTTTATGCGACACAGGTAGTTCCCGAAGCAACCATGCCCCGAGAGCACCTGCGTCGCCCGAAACGACAGGGAACCGTGCTTCCTCCCGAGCATCACAGATCTAACCTAACCTAATCTATTTAACTCAGTCATGGGGTCTCAAACTCTCAACTCGAACAAATTATAATTAGTCTTGAAAAAAATTCATAGATGGCAGCATAGGCAACAATTATGAAATTAACAATCACTAAAAACTGATAAACGTCTGAATTTGGCTGAACTAAGATTAGTAAAAATCAAAACTTCCTTGTTTAATGCTGATTTATCCATTTAAACTCATAAATTACGTATTTCCAACAAAAATGATAAGCGAAACCTTTTACTTGAATTCGAACCCATAGAATGATAAAGTTAATCATGAGCTCTTTGCAATAGATGGCGTTTTACTCAATTTGTCATCACATACTGTATAAATGTTTAGTAGGAAAATCAAACAACATATTTTTATAATTTAGTACCTACTTTACAAAGAAATAAAGGAATTGAAAGAAATCTATTAACTTGTTTTTGGCAAATACCTACCTTCTTAATTATTTTTATTTTTATTTTACCAATACCTTTCTAAAACTATAAAAAATTGGCGAAGTGCGAGTTGGACTCGCGGACGAAGGGTTCCGTATCTATACTAAAGTGACCCAAAACTATATTTTAGTTTGACAGTACTAAGATGGACCGAGTTATTAATTTAGTGAAAATGGCAATTTTGCTATTCTGAATTTGACGTTTTTCACCTAAAATTTTGATTGTCTAAGTGTTGCTGACACCTTATTTTATTCTACATTATTATTTTATTATTCTATTCTTCTTTTTAATCGTAATTTATTCTTATTTTATTCTTCTTTTTAATCGCGATTAAAAATAGTCATAAATTTGACTATTTTTAATCGCGATTAAAAAGGTGTAGAATAAAATAAGGTGTCAGCAACACTGTAGATGTTGGTGTGATTTCTTCAGGTCCCAAAAATATTTTTTTTCTGTTCTTTTACTAATATCTCGAAAATGGTGTGTCCTATCGAAAAAATTATGAAAATTTCGACCCCCTCTATGAAAGCATTAAACTCAACATTTTGGTAATAATTTTTCATATTTTCCATACAAAAAGTGAAAAAAAACACGTCGAGGCTGCCCTGCCTGCGCGCATACGGCTCTAAAAAAAATCACGGGTTAGGTTAGACGTGGAATCGCGATTGTCAAATTCGATTTTGGTTGTGTGAAAATTATTTTTAAATTTAGGATTTTTTGCAGAATAGTTTAAGATTCTCATAGCCATAGCAAGGATATTTTGTGATAGTTTAGTTAGTTTAGTTCGGTGTACAAGAGTACAAGAGAATCGGCACCATTAAGCTTTAAAAAGCTAATTTTTATTACAGTCAAGTGTCCCCCCCACCCTGCCAGCTAAATGGTTGGTTTATGTGATAAAAGATCACAGGAGTATTTATAACGAAATTAAAAGGAAAACTCTCTATCACAGCTAAGTAGGTTCTATAAGTTAACGAGTAATAATCAACCAACTTAAATTTGCGGTTGCAAAAACATGTTCTTCCATACATTCTGTATGGGAGAACATGTTTTTCAACTACGAAGTTAAGTTTGTTCTTGGGATACCAACTTACCAACTACGGAACCCTTCATTATGCGTGGTCCAACACGTACTTGGCCGGTTCTATTTGATAATTTTAAAAACATTAAGTCCTCGTGCGCACGGACGTAATTAAAACGCGGCGGGATTTTATCGCGCACTGGATTTTCAACTCTCGATGTTAAACCGAGCGTTGAAAATCCAACACGCTGGGACGCACTCTCGTCCCAGCGCGTTGATAAAACACTTGGATTTTCAATTCTCGGCATGTCGGCAAAGCGTTAAAAATCAAGTTCACGAAAAATAATCGCCGCAATTTTATTACATCAGTGCGAACGTTGGCTTATTGTCAAAATAAGTTCGGACGAAGAACGCGTGATTTCAGTTTTAGGGTATTAGCAATAGTAGCTTTGGTAACGAGGAGATGAAAATCTAGATTTAGCATTGAAATACAAAAAAAATCATAAAGAGGCATTCACTGCCGCGTGAAAATTGCTAGCTCACTCACAAAAATGAAACTATCCCGCCAACTCGAGATATGTTTGTTGTATTGTTATTATACTTGTCCTTGAACGTACCGTGCGATGTGTGAGTGCCATAAGTATCTAAGTCGACTTCTAGATGGCGTTATAAAACTACAGTCTCTGGCAATTTGTGAGTCGCTGATGCTGCCATCTGTTAAAAAAAATGGAGGAAAAAAAAATAGCCAGCTCAATAGCCGGACTTAGGGAGGTATCATTTCTTTGTATGGGATTAGGTATCTTTATCTGTGACCCAGTACAAAATGACGAATCATGTAATTTGCGACTAGATAATTAGACAATGGCAATGGTGAAAACATTTCTGCGGTAGATTTTATAATTCGTAATTTTAAACTGATTGAAATAGGTTAGGTTGGGTTAGAACAGTGACCAACGGCAACGGCATTAGCCAGCGAGCGCTACTTCCAAGTTGTTCGCAGAAATGTTTTCACTATTGTCTAATTGTCCGTGTTTTCGCAGTATCCCTAGGGTTTTGGCGAAAATTCGAATTACAAAATCATTATACGACATACATAATAAAGATATTTAGGACATCCGATACTCTGTACTTCGATATTTAGGTCTTTCGATGTCACTTTTGTAGATAATTAGATTTTTGATATATTGGACGTTTCAAACTCAGTGGATTTTGTAAAGCTACTATGGGAGTTTAACGTTTAACGACCAATCAGAAGTCACATTCAAAACTCAGTTGATGGACTTTGCTTATATGCGTCCAGGTCCTTTGGAAGGCGTACGGGGGGCCAAAGCCAACTCGCAGAGACCCCTTAGACAATTCTAAATGGAGTGAGGCACCAACCAACGATTATCACTATGCATGTGCACCCAAAGACAACCCCTGGTTGGCGCAGGACTGGGTGGTGGGTGATGGGTTTGGGTGGTTTTAGCGGATTGGTTACCTGGAACTATGGAAGAACTATGACCATGACCCTGTCTGACCATGATAAATAATATACACGGATAAAATTTAGATATTATTATCTCCTTTATTAAATTAGATACTTATTACATTAAAAAAAAAATATATATATAAAAACATTTAAAAATAAAAATATTAGCCCACCGGTAACGGGTTCAGGGTCCAAGCAACCGGCAGCGGTCAGGGCTCCTGAGAGAGGAACCTCCTAACAATGCGAGCCGTGTCCAGAAGTACCGCTTTCTGAATCAAGCCCTTAATCCAGCTGCCCAACGAGAGCCTCCTTCTGTGTTGGTTGAGGCTCTTGGTTATAAGGCCATTGGCTGTCACGACTATCGGCACAATAATCGCTGAGTCCACATCCCACATGTCGACAACCTTGCGAGCCGAGTCAAGCTACTTGATTTGTTTATCTTTCTCGGCTTTCACGAGGTTTCCGTCACGCGGGACCGTTATGTCAATAATCATTGCGCGCTATTATTATTATTTATGTGTTTACATATCTCGGGACCATGGAGCCCCAGTCCTTTGGAAGGCGTACGAGGGGCCAAAGCCAACTTGCAGAGGCCCCTTGGACAATTTTAAATGTAATGAAGCACCAACCGACGATTATCTCTGTATGCACTATACAAGTGCACCCAAGGACAACCCCTGGTTGGTGTAGGACTATTGCAGAAAATGGAAACAAAACATATTGGACTATGGACTTGGGTGGCTATAATGGATTGGTTACATGGAACTATGGAAAAACTATGGTCCCTGCCTGACCAATATTTTATATAAAACACACAGGAAAATGGCAAGGGGTGACTTGCACACTCAATAATGGGCCCCCGAAAACGGTCACTAGCACAAAGTGTCATAGCGACAAGAAGGTAACATGTCCTGAGGTGCTTATGAGGAGTGGAAAGGTATTCCACGGCTATCAGGACAATCCCGGAAGTACGATCAAGATCCCTACCAGCATCTTACTGGAATACTTCCTTCCTCCGAACACGTTTGCTCTCGCGAATCTCCACTCAAGCAATTGAGGCAAAAATTAGGTGGAAGCTCTGTTCCTCATTAGTGTTCACTCCAGCCGGCAAATAAAGGCAAGCCAAAGGTGAGGAACAAGACCTCTCCCGGGAGATAGGGTCTGTGGGTTCGCTACTGCCCAACAGCTCGCCACATGCTGTCCTGCGGGTTTTTGTACCTCTCTTGGTCTGGCTCCTCATCCCAGACCTGTTCCGGCAAAGTAAACTCTACCGGCACATACCTAGAATTCAAAGCGCGCAAGCCCCACCACGACGTCAACGTAGAGATACGGCGGTGTCGTTATTATTATTAAAAGCTATTAATGTCACACTTTAGGACAAAAGCCTCTTTCCACTTCTCTCTATCTAAGGCTGCGTAGTACCAGCACTCTAATTGCGTAATAGACGATCAATCACAATATTAATCGTTTTGAAACAGATCGCAGCTGCATCTATCGTGACAAAGCAATGCGTGCCGAAGCTTCGTATATTTTGCTCGTAAAAAGCTATCGCGCTAATGCATTGGTCGCATTAGCGGCATCATAATTTGATTAATTATCGTGCAATAATCCCAGATGCCTCTCTATTATTTCGACAGAGCGTCTACGCAGTCCGGAATCAACAGTCAAAATAACCAATGCTAGTCCGACCACGCGCCACGTTTCTTATGTATCTACTGCTACCCGGGCGATAAGTGCTACGCAGCCCGAACTATCGCGACGATAACCGATAATGGTTGGGCACATCTGCGTGTCATTGGGCGAAGCTTCGTTCACGGTAGACGCAGATGAGGCTCCAGCATTAATCATTTACGAAAATGTGTTACGCAATTAGATAACAGTTCCTGTTGAAGAAGTCCCGCCATCTCCATCTTTGCCTTATTCTAATTTATTGTTTTCTTTTTTACATTTCTAGTACATTTCTGCATCTAATGGATAAAAATATCGATGATTCTCAATATTGGTATCGATACTAGTTTCAATTATATCGACATGTTCGCAAAATGATATCGAAGGACAGCACTGTTATTATCAGTAGTAACTGTTCTTCAATATCGCTTGAGTCTCAAATATAATAGATACGAGGACTATGTTATCATCCATATTAAACATTTCCTTCACTTTTAGTGTAATGTTAAACAATATTTTAAATTATATTCGTTGAAATAATGCAAATAACATGTTTTTAATGGTTTATTTACCGGTAACAGGCTGGGCGATTACGTCATCCTGTGTTTTTCTAAGGAAAACAAGCTTTAAGTATCTACTTATTGAGAATGTTAATACTTAAGCGTCCTTTGTGCTAGAATTAATGATATTCTTTCAGACATTGGCAGAATAGTCTACATCGGCTTTGCTTGCCATTTAATAAAAATAGAATAGAATAGCTATTCTTTTTTTTTTTATTCAGTAGGTACTGTAGAAGACCTTCAACTGTCACTAATAAGACACAAAAGATTTTTTAATTGTTATAGCCTTCTAAAAGCGTATCGCTATAGATTGGCCTTGAGTGGTGGCGTGATGAAAATATTTATTACAATATAATGAGGGGATCCGTCAGATAGCCCGTGAAATTCAAATGCAGGTAAGTACCTACCTAATATTGATGACTATAATGAATGAATGTTATTCGGTTATATTGTCATTACTAGCTTTTGCCCGCGGCTGCGTCCGCGTGGATGTCGGAAAATATCCCACGGGTACGTACTACCGGGATATCATACCTAATAGCCGAGGAAAAGATCATTGACTTCTACCGCTGCGCCGGCCGGCGTTGCCGTTAACCATATTTATTTATTTATTTATTTATATATACTTTATTGTACACCACAAAAATACATAACAAAAAATAATCAAACACTACAAAATATACAATGGGCGGCCTTATCGCTTTCCGCGATCTCTTCCAGGCAACCTTGGAATGGACAGTGATTTGCCTGGACATAAAATGGGGCTGTCGTCGGTGCAAATAAGTATACAATTAAACTAGAATAAATACACGGATATATACATATCCTAAATAATAGATACATAAATACATACATACTTACAAAATATATAAGCAACAAAAATAAATGAAAACTAAAGATAATTACAGTTACAAGAACAAGATCACAACGACAAGTAATGTTCCTTCACGAGTCTCTTGAATACAGGTAACGATTGCGCGCGTTTAATTTGAACTGGCAATGCATTCCACAAACGAGCGGCCTGGACAGTAAAGGACTTGTCGAGGAAAGTTGTGGAATGCATAGGCATTTTAAGCTTTAAGTTATCTGATGACCTTAAAAATTTCGTGTGGGAGTCGCAAAGAAACTGGAAACGTTTCTTGAGATAGAGAGGGGTGGAAGGGGAAAAAACACGTTATACAAAAGCGAAAGAATGTGAACATTCCGGCGAAGGCGAATTGGTAACCACTTGAGCTTCACGCGAAATTCGGAAACATGGTCATATTTGCGCAAACCGAATATGAACCTTATACAAACGTTTTGAAGCCACTCAAGTTTATCGAGTTGGTCTTGGGTAAGATCAAGATAGCTGGCATCGGCATAGTCAAGGATGGGTAGAATTACTTTGTTACGCGTAATTTTGAATCTGTGATATCGTTTAACCTTTTGACCGCTTGTTTCGCATATATGCGACAAATATTTCCGTGTCCCTACCGCTCGTGTCGTATTTCTGCGACAGAGAACATGCATGATTTTTTCGTTCTATTTTCGTCCTATTAACTGCGTGGTACAACTAAAACTATTATTAAATAGAGCTATTATTTACAACAATTACTTAAAATTTCGTTTCATAACTCTAAGCATTGAAAAAACTTAAACAAAAATAAGTAATTGGCAGCTTGGACTTTTCTTCGGCGTCTATCGCGCGCGTCGCATAAATATGACCATAGGGATGGGATACAATGCAATGCGAATTTTAAAACAGTAAAATATATAAGTAACAAACAGTTAAATAATCAGGTATAATGCATCATTCAGCATAAAATAAACGGTGTCATAAGAAATAAAGTTAAATTTAACATATTGCCTTGTGTTATTAATTGTTTTCCTTATTATTCATAAGAAAAATATCCCTCAGGATCTTTGTATAATGCCAACATTTGACGTTAGTTCCCATCCCTAGACGCCTATGCTTGCAACATATTTCTTTAAACTATTTATTTCAATGATATGATGTCGAAGCATATTTTGATCTAAATTAAATGCCCGATTTAAATAACATATTTTATTGGATAAGGATTACAAAATGTAGGATGCTGCATCGGCTTCAAAATATAGGATGCTACATCGGCTTCAAAATACAGGATGCTGCATCGGCTTCAAAATATAGGGTGCTGCATCGGCTTCAAAATATAGGGTGCTGCATCGGCTTCAAAATATAGGATGCTGCATTGGTTATAAAATCGGCTTCAAGAATATAACTCATGATTCGAACGATTTCCAGATCGTCGAATCGATTTTTACAGGACAAAGTCTTTTGGGTTAGACATTCTTGTAATAAAACAATATAAACGATTAAATTAACTCTTTATTTCAGGTTTTTTGTGTTTACTGATACAATCTCGAAAATCATTAACTTCTGTTTGGCATTTTCTCCAATCCTTAGTTGTTGCTATGCATTCCTGAAAAAAAAAAATTGAAAAAAATTGTGAAAATACATACAATAATTTCAACTATAACCTTACTTTGGTTCTACCTAGGACTAAACTAAGAACAATATGGTATCCACAGCCAAGCACTTATTAACCAATTACCTAATACCAACTTGGAGACCAACATGTGGAGAAGAAGTAGGTACAGGGCACGTCCTGGCCTAGGTAAGCGCACGGGCGATTTTTAACGCGATTTTTTTTATGTCGCACTGGATTTTCAACTGGCGGTATTGAGCCGAGAATTGAGAATCCAACAGAGAGCATCCTAGTGCGTCGTAAAAACACTGCTGAATTAGTGCGTTGAAGATCGATAAAAAATCGCCCGTGCTGCCTGGGTTAAAATGAGAACGCGGGACGCACGTCCGTGGTAGGAATCAAACCGATGAAATCGCACGTGTAGGCAATGTACTACGCACGGCATCCAGTGTGCTTTACCCAGCCAGAACATTATATCAGCATTACAAACAGACACTTCAATTTTATTTATTTGTATAAAATACAGGGTGGCAGGGACGTCGACGCGAAAACTGTTACCATGGATTTAGTACATAATACTGAATCCCTCTGCGTTGAAAAGTTTCGTCGGTTATTGAAAAAAAAAAAAACAGCTATTCCATACATTTTGACCGCGTAGGTATTGCACTTTTCTATGAAAGTATGAAACAACACAAGGGTTCAGAATCATGTACTGAATCCATGGTAACAGTTTTCACGTCGATGTACCTGCCACACCATACAGAATCGATTTAAATAATATTCGTAACGTCAGTTATGAATATTATTTTAATGAATAAACAATAAACGTGAAAAAATAAAAACAGATGATTTTTTTATTTGGTTTTCCCACGTTTTTCCTTTGTATTGACCATATTTTCACGTTATCAGGTTTACGTTATCGTTAAAATAACTTTGATTTGATTTTTTATATCAATTATACCAGTTTTAAGGCCAGTCCAGCTAAAAATACAGTTAAACAGCTTTCTAAAAACAGTCCGTATTTCTAGAGTAAATCTATGGATGTCTATGGACATTTTAGCGTCGCTCTACGGAGTTTTAAAAGCGGATCTGGCAACACTGCATTGTACTGTCACAAATTGAGCTTACATAATACATAATTCCGTACTAGATGGCGTATAGGCGGCGGCTGATATTTATGACTGGATAAAATAATAAAATTGATATTAATTAAAATGAATGATAGCACTGTAATAGTTTCTAAATTGTTAATAAAAAAGAGCTCATGGAACGTAGGATGTAGGCAAAACAGAAATATTGAGTGTCTGAAAATGTTGCTAGGTACTACACGATCGAGTTATGTTTTGCATATGATTAAATTTTTATCATTAGATCAAAACAAACCGTTTATTTGTCTAGAATTAAGTACTTTTTGTAAAATGTCTTTATATTATTCAATTACTTAAAAAAAAAAAAACAAGGAGTTATTGTTTTATTGTCATAACTAGGTAGGTACTTACCTGAACTTTATAATGTAATTCCAAGCAGCCTGTCTTCTTCAACATGCTCTCCACTGGATCGTCATCAGAATCCACTGGTTTCTCACGAGGCTTCACAGTCATTTTTCTATAAATTAATCAACACAAGAATTCAATCAAAACAACTTAACCTCTAAAGTTATCAGCTGAGCAGATAAGATGACGTATTATGCTACTAAATCAAAAAGTCATACTACATTATGACAACTACTTTAATTGAAGTATATTTTAATTTATCCGGGTTATAGCAACGTTTCGTTTCTCGTTGTTAGCTACGGGGACCTACAGTATGCTTAGTATAAAAGTTGTCTTGTCTGACAAAAAGTAATTTACTAAAAAGAAATAAAACGCTATATCAAGTCATTTAAAGAAAGAATAACACTCGCATCCTCGCAAACTAGCTCATGGCTAAAATTACTTTTAGTTTTACTTTTTTTTTAATGGTATCTTGCAGGTTAACCTATGAGGTTGTCGGCTGCTAATCCGGACTTTCCTGTGGCTGTTAAGGGCCCCAGCTAGGGCATACAATTTAGGAACTAGGTGACTACACGCTAAGGGCATCTCCTGCGGGGTACGGACCTCGGCTTAGGGCATCGCTGCGGGTAGGAAATCACGGGACAGGTTGGATAATGTTGATTGTCATTAATGCATGTAAGGATCTTAATTTTTAACAGACAATAGAAGTGAGTAGGTACCTACAGTTTCATAACACTTTACCTTAATCAGCAGTCAGTTTTTTCGCAGTTAGTTTATAGTCAGTATGTTAGGAGCCTATAACCTCAGCTCAAATTCACTTTTTACCTCGCTCGCACCATACTGCGCGCGGTCTGAGTAAGAGCGAGCCTGGGTGGCTGGTGGCTCCAAGGCGCCGATAGTTTAAGTAGGTAAGTTCTTTTAACGGTGAAAAACATAATATATTCTGCTTTATATTTAGTTCAGTTAGCAGTTTTAAGTAGAAGTATTTTTGAATACTAGCAGTTTATTGTTCGGTTTTCTAAACCTACCTCATCGAGTACCCGGATGGCACCTACGACAAATAATAACCAAGATGCACCTGATAACGGGTCAAAAGGTATGCCAAGTCTTGTCTGCCAGGTCCAGCTTGCCGGAACTTAGTGTTCAAAGCATTTAAAGTTGGTAGGGGGCATAATTTCACTGGAAGTCAAAATAACATTATTTTGTTTCGTACTTTCGTACATACGAGAGTCCGGAAACTTGTTTTTAAAAAAGAAAATCAAATAATCTGGAAAGAGTTTATTAAGAATTATGAACTTGAATCAAAATGAAATTGGAATTACATATATTGTAATTAGAAATAGTATGATCTAGGACTTCCGACCCGTACCGAGATTCAGACCGAACTGACGTGAGTCAATAATGCTGACTAGGCAAGCCATCGGCAAGCCATCATCAGGTCAGCCATTCTACTGTCATTAGCAAGGTATAACAGTACGTTGACCGATTTGGATCAAATGCAGCCCAGACATGGGAGTACTTCCAAATGGTTCCTAGCATTAATAAATACGTTAAAAAAATAAAAAATTGGTCCCAGAGTTAAAAAGTTTTGTGTTTTTTTAAGGTTTTTCTGGTAGTTTTATTAATTTTATTATTGGACATGTATAAGATAGCGTCATTGAATTTGAACTCGTTGGCTTTATCTTGACAAGTGCTATAGCATCAGATGGTTTCCAGGTAGAGCTGCCCCTGGGTACGCCACAATTGCGGCCATTAGTCCCCTCTTTGAGGAGTGGCTAGAGAGGCGCCACGGCGTCCTCACTTTCCGCCTGACGCTGGTCCTCACTAGACACGGTTGTTTCGGGAGGTTCCTGTACCGGATAAGGCGGGAGGAAACGCCCGGGTGTCACTATTGTGTGGATCGCTCGGAGGACACGGTGGAGCATACGGTGGAGGTCTGCCCGGCTTGGGCGGAGCATCGCCGTGTCCCCGTGGAGGTGATCGGCGGCGGTGATCTTTCGCGTCCGGCCCTGGTTAATGATACGGAGCGAGAGGGCATGGGAAGCCGCCACCTCCTTGTGCGAAGCAGTAATGCTCGCGAAGGAGGAGGCAGATTGCGTGAGGCAAATTTCGCGCACTCACGCCGCAGGTACGGGATGGGTAGCTCGCCGTCCGATGAAGACCAGGCCCGGGTCGACTTGGAGTCGTGTTCCACGCGCGCCTCAAAGAGATGTCAGCAGAACTGACGGGGTTCGCTAGGGCCGATGCCTGCCGGGGTTACAGGGGAGTTCGAAAGGGATACCGTGGCCCCTGACAACATGGCAACTGAAGGAACATGGATGAGTTTTAGTCAGTAAGAGTCTGACATGCCCTCCCGCGTAAGTTATTTTATAATCTCCAACACAAAAAAGGGAGTGTCAGGTGATGTAGGCAGGGTTGTCGGTAAGGTCAACACTTCATTTAAACCAGGAATCAATGTAAACACACAGTATATTAAAAGAATATAACAGAACGAATGAAGAGCATAAATAAATAATTCTGCGTGGCGCCATATTTTGGAGCAGGAACGCGGAGAGTTACTACTTCTATGAGAATTCTAAGCGACTACGACTAACATTTTTTTTTTTCTGAGCATCTCATAGCTGACCTCTGAGGTCATGACTATTTAACCGGGATTTCTTGTGGCTGCCTTAAGCTTCTACACTCAAAGCCTCCAGCCAGGGGCAAAAACTATGCTAATTAAAACTAGGCGAGCGCTCGCTAAGGGCACCCCTGTGGGGTACGAACCTCGGCTTAGGGCGTTGCTGGGGGGATGGCAGCAAGATGGGGATAGGCTGGATCAAATGTGGGTTATTGTTATTATCAGGGAAATTTTTAAAGCTACAGGCTCAGCTTCGACGCGGGCTGGCAAATCGTTTTCAAGCAAAGGTCGGGCAGAGTATAATTTATTCGGGGTCACGGTCGCGGAGGACCTCGTCGGCGAGATCGGATTATCGGACTTTTGTATCTGTGCACTGTACTGGCGGCCCTACTGCTCTCCTGGAGGAGGGTTGTGGGGTCATCTGGGTCGAAAAGAATTAGTCTTGGACGGCGGATTCGACTGGTTCTAGAGGGAATGTAACTGGCGGCATCGGCAACCAGAGTGTTATAACGTTACATACTTACACATTTTGTGTGTAATTCAATAAAGGTTTTTTCCATTTTTTAGGTACAATTTGACTATTTTAACATTATTCATGCCCATTTAACAATAAATCAGACTTATGTGACTAAATCAAAGCTACAAATCGCGTGCTTCCCTCACAGGTCCCGTTTAAGGAAAAGAGGTACATAACCGCTGACTGTTCACACTGCCGACGAGTACTCGTTTGTTGCAGCCGCAAGAGTCATCAAAGAGAGTACTTGCTCTGACTCACGCTTGGTGCATACCCAGCCCGTCCCATCCTTGATGTCCTCCCTCCGGTTGACGCCCTAAGCCAAGGTTCGTACCCCACAGGGGATGCCCTTAGCGAGCGTTCACCTAGTTTTAATTAGCATAGTTGAATAGGGTTATTCAACTTTGCTAATTAGCTAGCTGGAGGTTTTAAGTGTAGCTTAAGGCACCCACAAGAAAGCCCAGTTAAGTAGTCATGATCTCAGAGGTCAACTACGAGAAGCCCTACCAAAAAAAAAAAAAAACTTGTTGCATACGCATACCAATGAGTATCGCTCATCGATGGGTCGCGTGCATAATTATGTCACTTTTGTCCGAAAAAACGGAAAGCGCCCTCTGTCGGCGCAACGACGCGTTCAGGTTCACCGAACAAAAAGTTAGAACGACCGTGTATCACATTTGAAAGGGTAGTATTTAAACGCAAACCATAAAAAAAAAACTTTTTGTATCCAAATTCCAATCAAAATTATTGATTGCACAGCAAAATACTCTACTCAAAATATAACTAAATAAGCAATAATAAAAAAAGCAAGCCTCGAGATTGGGCTGAAGATGAACATGTCAAAGACCAAACTTATGACAAACAGCATCAAAAGGAGACTATACATTGGGGGTGAGGAGATTGCATATGTCCAAGTAGTTCTCTTTCCTGGCGCGACAAGACAAAGAAGTTGCTTGATGCACCGAAAGCGTCTGGAGGAGCTATTGGTCAACGAAAGATCTTCTTAAAGGAGATCTACCAATATGTCTCAAACGGAGAATTATGGATATGTGTATTCTCGAGGTTTGCTAGCGAGCCATGGAACGCAGTATACTGGGGGTTCGAATTTCGGACCGTATAAGGAACACAACATTGCACGCCAAAACCAAGGTCACAGACGTTACCCAGACGGCCGCTAAGCTTAAGTGGGACTGGGCCGGACATGTCTGCCGCATGTCAGATGACAAATGGGCTAAAAGAACCACTGATTGGGTCCCACTAAACGCACGACGACATCGCGGCAGGCCGAGACGAAGATGGCGGGACCAGCTTGACTCCTACCGAAAGGACTAGCCGACACTAGCAATAGACAGAATTGTGTGGAAAAGGGAGAGGGAGGCCCTCGGCCTGCAGTGGGACAATACAGGCTAGTTAGATTAGATTAGAGAAGCAACAATATATATTCTAGTCCTTTTATGCACTCTCCGGCCGCTGCGCGCTGCCGCGGCAACGCTCGCTCGGCTCGTGCATCACAGTTCTAACCTAACCTTTTTTTTCGAGTAAAAATATTTAACCTAATCTAACTAGTTCGGTTCCGGGTACTTAGTACTTGAGTTTTGAGATGATTATTAGGAGGTACGTATTCCAATACAGAAATTTAAAAGACCGTATTTTAAAATACCTATGGAAGAAATCCCGAAAATTTTAACGCCGAATTATTGTTTGGTCGAAAGTTTTAAGTCCCGAAGATCCATATCCTGAAGTTCAAAATACCGAAATTACATCCCAAAGCTTGCAATCTCTAAGACACTGACAAAAAAGGAGCTTAACATAATAGGTATGTATGATACTAATAACATATAATTAAAACAAAAGTTTAAAGGATAATCATTCGTATAATTAGGAAAAAAAAAGAAGCACGCTATTACAAAAAATATACCTAATTTTTGGTGCTAACACCGGGTGTGTAATGTTTGCTATAATAACAGATAGTCTAATTTCATTTGACATAACTTTGATATGATATAATTTTCATATGCTATAAAAACAATTAACCTAATTTCATATGATCTGATGTGTCTAATGTCTAACGTGTTGTCGGTTGGAATAGGCATGTTAAACAGGCTCACGCGGACGCGCGGCTTGCTTTTCAAGTCTAGAGTATATTCTGTGTATATGGTTCTGTGTATCAACATATGTACGACACGAGAAAAGTCTTTAAATCAAAGTTAAGATGGTGTCAAAACAATTAGAATAAAATTAAAATGGACATCATAGCTGACAATCATAAATCTAAAGATTTTTCAAGGTTTTGGAAAAATACGAATAAATTAAATCCGAGGCCGGGCGTCCCGTGAACGTGACGGGGCAATATGAGCCTACAGCGATAGCAAACTTGTTTGTGAAGCATTTTAAAGCTGAACCTTCTCTTAATGTATGTAGTGTGTTTTCACCTTTATATCATTAGTAAGATAAGCAACACTGGGTCACTCTCCAGCACTGCATCCGGTTCCGATGAGAACGCCCTATTGTCAGGGATCTGTCAGAGTATCATTCCGAATACACGATTATTGGACGAAGCTTGCGTTTCCTTCCTTGACAATTGATAACCACACAACCTGTTCAAGACACTTCAGTGGCGACGAGGACAACAAAAATCTACGTAAAAACGACATTGGCATATTAAAAACATCAAGTAAAATGACCATCGGCAAAGTAGGCGAATTCAGAGTGGCGGATGACTGGAGATTATATGTGGAGCGTCTGGAAAATTATTTCGTGGTCAATGAAATAAAAAAGGAATTAAGGGTGCCGACGTTAATCACATTGATGGGGGCGGAGAGCTACGAACTATTAGTCAATTTGTGTACACCGGACAAGCCGAGCACAAAAACTTTCGAGTACATAACCGCCATTATGGAAAAGCATCTACAACCTAAGCCGAGTGTATTAGCGGAGAGATACAAATTTCACCAGCGGAAACAAAACTCGGGTGAAAGCATAGCAGAATACATGGCGACTCTCAAGAAAATTACAAAATCATGTGAGTTTGGTACGTGGCTGGAAGAGAGTATTCGGGATCAATTCGTATGCGGGTTAAGCAGTGAGGTAATACGACAACGATTATTCGCTGAGGAAAAGCTAGACTATGCAAAAGCTTTTAGTATGGCCATGAGTATGGAAGCAGCTGAGAGAAATGCAGCTGTTGTCGAGGGCAATATGAGGTCCACTGACAAGGCGAGCACGGTGAGCGACTGCTTGGCGGTGGTAACTCAAAACGGTGGCCGCGACGGAGCGGAGCACCCAGGAGCCGGAGCACGCGGTGAAAGGCGCCCGTGGGCACGGAACGGACAGCGACGTACAGGTACAGGTTGGCGCAAATCGCGTCATGGCGAGGACGCGGCGACAATGGCCGGACCAGGGGAACGTGCTCGAAAAGATCAACAGTGCAATGCTTGTGGAGGTCAGCACGACACGGCGTGGTGTAAATTCGCGCGATATGTTTGTCGTGTATGCAACAAACAAGGACATCTGCGGCGCGTATGTCCGTTGGAAGTAGGACATCATCATTTGGAGGGAGTCCAAGTCTCATCAAGCATAATATCAGATGGTGAACGAAGTGACGAGGTAAGGGTGGTCGAAATTAATCATTTATCTCTAACACAGTGCCCACCTATATTTTTGACATTGAAAGTGCACAACAGACAATTAAGTATGGAGTGCGACACAGGAAGTGCCATATCTTGTATTAATTATGAAACATACAAACAGCTGTTCAGTGACTTAAAAATAAATTCATGTAATATTGTGTTGAGATACTATACAGGGGAAATAGTAAAACCAATTGGGGTCATAAAACCAGAAGTTGAATATCAAAGTAAGAGTAGTAAATTAGATTTGTATGTCATTAAAGGAGGAAAAACTACATTAATAGGCCGACAGTGGATGGCCGAATTGAAAATACTATTTCCCAGTTTAAAAAGTGAAGTAGTGTCAGTAAATAATGTACAATATAAGGAGTTTAATATGTCTGAATTTAGTTCCAGATACTGTAAGGTGTTCGAGGAAGGTCTGGGTCGATTCACTGGTGGTGCTGTAAGCATCCACGTGAAGGACAACGTGCGGCCGGTGTTCATGCGAGCGCGCCCACTGGCGTACGCGCTGCGTGAGCCGGTGGAGCGTGCACTGGAGCAGCTGGTGCGGGATGGCATCCTCACACCTGTGCATCGCTCTGATTGGGCCACACCCATCGTGCCAGTGGTAAAAAAGAATGGTGCTATCAGAATTTGTGCTGATTACAAATTAACATTAAATAAGGTTTTAGAAGTTGACCGTTATCCCTTACCGCGAGTTGAAGATTTGTTGGCTCGTTTACATGGCGGTGAACACTTTAGTAAGATTGACTTATCTCAAGCATACGCACAATTTGAACTAGATGAATCAAAGAAATTTACGGTTATAAATACACATAAAGGTATGTTCATGTTTAATCGATTAGTATATGGTTTAGCATCCAGCCCAGCAATTTTTCAAAGATCATTAGAGCAATTATTTGCTGATTTACCCAGTGTTGGGGTGTTTTTAGATGATATTATCATAACAGGTGCTACTACTCATGAACATATTAACCATTTATACAAGGTCTTTGATCGTTTACAAGCATATGGCCTCAAGGTAAATAAGGAAAAATGTAGTTTTTTTGCAAAGAGAATAAGTTATTTAGGCCACATTATTAGCAAAGATGGGGTGCAAACGTGTACGGATAAAGTAATGGCTATAATTAATACACCTCCCCCTACAAATGTATCAGAGTTGAGAGCTTTCATAGGTATGACGATGTACTATGCAAAATTCCTTAAGAACGTCAGTACAATTCTTTCACCGCTATATAAGCTGCTCCGAGTAGATGTACCTTTCAACTGGTGTGGAGAATGTGAAGAAGCATTCAAGCATGTTAAACATCAACTAGCTTCGGGTGAGGTACTGATACATTATACACCAGACCTACCACTAGTGTTGACCGCTGATGCAAGCAGCGTAGGTGTGGGCGCAGTGATATCGCATTTCACTACGGCCGGGGAGCGCCCGATAGCATACGCGTCGCGATCATTAAGTTCGGCCGAGCGGGCTTATTCACAAATAGACAGAGAAGCACTTGCGATAGTTTTCGGTATCAGAAAATTTCACCAGTACCTATACGGGCGTAAGTTTACTCTAAGGACAGATCATAAACCATTAACACATATTTTCGGAAAAAAAGTAGGCATCCCCGTGATGGCAGCGTCGCGGCTGCAGAGATGGGCGATTCTGTTATCGGGTTACAATTATGAAATAGAGTATGTGTCATCCAAGAAAAATTGTGCGGATGCCTTATCGAGGCTACCACAAGGGAAACAACCAACCGTGAGTACAGAAATCACATATTTGAACTTTGTCGAAGATTTCTTACCAGTAACTAGTCACGAGGTTAGGAAGCAAACGGCGACTGATACACTACTCAGTAAAATTATACTCTATGTGCAGTCGGGTTGGCCTTCATTATGTATAGATGAACAACTGAAGCCATATTATGTTAGGCGGAACGAATTGTATTTAGATTGCGGTTCTTTAATGTGGGGCTATCGTATAATTATACCGAGATCGTTACGGAATACGGTGCTGGCTCAATTGCATACAAGTCACATGGGAATCGTAAAAACAAAATCAGTAGCACGTAGTTACGTTTGGTGGCCGAACATTGATAGCGACATAGAACAACTATGCCGAGGTTGCGAGACTTGTGCAATTGAGGGCGCAGCACCGCCACGAGCTGAACCACAACCCTGGCCGTACACGATGCAGGCATGGAGTCGGCTGCATGTGGACTTCTTGGGACCTTATCGTGGTAATACATTTATGGTTTTAATAGATTCAACTTCGAAATGGCTCGAAGTGTATGAAATGTCGCGCACCAACGCAACACAGGTGATTAAGGTTTTACGTACTACCTTTGCTAGATTTGGACTTCCAGTAGAATTAGTTTCCGACCAAGGGCCCCCATTTACGAGTAAGGAGTTTAGCGACTTTTTGAAGAATAACGGTATTCGCCAACGGTTTTCACCAGCATATCATCCCTCTTCGAACGGTGCGGCGGAAAACGCTGTAAAATTATGTAAAACAGCTATTAAAAAAGCTTATAGAGACAACAAAGACATTGATGCGGCCTTACAAACATTTCTACTTAACTATAGGAACACAGTTCAGAGTACTACAGGAGAAACACCGGCCATGTTGCTACAACGACGGTCATTACGAACGCGATTAGATCTATTACGTACTGACCGTGCATTGGAGGACCGGGTTCAGGCGGCTCAACAGCGTCAGATAGTAAATTCAGGAGGGGTAACTCGAGAGCTAGCGTCACAAGAGACTGTATGGACTAGGAATTACGCAAAGGGTGATAATTGGCTGAAGGGTGTGATAGAGGCTAGGGCAGGTACGCGAGAATACATAGTGGATAACGGTAACGGTCAGCTCACAAGGAAACATGTAGATCACATAAAACGCAGATCACGATTATCAGATTTTGCGTGTTCTGATAGTACCACTTTTGACACGGTTTTACCCAATCCAACACAGGCTGGTGGGGATGTCATGCCGACAACAGGAGGGGAGATGGATGTTAGTAGTTCACAATCAAAAAATTCAAGCCATAAGGTTGATATAACGGGTGAAGGACCTGGGACGTCAAACATAGAAAAACCTGAACATCCATCGCCACTCCCACCGCCGCCGCGGGCGGATCGACCCAGACGTAATCGTAGACCGGTTGTGAGATTTGAAATTGATTAACTAAATAATCACAATCATAGTTAGTGGAAGAGGCTGCCTTGGCCGCCCCTTCCGATCCCAAGACAATGTCGCAGGGCTAACGACGACTTAATTTAGTAGAACGATTCACCTTATGTTGCAGTTCCTTGCACACCAGTGCACCAATTGTCCTTAAGTTTATATCCATTTCATTGTTAACTTTAATTAAAATTTATTTCACTCTACCATAAGTATCAAGTAAGATGTATACCCTAAGGGTATGTGAATAGTTGTAAGTTGTTAAATGTTTTAACTTAATTAACTGTTAATTAAGTGGGGAGGTGTAATGTATGTAGTGTGTTTTCACCTTTATATCATTAGTAAGATAAGCAACACTGGGTCACTCTCCAGCACTGCATCCGGTTCCGATGAGAACGCCCTATTGTCAGGGATCTGTCAGAGTATCATTCCGAATACACGATTATTGGACGAAGCTTGCGTTTCCTTCCTTGACAATTGATAACCACACAACCTGTTCAAGACACTTCAGTCTCCACATCGGAGGTGGTCGATGCTGAAGATTTTCTGAAGGAGTTGAATATCAGCTTCTCAGCAAAAGATGTTGCTACTGTTATTAAAAGTATGGTTAGGGGCAAATCACCAGGGCATGACTACCTCAGCATCGAACACCTGCAGCATGCAGGAGTTCACTTGCCTAGTGTACTGGCGATGTTCTTCTGACTGTGTCTAAGCCACGCTCATCTGCCCAGTGACCTAATGAAAACTGTGGTTGTACCTATTGTGAAGGACAAAACTGGGGGCACATCAGATCTCTCGAACTATAGGCTCATGTCCCTTGCTACTGACATTGCCAAGGTGTTGGACAGTTTGCTTAATAGGCATATGGCGTCCCGCATTAAACTGCATGATGCGCAGTTTGGTTTCAGACATGGTCTCAAGCATTCTGTCCAGTATTATACGTCTAGGAAAACGCCTGTTAATGCGTGTTTCTTAGACCTTTCCAAAGCGTTTGATCTGGTGTTATACGAATTGCTGTGGCAGAAACTATTTAATTATACTTCAGTGGATAGACAAGTTATATCAATTCTACGGTTTTGGTATAGGAATCAGACAAATTGTGTAAGGTGGGCAGGCTCGTTATTGGACGTGTATAGGCTGGAATGCAAGGTGAGGCAGGGCAGCCTGACGTCCTCTCGCCTTTTCAGTCTGTACCGGTTGATCGTCGAGCTCAGCAACACTTATCAGGGTTGCTATGTAGACGGAGTATGCGTCAACAATATTAGTTATGCTGATGATATGGTGTTGCTGAGCCCATCGAATAACGCAATGATAAGCCCGCTTACTATTATTATAACCCCTACATTTAATAGTAAAGACGCTGTTCCATTGCTACATAGAATGTGCACGAAGAGGCTACTACTATACTAATGTATCCACTTGCGTAGCATGTCCCCGTGTAAATTTTCCTCTGGCAGCGAAACTATAAACCTAAATAAAATATATTTGGCCACTTAGTTCCGCAAAATTTTCCCAATCAGGGACTATGTCCATACGTGCCCACACATAAGTGTGTAATGTTTGAACTAACTCATCAGTACTAACGTTTTGAACATTCTCATTGAGATCAAAATCTTCGAATAACAGAATTAACTTGGATTCATCAATCACTTTCACGAGATTGATTATGGACGCTATTAGCTCTTCAAACTCCATTTTAACAGCTATATGGAACATATTAGTCTCTTTTACAATTTTGATGAAATCCATCAAATTACTCTCTTCTAAGTTATTTTCAATTGTTGATAATAACAAAAATCCTATCGTTCGTAGATTATTACGAATCGCTTCGTACAGAGATGATTTAATTTCAGCTTGCTTACTTTCAGGGTTTTTACCCTGTTTCAGCAACAAATCAAATATTAGTTTTGTGTTTTTTTCAAAAAATGGTGGCAGTTCTTCGTCAATTTTTATTTTAGCGTCCAATGTGGTCAGAACGTTTAAGTTACAATTGAAGAACATCACGTTCAACATAAAGTCCCAAAGCGATTTTGGGTTTTCATTACTTTTTAATAAATCACAAATGTATTCGACTGCGAAGTATTCTGCAAACGTCGAGTGTGCAAACATCGGAATATCGTTCACTACATAACAGTTGATGCCTGTTCTCTCTTCTCCCACTTTCAGCTCGTAAATCATCTCCTCAATTTGTTTGGACTCATTTTCATTAAAAAGGCATTTGTCAAAAACAGCGTATGCGGCTAATTTTTTATGCTTATCTTTTAAATCTTCATATTCTCGCTCGTACGCTGTTCTTACAGCGTACGAGCGAGAATATGATGATTTTGAACCGGATGATATATTATCCGGTTTGGACATGTCGTTTTCGTTTTTTTCTTGGAAAAGTATTGTTTTCAACTTGGATACCATAAAATCTTCATAAATATTAAATATATTAGTATTCAAGTCCCAGTTGATTGGTTTTATGTTAATTTCTTTTATTTTGTTGCACAAGTAATCAGCTATTATATTCAGATGCAACGGAATTGCGACTGATTGTTCCCAGAGTTTGTAATAACGAGACCATTCTAAACAAATTTCATAAAGATCAATTATATCGGAATCTGGCAGAAGTGAAAGATTTATTGTAAAATATGATAATAATCTAAAAAAAACCATGAGAAATGGTATTTCTTTTTTTGATCTAATTGGTGAATCAAAGTTTTTCTCTAACTCCTTTAAATCTATACCTTTATACATAAACGTGATAAACTCATCAATATTTTTATAATGGTCGTCATTGAGGTCCTTCAACTTCATATTTTCTTCCCAAAATTTTCTCAGATAACAATCGTGCTCAGACGTACTCCAAGAATCTATTTCATATAGTGTAACACATTGCAATTCTAAAATAGTATTCATTTTGTCATAGGATCTGCTTGTGATACACATTTTTTGAGTCCGGGGAAATTTCTTCACAGCTTTTATTAATGCCAGCACTTCATTCGCGTAGGTTGGGCAGATTTCGTCGAAACCATCCAATAAGATTATTAGTTCTTGATTACTATAAAAGCTCAGGAACATTTTCAACTCAAATACAGTCCACTCGTCACCTGTACAATCCTTTAAATACACGACACCGTTAGATTCATCTAATGTTATATTTAGATTATTCGTTTTGCTGCTATCCTCGCTGAGTGCAACTTTACATAAGAATTTCAAAGACTCCACAGTATCAATGATCGTTTTCTTTTTTTTCCACTCACTAAATTCTTGTGAGTACTCCAATAAATTAATTCTTAGTACCCATCCCAGTTTTGACCAAATTTCAATTGTTCTAAGAGACAGACGGGTGAGTAGAGTTGATTTTCCTACTCCGGGGTCCCCAATGATAAGTACAACGTCATCATGTAATAATTGGTTAAGTGTTGTAAAAAACTTGTAATAACCTTTTTCTATTTCTCTTCTTCCGTGTAAAGCACGTCTGTTTGAAAGTTGTTGTAAGAGATCATCTTTATTTTCAGGAGGTTTCAGTTCGATGCGTCTTAAATACCTGTTAACGTATAATTTTGGTTTATAATTGGAATTGCTGATTGGTTTTCCTATAATATTCTTATTACTATGCATCATTTTATTTAACACGTCCCCGTTGACATATTCAATTGTATCGTTGATCAAGATTTCACGTAAACTTACTTCGTTACCTTGAAATATCACTTTTGTGTTCTCTAAGATATCTTTCTGCGATTCTTCGCACATGTCAATTAATTTTATTCCATCTTTTATTACGTTACCAGCTGGTGAGAAAATTTCTTTTGCGTTTTCAACGGATTTCTGGTCTGTAATAATAATTACTATTTTATCCTTTATCGAGTTTGCAATTTTTTCTAATATTTTGCGGGAACTTTTGGCAATTAGTTCTTTATCAACGACAACAATAACTGTCTTCACTTCGTTCGTGTCTATCAGTTCTCTACACATTGTCTTGTCGTCTCTGGTAGATAAATTTAAAATGTATTCCAAATCGAACAAGACACAGTCTTCGTTATTTAAATACTTTGTGAGCTTAGCAACTGTAAGTGCTTTGTCCTCTGTAACGATAACAGTTCCAGAACGCAGGTCATCAAACTTGATTGAATTCACAGCATCTTCACTGAAAGTATAGGTAATTTTTAGTCTTATGAACGAACCTATTTTAGAGAAGTCTACAATGAAATAAATGGGCAACCCCAAAAAGTTTTAAATAAAACAAAAATTTTACATCAGTCAGTTATGTCAGTTTCGGGGTACTTGAAATGTCAGATTGCTTACGCTTTAAGTTGTTTTCACAAAGTAAAGTAGAAAAGTGGTTAAACCTAATAAAAGAACAATGCGGAAGTTATTACATTCTTTACCAAGAGTAAATCTGAATATAAACAGAATAACCTATCAAAAACAAAAAGACAATTATAGTATCAAATTCTTTTGTCTAGGAATTTTCAAATTCCACCGTTTTTTTTTTTATTTAGCATGGCCCATAGACATACATGGCCAGACTCTATCTACAATTTTGGCTAAATGAAACTCTTCAATTCTGTTATCATGAACAGCTCTAAAGTAAATTTAACTGAAAAGTTTGGTCTCGTACCACTGTCCTTGTATACCGGATGTTCCAGGACGCTTTGGATATTGTTGCGCCATTTTGTTGCAGCAGATAGTCAACTCAACATGCGGCAGCTCTATCTTAATAGCCGCAGGTACTGCTAAACCATCGCGTGGAGAGCTCCTTGAAGTCTCAACTTCTCGTGACAGCAAGGATGATCTAAAAATAGAAAACGTAGGTCTCTGAACTCTAAATATCAAGTTATTATTGTGAAAGCTGGATTGCTATGATGCTGCCAGCAGAATGACTAAAAATTTGTGGCAAATTAAACGCGCCCACCTTCGTTCTCTAGCTGTGCACGGCTGAGCTGCGCACGTGAACATCTTTTTCTTCTAACTGCACTTTGTATCGATCGAAATGTAGGCGTGTTCATCCAATGCTACCTATGGCCAGGCTACGCACGAATGCTGGCTGGAAAACAAGATACAGCGCAGCTAACGCGTGCGTAATCTCTCCGTGCACAGCCTATTCAGCAGTGGGATACTGCTTTTAGGTGGATCCGCAAAGGTAGCACGCGAAATTCTAATTCTCTTTAGAATTCATAACACCTCCGCTCAAATTAACTCCTTATCTTGCTCGCACGATACTGCTAGTCAATCGTTTATGTAATTTACTTTTACGGCGAAATAATGGTAATTTATTTTTTAAAAAATCATGGTATCTGCTTTATAGTAAGTTCAATTATCATGCAAAGTTTTATTGTTCGGTTTGGAGGTAAAGACCGGAATTTTAACACTGCACACTACGGTTTAGAATATTGCAGTTTTCGGTCAGCGCCATCTCTTGATCGATAATGGAACTAATGTAATTTTTGTTGATGATTTCTGAAGTAATGTTCTATTAGAGACATCGTTTTATTTTTCCTGTAATCTTTAGGTGAACTTCTATCACATAGAATAATTTCAGATTTTTCTCTATGCAAACTCCGGAGATAAGGTTTTAGGTCCCTTAACGGTATTTTTTTTACATTTTTCGTCACAAGTCGAAAACTATACGGCCTAAAAAATGAAGAATGTTTGAGAATGTGCAAATAGCGCTCTTTCATATGATACCCCACAAGCCCTAGTAGCCCTATTTAGATTTTTAAGACCACACTTCAGTACCCGTTGCAAAAAAGAAAAACATTTTTCTTTCTTTCTTATTTGCAAAATAGTTGGGTTAACGTCATCTAATACTATTCCAAATTTCAAGTTGATAGCTTTAGTAGTTCTTGAAATATCCAGCTGTGACAGACAGACGGAATCGCACCATAAGGGTTCCTTTTTACCATTTTGATACGGAACCCTAAAAATTGAATATTTTCCATCGAGATAATTTTATAGAATGGTGTTGTCGGCAAACATAGTAGTTACTTAACAATAATCCTCAACCTTACCACATACGTGTTCCTTTTGATGTCCTATATCTCTAAGGTTATTTATTAGTAAAAAAATTATATAAAAAAGTCCTAGAACAAGTGTTCCAACAAGTACAATTTTAACAGTTAAAATTTTAAAAACCCCCCGGCAGAAACATTTTCTCATTTCTCCTTCCTACTCCATCACCAGACCCTGTTCACCATCTATCTATAACCTATTCATTGTGACTATTCCAATGAGCCCAAACACGATACCTGTGCTGTAAGTTGGTAAGGGGGTATTCTTCCAGGTGACGGTGCAGCATCAGTTCAAGGTTACTATGTTCTTCTAATATCATTGAAGTAATAGAATACCAAATTTCAAATCGATCAGACCTGTAGAAGATCCTCATATCCATTCATCAACTAGAAAAGAGCAGATAATCTTCAAACGGCTGAACCGAGTTTGATAAAGCATGTCTAAGAACCATCGCTAGAAAACCTGCTTTGAAAAAAAAAACTGCATTCAAATCGGTTCACCCATTTGAGAGCTACGGTGCCACAGACAGACACACATAGCAGTCAAACTTATAACAACCCTCTTTTTGCGTAGGGTGTTAAAAATACATAACAATAGACTCTCGATGTGTGTATCTAAGTTTCATAGATAAATACGAGTAAATCATTTTCTTTTAAACCTATCTATATATTCATATTTACTTAGCAAATAAATATGACATTGTTGAATAGAAAATGCGACATTGTATTTTTTATGGACAAAATTAGGTAGTCTGAATTATTTTTATTTATTTATTTCCCGTAACGCGTTTACATAAATACGTAAACGCCGTAAATACGTAAATCGTGACTTTTTAGAATTATTTTGTATAAAAAAAAAAAAACTGATGCCACTTGATTCTTTGACATGGTGTCATGGTCACACGTTGAATTTATTTCAAAATTAATGCAGTATTTTCGATATAACGAAACTGAGACAATAATTACAAAAAAAAAAACTGTAAAATCATTTTGAAGGAAATATCGTTATTTCGAAATTTGAATTTCGCGGGCTAACTTTACGCATTCCCCTCTAGTCAATTTAATAGGACGCGTTTACAAATCTGACCAAAATAAGCAGTTTTTCGGTACATTTTGCGGCAGAACTAAACTAAACTAAATGTAAATAATAATTATCACAGATAGATTACTCCTTCATCTTCAAATTTTCGCAATTTGTTATTAGAAAATTTTGATTTTTAGTATTGTAAAAAAACATTTCCGGTACCTCTTCACACAAAATTGACGATATTGTATTGAGTTTAGGAACATTTTTCTTCTATTTAATAACAGAAATGTATTTATTTAAAAATATTTTATGTAAGCAGACATGATCAACTCAAAAATGTGGCGGAAAGAACTACCAAAATGTTCCAAATAGTCTCAGGAAAAAAATCAAATCGATTTTAGTTTTTTACCGAATTTAGCTTTATCGCGTGCACCTTAACAGCTTGAATCTAAGGGTTATTTTACTGGTCACTGTCGTGATTTATTGCACAAAGATTTGTAATGAAATATTAGTCTGCGCTTGGCCGCCGTCGTGAGTGGACACTGTGTCGCTTGTAAGCAGCAGCTCATATAGAAAAAGATCGCTGTACGAATACAAAATATTTGGCATACCAAACTTGATACTTTACGTGTTTAGTGCGGACTACGGACAAACAAGGTAAGATTTTACTTAGTTTCTTATATTTTTTCTTGAATTACCTACGGATTATAAATTTACATTTCGTTTCGGACTTGATGGAGTGACCTGAAGGTATATTTGGAACTGGACTGGAACTGGAGTCAATAAACGAGTAGAGCTAGGTGTACCGAGTTTGGGCTCGTTGTGTTGGTTATGATGAGACCTTACCTTAGGACTTGATGCAGTGACCTGAAGGTGTACTTCGAAGACTGCTACTGGAACCAAGAAACGAGTGGAGCTAGGTGTGCCGAGTTTGGGCTCGTTGTGTTAGTTATGATGAGACCTCACCTCAGGAATTGATGGAGCGATGTGAAGGTGCACTTCGAAGACTGCTACTGGAACCAAGAAACGAGTGGAGCTAGGTGTGCCGAGTTTGGGCTCGTTGTGTTAGTTATGATGAGATCTTACCTCAGGAATTGATGGAGCGATGTGAAGGTGTACTTCGAAGACTGCTACTGGAACCAAGAAACGAGTGGAGCTAGGTGTGCCGAGTTTGGGCTCGTTGTGTTAGTTATGATGAGACCTTACCTCAGGAATTGATGGAGCGATGTGAAGGTGTACTTCGAAGACTGCTACTGGAACCAAGAAACGAGTGGAGCTAGGTGTGCCGAGTTTGGGCTCGTTGTGTTAGTTATGATGAGACCTTACCTCAGGAATTGATGGAGCGATGTGAAGGTGTACTTCGAAGACTGCTACTGGAACCAAGAAACGAGTGGAGCTAGGTGTGCCGAGTTTGGGCTCGTTGTGTTAGTTATGATGAGACCTTACATCAGGAATTGATGGAGCGATGTGAAGGTGTACTTCGAAGACTGCTACTGGAACCAAGAAACGAGTGGAGCTAGGTGTGCCGAGTTTGGGCTCGTTGTGTTAGTTATGATGAGACCTTACCTCAGGAATTGATGGAGCGATGTGAAGGTGTACTTCGAAGACTGCTACTGGAACCAAGAAACGAGTGGAGCTAGGTGTGCCGAGTTTGGGCTCGTTGTGTTAGTTATGATGAGACCTCACATCAGGAATTGATGGAGCGATGTGAAGGTGTACTTTGAAGACTGCTACTGGAACCAAGAAACGAGTGGAGCTAGGTGTGCCGAGTTTGGGCTCGTTGTGTTAGTTATGATGAGACCTTACCTCAGGAATTGATGGAGCGATGTGAAGGTGTACTCTGAAGACTGCTACTGGAACCAATAAACGAGTGGAGCTCGATGTGCCGAGTTTGGACTCGTTGTATTAATTATGATGAGACCTTATCTAAGGATTTGATGCAGTGACCTGAAGGTGTACTCTGAAGACTGCTACTGGAACCAATAGACGAGTGGAGCTAGGTGTGCCGAGTTTGGACTCGTTGTGTTAGTTATGATGAGACCTTACCTCATTACTTGACGTAGTGATCCGAAGGTGTACTTTGACGACTGTTACTGTAACTAGTAAAAGAGTAGAACCAGCTAATATGTGTAGTTTATACCTCTTATACCTCAATTGTTGTTTTAGATGCCAAGGCTTAAGACGTTTGGGAAAAGCTCCCGTAAGAAACTTCGTGCCAATAGACGTAATGCAGAAAAAAAAGAAATACGGTTAGTGCTTACATGATTATTAAAAATATATGTATAATTATGAACATTCACTATCATATGATCTTTTTTCACAGGCAAAAGAATGAAAGCAGTTGTGATACGAGTATCGCGACTAACACACCCGAAGTATATCCGGAAAGATATGAGCAAGCGAGTTGTAGTACTTTTGATGACAATAATTTGGAAATACCTCACGTAAGTTATAATACATTTTAAATTACTGTTATGATTTGTTTATTCAATTACTATTTTTGTACTGAAAATAACAAGTTATTTTTTTTCTGTATTGTTTTTAGAATACGAACAATGAGGAAACAGAACCGTTCCAGGTATCAGGAAGAAGAGTCGTAGAAATAGATTATTTTTTTAAACAGCTTCAAGAAATCGGAAGCCATAGTTCCATGTTTAATTGTAATTTAGGTACTGTGCAACTTTTAAATGAAAGAAAAACTGGACTCCACTCAACTTTTTATATGAAGTGTCAAATGTGTGGCACAAATTTTGTATTAAAATCTTCAAAAGACTCAATAAATAAAATGGATGTAAATGAGGAAGTCGTAGCCAGTATTATGGCTATTGGCGCCGGAGTTACACAGCTAAACACGGTTCTTAGTCATATTAATATACCACCTATGTCGGTACGATTGTATCAATCCAAGCATGATATAATTTGTGGATGGTGGAGCAAAACCGCAGAGCACTGTATGGCAGAGGCTGGTAAGGAAGAGAAGAATCATGCCATGTCTATTGGAAGCGTGAATGAGAAAGGAATACCAATGATACCTGTATCGGGTGACGCATGTTGGTCCAAACGTTCGTATGGAACGAATTACAATGCATCTTCTGGAGTTGGTGCTATTATAGGATTATTTTCTAAAAAAGTTCTTTACTACGGAGTTAAAAATAAGACGTGTAGCATCTGTTTACGAGCACACTCCAAAGGGGTACAACCAGCAAAACACAGATGTTTCAAAAATTTTCAGGGGCCTTCTACTGCTATGGAATCAGTTATTATAACAGAGGGTTTCAAAAAATCTATAGAAAGTCATGGACTGATTTATAATCAGTATGTCGCAGACGGTGATTCTAGCACATATGCTAGTATCAGAAATGCCAGGCCTTATGAGAGTGTGACTGTGGGTAAAGTCGAGTGCAAAAATCATTTGCTCAGAAATTACTGCAAAGGGCTTTTGTCAATATCAAGTAACACCACATATCCCATTAGGGCCCGAAAAATATTAAAAGATAATTATTTGCGGATACGATGGGGAATAGATAGTAGCGTCAAATATTGGGTCAAGCAAAACATTCCCTTTTCTGATAAAATGGAAAATATAAAAAATGACATAACGAATGGTCCTTATCACATTTTTGGAGATCATTCAAAATGTGCATCTTATTTCTGTAACGATGAAATCAAGAAACGTTCCGAAAATTTGGTGCCTGAACTGAAAGTAAATGGAGTGTTCCAAAAAGTTGAAGATTTGGCTCATCGTTTATCGTTTCATGCCTATAGCTTCGTACATAACGAAACTAATAACTTGGTGGAGAGCTTTAATGCCAGAGTAGCGAAATTTGTTGGCGGAAAAAGAGTAAATTTTTCGCAACGGCGATCATATGCTGGTCGCTGTGCAGCAGCCGTAATATTGTATAATTCGGGTTTATTACAGTCTACTGTTCATAAATATATTTTTGGCACTGAAGCCAACCATGAAATAGTTCAGTTAGAAAGTTATCGTCAACAATTAAATTTGAAAAGAATAGAAAAAAATGTCAAAAAGAAGAAAGTCTTCAAATCTAATACTAATAGAGATACTCATTATGGCGAAGAATGTCAAAAAGTTGACATGGACGATAAACAGTACCAAGATGAAAAAAAAGAGTTTTTGTTGAGATTAGAAATAACTCCTGAAGAAAAAGTCAAGATAGAACAAGACACAATATTACAAAGTGCCAGTCCTTTATGGCTGGAAACCAGAAGGAAGTTACTTACAGCTTCATGGTTTTCTACAGTCTGGAAACGGCGCCCACACACCAATTGTGCACCATTGGTAAAACAAATTTTGTATGGTCGAGATTTAAGTAATGTACCATCCATCAAACATGGTAAAAATAATGAGTACACCGCACTACGCGACCTTGAAAAAGTGTTAAACACGAAAATTTTGCAGTGTGGGTTGTCAATCGATAAAGAGATTTCTTTTCTCGGTGCAAGTCCTGATGGAAAGTGTGAACACGGTATAGTAGAAATCAAATGCCCGTCATCGGCATATGAAATGGACCCAGAAGAAGCGATAAGACAAAAAAAAATTGACTTTTGGAAATACGCTTCGAATTCGAACCAATTAGTAGTAAACACAAAACATAAATGGTATTTCCAAATTCAAGGTCAACTAAGAATTACAGGGGAAAAGACTTGTGTTTTTGCTGTTTGGACGGGCCCTGGAAAAATAAAATATGAATTTATAGCCAAAGACGATCAATTCTGGAAGGAGAATATGGAAACACATTTAATTCGATTTTATAAGAACTGCCTCCTTCCAGAATTGATCGATCCAAGATTCAAAAGAAATATGGAACTACGAGAACATTCTTCACATTGTTATAATAATGTAATGAAAACTAAGAATTGATTAAGATTTTCATTAATTAAACTTAGTTTAGCTTAATTTTTTTTATTAGTTTTATTCATTTTATCATTATCTTGCTTCTGGCCCGCTTTGTACGGCATTTTGCGTAGTGATACACTATTCCTAGAGTATCTATCGATTTCAGTTCGAAAGTTCAACAATATCCACTGAGTTGTTTTTGCTGTCGTGCAAACGAAATATAAACGTTTATGAAGCAATGAAGTATATTGTGTGTGCGAAATAAACATATTTTCTTTCTTATTTCTTTTTTATCTAGTTATCGAGGACCCCAAATGCAAGTATTTGATAGCAAATTTATTGTAAGAATAAGCAAAACAAAAAAAAAATGTCTTTAATTATTTGTTTTCAAAATGCTTGTGGCCTAAATTGTATGTATTTACATAGGTACACATGACGACATTTCTAATTATATATACATTTCCAGTATAACATGGTCGCTTTGTATAGAATTACCATATAATGAGGGATGCGCTTATACTGGTTTGGCATAGCTTGATTGGTCATCGTGCGTACTTTCGCCAGTACCTACTTGCTTACCAACCAATCACTGTCCAATAGTAGCTACTTTTATGACTATTTCACGTTACAAACTTTATAAAAACATATCACCGTAAGTTTAAAAAAAACACGACAATAAAATAAATAATAGTAGACTCAAGTATCAAGCCGTGTTAGTTCACTCATAATTTCTCCGCTTCGCGCTAGTCGCTGTGTGTGTGAGCCGTGCACGTGTAGTAGTAAGACTCAATACCTAAAATTGAAGCGCGTCATTTCGTAAATGCGTCCTTAAATGTATCAAATTATAATTGTATACGATGTTAATTACTGTGAAGTGTGTGTGTTCTTATTATTCTTATAATTAATTATAAGTTTAATTTTGGCATCTAACCATCGCAACTAGAACTTTAAAATAAAATAAAAACTAAGAAAGAATATTATTCATACTTGCACAAAAGATAATTATTAACATTCTCAAGTAGGTACTTACAGCTTGATTTCAATATCCACCACAAGAATCACTCACAATAACACCGGATGACGTAATTCCACGCCCGCTTGTCACCGGGCACTATTATTAACACAGACTAAGTAGTACTATTATTAAATAGTAACACGTAGGCTTGTAGAAAAAATATCGATTTATCGATATCTTGTGTTCGATATATCGATATTTTTAAGCGATATTTATTATTTCGATATAAAATATAAAGTATCGAAAATGTATCAAATTCGATATATTTCCAATAGCAACATCCTTGTCGCCACTGACTAAAACCGCTGGGAATCAGAGCCGTAAAAAAAGCAGACTTTTCTATTATCTGTGGCGTGATTTTGCTTACTTTGCTGGGAAAAAAAAATATCAACAAGTGCGTTAATAAATAAGCTAACTGGCATCCCATGCATCTTTTTAATAGTGTCAAATCAAATAGCGCGCGCTTCCCCGGCTTTCCGTTACACACTTCAGTTCCTTTTCACGAAATCACTCCCACATATTGCAGAAAAGGAACAGGAAAGATGTTACACAAAAACAGGCTTTATCTCACAGGATGTGTAAAATAAAACGAAGTAGTAAATAACTTAACTTTTCATTTATTTAATTATAAAAATAAACAGTTACTACTATTATTATTTATTCTTAGGCTAAGATCTTGCTTTTGTTACGAAGAGCTGTGTATGCGACTAGGATGGACAGGGCAGTTGCCAGCACTTCTGAATTAACCCACGGGCCGGAGTAACCTGCAAAATGGAAACAGATGAGTAAGAGTATCCGTGGAGTTTCTAGCCCGTTCTTCTCCATAGGAACCTACTATGCTTTGGAATGGGCAACTAGCTTCATCTAACTGACTGACCGACCCCTGGACAGTTTGAAGAGTGCCTGTAATTGGTTTATTTGAAAATGGTTTGAGTTTGAGTTTTGATGTAATAGTAGATTATTCACTTAGGGGATAAAGCAGTGTCTTATGTCAATGGCACTATATTGAATCAAGGATTACAGGGCTTCCCAAGGGCAGCGACACTCAGGAGTTAAGACTAGAATCTTGAGAACAGCGAGGGATTCAAGCTCGCCCGAAGACACTTTTATCCCTGAGGAGAATACTTTACTTTTCGCACCTACTGAGACAAAAACCCATTTGACTGTCGAATTAATAGGTAGTTTATGAAGCTGTTAAATAACCGAGGAATACAATACGCGCCACGAAAGATGAGACTTAACCGCGCATCCCGCGCTCTTTCCGCCACCCGGTGCAGACCTCATACGGCTAGAGACCCATAAATCGTCTACTGCGCAAGTCAAACCACGTGGTGTGTCAAGTCTCATCTCTAACGGCACGAACTGTACCTAGTTATGTGCAGTTTCATACACAATTTTAAATTTCATCATAAACCCATGATATAATATCGTAAATATGACGCCCAAATCCAACATTACGTGAGCAACCGATCAGCTGTTGCAATGCCATGCCGCCATTACAGCCATTTTTTTTTTCTAAAATTCATATTATTACGACATGGCATTATATAGTAATACAATAAACTTATAAATAAGTAAATAAACTTACTGCCAGGATGATGTAATTGTATGGCGATCAATGGAGCGATGGCAGCGTTGGGGTCGGCGCGGCGGGCGCGGCGCAGTGAAGCCCAGCCTTCCTCGTCCAACACTAGCACCTCGTGCGTACCAGAGCGGGCCTTTGATGGCTCCTCGGTCCAAGACACCTGAAGACAACAAAATTAATTTATGAGAAATGTACCTATTTTGTTACCAATAAATTATAGAGAAAAAGAGTGAGTTAAAAAAATACATGTAACCAAAGTTAACAGGTCTTATTATGCCTAGAGCGCCACAGACACTAAAGGCATAGACAAGTAACTGATGTTACGTCGGGTGCAGACACGCGGACTACTTCTATTTAATTTAAGTATTTCACACATCTATTTTATTTAATATTTATTTCTGTATCTATCTATCCGTGACATCACTTAAAATAATATGGTAAATATTGTGCGTAGAGACTTAATATTTTACAGTAGGAATGTATGGGAGAACATGTATTTCGACTAAAATGTTAAGTTTGTATGTGGCATAATAATATGGTCTTGGGCGATTTTTTACTAAGAATTTTACCTCAGTCAAAATACAAATACAGGTTCAAAGAATTAAACTTAGACCAAAGTAATAACTTGCATATTTATTTCATTTGATGCAACTTAAAATTTAATTGTGAAGTAAGATAAGTATGTAAGAATTGTATAGCAGGTGACGTTCTGTAGTTTCTGCCAACCCCCATGGGAAGATAAAGATAAATTTATATGTTCAAACATGTGTAACATGATACATGAATATGCACATATCGTGAAAACATAATTGAAGTGAAAACTTCTTTGGGGGCGTTGGGCATTATTGAGATGGAAAAACCTTTTTACCGGACCAACATGTTTTGCCTCACTCAGTGTACAAAATGTTTCCATATGTCGTGAGTTTTATGTATGGATTAGGCTGCCTGTCCATTGAATGGTAGAGGCTGTAATTTGTATGAAGGTTTAATGGGCATATTGATATTAGCAACAATGACCTGGTGTTTAGTAAATAAATAAATGTATGTTACTTCTTTTGAGACAAGCGGACGTAGACGGTGTCTGTGTTAGTCAAATTTATAAGTTATACTTATTAATTTCAATTTTAACATTATATAAATACATGCTATGAAACCCTTCACTGATCACAGATGGACACTCACTTACGATTTCGTAACTTTCTATACGAAATTAAGCTTCCCAATCATAGCACATAAATTCAGAATGCATACGAACAAATTGCCAGCGTCTCCAGCACTAGAAACGGGACTTAGAAAGCGACAGATGCACCAAATAGGTTATGCTTACCTGATATCTATTATCTCCAACACGGGCAGCAGTCAGCGGTTTTCCTTCAACCTCGGCATACAATGCGTAGTTTTCAGGCAGAGGGTTGTCGCATTTCAGCGTAAATTCGGTAATATACGCTATATGTGTCACTACAGTCGCATCTAAGCTCGTGAAAGACGAAGCCTCAACTTGTGGGTTTGTGCAGCCCTGCGCAAATGCTACAGACGCAATGGCCAACAAACAGATCGCGTATTTTGTGACCATTTTGCTCAATTACTAACAAATTGTGACTTGTTGAAGCTAATTCAATATTTTAAAATACAGTTTCAGCAATAATAGCACTCGTTCCGGCTCCACGTATTTCGTTCTTAATGTGGCGTTCGAAAATTTCGTCGGATCGTATTTCATAATAGTGAAAGGAACCCCGATTATTTTGAATAAAGCTAAGATAATAAGATTGACAAAAAATTGAAAAAGCAAACATTCATGAAATTTGAAAAAAATCTGTTTCATAAAAGACCTTTGATATTTTATTGTTGTCAAATCTAAATTACACAAGTTACGTTATTATAAGCTAAGTAGGTCGAATTTTATTCGGATTTTTGTTCCGAACGCACTTTCCAAACGTCAGCGATGACGTGTGACGAAAATGCCAAGTATATGTTTTTGGCCTTTTAGTTGCGTTCGTAATTATGAAAACAAAGAATGCGTTCCTCTAGAAGAATCCTTTTACAATAGTTTCATGTTCAAAGATAATGGTTTTTGTATAGGTATTTATTGTGTGCTATTTACTAGCATGTTTTGTTAGCAATTCACACTTACATTATTGAAATGTAAGTACACAGAATAGAAAAGTTAAGCTAATATTCAAGATGTGCGAAGTGTGACATTTGATCAGCTTTACTCATAGACATATCTATCTCAATGGCTTTACGAGCGCAGTGGTCTCGAACCTACCGATTTTTCGGTATTTCTACCGATATGGGCTCTGTTCTACCGAAATACCGAAATATAACGATTTTTCTACGATTTCACAGTATACATGGAAATTCTCCCGAGTGCAGAATGTAGTTTATTTCCAGGAAATTGATACAGAGTTGCGCATTTTAAGAAATTGTGAACAAATCAAAACATTTCCTGATGATGTAGAACTTTTGGGATGAAGTAAGTTTACTAAAGCGTGGCGATGAAACTCAAATGTTTCCATTGTTGTCTAATTTCATCTTTAATATTTTATCACTTCCCCATTCATCCGCTAACGTTGAACGCATATTTTCACATATTAATCTTTCAAAAACAAAGCAGCGAAATAGGCTGTCTACTGAATCAATCACTGGTCTATTACATTCAAAACGACTCTTTAATACAGCTAATTGTTACGATTTTGAAATTAATTCGAAGATGACTGCGGCTATGGCCTAAGAATATTGGTATAAAAAATAATTATGATTGTTACAAATTAGTCTGTACGTTTTTTTAAAATAAATAAACGAATTTTATTGAATATTGTATTTTTTTTTTGTCAAATACCGATTTTGGGTACAAATATACCGATTTTAGCTGGCAATTCTACCGATCTCACTCTATGACGTTCGAGACCACTGTACGAGCGTGTATTCTTGAGCAACGACGGAAATAGATGCCAAATATTTCGCTGTTTTCATTAAATGGCATTATTACTTTAGGGAAATATTAAATATGGCTAACTAGTGAACTAAAATATTCATTAAGAAATGCAATAATTAATACACCAAATATTGAGCATTAGATGTAAAAAAAGTATTTAGAATCTTTACAAATGCCTGTTTTACACTTGATAATTATGTAAACACAAATGCACATCAGAGTGAGGTAGCTTTCACTAAAGTCCAACTTGTCAACTGTCAGTTCACCACGAATGGCGGGAAACCCGAAACAGTTACGACTTTGAAAGTGAAGCGGGCCTGACAAGGCTTTGGTGGTGATGAGACAGTGAGTGATATAATCAGCTAAAATATCGGATCAACAGGATTCTACAGGTATTCAGTAGGAGAGGAAAAAAAAATTAAAGTCATAATGATAATTTATCCGTAAAGGCCTATATTTATTGATTTATTTATATTTTGTTGACATAATCCATGTGTGCCCGTTCAATAATCCGAGAGCCGTTAGAACAGCCGCGCTGACTTCATACCAACCGCTTTAGACGTCAAACTTCACAATATTCACATTTACAATCAATATATCTAATATCTCTTCGTTTTTATGGTGTCTTAGTAAAAATCAAGCAAATTTATAGCTATCGTGAAAATTTGACTGATCACTTGAGTCGCCGTGTGTTCTCTAGCCCGCGAAATTCAATTTTTATTACATTTTTTTGCAATTTGCAGGTCAGTATCAGGTTTTATGTTGATCTTAATATGATTCGCAACCGTAACAATTCCATTCTATCCAGCTACCTTTAGCGCATCCCCCTTAACAATTATATTTTCTATATTTAATAAAAATAATATATGTTCTCTATAAAAGTACATTTAATACTGAAGAATGACAATATATCATAGAAACAGTACTAATTTAATTTAATGTTTTAATAATACGATATTTATATATCTGTATACACCATGCCCTTTTTATTATCTTACTTTTTCTCGATTATAATTTTAATAGCTTTTGTCCGCGGCTTCGCCCGCATGTATGTCGGATGCGCCATGTCATATACCGGAATCAAAAGTTTCCTGTGTGTTAATCCAGGTTATAAACTAGCTGTGTGCCTTTCATCGAAATCCGTTTGCTGTTTTTGCGTGATTGAGTAACAAACATGCAAACTTTCACATTTATAATATTAGTAGGACTATTTTTTTTTATGTGTACCATCTTTCCTCTCGCTTTCTTGCAATCAAAGGGACGGAAGCGTGTGACAGGAATCCGGGAAAGAGCGTGCTATTTGATTTGACCAATGAGCGCGCGCGGTGCCTAGAGTTGGCCGTCAGAAACGACCTTGATGAGGCCCACCCCTTTAATGTCGCTAATTACCAAGGTGAGATATCAGATGTTACACGTCATATGCGACTACTGTAAGGCTAGCTCCTTTTTTTATTCTATCTATAAATGAATTATTAACATAAAACCACGCCTGTATTCCCCGAAGGGTTAGGCAGAGGTGTACCTATAGTACACCCACATTTCGCCAGTTAAGTCCCATGTAATAGGGGCGAGCCTATTGCCAACAACCGGGCACAAATCCAGACTGGGCTGCTAATGAGAATCAAACCTAGGAGCTCATACTCAGCAGTAGCGCTTGCAACCATTAGACTGTGATAGAGAGAATGTTGATGAAGATTACAGTTTATGGCCACCATCGTACATTAAATGGCCACCATCGTAAGGCGATAAAAATGGGGGTCAGTGACAGTTCGGCCCGGGATAACTCAACCCGAATAATAATACCAGATATTTCACTCCCAATGACGCCGATTTGTATGGTCAGGCAGAAAATCGATATTTTAAGATAAATCATTACAAATGTAATTTGTTTTCCGAAGATTTTGGTTTTTTTTTACATACAAAGCAGGAAAATATAATGATCAATAACGCCTATTGCAATTATAGCTATATAAGTAACCGAGGATTCTTTTTTTTAACTATCTGGATTAAAAAAGACAAGCGTTCCTTTGCTAAGAAAATGAGACACATCGGATCTGATGCCAATAGAAAAAAAATCTATCTCACTCTTGCACATCAAAACAATAGTCCAGAACATTAAAAGACAAGGCGATTTCTGCGATTCTAATATCTGGTTGAATATATAACATAAATAACATAACATCACGCCTTGTTTCCCCGAAGGGTTGGGTTGAGGTGTCCCTGTAGCACGCACACCCACAATTGAATATATAAATAAGTATTTAAATAAATAAAAACAGTATTTATTGCAGAACAAGTTCATAGCATTCAATTTCATTTAAAATAATAATATTTATTGATATTCATAAAAAATAAATAATTAAAAAAACCTTCAATATTTTAAGAGATCGATACTTTTCATGCCTACGGTACACACCACTTTCTTTAGGCGTTTTGACGACTTAGTATATGGTATTATTATTCGGGTTGAGATGACTCGCGCCGAGCTGTCACTGACCGAAAAATAGCTCGATGCAAACTACGGCCGATGAATCATGTCCGGTCGGAACTTCGCGCAGAAGACTGCGCATTCAATTTTTTTAGGAACCAAAAGCAGATATGTGGCGAGTGTGAGAACATGCGCGAAAGTTCGTAGTGCCTATGTTCAGACCGGCCATGATTAATCGGCCATACTGTAAATCTTGTTTATAAAATACAAAAATGGCGAAACAATCCCAACTAATATTATAAATGCGAAAGTGAGTTTGTTTATATGTTACGCTTTCACGCCAAAACAGCTGAACGGATTTGGATGAAACTGGGCAAAGCAAAAAAAATAAATTCAAAGTTGAACGAACCGGTGATTTGGACGGTCGATTTATTAAAATAATTTAATTTAATTCAGAGAGCACGGAATCGCCGAGACGGCAGTACTAGCAAAATTCGTGACGACAAAAGTGCGTTGAGCCACTGATTAGAACAATGGATCAATCCGCAAAATCATTTAAATAAAAAGCGACTCTTGCTACGACATAATAAAGCGCAATTCAGGTCGCACCGTGCTAATTACCTACAGTTATATTCACCTAGAAGTTTCCTCTTGCTATCGCGTAACTCTTATATCTTCTGACTACGTTACGCCCTCTGAATTCAACAAGTCGAGCCCGCCGCGTACCTTCTTGTAGCTTCATACTTAAAATGCGGAGTGACCCATTTCTTCATCTGTGGTTGAGCGCACAATTTCTGTCATCTTCGCCATTCAAAACTGTCCGTGTTTACACATCATTACTTCTTCTAACTGAACAGACAGCTGTGCTGCTGGGGAGTTTGTTGCGCCACTTTTTCCCAGCTAAAGCACTAGGAAGTGGTGAAGGGTGGGCGTTTTTGGGGGACTGTCTTATGCAATTTTGACGTTCGAAAAGTGCTGATTCTCAGCCTAGTTTGAATAAATGACATTTGATTTGAATGTCGTAGAGCGGGTTAACGGTGACACGCTTGATTTTTATTGAAAGTGTTGAGAATGTCGCCTCTAAGGCCGTTTTTGAGGCGGCAGCGGAGAGCGGGGCGGCGGCAACAGCGGAGCGTTCAAATGCATAGTTTTATATGGAAGTGTCCTCGCTCCCCGCTTTGCTGCCGTTGAGAATACGACCTAACAGCGGCCGCTGCGACGGCTCCCTACTGTGATTTATTTAAATTTTAATGGCGAATACGGTCAAAATTTCACGATGCGAATATTTAATTAGGTGACCCATTCATACTAGGGGTAGTTTAGAGTACGTTTCCACTGAGGCGACGAGCGGGGTGGATACGTGCAGGAATCGACCAATCACATTGGCTAAAATTCACATTGCGTCTGTCGTCTAGTCTGTGATTGGTCGAATCCTGCACTTCTCCGCTCCGCTCTGCTAGTCTCCACATCTATGGAACCTTTAAGGATGGGATTCGAACCCCAGGACCTTTCGAGCGCTAGCTCGAAGACCAAACCGGACATTATTCCTTCAAAATTTCTGAAAGTTTACATACAAAACATAGATTTTTTTTTTAATCATTTACGGCGCGCCACAGTCGGGTAAAAGCCTAGTCTATTCTAGAATGGACTTATTAGGCTGTGCACAGACCTGAGTCAAGACTATGAAAATAATGAAGATCCCATAGATATATTATACATTACAAATAATACATATTCTATGGATGAGCCACACTCGTAACAAAACTGTTTTGTATTGACAGACAAAACTATTTTGACTCTGGAGTGCACACCGTCTTATTTTGTATAGAAAAAATCTCCCTGAAGGATAAAGGACTGTTCAAGCTGAGGCGACTCCCGCTTTAGGTATCTGGCGCACTAGACGGCCACGAACACGACCAGGTCAACTATAGAAGCTTATATGAATCGCGCACTTGGTCGCAAAGGCTAACTAGCCGCAGACCATACAATACCACTAGACGGCCACAACTGGACGGAGTCAAGGACGTCTAATACGCAAGATCCCATACATTTCTGTTTTATAACAATTATTTATGTTTTATGTACAATAAGGTAAATTGTGAAATATGTCTGTATAATTTACAAATACATCTGTGTTTGCGCACACACTAGTGCACTATAACATCTGCTTACAACGCTACAAGGTTACTTTGGTGCGTGGCCAAAATCGGAACTAACTGCTTTGTCAATATTTAATAACAGTGACAATTTCGCAAATGGTTACCAACAACGCCCCCCTGTCAATAAGACTCCAAAAGACCCGTATAACACTCTACTTGCCAATAGTCTCTGTTAAGATCAGCAGAAATTCACTCCCAATTTTTTTAATGAATTTATGTAGGCGGTTGCCAGTCTTACCGCGTAGTATCGTGTTACCTAGTAACTGGATTGTGCAGGTCAGATAGGCAGTCGTTCCATGTAAATACTGGTATTCAGCTGCATTCGATTAGACTGGAAGCCGATCCCAACATAGTTGGAAAACGGCTAGGTATAGTTTGACCTAGACCGTTGTACCACGTCTTAGGTATGTGCGCGGCGAGACGGGGGGGCAGTGCAGGCCACTTATTCGTCAACGCTCATGGCGCACGGCGTACCGCCCGCCGCTCATTCGTCAACGCAGCCCCCTGCCTCGCCGCACTTTCAATATGCAGAACAGCGATCCCGGTCAAACTATAGCAGAAATTTTACACTCGTGTTTGCGCACACACTTGCGCATTATAACATCTCCTGCGTAAGCTAGTCTTTGAGATGCAGTCATTTCACAGTTATTTTACCTCTGCCAACAGCAACCTTATTAGAACGAGAATAAAGATCACTGTGCTTTGTCTTGTCAGTGGCAGAAATTCAACACCAACCTTCGCTCGACAAGATCACTGTATTTTTGACAGTGATACACAATCAGAGGTAAAGTAACTGTGAAATAACTCCGCCACAGTATAAATAAGTAACAGTATTATGTGTTCATAGAAAACGGCCGAAACGATACGCTCCGAAATCTCAGTATGCAACAGAGTGCGCGGCAGTTACGCACGGACGCGGAAGGTTTATCTAAAGGTCTATCTACCGAGCGGCCGTAGGTAATAATACTGTTACTTTATTATACTGTGCTTTTGCTTAGATGTCTTTTTTATGTATTAGGCGGTTGGTGGTTGTGTCAGCGGGTGACGTGGTCAGTGTGTCAGTGGTTGGGCGGCGTCTTGGCGGGCGAGGCGGGGGGAGGGGCGCTCCAGTCGTCGGCGCCCTCATACTGCGTGTTCTCAAGGCGGGTGATAAGGCGTTCGTCTTCGTCGCCGAACTCACCGCCCATTAACGAAGGTTCGCCGACTACCATCACGTCCTGGGGACAAATACCAAAATTAATTAGAATATCTTATAAATACATAACCAATAACAGTTCAAACTCAATGACGCCAAATTCTTTGATTATTGGGTTCCTATGGCCACCTTCCGGCTCCATCTCAGAGTTGGAAGCATATTTTTAAAATGTCACCGCAGTTGAACAACATGTAAAAAAAACCTTGTCTTTTCCCTGAGGGTGTTGTTAGGTATCTACTAAGAGTCTATTTATGTGGTAATTTTCAGGAAAAAAGAATTCGTCATTTATTTTTTTCAATGGGAAATTTTAACGGGTTATTACATGGGGCGCGGGCAGCCGCCATTTAGCGGGTGTCTACAATTCATAACTTATGCTCCCTGTTCAAAATTTTCTAATTTTTAATGGATTTGGGGTAATTTTGGTAATAAAAATGTGATTTTTAAATAGCAATAACTTTTTTTATATTCAATAATAATTAATTTAAAAAAAAAAACTTTTAGGCATTGCAGTACTTTTTTTTACATATTGTATAGTGTGCCAAGTGGGTGACCACTGAAAATCAGCGCTGTGCTGTGGGTTCCCCATAGCACTGCATCATGCTGAGTAGAAGCCTTCTTATCACAGTCATGTCGTGCAGCTGCCGACTAATTTCTGTTTTACGCTCGTGATTTTTATTAAATGGAAACAATACGAACGAAGCAAGCTAATCTACTAAAGCTTGTAAAAACAGCTGAAGGAATGGTCGTAGAGAATTGGCGGTGTAGTGAAAAATGATCAGGAGGACTTCCCAACCAGGGTAACACATTTTTTTTCGCTGCCCGGCACTTCTGGTTTTGGGCCCAAGTTTGTATGAAATGTGACTGATCCTTTGTTTAGGGAGTAATCTAAGTAATTAGCAGTGGGATTTGAATAATTGTTTTTGCATTTGATAGCCCGATTCTTGAGGAAGGTTATAGGCTATTTAACATTACGCTACGATTCTTAGGAGCCGAGCAAAAGGACAAACGTCAGAAGGAACGCTAAGCGAAAACGAAGTCTGCGCGGGCGGGCGATGCGATGCAACGCGGTGGGACGGGGGAACAAAAAATTTCATGCAGACGAAGTCGCGGACGAAGACTAGTAACATATAACCTTAAGAGTTAGTTATGGGACATCAAAAGGAACACATTGTATATTTTTTATTATTGTTGTCGCTAGGGTGACCAGATGCTGTCACCATTGTGTGGATCGCCCGGAGGACACGGTGGAGTGTGGATCGTCCGGAGGACACGGTGGAGCATACGGTGGAGGTCTGCCCAGCTTGGGCGGAGCATCGCCGTGTCCTCGTGGAGGCGATCGACGGCGGTGATCTCTCGCGTCTGGCCCTGGTTCAGGCCATGGTACGGAGCGAGAGGAAATGGGAGGCCGTCACCTCCTTCTGCGAAGCAGTAATGCTCGCGAAGGAGGAGGCGGAACGCGTGAGGGAGAGACAAATTTCGCGCCCTCACGCCCCTAACCGCCGCAGGAAACGCCCAGGGCGTCGGGAATCGCGAGGCGATTTCCGGCCACCGTAGGCGCGGGCTTGCGGACGGTAAGCAATGGGTAGCTCACCGTCCGATAAGGACCAGGCCCGGGTCGATAGCGCGTTGTGTTTCACGCGCGCCTCAAAGAGATGTCAGCGACAATCGACGGGGTCCGCTAGGGCCGATGCCTGCCGGGGTTGCGAAGAAAACCGAGAGGGAGATCGTGGCCCCCGGCAACAGGACAACCGAAGAAACACGGGTGGGTTTTAGTTAGTACGAGTCTGACACGCCCTCCCGCTCCGCCCATAGCGGGAGAAGTTATTTGATGATTTCCCACCCAAAAAAAAAGGGTGACCAGATGCCCCGTATTTTACTGGTTGCCCCGTATTTCAAGCACGAATTTTTCATTGTCCCATAATTTTTGATAAAATTTGTTATTTAGTTAAATATTTCTGTACTTTCCATCGTATTTGTGAACATAATTAATTTTCATTTTGTAACTACTAAATCATCTAACGATAGCTATATAATCATTAAGTTCTCTGCTAGTGCTGTGCACTTCTGTAAGTGACGAGCTCACAATACCTAAAACTGTATGTGATTTTTGTATGAGTATGTTTGAGTGAATAAGTCGTTGAGGTCCCAAATAAATAAATAAATAATTTGGCGAAACCAATACGGGACAGTACATTGTCTCGTAATTTTATGATTCAATGGCTTTTTTAATGATAAAAATACCTATTGGAAAGTCAGAATTTGTTTGTATATGTTATCAAGTTGATTAATCCACATTTTTTATCCAAATAACAAATGTTTGATTGTTTCAAGGGTAATTCATAAAGAAAATCAAAGTTTGTATGTATTAGACTATTTAGTTAATTATTTCACATTTTCCTTTCCAGATAATATAAAAAAATGTTGTGTTTTTTTTATATTTAATATTGTTTTTTAAAGTCTTTAATTAAGAAATTTAGCAGTTGTATAGGTTATTTTATTGAGTATGCCAAATTTTTGTAATAAAAAAAAAATATGTTAATTTTTAATAAAAAAACGGCCTGTCCCGTACTTAAACCTCGAATGCTATATTTTCAATGCAGTTGCCCCGTAAAACCGGAAATCAGATCTGGTCACCCACAAGTTGTCGCCCACAACAACAATTCAATCAATACAATATTTTTTAGAGATTCTCTCAAGAAAATATTGTAAGAGAATAAAGTTGGTCAAAATTATTAAAAAGTATATCTTTAGGGTGGTTAATTGATTCAGGCGTGACCTTGCGGAAATCCATTATAAAATACAATCACCCCAAGCGCACATACATCACACAACACGCCGTGTTCGAGTTCGCGACAAGTCAATCGTCATCCTGAGGATGCCTCGTTGAGAGGTGAAACACGTGTCGATTTCTTTCAGGGTTTTTTTTTAAGACTCAGAAATTGCTAAGCGGAACAGGTTACTAATATATCCACTTCTATTGTATTTTTGTACGATAATAAGAAAAATAAAATAAAAATAATAGTCTAACATGGATAGCATGAACAGAAAACGAAAGATATAGATATAACGTAGGGATAGATCTAATTAAAAACAAAGTAGGTGAAATTCTAAAGAGTCTTAATTTCTAAACAGTTTAATATGGGATCAAAGTTTGGAAGATCGTCATTTTTGCCGAAATAATAATACTTAAATGTAATAGTTGTAGTTTTAATACCTGCGACGCTAAACTGAAGTTGGGTCCGGGAGATCGTTTCTTGGCGGGCGCGGGCGGCGCAGCGTTAGGTCCCGCCGAGCCCTTGCGCTTGCGGCGCTTGCTGGCCGGCCGCTGGGACTCTGCGAATAAAGCGTCATCATAATACCGATACTGAAAATCGTTGATAAGAGGAATGATCATTTCGAAATGTATTGAAAGAGTTTTTTTAATTTGTAGCTTGTCTAGTACCTCAGCTGGTCCGGAAGATTTTTCAAACGAACGAAATCGCGGACAGAAATTAATTTTCTCATAAACTTGCGGAGTTATGCAGTTTCATGAAGTTCATGTCAAGGGGTTTTATTTTTTTAATCCAATAATCTATAACTCCATAAGTTTAAGTAGATAAATAAAGGTAAAATAACAAAAAAAACCACGTGACGAGACAGCTGTCAAGTAACCGACTAAACATAATACCTGTCAATTCAGTTGTCATGCTACGTCACAGTTGTACTCTTGAATTTAGCAACGTTATAATTCGTTGAGATTATTATATGTATATTAAGAGTGTTTGGAAACATGCTGGTCCTGCTCCATAGGACAATTTAGAATCAAGACAAAATCAAACAGGTTGCTAATTTAATTGTAAAATTTATAATTTTGTGTTATATGACGTTGATTTTACATTCTGTGATTACTTCCTCACACACTGATTTATTAATTTTAAAAACATTAGGAAAATCGTCTACTTTTACAATGTTTGTAAATATGTGAGCACCATGTATCTATCACATAATTAAATTATCTGTCGTTGCTTCATTTTTAATTCTTTTTACCTTTTGTGGTATAGTAATTTTATTCTAGGTGCATCGTCTTCACATATAATTATTTAACTAATATACGTACTTATACAAACTATTGTAAAACATTTTAAAAGAGTAACGGTGGAGTTTCTTGCCCATTCTTCTCCATACGAAAACTACCTTTTGGAAGGGGCGACTAAAATCAATTATATTATTTTGTAAATTTTGACGTTCAAAAGTGCCATACATGGCACTTTTGATATTTTTGCCTATTTGAAATAAATGATTTTACATTTGACTTTTGTTGACGTTTAGTGTTTAGGCTCTTTACAATAGACAGATTACAAAATATTATATTATATTATTATTAAAAAACTAACAAAAAAATTTGTGCTCAAACAGTTACCATATACGAAGAGTAGTTTATGAATAAATGATAAAGTTTGAAAAAGAAAAATTGTAAAAATCAAAAATAAATTGAATTTGGTTTCATCGTATTTTTAAACAAGAAAATGTCATCTATAAAAACCCTTTTTACGATTTGTTTACCTTTATTTAACTACCTAAACGTATGGAGTATATGTTGATTTCGAAGTCACTGCCATAGAGCTGACACAACTGTCCCCAAATAAATGTTTTTCTTTCTCTAGAACTTTCTTTAGTCTAGAACTGAAGCGTCTTATATCACATAGATTATTGACCAGTATCCAGTTAGACTGGAAGCTGACCCCAACATAATTGGAAGGCTAGGCAGATGATGATGTGACCTGTTTCTATGATTGACTCACCAGGAGGCGCCACCATCCGCTGCCACTTCTGGAACAGCGTGGTCTTGAGGCAGTCTCGCGGCGACAGCGCGTACGCCTTGTGTCGCGACATTAACTCCTGCATCGGCTCCAGAATCACGCATAACTGGAACATAGGTAAGAGAACTTTAATAACAAACGAGCGACCCTTACTGTAGTCGCATAAGATGTGTAACATCTGACATCTTAGCTGACAGTATGTCACTAACGGAAAATGAGTTGGTAATCAAATAGCGCGCGCTTCCCCGGCTTCATGTTACATACTTCCGTCCCTTTTCACGAAATCACTCCCACAGATTACAGGAAATCGAGAGGAAAGATGTTACACATCAATAATACCAGCCTATTATAGTTCCACTGATGGACAAAGACCTCTTCTCATACAGAGAAGGCAAGAGCATTGATCACCACGCTTAGTCAAGACGGGTTGCCGATTTCAGACTTATATTAACTATAAAGTCTAGGTTTCCTCAAATATTATTCCATTGAACCTGTGGTATAGACACAGTATAAAAAAGTCGCAGTAAGTATAATGTCTTCATAGAAAACGGCCGAAACGACGCGCTTCGAAATCTCAGTATATTTCAGTACTCAACAGTCAAGAGTGCGCGGCATTTACGCATGGACGCGGAAGGTTTATCTACTGAGCTTGAAATGAACACTAAAGAATCTATACCCATACGACCACCATATTTATACACGTACTATAAATAGCTATAGCATACCGGTGTCCTATCCAAAGATATAGTTCTAACCAAGGCTCGGATATCGGTTAAATTTTCAAACCGTTATTATGTACTTGACGCAAACACCTTTATATTCGGATTCGCTCGTAGAAACCGTTTTTTTTTAATCGGTTTTGGAGGAGTCTTTACATAAAGATTTTTTTTCGGATTAAACGGTTTAGAGCAATATTAACCGGTTTTTTGTTTAGTTTTTGTTCAGCGCGGCATCCACACAAGTAGTCACTAGTTGCAACGCGTTTACCGACATGCTGCTCCGGTTAATTTAGGTTAAAATAAAGTTCTTAAAACGTTCACGTTCTTAAGAAAAGTTCGGAGTAAAACCCAAATAAACAGGTTTTCACCGGTATTTTTTAAACCGGTTCCGAGCCATGGTTCTAACTCTGAATATCAGATGGCGCTACTTTATTTTCAAACTCAAAAGAAGAAGTTCTATGGAACAAGATTGGTCTCTATTTCATAATATTACGAAGTACTCTGTGGAAATTATTTCAAGGTCTCTGCCGAAACATAATACTGTTTCTTTATTATACTGTGACATAGGCTTTAGGCACACCTGGCTGCTCCGCAGCTAATCAGTCCCTGAGGACTTGCGGAGCGACGGACGGCGACAAGTGACGCGCGCGTGTTGCTTGTACGTTGCGACTTGGACTAAGCAGTCTATAATGATCCCACTGCTAGGACACAGACCTCCTCTCTGTGAGAGGGAGTGTGTCGTAGTCCATGCGGGCCAAATGCGGGTTGGTGGTTGGACTTGGACTTTTAGAGGTGATGATCACGTCGGGGTCACCAATCTAGAGGCATGAGGAATAGGGTGTAAAGTTCACTCGTCCTCTATAGAAAAGGGAGGATCCTCCGACCAGACGGGTGTCGTGTCTGGCGGGCAACTGCCCAACGATTGATGTCGGAAAGTTATATACAGGGTGGCAGTGACATTGAAACATTGACAGAAAAAAATCTGCTGTTCCATACACTTTTCTATGAAACAGCAGATTTTTTTTTTTAAATAACCGACTAAAAATTCAACGCAGGGTATTTTAGAATCATGTACTGAATCCATGTTAATCGTTTTCGCGTCAATGTCCTTGCGACCCCGTATAATGTCGATCATTCGGTAAACTCTGTTTGCGCGGTGCAGGATTTGTGTAACGTCAAGCCTTTAATGCGTAGTTCGCATGTGGCGGTATAGATGTCGCCACAGACTTACCCTTTTTTTTTTTTTGAGGGTGGGAAATCATCAAATAACTTCTCCCGCTCTGGGCGGAGCGGGAGGGCGTGTCAGACTCTTACTGACTAAAACCCACCCGTGTTCCTTCGGTTGCCCTGTCGCCGGGGGCCACGATCTCCCTTTCGGTTTTCTTCGCAACCCCAGCAGGCATCGGCCCTAGTGGACCCCTTCAATTCTGCTGATATCTCTTTGAGGCGCGCGTGGAACACAACGCGCCGTCGACCCGGGCCACAGACTTACCCTGAGATAATTAAGTGTGGAGTTAGTGATGCCCTGGCGCGTGATGTTCTTGGCGAGCGCGTCGAGCGCGGCGTGGTCGGGCGGGTGCACGGCCGCGCGCGGGATCAGCTCGCGGTGCGCGCGCACGGCGAGGTGCCACGTTTTGATGCGCATGAGGTCGTCGAACGTGAACTCCAGAATCAAACGGCCTTCCGTGCATACCTGTGGATAATATTTGATGTGTAGTAAAATAAATGAAATTGTTTTTACTGTAAATAGGATATCGGAATCAGTTTTACACGCCATATTAAAATAAAATAAAAAAATCGATTTTTGTTAATATATTTTGAACGGTGAGTTTGATAACGAAAATCAATAAGACTCATCCGAAGGATGGAAGAAAACTTATAGAAGAAGATTTAGATTAATCCATTATGTGTAACGACGTGAATCAGACACTTCCCAACAGAAAGACTACACGTAATTTTGGAATTATTAATCTTATAATGTCAAGTCTCTAGTTTTTAAAACCTCTCAGCTAATATGAATTCCATGTATAATTGAGAGTATCGATTTTATGTTGGAAATTTTTGACAAGGCGATATATCCCACTTTATTCACCACAACTCCCTTTCAATCCGGTTTCAGGAACGGGCACGGAACCATTTAAGCTCTTTTTAAAGTGACTGACAATATAAGATAGGGAATGGAAGACAGTAAAGTTACAGTCTTAGTGTTAACTGACTTCTCTAATGCTTTCAATACTGTCAGTCACGAAGTCCTTTTATCAATCCTTTCCTATCTTATGGTATCTCCGGAGGTACTGGAATGGTTTTCCTCTAATCTTCGGGGGCGTCAGCAGCCTGTTCATGCTGGAGACTCTTTAGTCGAGTTAGTGTGATTTTACAGCTGGGGTCCCTCAAGGGGGTATATTATCTCCTCTTTTGTTCTCCATTTTTATTAATCTCATTACCAACGTGCTTCGGACTGCGTATCATTTCTATGCCGTATGTATACCGCTGCTATAAAATTTCCCAAGAAAATCCCAATTATATAAATAACGACTTACTTTAGTGAACATAGGTTTTCCATGATGCGTCACCATGGTACAGTGGTCGCAGTCTAGCGTGATGCTTGTATTGTGGAAGGACTCCTTGGGCTGCCGCATCGTATAGTACAGTTCGGAGACGCCCCCCTCGTAGATGCTGCGGAAGTACCGCGGTATCAGCGTCCTCCCTATCGCTGGAAATAGAAAATGTACATGTTTTGGTAAACGGAAAAAATCTATTATAATTTATAAAGTTTGTAAGTTTATATGTAGGAGGTAATCTCCGGAACTACCAGTCGGATTTGAAAAATTATTTTTGCATTGGATAGCCCAATTCTATGTATCGTCACGCTACGACCATTAGGAGCAGAGCAAAAGGACAAAAAAACGCTAAGCGAAAACGAAACAATAGCGCGGGCGGGCGATGCAATGCGACGCGGTGGGTCGGGGGAACAAGAAATTTCACGCAGACGAAGTCTTGGTACCCACACAGTAAGTGCCTCAGCACACTATGCCGAAGATACGCGACCGAATTTCGGCGAGATACCGCCTGCAATACTATTTCAATTACTAGCCGAAATTACGTCATGTTTTGATGTACAACCGATCTTCGGTCGGGCGTAAGTTCGGCCGTAACGTATTCTATATAGCAACACATTATACGCGACAGAAGTTCGGTTCGAATGACGGGGATGTACGGTTGGGGCAGCCTTCTAAAGCCTCTGCAATCGCTTTTACTGCAAAATGGTTCATTACTTTAGACAACACGACATGACAGCACTCGAGACACTGAATTCACACAACGTTGCGCAACTGAATTTGTCGCGTAATTTCCGCGTTTATGGTGCCATATATTAGCAGCCGAATAAGTCGGAACGTAAAATCAGTCTCGGAACTTCGGTCGCCTACCTTCGGCATAGTGTAATTAGGCAATAAGCCCTTTGATTTAATATATCACACGGTATGGTTTGCAAAACTTTTTCTTTAATTTCCTTTTTTGCCACCCAAAACTGACACCCTTATTCAAAATTCATTTATTTACGTAACACATCAGTGTCTAACTTAGAGAGATGTATTAATGATTCTAATTCTGTAAATATATATTTGTTACGGTCGTGAATCATATTTTGATCAACATGCAACCTGACACTGACCTGCAAATTGCAAAAAACGTAAGAAAATTTGATTTTCGCGAGGTACCACTGCGGATCCACCTTAAGGTGGAACTAGTTGATATTTTTTCCATACAAATTTCAGGGGGGTTTTACACCACTGTTTGACATGGTACATCCAAAGTTAAACATGATATAGTTTTGTTTCATTATTAATTTTGTCTGTGCGGAAACAGAATAGTAAAATAATGAGCCGTTAAAAAGTTAGGAGCCCACAAAGATTCCTTTTTCTTGCAAATTTTAACGCAACTTTGGGGGTAAATAAGCAATAAAAGAAGTGTAAAATCTCCAAAACAAAATCGGCACCGACAAAGCTTAATTATCGAAGAGTTCAATTTATTTGTAATTGATTTATGCAGTGGTTTTTTCATAAAACTCGATTTTCCAAAGGACTTTTCGTAATTTTTTACGCGCTCGTTTTACTAAAATAGTTCGGAACGGTGTTTGTGGCGCCGGTGCGAACTAGACGTTGTGCATGTAGACCAGCGTCTAATTGCTCATCACTGACACTATCTCTGTCGGACACGATGCCAGGTGAGACAGCGTGCTTTTCGGCCATGCCCACTAGTGAGTTCGAGCCCGCGACTAGTTTAACCTTAAGACGCAGATGTGACCTTGAGTGGTTAGCTTGCGTGTTCTGTATTAAGCTCACGCAGCGCGTCGTACATCCAGTAATAGGACTCGCCCATCAAGGAGCGGTCCCAAATTAGACGCATTATTAATTTATTATACATAAAATAAAAGATATTTTAATAAAACACGTTTACTAAAATATCAATACTTAAATTATCTTTAAAATGGTGAAGGTTTCAGAAAAACACGCTTGATAGATTTTACGTGATGCTCAGTTTTTTATCCGCGTTAGACGTAACTTTACAAATTAATGTCACTATGTATTATAAACATAATCTAAAATACTCCTATATTATTAAGAAAATGCTCTAATTTAACATATATTTTTTCCAAGTCATTACCACTACTCGTTTAGACGTACAAAATTATTAAAAGACGGTTATCGTCGCCATAACACCCGGGTGTACCAGGCGAGTATAAATTCGAAGTGTACTCACTGTATCTCTTAGGTCCATCTTCTAAACAGAATGTGAGGGTCAGCGTCGCATCATCTTCAAAGAATTCTGTTGCGAACGCGTCCCACCACAGGTTATCTGAGTCCTGGAATTTATAAATCACAACGTAAGTTCATGGTATCCTGGTACTTCAAAACATTACTACCGAGAAAAACTAAAAAAATGGCACTTATGAAAAGTCAGTTGTGATGTTGGAATCGGCTTCCAGTCTTACCAGCACAATTTATTTTATTTCAACAACATTCATTGCGTTATTTACGTTGGTTTTGAGCAGAAAAATTTCGAAGCTATTAAGCAATGGATTAAATAGTCTTAACAATGATTCAGATTATGATTGATCGTGTATTACGCAATTAGGGTGCAGATGCAACTGAATACTAGTATTTTACATAAAGCGACTGCCTATCTTGACTTCCACAACCCAGATTACTGGGTAAAACTTTCGGAGACAGGATTTCGGGCTTCTGACTACCCGTAACGACTGTTAAAGATCTACCTTTCCGAGGCACAGAGGTTTCGGTATGAAATGGATCAAGCAAGCATCCACCAATGAGACACAATACTTTTGTTTGGAGTTCTCGTTGTCACTTATTCAAAATTTAAAAAAATAGCTTGTGTCATAGAAGACTTAGCCTCGTGCAGATTGGCGCGACGCGACTCTAACAAAACAATTTCTAAGAAAACTTACAAACTCACGGTAGTACAATTTTATTAAGCCCGTCACAGACGTAACTATAATATATATTAATAGATCGTATATAGCTATGATTTATATTTAATATACAGGGTGGCAGGGACATCGACGCGAAAACTGTTACATACCATGGATTCCTGTACATAATTCTGAACTCCGGGCGTTGAAATTTTTCGTCGGTTATTTAAAAAATCTGCTGTTTCATGTAAAAATGCAATATCTTTATTTAAGTTAAAATGTCTATAGGCGCGTTGGGCATTTTTGAAATGGGGCAAAACAATTGAACTCGCGACACCGTTACCGACACCTCATTTTTTGTAAACGCGCTTGTGTTCTTTATTTATATTACGTTACGGATCAATGTTCTATGCAAGTATTTTTACTTTAAAGGTTTTGGAAGTATTTTTTTCTAGTTTTCATTTCTGTCGGCACTCCCGGAGTGTTTATTTTTTTGTATATTATAGCTACGTATGTGATGGGCTTTACCAGTGTCGCATCGAGCCAGTCTGTACAAGATAACTGTCTTAAAGTGGGTGTACTTATAGCAGGTACACCTCTGACTAACCCTTCGAAGATTACAGTCGTAATGTTATGATAAATGTGTTACAAAATAAAAAACCGACGTTGGTCTAGTAGTCGCAAGCGTTACTCCTGAGGATGAGGTCTTGGGTTCGATTTCCAGTACTCTAATTGCGTAATACACGATCAATCACAATTTGTTTCGATTTGAAACAGATCGCTAATCCCATTACTTCATAAGTTGGAATAAAAAATCAGCTCAACAACGTAAACAACGCAATGAATATTGTTGAACTGACAAAATAAAAAAAATTGTCATAATCGTTTACGAAAATAAGTTACGCAATTAGGGTACAGCACGCGTAGCATGACCACCGTAGAGACGGGTTTTGTCGACGGAAGAATAGACAAATTGACAGATTGTGATTGTTTATCTGTCATTTTTTCTATTCTTCCGTCGACAAAAACCCGTCTCTACGGTTTTTATGGTGGTCATGCTGCGCGTGCAGGTCGGGCAGTGTCACTGGGTTTTTCTATCTGGGATTTCTCAGTAGCAGAGCCTGGATTTGTGCCCGGTTAATGGCAATAGGCTATTCGGCGGTCTGAATCCGGACCGCGGTGGCTCCTTGTATAAAGAATCCCACATACACAAAAAGATACACGTGAAAATCATAGTTTTATTTTAGATGTCGCGCAGTCGGGTAGAAATTTAGAAAATATACTAAAATGGTACCAACCTCTGTCCTCTGTTGTAACCGTTTGTTAAGTTCGTAAACTCTGTAGTCTGGCTGACCGAAGTAGGGGGCATGCCGCCTGAAAAAATAGAAAAAAAAAAGCCGTTAAAATTTTTAGAAGAAATCAGTACCCTCTTTTTGGGTTTGGCTGCAGTCGGATAAAAAGAGTCGTGAACAATGTTGTAGAGAAGATAAATAAGTTTTAGGTTCGAACCCAGGCAGGCGCTTTACTTTGTGTAAATTATTTCATCACCACTGCTCTCAAAACGGTGAAGGAAAACATCGTGAGGAAACCGGCATGTTCTAGAACCGAAAATTCGAAGACATGTGACATCTACCAACCGGGTCCGCGTGGTATTACAGCCCACTCCCTCCCACAGAGAGGAGGCCTGTGTCCCAGCAGTGGGAACAGTATAGGCTGATTATGATATGCTTATGCTATACATAAATCACGTATAACTCTGTACAAGAATCTAATGGCGCGTGGCCAAAATCGGAACTAATGCAGCCATCTTATTTCTTCAATAATTTTCCCAAAACAATTGCACAAAATGTTTGCGTCGCCCTGTCAACGTCCGCGTCATTCGAGCGCCAAAAGTGTGCGCTTGCGCTTTTATGATTTCTAACGTGAAGATATTTTCGTGGACTTCCTCGTCTTGGCATCAGGATAACACAGGGAAATAAAATGTATGGAAATATATTTCCGTCCATGATATTGGTATCGTGCTAATCGTGCACATATTTACATACAGTTTTTGGACGTGGACGTCCACGATAATATCGTCACATTAGATATTATAAAAGCGCAAGCACATACTTTTTGAATCAAAAATATTAACGGCCTTAGTACTACTTAATAAAAATGGCGGAAGGATAAAAATTGTTTCAGTCCTTTGATTTGATCAAATAATTTTTTTTCGTAGGTGCAACCAACTGCACATCAGAGGAAATAATTTGACATTGACAGCGCTTTTACGTCGTAGCAACTGTTAGAGAGCTCACACACTGGGACGCCATGGCGACGTCGCCTGATACGTATCCATACAATTCGTATTGAAATGTATGACAGTTTACTCACTTAGCTACGGTCCGGCGATGTCGCTAATTAGGAAGCGTAGCCATGATCGACCGGCCCCTACATAGAGACTGAATATTCTAGCGACTCGTAGCCAAGTCGCCAGTAGCCATGTAGCCACGATTAACCGGCCGCTACGTGGAAACTAGATACTCTGGCAACCTGACGACGCGTAGCCAAGTCGCCGGTATTTTGAATATAAATAAGTTAGGCCTCCCTCACTCAGTGGCCTACTGATCCCCAGGACGGACGCCCGCGTGTTCCTGGCTATTTATGTGACAACTTCATCTGGCTTCGGTAGGTAGCCAGAGGTAGCCACAGCTACGTAGCCAACGATGTCGCCATGGCGTCCCAGTGTGTTAGCGCTCTAACAGTTGCACTACGAAAATCGCCCTTTATGCTACGACGTAAAAGCGCTGTCAATTTCAAATTGTTTCCTCTGATGTGCAGTTGGTCCAACTCGCAGTTTTGACCACTAAGGTCTTGGCTGCTTAACCGGACCTTCCAGTGGGTGCCTTAAGCTGCTACACTTAGAGCCTCCAGCCAGGAGCGCCATGGCGTCGCAGTGAAGTCCAGTCTTGTCGCCGTTATGACGTTAATCATAAAGTTTAAATTGCTATAACTAACAGGACTTCGCGTAGTAGTTTAACGAAACCACAGATGTGACTGTACCTCCTTAAGAGGCCTATTACATTTTTTACCCTAATTCATGATTTTTGACGTTGTAATTTTCAACAACAGTAAGATATTTTAATTATTTGTATATGAATAACGATAGTGCCATTCTCTTTCTTGTAAGTTGAAGTTAAACGTTTTAATTTCGTTTCGTGTAATTTTCTATAAATATTTTACGAACAAATTCACATTATTTCATTCGATTCTAATAAAAGTTAATATTACTAAAATATAAGTTGAATATTTTACTTGTTTATTGGAGTTCTAGAATTTATTTAAATTCCTAGAGTTTTCACGGAAAAAAAATTGTAAAGAAAAGCAATAAATTTCTTGATTCAGCGTCCATTATATTCCAAATAAACAAAATTTTATCAAATAAACTAACAAGATATTTAAACTTATATCTACAATTAATACGATTTCGTTTCTCAATATTATAAGACAAAATAACAATAAATAAATTAAAGTACTATAAATTCCGCGTCAATTCAGCAAATTACACGAAAATAATTTCTAAGTCCAACTTACGAGAAAGAGAATGGGACTATAGTTATTACAATCAAATAATTAAAATATCTTACTGTTGCTGAAAATTAAAACGTCAAAAATCATGAATTTCCGTAAAAACATGTAATAGGACTCTTAATTATCAAAATTTTAGTAACGTAACATTTTTAAAGTGACAACTTCTTTAGGCGCGTTGAGCAAGTTTTGGTAGAGATAAATCTTATGGGTTCGCGTCACCGACATGATTAATTTTAACAGTATAACTAGCGCAACACGTAGCTGCAGATAGCAGCTACGTGTTGCGCTAGACCAGCACGAGTAGCATAAAAACCGTAGAAACGGGTTTTTTACGGGTTTTGTCGACGGAAGAATAGACAAAATGACAAATGGACAATCACTATCTGTCATTTTGTCTATTCTTCCGTCGACAAAACCCGTTTCTATTGTGGTCATGCTAAGCGTGTTGTAGTGAATCTACAGTTTTACTGTTTTTTCATAGTTTTATGTTTCCAGTTCTGTCGGCACTCCCATGACTGACTATGTTTTTTTGAAGTGAAAAGATCTGGAGTACTTGGCGCACTTTCTGAACAGTGAACGAAACTGAACCATCACACTCTGATAGGTGACGCTGATTTGGGTATACTCAGCTCCAGTCAGTCGGTGACGCTGAATCGCGTATATTCGCTCAATTCGATAAATAATCAGACATCTCTTTTTTTCTTTTTTGAAGTGAAAACTTTGCGCGTTGAGCATTTTTGAGATAGGAAAAAACAATTGAACTTGCGACACCGTTACCGACACCTCATTTTTGTAAACAACTATTTATTTATATTACGTTACGGATCAATGTTCTATGCAAGTATTTTGACTTAAGTTTTCACATCTGTCGGCACTCCTGAAGTGCCACTGTTTTTTCTTTTACGTAATTTCCTTACGCCTGACAATATTTCAGACCATTTATGTTCCACCTTACATAAGCTAAATACAACGTTCCAGAAATACACAATTATTCTATCCACACAGTTCAACGTGTCTATTACGTCATCACACAATGACGTCACCCCGTCGAAGCCTTACGTCCGTCCCCAATTGAGAAAAACAATACCATTTGTACGAGTTTGCGTAATTATGATAGTAACTATAGCTTTGCTAAATGGGTTTGAAACATTACAGTCGACCGTCGACTGCTAGAAATATAAGGATCTGACGATATCCATCATCTGCCTAGACTTTTCCCAAGTATGTTGGGATCAGCTTCCAGTCTAACTGGGTGCACCTGGATACCTGTATTTTACCTGGAGCGACTGCCTATCTGACCTCCACAACCCAGTTACTTGGTAACACGATACGCTTTGTTACTGGTTGTCAGAATTTTAGGCTTCTGACTACACGTAACGACTGTCAAAGAACTACAAATGATAGCCGGGACCAACGCCTTAACGTCCTTTCCGAAGCACGGGGATCTCGATATGTAATGAATGGTCACGCATCCACGGACCGACCTCGACAAGTGAAGCTTAACCTTCGATCGACCCGTGCGGCTGTCATTATTTAGCCCGATTTATTCTGCAAAAAATCTCAACGTGAAAACTAAGGCGAAGGCTGTCAATAGTGTCAATCCCTAGCAACAGGTGGGATGACAATGAAATGAAATTGTTTATTCTGTAAATAGGATATCGGAATCACTTACACGTCATATTAAGAAAATATATTTTTTAAAGCTAGATGAGTTCGGCGTTTCCTATCTGACTACTCTGAGAAGAAAGGCCGAAACAAACTCAGAAGTCGCAGTCTCTTTTAAAGTCCAGACATAATCTTGGTCAGGCCATATTCATGGTGGATTCGATTCATTCATACATGTCGAAATTTTTCAGGATTGGACCTGCTGGTGCCTGAATGACAAGGGGCCGTTGTTGATAAACATTTGAAAATATTTTTTTTTTTAAAGCGGCCAACTGCGAGTCGGACTCGCAAACGAAGGGTTCCATACAAGATTACAAAGTAAAATGTCCGGACTTGTTTGCAATTGTCCAATTCTAACTTCGAAAGTTGTATAAATGATTATAAATCTGTAAATACACATGTGTTACGATTGCAAATCATAATTTTATCAACATACGAACTGATCCTCATGAGCATAACCAACCTATAATGTTCCCACTGCTGGGACACAGGCCTCCTCTCTGTCGTAGGCAGTGGGCCGTAATCCACCACGCGGGCCCAATGCGGGTTGGTAGATGTCACATGTCTTCCTTCACCGTTTTGAGAACAATGGTGATGAAATAATTTATACAGAGTTAAGCGCCTGTCAGGGCCATTACCATTGGACCACCACTGATCTGATCCTCCAAATTGCAAAAAAATACCTAAGAAATTTATGGCGCCAGCACGCTAAGCATGACCAGAATAGAAATGGGTTTTGTCGACGGAAGAATAGACAAAATGACAGATAAACAGTCAAAATCTGTAATTTTGTCTATTCTACCGTCGACAAAACCCGTAGAAAACCGGTTTCTATGGTTTTCATGCTACGCGTGTTGGTTACCCTGATGGTTGTTCAACTTCGATGCACTATGTGCTAATCTTCAACCCCACCTTTAGTGACCTATCTTAGATAGGTACGTCTCTCTTCAATCATAGCTTTGAGACTTTCGACAATGTCAATTTATTTTGTTTAAATATGCAAACACACGTTGCAGGATATAACTGATTTACATGCGTCATCTCACACTTCAGGTTCAGTTGAAAACCAGCGTCAGGGACTACACGGACTGCTCGAGCAGTTAGCCAGCGATCAAAATAAACGGACCGTTCGTGCAGGTGTTTTCACCAAGCAATCGTTAGAGAAAGGTTTTTCATAAAAGTGAATGTGCGGAGCTGAAACGCGTCACCTACTTTCTTGACCAATTTCATCAATGAAACTAAACAGGATCAGCACTTAAATGATCTAGCACACGTAACGCGTTCAAGAGCAGTCAGTGTTAATATTCCATACCAATAATGACTGTGACAGCTGACAGAAGCAGACAGCTTCACTGGTGAAATTCAGCCTCAAAATTTATTTTATTTCGAAGTGGTTTAAAATTGTTCACCTAAATATCAAATAATATGCTATCCTACTTAATATTATAAAAGCGAAAGTTTGTGAGGATGGATGGGCGGACGGATGTTTGTTACTCTTTCACGCAAAAACTACTGAACGGTTTTGGATGTAATTTGGCATACGTATAGTTTATAATCTGGATTAACACATAGGATTACACCTTTTATCACGATATACCCATGGGATCGAGACTTTATGGGTGAAACCGCGGGGCGCTGCTAGTACTAATATAAAATGTGAAAGTTTGGATGTTGTTTACTCAATCACGCAAAAACGGTTAAACGGATTTTGATGAAAGCTGGCACACTGATAGTTTAACCTGGATTAACACTTGTGTTAAAACTATCTTCTGGATTTTTCATCTCTGTACGCATAGCATGACCACTATAGATAGAAATGGGTTTTGTCGACGGAAGAATAGACAAACGGACGGATTGTGTTTGTGTGTCTGTCATTTTGACTATTCTTCTGTAGACAAAACCTGTTTCTATTGTGGTCATGCTACGCGTGCTAGACCCAATTCTGACGTCCACGCAGACAAAGGCGCGGGCAGAAGCTAGTGAGTGGGTCATAAAATAAATATGTGAAGCTGAAACACGTCAGCTAGTTTCTTTCAAAGTACTAGGCGCACATAGTTCGAAGTGGTTTAACTGTTTACCTAAAATAGGGGTCCGGTATGGGATGGTATATCGGCGGCGGCGGCGGCGGCGCATACTCGTGGTATTGTATGTGCGCCGGGTGGTGCGGCGAGAGATGGTGGCCGTACTCGCGGTACTCGCCCTCGCCGCCGAGCGAGCCCAGCGCCACCGGCATGTAGGCCACCTTGGTCACCGAGCCATCTTCGTGTCACTTGTGGGGCGTTGAAAACTCTTTGACGATATGCGCTCCTGGTAGCTCACAGATAATTTTCTTCAGATTTTCCACTTAAGTTTTTAATATTGCACACTTTTTCAGTCACTTGGGTTTAAGTATTTTTGAATAAATATACTTAGATTTTATTTCTTAATAAATAAATAATTTGTTTAAACACACTAACTTTGGGCACTTTGGTTTTTGTAACACATTTATCTATTACTAAAACACTTCGTCACGTCTAAAAGCGACTAAACGAAAGAAAAAAACTAGCATTAGGAAAAACGTTTCAAGAATTTACTACGCGCCACGCATCACGAAGTACGACTGATAAAGCATTTCAAATTTTTCGCGCGGGAAGTGTCATAGTACCGTGAAACGTCCTAAATCCTTTATATACTTAGTGTTGCTACGCGAATTTGAGCCTAATCGCGGGGCAGTAAAGGCGATAAGCGTGAACGGTTCAGGGCACGGCAGGAAGTGCGGCAACGTCGCGTCAGCTGGCCGTGCTACTAGCGAGACGCGTTCGAAAAGGTCAACATCGGTTACTACTTTTTTTTTTATCCCACCGGCTATTTTCGTTGGCTTTGTTTGTTTTTTTATCATTGATATACCTACCTATTGATTTTTTTGGGTTGGAATGTGGATTGGAAATCATCATGTTTAAACATCGGTAAGGAGTTCCAGTTGACGCGTTTTGGTATCGATTTTCATACAAGAATGTCTGTATTGTATTTCATAATAGACTGTAAACAGCGTCGTTTCCGTAGCTTTGTTTGTATCGCCAAAAACCAGTCTGGATGTATAAAATAATGCTAATAATCATCGAAATATATTATTCACCAATGTCAAAATTACCATATAAAATAAATTATTCAAGAAAAATTAAATAATAACAGACTATTGTTTTCACCGCGGCAAGGCCTCGGAACGCACGCGACGTTGCCGCTCATACCGTTCGCGCCATACTTTTTACTGTTTCTTAGCACATAGAAACTCTCATTACACTGGCACGCACACAGACAGCGCTTATATTGTTGTATCCGCAGTACATAGTGCAAGATGGTACATAATGTACATTCCGCGACGGTAGATATGTAGGTAAACTACGTCGCTGTACAAATCAAACATTCGCGTCTATAAATAAAATGCAGACGTGTCCATGAAACGCGCGCATCTTCGATTGTTTCGGAAAATTATGAAATTCGAATTTATTCGAAAATGGCGCGTGGAACGTCACAGTGACGTGTGAAGTTTTTTTTTTTCGCAAACAGACGCGGTTTAGTCGAGTGTGAGCGCTTGGGAAAGTTTTGAAATTCGAATTGGAAAATCTAAATTCGGATAATTAGGTCGATGATAGTAGTAATATTTTTCCGGTATTCTGCTATTTAATGTTCGCGTAACTAGGTTACTTACTTATTTAAATTGTTAGAAATTTTCTTTAAAATTCTACGAAGACAACAACAATTTATTTTATTTATTTACATTGAGAAAAAAATACTAAAACGTCGTCCAAAACTAACAAGGACGACTCAACAATTACTACGACAAAAACTTCATTGTAAGAGCGAAGCATAAAAAAACAATTCACACAATTGTCGAATCGCGAACCCAAGGATGTTGCCTTGAAGCGTTATCTAGATACACTGATAACAACACCAAACAACGCGGCGCAGTACACAAGAAACTATAACGTTCATAAAACAATAAAATTATACAAAAAAAACGTCCGCGAGGAGCCGCCGACGTGCAGTTCCGTCAAATAGAATGTGTGTCATGACGAGTCAATGACTTCACTCTAGTACAGAGTAACACGTAAACTTATACACGTGCAGAAAGAAAATCGGGGTGGAAATCGAGACCGATCGAACATCGCGACGTGCGTTGCACCCGGCGGCTACAACACTAATAATTACGCGTAAACATTATCAAACGAATCGATTGAAAAAAAAAACGTAAGTAATACAAAGCAATTCCAAATTTGAATGCACACTAGCTAGTTACCGGCGCGACGGCGTACTGCACCTATGTAAAGTACATAGCAGAAGTGTGCCGCTCTGACGGGTGACGGACTGTCAACGCTCGGGCGTTTCCGTGAGCTCTCGGCCGCGGTCGGGTAGCGTCGGCAGGCGGCGAGTTCGGATACACGATTAGATTATGTCAAAATGATTAATATAAACCGGTTATAGTTAGGTCAATCACTTCGACTGGTTACAATTTACAATGGCCGACCAGTTTTGGCGGTGGGCAAGTGGTCCCGCGATCTAAGGTCGTCTGATAGCGAGTGATAAATCTATTTGCAATTGACCGATGCAGTCTTGTTACAATTTGTTTGGAAAACTGGTTTCTTGTACGCTATATTAGATAATAGACCGAAGAAATAATAAAATGGCTTCTTAGATACGAGTTGTTTCCAATCAAACTACTTCTTTTCGTCTAGTAATCACATGCGCTACTGCTGAGTATGAGGTCCTGGGTTCGATTCCCAGGTCGAGCAAAGTGTTATTGGGTTTTTCCATCAGGAATTACTCAGTAGCAGCCCGGAGTCTGGATTTGTTCCCGGTTGATGGCAATAGAGTCGTCCCTTATTACACGGGACTTAAACATAACTGGCGAAATGTGGGGTACACCTCTGCATAACCCATCAGGATTACAGGCGTGATATTATGTACTATCGAAGAAACGCATATCTGTACACTGTAAGGACTATTATTGCTTGCAGCGCTCGGCCGCTATAGTATCGCTTACCTACGAAAAAAAAAGGGTCGTATGCACGGGATTTTGTTTCTAAGTGGTTATATATGCCAACCTGCACGCGTAGCATGACCACCATAGAGACGGGTATTTTCTACGGAAAAATAGACAAAATGACAGATACACAATCACAATCTGTCATTTTGTCTGTTCTTCCGTAGACAAAACCCGTTTCTAAAGTGGTGTTGCTAAGGTGGGAATTCATTGACGAATCCAACCAGTGCAAATGAGGAGATGTTCCACAATCGAAGGGACATTTTAGATCATGATCTGCGTGCCCTGACAGTACACGTTACAGGGACATGAAGCTACTGATAATGCTGACCTCCTAAATTATATAAGAAATAATCTTGCAAGCTCCATCGATGATGAAAATAGCTCAGTAATTATGAATAACATATACCTGTAGATAGAAATACATGTTACTTACTGTCTTTCAATAAAAAACTCAGATAAACAAAACTTTTACAAGTTAGTTTCACTTAATTATTAGGTAGTACTAAATCATCATCATCTGCGGCGTAGTCTTTTCCCTACTATGTCAGGGTCGAAGGTCAAATTTATCCAAGGGTATCCGGAATTAAAAGAGATGAGAAGTCAGCTTGCTAGTTACAGTTGTACTTTTGGAATTAGAAAAGAACGTCTGGTATCTAGCACACTAGAGTAGGATCTTGTGTAGGCCCAAAGTAGCTGGATATCCCGAGAAGAAGAATGTAACCAGACTCGATAAATCGAATGAACCCTAAGATTTACACTAGCAGCCTAATGTTTCATACAACACAGACACAGAGGGCAATTGCATATCAAGGAGTAGACCGGGAGGCGCGGTAATGGTTATGAAGACGTACCCCTAGGAGGATATGGAAGGATACGCTAGATATCCCAAGGAGAAAATAAAAATAAGATCCCAACATCAAAGAGCGAGTAAAGCGAAATGTTAAAACTGTTGCAACCATTACGAAAGACCCTGTTGAAGATGGCAGGACGAGCTTAAACTTTTTTATTATTATTTATTGCCAAACGTGCCTACTCTTGATCTCGGTCTCGCTTGATGAAAACCATGGATGAGAATGGAACGAAAGTGCCCAGACGATGCCTGTATTTTTCACAGATATCAGCCCAGGAAGGCCACAGGGAACTAACTATACGTTGTCATTTGTGGATCTTTGACAGTCGTTACGGGTCGTCAGAAGCCCGAAAGTCTGACACCAGTCGTACCAAAGGGTATCGTGTTACCCAATAACTGGGTTTCGGAGGTCAGACAGGCAGTCGCTCCATGTAAAATACTGGTATTCAGCTGCATCTGGTTAGACTGGAAGTCCTCCTTGGTCTTTGGGAAAAGGCTAGGCGTATGATGATTGGATACCAGGATACTATGATAGATCCACAGCAAATGAACATCGCGTGGTTTGACTTGAGCAGTAGACGATTTATGGATCATTTTAGCGGTATGAGGTCTGCGCCGGGGCGTCATCGGGGGGGGTGGAAAGAGCGGCGGGAGGCGCGGTCAAGTCTCATCTTTCGAGACGCGTATTGTACTGGTACTTTTGCTACAGGATCACATACATAGCTCTGTTATCTACTGTAAAATGTACAACATAGAGAATGATACAAGATAACTTGGGAGTAATTTGGAGTATGTCTCGCCTACTTATCTTAAAGCAAATAAGGATTAAGTAAAATAAAAAATGTGGATGTGAAAATGCAGATGGTGAAGTGCTTCCAAAAGTAATGGGATATAGAATATGCAAGCTGAAGAGTTATGGTCTGCGCACACTGGCGGACGGCAGGGGAGAGCATCGAGGAGGATTCCTCTATTCGCCAGCGCACATTGTCAATATCATCTGCGATACCGTGCGCGTCCACCAGTTTACCGGAGCATCCACTATTTGATTATTCCACTAGCGATTACGCAAAGTAGCTCTTGAAAGAGTGAGGCAGACTCTTGCGCATATCGGCTCATAACGGCGCATACCGCCGCCTCCCGCCGCGATACAGTCCAGCGTGCTCTTCGATGCTCTAGAGAAAACTGCTCTGCGATGGTCCAAGGTCGACCATTGAAATATATACCTTATTTTGATTGGATAAGTATTAAATACAATTGATAAATTTAACTAGTTTTGACGCGGGGTCATACATTTTTTTAATTGATTGTCGCTAAGACGAGTATACGACGAGATATTGTTCGTTTTTAATTACGGGAACAGCCGGTTTATTCTTAAATAAAAAGATCTGACCGTGAAAACTTAAGTGAAGTGAGCTGTCATTCCACGATCCTAGGGATTGACACTATTGACTGAATTCATCGGCTGGAAAAGGAAAGATACTAATCAAACAGTGCCTTTTGACCACTTTTCCCACTAACTGCGATGCGGACGAATTTTTTGATGTCCAATGACCTGTTCCCATTTTTTCCTCAATATATGGTAAAGTAAATAAGGTTAAACATAAAAAAACAGTGGCACCCCGGGAGTGCCGTCAAAGTGAAAATTCGAAAAAAAATCGGCACCGCGCCCGCGGTAATCTACGCGTTGATGTCTTTTTAACGGTCAAAAGCTGGTGTCGTCACAGTGTCGCGAAATCAATGGTTTAGTCCCTCAAAAATGCCCAACGCGCCTAAAGAAGTTTTCACGTAAAAAAAAAACAAAAAAACGTTCACAACAAGTACAAAATGTGTCTGAAACGAGCGACAGCGTCAGTCGTCAGTGAAGCATCAAAACGACGACGGACTTTCTCTAACTTTCTCACCATTGTCGAGCAAATCATTTGTGCTCTGGATACGTAAAACATCACGCCAATATAACACGAAGGAGTGGCCAGCGATGTACAACATGTAAAAAAAAAACCTGTCCAATCCGTGAGGGTCTTGTTGAGTATCGTACTGAGAGCCTATTTATGATAATTTTCAGGGAAAAATAAAAAAAACCTGTAACTTTTTTTTTAATGGGAAATTTTCCCGGGTTATTACATGGGGCACGGGCGACTGTTGTTAAGGGATATCTACAAGTGTCAAGTGATAACTTATGACCTCTGTTGAAAATTTGCTAATTTTTTATGGATTTGCGGTAAAAATGCGAATTTTAAATAGCAATAACTTTTTTAAAATTAACAATAAAAATAATGTTATTGCAGTACCTATATGCCCCTTTCGGGTCGGACAGGGTTTTTTAACACATTGTATATGAAGTACACCAAGGCCCATGTAATGTCGTGGTGGCAAGCGTCAAGGTAGCCAGCGAAATTTAAATTTTCTAACGTTTTTTTTACAATTTGGAGGCCAGTATCAGGTTGTATGTTGATCTAAATATGATTTGCGGCCATATCAAATAGTTATTTATAGAATTAACTACTTTTTATCGACATACCATGTGGGCGGAGCCGCGGGCTGAAGCCTTCCCACGTTTACCATTTCCTTAAAACTTTCACAAAAAAGTTACGGTGATTATAACTAAACGAGTGACAAATGGCGAACATAACATTTGACAGTTGACACTATTAGTGGTGTCAAGCAAGGTGAAAACGATAAATGTCTACAATGTAAATTATCGACATTTATTATCGAATTTATTTATTTATCGAATTGTCTCGACAGTGTGAAAAATCTTGTCTCAATTATCGAATTAGTCATGCATTTATCATTTTTTGAATATAAATGCTATTAATACTTTATTATTAGACAGGGTCAAATAAAATTACTTAGCAAAACTCCGCAGATGTGATGGGTATCTAAACATGATCAAATAAAAAAGATTTTTTTTAGTCATCGCTTTTTATTTAGTTTTATTCCTTGAAGTATGAGTTGAGAAATGTGTTTTTTTTTAAATATGAAACATCTATAGCGAAGGGTAAGACGGACTGTTGGCGTGCCAATGCTCATTTTTTTATTTAATCATCTTGATGATTTCCCACCCAAAAAAAAAAAAAGTTTAGTGAAGTTTTCCCTACGATTGATGACACCAAGAAATCATCTAATTAATATATTTTATTGCTTAATCGAGTTTAGATATCGATACCCATCACATCCGTGGAGTTTCGCTAGCTAATTCCATTTGACCCTGTATAGTATTATAAATCCGAAGTAGCTCTTTCTGTCTGTCTGTTTCCTTTTTACTCCTAACTACTGAATCCAATGACGGAACAGCTATCTAATTGCGTAACCCATTTTCGGACGATTATGACTAATCTAATTCATTTTGACAGTTCAACAACATTCATTGCGTTTATTTACGTTGTTGAGCAGATTTTTTTTCCAACTGATGAAGCAATGGATTAGCAATCTGTTTCAAAATGATTCAGTTTGTGATTGATCGTGTATTACGCCATTAGGGTGCAGATCGTTATGGAATTTGACATACAGACAGCCCTAGCCTGGGACACAGATAATATACTAGTACAGATACCCAATCCCATACAAAGAAATGATACCTCCCTAAGTCTGGCTATTGAGCTGGCTATTTTTCTTCCTCCATTTTTTTAACAGATGGCAGCATCAGCGACTCACAAATTGCCAGAGACTGTAGTTTTATAACGCCATCTAGAAGTCGACTTAGATACTTATGGCATTCACACATCGCACGGTACGTTCAAGGACAAGTATAATAACAATACAACAAACATATCTCGAGTTGGCGGGATAGTTTCATTTTTGTGACTGAGCTAGCAATTTTCGCGCGGCAGTGAATGCCTCTTTATGATTTTTTTTTGTATTTCAATGCTAAATCTAGATTTTCATGTCCTCGTTACCAAATCTACTATTGCTAATACCCTAAAACTGAAATCACGCGTTCTTCGTCCGAACTTATTTTGACAGTAAGCCCACGTTCGCACTGATGTAATAAAATTGCGGCGATTATTTTTCGTACACTTGATTTTTAACACTTTGCCGACATGCCGAGAGTTGAAAATCCAAGTGTGTTTTTTCAACGCTCGGTTTAACACCGAGAGTTGAAAATCCAGTGCGCGATAAAATCCCGCCGCGATTTAATTACGTCCGTGCGCACGACGACTTAATGTTTTTAAAAATATCAAATAGAACCGGCCAAGTACGTGTTGGACCACGCATAATGAAGGGTTCCGTAGTTGGTAAGTTGGTATCCCAAGAACAAACTTAACTTCGTAGTTGAAAAACATGTTCTCCCATACAGAATGTATGGAAGAACATGTTTTTGCAACCGCAAATTTAAGTTGGTTGATTATTACTCGTTAACTTATAGAGCCTACTTAGCTGTGATAGAGAGTTTTCCTTTTAATTTCGTTATAAATACTCCTGTGATCTTTTATCACATAAACCAACCATTTAGCTGGCAAGGTGAGGGGGACACTTGACTGTAATAAAAATTAGCTTTTTAAAGCTTAATGGTGCCGATTCTCTTGTACACCGAACTAAACTAACTAAACTATCACAAAAAATCCTTGCTTTTGGCTATGAGAATCTTTAACTATTCTGCAAAAAATCCTAAATTTAAAAATAATTTTCACACAACCAAAATCGAATTTGACAATCGCGATTCCACGTCTAACCTAACCCGTGAATTTTTTTAGAGCCGTATGCGCGCAGGCAGGGCAGCCTCGACGTGTTTTTTTTTTTTCCAATTTTTGTATAGAAAATATGTAAAATTATTACCACAATGTTGAGTTTATTGCTTTCATAGAGGGGGTCGAAATTTTCATTATTTTTTCGATAGGACACACCATTTTCGAGATATTAGTAAAAGAACAGAAAAAAAATATTTACCTGTACCTGAAGAATTCACACCAACATCTACAATGTTGCTCACAACTTATTTTGTTCTACACCTTTTTAATCGCGATTAAAAATAGTCAAATTTATAGTTAGACAATCAAAATTTTGGGTGAAAAACGTCAAATTCAGAATAGCAAAATTGCCATTTTCACTATATTAATAACTCGGTGCCATCTTAGTACTGTCAAACTAAAATATAGTTTTGTGTCACTTTAGTATGGATATGGAACCCTTCGTCCGCGAGTCCAACTCGCACTTCGCATAAAAAAAATATAATTAAGAAGGTAGGTATTTGCTAAAAACAAGTTAATAGATTTCTTTCAATTCCTTAATTTCTTTGTAACGTAGGTACTAAATTATAAAAATATGTTGTTTGATTTTCCTACTAAACGTTTATACAGTATGTGATGACAAATTGAGTAAAACGCCATCTATTGCAAAGAGCTCATGATTAACTTTATCATTCTATGGGTTCGAATTCAAGTAAAAGGTTTCGCTTATCATTTTTGTTGGAAATACGTGATTTATGAATTTAAATGGATCAATCAGCATTAAACAAGGAAGTTTTGATTTTTACTAATCTTACTTCAGCCAAATTCAGACGTTTATCAGTTTTTAGTGATTGTTAATTTCATATTTGTTGCCTATACTGCCATCTATGAATTTTTTTCAAGACTAATTATGATTTGTTCGAGTTGAGACCCCATGCCTGGGATCTGTTTTTTTTTAACCTATACTAGCACAGAACACTAATTGCGTAAAACACGATCAATCTTATATCCGTTTCATTTTGACAGTTCCAACAACATTAATTGCGTTATTTACGTTTTTGTGGAGACAAATTTTTCGAACGTGAAGCAATGGATTAGCAATATCCTGTACGCCACAGTTAGCGCAGTGGTTAAGCGATTGACTACTGCGCTGCGTGTCGCTGGTTCGATTCCCGCACGGAACGAATATTTGTATGACCTACAAGTAGTTGTTCCGGGTCTGACTGTTTGTGTATGTGAGTTTAAATGTTTGTAAACGCACCCACAATACAGGAGAAATTCCTAGTGTGGGGCAACACTTAAAAAAAAAATGATTCGCAAGCGCAAGTTCGCTGTCCAATTTGAAAAAAGTGAAGTCGGTTATTTTTTTATTTGTAAAAATGATTTTAACCTACTTATATGTATAAGTAGGTGGTATCTGTTACCCGCGACTTCCTCTGCGATCCAGAATGTCCTAACCCAGTACCCTAATTGCGTAATACAACACATTCACAATTCGATTTGAAACAGATTGCTAATCCATTGCTTCATAAGTTGGAAAAAAAAAATCTACCCAACAACGTAAATAACGCAATGAATGTTGTTGAACTGTCAAAATGAAACAAATTAGGCATAATCGTTTACGAAAATAAGTTACGCAATTAGGGTCATGATTTTATCCAAATCCGTTCAGCCGTTTTAGCGTGAAAGCGTAACAAACAAAACTCACATTCGCATTTATAATATTTGTTAGGACTTACACTATTTACAAGCAGACATACAAATTATCGGTCAACACAGAAAATCATATCTACAATTTAGTTAAATTATATCAAAATTAGTGTCCGACCGAAAGTTCGGTTTCGGTCGAGTTTCGGCAAAAAAACGAGTTTCTGTTTAGTTTCGGTTTCGGCGGCAAACCTGCCGAAACTACGACCGAAACTGAAACTGCATTCGGGAGTTCTCGCGTTGTGATCGGTCATGTTCGGCGCGTTAATTTCCATCCAAGCGAGTAAGCGACGAAGACATTTTGCTGCATCCACGTGCCTAATCATGTTGTGACTGGCTTGTGTTTGCAGTTCGTTTTGTTTGTTGTAAGTTTTCGTGTGATTTTAGTAATTTATTTAAAAAAAAAGACTGACTGATTATAATATCGTTTTCTTTATTTTTCCCTCAAAACATGATCCTTGTAAGGAAGTTTCGGTTTCGGTTTCGGCCGAAACTGAGACTGGTGCCGAAATTCGGTTTCGGTTTCTGTTTCGGTCATAAAAACCAGTTTCGGTCGGACACTAATCAAAATAGACAAAATTATATCAAATAACATTGAAGTAAGGTGTACTAACGCACCTAGCAGATAAATAAATTCTTAATTACAAGATAAAATTATATTTGAAACGTTGTTATTACATAGGGGCTGGTACGTGGAGTGAACTGTACGTAGGTAGGTACACTTGTGCCTATCTCTTCGGGGAATACGACCGTGATGGACACTTTTAAGAAAACCCGTTGATGAGTTATTTTAAGACAAATCAAATTAAGACAATAATTTTACAACCATAAGGAACCAATATTTAAGCTCGAAAACAAAATCGAATTCCTATTTTGAAATAAATTCAAATACGGAACGATCATCTATCGAGAGGGAGCGAGCGAGGTTGTTGATTTAATTCATTAGCGAGACAGAGATGGCAATAGCAGTGTGCGAGTGAGATAGCGACATAACGATGCGTTAAGCGGTCTGTACACTGTACGGTTGTGTCGTTGACTTTTCACAGGTGACTGCTTTCGGTATTAATATATGCATAATGGCTATACATTTTCAATTCATATTTACTTTCTGAGTTTACCTTGGATTTTACTGACATCGGTGAAGGAAACAGGGACAGCCAATGTAGAAAAACGCGAAGGAATTTTTACGTGCGCGAAATCGTAGCTTAACACAGTAAAATGTTTTAGAAGTGCCATTTTATGTATTGGCAGAATGTCATCATCATCATTTCAGGTGAGACTTCCACTGGTGGACATAGGCCTCCCCCAAGCACCGCCACTTCGACAGTTTCTGTGCTTCTCGCATCCAGCGGATTCCTGCGGCCTTCAGGTCTAGGTCATCGGTCGACCACGTGGAAGGCCTTCCAACGCTACGTTTTTTGGTGGAAAGTAATTATTTTAAATTCAAAAGGATAATTGCTCACAAAAAAGGTATTGCAGTATAGGGTTCGGAACGTAAACTTGAACAGAAAGGGCTTTGGCACGCACCAACTGTAATTTTAAAATCTTTCATCTGTAGTCTGTCCAGAAGATGGAATACTTAATCCATGTCAATCAAGTAACTGGCAAACTACACCCAAAAAATGGACTGTCAATCTTAGATATCTAATTTTTGAAGATGTTCATCATACAGTGACTAACTGACGATTAAAGAAAATATAGGCGTTTTGAAACTCTATCATTTAGAAAACCCTCATTGTTAAAATGAAAGAGATTGCAATTGTTAGTGTGTTATCCAATTACGCCGCTGGGTTCAGTTTAACGAGGAAATGTTCTAGGAAGAGTTACAAATGTCCCCTTTCCAATAGTGTTATTTTGTATTCTTTGAAAAGGCATTTTAAATGTATACAAAAAAGTTGGTGAGGTTCAAAACGATTTATTAAAGTAGTTATGGCAGGTGCTCACCAACAAGCCCAGTACTTTAATTGTGTAATGCACGATCAATCCATTGCTTTATAAGTTTGAAAAAAATCTGCTCAACAACGTAAATAACTCAATGAATTATGTAGAACTGTCAAAATGAAACAAATTTGTCATAATCGTTTACGAAAATAAGTTACGCAATTATGGTACAGGTACGCACGGGCGATTTTTTACCTGTTGATTTTTTTTCGCGCACTTGGTTGAAAATCTAGAGATTGAAAACAAAGCCGTCGCATAATAATATCGCTCGTGCGAACTCGGGCAACAATTATTATTTAGGCAACAATTTTTTTTAATATTCAACTTTAATAACACACTTTTTACGTTATATTATTATTTTGACACGTAAAAATCCTTCGCCCATAATATTATCCCAATGGTGGCGCCGGCCATTCGAAGTACCGTTGCACTTGTTACTCGATAGAAATTATATTAAAGTAGATCAGCGGGAGAATTTCGTAACACAAATAAATAGAAATTGATCGCGATGTCTTACATTTTGACAGCTCAGCCACGTTCATTGCATTATTTACGTTGTTGAACAAACGGTATTTTTCAAACCTATGAAGCAATAAAAGTCAAAATGAAAGCCATTGCGATCTATTGCCATTTTATGCTACGCAATTACCCCGCAGCGCCCCAATTGCGTAACACACTTCCAATCAAAATCCCGCGGATTTTAAAGGATATTGCTAATCTATTGCTTCATATGTGCAATTATCCAGCAGTCAATCTTTAAGCAAAATCTAAACGTAATATAAATCAACATGCTTTTTCAAACAATATTCGCAGATTAGAAACAGAACATAAACAGTAAAAACATTACAAAAACAAAAAAAAACGGCTCAACCATTCCACGCATTGTCAATCTCGACGTCAAAACTCAACAGTGTGTAACCCTCTTAACACTGAATGAGTGAAAGGCACCGGCGAGCGAGCGAGACAGACATACGTTACTACCCCGCGCTAGACAAGGACAGCGACAGTCTGTTGACGTAGTAGTAGATGAGATAAGGGGCTATCAGCAGTTTCGTGCGCGTTCGAACTGTTTTTTTTACTTGAATACTTTTGTGACGGCTTTTTGTGGCAAGTGCACGGTTGTAGTGTCGTGTGAGATTGTTACGAAATCGAGGTGTCATGGGAAATGTGGGAAACTTAATTTGTTTAATACAAGTTATATATATAGCATTGTTGTTGAACATTTCCCAAGGTAGACGCTGAAATAATTAGACGTACTAAAGCTATGTGAATAATTTAAAATCAGACTTAAATTATTTGCAAAATAGTCGATTTTTTGCTATTGGAGTCATGTGTTTTGGGGGAAATCAACAATCCTAGGCTAATTCATTGTCAGTATGGCTTCTTAAATTCATGCTTCCGTTTAGATTCGCCAATAATAGAAATAGTTTAAAACTGCTCGACCTAATCTAAACTAAGTTTATCCAACAGTCAGTCTGGCTTGAAATATAAAGATTACTATCTTGATTCCACGATTGTCAGCGATGAACTTGAAACAGTTCTACACATTCCACTCACCCATCCCCTCGCCTAACAACTTGCCTCCGACAATGACAAGATGCAAACGCGGCACGAGCCGAACGCACACATAGGGAAGTTACGTCGCACGCACACAGACGAGAATTATTATTATTACACGACGCGACAGATAGATAATGCGGCAAGTGAAAAATGTTTTCTTGCGAATCTGTGGATATTTATTATAAATGTCATTCAATTAAAATTATTTAAAAATAATAAATAAAAAATGGAATTAGACCAAACATAATATATTTGTAGTGAGTGATGCAACAAATATTACTTTTACTTTTACGAATACCTGATTCTATATCTATTCTGCACGCAATTATTAGTCAAAAGTTAAAGGAAATTAAACACGCTAAGCAATATAAATATTTACATGTAATTTAATATTTAAAATTAATAAAGAAAAAAAAATACTATTAAAACTTTAACACCCAGCCCGTGAAGGCACTTCAAAAGTTTTTTTTTAAATCAATTTTAATCTATAAAGAAAACACAATATCAAGAATTTTATTGTCTTCGTACCTATTTTTCTTAAAATCTCGAATAGAACAGAGACGTGTCGCAAGGGACTTTTTGCATTAACGTTTTTTTTTCCTTTTGAGCGGGCTACCTCTGTAACTTTTAATGTCAAAAAGTTCCAAATCTCCACCCGATTTGAATACTTAAAGGAATTTCGAACACTTTTTATCAGACATACAACTGTTAAGATTTGTATCACTACGATCCATCGATAAAAATAAGATAAAACAAAACACTTTTGTATTAATTTTTCTTTACATATGCAAAATCAATCTGCCTAGACTTTTTCCAACTATGTTGGGGTCGACTCCCAGTCTAACCGGATGCAGGTGAATACCAGTATTTTACATGGAGCGACTGCATATCCAAAAACCAGTCCAGTTACTGGATATCATTATACTCATGGGTAAGACTGGGGTCAGTCTTTTGGGCTTCTAACTACCCGCAACGACTGTCAAAGATCTATGAATGATAGCCGCGACCAACGGCTTAACGTGCTTTCCGAGGCACGGAAGGGTCTCGATATGTAATAAATAGATGGTCATCCATCCACGAACCGACCGCGGCAAGTGTAGCTTAACCCTTCAATCGACCGGTGCGGCTGTTATTATTTAGCCACGAGCGAAAAAAAAAAACAACGAAAAAATAAAACAGAAAATTCACTTATCACCTTACCCTGATGCGTCGTGCGCCGTTGAACTCACACACACAGGTGCAACCGTCTCGTGTGTGTGAAGAGTGAAGACAATAAAATACGTAAGTGTGAGTGCGATGTCTAGATGTATACTGCGGCCACACAGTTATGATACTTGCAAGCTGGATTATTTTAATAGTAATGGGGCAAAGTTTTTGGGCAAAATAATACTACGGGATAATTTAAAACATCACGACAGTTTGCCCCAAAGGGGTTGATAGAAGTGTATCGTAGTCAAACGCAGCTTTATATGGAAACAATTTCTCTTTGATAGAGCCTCGGTCTGTTTTTCCACCAGAGATGTGCTGACCAAATAAAAAGAACAAGACACAGCGCTGTCAACAGTGACGTGACGCCGGTTTCGTAAGCATATGTGCAATTAGTGAGGTGTAGTTTGATTGTAAATGTGTGCGTGTGAGCGTGTATTCATAGAGCGGCGGTGTAGTTTTGGCATGCTTCACTGTTTTATTCGCAGCTTGGTTTTTTATTTGGTCTGAGGTGCTATGCAGCTATGCTGCGAGGATGTGAAAGCTAATCTACGGACTATGTGAATGTTTCCACTAATGCTAAGCTGAGTTGAGCGAGTAAGATGTGCGAGGAAGATGTGCCGCTGAGAGGTAACTGTGCGTGGAAGATGCGTCGCTGAGTGGTGGCTGTGCGAGGAAGATGCGCCACCGCGAGGTAGCTGTGCGAGGAAAATGCGCCGCCGCGAGGTAACTGTGCTGTGCTGTAGCTATACGATACATCGACAGTAGGGCAGGCACTCTGCACCAGTGTTTCCACTTACGTTTTTGGTTTTTCCCCAGTTTCGTAATGAATTATCCCAAAAATCCTTAAAAAAAAAAGAGTTTTTGGTTTAGGGAGCATAATGATAATAAATAATAACAAACAATTTCACATATTAAATAGCATTAAATAAATAAAAACAAAACATTCATTAATTGACGAGATTACAAGACAAAACAAACCAACTCTAGGTATAATGCGGCTTAGTTCCGATGTCGTCTTTAGCCACGGTAATAATACAATTAACATCGTAAACTAAAATTAGACGGATTACATTCATAACGAGTTTGAGGGAATCCCCTTTGATAAATCGGTGGTGCCATAAAGTAATAGATTAAGTGTTGCCTACTGTAAACAATGGGTAACCCCATTGTTTACAGTAGGCAATACTTAATTTAAACTAACACAATTTAACCAACTCAATTTAAATTTTTCACCAAATTCCTTTAATCCCTGTCAAAATAAAATATCCCTAAACCATGCATAATATTGGTAATTCCCCTAAAAAAGGGAGAAATCCTTAAAAATGGAAACACTGGTAAGATGTGCTATGAAGATGCGCCGTAGCCGCCGCGAGGTAGCTGTGCGAGAAAGATGCGCAGCTCGAGCTATGCGATGCATCGACAGTAGGGAAGTCTGCTCTGCACATAGCTACACCATTCGCGCATCCATAGCTCTCATCCATAGAATAGAATAGAATATATTTATTGTAAAACATGAGTAAACATCAAATAATATATGTAAGGCCACCACGCATCCTTCTATATAAAAAAACACAGCTTAGTTGAACCCGTTCCCACAGTATGCTATGTGGACTAATGAATATGATCGGTGGATATCAAACGCATCCATAGCAACATAGCATAGCACATCTCTGGTGGAAAAGTAGCCTTAATTTCGTAGCAGATTCGATTGCGAAGACCAATGGCCGGTGGAGCAGACGACTCCTGGAGTGAAGCCCGCGTATTGGCAAGCGTAGTGTGGGACGCCCCCAAACACAAATGAATACAGATTACAAGTACGCGGCGGGCCCGACTTGTCGGGCCAATTCAGTGAGTGTAACATAGTCAGAAGATATAATAAGCCCACGTTCGGATTTTTATCCCGCACCGAATTTTCCACTCTCGATGTTGAGCATGATTAAGAATCCAACGACGAACTACTCGATCGAACTGCGAGTTAATTTAAACTCTTTATTAGTGGCTTTTGTGCACATGATAATTATATTCAGATTTATTACAGTTGTAATAGCAGTCATGCAATTGCGTTTAATTATAATAGGTTTTTATTTTTATTAATTTATATATCTTTTGTATAGATTCTTTTCTATTTTGTGAATGTGAGAACACTGTAGGCTTAGTGGACTGTAGATTTGTTGACCATTTTCTATTTTCTTAAGTACCTGGTACTTATTGAAAGACCTACACTGTCCTCCCATACTAAAGTCACACTGTTATTTGAAAGAATTGTAAAAGCCAATTATTTATAAAAGAGTAACCGTGGAGTTTCTTGCCGGCTCTTCTCCATAGGGAACGACCAATTGGAACCGTGCACCTAGCTTTTGACGTTTCATAAGTGCCCATGTAGGTTTATGTGATGTAATTTTTTTTTTAATTGAATTGAATTTGAACGAAGTGCATCCCAGCGCGTCGAAAAAATACTTGAATTTTTTATTCATGGCGCTAAGCAGAGTGTTGATGATCCAGTGCGCGAAAAAAAATGGCCGCGGGAAAAAATCGCTCGTGGGAACCTAGACTAAAAACTGAAACCTTTTTTTTTTTTTAGGGTGGGAAATCATCAAATAACTTCTCCCGCTCTGGGCGGAGCGGGAGGGCGTGTCAGACTCTTACTGACTAAAACCCACCCGTGTTCCTTCGGCTGCCCTGTTGCCGGGGTCCACGATCTCCCTTTCGGTTTTCTTCGCAATCCCGGCAGGCATCGGCCCTAGTGGACCCCTTCGAAAAAAAAAAAAAAAAAACTGAAACCTAACTGCAAGCACGGAACGGAAAGCACGTTAAGCCGTTGGTCCCGGCTGTCATTCGTGGATCTTTGACAGTCGTAACGGGTCGTCAGAAGCCCGAAAGTCTGACAACCGGTCTTACCAAAGGGTATCAAATTACACAGTTACTGGGTTGTGGAGGTCAGATAGGCAGTCACTTCATGTAAAAGTATTTTACATGAAGCGACTGCTTATCTGACTTCAGCTGCATCCGGTAGACTGGAAGCTGACTCCAACAGTTTGAAAAAGGCTAGGCAGATTGAAAGTAAGTAATTTTTAAAATAAGAACATTCTGCCAACTATTCCAAATGGTTATTATTACTTGGTGTGATGCCATTTAAAAAAAAAAAAAATATCTTTTTAAAATAACATAACATCACGCCTGTATTCTCCGAAGGGTTAGGCAGAGGTGTACCTATAGTACACCCATATTTCGCCAGCTATGTAAGTCCCATGTAATAGGGGGCGAGCCTATTGCCATCAACTGGGCACAAATCCAGACTCGGAGCTGCTACTGAGAAATTCCTGATGAAAGAACCCAATAACAATTTGCTCGACCTGGGAATTCAAATCAAGACCTCGTAGTAGCTCTTGTAACCACTAGTGGTCTAGACCAACGAGGTAGTCATTTTTAACCAATTTCAAAAAAAGGAAGAAGTTCTCAGGTTGTATTTCTTTATTATTATATCCTAATTTTAAATACTCCTATCATGTGCTAATGTGCAACATAGTAATCCTAACTAAATTATATAAATGCAAAAGTGAGTTTGTTTATTTAATTATTTATTCGTTTGTTACGCTTTCACGCTAAAACGGTTGACCGGATTTGGATGAAATTTGGCACATGGGTAGACCATGACCTGGGTTATGACATAGGATAGTTTTTATCCCGATATTCCCCCGGGATCGAGACTTATATGGGTGAAACCGCAGGGCGCTGCTAGTAAGCAAATAAGTGTAAAAAAAAAGTCATTGTCATTGGTTTTGAATTTTCGTTTTTTGCCACCGACGTCCGAAATTAAATTTATTTTTCACTTTTTAGTGTTTTTTTGGAAGTCGGTTGTTTTTTTTTTTTTTGGATAAAGCAGGCGTTATTTTACTAAGGTCTTGTGGTCGTAAGCCCTTCTGTCGAGCGTGAGGCTCGGGTTCGGTCCCGAGACGGGCAAAGTGTTATTGGGTTTTTCCATCTGCAATTTCTTAGTAGCAGGCCTGAGTTTGGATTTGAGCTCTGTTGCTGGCAATAGACTCGCCGTCTTTTACACCGTTAAAACTTAGTTCAAGTGAGCTTGAAGGGACATTTTTAACAGTTCCAAAAAGGAGGAGGTTATAATATATTAGAAGCGCGTTTCTTTTTGTATGTATATCCACCGATTTCTCCAACAATTGTGGACCGATTTAGAAAATTCTTTTTTTGTTTGAAAGGGTATGCTCTCGAGGTGGTCTCCTATAAATTTTTATTAACGATGCTTGGATAGTTTTTGAGTTAGCTTTAATAATACGTATTTTTTCCCACTTAGTATGTGGATGATATGATAAGTTCCTGTCACTGTTATTTACATAGCAGTTAGTGGTATTCGAATTTTGTGTGGGGTAGGTACCTCAAATAAAAAGTGAAAAATAAAAACTTTTTCCAAAAAAAAAACCTTCCGACTTCAAAAAAAAAAACAATACGAAATGGAAAATAACTTTTAATTTCGGAAGTCGGTGGCAAAAAAACGAATATTCAAAACCAAAGACACCGACTTCCGAAATTAAAGTTATTTTTGTATTAATTTTTTTCTAAACCGTTTTTATTTTTCACTTTTTAGTTTTTATTAAAGAATCGATCCGCTGATCACTTATGAACTCTGATTATCTGAGCTAAAGTCTGTCTTTTCTTGTCGCGAATCACCATGCCCCCGGGGCAGGTGTAAGCGCGGCAGGTTCGATGTTATCACCCTACCGGCTGGATGACCTTGCATTATCTTCTTTTCGCATCGTGAACTACATGAATATAATAAAATTAGCTAGCAAAACTCCGCAGACGTCATAAGTTTTGTCGTAATATAAACACGACAAACAAAAATAATTTTGAAGTGAAAACTTCTTTAGGCGCATTGGTATTTTTGAGATGGGACTAAAGCATTAATTTCGCAACACCGTGATGACACCAACTTTTGACCATTAAAAAGACATCAACGCGTTGATTACCGCGGTGCGTGGAGCAAAAGAAATCAACGCGTTGATTACCGCGGTGCCGATTTTTTCCAAGTTTTCACTTCCATCGGCACTCCCGGAGTGCCACTGTTTTTTTTTCTTGCGATCAACGACCGCTGGTAGTGTTGTTACTTGTAGTATGAGATGATAAATCGTTTAATTTTTGCTATAACATGTTTAAATATCGATCGCCCATGACGTTTGTGAAATTTATACAAAAAAAAAAACAGATTTTTTTAACTGACATTTCAACTACACTGAGGTTGACGACCCAAAACAAAAGTCAACAAATTATTTTTTTGCGTTAACATAATATAATATCACGCCTGTAATTCCCCGAAGGATTAGGCAGAGGTGTACCTTCGAAAACCCACATTTCGACAGTTACGTTTAAATCCCATGTAATAGGGGCGAGCGTATTGCCATCAACCGTGCATAAATCCAGACTCCGGGACTCCGGGACTCTGTTCTACCAGGAATTTCTCTGCTACAGAGAAATTCCTGGTAGAAAACCCAATAACACTTTACCCGACCTGGGAATCGAAATCAGGACCACATGCACAGCAGTAGCGCTTGCGACCACTAGACCAACGAGGCAGACTTTTTGTGTTATCATGTTAACACATTTTATATTATACCTATCACGTCGATATTATTGATACCTATCACGTCGGCGGAGTCTTGCTAGCTAATTTAATATGACCCTGTCTATGCCAGTCAGCAAGGGCTAGTGGCTAAGTAATAACAGCCGCACGGGTCGAAAGATCAGGGTAAGCTACGCTTGCCGCGGTTGGTCCGTGGATGGGTGAACATCTTTACATACCAGGACCCCGTGCCTCAGAATGTACGTTAAGTCGTTGGTCCCGGGTGTTTGCAGATCTTTGTCAGTCGTTACGGGTAGTTAGAAGCCCAAAAGTCTGACAACCAGTCTTACGAAGGGGTATTACCCAGTAACTTGGCTGTGGATGTCAGATAGGCAGTCGCTCCATGTAAAATACTGGTATTCAGCTGCATCCAGTTAGACTGGAAGCCTACCTCAACATAGTTGGGAAAAGGCTAGGCAGATGATGATATGCCAGTCAGCAAAGTACCTTGTGAGCAGTGGTGGCCCAGTGGTGACGGCCCCGACTTACGTGTAGTTCGAACCCAGGCAGGCACTTTATTTTGTGTAATTTATTTCATCTCAACTGCTCTCAAAACGATGAAGGAAAACATCGTGAGGAAACCGGCATGTTCTAAAACCAAAAATTCGAAGACATGTGACATCTACCAACCCGCACTGGGCCCGCGTGGTGGATTACGACACACTTTCTCTCATGAAGAGGAGGCCTGTGTCCCAGGAGTGGGAACATTATAGGCTGATGCTTGGAGTCAGGCCTCCCCTCCGTGAGAGGGAGTGGGCCGTAATCCACCAAGCAGGCCCAAACAGTGCGGGTTGGTAGATGTCAAATAACTTTGAATTTTTGGTCCTAGGATATGCCGGTTTCCTCACGATGTTTTCCTTCGCCGTTTTGAGAGCAGTGGTAATGAAATTAATTTTTACACTAAGTAAATTGCCTGCTTTGGGATAGAACCCACGACCTACAACTCGGTAAGCCGCGGCCTTCACCACAGCTCCTAGAAATGGGAACGTTTTAGGCTGATTACTATATTTTCTTTCAGGGTTTTACTAGTACTTGTAAAGAACCAGCTGGAAATATGTCTTCAAAAGAGGTTCTGAACAGTAGCTAAGTAATAATAATACCAGCCTATTATTGTTGCAAAGGCCTCTTCTAATACAGAGAAGGCACGAGCATTGATAACCACGCTTGCTCAAGACGGGTTGCCGATTTCGGACTTAAATTGAATACCAGTGAACGTCCGTCAAAATCGATCCGGATCGGTTTTGGATATTATCCGGAAAAAACAGACAAAAATTAAAAAAAATGGATTTCTGTTAAAGTACCGAAGTACCGTATATGTATACTTTAATATGCATTTAGTAAAAAAGCTGCATAGGCTGCCGCAAACAGACGAGCCGCGACGACGCGAATTGACACCGACAGAACAATTTCCAAGAAGATTTCGGGTCGCGCCTGTCTGCGTGAGCCTTTATTTTGACATTACAAACAGACACTTCAATTTTTTTTATTTGTATAGATAAGGTCAAGTTTTTGACTGGCTAGTCCGACCCGAAAATAGAACCCAGGACCTCCTGCTCAGCTGTAGCGCTTGAGTCCAACTAGACCAACGAGGCAGTCAAGTCAGTTATTTACAAAACTATGCAACAAAAAAATAAACATAACGTTTCCTTTTGGCTTTGCCGTGAGTTAAAATTGGGTTTAAGTAGAATTTCTCAAAAATAATTCCCATACTACATTCATTGATTTTTCATTTACATGCCAATTGAGACAGATATATATCCCTGCTTCGTGTGCGAGAAAGATAGTGTATTTATTATATTAATAGGGGTGACTTTACGCACCCTTCACTCAGTCACTTGATGTCGATTTTTAAAATCAATATTTCTCTGTGTATTGATTTAAAAAATGTTTAAGATTTTGGAATCTACAACTGTCTATCTATATACAGGGTTATTGGTGATACATAGGCAATCCATGAAGGCTGTAGGTGAGGTCATTTACAACCAAGTGACCCCTTATGACCCCTATGCAACATTTTTCGAATAACATTTTATAATAATTTAAAATTAATGAAATAAAAATATGTCAATATACTTTTTTTGACATTTGCATAGGGGTCATAAGGGGTCATTTGGTTGCAAATGACCTCTCTTACATCCCCTTCATGGATTGCCGACATATAAGCCTGTATATAAAAATCAAATGCCGTGCGTTACAACTGGCGCTATGTCGGTGTATTATAGGTACACCTCTGCCCAACTTTCGGGGAAACGAGGCGTGATGTTATATGTGCGTTGTGTTATTAAAAACTGGTTACTGAACCTTACGTGTGCGAGTCGGACTCGCACTTGGCCACTTGTTATTTCACAAAAGGAATATATTTCTATGGTTTGTAGCTGAGCGTGTCCTAGGGTTCACTCTAAGATCAGGCAAATACATATTTAATTTAATGTACTTTTTTTTAAATTTAAATTTTGTAACAGGAAAAACTTAAATAATTCAATATCAAAATACTCTTGCCGACATGTAGCATAATATTATATCAGCGTTCATCTTGGTCGGTCTATTAAACATTTCGAAAAAAGAAAAAAAAAAAAATATGCCGATTTCTGGTTCTGGCTAATTTAGAACGATAAACATCTATTCATGTGTTACAAAATAACCTAGATTCCTGCCTACCCTCGTAACGGCGATCGATACCGCCGGCAAGTACCAGGCACTCATATGTTACAAGGAGGTAGCGTACGGCGCGGCACGGCGGGCGGTGGGCATTGCCTGCCGCCACCTGTCATGTTGGCCGTGAACTACTAGGATAGCATAGATACGTCAAATGTCAAAACATTGGACTGAGCTGGGCGGAGAAATTGTGAGCAACTAAGGAAAAAAGAATTAAGTACTAATAAATTGGTGTATTAACAATGGCATACACCCACACACAGTATTCTCTAACTCAATAGATTCACTATAAAAAGATTGAGCTAATTATACAACGTCTGTGAATAACAAGAAAAATCTAGTTACAATTTTGTCTAACCTTCGTCAAGGTCGGGATTTTTCAACCGACAATTGACGAATTAATTAAAACACATAATTTGCTGCTGCCCACAAAAATGATTCCTCTCCAAATCACCACCCATGTAAGAATAAGAGTAAACCAATCCCAATAAGTAATTAATAATTCAATCAATTTGTCAGAGGAGTTAAAAAAAAAATACATTCATTCGGACAAAGTACTAGGAGCGCATAGCCACACAGCAATACCCAGGTGATGCTGACTCGGCTACTGATGATAATATTTTTTGTGTAGCTCAGCATTTTTGCAAACCGTACTCGCAGGGGGCACGCGATCGAGGGGATCTCGTATACTGCGATGAAGTCATTTTGATCCTTGAGTAATTAAATCATCCGCGATAAACGCTTTTTTCCGGCAGTCAAAACTTTTTCTTTCTTTTGATTTTTATCTGTGGTTCAAATCATAGTGCTTGTTTGAAGTAAAATAATGTAGTTCCCATTATAATTATCTATGCAACGACGTATAAGACCAATAAAACTGTCAAAAAGTAATAACAACATAATAAAACTGTCAAAAATTAATTAAATGCAATAAAATTTGACAGGAAATCGTGTGATTTGAATAGGAAATTATTCTGAATGCGTTTTAACACGTAATATGGTGACAGTTTATGTTAAGTAGTTGTCAAATCGGTAATAACGACGTGGGGGTTTCGCATATATTTTTAATGTAGTTTAGACATAGATGAATACAGATGGTTCACTCCGTAAAATAATTGAAAAAAAAAGCGACTTTACTTTGACACAATAAAGCGCAATTAAATCATTAGATTACCTTAATATCACTAGCAACATAACGTCGTGGGTCTTCGGTGTCCTCTCCAGCCCCATCTGACAGTAGCATAGGCAGAGTTCAGAGTTCCCAATATCGGTTGATGGAGTAAGATTTTTACTATTTCTAAAGGTCCTTCTAAGAGTAAGTAAGGAAGTAATCATTACTTACCTAAAAACAGCCTTGGTAACTGCAATAAGGGATGGGTGTGGCTATAACAGATGAGTAAGACCCCTGCCCTTCAATCTAGAAAAATCCTGAATCTTGAAGGACAATATTCTTTAAGATATAGGATTGATAAGTATGAAATGTTATCAATACTAACTAATATTATAAAAACCAAAGTCAAAGTCAAAAAAGTCAAAGTCAAAGCATTTATTTCAAATAGGCCCATGTATGGCACTTTTGAACGTCAAAATTTACAAAATAATATAATTGATTCTAGTCGCCCCTTCCAAAAGGAGGTTTTATTCTTTCACGCTAAAACGGCTGAACGGATTTAGATGAAATTTGGCACATGGGTAGACCATGATCTGGTTTAGGATATAGGATACTTTTTATCACGATATTCCCATCGGGTGAAACCAAGGGGCACAGCTAGTAAGTAAATAAATAGAGACTTTTCTTACGCACCATTTACATAAGTGTGTAAAATTAGAACCATTGCATAAATGCATAATATCTAGGAAAAATAAAGTCGCCGTCAAAAAAAAAATCATATCTCTCTCTATCAAAGTACCAAGACCGCAGCGAACGGAGGGGGTTGCAACCACCCCTCGTTCGCCACGTGCTCGCCACCCTCGCGTACATACCTACAGCTATGTACTACTATATACTTAAATATAGGTTAGCTTGTCTGTCACTGTGTGGAGTTGCTAACCACGTTTTTGAACTTACTATAGATATAGCCGGTTGTTCTACTTCGGGATCGGTAGAACTCTTGGTTATGTACGTATATATTATATACTCACGCCTTTTCCCATGGGGGTGGGTAGGCAGAAACTATAGAATGCTCCGTGCTACAATCCTTACAACTCCTTTAACTTTGTATATATAGTCATATTATTATTTATTTGTTGTAAAAGACCAGAAAATAAATATACAAAGCAAGAGAAAAGTCAAAACAGAAAATATTTATTCCATATTAACTCTGGTTCTAATTAATTTAATAAATAAATGTAGTGAAGGACGAAAAAAATGCATTTTGATCATTCAAAATGTATAGCCCCATAGGGTTAAGTTACAGCCTCTGGTTAAGCTGTTAGCAGTTGAAGTCAATTTGATACAATTCAGTGCATTCCTTGATTGATGGAAATACGACGACGTGGTGAAGGTCGCAGGGGGCCCTTGAACTATGCGGCTAAATAAATTTCTTCATTTTCAAAAGTGTACAACATTGTTACAGACATCACATTTACAACATACAGAAGTAGTGTCCTATTCATAGGTCCCCTGGCTCCCAAATAGGTTTGTACCTGTGAGTCCTACGACCTGGGAGTCAGTGTTCCTCAATTTAAAAAGTCATTACTTATTACGTATGTCGTTAGTTATAAAAAAAAAATAGCTAAAAACAAAAGGCACAAGGCACATTGTAAGAAACTATCCTGTGCCAGGTATTAGAACCTACGCAAATACAGCTTTTCGTCGTTAGTCAGTGACGTACAAGAAAGATGAACTGAGAAAGTTCATAAATCAATATGAAAAAGTTACAGAGACCTTCAATTTGTCTGTGACTTTTCAAGCGATAATTAGTGCTATGTATGAAAGGATTACTGACTAAATGATTAATAGCCAGAAGAGAAGCCACTACTTGTACCACAGTTGAATACAGATGTTTCACTCTACATTTTAGGTATGAAGCTACAAGTAGGTACGCGGCAGGATCGACTTGTCGAATTAGTGGGTGTATCGTAGTCAGAAGATATAAGAGTTACGCGATAGAAAGAGAGGCAACTTCTAGTTGAATTTAACTGTAGGTAATTAGCGCTGTGTGACCTGAATTGCACTTAATTGTGACGTAACAAAAGTCGCTTTTTATTTAAATGATTTTGTGGAGTGATCCATCTGTACTAATCTATGCTTGTACGCAGAGAAACACTACTTGTGTGAATACATGGACAAAAAAAAGTCGAGATGTGTCGTGGGACATAATACTATGTATAAAATAACAGACATAATAAAATAAATTAACAATGTTTGTGAAAATTTGACACAAATCTGACACACAGTATTTAACAAGCATTGTCGTTAGGGTCAAAATGTTGCACTCACGGAGTTTGCTGAATTTATCTTGCGATCATCATCGTCTGCCTAGCTATTTCCCAACTATGTTGAGGTCGGCTTCCAGTCTAACCGGATGCAGCTGACCAGTATTTTTCACGGAGCGCCTACCTATCTGACCTACACAACCCAGTTACTGGGTAAACGATACCCTTTGATGAGACTGGTATGACGTGCGATAAGGAACTTCATAACAATAGGATTACATTAGTCATCAAGGGATAAACAGCAGCCCCTGATCTTAGTATCTTTTTAATAGGTTGTTCAACCTTCCGACTGCCCACCTGACGGTGGATACCGCACCGCCTACAGACACCTGCAACGCCAAGGGATTAACTGATGCGTTGCCGACTCTAAAGACAAACTTGAAATGAGTCACGTGCCCGTAATTTCATCAGTTTGCTCAACCGTTTGGAGTTATCAAGCGGAGTAACGTATGTATTTTTATGAACCTTGCTTTATAAAGATGTCTTCGAGTTGGTAATGTATTGTATTTATATCTTTTATAAACAATGATTATTGTTTTTAATAACAACCGCACTGGTCGGTGGAAGGTTAAGCTGCGCTTGCCGTGGTCGGTTCGTGGATGGGTGACTATCCATTTTATATCGAGGCCACTTCGTGCCTCGGAAAGCACGTTAAGCCGTTGGTCCCGCTATCTAAATGCAGAACAAATTTTCGGACTAATCTGTTTCATTTTGACAGTTAAACAACATTCATTGCGTTATTTACGTTGACGAGCAGATTTTTTTTACGAACTTATGAAGCAATGGATCAGCAAACTGCTTCAAAATGATTCAGATTGTGATTGATCGTGCATTAAGCAATTAGTGTGCAGGTTGTCATTCGTAGTCTTTGATTATGGGTAGTCTAGTCAGAAGCCAAAAAAGTCTGACAACCAGTCTTACCAAGGAGTATCGTGTTACCCAGTAACTGGGTTGTAGAGGTCGGATAGGCGGTGGCTAAATTTTTTCTCACCCAAACCATAATTATTTATTATGTTAAATGATACCATTCCATTTCACAAAAAATACCTTAAAAAAATACCAATTTTCAAATTCAAACTTCGTAACTCCTTACAAAATAAAAAATAAATAAAATATAACAAAAAAAATATTCATTCGAATTTCGAATCGTTTTGATCGTGGAGCGCGCGGCAGACGACACTCCAGCGAAGTGGAGTTTCAATCTAGCTATGTATCGACAACCAGTTTATCATGACCCCGCGGAGGTTACGGTTGTGGTAACAGCGAGGATCAAGATGTGTTGGGCGAAGCGGTACCGATGTTATACTTAGGTATGTAGGTACGGGGTGGGCTGGTACCGACAGAAAATGTGGCTCATTTGTGTTTAATTATTTTTTTGAGGTTTTCTGGATTAAATAATTCATGTTTTTGAGATGGTAGAGAGTGAATTATTTTTATGTGAAAATATAATAAAAAATATGTTTAAAATATGTTTTTGCTAGTGGAGAACAATTATTAAAAAAAAAAAAACATTATAGAAATCAGTGAGTAAAAGCGAAGCAATCAACTTCAAGACATAACTGCAAAAGAAATTAAAAAAAAAAAAAAACAAAAAGTTTTAAATATAGTAAATAAAAATGTTGAAAATATCTATGGATGTTTCTTTTAAGTAAATTGAAGATTATTTATTATAAAAGGATTTTTTTTTTAAAGCTGACAAATGTAATTTCCAAGATTCCTTTCACTTAAATTTTAAATCAACTTTCTTTTAAAATTTAATCGCTTCGTTCAGAAAAAGCGCAAAGTACGCAAAAGAAATCTCATTAAAAAAAAAGTGGCACTCCGGGAGTGCCAACAAAAGTAATAACTAAAAAAAAAACCTTTAAAGTAAAAATACTAGCATAGAACATTGATAAAAAAAGAGAATAATTATAAATATAAATAAAGAGCTTTGAATAATTATAAATAAAGAGCACAATCGCGTTTACAAAAATGAGGTGTCGGTAACGGTGTCGCGAGTTCAATTCCCATCTCAAAAATGCCCAACGCGCCTAAAGAAGATTTCACTTACAAAAATAAATGATAAAAATCCTACATTATTTAATTACACCCAATATTCTGTCGGTACCAGTACATATTCACCTACATTTATTCGTGCACACACACCGAGGCAGTTTTATGACTCGACTCGAGTCGCACACACACAAGTTCACACCGACAAGACTTCGAGCGAGGTACCCACACATACGAAAGCATTTATTTTATTCTTACCGAGACGGTGAATTATTTTTGAGATTTTTTTTGTTTAATCAACCTTTTTTAGTTCGTAGGTAAGTAGTTATTGGTAGAAAAATAATATTGTTCAAAAATATAAATAATATTGCCAAGGGGAAGGCAGTAAATAATATTTAGTTGTATTATTAATAAACTAAGGGGCTCGCGACTAAATAATGACAGCCGCACGGGTCAATCTTCAAGGTTAAGCAACGCTTGTCGAGGTCGGTCCTTGGATGGGTGACCATTCATTACATTTCGAGACCCCTCATGCTATCATTCGTAATCCTTGACAGTCGTTACGGGTCGTCAGAGACCCGAAAGTTGCCAACCAGTCTTGCCAAGGGGTGTTACCCAGTTACTGGGTTGTAGAGGTCAGACAATACTGGAATTCAGCTGCATCCCCGCTTAGACTGGAAGCCAACCCTAACATAGTTAAGAAAAGGGTAGGCAGACGACATGACGATTTTTAATTAACTAACTAATAGTAAATATAGTTTTTGTTTCTTGAAGAATTTTCTTTAAGTATGGAAAGATGACTTTCATATCGTGGTCCCGAATAACCAAAAACGAAGTTATATTTTAAAGCAAGCTTCTTTTCATTGGCTTTTTTTATCTTAAGTCCAAGACATTTACAAAAATGATTGTATTAAATATCCCTACCCTACGTGTGCAAGTCCGAGTCGTACTTGGCCGCTTATTTCTACCGTTCAAATTTGGCCCATTTTACGCTTTGCTTGATCGACCAACATGATTTAGAACAATGTTAATCTTGGTATTTTGATCAAAACCCACCACGCTTACGCCGATTGGATCAAGATTACGATCAACAGCGTCAAATTCATTTTTGACAGTTCTCCGACGTCCATTTTGAAATTGGTAACGGTTTTTATTAAAAATTAAAAATATGGGGTGGATTTTTGAGACTGGGTGAAGTTATCCGGCAAAAAATCGGTGTTACCGACATAGTTTGCAGAGTAAACAAACTGAAGTGGCAGAGGGCTGGCCATGTTTTTCGCAGGCCCGATGGCTGGTGGAGCAGAGGGGTCCTAGAGTGGAGACCGCGTATCGGCAAGATTAGTGTATGTAGGACGCCCCCCAGCATACGTAGCATGACAACCATAGAACCGCATATCACCAGGGGGAGCGGGAGTTAAAAATTTGCCAAAAACATCACGTGATTAATGGACGAGCCCTTAAGGACAGTCTCCAAAGAAAGTATTCCCATTGATTTGTCGACGGCAGAATAGACAAAAATGACTGATAGCAATCTGTCATTTTGTCTATTCTTCTTATTTTACGGGTCATCAGAAGTCGAGTCTGACAACCAGTCTTACCTAGGGGTATCATATTACCCAGTTACTGGGTTGTGGAGGTCAGATAGGCAGTAGCTCCCTGTATAAAATACTGGTATTCAGTTGTATCCGGTTAGACTGGAAGCCGACCCCAACATATTTGAAAAAAGGCTAGGCAGATTGATTGAGTTTTGACAAGCTTTGGCTTATCTTTGTTTTTTGCCACCGACTTGCAGTTAGGCAGAGGTCTAACCTCAAGCAATACGCAGAAACGTTATCACCCGCCAATGATCAGAACTAAGACCTCGAGCAGAGTGAACACGCAGTGACTTGGGCGGAAGCGGGCGCGATTTGGTCCATTGATAGACGTGAAGTGAGTTTGTTTGTTTTTACGCTTTCACGCTAAAACAGCTGAACGGATTTGGATGATATTTGGCACATGGGTAGATCATGTCCTGGGTTAGGACATAGAATACTTTTTATTCCGATATTCACACGGGATCGAGACTTATGCGGGTGAAACCGCGGGGCGCAGCTAGTATCTTATTAAGTACTTGTTCAGAAACCGTACAAGTGGATGTCAATTTCTAGTGCCACTTCAAAATTGAGAGAGTTGTAATTGAGTGATTGTCTTGTGTTATTGTTCCGAAATAAACTTTTATTATTTATTTTATTTTTATTTATTTCTTTTCAGTACATATTGTTTATATTTTTAAATATTTTTTATAAAGAATCATTAAACAAAACATTTAAAAATATTGAAAATAGTGGCCCATCGGCATCACGAACAGTGTCCAAGATGCCGGTGGTCAGGGCTCTAGAGAGAGGAACCTCCTCACTATACGTGTCGTGTCTAGAAGTACTGCTTTCTGAATCAGGCCTTTGATCCAACCACGCAATGAGAGCCTCCTGAGGTGTTGGTCGAGGCTCTTCGCTATCAGGCCATTAACGGTAACGATTATCGGTACAATGATTGCAGAGTCCACATCCCACATGTCGACAACCTCGTGTGCTAAGTCAAGATACTTGATTTTTTTTATCTTTCTCAGCTTTCACGAGATTTTCGTCATGAGGGACAGCGATATCGACAATCATTGCACGGCGCTCTCGTCGATCTATCACCACTATATCAGGCTTATTGGCTACAATAGTCCTGTCAGTGATTATAGATCGATCCCAGTACAATGTGGTGTGACCATTTTCGAGAACTGGGTCGGGCACATACCTGTAGTATGGTACTTATTTAATTTATCTATCAGTCATTTGATTCGGTTATTTCAATACTTTAAACCTAAATTTCTTATTTTAAATCACTTTATAGATGTTTTTAATTTAACAATTGAGGTTAATATTTTGCGTCGACGAGTTTTCAATTACAATTTAATAATGTTATTTAAACAATAACTGTTGAAAAAAGAGGTAAGATATAAAGTTTAAACCTTGTAAGTACAGGTAAATGTGTGACTAATTAATTCTCTTTAGTGGGTGATTACGTAAGAATTTACCTGACCAGAGTTTGTTTACACTTTTACAGATTTTTTTTAAAATGTAGTCTTGTTTTTGGTTCAAATAATCTTTAAAAAAAGACACGATTTTCGAATAAAAAATGGTTCGAGCAAAAATGTTCCAATTACGTAACTGTCTTATATTTGAAAAGAAACAGATCCTATAAATCATATACTAAAGTTCCATTTTGATTGCGTGACTATTTCAAAATATTAATGCAAATTAAAAAACTATTTAGGGAGCCTCCTCTTAAAAAATATCTTACACTAGGGAAGTTAGAGACGCGGTCGCCTTTGCGACGGCGAAAGCTTGTCACTCAAGACGCGCCCTAAAGAAAACATAATGAACTTTGAGCTACTGATAAGAGATTGATAACGAGTATAGACGGCCACCAGACTTTACGGACCGTGGCCTATTGTTTGTGAAAAATCTGCGTTTAGCTTTAATAGTGGGGCTCATGGTTAAATATTAACGGTGCACGGGTAATCACACGTTCAGTGCCGGGAACCCTCCTCGAGGGTTCACTTGAAGGTAAACTTAATGTCGGTAACCCTCTTAGAGGGTTCACTTGCAATATGTATGGGCACTATGAAAAGTGGGTAGATTCGATTTTAAAGCGGTGTTAAGCTACTCTTGCCGAGGTCGATCTGTGGATGGGTGACCATATATTACAAATCGAGACCCCTCCGTGCCTCGAAAAGACATTAAACCGTTGGTCCCGGCTGTCATTCGTGAATCTTTGACAATCGTTACGGGTCGTCAGAAACCTGAAAGTCTGACAACCAGTCTTCCAAAGGTAAATTAAATAGTTTATTCTGTAAGTAAGATAACGGAATCACTTTTAAACTACTTTTTTTTTTAATAAGCTTGATGAGGTCGGCGTTTCCTAGCTGACTACTCTGAAAAAAAAGGCCGAAACAAACTCAGAGGTCACAGTCTCTTTTAAAGTCCAGACATAATCTTGGTCAGGCCACATGAGGACCATGCAGATTAGTATCGGAAATGGTCATTTGAGGAAAGAACCACACAGATTTGAGTGGACCTGTACAGTCAGTGCAAGTATTTATCAGTAATCGTGGAGCTCAACTCAGAACTTAAGGAGCTTAGGGGTATCGTGTTACCCAGTTAATGGGTTGTTGAGATCACATATATGGCATTCATCTTCCAACAAAACACCAGTCCAGCTGTGCAACATGGAACTTTAATTTCTAAAGATTATTTACACAATCGATATTGTCTTCAAATAGTAAAGAACGCTCGCCTTCAGACAGACTTCCAGTAATATACAGACAGTTAGCTTAGATTAGAACCTACATGCTGACTAATTTATATGGCACTTTGATGTTAGTATACACGGCTACATATCAAGCTATACATTTACAGTATAAGATGATCTCGCATTGAAAGAAAGAAAGAAAAATAGTTTTATTTGTCACAGAAACACGTGCATACTTTATGTAAGACAAGAGTAAACGAAAACAACAAAAAGTACATAATAAATCACGAGCGTCAAACAGAAATTAGTCGGCAGCTGCACGACATGACTGTGACAAGAAGGCTTCCACTCAGCATGATGCAGTGCTATGGGAAACCTACAGCACAGCGCTGATTTTCAGTAGTGACCCGAAAAAAAAAAGAAGAAAAGACGTACGGACTTCAGTACAATGAGAGATCAGCTTATACTGGAAATGTATAGCTTGATATGTAGCCGTGTGTACACTGCTACAAGGATCATTTGGCGCTCGATTGACGTTTCGAAGGCGCTGTTGGTAAACATTTGTGCAATTGTTCACGATTTAGTTGACAAACATGTAAACAAATATGTGCTTTTCGAAGAACCACTTTAAGCCCCACACATAAAGTTCAATTTGCGCTACACCTTCAAACATTTTTATGCCTTTTAGAGTATTACTAGTCATTCTGAAATCAATGTACAATATATGTACACTAAAATAAAGTTATATACGTAGAAATAACATCAAATTAGAAACGGACTTGAATAGATTTTACGTACCGACATAGTTCATCTTTCTAGAAAAAACCTAGTTGCAGTTGTAGTAACTGAATATGTGCGTATACGGCGGTTCGCGCATTGTGACGCAAGTCAGAGCAACTACGTGCATGCTGAAAAAACATGCGTTTATGTGACGACTGTGGGCGTTGCCATGGGACTCCGTACAATCCAGTGCAGTTCTGACGCATAGAGACTTACGTCACTGTGTTTGCCTGTTGGTCTACAAACACAGATCACGGAGATACCTCTGCCAACACTTTTCATACAAACCAAACGTGTCACCGTTTATTCGCACTACGTCACAGATGAAGTATTAGAAACTGACGGTTTGAAGGCGGTCCGTGACAGAAGTAACGCCACGAATTTTATTAGTACTACCGACGTGAGTCTGTGCTCAGCGTCTACGAATTTTAAGTCTAGGAAAAAAGAAAAAACTGACCTGTCAACAGGCGGCGGCAAGGGCGCCATCATATGCGGGTGAGGCGGCATAGGCGGATGTGGAGGGTGCGGGTGGAAGGGAGAGCCCGGCGGCGCGAAGCCCGGCCCAGGGAAGTGTGGCTGTTGCGGCGGGCCCGGGGGAAACCCGCCGCCGGAGCCCGGCCGCGCCGACGGCGAGCCGAACGGGCCCGGCGCCGCATACGGCGGGCCCGCGAAACCAGGGCCGGGGGTCGACGGGGCTGGGGACGCGGCGAACGCCGGCCCGGCCGGGGATCCGGCGGGCGGCGCGAACGACGCGAACGGCGGCTCGGCGTTACCGCTCTTCCACGCCGCAGGCACGCCACCGCCGGTCTCGTCCAGCGCCGGCACGCGCCGCTGCAGCCCCACCGACATCTGGGTACCAGGACGACAAGGTTACCAAGAGTTTCATACAACACCTATTCTATAACTAGGAGAAGTTCCGGCACCAATTTCCACCAAGGCAGAAAAGAGAGATGTCTATATCTCTTCACTCACTGGTATCCTAGTAGCTTTTATTTTTTACCAGACATCTTCTATACCTTCCCCGTTTAGTGGAAACTGTGCTTTATTGCTTTCATTTTGATAATTCAACGTAAATTGGGTTGATTTAGCTATCGAGCAGATGAATTTTACAAACATAAAAGCAATAGACGTTGAATTGTCAAAATAAAAAGTAATCGGGAATAGGCAGCACTGTTCTCTCGCAATCATCAATATAACTGTCAAAGTTTATGACAATTCATAACAGGTTATAGGAAAGTTCAAGTTCAGCAGTTGACTGATATTTTGAAAGCTGACGGCCCACTTGATAGTAAGTGATCACCGTCGCCTATGGACATCTACAATTTCAGAAGCATCGCAAGTGCTTTAGGTACCAGTGTTCTCTTCCAATCATCAATATAACTGCCGAAGCTTATGACAATTTATATAAAGTTATAGGAAAGCTCAAGTTCAGCAGTATACAGACATTTTGGAAGAAGGCAGCTCACCTGATAGAAAGTGATCACCGCTCCCTATGGACATCTGCAATACCAGAGTCATGGCAAGTGCTCACCATGAAAAAAAGGTGAAGTGAACTGTCATTCCATTTGTTGCTAGCATAAACATAATCAGCCTATAATGTTCCCACTGCTGGGACACAGGCCTCCTCTCTGTTACAGGGAGTGAGCCTTAAACCATCACGCGAGCCCAGTGTGGGTCGGTGGACTTGTCTTTGCATTTTTGTTTCAAGAACATGCCGATTTCCTCACAATGAATTATTTTATCACCACAACTCTCAAAACGGTGAAGGAAAATCACCGTTTTGAGAGTAGTGGTGATAAAATAATTTACACAAGTAAAGCGCCTTTCAGGGTTCAAACCCACGACCTACAACTTGCAAGTCGCGGCCGTTACCGCTCTGTCACCACTGCTGGGGCTTGTTACTAGGGATCGGTCATTCTTAGCTCACTTCACCAGTTTTCACGGTAAGATTTTTACCATAAGTACTGCTTAACTACGGAATTCATAGTTGATGCTCTTTCGAATTAATACCACCGTGTGGTATCAAATAGAGGTTTCTATTGGCGGCCGCTGCGCAAGCACTGATTTAAATTCGCATTCTTTTAACTAGACTCAAACCTACATATTCCGTTCATATTTGTATTAAACTAAAGATTGACAAAAACGGCTATCATTTAGAGATCTTTGTCAGTCGTTACGGGTACTGTGAAGCCCGAAAATCTGACAACCGGTCGTATCAAGGGGAATGGTGTTGCCCAGTAACTGGGTTGTGGAGGTCAGATAGGCAGTCGCTCTATGTTAAATACTGGTATTCAGCTGCAGCCGGCTGGACTGGAAGCCGACCCCAACATAGTTTGGAAAAGTAAGGAGATTGATTAATAGACAAAGACAACGTTCTACAAAACCGAACTTTTTCTAAAACTCAATGTGCCATATTCAAGGCCGGGGTTTTCCAAATTCAAAATCTGAATACAATCCGTTAAAAAAAAGAAATCCTTTTTGAAATCGGTAATCGTCGACGAAAATTCGAAATTCGTGCATCACTGACAGCGAATCAGTGCCTACAATCGACGCTTCATGTTGTGTCGAGTTTATTGAACTATTTCTATACAGTTGTTACACAACTTTGGTGCAGCGGCGTACGCGCAGCTTACGTCATACGCTCAGTAAATTGTATATTATTGCTAAATATAGAAAGTGTACGGTCTATTAAATTGTTTTATTTGTTTTTTTTTTACGTGCGAAATAATTTGGCATTGATTTTGTGGCAAACTTATATGATTTCAATCTGCGATCCGCTCCTTTTTCGGGAATTTTGATGCTAGCAATTCTCTCAGCAAGTAACTTTAAGAAGCTTAGAACTTACTACTTTAAGTGTAGGCCACCACAAGGTAGACTGTCGACCAGATGGCCAATCCCCGTAATTAAAAACGTTCAAAATCTTGAAATCTCATCTCAACGACAATAAAGTATGAAAATTAGAAGTATTTTTGACAGATTGTGACCGAGATTAGAACGCGAACGTTTATAATAATATGGGAACTGCCCTCTGGTGAAGGACGCGGGAATCCACTGAATGCGAGAAGCGCAGAACCGGTTCTTGAAACGATGCTTTAGGGAGAGAGGACTAATGGACAGGCAGTAGACGGTTTTCGGCTAATTGATGAATCTTAATTCATCAATTAGCTAGACGCGTTTGAAATGACACGGCTACAAAACAGCTATGCAGTTCCAGTATAAGCTGATCTCGCATTGTATAGGACTTCCGTACAATGTGAGGTCAGCATATAGTAGAAATGTATAGCTTGATGCATAGCCGTGTGTATCATATATTCAGATATAAATGATATTCTATTCCATTCCTAACTAAAACTATTAACAAACTAAAATATGGCGTCGAAAATTCCTCCGCGTCGCTGTCGACTGGTAATGTACCCAAGATAATGGCGGCATTGCCACGTTGTATGGCAATGCTTAGCCTCTGGCCAAGGTAAAAGCCAGCCCTTAGGTCATGAGAACTGTCAACCAGCCGTTTGGAGATTTCGTTTAACAAACCATGAGGGAGTGCTCATGGTTTGCTGTTTTGATTAATTTGGCAATATTACTACTACTATGGAAATAAGAAATATGACTAACTAGTGAACTAGAATATTAATAATGAAATACAATAATAAATATAGTAACACCGAATATTAAGTTTTAGATGTAAAAAAAAGTATTTGGAAACTGTCCAAATGCTTTTTTTACACCTAAAAACGGTTACAACTTCAAAGTCAGTGTTATAGTTGCAATTCATTATAAATAGGTATTCTAGTTCACTAGTTAGCCATATTTCTTATTTCCATACAGTAATATTGCCAAATTAATCAAAACAGGTAAATATTTTACAGCAATTTGCGACGTTGCGCGTTGCCAAATTTTTGAATGAACGCTCTTAACAGTATTTTGTTTGATTGTATTTGTTTCTTGTTCCAAATAAAAGATTATTATTATTAACTAGCCGCTGCCTGCGGCTTCGCTCTCGAGGACTCTATTTGTTGTTATTTTTATATAACTAGAAAATATGCATCACATCTACGTAAAACGGCCATCGTTCAGCATAATGCTGTGACGCCTGCGGTGGGTGTGGGACAACACAGGCTTTTAAAATTATATTCAAAATGGCATGATTACTTTGTAAAGTATTATTTTAATTAATTATTGTGAATGTGAGGACTATGTGGATATCATTATTATGTTTATTTCGCAATTAGTTTTAATGATGGTCTGGCAGTTTGAGTAGTTTATGCGGCCTACTCAAATGTCCTTTCTTTGGTATTGTTTGTCAAGTTGAGCTCCTTAAGTTTTGAGTTGAACGCCATGACAACTGACAAATGCTTGCACTGACTGGACAGGTCCATTCAAATCTGTGTGGTTCTTTCCTCAAGAGACCATTTCAGACATTAATCTACATGGTCCTCATATGGTCTGACTAATATTATGTCTGGACTTTAAAAGAGTTTGTGTCGGCTTTTCTTCTCAGAGTAGTCAGATAGGAAATGCTGAACTGGACTAGCTTATTTTTAAATTTTAATTTTAATATGACGTGTAAAAGTGATTTCGATATCCTATTTACAGACTAAACAATTTCATTTCATTTTAATAATAATTCATTGACGTCCGACCGAAAATGGGGTTTAAGCCGAAAACGAAAAAAGAAAGTTTCGGCTTTAGTCTTATTTTCAGCCGGAAACGAAATCGAAAAAGAAGCTTCGGCTTTAGACTTATTTTCGGCGGAAACAGATTTGGCTTTAGTCTTATTTTCGGTCGGAAAAGAAAGCCGAAAAAGAAGCTTCGGCTTTAGTCATATAATCGGCCGAAAACGAAAATGATTTAGACATTACAAAATATTGAAATTTCTGCTGCTATTTCTGCTGTAAACTTAAATCTTGTTTTTTCTTTTACACCTAGACAGAGAAAGAGCAAATATAGGCTTTTAAAAATATAAAACACGATAGCCGAACGTCAGCTGATATTCCCGAGCTTTACGAAGTAGGCCGAATGACGCGCGACAATTCACGAACTTCTGATTTTTAGCTTGACTGAAGCTTCGGTTGGTTTATGGCCGAATCATGACTTTTTGGCCGAAAACGAAGCTTCGGTCGGTCACTATAATTAATATTTTCGGAATCAGACTCGTTTCCACACCTCGTAGCTATTAAGTTTTTAGCAAAAACATTTAAATACAGTTTTGACATCGTTACTATTGATTATATGTATAGATGTTGGTATAGCTTGTAACTAAGCTAAATGAACGCATCTTTTTAATTACTATGATGCGCAAGAGTCTACGAAAAGAAAGATATAAGCGGATTTAGGCAGTCGGTTTTACCAAGGGGTAAACTTTCATTATTCGTAGCGTGTAGCATCACGCTACGACCCTTAGGAGCAGAGTAAAAAGAAGAAAAAAAAAACTAGTGCGTTCCAGACCCCGCACAATGAAGGCTTCCGTAGTTGAGATGAATTTATCCCAAATACAAACTTAGTATTGTAGTTGAAAAACATGTTCTCCCAACTGCAAATTTTAATGTAAGTTTGTAAGCACAATATTGAGAAATAAGATTTTCCTGTAATCTATGGGTAAAGAACAATTCTTTGTATTTTATTCAAAATTTTAGGCTCAATAGTTTCGGAGATAAGGGAGAATGGTAATTTTTCATCTATTTTTATAAATATCTTTAAATGTATTTATTTAAAACTATTAATAAAATATATTTGAGATCCTCGCAACAAGTCCTTTCATTTGATATGTCACACGGTATAGTTTGCAAACTTATTTTATTTTTATTTTCTTGTTTGCCCTCAAAAGTGACCCCTTTATTCAAAATACATTTATTTAGGTTACACGTTCGTGTTTGGGTCACAGAAATACATATGTGTACCAAATTTCAACTTAATTGGTCTCTTAGATTCGGAGAAAATTGGCTGTGACAGACGGACAGACAGACACACGAGTGACCCTTTAAGGGTTCATTTTCAGGGGAACCCTAAAAAGTCAGAAAGAATGCTAAGGGAAAACGATATAATAGGGCGCCGGACGACGCGATGGGTCGGGGGCCGAAATTTCAAGCGGACGAAGTTGCAAGCGAAAGCTAGTATACGATTTATACAGCCGAAGCAATTCATATACATAGCGTTTCACGTACAAGATACAAGGCAGAGGGTCTTATCTTTGTGTTCATGAGAGAAACAGGTTTCGAAGAACTAGCAACCTGTCGCTACTTGTTTGTTGCTGTTTATCTTTCGATCTATACTCCTCGGGTTTCTGCTATCCTGGTATTATAACGCCCTTGCAGGGACGGAAGCCATTTTGGTATTCAAGGCTGCATCAAGGTCGGGCGCAAGCGCAACCTGATTTTTTCGACATCGCCTGATTTTAGTCAACAAGAATAGGAATCGGTCACCAACAAAAAGCGGCCGTCTTTTGTCTGTCGTTGTTCGACGTTTTGTCTGTTTTGTTGTACGCACGGCTACACATCAAGCTATACATTTCCAGTTTATGCTGGTCTCGCATTGTATTAGATTTCCGTACACTGCGAGGTCAGCTTATACTGGAAACGTATAGCTTGATGTATAGCCGTGTGTACTTCACTATTGGCTCCGACATACTGCTGAATAAAATCTATAAGTATATCAGATCGGAGAGTCTGATTCGAGTCCAGTTCATACTTTGTCCTTGACTAGAGGATTCTTCCGATCGGTTGAAATGTAGAATTTGATTGTGCTGTTTTCTTACTGCAAAACGATTATTACTAGTAATCAGCTAGCCGTTTCCCAACTATGTTTGAGTCGGCTTCCAGTTTAACCGGACGCAGCTGAATACCAGTATTTTACATAGAGCGACTCTCTATCATTGGACCTCCACAACCCTGTTACTGGGTAACACGATACCCCTTGGCAAGACTGGTTGTCAGACATTCGGCCTTCTGACAACCCGTAACAACTATCAAAGATCTACGAATGACAGCTGGGACCAAAGGCTTAACGTGCTTTCCGACGCACGGATGGGTCTTGATATGTAAGATAGACACCCATCCATGGACCAACAGCAGCGAGCGTAGCTTAACCTGATTGATCGACCCATGTGGCGGATATTACTTAGCCACAAGCACCTCAATGTAAATGACAATTAATAGCTGGTGTAAAAAGACGCTTTAGTGTTAGGCGTTAGTGTAAGAAGAACAAGTGAGTTTCAGCTTCTGTAAACAAGCTGAAACTCACTTGTTCTTCCCGTTATTAAGATGGCTTTTTTTTTACTGGACCATTAGGTAGAGGAACCTTCTGGTTACGGAGATATTTCAGGTCAAAGTTCAACTTTAAAGAAAAAGTTTTTATTACGAAAACAAGTTTTAAGGCTCGGCGCCGCGGCGGCGACGCGACTCTAGTAGAACAATTTCTATGGAAACTTAATGGAAATTGTTCTACAAGAACCGCATCGCACCGTCGCGTCGCATTTGTCTGCTGAATGAAGCCTTTAACGCAACGATAACCAACTTAAAACTGTACTGAAGATCACGTCTAAACGATTAGTGTTAATGATTTGGATAAAACATATGTTAAATTAAAGCATTTTCTTAATTACTTAATATAGGAATATTTTAGATTATGTTTATATTAATAAACAACAATGAATGTGTGTGTAATTAATTTGTAAAATTATGTCTAACGCGGATAAAAACTGAGAATCACGCGAAAACTATCAAGCGTTTTTTTTTAAACCTTCACCATTTTAAAGATAATTTAATTATGTATCTTTTAGTATACGCGTTTTATTAAAATACTTTTGTTTTATATATAATAAATTAATAATGCGTCTAATTTGGGACAACGCTCCTTGATGGGCGAGTCCTATTACTTGCTGGACGTACGACGCGTTGCGTGAGCCTACAGAACACGCAAGCTAACCAGTCAAGGTCACTGGCATACATCTGCGTCTTAAATAGTCCTACGAAACCTATCGTTGTTGCATGCACCCATATGCACAATGTTTTGCGTGCGTTACATTGCGTACTACATCAAACAAAATCGGACAGAATTCGACCTTTAATATATTAAGTATATTAGTATAGATTAGCAAAGATCAGTTGCTAGGTTACCGTCTTCTGCAGCCAGGAGAGAGCAATTAAAATACCAGGAGCACATAACAGGCGAGGTGATTGCATCGAAGATCTCTGGCGTGCCCAACCTATCGCGTGAAATGCTAAATTTAGGGCGTGAACTTTCAACAGACGTGCAGGTGGTACTGCTGTTCGACAAATTGACTAATACCCACATTATATTCGGCGGCTTTTTAAACCCCGATGCAAAAAGAGGGGTGTTATAAATTTAATCGCTGTGGCACCGTAGCTCTTAAACGGGTGAACCGATTTGAATGCCTTTTTTTCATTTGAAAGCAATTTTCTAGCGATGGTTCTTATTTATGTTTTATCAAAATCGGTTCAGCCGTTTGAAGATTATCAGCTCTTTTCTAGTTGATGAATGGATGTGATTATCTTCCACAGGTCTGATCGATTTGAAATTTGGTATTCTGTTACTTCAATGATTTTAGAAGAACATAGTAACTTTGAACTGATGCTGCAGCATCACTTGGAATTTGCAGGATACTTAACTACCTTACCAACTTACAGCACAGGTATCGTGTTTGGGCTCATTGGAATGGTCCAATGAATAGGTTATAGATAGATGGTGAACAGGCTTAGGTGATGGAGTACGAAAGGGAAATGAGGAAATGTTAGTGTCGAGGTTTTTTTTTAATTTTAACGGTTAAAATTGTACTCTTGGTGTACTTTGAAAATTACAGAACTTTCGTCTTCAGAACTAGAGTCAGTAAGTGGCGCATTCACGATTTTTGAAAGATTTAAAATCATTAGTAAGTAATTGCAATGAAAGGGCATTTACTGATATTCGGCGCAACAGCAGTGCGACATCAGCATGCTCGAATGCCGCAAACATACCGCGTCTCTTGCACCTACGCACATGTCGGTAAAAAACTATGCAGAGCCGCTTGTGCCGTCACAAACTAATGTTGATGTTGCGCGTCCGGCTCGGCAGAATGCAGAGCGGCCACTGGACATGCCTGCCGAGACGCGGTAATCCGAATCTGTACCGCGCCACTCACGCGCATATCGCGCTAATCAGGAACGCTCAATTGAAATATAAGCGCTCGGTAAGCTTTCGTTCGATACCGCGTATACCGAGCATGCTGATATCGCACCGCTGCTACGCCAACAAAAATAAGAAAACGACCTTACTCTTATGTAATTGCAAAAAAGTATAAGTAAATTAGACTGATTGCCGTAACTTTGATAGAACTCACGGCAAGCACCTAATTACATGGAGCGACTGCCTATCTGACGTCTGACCTCTACAACCCAGTTAATGGGTAAGACGATACCCCTTGGTAATAAATGAAAATCTCAATCTGTCTAGCCTTTACCCAACTATGTTGGGGTCGGCTTCCAGTCTAACCAGATGCAGCTGAATACCAGTATTTTACATGGAGCGACTGCCTAGCTGATCTCCACAATCCATTAGAGTAAAGACTGTCAAAGATTTAAGAATGACACCCAGACCAACGGCTTAACGTGCATTCCGAGGCACGGAGGAGTCTCGGTATGTAATGATGGTCACTCATCCACGGACCAACGCCGGCAAACGTAGCTTAACCTGATAAATCGACCCGTGGGGCTGTTATTACTTAGCCACGACCTCCTCCTCGAAATAATAAATAAACATCTACGGGTTAAAAAGGAATCGCAAACACCCAAACTGCCAGGTTAGCATAACTTAAAACAATAAGAAATAATCCACTTCGAAGGTCGGTATGACTCACTAACTACCTGCAGTACTGCAAAAACTTTGGTCCCGTGAAAAAGATATATTTATCATTTAGAACGATAAAACAGCGGGTAAAGTAATTTTTAGGGTAACCCTTATAGGATCACTTTTGTGTCTGTCTGTCCGTTTGTCACAGCAAATTTGCTCCGAATCTAATGGACCGATTAATTTGAAATTTGGTACACATATGTATTTCTGTGACCCAAACACGAACGTGTAACGGAAATAAATGAATTTTGAATATGGGGGTCACTTTTGGGGGGCAAATAAGAAAAAAAAAAAAGTTTTGTTAATAGTACCATGTGACGTAACAAATAAAAGGGCTTGTTGCGAGGATCTTAAACATATTTATTATATAATTTTAAAAGAAATACTTTTAAAGATATTTAAAAAAATCGATGAAAATTGACAGGGAATGGTCAATTTTCATCGAATCTCTTTTTCCCTTATCTCCGAAACTATTGAGCCTAAAATTTTTAAAACAATACAGACTATGGTTCTTTAAAAATAACATGATAAATCTCTCAATATAGTGCGTACAAATTTACATTTGCAGTTGGAATATATGGGAGAAAATGTTTTTCAACTACAATGTTAAGTTTGTATTTGGAATAAATTAATCCCAACTACGTAACACTTCATTGTGCGTTTTTTTAGTAAGGTTATTGAACAATTGTTCCAGTTATTTTTGGCAGAAAGGCTATAAGAACCCATGGGCCCAGTGCGGGTTGGTAGATGTAACATGTCTTCGATTTTTTGGTTCTAAGATATGCCGGTTTCCTCCTGATGTTTTCCTGCACCATTTTGAGAGCAATGGTGATGAAATAATTTACACAAAGTAAAGCGCCTGCCAGGGTTCGAACTTACGACCTAGAACTCGTAAGACGCGGCCGTTACCACTGTGCCTCTGACCACCTCTGACTTTTCGGATTCATGTGCGTATTGTATAATTATCACTTGCTTCAAAAACGGTGAAGGAAAATATCGTGAGGAAACCAGTATGCCTGAGAGATATTTCTCGACGGCATGTGAAGCCAAGTTAGAGGCCCATGGGCGGCTTTAAAACTCTGACACCAGGTAAGTCACTAACCACACGAAAAGAAGAAGACCACTAGGCCATAAGTGCTAATTGCCTTGTTTTTTTTTTCTGTAGGACTTCTCATAGCTGACCTCTGAGATCATGACTATTTAACCGGTCAATCCTGTGGTTGCCTTAAACTGCTACATTCAAAGCCTCCAGCCAGGAGCATACAAAACTAAGCTAAAAAGCTAGGTGAACGCTCACTAAGGGCACCCCCTGTGGGGTACGAGCCTCGGTTTAGGGCGTCACCGGAGGGAGGGCATCAAAGATGGGACGGGCTGGATCAAAGTTTTAATCATGATTATTAATCGGGGAACTTAAAGCTACGTGCACAGCTGCAACCACTGCTGGCACCTCGTTTTCGAGCAAGGGTCGGGATAATTGCCTTGTTGATTGGCCAACATAATATAAATTACTACGGCAAGAATTGTCCTCATGTGATTTCAGAAGACCGAACACTCGCCATAAAAAAACTGAACCTATTTATTCCCACTTTGTTCTCGAAAATTTATAACAGCAAAGGTCGAAAGGACCAAAAAAACTGAAGGACCGAAACGGGTTTGGAACTTTAAGGTGGTGCGCGTGCGCTAGCTACCAAAACGACCAATATTGAACGATTAAGGCGATGATAACCGACTTTTAATGATGTTATACTGAAGATCACGTCTAAACGAGTAGTGTTAATGATTTGGAAAAAATACGATTTTAAATTAGAGCATTTTCTTAATAACTTAATCTGTGAATATTTTAGATTATCTTTATATTACATAGTGTAATTAATTTGTAAAATTATGTCTAACGCGGTTAAAAAACTGAGAATCACGCAAAAACTATCAAGCGTATTTTTCTGAAACCTTTACCATTTTAAAGATAATTTAACTTTTTATTTTTTAGTACACGTGTTTAATTAAAATACTTTTTGATTTATGTATAGTAAATTAATAATGCGTGTAATTTGGGACAGCGCTCCTTGATGGGCGAGTCCTAATACTGGCTGGACGTACGACGTGTTGCGTGAGCTCAGTACAGAACAAACTAACCACTCAAGGCCACAGGCATATATCAGCGTCTTAAGATAGTGCGTTAGCTACCAACACGACCAATAGTGAGCGATTAATAGTATCGATTTCAATACGGAAAGCGGATTAGTTGCCGAAAAATAATAGATTAGAAGCCTTTTGGCTTGTTTCAAGAGCTCAAAATCAATCTGCCTAGCCTTTTCCCAACCATATAATATGTTGGGGTCGTCTTCCTGTCTTATCGGATGCAGCTAAATACCAGTATTTTACATAGAGTCTATCTGACCTCCACAACCCAGTTACTTGGTAGCACGATACCTCTTAATAAGACTGGTTGTCAGATTTTTGGGCGTCTGACTACACGTATAACGACCGTCAAAGATCTAGAAAAATGACAGCCGGGACCAACGGCTAATCGATTTGAATTCGGAAAGCTAAGACCACGGGCCAAAGTCGCGACGATAGTTCTTCAACCATTTAAGGGGGATGCGTTAAGGTAACCTGTGAAATTCGAATTTTCTAACGTTTTTTTGCAATTTGCAGGTCAGTGTCAACTTGAATGTTTATCAAAATATGATTCGCGACCGTTACAAATAAGTATTTATTTAAAGAATAAGAATCATCAATACAACTCTCGAAATTAGCATTGGCCTCAAATGTCATGATTTCATGAAATGGTCATTCAATAGAGTAACTTGAAATTCGCGATTCTTTCGACCGTGGAGATGGCGCGTAAGTTGTCGAAAAAGAAATAGACTGACAAGAGGCCGAAGCTTACCGTTATCTTGTATTAACAAAAATATTTGGTACTCGAGCTTGAATCATATACTATTAAACGAGCAATATTTGTTTAAATATACATATTTATTTGTAATTACGTTCTCGAAAACGGCTTTAACGATTTCGATGAAAGTTGCAATGGGGGATTTAGGGGGGCGAAAAATCGATTTACCTAGGTCTCATACCAGGGAAAATTAGTTTTCTCTATTTTCACAGCCTCGTGAATGTGAACGTTGGTATACCTGGACGATATGTTTATTTATTTTCACCCGAGCCGAGCTCGGTTGACTGGTACTGTATATAATATGACATAATTATGTATTTAGTTTAAACTTAAATCCCATTATACAGCTGTATACTTTTCTCAAAGACATAATAATTAATAACAGAACAATCTGATGTTCTATGCGATAAAAAAACCATTTCATTTTCATTTATTGTAACTATCGGTTTACTCCGAATAAATGAATGAAAAATAATTGAAAAGTAAACGCACTAATTTGTCTTCGACCGAAAACGAAAATTGCCGAAAATTGATAATTCGGCCAAAAACTAAAATTCTGTTGGGCACTAATTCGTCAGCTCAAACATTGTCCTGTCTCTTTCTTCTGTTGCTTGTTAGTGAAGGACAGCATACTTTTTTAGTGTGTCACAGACTTCAGTCTTTGCTTCACATTGTGATCAGTACGTACTTACTAGTTGTAGAACTGCGCAGTAGCAGTAATTTTATCAATTTCCCAGTCTAGTATTTCAATAATTTTCCTTATTTGTTTGGCTTTAAACGTGCATTACGATAAATAAGTAACGAGACAACCATGTTACTCTTTTACTCTTTATCCTTAAAATAACGTTCTTATGACAACTACTATATATACATATTTATATATGTATACTAGCTGACCCATAGATATACGCTAGTTTTAATAATACATCTCTGAGCTGACCCATCAGACGTTGTCCTGTCAAAATTTCGCTTTTTCGGCTGTTCTTAAACTCTTTTTTTTCCCTAAGTCACCCCTGTATTGGGGCGAACAAAATAAAAAAATAATTATTCAAATCGGTCGAGCCATTTTCGAGTTTTTGCGAGACTAATGCACGGCATTGATTTTTATATTTATACATTTTTTTGTTTTTTATGTTTCTTTTAATTTTTCTGCTGTTGTGTTTCGTGTCCGTGTCCCGAATAAAATATTTTTCTTTCTTTCTTTCTATGACCGGGATACACAAAGCTAGTTTCGAAGCTAGCAAGCTAGTAGTAGCTCAGGCTTCGTGTATACAGAACTAGCTATATCTAGCTAGTGAAAAAGTTAGTAGTCTAGTATCTTACTAGAACCCAATAATATTAAAATAAACTAGCTAAACTTTTTCACTAGCTTTTGCCAGGGTGACTAGCATGCTAGCTTACTACCACAATCTTGATATTCTAGCTTGAAAAATTAGCCTCGTGTAACCCGGGCATTATCGATTATGCTGCGACAAGGAAAAATATATTTTGGGGGAAATTATATCGCAGCTAGTCGGCTAGAATTCACGAGACGTCAGGACATACAGGGTCACATTTAATTACCTAGCGAAACTTTGCAGACGTAATGGGTATCGATCGATATCTAAACACGAAAACCGGCCAAATGCGGGTGGGACCACGCACAATGAAGGGTTCCGTAGTTGAGATGAATTTATCTCGAGAACTAACTTAACATTGTAGTTGAAAACCATGTTTTCCCATACATTCTAACTGCAAATGCAAGTTTGTGCGCACTTGAGATTTACAATGTTATTTTAAGACCATAGACTTCTTATAGGATTTCCTGTAATCTATGAATAAAGAACCATTCTCTGTATTTTTCAAAATTTTAAACGCAGTAGATTCGGAGATAAGGGGAATGGTCAATTTTCATAAATTTTCTTAGTTTTTTTTTTAAATATTTATTTCATAATTAAAGACAATGTATATTTGAGATTCTCACAACGAGCCCTTTCTTTTGATACGTCACACTTTATAGTTTGCATTTTTTTTTTTAAGGTTCCGGTCAGCCCCCATATTCAAAATTAATTTATTTACGTTGCAGGTCCTAGTTTGGGTCACAGAAATACATATGCATACTAAATTTCAATTTTATCGGTCCATTAGATTCGGAGCAAATTGGCTGTGACAGACGGACAGACACACAGACATACGAGTGATCCTATAATGGTTCTGTTTTTCCTTTTGAGGTACGGAACTCTAAAAATAAAAAGACTTGTTGTTTTTTTTTTTTGGAGTCAACGATCGTGGTTGTTGTTCTTCGTTACGGCTCGTTACAAGCCCTAAAGTCTAACAACCAGTCTTACTAAGGGGTATCGTATTACCCAGTTACTGGGTTGTGGGGGTCAGATAGGCAGTCGCTCCATGTAAAATACTGGTATTCAGCGCATCCGTTTAGAGTGGAAGCCGACTCCAACATATTTGGAAAAAGGCTACGCAGATGTTTCCCCGAAGGGTTGGGCAGAAGTGCACCTAACACCTATAGTACACCCACATTTTGCGAGTCAAGTTTCCCATCCCAGTCCCATGTAATATGGACGAAGGTGGCCTCTTATTGAAACGCAGATAAATGCCAGTGACCAGGAGTGGTTAGCTTGCGTGTTCTGTACTGAGCTCACGCAACGCGTCGTACGTCCAGCCAGTAAGAGAACTCGCCCATGAAGGAGCACTGTCTCAAATTAGACGCATTATTAATTGATTATACATAAAACAAAAGATATTTTAATAAAACACGTATACTAAAAGATAAATCATTAAATTATCTCTAAAATGGTGAAGGTTTCAGAAAAATATGCTCATAGCTTTTGCGTCATTCTCAGTATTTTATCCGAGTTAGACATAACTTTACAAATTAATTTCACTATGTATTATAATTATAAACATAATCTAAAATATTCCTATATTAAGTTATTAAGAATATGCTCTAATTTAACACATATTTTTCCAAATCATGAACACTGTTCGTTTAGACGTGATCTTCAGTATAAAATCATTAAAAAACGTTTATCGTCGCCTTAACACAGAGTTCTGATCATTCCCTGGGTTAGCCCCAACATCGTACTGGCAATGATTGTGGGAAGGCTGGACTGCCCCTTCATCGGGCATCGTTTCAGCAGACATGTTGCTGTACCAGTGTCGAAGAGAAGGTATTCATTTTATTGTTTCGATAAGTATGTATTTATTTTTAATTTAATTTGTTAATTTATTTCGGTGAAGGAAAACATCGTGAGGAAGCCGGCATGCCTGAGAGATATTTCTCGACGCCATGTGAAGCCAGTCAGAGGCCTATTGGCGGCTTTAAAACTCTGACACCAGGTTAGTCTCTAACGCCCGGGTCGACGGCGCGTTGTGTTCCACGCGCGCCTCAAAGAGATGTCAGCAGAATTGAAGGGGTCCGCTAGGGCCAATGCCTGCCAGGTTTGCGAAGAAAACCGAAAGGGAGATCGTAGCCCCCGGCAACAGGGCAACCGAAGGAACACGGGTGGGTTTTAGTTAGTAAGAGTCTGACACGCCCTCCCGCTCCGCCCAGAGCGGGAGAAGTTATTTGATGAATTCCCACCCAAAAAAGAAAAAAAAAGGTTAGTCTCTAACCACACGAAAAGAAGATTTAATTTGTTTTTATTTCATTTGTATTTATTTCATCTAACTTATTTAGATTGTATGTGATCTTATTTGTTAATTTATGTTTGGCAATGGATTTTATTAACCTGGAATAAAATGAATTTTATTATTATTATTATAATCAGCATAAAATGTCCCCAATGCTGGGACACAGGCCTCCCTCTCTGTGTGAGAGAGTGGGCCGTAATCGACCACGCGGGTCCAGTGCGAGTTGGTGGATGTCATTATATCTTTGAATTTCTGGTTCTACGACATGCCGATTCCCTCACGATTATTACTTCCGCTGTTTTGATACACTGCTATCTATGATGCTATGATGATGATATCTATGCTATGATGAAATAATTTATACAAATTAAAGTGCCGGTCTAGGTTCGAACCTAATGAGTGATGGAAGAGGAAGTGTCTTTTGCTGAGAACCTTGCCTACTGTAGTGATACTAAGACCGTTAGTGCAAGCCTTGGATTTGAACCAATAAATTAAGAGACTCGTTGGTCGCAAGCGCTACTGCTAAACATGAGCTCCTGGGTTCGATTCCCATTTCGAGCAAAGTGTTATTGTAGTAGTAGTTTATTTATTTTGCGTCCGTGGCATCACAGCGGACCCTGTCAGAATACCAGCGCTGCGGTATTTGTTTTTTCAAATATCGTAGCATTATGCTGAGATAGGAGCCTTTTTGGTATCGCACGGGTCTTCTTTTTTGTTTACACAATTTTTTTCTTAAATTTTAATATGTTTTTCTGAAATTTTTATATTTTTATAATTTTCTTAGTTTTAATGTTGTATTTATTTCCTGTGCGTCCCAAATAAAATAAAACTTTTCTTTTTTTTTAATTGTTTTATTTTTTGGTTCATACATTATTCTTACATATAGAAGCAAATAATGTACCCAGGATTTTGTAATAACTATATTTAAAAGAGTGTCCTTGGAGTTTCTTTTGCGTTCTTCACCATAGAGATCTACGTTTTGGAATGGGCAACTAGCTTCAAGTTTCTGACTGCCTGTAAATGGTTTAACTGAAATAAATGCTTTGGAGTTTGAAGGCTCTTTCAAACAGGCGCGACACAAACGCGACGCGACACAAAGACACGCGACGCGACATAAAGACACCGCTCGTCGCGCGACGAGTGGTCTTTGTGTCGCGTCACGTTTCGCGCCTGTCTGAAAGAGCCTTGAATAGGGTTTTCCCATCTGGAATTTCTCAGTAGCAGCCTTGAGTCTTGAGTTAAGTCTCTAGTCAAATAGGCTCGCCTCTGTTATATGGGACTTGAACATAACTGGCTTAATGTAGGTGTACTTAGTACACCACTCCCTAACTCTGCCTGGAAACGAGGCGTGATGTTATGTTATGCAAAAATAGTCCGTATCGCCTAGGCGTTTAACTATACTTGGACCAATAGTATTTTATTGCGTGTCGGACTACGCACAATGAAGGGTTCCGTAGTTGGGATGAATTTATCCCAAGAACAAACTTAACACTGTAATTGAAAAACATGTTCTCCCATACATTCCAACTGCAAATGTAATTTTTTACGCACAATATTGAGTGATTTACCATGTTATTTTAAGACCATAGACTTCTCATAGGTTTTCCTGTAATCTATGAGTAAAGAACCATTCTCTGTATTTTTTTTTTTTTCAAAATTTTACACTCAGTAGTTTCGGAGATAAGCTGATAATGAAAAAAAAAAGCATATTTGTTTGAAATCCTCGCAACAAGCCCTTTCACGCCATATATTGGCAAAACATAGTGACATATTTTAGACAATTTACTATCTGTAACCATACCTATGTTTAACAAAATAAATGAATAAAATTTTAATAAATTATTTTTCTTCAAGTAAGCTGTACTGGTACACCGTCTAAACATTTGTTTGCTGCACTGGTCGACGTCATTACGTCGGGGCCGGCTGTCGCTGAAAACCAGCGCTGGGGCTCTGTGTTGCATAGGGTCGTAGCATAATGCTGAGCGATAGCCGATTTGTGTGGATGTGACGCATGCTTCCCCAACCTTTTCTCATTTATGTATATAAAACTTTTTTTTTTGCGTCATTTTTACCGCAAATAAACGATTTTTCTTTCTTTCGTCTTTCTTTCTATGACTGATGGATTGATTGATCGACCTCGTCAGGACCGTGTCAAGATGAGGTGGTGGTAAAAATAAATAAATAAAGATTTATTGTTTAACTAGGACTAGATTACTTGGCAAGGTAAATATAAAAAGCACAAGCAAAAATCGAGCCTAAACAAATAAAAAAATAAAATGGCCGATCTAATTATAGAAAACGAGAATCGAATCAATCAAATAGTAAAAAATCTACGTAAACGTTTCTAACAAAAAAAAAAAACTGTTAAAATTAGAAATTCTATCATTTCTGTCTTTAAGTAGCCCCCTTTTTTTTTTTTTGAGGGTGGGATATCATCAAATAACTTCTCCCGCTCTGGGCGGAGCGGGAGGGCGTGTCAGACTCTTACTGACTAAAACCCACCCGTGTTCCTTCGGTTGCCCTGTTGCCGGAGGCCACGATCTCCCTTTCAGTTTTCTTCGCAACCCCGGCAGGCATCGGCCCTAGTGGACCCCTTCAATTCTGCTGACATCTCTTTGAGGCGCGCGTGGAACACAACGCGCCGTCGACCCGGGCCTGGTCCTTATCGGACGGTGAGCCACCCATTGCTCACCGTCCGCAAGCCCGCGCCTGCGGTGGCCGGAAATCGCCTCGCGATTCCCGACGCCCTGGGCGTCTCCTCCTGCGGCGGTTAGGGGCGTGAGGGCGCGAAATTTGCCTTTCCCTCACGCGTTCCGCCTCTTCCTTCGCGAGCATTACAGCTTCGCAGAAGGAGGTGACGGCCTCCCATTTCCTCTCGCTCCGTACCATGGCCTGAACCAGGGCCGGAAGCGAGACATCACCGCCGCCGATCGCCTCCACGAGGACACGGCGATGCTCCGCCCAAGCTGGGCAGAACTCCACCGTATGCTCCACCGTGTCCTCCAGGCGATCCACACAATGGTGACACCCGGGCGTTTCCTCCCGCCTTATCCTGTGCAGGAACTTCCCGAAACAGCCGTGTCCGGTGAGGACCTGCGTCAGGCGGAAGGTGAGGACGCCGTGGCGCCTCTCTAGCCACTCCTCAAAGAGGGATCTTATCGCCGCAATTGTGGCGTGCCCAGCGCTGGGTTGCGACAATCGCACTCTCCATGACGCCATTAGATCCCGCCGGAGCTCCGTCCGCTATGCCGCAATTTCTCGCGGCAGCGGAGTTAAGCCCCGGCGTTTCGCCTCCTCGCGCCACTCCCAAATGTGCGCGAGGACCTTTGCCTCCAGATCCCATGGCGGTAATCCGGCAAGGAGGCTCGCCGCCTCGCAGGAGACCGTGCGGTATCCTCGGGCCAGCCGGATGGCCATGACCCTCTGGGACGCGTTCCAACCGGCGGGCTGGCCGCAGCCTTATTGAACGCGCCCACACCGGCGCCCCGTAAAGGGCCATGGACCGCACGACCCCCGCGTAGAGCCTCCGGCAGGAGGCGTTTGGATCCCCTAGATTGGGCAGGAGCCGCTTCAACGCAGCCCCGGCCCGCTCCAGTCTGGGAGCCAAACGTCGGAAATGTTCGACGTAGTTCCACCGGCTGTCGAGGACAAGTCCTAGATACTTCATCGTCGACTCGACGCCGATGTGAACCCCTCCCGCCATCACCTGGGAACCCGACGGTGGCGCATTCCGAGGTCCATGAAAACCCATGACCTCGCCTCGGACTTGTGCAGGGCCACCTCGAGTCCCAACTGCCGGATCCTGTCGACGATTGTCGCAACCCCGCGTGTCGCTAAGTCGGCCGCCGCCTGGTACGACCTCCCCTGCGCCAGGACCAGCGTGTCGTCAGCGTAACAAACGACGCTGACGCCGCTAGGGAGGTCGGCGCGCAGCACCCAGTCGTATCCGATGTCTCACAGATGCGGCCCCAGGACCGATCCCTGTGGGACACCGCACGACATCTCTCGCCGGTTCCACTCTCCTTGGTGACCGGGGTAGATGACGGCCCTGTCCGTCAAATAGGCCTCGACCACACGACAGAGGTAGGTCGGCATCCGGTGATACCGGAGTGCCTCCCTGATGCAACTCCAGGGCAGGGTGTTAAAGGCATTGGCGATGTCTAGAGACACCGCCAAGACGACCCCACCCCGGGCCACAGCATCCCCCGTCGTGAGGGCCCCCACGCGCATGATGGCGTCCACCGTAGAGCGCCCCCTGCGGAAGCCAAACTGGCTCTCCGCCAGGTCCGGCCCAACCCGCACCAGCCGCTCGACGAGGCGGTCTGCAATGACTCTTTCAAAGAGCTTGCCCACCTCGTCGAGCAGCACGATGGGCAGATAAGCGGACGGAGAGTCCGCTAGGTGCCCTGGCTTCCTGATGAGGACCAGTTTCCCCGTCTTCCAACGAAGTGGGAACTGGCCCCTCTCCATGCATGCGCTAAGGAGCCCCCTTAGTCGAGGCCCGAGAGACCCCAAGGCCAGGACCCAGGCTTTTCCTGGTATGCTGGGTCCTGGGGCGGTATTTTTAGCCCCCTGCCGATTAATTAAATAATTTATTACTTCGTTTTTAGGATTCTGTACCTCAAAAACGGAACCCTTATAGGATCACTAGTGTGTCTGTCCGTTTGTCTGTCACAGCCAATTTGCTCCTAATCTAATGGACCGATTAAGTTTAAATTTAGTACAAATATGTATTTTTGTGACCCAAACACGGAGCTGTACCTTAAATAAATGAATTTGGAATATGGGGGTCACTTAAGGGGACAAACAAGAAAATTAAAAAAAAAAATTTGTGCTAACAGTACCGTGTGAAATTAAAGTGCTTTTTATGAGGATTTCAATTATATATTTTTTTTATTAAAAAAAAAAAATAGTTTTCAAGTTAATAAAGCAAATATTTAGATGGAAATTGACCATTCCCCCCATCTTTATCACCGAAACTGCTGACTTGCTAAGCCCATAAATTTGGAAAAATACAGAGAATAGTTCCATGCTTATACTAGATTACAGGAAAACTCATAAGGTCTTATAATAACATGGTTAATCACTCAATATTGTGCGTACATACTTACATTTGTAGTTGGAATGTATGGGAGAACATTTTTTTTCAACTACAATGTTAAGTTTGTTCTTGGGATAAATTCATCCCAACTACGGAAACCTTTATTGTGCGTAGTCCGACACGCACTTTGCTGGTTTTATTCTCACGTAGGAGTTTCTCAGTATCAGGTCATAGTCTGAATTATGTCCGGTAAATAGAAATAGACTCGCCCCCTATTACACGCCGCGAAGATTTGGCCCGTGAAGATGGCGTCCTAGCTTTCCGAATTCAAATCGATTAGCCGTTGTTCCCGGCTGTCATTCGTGTACATCTTTGACGTTCGTTATACGTGTAGTCAGACGCCCAAAAATCTGACAACCAGTCTTATTAAGAGGTATCGTGCTACCCAGTAACTGGGTTGTGGAGGTCAGATAGACTCTATGTAAAATACTGATATTTAGCTGGATCCGGATAGATAGGAAGCCGACCACAACATACATGGTTGGGAAAAGGCTACGCAGATTGATTTTGAGCTCTTGAAACAAGCCAAAAAGACTCTAATCTATTATTTTTCGGCAACTAATCCGCTTTCCGTATTGAAATCGATACTATTAATCGCTCACTATTGGTCGTGTTGGTAGCTAACGCACTACCTTAAGACGCTGATATATGTCAGTGACCTTGAGTGGTTAGCTTGCGTGTTCTGTACTGAACCCAAAACTCAAACTCTAAACTCAAAGCATTTATTTCAATGAAACCATTTACAGGCACTTTTGAATTGTCAAAGAATCGGTCACTCAGAAATATGAAGCTAGTTGCCCATTCCAAAGCGTAGTAGGTAGGTACCAATCTGTGGTAGGTACCTATGGAGAAGAACGGGCAAGAAACTCCACGGACACTCTTATAAATAAAAAATTGTTACAAAATATTGGTTACATCATTCATGTTGAAATTATACATGTGAGAACGATTTAGAAAGACGCGCACGTTAGAAGCGTCCGTAATAAAAATACAAAACAAAGAACAATTCAAAAATTAAAATAAATTAAAAACAAGCCATGGCAACTAAGAGATGACCAGTCCCTGAGCTCACGCAACGCGTCGCCGTCGTACGTCCAGCCAGTAATAGGACTCGCCCATCAAGGAGCGCTGTCCCGAATTAGGCGCATCATTATTTTACTATACATAAAACAAAAGGTATTTTAATAAAACACGTATACTTAAATATCAATAATCTTTAAAATGGTGAAGGTTTCAGAAAAATACTCTTGATAGATTTTGCGTCATTCTCTGTATTTTATCCGCGTTAGACATAACTATACAAATTAATTTCACTATGTAATATAAACATAATCTAAAATATTCTTATATTAAGTTTTTAAGAAAATGGTCTAATTTAACATATATTTTTTCCAAATCATTAACTCTACTCATTTAGACATGATCTTCAGTATAAAATCATTTAAAGTCGGTTATCGTCGCCTTAAACAAAATGCGGGTGTTATTCCGTGGGGTGTGGTGTTACCTACTACTTCTGTCAACCCCTTCTGAAATTCAGGTGTGATGTTAAGTTTTAAAAAAGTGAATAAGCGAAGCTTCGGTGGCATCCAGCCAGTGTAACTGTATTGCAGACTCTTTCGACCGTTGACCTAAGCAAGCCCAATTTTCTGACGCCAAAAAAATGTAGCCTAGCATTTTAGAATTACTGATATTATATACGAGCCAAGATTCCAACAGACAAGCCTTTTTTGTTGTTCTCTAAAATCTAGTTTTTAACCAACTTCAAAAAAAAAGGAGGTGGTTTCTAAGTCGACCGTTTTTTTTTTATGTGTTCGTGGATTACTTCGTCGTTTATGAACCGATTTTGATTATTCTTTTTTAGTTGGAAAGGAGATATCTCAAGGGTGGTACCATGATAAGGAAACCAGGATCTGATGATGGGATCCTGGAGAAATCGAAGGAACTCTTCAAATATTATAGGCAAACCTATAGCGATTTGGGTATTTTTTATAGTAACTCGTGCAGTAGCTCCTGGAAAGCACCATTTGGTGAAGTGGAACTGATGATGAAGACCTCAAATGGCCACCGAAATGACTCAATAATAAGTATTTCGCGGGTTGCGATAACTTTAATATGGTTGCAATGGAATTTATGCTCGTCACAGTGCATATGGAGAAGTGGAGCTGGTGGTGAAGTAGAAGGTGGTGCAGAACTCCTCAACGATGAACGTCCCTGCATCGGGAAAAGCAATATTTTGTAAAAGGTGATGAGCAGTTGAGATTAGGCTAGTGTAACTTAGATAAATTACTAACTACCCACTAAAAAGATAGAAATAAAAACTTTTTTACAAAAAAAAAACAACCCACTTTACAAAACCAAAGACACCGACTTCCGAAATTTAAGTTTTTTTTCACTTTGTTGTGTTTTTTGGAAGTCGGTTGTGTTTTTTTTTTTTTTGTAAAAAAGTTTTTTCTTCCTTGTTGTTCGCAAACCATACTATCCACAAAACATTACTACTCAAAACCGGACAAGTGCCTGTCGGACCCCGCACAATGAAGGATTCCATAGTTGGGATGAATTTATTCCAAATACAAACTGTAGTTGAAAAACATGTTCTCTCATACATTCCAACTGCAAATATTAGTTTGTACGCAAAATATTGAGTGATTTACCATGTTATTTTAAGACCATAGACTTCTTATAGGTTTTAATGTAATCTATGGGTAAAGAACTATTCTATGTATTTTTTTTCAAAATATTAGGCTCAGTCGTTTCGGAGATAAGGGGGCAGAATGGTCAATTATCACAAATTTTCTTAAATATCTATAAAAGTATTTATTTTAAAATTATTTAAAAAAAAAATGCTTTTTGAGATTCTTGCAACAAGCCCTTTCATTTGATATGTCACACGGTTTATTTTACCAAATATTTTATTTTTATTTTGCCTCCCATTTTCAAAATTCATTTATTTACTTTACTCGTCCGTATTAGGGGTCACAGAAATACATATGTGTATCAAATTTCAACTTAATCGGTCAATTAGATGCGGAGCAAGCAAATTGCCTGTGCCCGGCGGACAGACAGACAGACACACCAGTGATCCCAAAAGAGTTCCGTTTTTCCTTTTGTGGTACGGAACCCTAAAAACGACCGAACTGCACCCTAATTGCGTAACACGATCAAACATAATCTGAATCTTTTTGAAGGATATTGCTAATCCATTGCTTCATATGTTCGAAAAATTTGTCTGCTAAACAACGTAAATAAAGGGTCTTTCAAACAGGCGCGACACGCGACGCGACACAAAGACACCGCTAGTCGCGCGACGGGCGGTGTCTTTGTGTCGCGTCGCGTGTCGCGCCTGTTTGAAAGAGCCTTTACGCAATGAATGTTCTTGAACTGTCAAAATGAAACAGATTGTGGTTGATCGTGTGTTACGCAATTATGGTGCTTATTTTCATACGGTTTTGACCGATGGACAGAGTGATTCGTGAGGAAGATTTAGGTGTATAATTCATTAAGGTTTTGTGAAAATTGGCGAAAATATGACAATGATTGTTGAAGATGTCGGATAAAATCATGCCGACTGGGAGCTTTACTGGCGTGCGCCGCTTAAAGGCCACCACCATAGAGATCTACGTTTTGGAATGGGCAACTAGCTTCAAGTTTCTGACTGCCTGTAAATGGTTTAGCTGAAATAAATGCTTTGGAGTTTGAAGGCTCTTTCAAACAGGCGCGACACAAACGCGACGCGACACAAAGACACCGCTCGTCGCGCGACGAGCGGTGTCTTTGTGTCGCGTCGCGTGTCGCGCCTGTTTGAAAGAGCCTTAAACCAATAGAGTTATATATATTATATAAAAAAAATATTACGAAATCAATACATTGTTTACCTGCATTAACACATAGGGTACTTTAAATCCCGGTAGTACGTTTCCATGGGATATTTTTCAACATCTACGTGGGTGAAGCCGCGGGCAAAAGCTAGTACTAATTATAATAAAGCTGAACAGTTTTATTATTAACGCTCTTATATTTTAACGCTCTAATCTTCGGAAGTAGCAGTCGGATTTGATAAAATCTTATTGCATTTGATAGCCCAATTCTTGAGGAAGGTTATAGGCTATTTAACATCACGCTACGCCCTTTTTTGGGTGAGAAATTATTAAATAACTTCTCCCGCTCTGGGCGGAGCGGGAGGGCGTGTCAGACTCTTACCGACTAAAACCCACCCGTGTTCCTTCGGTTGCCCTGTTGCCGGGGGCCACGATCTCCCTTTCGGTTTTCTTCGCACCCCCGGCAGGCATCGGCCCCCGTCAGTTCTGCTGATGGGGGCCGATGCCTGCCGATCTCTTTGAGGCGCGCGTGCCTTGATCTCTTTGAGGTGCACGTGGAACACAACGCGCCGTCGTCCCGGGCCTGGTTCTTATCGGACTGTTCACCGACCGCAAGCCCGTGCCTACGGTGGCCGGAAATCGGCCTGCGATTCCGGACGCCCAGGGCGTCTCCTCCTGCGGCGGAGTCTACACGAGTGCTACCCATCAACACTCTCGTCTTCAGTTGCCCGCCACGCATCGCGCCTCGCGTCATTTGACCCCGGTCAAAAAACCGACACTAAGCGGAGCGCGCGCGAGGCGCGGCGAGTGACGATGAGAGGAGGCGAGGGCGCCACCCATACTATTGCCTTCGTTTCACCTCGTCTTGCCTCCTGGAGAGTGTGGACCCGGGCTTACGACAGTTAGCGGACGTTCGCACTGACGTAACAAAGTCGCAGCGAGATTTTATCGCGCACTGGATTTTCAACTCTCAGTGTTAAGCCGAGCGTTGAGAATCCAACGCGCTGGGACGCACTCTCGTCCCAGTGCGTTGAAAAAACACACTGTTGGATTTTCAACTCTCGGTAATACGCAGAGCGTCGAAAATCAACGCATGAAAAATACGCAGCGATTTTATTACGTCCGTGCGAACGTCGGCTTACGATCGCTGAGTGCGGGGTATTCATGACCCCCGTCTCTCTCGCACTGGAATAATGATAGCATCAGTGCTTCTTAATTCGACCCCCTAAATAACGTGCATTTTGTAACCAGGATTGCAACAATCACAGGTGGTGTATTTACTAACCTGTGAGAGCAATTCTTGGCTAAGGAAAGTCTTGTTGCTTCTTTCCATAAGTTATTTCTCATGCTTCTGAGAGTAGCACAGAATAGTACAGAAGGCGCACTCCACATTTTAGGTACATGAATGAAGCTACAAGTATGCGGCGGGCTCGACTTATCGGGCCAATAGGGATGATGATAAAAAAAAAGTGGTGGCACTTCGAGGGTGCCGACAGAAGTGAAAACTTGAACAAAATCGCCTTGGTGGCAGAAAAATACTTGTATAGAACATTGTTCCGTAACCTTATCTAAATAAAGAGCACAATGGCGTTTACAAAAAAGAAAAAATACTTCCGAAACCTTTAAATGAAAAATACTTGCATAGAACGTTGATCCGTAAAATAATATAAATAAAGAGCATTTTCGCGTTTACAAAACCTTTGGTAAAAATACTTGCATAGAACATTGATCCGTAACAAAACATACATAAAGAGCACAATCGCGTTTACAAAGCCTTTGCAAGTAAAAATACTTTCAAAGAACATTGATCCGTAACATTATATAAATAAAGAGCACAATCGCGTCTACAAAAATGAGGTGTCGTCATGGTGTCGCGAAATCTATGGTTTAGTCCAATCTCAAAAATGCCCAACGTGCCTAAAGAAGTTTTCACTTCAAAAAAATATTTTGTCCATCTTGTAGATTATAAAAAAATATTGGACACATATTTTTTCTTTTTTTACGTTATCAAAAGATAACGGCGATACATTGAGTTAAAATGTGCCATGACGTCACGAGTATGTAGATTTTATACTCACTTGTGACGTAGCGACCCCCACTCCACAACTTTGATGCGTTTTATCAAAGTCATTTTTTATTAATATGATGAAGCAAAAAAATACGTGTCTAACATTTTTTTATTAAGTATCTGACTGGCGATGGCGGACTAAATAGAATTTCTTGTTTTTGACCCGGCCATCACCCCTATTCAGTAAGCGTAACGTAGTCAGAAGATATAAGAGCTACAAGATGAAAGAGATGCAACTTCTAGTTGAATATAACTGTAGGTAATTAGCGCTGTGCGACCTGAATTGCACTTTATTGTGTCGTAGCAAGAATCGCTTTTTATTTGAATGATTTTGCGGAGTGAACCATCTGTATTCATTTGTGGTAGCAGCCGAGTCTAGACCTTATGCCTTGTTAAGGACAATGCGGTCGTCTCGTGTTACAAAAACATAACTTCACGCCTCTAATCCCCAAAGGGTTAGGCAGAGGTGCGCCTTCAGTACACCCACATTTCGCCCCACACAAACTCACCACATTGCGCACTTACCCGTGCAACATGGCACTTAAACATATTTCAATTTATCTTTATTGCAATCCATAATGTACACAAACAACAAGCTTAGCATGACCACAATAGAAACGGATTTTGTCGACGGAAGAATAGACAAAACGACAGTTAAACAATCACAATCTGTGATTTTGTCTATTCTTACGTCGTCAAAACCCGTTTCTATGGTTGTCATGCTACGCGTGCAGGTGGTAAGAATAAATTAATGGAAAATAATTATGGACCCTGTCGGGCACAGAAAAATGATAAATAAGTAGGAGAGAGGAAGCTTATTACTAAATATTTTTACTACAGAATTAGTTATCATATATTATCACTCATTTATTTATTCTCTTGTAGGTCAATCTGTTTATTAGTATTTTGTATATACATATACAAGGTTATTGGTTATATGTCGGCATTCCTTTAAGGGGATGTAGGAGAGGTCATCTGAAACCAAATGACCCCTTTTTGAATCCTTTGCAAATGTCAACAATATTCGAGTCATTAACTTGCCAATTTATATTTTTATTCGACTCATTTTCAAATTATTCGAAAATGTTAAAATTGGCATAGGGGTCATCGGGGTCATTTGGTTGCAAATGACCTCTCCTACATCCTCTTAACGGATTTCCGACGAATAACCAATAATCCTGTATACCTAGCGAAGTGTGGGTGTACCATAACTATACCGACATATTTCAGGGTTTACAGACGTGAGGGTATAGTTTCTAGAATATCTCCAGTTTCCTTAACCATGCTTTTGTTGCACATAAGACTATTCTAAGTTGAAACTGGTGCCGACTAAACCTGCAAAGCAACGTTGGAGCACGTTTTCGGGACCTGTACTTCATATTATGCATAACTTTGTCGAGAAAAGGGGATGAACTCTTCGTGAGAGTTTTTAATATCATAGTATAATTATCACTTGCATCAAAAACGGTAAAGGAAAACATCGTGAGGAAACCGGCCATGCCTGAGAGATATTTCACGACGGCATATGAAGCCAAGTCAGAGGCCCATGGGCGGTTTTAAAACTCTGACACCAGTTTAGTCATTAACCATACAAAAAGAAGATTGGATAGAGGAAGCTGTCTGATGGTGAGAGGTCAAGACCGCCTATGTACTTCTGCAATACCAGAGGCATGCAGGTGTGTTACAAGAGGCAATGTCTGACGAACCACACCCTTCTTTTTTTCGTTTTTTGAAATTTTCTTCACAGTAAGGCTGCTTTTCCACCAGAGACGTGCTATGCTACGTAGCTATGGATGCGTTTGATATCCACCTTTCATATTCACAGGTCACATAGCATAGCATTGGTGGAAACGGGTTCAATTAAGCTGTGGTTTTTTATATGGAAGGATGCGTGCCATGGATGGGAGGGAGCTATGGATGCGCTAGTAGTGTAGCTATGTGCAGAGCAGAGTGCCTTCCCTACTGTCATAGATCATACATCGCATAGCTCGAGCGGCGCATCTTCCTCTCACAGCTACCTCGCGGCGCCGCATCTTTCTCGCACAGCTACCTCGCGGCGGCGCATCTTCATAGCACATCTTACTCGCTCCGTTACTCAGCTTAACATTAATGGAAACGGTCACATAGCTTTGCTTTCACATCTTTGCAGCATAGCTGCATAGAACATCTCTGGTGGAAAAGCAGACTAACGCTGCAGCCCTGGACGAACTAATTTAGATCTTTACTGCAGTAATTAGTGCTACAAAATCTTTATAACGCTCAATTTATATCATCTCTATCTATTACGATACTCTTTATTACTTAATTCAAGTCTTAGGCCTCATTACTAGATTTCAGAAATACTATTTCATGGTTTTTTATTGGGGTTTTGTCTTTCTGAGTCGGCATCGCGTACGAAAAAAATTCGCTCGACCTTTTACATTTTAAGTGAACAAAAACTACTGCTCTACACGTCATTACAACACTGCCTACCCCATAAACACAAGCGCTTGTAACAGTAAGGCTAAACAATTTCGTCATTGCAATGTGCCAAGCAGGTACTTAGTAAAAACGAGTTTTTTGGGTTGCCTAAACAGTTGGCGTTCCAGTTTTTTTACTAGCTAAGCGAATTATTGATTTCTTATGTATTCGCTATACTGTATGCCTGATACTTACTTGATTTCATTTGTGGTTAGCAGTTTGTTATTTAAATTTGGACTCTAGCGTCCCACTGTCCTCCTTTTCACCGCCTTGCCACTGTCTATTGCTATTTGATGCCAATTCTTTACATAAAAAGAAGTTCTTTCTTTTTCGTGTGGTTTCTTGGTTTCAGAGTTTTTTGCCGCCCCTGGGTTTCTGACTTGGCCTCACATGCCGTCGAGAAATATCTCTCATGTATGCCGGTTTCCTCACGATGTTTTCCTTCACCGTTTTTGAAGCAAGCGATAACTATACAATACGCATATGAATCCGAAAAGTCTAAGGTTCAGCTTTGGGTTTGAACTAGAGGTCTATAACTTGGTGGTCACACCACTAGGCTATCACTGCTGTATCTAATATGATATGAAGTGAAAGATAATATCTTATATTTGACTATTAAGGACTGCAGGACGAAGGTCTTCTTTCCCATTGCCTCTGTCTACTGCCATTTGAGGCCAATCCTTTACATCATATGAAGACAAAGACAGATAAAAATAGGCGTAGGCAATAGGTACTTAAATGACAAGAAGTCCAATAAATCATGCTGTTATATCCTTTTGGGCCTGCCGTGATTTAATTTGGTGGCTTTTCAGATCCACTGCGTGGTGGTAAATGCTCATAAATTCATACATATGAATTTATTTTATTAGAATGATATGATATCTAATAATATATTAGTATGATATAATCCTAACGATTATTTTCTCTGTCACTGTCCTGTAGCTAATTCGTGAACAGCGTTGTGGGCTGCAATATTGTCTGTAATTTTTTATGTATTTCTTGCTCCTATGTTTTATATTGTAGCCATTTGTAGCTGTTTGTTGTTCCTTTTGAATAAAATAAAATATTATAATCGTAACTAATATTATAAATGCGAAAATGAGTTTGTTGTTACGCTTTCACACTAAAACGGCTAAACAGATTTGGATGAAATTTGGCACACGGGTAGACCATGACCTGCACGCTTAGCATGACTACAATAGAAACGGTTCCTATGGTTCCCGTTTCTATGGTTCTCATGCTACGCGTGCTGGGTCGTTATTCTAAACTATGCAACAGTATTCACCATCATTTAGAGAATGTATTCCGGAAGGTTTATCTGTATAATACATTAATATTAAACTCACATATATTTTAGAATGCTCGATGTTTTGTCAAGTCGAAAAATCGAGCAAATGACACTGCATTTCGACAACAGCTTGTTTCGGTGTTCCATTGCAGTGGCATCGCGTTGGATTTTATAAACATTGACATGTTAAGGCGTCTTGAAAGACCAACATTATGGAATAACACAAAACAATTCATTTCAGTGGGCAAATTAATCGGTTTTCATGTTCTCTTTGTGTGAGGGAGTGGGCCGTTATCCACCATCCACCACGCAGGCTCAGACCGGGTTGTTGGATGTCACATGTCCTTGAATTTTTGGTTCTCGGATATGCCGTTTTCCATACGATGTTTTCCTTTGAGAGCAGTGGTGATGAAATAATTTACACAAAGTAAAGCGCCTGTCAGGGTTCGGACCTACGAATTACAACTCGTAAATCGTGGCCGTTACCACTGAACCACCTCTGCTGGAAAGAATGTATCTTTATCTTATGTCCTGGTTGAGTCAAGCAAAGAAATGGACGTGGTATTTGCCATAATAGATCACGGCGACCATTTTATGTGCTAAAGATGACTTACGTAAACTTGATTCCTGACGTACGTACCCCTGACATAAAAATGACTATGTGAGAGGGAGTGAGCCGTACCCACTCTATGGTGATGATTGTTCGAGGAGCTCGTGGTTAAGTAATAACAGCCGCACGGGTCGATCCATCAGGTTAAGCGATGCTTGCCGGGGTTGGTCCGTGGATGGGTGACCATCTTTTCATACCCAGATTCCCCCGTGCCTCGGAAAGCATATTAAGCCGTTGGCCCCGGCTGTCATTCGTGGATCTTTGACGTTACGGGTCCGCAGAAGCCCGAAAGTCTGACAACCAGTTTTACCAAAGAGTATCGTATCACCCAGTTACTGGGTTTTGTGTAAAATACTGGTATTTAGTTGCATACTGGTATTTAGACTGGAAGCCAACCCCAACATAGTTGGGAAAAGGCTAGGCAGATTGTCCCTCAGTAGGTCCGCAGAGGCGCCTCGGCCAAGCGTTGGCATTGTAGGTTCTGTACTTGGCCATATATTACGTATTTATCGTGTTTTTGAAATGTTGGGCTTTGTATAGCGTCGTCCCTGTCACTCATACCTATGTGACAGTCTCTTTCTAAAGGATATGTCCAGAGCACCATGGATTGGTAGCTATTCTTTTGTACATGTAAGTTTAAATATCAGTGCATTGCAACAGGCTGTCTTCAAATAGTGATTGATAAACTGACACTTCTTTATTAGTAGTCTGTATTTCCGCTATACCTAAAGAACAAGCCAATGGGTGTTGTAAAAATCTCAACGTGAAAATTTGGTGAAGCAAGCTAACGATACTGTCAATGTCAAGAGCTGGGCATCGGGAGGCATGAATGTTAATGTCAAACGCTGGGCATCAGGAGGCATGACAGCTCACTTCATCTAAGTTTTTACGGTAAGATTTTCACACAGTAGTTTCCGATTTACAATAATAGGGATGATGACAAAATTTATTTTTTTGTCCGTCAGATAAATTACTAAAAATTATTAGACACATATTTTTTTTATTTTTTTACGTAATAAAAAGATAGAGCGATACATTGAGTTAAAATGTGCCATGACGTCACGAGTATGTAGATGTTATACTTACTTGTGACGTAGCGACCCCCACTCCCCAACTTTAATGCGTTTTATCTAAGTATTTTTTTATTAATACAATAAAGGAGAAAAATACGTTTCCAAATTTTTTTTAATTATTTGACTGACGGACTAAATAGAATTTCTTTTTTGTACCCAGACATTATCCCTATTCATAGATATGTTCTTTGGCTAGGTTTTAAGAATATCTGTCTCTATGATCCGACTCGCGGGCATAGTAAGCTTGTTACTTATTTAGCTGTCGCCAAAACGGCTCGACAGCGCGACGCGACTCTAGTAGAACAATTCCCATGAAGTTTTCATAGAAATTGTTCTCAGATTATTTTCTTAATATCCCTCGGGAATTATCGCATATCCGAATACAAACGAATGCTAATTTCCATGTCAATCAATTATTAGATTTATCCTGTATAATAATTTGAATTCAGAACTAAGTACTGTATTGTTGTTTTATTTTCTACCCATTAATAGATTTAAATACCCATTAATAGATTTAAAATCTGTATTAAAACTAAACTTTGTAAAAAAGGGTATTATAAAATTTCAGATTATTTAGAAGATAAAAAAGCATGGGATTGAACTGCTCGCTCTGCTAAGCCTTGTGATAAAACTTAACATTTTAATTATTTTGTAAAATCATGAAAATATACCAGTTTTATATACACATTGACATTGTTGAAAATTATATTCAAAATGACATGATTACTTTGTAAAGTATTATATTATTTTATTTAATTATTGTGAATGTGAGGACTATGTGGATATCATTATTATTTTCATTTTTCAGTTAGTTTTAATTGTGGTCTGGCAGTTTGAGTAGTTTATGCGGCCTACCCAAATGTCCTTTCTTTGGTATTGTTCGTCGAGTTGAGCTCCTTAAGTTCTGAGTTGAGCTCCACGATCACTGACAAATGCTTGCACTGACTGGACAGGTTCACTCAAATCTGTGTGGTTCTTTCCTCAAAAGACCATTTCAGACACTAATCAACATGGTCCTCATATGGCCTGACCAAGATTATGTCTGGACTTTAAAAGAGACTGACCTCTGAGTTTGTTTCGGCCTTTCTTCTCAGAGTAGTCAGATAGGAAACGCCGAACTCAACTAGCTTATTTTTTTTAATATGACGTGTAAAAGTGATTCTGATATCCTATTTACAGAATAAACAATTTCATTTCATTTCATTTGTTTTGATTTCCGTGTGAACTTATAGAGCTGTAAAACTATTTTCGTGCTTGCGACTTTGGCAGATTTTCTCCCATTTTTTAATTAAATTACATTACGTTAAAAGAGTATTAACAACTCTATATACTTCCAAGTCGATTGAGAGCGTCCGGTCTGCACCAAGTGCAAAGGGCAACTGATAGAAATCCGCCGACTGACGAAACACGAAGTTTGCTGAGGGACATTAAGAAAATTGTTATACTGTACTAATCTTCAGACCAAATAAAAAACGAAGACATAGGGCTGTAAATAGTGACGTGAGGCCGGTTTTGTAAACATGTGTGCACTTAGTGAGGTGTAGTTTGATTGTAAATGTGTGCGCGTGAGCGTGTATGCACAGAGCGGAGGTGTAGTATTGGCATGTAGTGTTCGCAGTGCTAAGTCTTGGATTTTTAATTGGTCTGAGCTAGTCGCGTCGTGCCTGTCTGCGGGAGCATTAAGAAATGGATTGGTCGGTTGGCTTCGTCTTTCAAATCAGTACTATTTAGTATAGCTCAAGAACAAACCTGAGATGACCCTCTGAGCAAAACATTAGCCAGTCTGGTAGCGCGTTTCTCTCGTAGCAATAAGGGTGATTTTCGTAGAGCAAGTGTAGGGAAGACCAAAGAAACGATGGATGGAGTGTGTGAAAGATGATATGGCTAGAAAGGGAGGTGACTACCGAGATGATGACTGATAGACAAGGTCGGCGAAACACACCATGTCTTTTTAGGGTTCCGTAGGAAACAAGGGACTCTTATAGTTTCGCCATATCCGTCTGTCTGTCTGTCCGCGGTCTAGTTCCGAGACTCTTAGTACTAGAAAGCTGTAATTTGGCATGGGTATATATATTAATTACGCCGCCAAAGTGGTAAAATAAAATTACGAAAGACATTATTTTTAGGTTACACGTAAAGTGATGATTTTTTTCAATCCCATATCGCGGGGTATCGTTAGAAAGGTCATTCAGAAATAAAACCATTTTTGGATTAAGGGATCCGTTTGCGAAATATTTAAAGTGCTAATTTTTGTTAGAGTCTAGTGTCAAAGCAAGCTAAATGGTTGGTTTTGGACGTATGAAAAAAATCACGGCAGTAGTTTGTGTAACAAAATTAAAAGGTAAACTATCACGGCTAAGTAGGCTCTACAAGTTAACGAGTAATAGTCGAGCAACTTATATTTGCAGTTGCAAAAACATGTTTTCCCATACATTCCGTACAGGACAACATGTTTTTCAACTACAAAGTTAAGTTAGTTTTTGGGATAAATTCATCTCAACTACGGAACCCTTCATTGTGCGTGGTCCGACACGCACTTGGCCGGTTTTTATTTTATTCCAAGCAATAAAAAGACATGGTGCGTTTCGCCGACCGAAATAAATTAGGTAGGAGATTGATGAAGTGTTACCAGTGCGTTTGACTGTACGTTATCATTGGTGTTGGCTCTTTACAAGTATCTTATTCGCCATTTGACATAAGTAGAGATGCCGCGAATACTCGCTATTATTGGGTATTCGGCATAACTCGACATTTAAATGTTATTCGTCGAATACCGAATAATAGTGTCATTGGTGACATTCGGCGAATAGTTGTCTATAAATAAAAATAAACTTGTATTAATCTTTAAAAACAAAACACACTTAGTGTTATTATCATCAATATAAAAAGTTTTCCAAAAATTATTAATGTTTAAGTTAATTAGTTAGGCTTTTTAATTAATAATTTAATATTTAAAGTCCAAAAGGGGCAGATTGTGGTGCAGTTTTTCTGCACGATTGGGATCAAGTCTTTTGCGTTTTTTTTTCATAAATCAAACCTGCCTCAGAAAATAAAGAAACTTTTTTTATATATTCCTTTTTTATGTCGAGTAATAATGGCGAGTATTCGACTTTTTCTCATAGGGAATGGCGATTAGTCGGTATTCGACTATTCGGTATAACAACTATTCGCGGCTTATCTAGAAATAAGCTTGGACATTTAAATAAACCTTTTTACAGTCCGTTCAACCGATTTCGACTTCTATACCGTAGGCATAAGGATGGAATTAAAAGCAAAAAAGTGGTAACAATACCAACTGTTTACTGCAGCTGCATTTGACATGTCACCAACGCAATAGAAGTCAATATCGGTTGAACGGACTGCAAAAAAAGGTTTATTTAAATTTCTAATCTTATTTCAAATGGAGTAATAGAAGGCTTAGATTATCCTAGCGCTGCTGTTGGTTGCGATTTCGTCTGCGTGTATTTCATAAATTTAAGGGTTCCGTACCCGAAGGGTGCCAAACGGAACCCTATTACTAAGCCTCCGCTGTCCAACCGTCCGTCTGTCTGTCAGCGGACTATCTTATGAACCTTAATAGGTAGACAGTTCCAATTTTCATTGTGTATTTCTATTGCCGCTATAATAACAAATAATGAAGTTAATAATTTAAGGAGGACCAAGAAACGTGTTTTTTTCGGCGTTTTTTGCTCGATCTTAATACAGTACGGAACCCTTCGTGTACGACTCCGACTCGCACTTGGCCGATTTTTTTATACCACTCCAGCACGCTTAGCATGATCATAATAGAAACGGATTTTGTCGACGGAAGAATAGACAAAATGACAGATAAACAATCACAATCTGTCATTTTGTCTATTCTTCCGTCGACAAAACCCGTTTCTATGGTTGTCATACTACGCGCGCAGGTTAAAAAAGTAGCCTATGCCCTTGTCCAGGTCCCAGGCTACCTACCTATCTATCAAATTTAATTACGTTCTGTTCAGTGGATTAGGTGTAAAAATGTCACAGACGGATAGATAGACTTTCGTATTTATTTATAAGTAAGAATTTGTTAGGATCTTTCTAATAAGGAAATTTCATAAACTGCCCAGATTCTGGATTTATGCCCGATAATAGCCAAAGGCTTGGTGGCCTTATTGCTCCAACATAAATGTTAAGTGTGGGTGTACCATAGGAATCTGCCTGCTGTGCTTATCCGCCGTTTCAGGAATACTGACATGCAGCACTCGTAGCGTGACCACCGTAGAAACGGGTTTTGTCGACAAAAAAATTGACAAAATGACAGATAAACAATAACAATCTGTCATTTTGTCTATTCTTCCGTCGACAAAACCCGTTTCTACGGTGGTCATGCTACGCGTGCTTAGGTTCCAATCATAATCATGTATGCAGTTTGTCGCCAATTCTTCTCCATATAAAACTACCTTTAAAAGGTGCAACTAGATTTAATTCTTCTTTTTTCTTGTGCATGCATGACATTCAATTCTTTTTGACTTTGTCGCCTTGACTTTACGGTGTTACCATTAATACAATAATCACCATGATTGCCGAAAGAAATGGCGATCAGTTTGGCGTTTTTTTTTTTATAAAATAGGAGATTCTTTCCTTTTGTCTTTGTAAATATCTTTATGGTATATATTGCCTTTAAAAATACTCACAGTCTAATCACTAGATTCCATTTAGTTTTAATTTTTATTCTAGGCTTTCTCAAGACATGTTGTATGTACTAGGCTATCATGATCAAACAGGAGGTAAATTTTGAAATGAATTCGTGGTTCGAAAATTTAAATTATTCGTTAGAGAGAATAGAGCTCTGCCTATGCCACTGATGAGATAAAGTGAAGGTAGGAGGATAAAGTTATTTATTTCTATTCTGCCCTATTCAATAAAAAACAAACTAGGTATACATATAACCTTCGATGTGAATTTGTTTTAATTAACAGCTAGATCCGTATAGTCAGCTCGTTAGCTCTTAAAATATAAGTACTGAATAAGAGTTACAACGTCCAGAACCACGAACGAATGTGAGTTATACTAAACTTTTGAACAGTATATGTAACCCGAAGTTAGCCGACAACAGAAAAAACAAACTTTGTTTTCGAAAAAAACTATCGACCGATCGATTTTTTTGTGTTTATTTATCGAAAACGCGTGTAAAAACTCAGACGCGAGTACTAGGCGCTTATAACCTACAAGAGTATCGATTGGTAAACATTCCCTCCAAAAAAAAACGCGTCTCATAAAAAAGGGGTTACGTGGGACCTGCTTCGGTTAAAAAAACACTGAGTACACGAGGGATAGTCCTCCGTACCTCCGTTTTTGATCAGCGGCCGCCCCACTCGGATAAAACCTCCGTGGTCTGAGGCGAGCTACCCCGCATTTCTGCCCAAACACAACTTAATAACACTGAGCCACACGCTCTTCACTTACAATGTTCCTTGTGCTTTTCTTCCTCATACGATCATAGCACGCCGTTTATACATTTACCTATTTTAATACACTACACTGACACAAGCATCCTCACTTCCACCGACATCGGAGTTTTTTTTTTCGGGGAGCGTTGTCGCGTGCGTTCGCCGGCCGGTAAACAATGCTCACGGATTTTACACAACACTAAAACTATACTAAATGTTGTTTAACGTTATTATTTACATTATTTCACTGAATAAATGCGTGTAATGTTGTGTTCGGTTCATCATAATCGCGTAGCGTGGCGCGTTTACTGTTTGTAGCAGGTACGCGCGGTACGTATCGCTCGATCGCACTGGTTTCGTGCGCCCTCGGAGGGGGTCGGGTACGCCGCCGCGGGGGGAACGCCTGTTTTACCGACACACAGTATTTCTGAACTGTTTTATCTACTTTTGGAACGGACAGGTGGCGCGGTTGGTGGCTCGAAGCAAGAAAGCGCTTGAAGCGAATGTTTTTTTTGGGCATAAAGCGGTATGATATTTATTGATGATTTTTGTTTCGTTGTTTGATTTCTCATATGAAAAGGAATGTGTTTCTTTAGATTCCAGACAAAATTTTTTAACATTGTAAATAAAAAAGTAAAGTTTTAATTTACTTTTAGTTCCTTTTCGTAGTACTGACAGTTGCTTATTTAATTATTTATAAACACTTTTTCGTACACCTCATAAAACAAAAAGGACAAACAAAGTAATTTTATTTACAATATAGTATGTTATTTTAGATAACATTATATTTGACGTGGTGCGAAATGGACATATCTGTATTTACTTAGGTATTATTCCATCCTTGAGAAGAGAAAGCGTGAATTATTTCCAGTCAGTCTATTATTGGGAATTCCTAAAACAACGGAAGTTATCCAAGCATTATTTCTGCTACTGCAAGTAAAATTAATATTGTACAGTTCAAAAACGGTTCAGCAACCTATGCTTCACTTATGTTCAAATCATAACCCTTCCGTTTTAAACAGTCGGTTAAAATAAAGCGCTTTTTAGGCTGGCTGAGCAAACGTCAGTGATGCGCTTGTCACGGAGAGAAAAATAAAAAAATGATAACTTTTTGTAAGCTATAACACCTGACTTTACCTATTATCAACTTTAACAACACTTAAACCTACAGATTATGAAGAAATCAAAAATATTATGTTATAATAATAATAGAAATCTGAAAAATAAAATTGCTGTTCTAGTAAGATAAATAATTATTGTGTGTCTGCTCCAACCAAGATTGTTTTTTTTTTTTCGTCGAAAAAGAAATTTTTGAGACATATCTTTGCGCATATCGATGTCTATAACACAATTTAAAAGGTTTTAGAGCGAAGATTAGTGCCTAAGTAGTGTAGGATCAGAACCAAGCATTTGAAAACGATTCTTGGGATTGCTTGGCCGCGTCGCATCATCATCAGTCGGCAATGTATAGAAAATTATTATAGTCGGCGGTCTGACATAGTCTCTGCGGCAGTCAGAGCCTCACTACACTACTCAGCCACTCAGCCAGTGAGCTAGCGCTGCGGTCACCAACCCGTTTACGTTTGCTTGTCTTTCGTGCTTGCTGCAGACATTCCACTGACGCCTTAATTTTTAGTCTAGGAATTTGCAGTAGATCACGAGAGGAATTAATTTACTTATGAGAAAAACTAGTTTAGTAGTAGAGAAGAACTCTCATATTTATCGTTGTGAGGTATAAATAGTTATTTTGAAGTGAACACTTTTTTAGGCGCGTTGCGCATTTTTGAGATGGGACTAAACCATTGATTTTGCGACACCATGATGACACCAGCTTTTGACCATTAAAAAGACATCAACGCGTTGATTACCGCAATGCCGATTTTTTTTCAAGTCTTCTCTTCTGTCGGCACTCCCGGAGTGCCACTGTTTTTTTAATTACCTTTTTATCGTACTTCTTTATTCAAACCGTATGCATGTACAGATAAATACTAAGTCCGTCCGGATATGCTCAAAAACGACGGAACTGTTTTTTTTTTTTAAGTAACGTACATAGTACACACGGCTACACATCAAGCTATACATTTCCCATATAAGCTGACCTCACATTGTACGGAAATCCTATACAATGCGAGGTCAGCATAAACTGGAAATGTATAGCTTGATGTGTAGCCGTGTGTACATAAATTCAAATCATTAAATTCGAGTAACATAGACTCATATTATTATTAGAATAGGCATACACATTTACAAATAAAATTAAAATAGAATTGAAATAAAATAATGAAAATTAAATTTAAACAAGATTTAAACATAGGTTACCATAAAAATATCAGTTCCGTTCCTTTCTGATTTGTTTGTTCTTAGGACATCAGCGTCATAGGTAGAAGTATCAATTAAAAAATATTTTATTTTTGTACTTTAGTACCGAATGGTTTACTAAAAATTAAAGGAAACAATTTTTTGATTACAGGGTTCGAACGTATTTTGTGATTTATGCTTAAAAACTTACCTTCGAATTTTAATAATTTCCGAACGAAACTATACAATTCAAATCAAATGTCAACAAGCCACACGTATTGATGTTAGTGATGGTACATTTATTACTAATCTTACCAACGAATTTAGTATTTTACAGAAATCTACTAAATCTGTTGAAAGCCGAGTAAAAGCTGACTTTTTTTAGGTCAAAATGATTTATGTTCTACTCAGTGTTTTTAATGAAAATTTGAACGCTCGACAGCGAAAAATGCAAAGTATCTTGTTGACTTGTCGAAATGAAAGTGATTGTAAGCGTGTCTCAAACAAACCTGACAATGCATAATGAGGTTCCGATTTTCTTCGCAATAACGAAAAGTCATGAAGCGAAATTAACTACGAAGCTCAAGCTCAAGACCGATGGCAATGGGGACTAATAGAGTGTTTGTGGAAATTTTCCTTTCTACCCCCTTTGGATTCATAACAATGCACGATAAAAGATGAATTGACAATGGTCCCAAAAGTGTTGAAAAAATTCAAAGATCGATACAAAAGCAACGTCGTAAATCAATTTGCCGTATATAGTAGGAAAAGGCTAGGTAAATTATGGGAGATAGACTGGAAGCTGAATTCTAGTCTAGCCAGATGCAGCTGATTAATACATTTTACATGGGACGACTGCCTATCTGATCTCAACAATCCAGTTACTGGGTAACATAATGCCCCTTTTTATAACTGATTGTTAGACTTTTGAGCTTCTTCCTCACATACTGACTGATTAATTTAAAAAAAATAGGTAAATCGTCTACTTTTACAAAGTTTGTAAATATGTGAGCACCATTTATCTATCACATAATTAAATTATCTGTCGTTGCTTCATTTTTAATTCTTTTTACCTATTGTGGTATAGTAATGTTATTCTAGGTCTTCACATATAGTTATTTAACTAATGTACGTACTTATACAAAACATTTTAAAAGAGTAACGGTGGAGTTTCTTGCCCATTCTTCTCCATACGAAAACTACCTTTTGGAAAGGGCGACTAGAACCAATTATATTATTTTGTAAATTTTGACGTTCAAAAGAGCCATACATGGGTTTATTTGAAATAAATGATTTGACTTTGACCCGTAACGACTGTCAAAGATCATTGTCATAATATTTTTTCAGTGCATCTTCCTTGTGTTCAATAAATAAGTCGAGTTTATTTTTAGTGCCTCTGGTCATGATTACTCCTGTCGCATCACTATCAAAACGAAACGTCAAACGGAATCGCGTATTGACGCTTGCATTCGCGTTCGCCGATAAAAATATTATACGAATTTACAGATAAATTACACAAGAAAACGTGTCAATTCCGCATACATATTGTAGATTAGTTATTAATAAATAATTCAACATGGTTAGACATAGAAAAGTAGTTTCACTTAAGACGGATAAGGTAGATACTAGCAGTAGTTCGGAAACTAGCGAATCGTCTTTCGGAAGTAGGATGTTTAAATTTTTTTCTGTTTGGAAGACCGGCGTCGGCTTTGTTTGTTTCTTAATTGCAGTATATATCAGCACTTTGGGGTATCTAGAAACGCGAGTTAACACACCATTCGACGATGATAAGGTAAAAAAAGTGACTATTTTTTATACTTTGTTTTTTCCTGTTTGGTCATTTTTAAGCCGGTAAGCGGCTCCTTGGCTTAGTGACCGCAAGTGCAACTGCTGAGCAAGGGCTCCTGGACAAGCAAAGTGTTTTTCCAATTGGAATAACTCGGCAGCAACCTGGAGTCTGCTTTTGAGCCCAAGTTGATGGCAATAGGCTCGCCCACTATTACATGGGAACACATAACTGTCGAAATTTCTGTTTATTGAACATTTCTGCTAACCCATTTAAGGAATATGAGGTTTATGTAATGTTGTAATTCTCGATTTAAGAGTTAGTTTACTGCTGATAAGAGATATAGTATTCTTTAGTTTAGAATTGTTGATAGAAGTTCTTTAGTCATGAAATTGCCTTAGGTTTGATGTACGGTCAGCCTCAAAAAGATGAAAATTTTTCACAATATTATTATTGACTGCCTCATTGGTCTAGTGGCCGCAAGCGCTACTGCTGAGTATGAGGACCTGGGTTTGAATTCCGGGTCGGGCAAAGTGTTATTGGGTTATTTCATCTGGAATTTCTCAGTAGCAGCCTAGAGTCTAGATTTGTGCCCGGTTGATGGCAATAGGCTGCCCCCTATTACATGGGACTTAAACATAACTGGCAAAATATGGGTGTGCTATAGGTACACCTCTGCCTAACCCTTCGGGGATTACAGGCATGATGTTATATGTTATTATTATAATTTAGCTTTGATTTTGCTTGTCATTTAATTTTAACAAAATTTCGTGTTTTATATTTGTATGCCATAAAAGCAAAACATTGAGATCTCTTTACCATCTATTTTTACACATATGTTTAACAAATAATAGCTTGTGGCTAAGTAATAACAGCTGCACGGGTCGATCCATCAGGTTAAGGCACGCTTGCCAAGGTTGGTCTGTGGATGGGTGACCAGCTTAACATACCGATCCTAGTTTACTCCTCCATATCCTAGTTTACTCGTCTCCTAGATTACTCCTCCATGCCTGAGAGAGCACGTTAAGCTGTTGGTCCCGGTTGTCATTCGTGGATCTTTGACAGTTGTTACGGATCATCAGAAGCCCGAAAGTCTGACAACCAGTCTATCCAGTTACTGGTTTGTGGAGGTCAGATTGGCAGTCGCTCCATTTAAAAATACGGGTTTTCAGCTGCATTCGGTTAGACTGGAAGCCGACCCCAACATAGTTGGGAATAGACTGGCAGATTGATAACATAACATCTTGCTTCTCCGAAGGGTTAGGTAGGGGTACACCCCTACCTAACCCTTAATGAACCATAATGAACGGCCTAGGCATCCAATTAGCTGGCTAATTTACCCAGATGGCTGCGACATATGCATGCAAATTATTATTGCCCACCACGCCACTATTTTGAACCTTTCCGATTCATCTTCTAGGTAGTCAAAGAAACCGGTCTACAGATCCCGAACCGTTACTGGGGTACATACAGACCTGGAGTGTACATGGGGATGAAGAGCCGAGAGCCTCGGTCCCCAGTATTCGGTATGATGTGGTACGAGCTGTCCGCATCTACGCATAAAGGAATACGGTAAGAATTCTATTATATATTTACAATTACAATTGAAATTATTTTACTGGAGCAATGATGGTCTAGTGGTAACGGCTCCGACTTACCGAGTTGTAGGTTTTGGTTTCGAACCCAGGCAGGCGCTTTAAGGTATGTTTACGGACTCCGCTGCCGCTGGCCGCTGATTCCGAGCACTTACTGTTCGGAGTGTCACACTGTTTTGTTGTCAATTTACTTGTCAGCGTTCAAGTGTTATTGCTGTGATGAACGCCGCACTACTGGTCTGACGTGGCGGTAGGGCGACACTCCTGCAGTAGTGCTGCCGTGCTCAGAACGTAATCTCATATAAACCTGTAGAAAATGTATGGGGACCAGTAGTAACACGGCGGCAGTGCTGCGGCAGTACTGCCGCGAGCAACCTGCTCTTAAAACGGTAAAGGAAAACATCGTGAGGAAACCGGCATGTTCTAGAACCAAAAATTCGAAGACATGTGATATCTACCAACCCGCACTGGGACCGCGTGGTAGATTACGGCACACTCCCTCTCCAAATGAGGCCTGTGTCCCAGCAGTGGGAACAATATAGGCTGATTATGATATGTTATGATATATCTTTATGGATACTTTGTAGGATTTCCTTAAAATATAATTGAGTATGAATACTGTCTGCCTCGTTGGTCCAGTGGTTGCAAGCGCTACTACAGAGCATGAGGTCCTGGGTTCGATTACCGGGTCGGGCAAAGTGTTATTGGGTTTTTCAATCAGAAATTTCTCAGTAGCAGCCCGGCGTCTGGATTTGTGCCCAGTTGTTGGCAATAGGCTCGCCCCCTATTACATGGGACTTGAACATAACTGGTGAAATGTAGGTGTACTATTAGGTACACCTCTGCCTAACTCTTCGGGGAATACGGGCGTGATATTATGTGTATAAAAAATAAATGAACATTTTCACAGACATTGGTGTGATCAAAATGACCAGCTGGCAACATATGGCTGGCTCAGACACGATGGGGTCACATTTGGGGAGCAACTGATAACAGATCTCCCCCACAATATCACTACCTCGTTTATTAAGACCCCCGGGGGTGAACATGGGGGTCATTGGACAGCTAGGATTAATGTTACTACTAAGGTAAGGATTTTAAAAAAAACTGCAAGTGAATTTTGTATGAAATATTGAAATTTGGACAGAACAACGAAATGCGGGTCATCTAGTAGTTGTACTACACATACGTAAGTTTGAAATCATCAACCCGTCTTAAGTAAGCGTGGTGATCAATGCTCGTGCCTAATCTGTATAATAAATAAAATTTATTGAAGTATAAATTAAAATTATGATTTATATTAATTACAATCGCGGAAAATTTAATTCTTACTGTAATGTAGACCTGCCTGATCTAGGTTTATGTAAACCTGTGTTTCAGGCCATCAATTTACATCAAACATTTAAAAATAAGATAACAATACATTTATTAGAAGCTAAATTAAAAAGAAGATATAATACAACACAATCACAATCTGTTTCGATTTGTAACAGATTGCTAATCCATTGCTTTATAAGTTAGAAAAAAAATCTGCTCAACAATGTAAATAACGCAATGAATGTTGTTGAACTGTCAAATTTAAACTAATTAGGCATAATTATTTACGAAAATAAGTTACGCAATTAGGGTACTGGTGCACAAGTTTAATACCAAGAATACTCCGTTCCATAGTTCGCTGGTAAACCCCGAGCGTGGACCACTTTTTTTTTTCTTTTTGGGTGGGAAATTATCAAATAACTTCTCCGGCCATGGGCTGAGCGGGAGGGTGTGTTAGACTCTTACTGACTAAAACCGTGTTCCTTCAGTTGCGATGTTGCCGGGGGCCACGATCTCCCTTTCGGACTTCTTCGCAACCCCGCAGGCATCGGCCCTAGCGGATCCCGTCAGTTCTGCTGACATCTCTTTGAAGTGCGCGTGGAACACAACGCGCCGTCAACCTGGGCCTTGTCCGTACCGTACGGCGAGCTACCCATTGCTCACCGTCCGCAAGCCCTCACCGTCCGCGTGGACCTCTGCTGAATTATTAAAGACCATGTTTGAGAACAAGGATATACGTTTATAAAATTATAATTTCAGGGTCACGCCAAAGTTCCGTTCATGCTTATCTGGTATGCTGCACTGGACGAGTCACTCGGACCTGCAGCCCCACATTCCAGGTTGTGGTATGAAGATGGTTCCATACTGGGCCATACGCCACAACTGCACAACTTTAGAGTCAACTTAGTACCTCATAAAGGTAAGCACCGGCAGTCATTGCCGGTAGTTAGAAGCCCCAGCGTGTAAAAGCCATGTGTTATAGTTTGACCGGGACCGCTGTTCCGCACTTTAGGAATGTGCGGCGAGGCGGGGGGCAGTGTTGACGAATGAGCGGCGGGACGTCGTGACCGTTGACGAATGAGCGGCCTGCACTGCCCCCCGTCTCGTCGCGCTTGCACACATATGTGACGACGGATGACATAAGCCCTGGAATATTCGAGAAGTCTGTGCTACCGAGGCACAACAAGCGCGCTCTGTTTAGTTTTTTCTATGAAGTTATGATTTTGACTAGAAGAATGTCATATTATTATTTACCTACTTACATTATGTTTAAACTAAATTTAATTAATATATCATATTGGGAAGTCTTCATTATTATTATTCCATTCCCACAACGAGCGTCCTTACCTCAGGCGAGCAGCGGTTTCGGTCAAACTATAGAAAGTACTTGACACTTTTTTTTTTAGGCAATCTTCTCCACACATCCTATTCAGAGGCCCACGCACCAGGGCTTCATCTACTTAAGGAGAAGTTCTATTCGTTACTAAAGATCGAAAGGCACTCCATGTTTGGGAAGCTAGCGGTCCTAGGACAAGATGATGAGCTTACTATTAAGGTATGTAGATATATAAGGAAACATTAAATTAGCTAGCAAAACTTCACAGACGTGATGGAAATCGATATCTTATGAAGATAAAACGAAAAAAATTATTGATTTGTTTTCTTTCTTGTTGCTTCTAGCGGCTGTTGACATCATTATTAACTCTACTTTGGGTCTCGGGTTCGATTCCCAGGTCTTCTTCTTTTCGTGTAGTGACTAAACTGGTGTTTTAAAACCGCCCATGGGCCTTGGCTTCACATGCGGTCGAGAAATATCTCTCAGGCGTACCGGTTTTCGAAGGGGTCCACTAGGGCCGATGCCTGCCGGGGTTGCGAAGAAAACCGAAAGGGAGATCGTGGCCCCCGGCAACAGGGCAGCCGAAGGAACACGGGTGGGTTTTAGTCAGTAAGAGTCTGACACGCCCTCCCGCTCCGCCCAGAGCGGGAGAAGTTATTTGATGATTTCCCACCCTCAAAAAAAAAAAAAAAAAAAAAAAAGGCGTACCGGTTTCCTCACGATGTTTTCCTTCACTGTTTTTGAAGCAAGTGATAATTATACAATACGCACATGAATCTGAAAAGTCAGAGGTGCGTGCCTTGGGTTCGAACTCGAGAACTATGACTTGGCAGTCCCAGGTTGGACAAAGTGATATTGGATTTTTCCATCTGGATTTTTTAAGAGCAGTAACGGCCCAGTGGTGACGGCTCCGACTTACGTGTTGTAAGGTCGTGAGTTCGAACCCAGGAAGGGATTTTTTTTTTTCGAGTGAAAAAAAAAGTGTATCGTTGGTACCTGTACTAATAAAAAAATATTGTATCACAGACACCAGTTTTACTTTGTGTAAATAATTTAATCACCACTGCTCTCAAAACGGTGAAGGAAAACATCGTGAGGACACCGGCAAGTCCGAGAACCAAAAAGTTGAAGACATGTGACATCTACCAACACGCACTGGGCCCGCGTGGTAGATTACAGCCCACTCTCTTTCGAAGAGAGGAGGCCTGTGTCCCAGCAGTGGGGACATTATAAGCTGATTATGCTAATGGCAATAGGCTCGCCACTTATTACATAAAACTACAGTACACAATACAATAACTGTCGAAATCAGGTTTATGTTCCATCGCGGAAAGCCACAACTAACCACCGTAAGGACTATTCTTGCTTGCAGCGCTCGGCCGCTATAGAACCGGGCCGGTAACATATGTATTCTTATATTTAATAATATTTATTCTTATATCTCGTTGTGTATTTGTCTTTTATTCTAAGCACTGTTTATTTTATTTTATTTTACTACCTGCCTCAGTGATAAATAAATCACTGTACCTGACTTGATTTCCGTACGTCTTTTCTTCTTTTTTTTTTTCGGGTGACCACTGAAAATCAGCGCTGTGCTGTGGGTTCCCCATAGCACTGCATCATGTTGAGTGGAAGCCTTCGTGTCACAGTCATGTCGTGCAGCTGCCGACTAATTTCTGTTTTACGCTCGTTATTTATTACGTACTTTTTGTTGTTTTCGTTTACTCTTTGTCTTTTATGTATGCACGTGTCTCTGTGACAAATAAACCTATTTTTCATTCTTTCTTCCTTTTTCACGGGATTTTGGTTTCAAAGTGGTTAGTTATGGGCTTCAGCAATGGTACATCTCTGCCTAGGGTTGCCAGGCCCAATAATAGAAAAGCCGGACACAGTATTATAATTAGATAACACAGGGCAACAAAATTTAACCAAACTTCTTAACCAGAAACTAGACTATACATTTCCGAAAGTTTTCGATGCGCTGAATCCGAATCTAGCCTCAGAATCGCTCTATCACGTCAGGTTTCTGAGATATCCTAACCTAAAAGTGCAAAAAGTACCGTTTTTGCCCGATTTTGAGGTTATGTAGACAAACGAATTATTTTTTCTAAAAAAAATAAAATGTTACCATATTAAAGAACAAGTCTTCCTCTTTCAAATGCCGTCGAGTTTGCTCAAATATTTTTATATCGTGTTTTGAAGTTCTCATATTTTCGTACACCTGAAAATCAATTGAGATCATAGACGTGATAAAAGATGAAAACTTCGGAAATATATGTATAGTCTGGTTTCTGGTTAAAAATGTTGTCGGCCTGTGTATTTAAAACTGAATACCAGTAATATATTCACAAAAATGTGAATTTATTACTGTTATTCATTTGAGATTTACTCTACTCTTATTTGTATGTTATAATGAATCACATTTTTGTTTTATTATCGCGAGTCATGCGTGTCCGTGAGTAGCTCGCGCGCTTTCGTTTGGCATCTTTTGGTGGGGCAGGGTTGACCTAAAGCTTAACAAAAGCCGGACAGACCGGACTAGTATACAGGGTGGTAGGGACATCGACGCGAAAACTGTTACCATGGATTTAGTACATGATTCTAAGAAATTATGAAATTATTCATTTGTTATTTTTTTTTAAATCAGCTGTCGCATACATTTTGACCGCGTAGGTATTGCACTTTTCTATGAAACAAATTGTTTTTTGGCCGGACACGATTGTAAAAAGCCCGACATGACCTGGCAACCCGAACATGACCTGGCAACCCGGACATAACCTGGCTACCCGGATATGACCTGGCAACCCGGGCATACCTGGCCACCCGGAAATGACCTGGCAACCCGGACATGACCTGGCAACCCGGACTTGATCTCCACCATCTACCATGTTATGTTATTATTATTCTCTTCCACAGGAAAAAGACATAAACTTCGTTCCAATACAGATGTTGGTCGAGACTCCATTTTGTATAGATATTGTGTACACTACAGAAGATCTAGCGACCCCTCCCTTGAAGGGGGATAAATATACTAAGGCCTTGGAGGCTAAGAAGATGGCGTTTGATCTTGATTTCGAGGAGAAATTCAAGTTGGATGAGAAGGGGTGAGTAATTGAGTATTTCATTTTGCCTTAAAAAAAAAAAGAGTTTACGCATTTGAGGTCTACGATTTTTTTTTAAGACGCAGATATATGACAGTGACCTTGAGTGGTTAGCTTACGTGTTTTGTGTTGAGCTCACGCAACGCGTCGTACATCCAGCCAGTAATAGGACTCGCCCATCAAGGAGCGCTGTCCCAAATTAAACGCATTATTAATTTATTATACATAAAACAAATGGTATTTCAATAAAACTCGAATACTAAAATATCAATAATTAAATTGTCTTTAAAATGGTGAACGTTTCAGAAAAATACGCTTGATAGATTTTGCACGATTCTCAGTTTTTTATCCGCGTTAAACCTAGCTTCACAAATTAATTTCAGTATGTAATATAACCATAATCCAAAATATGCCTATATTAAAATATTAATGAAATGTTCTAATTTAACATATATTTTTTCCAAATCATTAACACTACTTGTTTAGACATCATCTTCAGTATAAAATCATTAAAAGTCGGTTATCGTCGCCTTAATGTGTAACATCTTTCCTCTCGCTTTCCTGCAATCTGTGGGAGTGATTTCGTGAAAAGGAACGGAAGTGTGTAACAGGAAGCCTGGGAATTGCGCGCTATTTGATTTGACTAAAGAGCGCGCGCGGTGCTAGAGTTGGCCGTCAGATGGTACCAACCCATTTTCTGAGAGGTTGTAAACAGGATAATGATAAAAAAGAAAGAAAGAAAGAAAAAGTATCTATTGAGACTCGCACAGGAAATCACAAATTAAACTAAAACGCACTCATTAAAACATTAATAAAAAAATATATTAATGTTTTAATGAGTTTATTGTTAAAGATGTTGGAAAAAATCATGCCGACTGGGAGCTTTACTGGTGTGCGCCGCGTAAACCGTTATAGATACAACAAATTTATGTTCTACAGGATTGTAGATTATGGTCTTAAATTTTATTATTCTATTACAGTTATCCACCCAACGACGTGGCAATAGCCCGGGCCGCGCTATCCAATATGGTCGGCGGAGTGGGCTATTTCTTCGGGGCAAGTAGAGTTCAGTCCCAATACACGAAGGAACCTGTGCCGTACTGGAAGGCGCCCTTATACACTGGAGTGCCCAGCAGGTGAGTTTGACCCTTGTGTCTATAGAATTAAGGGTTTTTTTTTGTGTGGGAGAATATCGGCGGGGAGGGCTCCTACTGAATTGTGACAGCCTGGTACTTTGACGCAAAATATTCAGGAAAATAGGCATAATTTGAAGAATGTTCGCGGTAAGAACAAACTTTAACTGAAAGGAAGGAAAAGATCAAGTAAAAATGTTCCTAATTAGAGGTGGAGAGGGAGTTTGTTCCTTATGACAAAAAGGTTAAGAGTAAATTTCTTGTGAACACGTCACATGGTCGACTGGAGAGCGACCTTATACACTGGTCTGCCTAGCAGGTGAGAATAACCCCTAAAGTGATTACGATATGACTTATTTTCGTGTGGACACGCCAGTGAAGTGATCGACTTCTTCGAAATTGGACGGGAGTTCGACCCTTAAACTCGTAGAGATAAGTGCCATTGTCGCGTGGACTCATCAGTCGGGAGAACGTCGACGGTGAAGCTTCCTAGTGACTTATGACAGCCTGGTAATTTGGAGTGAGAAATTTCGGCAAAATTGGCATAATTTGAAGAGTGTTCGCGGCGAAACAGTCTTCTTACTAAGTTATGAGGCTCTGGTACCTAGTATGAAGGGAGAAATCTGGTGAGAAACTTATAATTTTCTTTAAAATTTTGAGTTTGCACCTTATGTCAATAAAGTTAAGGGTTATTATAGGGTTACAAGCCGTGCGCCTGCTGGGATTTGGAAATGGAATGATGAACTTCCATCCCCTATTTAACACTTTGGGGATGAATTTTCTTAATCCTTATCACTTTCGATAAATAATATAATGAATTCTACTGCAAACGCTCGCCAGGCAATCGATTACTTTAATGTCCGGGAATTTGAGCTTAATGTCAATTGAGTTAAGGACTCTTCTTGCATGATCGATCGATTCGATTTTTATTTCTAGATCATTCTTCCCTCGAGGTTTCCTCTGGGACGAGGGTTTCCATGGCCTGCTAATCGGCCGCTGGTCTCCAGATATTCAGATGGATATAGCCGCTCATTGGATGGACCTCATCAACGTGGAGGGGTGGATTCCTAGGGAACAGATATTAGGTAAGTTCATCACTATCAGTTTTTGAGATATTCTTAACTAGATACAGCTGACCATAAATTTAAAATTCAAATTATTTTTTATTCACATAAAACTACATGGTCACTAATGAAACGTCAGAAGCTAGATGCACGGTTCCAATTGATCGTTTCCTATGGAGAAGAGCCGGCAAGAAACTCCACGGTTACTCTTTAAATTCGCCAGTTACAAGTTTCATGTTATGTGGGAATGGTAGGGGAAATAAAATTCAGCATAAAACTATATTATTTTAAATACATAAAAGTAAAAAAAAAAAAAAACAACTGTCCTGGCTCATCTTTGTTTTGCAAAAAAAAAAAACGGTGGCTCTCCGGGAGTGCCGACAGAAGTAAAAACTTGGAAAAAAAAAATCGACACCGCGGTAATTAACGCGTTGATGTCTTTTACTCCACGCACCGCGGTAATCAACGCGTTGATGTCTTATTAACAGTCAAAAGCTGGTGTCGTCACGGTGTCGCGAAATCAATGGTTTAGTCCCATCTCAAAAATGCCCAACGCGCCTAAAGAAGTTTTCACTTTTACTACTTCTCCAACTATTCCAAAATCAAATTAATAAAGTATCCCACTCGATATCGTTCAGAAAGAAAGGAAAGGAACAAGTATTTATTGAGACCCGTACAGGAAATCACAAACTAAACTAAAACACACTCATTAAAAACATTCAAATCAAACAAATTAAACAAAAAATAAAATAAAATAAAAATAAAAACAGAAAGTCCTGTACGAGGCCAAAAGGCTCCTATCTCAGCATGATGCTCCGACATTTAAAAAATAAATGTCGCAGCGCTGGTATTCTGATAGGGCCCGCAGTTTTGTCACGGATAGATATACACAGAAATAAAAACAAAAAAAAAAAAATGATAGTGAAATACATTAAAAAAAATAAAAATGGATACATAACAGAAAAAAATGCTTCCTATTCATTTCCTAGTTGTTATAGGGGAGCCTATGAACCGACCAAACCAACCGATCCCAAACAAATTTCCTTTAAACAAAAAATAATTAAAACATTGGCCAACCTGCAAATCGAACCCTGGACCCCACGCTCAGCGGTCACGCTTGCGATCACTGGAACAAGGCGGCAGTAATATTTTTTTAATCAATTTTGTTTCACATACATTTCTAAAAAAAGAAATTCATGTACCAGGATCGGAGGCGTTAGCAAGAGTTCCAAAGGAGTTCGTTGTGCAAAGCAACGCTGCTGCCAACCCTCCAATGTTGTTAATACAACTGGCTCACATGGTGAAGATACGGCCCGAGCTGTTCGTGAGCGGCTCCAAGTATCGCAGCACGCTGGATAGAATGTTTAGCAGGCTTCAGGTAAGCTCCTACTGAGGTATGATAGCCTGGTACTTTCGCAGGGAAGCTGGTAAAAATGACCAGAATTCAAGCGTTTATGACTCTTTAGATAACAAACCTGTTCTAGTAAAAATGTTTCATAATAATGTCAGTGAGGTCTCCCATTAACTTATGGCGCCCTGGTAATTTGAAATGAAAAATCTGATGAAAATGTTCAACTTTTATTGTGAAGCCAGTTTAAACTAAAAATTATTACTTAATACTTTATGGTTAAGTCGTGGTTGCCCGAAAAAAGAAATGATATTAATTATTGTTATAACAGTCTGGTATTTTGAGCTACTTACATTTTACCGCGTGTCGCCATCCCAGACACCTAACTATAGTTTGACCGGGACCGCTGTTCCGCGCCTTAGGAATGTGCGGTGAGGCAGGGGGTAGCGTTGACGAATGAGAGACGGGCGGGACGCCGCGCGCGTTGAGCGTTGACGAATGAGCAGCCTGCACTGCCCTACCCCGTAACATACCTCAGGCGTGCAACAGCGGTCTCGGTCAAACTATAGGTGAAATAAATACCCTTCAAACCGGAACACACCAACGCTTGGCAGCAGAAATATGTGTGGTCGTAGTAATTCCCCGGACGTATTAAACCTAGCTTATTCACCTTCTTGGTGCTTCTGCAGGCCTGGTACCAATGGTTCCAGATATCTCAGAGAGGGGATGAACCAACTTCCTACCGATGGAGGGGGCGGGATGATGATGGGCTGCAATTGAACCCCAAGACCTTGACCTCAGGACTTGATGACTATCCCAGGTAAGGAGACAATTAGGTTCCATCATCATTTAAGCCGAAATACGTCCACTGCTGGACATAGGCCTCCCAAGCGTCGCCACATCTAAATATATAAAAATGAATCCCTATTCCCCTTGGTCACGACATCACACTAAAACGGCTGAACGGATTTGGATGAAATTTGGGATATGGATAGACCTTGACCCGGAGAAGGACATAGGATACTTTTTATCCCGATATTTTTACGGGATCGAGACTTATGCGGGTGAAACCGCGGGGCGCAGCTAGTTAGTTATGTTTAAGTTCTCTGTGTGTGGTGGCGATTATATTGCCATCAACCAACCACAAATTTTAATTACGGGCTGCTATTGAGAAATTCCTTGAGGAAAAAATCTCATAATGACCTAGGTAGCGACCTAAATGAGCCTCTTTTTAAATGTTTGGCCTTTTCTCACAGTTGGTCGAAGTAACTAAGTTAGGATGATATCTCGACCAAATGGGTTAATTTAAGTTCGAATTAAGACCAACCACGCGCGAGCCGAATTGGTCGCAGTTACTAAGCTCCCCGACGAAATAGGTTAAGTTAGGTTAGAAGTGTGACCAACCACGCGCGAGCCGAATTGGTCGCAGTTACTAAGCTCCCCGACCAAATAGGTTAAGTTAGGTTAGAACCGTGACCAACCACGTGCGAGCTGAATTGGTCGCAGTTACTAAGCTCCCCGACCAAATGGGTTAAGTTAGGTTAGAAGTGTGACCAACCACGCGCGAGCCGAATTGGTCGCAGTTACTAAGCTCCCCGACCAAATAGGTTAAGTTAGGTTCGAACTGTGACCAACCACGCGCGAGCCGAGCGAGCGGTGCCGCGGCAGCCGCGGGCAGTCGCAGTTACTTGGCTACTTAGTATTTTTAGGACCTCAAAATAGGAATTATTAGAAGTTCAAAAAAAGGGGCGCATTTATAATATTAGAGTGTTCAATAATATTATTAGGGAAGCCAAAATAGGTATTATTTGATGTTCGATTGAATACTTGCTATAATGATTTTTGTATTGCAGAGCGTCTCATCCATCAGATATAGAGCGACATGTAGACCTCAGGTGTTGGATGTTCGCGGCTGCAGACGCTATGATGACCATAGCTGATGTGCTGCATAGAGACTCCAGCAAGTAAGTAGCTTCGAAGATGAGTGAGAATCGCTAGTGGCTTATGCTCGCCTAGTACTTTTCTCAATGAGGAATCTATCTACCGCCTCTGTGGTCACCGGGACCTCTGGGTCTGAGACAGGTGTTCTAACCAACTAGGTCGTGGTTAGACGACCTGGGGACTCTGTCCGCCCACTGAGTGACCTCAGGGTAGACGGCGCACAGTGTTCACGTGCTGCCTTGCACACTTGCACAGTTAAGTTTAGGGGATACCCCCTTTAGTCTTCCCAGAGATGTGCCCTAACAGGCGCTGCACAGAGTGGGTTCCGGATTGGTCTTTTGAGAGATAACGGTGCCCCTTGCATGTACAGATGTTGACCATCGGGGTGGTTTTAGTAAGGTAAAAATCCCACTCTCCCCGGTCTTATCCCCAAAGCCCGGGCGCCTTTTGATGACATATCCAGGAGAAAAAAAAAGAGACGACCTGTCTCAGACACCTGAGGTCCCGGGTTCAATTCACAGTGCGGGCAAAATGTTCTGCTCGGTTTGGTTGGTGGTAGGGCTTGTTCTAAGTCCGTCTGGCTAGCTACCACCATCTTATCTAAATCTGTCGCCATAACAACAATGATAACAGTACTGTTGTGTAATGATGCCACGAATAGTGAATTGGCCGAATACCGAATACCGAATATTCGGCAACGCTGTCGGCCGAAGCGCCGAATATTCGGCCGCCGAATCTTCGAAAGGCCGATCCTTACAAGTGGTGGTCAGCAAACGAAAAACAATACCCGAACCTTTCGAAATTTGCAAAAGTTTACCTTTCTTCGCCTGGAAGTAGCGTTTATAGTGAGAGGTTATTTTCTGAGGCTGGTAACGTTTACGATGAAAAGTGCAATCGTTTGCTACCAAAAAATGCTGAAAAGCTCGTTTTTATCCATCACAACTTACCACTGATTAATTTTAAGTACTAAAATGTTATAATTTTGAAATAAATACATAATTTTGAGTAAAATAACGTGTCTTTTTTTACATGATTTGCTATTCGGTATTCGGCCGAATAGTACGCACTATTCGGCCACATACCGAATAGCAAAAAAGTGGCCGAATAGGCCGAATACCGAATAGTTGCCGAATATTCGTGGCATCTCTACTGTTGTGTAGCGGCAGTTAGAGGTAAGATAGCCAGTTCCTCTGTGGTTGAGGATTCCGGGTGAAGCTCGCTTCCACTCGGCCTGATCATCACTTACCATCAAGTGAAATGCAGGACAAGACGTAACCCGTTTTGGATTTTAAAAATTTAAAAAGCTATCGCAGTCCCTTGAACTCTCGCTTATCCAGGTTCGACTGATCTACACTATTTGCGCTGTAGCATGGTGCGGGTGACAGTTGCCCGTATGACGTTGACATTTGTCAGTACCACGTAGGGATGTGAGGTTATGCAATTCATTTTTATCGCTAACGATACTCGCAGCGTGAATCTAGTTCTCTTTAATATTGTTATGAAAATTAGTGTATTATTCAGTTGTGCAGTGTAACTACGTGTGTGCTACGTGTATAAACTTGTCAATATAAATGTTTTATGGCTACATAATTATCTTTGTACTTATATAAAATAATCAAAATCGGGTTTATGTTTTTTTTTTCGTGACAACATTTTTGCTCTATGGTGCATCGGCGCGGCGGCCATGTTGTTTACCCGTGCGATGCTGTGAGTGCGAGTACGAGTGCAAGCGCGTTATATTGTGACTTAATGTGACACGTATTACGATTTCATTGTTTGTTTTCATTTTTGTTAAATTGTTATTTGTTATAAGTTTGTTGAGTTTGTTGTTATTACCATGCCTAAGCATACAAAAAAAACTGTTTTGGGTAGTCAGGCCAGGGAGCTTGTTGTTCGCCTCCGAGACTACTTTGAAAGAGAACAACAAAATAATGGACCGTTGTTACCATTGAATCATATTGTAGAACGAGTAGCCGAAGCTCTTGATATTGGCCGCAATACTGTTTCGCGTATAACACGTGAGAAAATTGGCCAAGATGGGATGTTTGAAAATAAATTATCGACACCCAACAAAAAGCGGACCAAGGTGAAGCCAATCACAGATTTGGATGATTTTGCTAAGGTTGCTATTAGAAATCATATTTATGATTATTATAGAAGAATGGAGCTACCCACATTGCTCAAGCTTCTAAAATCATTAAAAGAAGCTGACTTGTTCAAAGGAGGTATTACTTCGCTACGGCAAGTTATAAAAGATATTGGCTTTGTTTACAAAAAAGTTAACAAAAGAAAGATTATTATGGATAGGACTGACATTGCCCTAGCAAGATGTAGATTTTTAAGGAAGGCCAAAAACATAAGTGATTGGAGCAAAGTTGTCTTTTTGGATGAAACGTGGCTAAACGCCAACCACACAGTGGGTAAAAGTTGGACCGACGATACGGCACAATCGTGTACCAAAGTGCCGGAAGGCAAAGGCGAACGCCTTATTATTTGTCACGCAGGTACAGCAAGTGGATTCGTCCCTGATTGTTTGCTGGCTTTTAAGTCAAAAAAAACTACGGAGTATCATGAGGAGATGAATTACGAAAAATTTAAAGATTGGTTCATAGGTCTATTAAACAATTTAAAAGAGCCTATGACCATAATAATGGACAACGCACCCTACCATTCGGTGCAAGTTAATAAACCCCCAAACCAATCCAACCGCAAAAGCGAGTTGGTGAAGTGGCTGAGTGAAAACGGAGTTACAGCAGATATAAAAATGTTAAAGACGGAGCTTATTGCCTTAGTCCGACGCCATAAGCCACCAACTCCTACCTATGCTCTGGACGAGATGGCAAAAGAAAAAGGCCACCAGGTCCTTCGACTACCACCCTACCATTGCCAGTATAACGCTATTGAGCTGATTTGGGCCCAAATAAAAGGTATGCTTTTAATTTCAATTCCCATTTTGAAGCTTTATAAAAAAATCAGCTTTCCGATCGTAGCATGTACCTAGTTTAAAAACATTACCAGATACTAGATTAGGCTGATTGATGATTATTTGAATACTTTTTTTTATAAGTTCGTTTATTTTTAGGTTACGCCGCAAGAAATAATACTTCGCCGCCATTTACGGCAAATAAGATGTTGGCCCTATTACAAGAGGCCATCAACAATGTTCAACCTGAAGACTGGTCGAAGGTCGTGAATAAAACAAAAAGGGACATTATGTTTGATTGGGATCGTGACATACATATTGACAACATAATTGAGTCATCGTTAATAATATCCGTCACAGATTCAGATGATGAATTGAGTGACAATTCAGATGTTCCTGACTCTGATATGAGTTTAGACGAATAACATGTATTTTTTTTTAGCAACCTTTTAAGCAACCTTACCCTATAAATGTTCTGTTGTATAATTAGACCTTTTAAAAATAAAAATTGACCTACGCACAATATACGTTTTTTATTATAAAAAATATCGACTATCCATCGTAGCAGTACATCCCATCACTAAATACGTCTATGGCGTTACGTTATACGCATAACACTTTGCTTAATTTTTCATTCAATTTGATTTTATTTCTTGATTAGAACATTCTGGTTGGGTTTAATTTAATTTACTACAGTTATTAATTATTTAATATATTACGAATGTGGTACAACTGAAATATTAAGTCATAAATTGTAAATCGCGGCAACTTTCAAGAGTGAAACGAAATGTTACTGAAACTGTCACCCGCACCATGCTACAGCGCAAATAGTGTAGAGGAACTACTTCCTTGAAAATTCAATGTTTTTTTTTTTTACTTTTGAATTTCTCAGCGTAATGCCTTAAAATATGAGCGATGTCGTGTCGTGTTTGCTAGCAATACTGGTCCAAAGTAAGTGACCAGACGGACCAGCATCGGTACCGAGCGCGACAGCGATGTGGGACCGTGTGGTGTCGGTTGATCTTATTAATATCGTAATAAATACGGTTTTCACTGACTTTTGTATGTATTATTATATTTTATTTACTTGATTTTTATTTTACTCCTCTATTGGGATTTTATTTTGTGTCTGTGAGTCCGTGGTATCACAGCGGGTCCTATCAGAATACCATTTTTTTTTTACTGGGTGGGAAATTATCAAATAACTTCTCTGGCTTTGGGCGGAGCGGGAGGGCGTGTCAGACTCTTAGTGACTAAAACCCACCCGTGTTCCTTCAGTTACCATGTTTCCGGGGGCCCGATCTTCTTTTCGGACTTCTCCCCCCCCGGCAGGCATCGAACCTAGCGCCCCCGTCAGTTCTGCTGACAACTCTTTGAGGCGCGCGTGGAACACAACGCGCCGTCGACCCGGGCCTGGTCCTTATCGGACGGCGAGCTACCCATTGCTCACCGTCCGCCCTATCAGAATACCAGCGCTGCGGTATTTGTTTTTTCAAATATCGTAGCATTATGCTGAGATAGGAGCCTTTTTGGCCACGCACTTCTGTTTACACAATTTTTTTATTTTTTTATTTAAATGTTTTTCTGAAATTGTTTTCCTGTGCGTGTCCCAAATAAAAATATTTTCTTTTTTTCTTTTCGATGTCGCTTATATCTGAATAGGCCTTTAATTTCGATATTTTCTTTATCCAGGTACGAGGCTACGAGAGACCAGCTCGGTGATGAAGACTTACTGAACGACTTACATTGGTCCTCCCATACGCAAACTTATGCTGACTTTGGTAAGTTTGATTAACATTATCATCAGAGTATAGCAGTCCACTGCTGGACATAGGCCTCTCCAATCGCTCAAAGTCGAAGTCAAATCATTTATTTCAAATAGACCCACGTATGGCACTTTTGAACGTCAAAATTTACAAAATAATATAATTGATTCTAGTCGCCCCTTCCAAAAGGTAGTTTTCGTATGGAGAAGAATGGACAAGAAACTCCACCGTTACTCTTTTAAAATGTTTTACAATAGTTTTTATAAGTACGTACATAAGTTAAATAACACAGGCCGAAAAAATTTTTAACTAGACACCAGACTGTATATTTCCGAAGGTTTTCGATGCGCTGAATCCAAATCTGGCCTCAGAATTGCTCTAACACGTCAGGTTTCTCAGATATCCTAATCTAAAAGTGCAAAAAGTACCGTTTTTGCCTGATTTTGAGGTTATGTAGACTCACGAATTATTTTTTCTAAAAAAATAAAATGTTACTATATTAAAGAGCAAGTCTTTCTCTTTCAAATGCCGTTGAGTTTGCTCAAATATTTTTTTTTTCGCTGAGATATCGTGTTTTGAAGTTCTCCCGCAGAAAACAGCAATACCTACGCGGTCAAAATGTATGGAACAGCTGATTAAAAAAAAAAATAACCGACGAAAAATTTCTACACGGGGGTTTAGAATCATGTACTGAATCCATGGTAACAGTTTTCGCGACGATGTCCCTGCAATCGATACATACTCGACGCGCGGTATACCTCGCTTGCGAGATGCAGGATTTGTGCGACGTCAGCTCTTTGGTGCGTAGTTCGCATGCCGCCACAGGTTCGAACTTGAGACCTATGGCGTTGTCCTAATTGGCTACGATCGTACGAGCAAACGATGCGATTTCATGACACGACGAGATTAAACACACACATTTCTTTAGAGTGCACAGTGGAACGAATGTATGGAAGCGGTTGGACGTAGACATGTCCGAAAAATAAGAGTAAAATTATGACAAACTAATGATGCCATCTTATTCGATTACTTAATGCCTTCATAAATTGTGGTGATGAATTTCTTCATAACTCCCATATTTCGGGAGTAATTTGAGAAAATGTGAAATTTTACTATGAAAATGAGTGTATTGAGCTCTCTCCCTCCTGATTCCGGGCTTGTTTCAAGTAGCGGTCTCTAATATCGTAATGCTATTACTAAGAGCTATATTTAATACTAAGACACATAGTGCGCCAAATGTGCACTTTCTGGGATAAAAGGAAATGAAAATTTAAAAAAAAAAACGTTTTTTTCCCCATTTGTATTTACTTTAAACCGCAGACAGACTTATTAAGAGGTCTATAAATATATTATATATATACAGAAATATATATTAACAAAAATATTCACAAGAACTGATGAGAGTATGACTTTTAAGTAAGTTGATAATAAATTACCTAGTTTCATTAAAAGTACAATAAATAATTAAGACGTAAGCTCTAATTTACTAAGTTACACATTTTAAAACAATAACATCATTTAATTATCTTCGTCATCATCATCATCATCAATTAATTCAAATTCAGAATCGATGTCCGCTAAATCATTTATGTTAACAAATTCGATATCACTTTTCTCAGAATCCGTAAGCTCATAAAATTCCTTAAAAGAAGATTTTTTTACAAACTTATTTCCTTTTGGACGGATACTTGTAACAAGTGGATCAGAAGACAGTAAAAGATTGTGCATAATATCTTCATTGCATGAGATACTGCTATGCTTTCGAGAATGCCCCTCTCTATATTTTCTAAAATCTTTATTTCTAGCCTCAGATGCCTCTTCGGATAGAAAACCAATGGGCACAATTGACATGTTCTGAACTATGTCTGGCCCATGCATTAAAATTTTATGAAGTGAAGAAGGCATATAATACCATGGGTATAACTCCACGTAAAGCTTAGCAGTATCAAAGCAGAACTCTCGGAATTTAGTTACGTTGATCTTCTCTCCTGATGAAATACACTGCAAGATCACACAGATTTTTCTTAAAAGCATAGCATCTATTCCGGTCAGTTCAGCAGATTTAGTGTAGTTTTCAAAAAATCTCCTTGCCGAGTTGCCATTGTTGGTGGATCCACTGCCTTGTTTCACAACATCGAGAAGTAAGCCCGTTTCTCTTCTTACAGCCTCTTGAACTCTTTTCTTCCTGTCATCAACTTGCCTTTTTGCTATATCACCCCTTACTTGCCATGATTTTATGTCTAATTTGTAGGAAATGTGTAATAAGCATTCCATTGAGCGAATCCAAGCGTGAAGGGTGCTTAAGCTATATTTATACATGTCCTCGTTTGCGTGTTTATCTTTGATTAACTCTAAATTATTCATTTCTTTAGGACAAGCCTTGCATATGTCACACACTGAAGCTGCTGTATTGGATATAATGGAATGAATTTTACCATCAATCATTGTCAACAGCAGTTGGTGTTTGACACTAATTCCATCAGTGATGGTGGATGGAGTTAAGGCTTCAATCTCTGCTTCGATTTCAGCCATCTCTCTCTGCACATTTTCTTTGGTTTCCTTTATAAACTTAAACAATATTGGCCGGCAAAATGAAGTGGAAGATGGTCGCTCGTTTTCCCAAATTGTTACACCTTTTGAGACGAGCCGCAGTGGTACAAGACTAATCATAAAATTACTAGCAAGATCGATTTGCTCATCTTCACTCGTCCTTTGATGATAAATGCTTTGGCTAGATGATCCGTCAAAACCCCATTTGCTGGTCAATACGAGCTGTTGATTGGGATCAACAGGGGTTTCTAACGACCTAATAAGTCTTCTTGAGGTTAAATCCATCAAGGCTTGTAATTTGATTTTTGCAGAGCTCTCTGTAACTGTGAGATCTTCTTTGGCCGGATAGCACTTAATTTTTTCTTTAACCAACATGTAGTAACTCGGGTATTGAAGAGCTCCTTCTTGAGTGTTGAAATCCCGAAGAGTGTTATAGCGCCATTTCGATAAGTTCATCGATACATAAAGAGCCAATGCCTTCAAAGGGGATATTTCCCGTACCTGAATTGATTTACCTTCAATGAAGGCTTTGATTTTTGAGGCCTCTTCTGGATTCTCCGTCAAGTATTTCATAACATAAGCTGTATCGCTTTGTCCTGCCTTTTGAAGCGCCCTTTCGGCCGAAAACATAATTTCAGCGCTGCTACTGCTGCATGAAAGACTATCTTCAGTGGTGCGTCTTCTTTTTTGCCGGTTACTAAGGTCCTCAAAAGATTTACGAGGACTAGGATGTGTACAAGTTGAAGCATCAGATTTAGCAGGAGAAATTATGGGCTCGATGACGTCACTTATATTTTCTGTAGAAGGTTCCATATTTTCATTCTGTAATTCCGGCCATTGAATTGCAGCCTGTAGCCAAATCTCATGTTTCTTCCGAAACTTATCTGTGCTTCTTCCAGACTGTGTCCATTTTGCATAAATGCGGTAGCAAAATCGACGACACCAGTCTTTTAAACTTGTTTCAGCACTTTCACATAACTGAACACAACTGTTATCTTTTAAAACACTGAACAAATAGTTAAAGTCGCGTAAATCTTTATGTGCGCGTGCGCATAAAGCAACGTGAATATCAAGATTTGTATTAAAATTTGGAAAATACATTGCGAGATTAGCTTGGATACAACGAGGTGTAAATCAACACTGATTTTAAAGTTACTAATAGTGACCTATTTATATAAAATCCAGGTATCCCAGGTATCCTTTGTTAAATATTGCAAGGTAATTAGTTATTGTGATAATTAGTAAATGATGCATGCTAAATTAGTGTATTAAGAGCCATTTAGTAATTAAATAATAGCAATGTTCTTATCAGTAATCATTAGTGCATCAGTTTTATATGTAAACCTTAAGTCCCTAATTATATATCCTAATTAGCTTATATCTTCTCTAATTGGCTGATCAGAAATGTTATTGTAATAAGGTAAACCTTTAGAAAAACGGTTTTAATCAACAAAATAAACAAAAAATTAAAAAATTGTGTTATAAAATAAACATCACTCTTTATCCCAGAAAGTGCACATTTGGCGCACTATGTGTCTTAGTATTAAATATAGCTCTTAGTATTAGCATTATGATATTAGAGACCGCTACTTGAAACAAGCCCGGAATCAGGAGGGAGAGAGCTCGATACACTCATTTTCATAGTAAAATTTCACATTTTCTCAAATTACTCCCGAAATATGGGAGTTATGAAGAAATTCATCACCACAAGTTATGAAGGCATTAAGTAATCGAATAAGATGGCATCATTAGTTTGGCATAATTTTACTCTTTTTTTTCGGACATGTCTACGTCCAACCGCTCCCATACATTCGTTCCACTGTGGAGTGTCCTAATTGAAACTTGCAAGTCATCGCGCGAGCACAGGAAATGCTAACGACCGTACGATGGGATTGATCGTGCGATGGTTCTACCAAAGCTACAAATCTCTTTTGAGTGTCCTTATTTGTCAAACGTCATCGCGCGATCACAGCAACGGGACGGCATCGCGTGAGCTATTAGGACACCTTTTGGACCATCGCACGATCATTTTCATTGTGCGACGAAATCGCATCGTCTGGTCGTACGATCATTAGCCAAATAGGACGATGCCTTAGACCTGGCAGTCCGACGGTCACAACACTGCTGAAGGGAATACTGAACATCTCTGCTTTCCCCTTCGGGGAGAGTACAAGCGTGATATTATGTGTTTTTTCTAGGACTCCACACTGACGGTGTCAAGTTGGTTCGGCAGCAGCCTAAGAATCCCTCCGAGGGTGCCAGGGTCATCAGAAGTGTCACTGTGCCTCCTCAGCCGAGATTAGTTACCTCTGCGTTTGGTAAGTTATCTTATACGAGATAAGCCAAGTTTACATATTGCAGTGTTCCCCTGCAAAATAAGTCTTTTCACACGAAAATAGGTCGTCTAATTTTCTTTTTTCGCGTAATATTTTTTGACACCGATTTAAATTTTTTGATGGAAGGAAAAGATTGAGACTTTTTTTTTGTTCATGAACAGTCAGTCGTTAAAAAAAAAAAACGATGTGCCTAAGCCTCATTTAGATTTGGTTATTAAATTTCTTTCACCTTTTTTTTAACAATATTTTAAAAAAAACCAAGCTGACGGCTATCAGTTTTTTTTTTATAAATGTGTATTCCATAATATTTATTTTCGTTCTGTTATTTTTTCTTTTTCTTTAACTATATTGTTGTTTTAACTTTACTTTAAATTTCATTTAATATCCTTCCGTCGATTTTCGGGTACGTTTTCCAGTCGACGTAAGACAAGTGGCAAGAACAGATATTTTGCTACAATATATGTAAAATAAGTAATAAGCACTGTTTATTTTGTTTTATCTTACTACCTGCCTATGTAATAAACAAATCACTGTACCTGACTTGATTTCCGTACGTCTTTTCTTCTTCTTTTTTCGGGTGACCACTGAAAATCAGCGCTGTGCTGTGGGCTCCCCATAGCACTGCATCATGCTGAGTGGAAGCCTTCTTGTCACAGTCATGTCGTGCAGCTGCCGACTAATTTCTGTTTTATGCTCGTGATTTATTATGTACTTTTTGTTGTTTTCATTTACTCTTGTCTTTTATGTATGCACGTGTCTCTGTGACAAATAAACCTATTTTTCTTTCTTTTCTTCTTTCTAAAATCACCGGAATTAATTTTTGACCAAATTGACTAGAGCCTGGCCACGCTAAGTCTGCGTAAGTAGAAAAAACGGTAGAATTTGAAAATCTATACTGTAGTCGGCAACACCATCCTGTCCTACGAAAAACGAATTTGATACTTTGTTTGTCTTTTTGTTTTTGATAGGTTATTTTGTTTATATTCAGATTTATTCCTGGTAAAGAATAGTCACTTTAGCACGATGCAGTGTGGATTTGATACAGTTTTGTCATCGTATGGAGGTCTATTATGCAAAAATGAAAAGGCAAAATATCAAAATCATTAGATCTACTTACAACCCTGAAACTGACAACTGACTGATTGACTGATGTAAAAGTATACAATATATAAAACTTTTTGGTGTTGTCCATTAATTGTTGCTACTTAAATTGTCCGTATATTCAAATCGCAACTCTCATTCTTTCACAGTTGTATGAAATGGCTTTAACGAGTCAATTTATTTAACAATAATTTCCGCTGATTGAACATTCGTTGAAAGAAGAATTGACAATCACGTGTATAAACTGTAATTATGATAAATTATAATAAAAAAAAACAAAACGATTGAACCGTTGAACGTCGTCTCCGGCCCATCGGCCCTACCCTGGCGGGCATAGCCGTCGGGCTCATTTTAAATAGAAGTTGTCTGACTTGCAACGTTCTGAACTTGCAGCGTTCTGAACTTGCAGCGTTCTGAACTTGCAACGTTCTGAACTTGCAACGTTCTGAACTTGCAACGTTCTGAATCTGCAACATTCGGAACTTGCAACGTTCGGAACTAGCGACGTTCGGAACTTGCAACGTTCGGAACTAGCGACGTTCGGAACTTGCAACGTTCGGAACTTGCAACGTTCGGAACTTGCAACGTTCGGAACTTGCAACGTTCGGGCTAACCCGCCGGCACCGCTTTGGTGTGAGACTTCCTGACTTCTGACAGATTCGGATTTTAGGGCTCCCATACAACAGAAATGTTTTTTTTGCCGTTTTTATTGGTAATGGTACGGAACCCTTCGTTCGCGACTCCGATTCACACTTGGCCGGTTTTTGTTAAAATAACCGACAAAAAATTTAAACGCAGGGGGGTCAGAATCATGTACTGTATCCATGGTAACAGTTTTCGCCTCGATGTATAGCCATATAATATGCCACCCTGTATAGATTTGTACTCACGTTGTTGAAATCGGCTCTAACGAATTCGATTAAGTTGCAATATCGGGGTTTACGGGGGCGAAAAATCGATCTAGCTAGGTCTCATATCTGGGAAAATTAGTTTTCTCCGTATTTTCACCAGAGCAGAGCTCAGTCGCCCAAAGTTTAGAACAAGATAATGAATAATGACATTAGAATAATGATCATGGCAGCATGGAATAAGAGCATTGTCTATTTTCACCAGAGCAGAGCTCGGTCGCCCAGGTACTTGCCATAAAAAAATAAACATAACAAAATTCGCCATTTTTTTCAGGATACGTCAGCCTGTTTCCAATGTTGCTGAAAGTACTGAAACCAGATAGTGACAAGTTAGGCAAAATATTACAAGATTTAGATAAACCTGAACTGTTGTGGTCACCTTACGGATTAAGGTGAGTCTATCATTATAATCTAAGGTATTTTTTTAAAGAGAAAACTTCTTTACGCGCGTTGGGCATTTTTGAGATGTGACTAAACCATTGATTTCGCGACACTGTGACGACACCAGCTTTTGACCATTGAAAAGACATCAACGCGTTGAATACTGCGGTGCCGATTTTTTTTTTCAAGTTTTCACTTCTGTCGGCCCTCCCGGAGTGCCACTGTTTTTTTTTAATTTCATATCAGAAGCGTTTCTGAACATAAAATATCACGCCCGTAATTCCTGTAAGGGTCTAGCAGATGTGTAGCCACATTTCGCCAGTTAAGTTTAAGTCCCATGTAATAGGGGACGAGCCTATTGCCATCAATCGGGCACAAATCCAGACTCCGGGCTGCTACTGCGAAATTCCAGATGGAAAAATCTAATAACACTTTTCCCAAACCGGGAATCGAGCCTAGCATCTCATGTTTAGCAGTAGCGCTTGCGACCGGTAGACCCAGAGGCAGACACGTTTTTTAAATAGCTTGTGGCGGTATCTTCACCGTCACATGCGAACTACGCATCAAAGACTTGACATCACACAAAAATCGTCACAAATCCTACATCGCACAATTACAGTTATTAGAATAACTTCCCCGACATTCATTGGGCAGTTGCCCGCCAGACACGGCACACGTCTCGTCGGAGGATCCTTCCTTTTCAATAGAGAATGAGTGAACTTTACACCCGTTCCTCATACCTCTAAAAGCTTATTAATTGGTCTTGAAAAAGATGAACAGAAACATGTGGACACTATAAAAAACATGAGTACAAAAAAGATCCCTACAGCTTCAGTTCGTATAAAACGCCCGGTTTCGCTTTTAAGCCAAGTTTTTTTAAATACTTGTCTTTTTTATATTACATCCAATCCGGTATACTTTTACCGCCTGGTATCCTGTTCACGCAAAATCCTGTATATAAATATGTTCGACAACAATCAACAACCCTCGTACCATCCCAGATGACCTCATAACCCTCCTCCAGGAGAGCAGTAGGGCCACCAGTACAGTGCACAAAAATAAACGCCGAAAGGAGGTCCTCCGCGATCGCGACCCCTCGAGTAAATAATTCTCCCCCCCCTTTCCTTGCTCGAGGATGCGCCAGCCCGCGTCGAAGCTGAGCCTGTAGCTCTAAACCATAATCCTTGTTTGATCCAACCTGTCCCATCTTGCTGTCCTCCTGTGACGCCCTAAGCCGAGGTTCGTACCCCACAGTGGTGCCCTTAGCGAGCGTTCGCCTAGTATTTCAGTTATTTTACGCCCTGGTTGGAGGCTTCGTGTCCGACAGAGATATTATCAGTGGTGAGCAGTTAGACGCTGGTCTACATGCACAACGTCTAGTTCGCACGCACACAAACACCGTTCCGAACTATTTTAGTAAAACGAGCGCGTAAAAAATTATGAAAAGTCCTTTGGAAAATCGAGTTTTATGAAAAAACCACTGCATAAATCAATTACAAATAAAGTTTATTGAACTTTTCGATAATTAAGCTTTGTCGGTGCCGACTTTGTTTTGGAGATTTTAAACTTCTTTTATTGCTTATTTACCCCCAAAGTTGCGTTAAAATTAGCAAGAAAAAGGAATATTTGTGGGCTCGTAACTTTTTAACGGCTTAATATTTTACTATTCTGTTTCCGCACAGACAAAATTAATAATGAAACAAAACGATATCATGTTTAACTTTAGATGTACCATGTCAAACATTGGAGTAAAACCCCCCTGAAATTTGTATGGAAAAAATATCAACTAGTTCCACCTTAAGGCAACCACAGGACTGTCCAGTTAGGTATTTACGATCCTCAGAGGTCAACTACGAGATGCCACTAATAATCGTCGAGCAGTTGCTCCTGTCTGGTCGGAGGATCGCCGAGTAACAGGGTTGTGAAGGTCAGATAGACAGTCGCTCCATGTAAAATACTGGTATTCAGCTGCATCCGGTTAGAATGGAAGCCGACCCTAACATTGTTGGGAAAAGGCTGGGCAGATGATTTTTTTTTTTTATATTATGTAATTTTTTTCTAGATCGCTCTCAAAATCAGCTCCACTATACATGAAGAGAAATACAGAACATGACCCGCCATACTGGAGGGGTCAGATCTGGATTCCTATCAATTATCTCGCGTTATCAAGTTTGAAGTACTATGCTAGTATGGAGGGCCCGCATGCGGTGAGGGCGGCCGAGTTGAACGCGAGACTCAGGGATAATGTTGTTCGTGAGTATTACTTAGACTTTTTCGATTTCATGTGAGCCTAGTACAAAAAAACCCATAAGCCTAGTTAAAATACAGCCATACAATGATACCAGAAAATGAGACGTAAAATACAAGAATCTGACTTCTTGTATTTTACGTCGCATTTTCTGGATTTCTTTAAATTACCACAATTTTTTTCTGGGTTTCCTGTAAACTAACTTGGGTTAAAACTTACTAAAACTACCTAGGGTAACCTTTGGGTTAAAATAAATCTTATTTTCTTGTACTTGAACCTGGTCCGCTGATCCAGTTATATAATCTGATTAATAATTAAAAGCTATGGTTTTCTAGAAGAGCGGTTCCGCCATATTTTAACGGTCGTCATGAAAATCTATTATCTTCACCGGTATTAGATATGAATAAACGCTTGTAGCGCGCACCGTTCCACCCAGCCCGTCCCATCCTTGATGTCCTCCCTCCGGTTGACGCCCTAAGCCGAGGTTCGTACCCCACAGGGGGTGCCCTTAGCGAGCGTTCACCTAGTTTTAATTAGCATAGTTGAATAACCCCTGGCTGGAGGTTTTAAGTGTAGTAGCTTAAGGCACCCACAGGAAAGCCCGGTTAAGTAGTCATGATCTGAGAGGTCAACTACGAGACGCCCCACATAAAAAAAAAAATGCCCCAGGAGTGGCCTTTCGCACTTATAGAGGTTGAGGATGAAAAAAACAGCATCGTTAAGTTCGCAGAAGAAAAAAAAAAGAAAATACGTTTGTTTGGTTTATTTGCAGTAAACATGACGCAAAGAACGATAATAAAAACACGTAAATAACAAATTGGGGGAAAATATGCGTCATATCCACGCAAAACGGCCATCGCTCAGCATAATGCTGCGACCTATGCGAGACAGAGTCCAGCGCTGATTTTCAACGACAGCCGGCGCTGACGTGATGACGTCAACCGGTGCAGCATATAGTGAAAAAACAAATAAAAAATAAAATAAATACAATACTTAGTCCTAAACCTTTACACAAATATAATATTTAAAATAGCAACATTTCGTACCGTCGGCGACTCACGCGCCGCAGGCGTATTGGCAGCGAGCGCGCCTCCAGGACGCCAACCTAATAACCGCGTCCTTTCACCCGCGCCTCATACCCCTCTCGCTCTTTCCCAGGTGAAATAAAAAGACACACACGCGCGCTCGTCTGCGTCCCAACGCCATTATTTCATCTTCCAGATACCTAATTTCTGAAATACTGTGTAAACTGTGTGTTTTACTAACATTAAACTGTTTTTTAAAAAATACAATAGAAGTGGATATATTTAGTAACCTGTTCCGCTTAGCTATTTCGAACACGCCGTGTTCGAAGTTCGCGACAAGTCAATCGTCATCCTGAGGATGCCTCGTTGAGAGGTGAAACACGCGTCGATTTCTTTCCTGGTTTTTTTAAGACCTTTTAGAAATAGCTAAGCGGAACAGGTTACTAAATATATCCACTTCTATTGTATTTTATAATGGATTTCCGCAAGGTCACGTCTGAATCAATTAACTATTAAACTGTTTTTACGCTCTGTTTCTCGTGTTTTTTTTTTTGTCTTCCTCTAATTTACTTCGCGTTATTTTCTGGCTTCCTGTAAACTATCTCCACTTTTAGTACGCAATATTTATATGAACATATTTCTTTTTTGCAGGTAACATTCTAAACGAATACAAACGAACGGGGTACCTGTTCGAGCAGTACTCGGGCGAAGACGGCAAGGGATCCGGCTGTAAGCCCTTCAACGGATGGACGGCTTTAGTAGTCCTAATCATGGCTGACGAATACTAGAATAGGTATTGAATAGAGTATGCTTCGGTATATTGATCTTGTTGAGGAATGAAAGGCGACTAACAAAAGGAATTTACAAGGCAGATGTGAGTGGAAACGCCGGGAGGGGACGCCCTAGAAGGGCATGAGCACAGAATATTACAGAAGGAGCACTCCGCATTTTAGGTATGAAGCTACAAGTACGCGGCGGGCCCGTCTTGTCGGGCCAGTGAGTGTAACGTAGTCAGAAGATATAAGAGTTACACGATAGAAAGAGAGGCAACTTCTAGTTGAATATAACTGTAGGTAATTAGCGCTGTGCGACCTGAATTGCACTTTATTGTGTCGTAGCAAGAGTCGCTTTTTATTTAAATGATTTTGCGGAATGAACCATCTGTACTAATCTGTGCGTATAGTGACCTTATTGGTGATGTTCTTCAGAAAGGTCAGGTGCGTAGTGCTCGCAACCGGCGGGCGTGTATGACCAGATGTATGAACATAAACGAGGCAAAAGGAGTATGTAAGGATCGTAGCAGATAGCGTTCTGCATACTCTGCTGCGTGACACACTAGTTAGCAATATAATTAGTATAGTTGATAAATTACATGTCCAAAACGCGCGTCAATCAATGCAATTTATACCTTATAACTATGAAATAAGAGTCGCAAGTAGCGCGTTCGTGAGTATTAAGGTCTATAGTTGAAAAACTGTACTTAATAAATTAAGTACAGTATTTCTATTTTCTTAATCTCCCTCGGAAAACTTCGTGTTTCGTCAGTCGTCGGATTTCTATCAGTTGCCCTTTGCACTTGGTGCAGACCGGACGCTCTCAATCGACTTGGAAGTATATAGAGTTGTTAATACTCTTTTAACTTAATGTAATTTATTAAAAAAATGGGAGGAAAGCTGTTAAAGTCGCAGGTACGACAGATAGGAAATAGTTCACACGGAAATCTAAACAAAACAACAATAATTATACATTATAAATCTAATAATTGATGGACGTGGAAATTAGCATTCGTTTTTATTCGGAAATGCGATGATTCCCGAGGAACATTAAGATAATACTGTACGATTTTAATAAAAAATCGGCTGAAAAAGAAATTAAAACAAATCATTCTTGTGTCATATCTCATTACAAAACGAGTTTTAAGCCACCGTTTCTACGGTGGTAAAAAAATCGCGGCGGGATTTCATCGCGCTCTGGATTGTCAACTCTCGGTGTTGAGCCGAAAATTGCAAATTCAACAGAGTGCATCCCAGCGCGTCAATAAAACACACTGTTGGATTTTCAACTCTCGGCGCAAAGCAGTGCGTTGAAAATCTAGTGCGCGAAAAAAAATGGCCGCAGAAAAACATCGCTCGTGCGAACCTTTTTTTTGTGCCGGGGTGGAAAATCCTCATGGATGTTCTCCGCCCTGGGGCGAGCGATGAGGTCTGTCAGAGATTCCTACTGACTAAAAAACCACCCTGGTGTTCCCTTCCCGCACTTGGACCGGGGATCATGAGATCTTGTGCGCCTTGCATGATCTCCGACTGGTGGTGGTTTCCTATGGAGAAGAGCCGGCAAGAAACTCCACGGTTACTCTTTTAAAAATAATTGGCTTTTACAATTTTTTCAAATAACAGTGTGACCAGGTATGGGAGGACAGTGTAGGTCTTTCAATAAGTACCAGGTACTTAAGAAAATAGAAACTGGTCAACAAATCTACAGTCCACTAAGCCTACAGTGTTCTCACATTCACAAAATAGAAAAGAATCTATACAAAAGATATATAAATTAATAAAAATAAAAACCTCTTTTAATTAAACGCAATTACATTATTGCTATTACAACTGTAATAAATCTGAATAATTATCATGTGCAAAAAAGCCACTAATAAAGAGTTGAAATTAACTCGAGTGAGGTGAGACTCCCCCCGCGACGTCAAATAGGGGCGCGTGTGGAGCACTACGCGCCGCCACCTCCGCACCTGCTTACGCGGGCTGGAAGAGTGCGTTGTCTGCCCTCCGCCGACGCCTGGTCCGCCTGCTACGGATCAGGAGAGTGGTCTCAATCTCCGTCTCCCTTCCCGCAGCCTCCTTCTGCGAGATTGCCAGTGCGAACCTGGACTAACTTTAGTACAAGCCTATCTACCTTTGAGCCAGTTATTGTATTTCCAACTTTAATAAAATTCTTATTGACAATTAAGACTCGGGTTTGACGTTAATTTTTGTAATTAGAACTTTATCTTTGTCGGATTAAAGTTCAAAATTCAAAAATGGCTCGATAGTTTAAAGGTTAACGTTGTTTTGTAATAGGGCTGTATGAGAATAGCCAGCCCATGTCGTAGAAAAAATACTGAAATTGTAATGTTAAAATACGAAGGCGGCGTTAGTTCTGATTTTAGTGACATGCCAACAAAACCTTGTAGCGCTTATAGGTCATTCAGCTTTGGAATTATCCATAATAATATTTTAAAGAGGAAAGATTTTTTGTTTGTTTGTTTGTACCGAATAGGCTCCGAAATTGCTGAACTTATTTTAAATTTTTTTTCATCTATAGAAAGCTAAATTATCAGAAAGAACATAGGCTATAAATTACTTTCAACAAAATTAGAAATCTTTAAGAAAATTGCAATAATGTTGAAATCAATGTTCACGACACGTTGTGCACGATTTCTGAGAGTAACCTAATAAAAAGTACTAGGCTTGCATGAATTCAAAAGAGTATTACAATCATTATTAGTATTGTCTCACTAATAGGATTTGGATTTTGAAACACAAATAGTTTAAAAACTAACGAAAATTACTAGGCTTGCATCAATTCACGTTTAATTTATTTTGAGCTTACCTATCTACATATCTATTGTCGCATGTATGAAAGTTCATCACTAGAGAATGCCTAGACCGATTTAGCCGTTGTTTTTTTTTGTATTCGTAATTTTTTATACAAGGTTTGCATGAAAGAAAAGTTCGGAAAGGTCTAATATAACACCCGGGTGACGCCAGCCCGTCCCATCCTTGATGTCCTCCCTCCGGTTGACGCCCTAAGCCGAGGTTCGTACCCCACAGGGGGTGCCCTTAGCGAGCATTCACCTAGTTTTAATTAGCATAGTTGAATAACCACTGGCTGGAGGTTTTAAGTGTAGTAGCTTAAGGCACCCACAGGAAAGCCTGGTTAGGTAGTCATGATCTCAGAGGTCAACTACGAGATGCCCTACATAAAAAAAAACCGGACGACGCCGGGCACGAACAGCTAGTAGATAATAAAAGTAATAGTCTGTTTGTTCCGTCTAATCTCCGGAACGGCTGTACTGATTTTGACGGGACTTTCACTGGCAGATAGCTGATGTTCTAACGAGTAATTTAGGCAATTTTGACTTTTATTTTAGAAAAAAACATTAGCGTCCACGCGGGCGAAACCGCGGACATCAGCTAGTAACTAATACAATCTCAAATTGGTTACTCTAATTATTAAAAAAATTAGTAAATCTAGTCCTTCAGAAAGTCCAGGTGCGTGGTACTCGGAACCGGCGGGCGTGTAGGACCAGATGTATGAAGGTAAACGAGGCGAAAGGAGTATGTAATGAAATTAAATGAAATGAAATTGAAATGAAATGAAATGAAATTGAAATGAAATTGAAATGAAATGAAATGAAATGAAATGAAATGAAATGAAATGAAATTGAAATGAAATTGAAATGAAATTGAAATGAAATGAAATGAAATGAAATGAAATGAAATGGAAATTGAAATGAAATGAAATGAAATTTTTTATTCTGTAAATAGGATATCGGAATCACTTTTCGTCATATTAAAAAAAAAAAAAGCTAGTTGAGTTCGGCGTTTCCTATCTGACTACTCTGAGAAGAAAGGCCGAAACAAACTCAGAGGTCACAGTCTCTTTTAAAGTCCAGACATAATCTTGGTCAGGCCATATGAAAGGATCGTAGCAGGTGGCGTGGGAAGAAGGCGCGAGTTTATTGTTATGTAATAAACCTACAGAGCAGTGGTAGCCCAGTGGTAACGGCCCCGACTTACGAGTTGTAGCTCGTAGGTTCGAACCCAGACAGGCGCATTACTTTCTGTAAATAATTTCATCACCACTGCTCTCAAAACGGTGAAGGAAAACATCGTGAGGCAACCGGCATGTCCTAGAACCAAAAATTCGAAGACATGTGACATCTACCAACACGCACTGGGCCCGCGTGGTGGATACAGCCCACTCCCTCTCACAGAGAGGAGGCCTGTCCCAGCAGTGGGAACATTATACCTACTCGAAATATACTACCAAACCACGACCACCATCTAGCTACCTTCCTCCTCCTTCTAATAAAATTGAAAGATGATTTCCATGATGAATTGATTATTAAAGCATTAAAATATCGCACATTTTCATCAACATTCAACTTAAAAAAAAGCTTCAATTTGCAAACAAACGTAAGAAAAGAGATATGAACTTTTTCTATTGAAGCTAACAGAGTCACCTCATCGCCATTTTGAATTTTTGCAAATAAAAATAATATATGTTGGAGACAGTTGTGACTTTTTCGTTATTATCAGCGATATTTTAATTACTGTGGGCGTACTGTGGGTATTGTTGGTTATTGCGCAACAGAAAAACCGTTTACAGTTCAGATCAAAATTATAATTTAAATTAATCACACTAGTAATTCACACACTGTAGGTACACGACACGACTATTCGGAATGCGCGACAGTTTCTTAACGTGTTCACTGCTTGACTGCCACCGATGAACTCTGCTTAGCTTCGGCCGATCCGAGCGTTGTGTTGTAGACTCTGTCGAACGCCGCTACACGGCGCTGGCGTTCCGATTAGTCAATTCAGCAACGTATTTCCGACATATATTTATTTATTAGATAACAAAAAACAAAGTTGCGGCGCAGTAATTATAATAGGTAGAGGACTCTAACGCAAAGCATTTAGTTCAATTAAACCAATTACAGGCACTTTAGAGTTGTCGTCGTTCAGAAATATGAAGCTAGTTGCGGCCAAAGCGTAGTAGGTACAAGAGAATCAAACTTTATTATTAAACATTAAATATTGGTTACATCGTTCATGTTGAAATTATACATGTGAGAACAATGTAGAAAGACGTGCACGTTAAAAGCGTCTGTTAAAATAATAAAAAAAAAACAATAAATTTAATTAAAATAAGCCGTGGCAGCTAAAGCTCAATAGGTACACACAAAGTGGGTGCGTGTCGGGCGCGGGTCGGGACGGGAGTAGGGCGGGCTTGTTAGAATTTTAATTCCTTGAGAGATGACCAGTCCCATCTGACAGCGCCCGTTAACGAACATGACATATAGATCAGCACCATTCAGCTCATTCATTTGGATATATCGATCTCATTTAGTGATTTTTACCGCCAGTTTGACGAAAAATTCAAAATGGCGATGGGATGCCACTTTGGTCCAATGCCATTTGATTTTTACGGGCTACTTAGCGCATAACTTTTAATAGACAGTAGTGATGCTCTGGAGTCTAGCTAGAGTTGCTAGAGTCATCTAAAAGCTTCGCATGCGAGTTAGATTGCTCTAAGAGCTATATTACACTGGAACACCATAGTGGCGCAAGCGCAACCATGGATGCGTTGCTAACAAAATGTATAGTCTGTTCCAAAAGTATTTGATAAATGTTTAAACAAACCCTGTTTAGGTTAAATTCTTACGCAATCACTCATAATTTCAGCCGAAAGACGTCCACCGTTGGACATAGGCCTCCCCAAGCACCGGAACTTCGACCGGTTCTGTGCTCCCCGCATCTAGTAGCCTTCACAAGGTTATCGGTCGACCTTGTGAGAGGCCTTCCAACGATACGTCTTCCGGTAATCGGTCGCCACTCCAGAACCTTTCGGCCCCATCGGCCATCCGTTTCCGGTAATCGGTCGCCACTCCAGAACCTTTCGGCCCCATCGGCCATCCGTTCTGCGAGCATATGCTTTGCCCAGTCACTTAAGTTTGGCAATTCTTCGGGCTATGTCGGTTACCTTGGTTCTCTACGGATCGCATCATTTCTTATACGATCACGTATCGAAACTCCAAGCATAGCCCTCTTCATTGCCCTTTAGATGACGCAATCACTCACTAAACGGAATTAGTAACACATTCATTTGTATTTAGACGGTTTCAACTTTATATCTCATCACTTTCCCAACAATTATTGTTTGAATAATATGATTAAATTGTAATTGAAAAATCAGCATCGATAAATAAATTGTGGTTATAAATTTAACCTCAATAGCCATTCAGAATTAGAATTTCCGGTTAAAGTGTTAAAATAATCAAACTAAATTTGTAAGTGACACTGCAAATTGTTATCCACGGGTACGTTTTCTGATCCATTTGTTTACATTTTCATTAGATATTTTAGGAATAGACTACATACAGCTTTATGGTGGGTACTCCACCTGGCGACTGATTGTGTGCACAACTGAAATCACTGGATTTTCAACGCAATGCTTAGCGTCGAGAGTTGAAAATCCAACAGTGTTTCTTTTTTATCCGCTGGGATGCACTCAATAAAAAAATTCAAAATTCAAAATATTTTTATTTCACATAGACCTACATGGGCACTTATGAAACGCCAGAAGCTAGGTGCACGGTTCCAATTGGTCGTTTTCTATGGAGAAGAGCCGGCGAGAAACTCCACGGTTACTCTTTTAAAAATAATTGGCCTTTACAATTCTTTCAAATAACAGTGTGACTAGGTATGGGAGGACAGTGTAGGTCTTTCAATAAGTACCAGGTACTTAAGAAAATAGAAAATGGTCAACAAATCTACAGTCCACTGAGCCTACAGCGTTCCAGTCTATTGGATTCTCAATGCTCGGCTCAACACCGAGAGTTGAAAATCCAGTGAACCATAAAAAAAATGGTCCGTGCGTACCTGGGCTTGGCAGCGTGACCACGGCTGCGACTTCATGGTGGCTCAGTATAATATAACTCGAAGAGAACGTGAAATTAGTGTCTCTTGATGAGTTAAGCAACTTATAAAAACGAACTTTAAAAGCCCGGGTTAGCACGGGCGAGTATTTTTCGTTCATTGGATTTTGAACTCTCGGTGCAGAGCCGAGCATTGAAAATCAAACAGAGCGCATCCCAGCGCGTCAAGAAAACACACTGTGGATTTTCAACTCTCGGCACTGAGCATAGAGTTGAAAATCCGGTGCGCGATAAAAAAATCGCCTTTGCGAACCTAAGCTAATGTCCGTGAGACTAACTAGTAGAATAAACGAATCGAAGTAGTGTTGCTAGACTAAATTAGAAATAAGTGTTATTCCTATTTGAGTTTTTATATTTTTATTATAATCTTATATTTCTTATTCCAGTCTTCCTAGATACTGTTTATTTAAATTAGTATAAATATGTCGGCCACATCCTACCATAAATAATTTATTTTCGCAAATGAAGTACTTAATATATATATTTTTTTACTTTAGTTTGTAAATGCATTCCAAAAAAAAAAATCAAATGTCGGAAGGGACATGTTGATTCTATGTCCCTCACGATGTTTGAAATTTCCACCGTCGATTTTTTACAATGGGGATAAAACTGCCGCTCGCTCACTTCAGAGGGCGCTGATCTCCAGCGTCTGATAATTTGACAGCTAGCCATACATTTTTTTTTTTTGTAAACAAGAGACTTCTTTTACGCATAATTAATTATTGAGCCCAGTTGCGCAGCTATTTACTGCAAAAATGCGGGGACCCATGTATTTGCCAAAGATGTTGTAAGAAGAAAACTGTGTGGGTGTGGGTTTATCACGCGAGGTTTTAATAACTAATTATGTACAGTTGCATACAAGACTTTATCTACACCCATGATATGAATCCTCTATAAAAGGTCCTGAAACCATAGGGTGTTGTACAATATTGTTTTCTCGACTTTTCTGGTAATAATTGGTTAGAAACGTCCTTTGCTGCATTAGAAATATCTGGTGCTGTGTTATCAAAGTTTCACTCATTTTTGTAAACAACTAGGTAATAAAATTTTGCAATACTATTATCGAACAAAAATGGCGGGATACGACGTAAATTCGAATAACCTATAAGTTTTTTTTTTTCAATTACGCCGCTGTGGTAGTGAAACGCACGCGCGACAATGTTCTTTTTTTGGAATTCGAGTTGCATAATGAAATTTAGTACAACATTATAACACTCATTTGTATGTTATTATGGTTACTATGACACTGGCTGTTTTAGAAACTTTTATAGAAGTTTTATAGCATGGGTGTAGATAGAATTTTTGTGATTTGTAGATCTGTGACAGTCGTTACAAACAAAACCGGGTAGTAGCCCGGAATTTAGACAACGAGTCTTACTAACAGCCGAACCCAATAACCTATTTTCAGTAAAAGAAAGTTCGCTATTGATGGTAGACAGTATAATTCTATCTGCCATTGAATGTGGACCAATAAGATTCCTTATTCTCTGACAGATTATTGGGACGTCAAAACCATAGATGATGTCGATGGACGTCAAAACCATAGATGACGTCAAAACCAAAGTGGTGGTAGATAGGTTATTGTTTTCGGCTGTTAGGGGTATCCTGTTACCAAGTAACTCGACTGAATGTCAGATCGGCAGCCGCTCCATGTAAAATACTGGTATTCAGCTGCATCAGCTTAAACTGGAAAAGGCTAGGCGGATGGGATGTGCGAATCTAACGATTTAAATCTTCAACGGTATGTAATTAAAATGAAAATAAGTTTGAAATTGAATATTTCCGAAACTGTTCTGTATGACGTGTTGACTAAAAAGATAATTTTTTGCCTGTTAAAAAAATGTGTGGAATATTTATATAGGTCTGGTCAAACTGAAGCGAATCCCGCACGGGATTCACTCGCGCCGATCGTGTCCACCCACCAACTTGTATGAAGGAGGTGTGAATAGTCGCGTAAGTTCCCAATCATTAAAATAATCGACGTGCGCAGTCGTTTTCCGCGTCCATCGCGGGTTTCGCCTCAGTGTGGCCAGAGCTCCGTATTACGCTAGAGACCCCTGCGTTAGTACATGGTTGATAGAAGCGGGCGACAATGTTGCAGTATTAATTCCTACTAATACTGCAACAATGGTGCCGATTCTTTTGACACAAATGCCTCTAAACTAGACTAAAAATTACCAAAATTTAGTTTATTTCTGTCAAACGACGATTTTCCATTCTGAAATAGACTAAAGTGACACAACTTAACTATATTTTAGTTTGACAGCACTAAGATGGTACTGAGTTATTAGTTTAGTCAAAATGGCAATTTTACTATTCTGAAATTTGACGTTTTTCACCTAAAATTTTGATTGTCTAACAAAATCTAACTAATTTTAATCGCGATTTAAATGATGTGGTATAAAATTTGTTGTCATGAACTAAAATTCACACCAACACTTCGACTTCAGGTGCAAAAACAGTACTGTACCTATCTTTTGCTTATATCTCGAAACTGGTGTATCCTATCGCAAAAATAATGAAAATTTCGACCCCCTGTAAAAAACCCTTAAACCCATAAAACTCAACATGTAGGTAATTTTTTTTTTTTCATACTAAAGTGAAAAATTCCTTTTATAAAACACGTCGAGGCTGCCCCCACTGCTCGCATCCAGTTCTAAAAAAAATCACGGGGTAGGGAAAACACCACCAACCACGTGGAGTCGTGATTGTCAAATTCAATTTTAGTAGTGTCAAAATAATTTTTAAATTTAGAGAAATATTTTTGCAAAATAGCTTTAAGATTCTCATAGCCAAAAGTAAGGAATTTTAGTGATAGTTTAGCTCGGTGTACAAGAGAATCGGCACCATTGTCGACTTATCTGAGTGGGAACTAATACTGCAACATTGTCGGCTTACTGCAACATTGTCGTCTTACTGCAAAATTGTCGTCTTACTGCAAAATTGTCGTCTTACTACAACATTGTTGGCGTCTTATCTATACTCACTTTCTGCTTCAACCTTTTGCTCGCATGAACCAACATAAAATGACCGCCCGCTTCTACCAACCATGTGGGTACTAACCCAGGAGTCTTCTTACACTGGTTTTCGGTGAGCCAAAACCGTTATATTCTATTTACTCGCTATGCCAGCTAAAGGTCAAAATGTTGCCACCGACGTGCGGTCGACTGTACTTAGATACATTACGGCTTATGAATCATGGCCGGTTCGAACTTCGCGCAGAAGGCTTCGCAATAACATTTTTTGGGAACCAGATGGTGACACGAGGCGAGTGTGAGTGACAAAACATGTGTGAAAGTTCGGAGAGCCTATGTTCAGACCGGCCATGTTGTACTTCTTTATTGATTATGTTGATATGAATATAGAATAAGTTAGCTGCTTTGTACTGACGAAAATCATTGTTCTCGAAAGATGTGCAATCGAATTTGATGATTAAATTGTAATAATAATAATTACCTGTTATGTAAATCGCGTACATAAAAACGATGGTTTGTGATCAATTACTTATTGTTTAATTTATACATTTTTCATTTCAGCGTTGTGTACATTTTTGTAAATAAATTTTATTGTTAAATAAACGATTTGGAAGATACCTCCTGGATTTTATTGATAAATATTAGCTTTTGCCCGCGGCTTCGCTCGTGTGGAGGTCGGAAATTATCCCACCGGAACGTACTACCGGGATTACATACCTAATAGCCGAGGAAACGGTCATTGACTCCTACCGCTGCGCCCGCGTTATAGTAAACCATAATAATGATGGTTAAATCTGTGATATCTTTTAAACTATTAATTTAAATGATAAGATTTCATTGATATTTTATTGGTATGGGATTAATATAATTCTTGTAAAAATAGCTTCGGAAATAACAATGAAATTTTTTATCAAATTCTGAGTTACTGTCATCCGTAGAAGATGGACATATGCCATCGCGGATTTTTTTGTTGAAATTTTTAAGATGAACAATCCTGTAGACCATAAATTTGATGTAGGGTGGATTTACAATATCGTTGAAAAATCATGTTGAGGGCATAAAAAAATTACATTGTCAAAACTATTTTTATTTTTTATATTTACAGGCTTTATATACACTTGCTTTATACAGCACTTTAACCCAAATATCCTCAAAGCCAATAGCTGATTTTTAAGAAAATTAAAACCACCATTAAAATCATCACCACCTGTAAATAAAATGCGACTCTTATTGTTTACGAACAAAAAAATCGACTACCCGATGTAATAAGCAGATTTTCATTTACGATTTACATTTATCCATATTGTATCTATCTATAAAAAAAGAAAATAATAATTTCTTCGTAAAATAAATAATCAATAAATAAATATAAAATTAGCACCGAATTTCGTCAACACCGTCAAGGAAATATCAAAGTGGAAGTAGTTCCGTATGTGTAGCATTTGCGCGGCACGCGATACCTCGCCCCGCTTCCTCAGTTCTGAGCAAACTGTGAGAAGAACCGCACCTCCGCAGAAACGCGCTCCGAAACTAAAAATTTTGAGTGAGTGTTCAAAAAAGTTGTGTTTAGACAAAGTTACGTCATTTCCGTCAAGCTTTTCATTCAAGGTAAGTACATAAAATAACTTTACGATAAATTTTATAGAAACTAAGTTATAAGTGAAGATGCTGAGAAAGTAGCGGTATCCTCCTATTATTATTACTATTCTAGAAAAATCGAGGTTAAAGTCTTAATCGTCATCACCATACGCATCATTACCATTTACAAATAATGAGCGGTGATGACAATAGGCGTACGGTGATGATGATTTTCTTAATTTGTGCTATAATTTGCTTAAATGTTACACTAAGAGATCAAATGTTATTAATTTGCTCTCTTAAATTGTTATAATAAAGAATTAGAGTAGGTATATGCAGTTGTTACATATAGCGCTCAAGGTTTTCTTAGTCTTATGTTTGACTTAATTTCAAACGGTGTATGTATCTAAGTCCTTTTCTATTTCAAACCGGGAATAGAGCTCAGCATAGATTTAATTATACATAATAAACTAATTTATTAACATTCCTTTTACGTTGTACCTTTAGAATTGTACGGTCTATTAATAAAACTGTTTACTTTCAGATCACATGAGTAAAAGAAAAAGAAGCATAGAAGAAGTCCAGTTAGCAAAACGGAATAATATAGCTATTAATAAACGTGCAAAATATGCCGCCATAAAGCAGGATCCTGAATTATATAAAATTATTAGAGAAAAAGAAAAGAAAAGGTATAAATATAGAAAAGAGACATTAGGTCAGTTCGTATCAATAAATGAAAAAAGTCCAAGAGAGCAGAGAGTACAGCGCAAGAAATGGCGTGAAGCAGCTAAAAAATATCGGGAAAAGAAAAAAATGAGGCAAAGGATAAGACCATTGAACTTAAACCAATACTGGTAAATCCTGATAATAGTAACGAGACGACTACAAACGATATTTTAGAACAGTATAATCAGGACCCATTAACAACACCCACCAACTCACAATGTAAACTGCTCAGTAAAAATTAAAAGAATTCGATATTTAGAATACAGGTAGATTAGTTACCTCTTTGATTATAAAATAACTGATTCAAAAATTGCCAAATAATGAAAAAATTATCATCTAGGAGAACTATTGAGTAGTCTATTACCAAAAATTAACCAAATTTTGAAATGAGATACAATTACGTGATAATTATTAAGAGTAAAATGCATGATTATGGAATGCTAAAAAATAATTACAATTTTACCTCTATAAGACTGATTACCAAAACCCTAAGTAAATCTGAATTAATATTAAAATATGATAAGTTTATAAGTTTACGTAAGAAAAAAAAATCTGACTATTATTATAATACTTTATATATTATTTTATAGACTGTTGATTTATTTGTTGTTGATTAATCATTAATAAAGTTGATTTCCTTAAATATTGTCGTATTTTATTGTAAATTCATGTATAAAGTGTCATCACCATACACTCGAAATCATCACCATCCACGTATAAATCATCGCCATACCATAGCCGTCAACACCATCTCAACTCTTTTTATTTAAATGCTGATATCTTCTGATTTACGCTCAAAATTTTAGTCTAAACACATTTTATGAGCATTATAGCTATCCTACGATGATTTTATCTAGTTTTACTGGCATTCCAACGTGATTTCAATATTTTGAATTTTTTGTTCGAAGAAATTTTTCATGTGTAAATCCACCCTGTAGGTTTTACGATTTCCGCGGCGCACGCCAATAAAGTTCCCCGTCGGCATGATTTTTTCCGACGTCTTCTACAATAATCGTCAAATTTCAGCCAGTTTACACAAACCCCAAATTATTTCTACACAAAAACCTTCCGCATGAATCACTCCGTCCATTGGTGAAAACCGTTTGAAAATCCGTTCCGTAGTTTTTCAGTTTATCGCGTTCACACAGACAAACAGACAGACGCGGGGGACTTTGTTTTATAATATGTAAGGATCTCTGTACCAACTTCATCCAAATCCGTTTTACCGTTTTTGCTGTGCCTTACCTCAGCTGGAAAATGTCGAATGTCATTTGAGTATAATAGCTAATTAGGACATCAGCTTCTATAATACTCCGGTAGTACAGGCAGGCTGCGCCGCACTTTTAGGTATTAAAATGCGACGCGCTGTGGCTGTAATCTTCAGCCTTTAAACCTGCCAATAGGATTTATAACAAAAACCAACAAAATCTTACTAACAACTTTATTATAACTATGCAAACACTAGAAAACTATTACTATCACATTCACTCAGCCGTTTTCAAATCCTCACTCTTTTCACCCAGTTTCTGGGCCTGAAACATTAACTGTAGCTGCTCTGTTGCGGATATAGGCAGCCTATTATTAGCTCCAAATGCTGGGTTCGGCAACTCTGCAGTATTAAACTCAGGTATCTTGTAAGTGAACGGTGTCCAAGGTCCTTGGATTGATGGGTAATCCGTGTACTGGTATTTGCGTAGACGTGTGCTAGCGTTGTCTCCTTGTTGTGTGCGTAGGATGTCAATCCATTTTGTAATTTCTGAGTGTGTTTTGTTGTGCATATTCATCCATACCCGGTCTCCGTTTACTGGGAATAGATGTTGTTTTGATTAATGACTTTAATAAAAATTGTTTTAATGGTTAATTAATTTGCCATATGTAGAGGCAATTTATAGATATTTGCGCTTATAAATCGGCAATTTGTTTTCCTTAATTCATAGATAACTTCTCTAGTTAAGTTTGGCTTGGTTTTATAACATGGGGTAATTCTAAATGTATGACACGTCAGAAGCTAGGTGCACTGTTCCAATCGGTTGTTTCTTATGGAGAAGACCTGGCAAGGAACTCTACAGTTACTCTTTTAAAAATCAAATCTATTGGCTTTCAAATTAAATTGTCCTTAACAAAGTTTAATTACAATGTGGGGCACAGCTAATCAATTTATATGGAGTCATCATTATCAGCATACAGCAGCACACTGCATCATGCTTAGTATGTCTGCAATAGAAACGGATTTTAGAACAGAAGAATAGACAAAATCAAAGATAAAAAAATCACAATCTGTCATTTTGTCTATTCTTACGTCAACAAAACCCGTTTCTATGGTCATCATCATACCCGTGCTGGACATAGGCTTGTCTAATCACAAGCCATTTACCTCAATCCTTATCTAGCTGCTACCAGCCATCCTACAAAGACTGTTAATGCACCTGCCCTTAACTAGAGAAAAGTATAATCAGTGTCAGACATTCTCAATGCTGGGACACAGGCCTCCTCTCTGTGCAAGGTAGCGGCCTGTAATCCACCACGCGGGCACGGTGCGGGTTGTTTAAATAGGCAATGACAACTTACAATATTCAGCCACAACCACTGGTCCTCTATGTCTGCGGGGCTTTAAGTATACAACAATACCTGGGTTCACCTTGGCAAATTCCACTAGATCTTGTTCAATGAAATCTCTGAAATGAATAGCCACAATAACATTGTTAGGTGTGGTGGTATCCTGGTGTGATGTCTCATTATGATACGGAGTAAATAAACGACGAATTCGAAGTCAGCATACCGTATAAATCAGCAGTATGTTATGAAAAGAGTATATAAAAATCACGTTTTAACTGTTTATGTGAGATTCTTTTTCAAGTTGAAATGAGTTTATATTGAGTAATCGTAATCGTAATTTTAGTAGACTAGCAATAGGAGACTAAAGATAAACCTTTCTGTTACCTCATCCCACGACTAGATCCATTGCTTTTACAGAATTTGAGCACAACTCGTTGCAATTGACACACGTATCGGCCAATACCGTTCTGTAATGGTGCCCGGACGAACCCGGGCTTCAAGAACAAGGTCCTACCCGACATTTTAATAGAATATTCTGTAAATGATTTGGTTTTATTAGATTTTGAGGTTAGGTTTGGCTAGTGTTGTGACATTTAATTTTGACATTGGCAGTTGTCATCTAGTACTGCCAGTCAGTAAAATTATATAAAAATTACGTTTCATTTCTTGTAGCTGTATTTTAGCAATGATTTGATAACAAAATAAAAGTAATGTTCAGTATAACTAATTTCTTAATGTCCCTCGGCAAACTTCGTGTTTCGGCAGTCGTCGGATTTCTATCAGTTGCCCTTTGCACTTGGTGCAGACCGGACGTTCTCAATCGACTTGGAAGGATATAGAGTTGTTAATAATCTTTTAAATTAATAGGACTGTTTTACACTAAATAAAACAGTCATTATGTGCCGAAAGAAAGACACAGCGTTAGATTTGAAGATGCTGTCTATGATTTTCTTCTAGGAGCATAAATATTGAAAAACATACCTGTTTCTCTATGGATTTATGTTGTAACCTCTCACCTCCTGCAGGGGTCGCTGTCACTAGTTCCGGCGACCGGCCATTGGGGTTCTCATAGTGTCTTCACTCACCAGCAAGGCCCTTGCTCTAACGCTGTGTCTTTCTTTCGGCACATAATGACTGTTTTATTTAGTGTAAAACAGTCCTATTATATGCCTACCAGAAAGACACAGCGTTAGATTTGAAGACTTGTTTGATATCTGCTGGTGAAGGTAACTATAAACGCTATGTGAAATGAATAAATGTGTTTAAAGAATCAAAGAAATTCATTTCTAATTAAACATTATCATTTATTATCAATTACCCTAATCAGTGAAATAATATTACTACTAAATATAATCATTTAGAACCACAACAAACAATTTGGCATTTCAAAACTTAAATTATTAACTTTGGCACATAAAACCGATTTATTTCTATTAAAATCCAGAGAAGTTTAATCGCAACAAATCTTCCTCTTCATTATTTGAGTTTTTAATAATTTCTCTACAGTAAAACTTCCTGAAGGTCTTATCACTCCTCCAGTTTCCTCTAGCTAATATCTCATCCACAGGTACATTCTCCCACCACCCCTTGGATGCTACAGCAGCTCTGATGCTTCCTGGAGTAGCTTCTAGATTTAAATTTTTAAATATAGATTTAATCCAACCTGCTATAATAGTTCTCGTAGCTGGTTTTATTTCGCCTTTAATTGAAACAAATAGACTAGTCACGTTACTACTAAGACGTCTATTTTGAGTCATTTGAATCAATTGTTTTATATGTCTCAAAGGACATATATGTATTAGCATCTGGGTGCTTTAATAAAGACCATCCAGACTGTCTATATCTACTTGAGTCTGTTTTTGATCCAAATTTGGGCCATAATAATTTTTTTTTCTTCTTCTTCTATTAAATTGTTTTGAGATATGTCCAATAAGGTAAGATCGTGTATTCTTCTGCCTGATGCTAACAGTAAAATAATTGCAGTTCTTCTTGAAATATCAAAAAGTGAATTTGTACTTAGAACTGACTTCAACCAATTAAATAATAATTTTGTGTCAAAAATAGGGGATTTTGAAGGTTGAGGTATTGCCAATGCTATTGCTTTTAAAACTTGTTGTACAAAGAAATTTTTTGAAAGATTTTCTGCATTTGAAGCACAAAAGGTGGAAATAGCCGATTTATGTAATAAAATTGTGTTAATTGAAAAATTTCTTTTTAAATGCAGATCTGCTAAAAATCTTGCAACACCTTTGCCATCTGGGTTTTTGTGATTAATATTATTTATAGCACAAAACGATAGCCACCTTTTTATAGGGGCTTTGTAAGTATTTAGAGTGCTTTGGCGCCAGCTATTATTCAATAACTTAATTTCATCCCTACTCCAGTAAGCTACCTGGTCTGACCACCCCCAATTTTCCAAGCCTGAAGAAGCAACTTGTTCACTTGTGGGGGACAGAACCCCGTCGATCGATCTATAAGGTTCTTCTGTAGGTTTTTATCGGTACTGGATCTGATAGTGACCTGGCTTGTAGATCGGTCAGCCAAAAGCACTGATCCCACTGTGGTGCTATTACTATGTATGTTCCTTTGGCCCTGTTTAGATGATCCAACACCCGAGGGATCAGGTTGGGGGGGGGAAACACCCAGCCCAACTGAAAGTCCCAATCTCGACTGAAGGCGTCGCAAAAAATTGCTGACCCATCTGTTGAAGTCCCAAGTTACGTATCGTGGGACAACTGCGGTTTCTTTTGACGCGAACAAGTCTACGTCTGGAACGCCCCATTTTTTGAATATGACGTTCTTGGCTTGGGATTGTAGTTGCCATTCGGGAACAGGTTTTCCTCTCGAGAGGCGGTCCGCAATCCCGTTTAACCTCCCTGGGAGGTATGATGCCGACAGCGTTATATTGTGCTGCTCGGTTAGATGAAGGAGTTTGTTTGTTAGACCTAAGAGGGCTAAGGACCGGGTGCCCCCCTCGTTCCTTATGTAAGCTATGAGGGTCCGATTGTCGGACTGCACTAAAACATGTGCATCCTTCATGTATGCACCTTGTCTCACTAAGGCTGCATACACTGCAAACATCTCCTTCACATTGGAATGCCATTTTTGTTGGCGGCGATTCCATTTGCCTGACAACATGATGTTGTTCAGGTGTGCTCCCCAGCCCGCCTCCGCCGCGTCTGTGGTGAGAAAGTGGGTTATCTTGGGGTTGTGCATTGTTCTTGCACTTTTGCCTACGTTTTACCCACCATTGTAACTCTCGAGTCACTAGAGGTGGCAACTCCCTCTTTTGCCTTGGTCTGCATCCTCTGAATGATTTTAGAAAAATCTGAGTACGGCGACAATGAAGGCGTCCGTTTGGAGTTGCTAAGTTCGCGAAATTTAGCACACCCAGCAATTTTTGTGTTTGTCGGAGACAAGACTCTTTCTTTTGTAATAGGCTTGCTGCTAATTCTTTTATTTTTTGTACTTTTTTTTACAGGAAGAGAAATTAGTTTTGTTTTTGTATTCCACGCTATGCCCAAATATTCTATTTCCTGAGTTGGGGTGAGAAGTGATTTTTGAAAGTTGACATGCCACCCCAACTTTACCAGAGTATCCACAGTTACTTTGGTGTGTTCTATGAGTTGTGTTTGATTTTGACTGGCTATTAAAAAATCGTCTAAATAAACTATAATTCTTATGCCTTGTTTCCGAAGGATTTCCGCAATCCAATTGGTCACCGATGCGAAAGAGTGAGGAGCTGATGAGAGACCGAAAGGCATGGCCGTTAACTGTAATATTTCGCCTCCATATATTATGCGCAGAAAACGCCTGTGGGTTTTCTTTATGCTCAAGTGAAAGTATGCTTGATGAAGTCCGATTTTTGTCATCCAGTCCCTGTCTTGTAGGAACTGAATTACATCCAGACGAGAAATTAAGTGGAAATGCCGAGTCGAGACATGTAAATTTAGACTCTTTAAATTGAAAATGGGGCGTATCCCCCCATCTGGTTTTTTGACTAAAAACATTTTGGAGTGAAAGCCGGGTGTCATGTTTTTTGATTTTTCTAATATGCCTGCTACTTTTAACTGTTCTACTACTTCTGTCATTTTCTTTGATGGTCTTGTTGCAAACTTGTTTAATATTCTTTTGTAAGGGTAATGCAAAGGAGGTTTTGTTAAAAATGGTATGCGACTCTTCGCTATTATATTTTGAATATACTGTCTGGCTCCCAATTGTTTCCATGCTTGAACATGAAATTTTAGGCAACCGCCTTTGAACACCCTGCTTTGATTGTCACTTATCTTTAATATTGGAGGTGTCTCGGGAGTCTGTACGACGAAAGGAATGTTTTTTATAATTATTCTTTGGTTTTTTATCCGAGTTATTATACTTATTTTTCTTATTAGAATTTGTTTTATAAGATGGCTTGAAATTTTTATTGTTTACTTGATTGTTATTAGTGAATTTCTTTTTGTCTTTTAAATAACTTGGAATGTTTAGCCATACTTGGGAGCCTCCTAAAGAATCCACCAGAGGGATGAGCGCTTCTCTGTTGAAGAGATGTTCTGCACTAGGTGGAATATTTTGTAACGCTAATTTAAGATTGATGTTACTAACTTCTTTTAGAATGCGGTCACGTCTAACTTCAATACACTCTGCTCGCTTGCCACATATGACTTGCATACAGGATTCCATATTTTTGTATGAAGGAGACGTTGGACCAAATTTTTCGGATAACTTATTATATAGAGTATTTGCATTGAGCTCTGTGTCAGAACTAGCAGCCCAATTAACAACCTCCTGTAGACCATGTTTCAAGAGTTGCCTATTTTCCAAAACAGCATTTGACAATCCCGCTAACAATTGTTCCGTACTAGCTAAGTAATCAGTACCTTTATTAAGATGACACAGTTCCTCATTTAATTTTAACCCTATAAAACCTGGTGTTGCTATAAGTGCTTGTAAGTCCTTCTTATACCGAATACCTTTCCAGGCCTGTGAATTAAATTGTTGAAGATTATTTAACTCTGCTAATTTTGTGGAATCGGCTACTGGTACAATCTTAGATTCGTCAAAACTTATTTTCAAATCCCCCAAACACATATTATTATTAATGGGCGGTTTATTTAAAAATTGGTTACAATTTGTTGAATTTACGGAGTCGTAAAGGCCGCCATTATTTTCTTTGTTATTATTACTAGCACTAATTGCCGTGAAAATTTGCGGCATTTGAGCTACACAGTTTGATAAGTATGTTACTTGGTTAATGAGAGTATCCATACGAGGATCCGAACAGGTTCCGACCTGTTTGTACCTGCGCCGCTTAGACCTTTTGTTAGGTGGTGGCGAGGCAAATCCTTCCTCGTCTTCCGAAGACGAGGAACTGGTTTGCGATGAGCTTGAGCTCTCGGCTCTTCGCTCTCCATCCGGAGCAGCGATTTTAGCTACAGGTTCAGGTACAGGATCCTCAGAGTTCATAATGGAAGGTACTTACCGACTCGCTGTCAAGTACACAACACTGCACTAAAAAACACTGAATATATCTATATTATTCGTGTCGAACACTATTTTTACACCGAAAAACAATGCAATATTTCTATATTTTAAGATTTTTGTCAGTTTTCTTAACTTGAGAAAACTTTTGCTCTTATAACGACAAAAATCATAAACGCTATGAGAACCCCAATGGCCGGTCGCCGGAACTAGTGACAGCGACCCCTGCAGGAGGTGAGAGGTAACAACATAAATCCATAGAGAAACAGGTATGTTTTTCAATATTTATGCTCCTAGAAGAAAATCATAGACAGCATCTTCAAATCTAACGCTGTGTCTTTCTGGTAGGCATATAATGTAATTTATTTTAAAAAATGGGAGGAAAGCTGCTAAAGTGGCAGGCATGAAAATAGTTTTACAGCTCTATATATTTCCACGGAAATCAAAACAAAACAACAATAAAGTACTTAGTTCTGAATTCAAATTATTATACACGATAAATCTAATCATTGATGGAAATGGAAATTAGCATTCGTTTGTGAAATGCGATGATTTCCGAGGTACATTAAGAAAATAGTGGGACTACAAAATCTCTGGGTTGTTCAAGAATTTTGTCCTTGGCGCACACTGGTCCCAAATGATAAAAAAGGGGACATTAAGAAATTTTTGACAAAAGGTCAACCGATTCAGCTTATTTTTTTTTTTGTAGACAGCTGATGCAATTACAAATCACTTTTGTACATTGAGTTTTTGCCAAAAAAGCCGTATTTTCAGAGAAAAAAAATATTCAAATATTTTTTGTATGAAAGAAATCCTAATTTTGTCTTTATCTTCCAAGATTCAAACGTATTCAAAATAAAACTTAAAGCAGCTTGTAGAGATGCTAATTGCTCACTACTTTGTCATAGACACTCTTCTGCGATTTTGTGCTCCTTTTGAGTTACAGGCACTTTAAATATTTTTTGTATGAAAAAATCCTAATTTTCTCTTTATCTTCCAAGATTCAAACGTATTCAAAATAAAACTTAGCGCAGCTTGTAGAGGGGCTAATTTCTCACTACTTTGTCATAGACACTCAACTGCGATTTTGTGCTCCTTTTGAGTTACATGCACTTTAAATATTTTTTCCTAATAAGTCATATGAAATGTAAAATACAACTTTTTATTTGACTACCCCAACAGTGGGTAGTCTTTGTTTACAAATGTAATACTTTGCTAGGGCTGTCGTCAACATAATATGAATAAATAAATAAATAAAACAAACACAAAAAATAAAACAAAGCGCATTTTTTTTCAGTACCTGTAAACTTAATAACTAAAGTAAACTATTATTTTACAAATTTAAATAAACTAGAACATAAATTAATTTTAAGCGCATTTTTTCTCAGTACCTATAAACTTAATAACTTAAATAAACTAGATTACAAACTTACAAACTTAAATAAACTAACATGAACGTGCGTATGTTACAATGTGAATTATGCTAGCGGATCTTGTGGGGGATTATTCTCAATGTCGACGTATACTTCTTCCTCATCAGCATCTTCTAAATCGAGTTCATTGGGTGAAACGTCATCCTTTAGAAGATTTTCGGCTTCTTCAAACCTCTGCTGCTTTTGAATTTTGGTGAACTTCGGTCTTATGTTCGTAATGTACGGATCGGAGCTGATAAGTAACTGGTGTAAAATATCTTCATTTGTTTGCATTCTGCCTATCTTTCTAGTATGCTTTTCTCTGATTGAACGAAAATCTTTGTTTCTTGCTTCTGAGGCTTCTTCGGACATCATACCAATTGGAATAAAAGAAAAATGCTGGCAAATATCTGCACCATGCACTAAAAGTTTATGTACACTCGAAGGCATGTAATACCACGAGTACTCGCTGACATAAAGTTCTGCTGTTTCTCTGCAATAAATTCTAAATTTTTCAATATCTACATTTCTCCCAGAAGATATTGCCTGCAAAATTACAGCAAATCTCTTAATCAAATTAGCATTAACTCCTGTTATCTCAGCTGACCTTTCGTAATCATTGAAAAACCGTCGAGCTGTATTGCCATCGTTTGTTGTCCCAAAGCCTTGTTTGACGATATCAATCATTAAGCCAGTTACAACAAAAAACTCATGCTGCGTTAACTCTTTTCTTGATTTTCGGAGCAGTTTGTCCTCACCCCGAGCCGCCCATTTTTTTAAATCTAAGTTGTAAGATATGTGCAAAATACATTCCATGCATCGCAACCACATGTGAAGTGAAGATAAACCATATTTGTACATATAATGGTTTTCTGGTTTGTTAAAAACGAGGTTCAAGTTGTTCATATCTTTCGGATTTGTTAAGCAAATGTTGCAATTGGCTGCAGACTGTGTCTGTGAAAGTGCCGTGCATACTTTGCCGTCGATCATCGTCATATGCAATTCATGAAATACTTCAAATTCGCCATCAAATAACTTTGTTGGTAGAAGGTTCTGAATTTCTTCTTGTAATGTTGCTTCTACTTGCTGAATATATTCTTTTGTTTCTTGTTTGAATTCGAACATAATTGGTCTGCAATAGTTTGTTGAAGAAGGGCGCGGATTTTCCCATACTATCACATCGTTGTCACTCATAAGGCGAAGTGGCACAAAACTAACCATAAATACAGAAGATTCTGAAAATATGTCACCAGTTGGTTTTTGTTTGTAACAACTTTGTGAAGAAGCTCCGTCACAGCCCCATTTACTAACTAGCTTCAAAACACCACCATTAATATTTGAACCAGTCACTTTCAAAATCTTCTCGGCAGTTAAATCTAGAACTGCCTGTAACTTAATTTTAGCTCCTGACTCCGATATCACAATATCTTCTTTTGCTGGATAGCATTCTTTCTTCTTCAACAGTAACTTCTGGTAAGATGGAAAAGCCGCTGTGCCATTTGTACTTAAAATGGACCTCAAAGTTAGATATTGCCATTTTGATAAACTCAATGCTGTGGCAAGAGCTAAGGTGTCTTCCTCGGAAATCGATTTATCAGAAGCTTTATATAAAAAGTCACTTACTTCTTGCACCTTTTCTGGCTTATTTGAGAGGCACTTAATAACTTTAGAACAAACAGTGCGCCCGTTTTCATTAAGTTTAGCAATAAGAGCATAGAACAGCTCTTCTTCGGAATGCTCCAAAAGAGACAAAGAACGTCTTTTCTTCTGCTTATTTGTTAAATCTTCAAATGGTCGTTTATTTCTAGTTCTGGGAGTATTTGTGGTAGCTTCTGATGTAGATGCACCCGCTTCCTCTTCGTACGATAAATTATGCTCTTCTACGTCTACTGAAATGTCCTCTATGGTATATTCTGGATCAAACAACATAGGAAAATTCACAGAAGTTAAAGTTGGCCACAAAATTTTAGACTCCAACCACTCCTTGTTTTTAACACCAAATCTTTCGTTTCTACCTGAATTGTCCCATCTTCTAGCTAGGTTTGACGTATAATTTTGGCAAAACTTTTTGATAATACTGAGCTCTTCGTTTGGAATTTCACTTGAAATACGATTTATAATGGTTTGACACAGTAAATCACTATTTTTAAGGCACCCACTATTACTCAAAAAAGAAAAAATGTCTAAATTAGTCACAAATGTAGTCATTTTGATACAAAAATGTTACAGGCAAATAAATAAAAGTTACAATGTGGTGATAGTTGATAAAAAATTGTGTTGTTTTTACGAGCACAAGACGCGTAATGAACAAAAACGGGTTCCGCTTGCCCTTATACTATTGATATATGACTCATTACCCAACTATCCCGTTACTTAATGGGGTAGTTAGATAATGGCTCATTACCTAACTACCTCATTACTTAATGGGGTAGTTAGATAATGAGCCAAATATTCTTGCAATTTGGATGAGTCACGAGAAAATAAAACATACTAAGATGTGCTCCTACATAAATACCGCAAAATTACAAAGGGAATTTTTAATTGCAATTTATATACCTATTCATCATTCAGCGTTTTCGACGCGTTCGACTAGATGACCAAATAGAGCCGAAATCGTCACTTATAGGGTAATTAAGCAATGACTCTATACAAAAAAAAAATTACATACGAGTCACACAATAACTTACCTGTACATAAACATGTCTGAACACGTTTTGAGATTTCCTTGTTTGTTTATTTGATACTGATAATTTCATATATTTGTAAGAGTTACTCTACAAGCTGCGCTAAGTTTTATTTTGAATACGTTTGAATCTTGGAAGATAAAGACAAAATTAGAATTTTTTTATACAAAAAATATTTAAAGTGCCTGTAACTCAAAAGGAGCACAAAATCGCAGAAGAGTGTCTATGACAAAGTAGTGAGCAATTAGCATCTCTACAAGCTGCTTTAAGTTTTATTTTGAATACGTTTGAATCTTGGAAGATAAAGACAAAATTAGGATTTTTTCATACAAAAAATATTTAAAGTGCATGTAACTCAAAAGGAGCACAAAATCGCAGAAGAGTGTCTATGACAAAGTGGTGAGCAATTAGCTCTTCTACAAGCTGCGCTAAGTTTTATTTTGAATACGTTTGAATCTTGGAAGATAAAGAGAAAATTAGGATTTTTTCATACAAAAAATATTTAAAGTGCCTGTAACTCAAAAGGAGCACAAAATCGCAGAAGAGTGTCTATGACAAAGTGGTGAGCAATTAGCACCTCTACAAGCTGCGCTAAGTTTTATTTTGAATACGTTTGAATCTTGGAAGATAAAGACAAAATTAGGATTTCTTTCATACAAAAAATATTTCAATATTTTTTTTCTCTGAAAATACGGCTTATTTGGCAAAAACTCAATCTATAAAAGTGATTTGTAATTGCATCAGCTGTCTACAAAAAAAAATCAGCCGAATCCGTTGACCTTCTGTTAAAAATTTCTTAATGTCCACTTTTTTATCATTCGGGACCAGTGTGTGGCGGCAACGAAATACTTATTGAAATTATCAACATATTATATCTCTAGTGTAATTTACTACTTTTGTATTTATCTAACAATATTTTTGCATTAATATTTTCTGATGAGTACGTAATTTTATGTTCTATGATTCTCTCCTATGTTAATTACTAAGCCCAGGAATACCTATATTAAATTGCATATCTTGCGGCTGAGACCGAATAAAAAACCAAAACAGAGCGCTGTCAACAGTGACGTGAACCCGGTTTCGTAAACATGTGTGCACTTAGTAAGGTGTAGTTTGATTGTAAATCATTGTATATGCGTGTGTGAGCGTGTATGCACAGAGCGGAGGTGTATTTTTCGCATGCTTCACTGTATTGTTCCCAGCGATATGTCATGATTTTTATTTGGTCTGAGATCTTGCGGTTTATAATAACTAAAATAAATAAAACGCACTGTATGAAATACTTTCAAAATATTTATTACAAAAAATCGTAATATTTACATACACAGTCAATGATTAAATACAACTTTAATGTAAAAGTTAAGAGAATGCATTTAAATTGCACATTTATTCAATCACCATTTATAAAGGATTGTAATGAAAAGTTTAATAAAGAATCCTATTCATTATATGACTTTTATAATGTATATCTATTCTGAAGGCACAGTTACAGATATCTATAGGTACTGAGAAGGGATATACATTAAATGAATGAAATCAATACAACTTTTAGGATTCGATCATTCATTTTAGCCTTTTATTTCATTCATGCTTTTTTAAGCTTTATTTTGTTGTTAGGACCTGTACACACAGTTATAACTTAAAGAATAATTATGTACGTGGGCCCTAATTTAATTATAATAAAACATTTTGCTTTTATTTCATGTTTTAAGATTAAGCAGTTGGTTAGAGAGGGATACAAACATGATTATTTCAGACATTTGATGAATTTAGCTCAGCCCAGTATGGTGAGTAATCCAGCAGTGGACTGCATAGAGTAGATATGCCAATTATTATTTTTTGAAAATGGACTACAGACATTTTTAAATTTCTTGCGTAATATTCCCAGCAACGATGTTGTTTGTACGATTTATTCTGATAAATATTACTTTAATTAAAGAAAAATTAAGATAGAAGATATTTTATTTACCAAAGTTTTGAGAAGAAAAATGGCTGAAACGTTTCATCAAATATGTTTAGTAAGACATCAATTCTTTAATATTTTACCAAGATGTTATATTACATTTAATAATAATAGTGAGAAACATAAATAATTAGTGTTTATTGCACTTAATATGAAAATATACGTTTGATACCCTTTCTCTTCGGTATTAGAGGCGAATTACCAAAAGAGTATAAAGTATTTTATGATTTAGCTCATTTTATTCAGTCGGATTAGTCTGGAGAGTCATTGTGACTAAACTAAATTTAGTTTTAGTCCCAATTTTTTTGGGTTTCCCGGTTGTCGGTTCCAAACCTGTCATGCTGGATATAGACAAACTAAATGTCTGAAATTGCCAACACCAGTGAGCAAGCGTGGTGATCAAGTTACAGGTAAAAATTATACACTTGGAAGAGGCTAGTTAAGCTAACAAACAAAAGGGTACCTACACTATTTTGTTTGCATCATTGATTTGGAAAACATATGAAATATAAAGAATGACTTTGAACAGATGATTGGGAGTAAAAAAATCACATAGTCACTGATAAAATAATGCCCTTAATTATGAGCTTTTGTAACCAGTAAGTTGGTTGTTAGTCGACGTAGACCTTTTGTAGAATAATGATAGATGTGTGCTTAACTAAGTGAAGGTGCGACGTGATTCTGGTAGAAAAAAATCCGAGAGGTTTCATAGCAATTTTTCTACTAGAGTTGCGCTGTCGCATTACGACTGTCTACGGGAGCCTTCAGTTCTTACGACTGGTTGTGCTATTAATAGCTAAAAATAAAAGATATGTACTAAAATTGACACTAAATTACCATAACAACGACTTCAAAATCGACTAACAACTAAATTTCTAAACTGAGAGTCATTTATTAAAACGTATAGCTAAAGTACACATTGACTGAACGACATTATTAATACCTGATCGTCGCAAACGAGGGGTGTGTGCTGACCACATGATAAAAGTGAAAACTTACGACTGGATCCGAGTATACGCGATGCTGGGTCACCGACTGACTGGAGTCGAGTGTACCCGATTTAGCGTCACCGGCCCGAATGATTTTGAAGGTAACAAATAAAATTGAATCAAATTCGATAGCGATACAATGTAGGTACGATCTTGTCATGGAAAGTGCTTTACCCTGCAATACCATTGCAAAATCCACGTAATAGCATAATACACTTACAATGGCAATCCTTTTCATTTTGACAGTTCAACAACATTCATTGCGTTTTTTACGTTGTTGAGCAAACGAATTTTTCAAACATATGAAGCAATGGATTTGCAATTTTCTTCAATATCTTTCGGATTGTGATCGAAAGTGTGTTGCGGAATTAGGGTGCTAATAAAATATAGGGCGATCATAAAATATAAACTACTATTACATTAGGTAGGTATTTGGTGGAAGGTAGTCTGATGCAGAATAGTGAATAGGCCGCTTTACATAAATCTATACATATTTCGTTCAGCCATCATGTATTCAAAACTATACATTATTATTTATTCTTCTCCTCCAATTGTTTAATTCTAACTGGCACTTGTACCGCCGGTAGGTCCACGCTTTTGGATCGTCGCCGGCCATTTAATATTTCTGCGGGCGTTAGGCGCGCTTGTGTGAGTTCGGGGCACATTGAGTGTTTCCGGACTGGTTCGGGAGTGCGAAGACTCCCACCTGCGAAAGGTAGATAGAAATTATTTCTTGTTTTTTTCAGACAGCAGCGGTACGGAGCGATTTTTGTATGGAATTAATTAATTAAATTAAAGTTTTTTAGAATTGCAATTGACTACAGGATCGGTATTCGCAGTATCCTGTTATTGGAGCAAAAGAAGACGATTCTGGTCTTATAAGGGAAAGATATTAGATACTCTTGAAGCTAACCGTTCCATTCATCTTCTTTTCATTTTATAATATGTAAAATGTCGTGGCTTTATACATTTACTCACTCTGTAGGTCCAATTTTGTGTAATACTGTAATGTGTAACCATTTATTTTCCCAATAAAATAAAATAAAATAATTCGTATACATTTTTAACAACTAAAATCTTTATTTATACATTTTTAGCCAGCATAAATGTATAGGTACAAATCTGACTGTGTATGGCAAACTTTAGTCGATACCGCTTCCGAACAGCTTGTCTAGTGGTGCATAGGTTTCTTTTATAGGCATAAAAAAAATCATCTATTTACAACATATTTTTACGTGTGTTAAAAGAGAGAAAAGCAAAGATTTAGGCCAGAAAAGGATGTTCCAATTAATTTTGAAAATATCTAATTTATGTAACTACTTTTCACTCAGCTTACATTCAACTAGTTAAGAAAAAAAAACAATGAAAAAGAAAATATTTACAAACACTCGTTATTTTCAAATGATGTTTTAATGACAGTTTATTTACAACAAAAAACTATTTTATATCATTATACACACATAACATTTAAAGCTTCCCTGCATACCTACCAGGGAACTTAGCTTGAAGATACACAACATACATTACACACGAATTTAAAAACAAATCGTTCTTTTATATTTATACAACGTTATTTATGGTATAGAGAAAAATCGAAACGTTTATACAAGAAAAAGTTTTACCTGTTATCTAATTGTATAACACATTTTCGTAAATCATTAAGACTAATCCGTTTCATTTTGACAGTTCAACAACATTCATTGCATTATTTAAGTTGTTGCGCAGATTTTTTTTCGAACTTATGAAGCAATGGATTAGCAATCTGTTTCAAAGTCCTTTGTAAAATTAATATTTTTTTACGACTGACAGTCGGTTTATTCGGCTGTCATCGTGAAAACTTAGATGGAGTGAGCTGTCACTCCACCTAGTGCTACGGATTGACACTATTAAGATTGACAGCTTCCGCTTTCCAATTCACCTTTGTTTTCGCGGTGAGATTTTTATAGAATTGACCGGCTGATGTCAAGATTTCTTGATGTAGTAATAGTAAGTTCATTTCAACTAGAGTCTGGCCACGCTAAGTCAGTCTAAGTAAAAAAACAGAGGAATTTGAAAATCTATATACGGCAACACCATCCTGTCCTACGAAAAAAATATTTGATACTTTGTTTTTGATAGGCTATTTTGTTCATATTGATTTATTCCTGGTAAAGAATAGTTACTTTAGCACGATGCAGTGTGGATTTGATACAGTTTTGTCATCGTTTGGAGGTAGAGCGTAGGTACGACATAGTCTATTACACATTATCTATTATTCAAAATCAAAAAGCAAAATATCAAAATCATTAGATCTACTTACAACCCCGAAACTGACATAACTGACTGATGTAAAAGTATACCATATATAAAACTTTTGAGGGTTGCCCATTTATTCCATTGCAGACTTAGCGTGGCCACATTCTAATTCTAACACCTAAGGTGCAACATAACATTACCACAGTAGTTCCAGTACCTTTGTTAACACGGTCCCTGCGATTATGGCCAGAGCTAGGCATGTTTTGATTTGAATTTCTGTGATTCAAAACTAAAAACTGTGGTACAAAGACACAAGTGTCTTCAGAGTGCTACACAAATTTTTTGGCGCCTGAATGACATTCAAAACCAATATGGCGGCGCGGCGTTAGTTGCGATTTTGCCCACGCGTCAAAAGAGCTCTGTAGCGTTGTAGAAGAGCAGTGATAGCTTAGTGGTGTGACCGTCGGACTGCCTGTCGGAGTTCTAACCCAAAGCACGCACCACTGACTTTTCGGATTCATGTGCGTATTGTATAATTATCACTTGCTTCAAAAACGGTGAAGGAAAACATCGTGAGGAAACCGGCATGCCTGAGAGATATTTCTCGACGGCATATGAAGCCAAGTCAGAGGCCCATAGGCGGTTTAAAAAAAAACTCCAACACAAGGTTAGTGACTAACCACACGAAAAAAAGAAGCGTTGTAGATAGTATACTACGGAAGTAATATGAAAAAATGGCTGCCGTGATAGTCCATTGGTTACAAGCGGTATTTCGATTCTAAGATCGGGCAAAGTGTTAACGAGAATGAGGAATTTCTTAGAAACAACTTCGGGACATACTAAACAAGTCTTATGGTCATAAGTTCGTTCGCTATTACATACATGTAATTTAAACGAAACTGCTATTCACAAACATTCGATTCGCTGTCGGATTCGACTGTAAGGTTCGTTTAGGGGGAACGCTACAAAATTGCAACTTTTATGGTAGAAAATGTATAAGTGGTGAATAAATTATTATTATTAGGGATTTCGTAACATGAACTACTTTAAATTATAGGTTCATTTTGTAGCGTTCTACCTAATGAAATGAAATTGTTTATTCTATAAATAGGATATCGGAATCACTTTTACACGTCATATTAAAAAAATATTAAAAATAAGTAGTTGAGTTCGGCGTTTCCTACTCTGAGGAAAAAGGCCGAAACAAGCTCAGAGGTCACAGTCTCTTTTAAAGTCCAGACATAATCTTGGTCAGGCCATATGAGGACCATGTAGATTAGTGTCTGAAATGTCCTAAATGAACCTTGCAATCGAATTCAGCCCGAATCGAATGGTTATTAATAGGTGTGCTGGTGAAAAGCAAATGTGATATACACTTCTACTGCCTATCCTTCTTAGAGGAATAGGTACAGGCGTGATCATATACTTTGTATTTGTATATGTGTGTTGAAAAATGATTTTCAACAAAAATGTAATTAGCATAATATTTAGCTTATAATGTGCTCACTATTGGGATAAAGGCCTCCTCTCTGAAAGAAAGAAAGAAAGAAAGAAATTTTTGGTTCTAGAACATGCCGGTTTCCTCACGATGTTTTCCTTTTGAGACCAGTGGTGATGAAATTAAGTACACAAAGGAAAGTGCCTGGGTTTGAACTCACGACCTACAACTCTTAAGTCGGGGCCAATACCACTTGGCCATCACTGCTCGCTCATAAAAATGTAATTAAACTCGTCAAAACAGGCCTAGCTCCAGCCCAGGGTGTTCACCGGCGCACATTCCACACAATAGCGACAACAGTGCTCACCTAAATACAGGGTGACATACCCTTGCGCCGGGGCTCCGCTGGCGTCTCCTCGGGAGGCAGAGTTTCGCAGCCGTCAGCCCTCGTGCGTGCACCTAATTTTGGAGTGCTGGGATAAAAATGGCGCGTGAGTTTGTGCAGTGTTGCCAGCTCATGCATTAATAAGATTTCTAGTTTTGGTACCATTGCCTTAAAACTGTATTTACAGTAAACATAAATAAGCATTGGACCATTTAGTCGGGCCAATCCCCGAGACAATCCACTGCCAATCCATTAATTTACTTCATCAATGACTTGAGGAAAATCCAATGCAGTGGACTCTAGACCTGTGTCGATCGATCATTTGTCGTAACCCGGGTCGATCATGACCCACTCGTATGGTGATCGGGTTAAAAAGATTCGATCATTTCGATCATTCGGGTCGCAGTTCGTTTATAATAACCGATTGACGTATGCTGAAATGAAACTAGCTATTAACGTTAAAACGGTATCTATTATACCTTTTTGGATTCCTCATGAGTGAATCTTATTATTTATACCATTCAATAAGCAATAAAACTGACCTTATGTCGCAATGGTATGATATGTCGTGTCGCGACTCGGGGGTCATAAGTTACTAGTGCAACTGATCGGATCTCTTCAAACAAAATTCAATCACGCGATCGATAGCTTGCGACTCAGCGTCGCGAGCGATCCTGTACAACCCGGTTTCTTTTGGAGAAAGAGTGAGGTGAATGAAAGTGCAATATCATGTATGTAAACGAAAGAGATAGAAGACATTTTGCTTGTTACATCGTGTTGTGTCATTGAATGCACGACTCAATCGATTGTACGAGCACGCAATTAGTTACCATAACAGTATGAAAATAAAGTCCGATTTGGTTTATTTTGTTACCTGATTATCGAGTCAAATAAGATCGGGAGCTTTTGAAATTCGTGATTCTATCACTCGGGTACAGGTTGCAATCGAATCAAAAAGATTCGATCAATCGTGAACGACACAGGTCTAGTGGACTCTGCAGTGTCTATGTACAATATGCTATTAATGGCCAGGCTTACTGGATTGTCTCGAGGATTGGCCCCATCTAAATGGCTCATTATGGACTAAGCCAATCCAATAATAGCATCGTGTAAATAGAGACAGTCCACTGCCTTGGATTTTCCTCAAGCCATTGGTGAAGCAAATTAATGGATTGTCTCGGGGATTGGCCCCGTCTAATTTTATTTTACCTCTGTTATTGCATAATTCTGTCAAAATTACGGCGATGATCTTTACAGTCAGGGAAATTAATTGATAAAGCAAATTGACACTCTACGTCAATTTTCCGTGTTATGGCCATTTCACACAACTGTAAAAATTGCATTTGAATATTTAAACAGACAATTATTTGGTAGGCAATGTGCAAAGCAATTAATGCCCTGACTTTACTAAGGAATGGAGTTATGTCAAAATTTTGACATTTCTCAGGTCCTGTCAAATGTATGGGCACTAAACGATAGTTCCTAAGTAGTTACATGACTACTTCATGACTGATATCTGATACTTACTTCTGTTCGAACAGTATCTTGGTGAGCCTGGCGACTTCGCCCCGCAGTTGGTGGAGCTCCTTATCTTTTGCTTTGGACTCCTGTTCAGCTGTTCTCTCCCGAGCAGTGAGGCGCGCTCTGATGTCATCGAAACTGTGATAAGATTGATTTGATTAATATAAATATCAGTCTATTATTGTGCCAGTGCTGGGGAAATGCCTCTTCTTTTACAGTGAACGCGCGAGCATTGATCACCACGATTGCTCAAAAGACGGGTTGTCGATTTCATACTTATATTAACTATAAGTCCAGGTTTCCTCACGATGTTTGTCCTTCACCGATGTTAGTAATGTCCAAGGTAAACTCAGAAAGTACATATGAATTGAAAATGTCACATTGGCACTTGCCCGAATTTAAACCCCATATGGGTTCAAATTCGGGCGAGTGTCCATGTGACTTTTTTCATGAGACGCGAGGTCTTAATTACTGGGACCTCACGGACGTCGATGAAATATATTTTTTGTTTTTTTTAATAATCTCATCTTAATTTTACTGTGTGTGGGTCAATAATAATAGAAAGAAGATCGTCAAATGGCAAAACAAAAAAATCTTTTTTTACGTTCAACAGCAGTAGTACCTATCAAACTTTCATTTAAACAGAATTAAAGTAACTGTGTCTAGAATTTTCTAATACCTTTTATAAAGTTTCATATTGAGACACGAATCAACGAAATTCGATTTTAAGAAAACCATTCCTCCAGATCCTATTTTGCTGCTTCGTGTTTCAATATGAAACTTTATAAAAGGTATTAGAATATTCTAGACACACATACCGAGGGTCCTTACTAGCCATTATTCATAATTCCTTCTCAGTTCCGAGATAATATTGTTTTAAAGGAGTGGCGCTAGTGGAACATTGGGCGCCCTCTTAAGCTTAACCCTTATTATATTATCTGCATCATAGGTGAGAATCGTGACCTTGACCTTCAAGTGAGCTGCCATAGTGGCAGCTCATTTCAAAGTCACTTCACTTAAGTTTTTACGGCAAGAAATTTACAGAATCGACCGGCTGGATTTACTATAAAAGCAATAAAAATCAATGGCAGATACATCAAGAGCAGGTACTTACAGCTTCCTCAAACACGCACACTTTCTGGTCAGGTGCTCAATCTGGTCCTTCGAAGCATTCTCCACTTGCTTGATCTTCGTAGCATCTTCTGATCTCTTCTCTCGTAGCTCTTTCTCCCTCGCCAATGCCTCTCTATCGTTAGTCGGTTAAGGAAAGACAGTTAATTTGTGTGTTAAATTAATTTATATGCACTGCCGATAGTTAGGGTTTTCACCCTGCTTTTTTGCAGTATTGCCGATAACTGGGGTTTTCACCCTATGTTGTGATTTTGGTGTTGCCAGTTTTTTAAAGGAAATTAATGGGTAAAAAAAGGGAAAGAACTCAAAAGTGTTTGGATATTAAGTAGGTAGATGTTAAGAAAAAATCTATGTTTTTGTTTAGTATCTTAGTAAAATTAATATTATTTAAAAAATATTTTAACAATGGCAACACTAGGCAGAAAAACAATATCTGTGTATGTGTGTCTATCATTTTGGCGGCAATAACCAAAAAAGTTTTATAATTTTATTTATTTTTCACACAAAATAATTTTCAAAATCGTATAAAAATAGAAAAACGAGTAAACACTTATGAAATGAATGATAACAATTTGAGCAATGATGAGCTAGAGTAATGATTTATATTAAAAACGTCGATAACAGCAGTAAGGAAGGGTATTCAACAGAAAATATTATTTTGCGCAGATATTAAATATTATTAATATGAAAAATTTAAAATATTCTGCCCTTAAAAAAATATAAAAATATTAAAGAAATAACTGGTTATATTACGAGCTGGTACACACGGCTACACATCAAGCTATACATTCCAGTTTATGCTGATCTCGCATTGTATGGGGTTTCCGTACAATGCGAGGTCAGCTTATACTGGAAATGTATAGCTTGATGTGTAGCTGTACGTCTCGAGACTTCGTTCAAATAAAGAGTATCATATATCTTATATTTTAGGTACTCGCATGCAGATTGCTAGAGTTTTTGTATAATTATCGTGTCTTATTGCGACTCTTCTCTCTAACTAAAGGATATACGGTACTCTTTTTGAAATCCCTACAGTATCTTCACGACCCTTGGCGTTTAGCCATATAAGATTAGGGCCTAGGAAGGAGAAGGACAACCTACATAATTTAAAAACATTGTAAAAGCCATTTATTTTTAAGAGACTAACCGTGGAGTTTCATGCCGGCTCTTCTCCATAGGAAACAACCAATTGGAATCGTGCACCTAGCTTCTGACGTTTTATAAGTGCCCATGTAGGTTTATGTTACATAAAATATTTAGACTTTGATGATTTTTTTAAGCACTCTAGATTTTCTACTATTTTCGGTGGTGCAAAGGCTGTGCGTTGTTATTTGTTTAAAACACAGTGCGTCCCGAAACTGTTTAATTTATTTTTCATCACATCTATTCAAAAAGAGCTAGTTTGTTCTTCGTAAACAGGGACTAAAGTAGCTTTTTAATCCATAGGGACTAAAAGTAATTTGAATTTGGAATGTGGATATTGTTAGTAAAAGTTCCAATCACAACAGAGATCAATCACGAACATTGTATGAACAAGTAACAGGCTGTATGATAAAGTCAACCGTGCGCTAGCCAAATTATTTTGTCGCAGAGGGTGATAAAAAGTAGAGTGTCCACCTCGGGAGAACACTATTTTAAGCTCGAGTGAACTAACACTCTCGTCTTTAAAATAGTTCTTTGTTCCCTAGGTAAATAATCTATTATTTTTATGCTGAAGAAATTATTTAAATTAATTATTTGCCTGTCAAATACCCTTAACCACATTGCTGCTTCTAACAAACAAATATTCTAAATGTTGACTAGATAATTATCATGACGTGATACAATAAGATGTAATGATAAAATAACTAATGAAATGTGAGTGTACAATACACATCTGCTTACCCCTTCGGGAAATGCAGACGTGATGGTGTGCTATGTGTAAATGATATGATTTCAGTCCAATTGGCAGTAATTTTAATAAAATTATACACAGAAAAAGTTAGCAACAATTTTAATGTAATGTTATCTTTGGTATTTAGGACAGCAGTGCCTCTGTTGGAGGATTATGGAACTAGTAAGAAGCAATACATGTAGAAGTGGCATAACCTGAATTATTGAGATACAAGGCGTGTGTAATTGGATTTTCCATCGGAGAAATGACGCACTTCCATACAAACTTTTATCCCCTATTTAACCCCCTTAGGCAGTGAATTTTCGACAACCCTTCCAGCTCACCATCACTATACACGGTAATTTTTAATTCACTGTTAACCTTTCAGGAGGTGAAAGTACTCATGATTATAATCAACTTTCATACATTTTCGTCGCGTAAATATTGCATTTTTGTATGAAACATCTGATATTTTTTCGATATTTCAGAGTTGAAAGTGAAACTTGCTCATAATCATGACTACTTTCACGCCCTGAAAGGTTAACAGTTAATTAAAAATCACCGTGTATAAGAAAGAAAGAAAGAAAAATAAGTTTTTTTTTTGTCACAGATACACGTGCATAAAAAAAGAAAATGAACTCGAGTAGAACAATTAGATAAAACACAATAGATTTAAATATAATTACACGCACCAAACAGAAATAGTCGAAAGGAATTCTTGTGCAAAATTTAATGCTTCTAGATGTTCTGTGCGTTGTCCGTCAGTAAATTGAGGATTTTTACTAAGCAATTTTACTAGTTATTTGTAGATATAAATAAACGATGTAAAAATGTATTAAATAATTTAAAAAAAAAACAACAAAACCAAAAGAATAATGAAAACGCAGAAATATTTCAAATTGCTAGTTCAATATTTACCCGATAGAGGCGCTGCTGTCATTCTGGTTTTTGGCATTTTAGCTCACTTTTATGCTTTATTTGTGCAGTTCGAATGATTGGAAAGGCAAAAGCCATAAGAATAAGCGTAGCCAGGATTCTTTTCCGAAATGGTACTAAGTACTTTTGGTAACAAACCTTTGTCAATTAAGGTACGGTGCAGTTACGGGAGTAGCGAGCTTTACGTTGCATTAAGCCAGTATTGTCGAACGAAAATGATCGAAAAATGAATGTGGCAAATTGACAAGCGCGCATACTGCACCCTAATTGCGTAACACACTTCGAATCACAACTCGAGAGTTTTGAAGGATATTGCTAAACCATTGTTTCAAAGGTTTAAAAAATTCGTCTGCTCAACAACGTAATATCGCAGTGGACGTGGATGAGCTGTCAAAATGAAACCCTTTGCGATCAATTATCATTTTATGGCTGCTACGCAATTACCACGCTGTTCTGATTTATTGAATCATTTATCAACAGCCAATCGGAACAGTTTACGCATGCTCGACAATTTGTAACATTCAAATTGCGATTATCTTCGTTCGAAACTGGCCCTTAAAGACACGTTCACTATAACTTGTCCCTTGGCGTCATGTTAGCACCGTCGCTTGTCAAGCTTAGTTTCAATACTAATACAGTTCAAAATAGCGACTGACAGAACTGTGATACTAATTATGTCACGGGACAAGTTATAATGAACGCACTGTAGAACCGTGCCTCCATTAGATGCAAAAATTATCTAGGTAGGTATGTCAAGTAACAGTTACGTATTTTTCAAAATTCTGCAGTCGTAAATTTTTTTAATACACTTCTAAAAACATTGCAATTTAACAAACATGAACAATTAAGTAAACGCTGCAAGTATGTGCATACGTCTTAAGATATTAAGATTTAAAGATTCCTGGCTACGCTGTAAGCCCTGCTCCACATTTATGTTTTAGTAAGCCATTGATTAAGTGATTTTGTATGAAATATTCATGTTTGGTTCTTTATTACAAATTGGAAATCCCATAGTTCTTTCCAGCAAGATTTCTAGAAATCTGTTGTGAATGATTTTTCACAATATCCAGGGACTATTATGAATAATTAGCTGATCGGACAGACTATGTAATAATACTGTCACTAAAAGTAACTATACTGTCCAAAAGTTCTTAAAAAAATACATAGAAAAATGATGTTCAGTTTTCCCCGAATTTGAACATTTTCCCGAAAACTTTCTAATTTTTTTCTCCTATAAACCTAATTCGGACTATTACGAACATTTTGAAACAAAAAAATAGCTAAATCGATCCACCGTTTTCTAGTGATGCGCTTTCTAACGAATAGCATTTTATTTTTATTTAGATTCTATCTGGCTGATAAAAAAACTTTATCAAGTGTTCCGTTTTTTTTTGCAATTTGGCTACAGAACCTTACAAATATGTTTGAAATATTAGGAGTCGAGACAAATAAAAAAAAAAAATGTCTGAATCTTCACATCAGATAATAAATCAAGCACAAGAGCACAAGCCACCTAATACAAACGCCGTATTTAATTATAGTACCTGGTCGACCGAGCTCTGCTCGGGTGAAAATAGATAAATATATCATCCAGGTATACCAACGTTGTATCACATTCCCGAGGCTGTGAAAATAGAGAAAACGAATATTCCCAGATATGAGACCTAGCTAGATCGATTTTTCACCCCGTATATTGAAACCTTCATCGAAATTGTTAGAGCCGTTTTCGAGAACGTAATTACAAATATGTATATTGTTCATTTAATAGTATAGGATGTATAGGTACTGTTTGATCAGCAGCTAAAGAAACAAAAATAAAAAATCAGCAATCCGCAGTCGTCAACATGATAGTGACGAAACGGGATGAAAAATGTTGGTTCCTTCTCTGCATGAGAATTAAAAATTGTTTAAACATAAGACTTTTTAACTAAATGTGGAGCAGGCTTCAAATTAAAATCAAAATTGATTAGTATTGTCGTTTAGCTCGACGCAACAGCCTGGCTGCTAACGCCACTGTGACGGCTAGCAGAGTGGCGATGAGAGTCACCCGCAGAGAACAGCCTCCCCACGCACACAGCAATACCACGATGATCCCGACACTGTGTAACAATGATGCTGATTCTAACATTGGTGATGAACAAGCTGGCGGCAAACCTGGTAGTAAGTGGTCACTGTTGCCTAAGGACATCTGACCAATACCAAAAAAGAGGAAGGTGTAATGCCATTCAGGGACGATGCTGAAATATCTCATGTGCCTGGACAATGCACCATACCATTAAACCAGAACACAGTAATGCTTGAGAGTAGAAATAAGTCTTTTATTTTTCGTGTGGTTAGTGACTAACCTGGTGTCAGAGTTTTTATGCCGCCCATGGGCCTCTGACTTGGCGAAATTTTCCATCACCGTTTTGAAACAAGTGATAATTATACAATACGCACATGAATCCGAAAAGTCAGAGGTGCGTGCCTTGGGTTCGAACTCGAGAACTATGACTTGGCAGTCCGACGGTCACACCACTAGGCTATCACTGTTATGACTGAACCTAGGACTTGGACACGGATAGATGGTTAAAAAGTTTTGCTTTTTCACCATTTTATAATCCATTTCAGAACAAGTCGTATTATATATAGCTAGGGGAAGTATGATAACTTCTAACTCCTAAAGTTAGCGACGAAATTTGTTTCCTAAAACGCATTTACTATTTAATGTTTACTTCTATATAATTTTATTGAAATATTGCCTTTTGGACAGCGCTTTTTTTAATGGTATTATAATGTAAATGATATGTTTTTGTGATATGTACATATGGGTGAAATTGTTTGAATAATTTGGAAGATGCCTTTTAATAATTTGGTCAAGTCAAGAGTTTACTAAACGATACTGACAATTTTGAAAAAGCCAAATGATTTAGGGATATAATAGATTAGAATCCATTTGGATGAGAATTATGTCCACTGCATAAAAATACCAATGATTAATTTGATAGATAAGTAACACTATCTACTTAGTTACTTGGTATCTCTCATTATACCATTCATCTATCATTAAATAATTTTACCAAAATTAAAGTGATAACGATTGTAGAAAGTTACAGGACATTTAGTTGATGACCATTATATTCCTGCCTCTTTTGCAATTATAGAAACGATTCTACAAAGAGTTTTGAACGGTTTTTACTCGTGTGGACAAGATGAGTCCAAAACATAGAGACGTTCTTACAAAATCTATAGTAAGAAAGAAAATTAATGATTTAAAAATAAAATGTTAGCGATCAATGTGTTTTAATTTTTTAAAGATAATATTTTTAGTCATCTAAAGAAAGAAAATTATTCCAAGAGAGATAGTAAAGTAAAATTGAATGAACCGCGTGGCTTTAACGTTGACTATAAATATCTCAGTTTTGTATCATTGTTTGCATTTGTAGGAGTAAATGCAAAGACCTATCCTACCTATAAAGAGTATCTTTAATATACAGGCATCTTTCAAAATAAATGATTAAAATTATGTGTTTTAATTAAAATTATGTTAATGACCATGAAATATAAATAAAATGGTAGTTATCACTCTATGGGTGAAATTTGACATGCGACCATGGTAGCCAAATTTGTCCAAAAGACTATATTTCAATAAAATTAGTGTTAAAATTATTAGTTTTAATAAAAAAATAAAGGTTTTTAGGAACAAATTTCGCTACCAATTGTGTTTGGTTGAATTAATGATTATTTTTAAATGAGGGACTATTTCTACCCGTATTCAAAGATTGGTGATAAGGATATATTAAGGTAAAATTATAAAAGTAATTATTTTAGAGACATTTAGTTTTATTCCGGCACAGTTTACAAATCTATTTAGCCGTACATTTCTTCATAAAAAATATTGCCTGCTTTAGTTTTACAAACTTGTACATGTATTTTTATTATCTACAAAATTAAACTTTATCCCGAAAACAATAAAACATAACTTTGAATACGGGTCTCACCAAAACTTTAGGTTTGCAAACATGCATATTACAATATCATCTACATAGACGAAATTATGGGTTTGATGATATTAGTCTCAAATGTTCACTGACCTTAATTCCTGTTCAGTGACGGCTAATGTTCTTCCACAAGCAGCTGCTTTCACAGCTAAATGATCGTAGTCGCTTGATTGCGACTGCAATTTTGACTTTAATTCTGAAATAGACATTTGATAGTAACCGGTAGCTAAGTCTTTTGCACGGGAAAGAATAATATTTCGAATCAATCACTGATTCGCTTTGAGAAATCTAAAACATTTTTTAACCGACTTTCAAACTAAAAGGAGGACGTTCTTATTACGTCTGATTTTTAAACAAAAATTTATCTTTAGGGAGATATGGAAGGAAATATGGGATGCCAGAAGTAGGCCACATTAGGCTGATAAATAAAATATCTTACCTTCAATTTCTTCTATCAATTCCTTTTCCCTTTTAACTCTATCTTCTTCCCCCTCCTGCCGACACTCTGTCTTCATTCTTGCGAGACAATTCTCTTTGTCTTCCATGAATTGTTCCCATTGGTCATCTGAAATAGGTAGTATATTATGGTTAGTTAAATTTAACCATTTTAATAGTTTATCAATAGGTAATTATGGTAAATTAAAATGAAGTTTCATCAAATTGAGTTCCTTGGCGGCAGAATGAGCTTCACAGTCCAAATTTTCGCCTTTTTATTTTTTTATTAAAAACTACATTATGAGCTTACAATTTAACCAATACGCTTATATGCTTAATGCTATACTACTGTCTACTACTTAATAACCAGTTAACTAAATACTACTTAATAATAAGTAATATTTAGGTATATTAAAATAGTCTCTACGGGTGGCGATGTTAAAAGGTATTTTTATTTTGTTTTTATTTTTTATCCACAACGTGTAAGCTCTTGTCCTGCATCTCACCTGATGGTAAGTAATGATCAGGTCGAAGGTGGAAGCGAGCTTTACCCAGAATACTCAACCACAGAGGAACTGGCTATCTTACCTCTAACTGCCGAAACACAACAAGGCTATTAACATTGTTGTTATGGCGACAGACTTAGATAAGATGGTGGAACCTAGCCTGGCGGACTAAGAATAAGCCATACTATCAACCGAACCGAGCAAAAAATTTTGCCACTTGCTGACTGCCTAAGTAAGACTTTTCATGTCAAGACTCTTCTTATTTTTAATAAAATAAGTGATAGACATAATTTTAATACTAGAAATACAGATAAACTAGATCAAACATTTTTCAGATTATCTTAAGTATATACATGTTTTATGGGGTACTGTGTTAAATGTTACAACAAAATACCTTGTGACATATTGCAAATAAACGAAAAAAAATATATTAAATCTTAAATTAAAAGTACACTTTGTAAACTATTGTAAAACATTTTAAAAGAATAAAGGTGGGGTTTCTTGCCCATTCTTCTCCATACGAAAACTACCTTTTGGAATGGGCGACTAGAATCAATTATATTATTTTGTAAATTTTGACGTTCAAAAGTGCCATACATGGGCCTATTTAAAATAAATGATTTGACTTTGACTTCATCAAAGCTTGAACTTGCTTTTTTTGCTTTCTTACATGTGGTTTCAACGAACGGAACGAAAAGGTTGATTTGACGTTTCATCATAGTTATGATCATAATTTGACTCACCCATTTCCTGTCGATGCTGTTCTTTGAGCTTGTTGACCTGTTCCATTTTTTCCGCTATGAGCTTCAATCTAGTAGTTTCTAGAAGATTCTTAGCTTCGTCTGCTGATGTGGCTGCTTGTTCTTCTATTTCTTTCACCTTTTCTGACCATTCTTCTATTAAATTAGCTGTAAAAACAAAACAAAAATCTGTATTTGACTAACAGTAAATGTTGCTACTATGTTTAATGTAACATGTAGTGTTTTGATAAGTTTTATTAATTCTATTGTTGGAATGACCTTTATTTTTGTCTCATTTAAGGTAACATATTCAAATTCAATTCAAATATTAGAGCATTCTTAAAAATATCAGAGTTCTTGTTTATGTTTCATTTAAGAGCATTATATATACTACTTCCTATTAATTAGTTAGCAGTCTTGTTAGAAGTCCAAAAAACAAAGGCTTTTAAATTATAATTTTTGCATTAATAGATTTATTTTGATATATAGATATCAACCATAACCATCATACCTTTCTCCTGCTCAAATCGTTCGCTCATCTCCTCGCACTTGTTGGCGTATGTAATATCGGCCTTGTCTAGCATATGTCTGAGCTGCATGATATCCCAGTCCGCTCTACTGTGAGCCTCAGTGATGGCATGCTCGAACTGAGCCTCTTTGTTAGCGAGAACTTCTTTTAGGTTCTCGAACTGTAAGAGAAAATTTAATTACATAATATCTCTATAGATCTTAGATCTTTATATATAATATAATTCTTTTGTACATGTGTATGTCATCAAACGCCTTAACGACTGGACCGATTTTGATGACATTTTTTGTGTGAGTTTATGTGGGTTCTTGGATGCTTTAGATTCACGTGAATCATGATTACAAGTTTATTCAAATTTAGTCTGTTAAACGTAGACTGCATTTATTTAGGAGCTTTTGTCACCATATTGTATTGGGTCGGTCAAAGTCTTATCGAAAGTTTCTATCACGAAAAACTTTGTAGCAGTCAGATGTCTGGATTTATTCCCGGAATCCAGATTTCGTCCAACGGCTAATGCGTATCAGAGACTTCGCTGCGACCAAGGGCCTCATCCCCAACGAACAGTTCGGCTTTCGAACGGACCACTCTAGCGTGCATCAGGCCCACCACATCATTTACTCTTATTACATGACAGTATTACAAAACGAGTAAAATGTGGTGTGCTATACACCTCTGAGTGTCTACACTTTCGACGAACAATAGTATATGATGACGGTCATATCAAATCATAGCTGTTGCTCCCAAGTTACTCACCCTGGTAGTGACCTCTCTAAGCTTCCTATCCGCGTTCTTAGCATCCTGGTCGGCCTCAGCTCTGAGCTGTGCGAGTGCGTTCCTCGTCCTCTCCGCGTGACTTCTCTCTAGCGTCGCGCGAGTGGAAGCTGCGGCTGCATTGTGCTCGGAGCGAAGGGATTCAATTGTTTTCGAGTGCTGCTGTTCTAAGCGTTGGATTTCCTGAAATTAAATACACACGATGAAGGTAAAAATTATAGTATTATTATTCGAGTTTTATTTATTTTACTTTAACGACTACTGTCAAAAATACCGATTCATTAGATCATATTCATACGGTCACAAGAAAACAATGATCTTATATCCAAAATTAATGAAAAGCTTATTTTGTTTGTGATATCATTAGAAGATATTTTTAGCTCTGTTATTCTCAACGTTTAAAAAATCATAGATAGGGAATTACCAACCTTACGATGCCTATCCTCCTTCTCTTTCCCGCTGGCAATCTCCCTCTCTAACAGCTCCTTCAGTCGATACACCTCAAGCTTCAGAGCCTCCTCCCTAGTTTCCACCTTCTGCAGCTGAAGAGTCAGGGACTGTACTGAACGTTGCTGTTCATTGACCAGACCTCGTAGCTGTTGGAGTTCCGCTACCTGAGCTGGTGACGGCTTCGGGTCGGATTTCAGTTGGTCAACTGATGCTGTGAGCTGTGGAAGAAATTGTTATAAAGTTAACAGATGATATATTACAAATAAATTGTTGATGTGATGACTAGCAAACTGTTACTTATAGTCGAATATAAAACGTACAGTGCACCAGTCACGTTATTTCAAAACTGACTATTTATGTGCTTTTTAGTTGTCAAATTACTAGCTATGAGGAATGCATCTCCTCTTTGTTATGTTTATTAGCCTCTCTGGCCAGTTTTTCCAGTTTCCTCATCTTCCAGTCACTATTCCTTCTAAATGTATTCATGATGAAGTACTAGGCTCACAGAAACATGCAGCGCTCACCTCTTTATTATGTTTGACAGCCTCTCTCGCCCGTTTCTCCAGTTCCCTCATCTTCCACTCACAGTCTGCCAGCATGCGTTCTGCTCTGGCCGCGGCTTGTGACCGCGCCGCTTCGTGTGCTGCGCGCCATTTTGCTGTGCTGGCTTCTGCTGCTACTAATGCCTGGAAAATACATAATTCAAAATTAAAATCAAAAGTCTCCATTTATTTTAGACTGAGACTCAGCAGAAGGTTTTGATGAGAAGTGGTGATTTTTTTTTAAGGTGAATGTTATGACTTTCTAATTAAGAACGATGCGGTTGGTCACTTTGTTATTCGGTAAATAATATCGTCTCTTCTTCGTCGTTCCCTCAATGCTGAGGATTGCGACCACATATGATGCGTTTCCAAGCTATGCGGTCTTCTGCAGTGTGGACCGCTTGGTAAATGCTGCCTCCAACAGCCGTCTTGATCGCGTCTGGTCGTCTCGCCGGTGCTCTGCCTTGAGCGTTTTCCTTCCACCCGGCTTAGTAACATTAGCCTTTCCAAACCATGCTTAGGTGAACGTATAATAATATGTCCGAAGGAGCTGAGGGCACGCTTCCGGCATATTGTAGATAGATGCTTGGTGATGTTGAGTTGCTCCAGTATGGATTCGTTCATTCTCATGGTGGTCCATGGTCTACGAAGTAGCCTCCGCCAACACAACACCTCGAAAGTATCGATATTAACATCGAAGGGCTTGAGGCTAAGTTAAAACAGCCGCACGGGTCGATCGATCAGGTTAAGCTACGCTTGCCGCGGTTGCTCCGTAGGTGGGTGACCATCTTTACATACCAAGACCCCTCCGTGTATCGGAAAGCACGTTAAGCCGTTGGTCCCGGTTATCATTCGTGGATCTTTGACAGTCGTTACGGGTAGTCAGAAGCCCAAAAGTCTAACAACCAGTCTTACCAAGGGGTATCGTGTTACTTAGTAACTAGGTTGTGGAGTTCAGACAGGCAGTCGCTCCATGTAAAATACTGGTATTCCGTTGCATCCGATTAGACTGGAAGCCGACCCCGACATAGTTGGGAAAAGGCTAGTCAGTAAAAAGTGCGTCAATTGCTTTGAAAATAGGTAAGTACAAAAGGTAGAATGGTGAAGGTGGGTGGGGGTAAAGGTGGTAAGGTAGGGTATAGGTAAGTAGGTGAGTCTGCGCTCAGCGCTCGGTGTGGCAACACGCCGTGTTCGAGTTCGCGACAAGTCAATCGTCATCCTGAGGATGCCTCGTTGAGAGGTGAAACACGTGTCGATTTCTTTCAGGGTATTATTTAAGACTGTTTAGAAATAGCTAAGCGGAACAGGTTACTAAATATATCCACTTCTATTGTAGTTTTTGAGGCCAGTGTGATTGTATTGTATAATCCGATTTTTATAACTGTGCGCTTGGAGCTGTCAAAATCGTAAGTTATTAGTATTGAATTCACCCGCCCGGTTACCTCCTCAGTGCCCCGACGCCTCATATTACGGTCTACACAATTCTTGTCGTCACCATTCGTTAATTCTTTATTGTTATTATTTTAACCACATACACTGTACAATTTTGACTTTGACAGGCGAATAGTTATAAAAATTGGTTTATACATGCGTCAAAGTTCCGAGAGCCTATGTTCAGCCTGGCAATGATTCATCGGCCGTATTGTAAGTAATTTTTTTATGTTCGTCTATCAAATGAATTTAATTTAAAAGACTGGTAGTTAACTCCGTAGTATTAAGTTCGTCTTATGAACCACCATTGTCCACTTATTTAATACTTCTGTTAATAAACAATCCATTCGAGGTCATTGAAACTGCTGAGGATGAGACCAGGTTTTGGTTAGCAGGAGTTTGACATTCTAAAAGTCATCGACACGGAGAAGATCCAAAGGTGGAAGCTGGCCCTCCCAGTACGGATTTTAAGAGATGTTATATATATGTAGTGTTAACCTTTATTTGGGGAATTAAGGTAAACACTAGATAATAAATATTGTGATCAAATATGATAAAAACGATGTCCTCTGTGCTGTTGTCGTACTTTTTGTGTACCTGCAGTATGAAAGGCATGCATGCTAAAGCTGTTGACGGGACTGAATTCAAGTTAAAACTCAAATAATTTGGATCATGGACTTTCAACCGCCTCTGTGGTCTAATGGTACGACCAACTGTCTCATACCTAGAGGTCCCGTGTGCAATTCCCAGCAAAATTTTCTGCTCGGTTTGGTTGGTGGTAGGGCTTGTTCTAAGTCCGTCTGGCTAGCTACCACCATCTTACCTAAGTCTGTCGCCATAACGACAATGTTAACAGCATTGTTGTGTTTCGGCACTTAGAGGTAAGATAGCCAGTTCCTCTGTGGTTGAGGATTCTGAGTGAAATTCGCTTCCACCTTCGGCCTCATTATCACTTACTACCAGGTGAGATACAAGCTAAGAGGATTTCCGATGGGGATAAAAAAAAAACTCACCTCCTTCGCCTTCTGCTCCTGTATAACCTTCTCCTGCTCGAGTCTATCCTTGTCTCGCTCCAGCGCGAGCACTCGCGACTCGAGCTCTGCTCTCTGCCCAAGAGCATCCTCCAGTTCTGCTCGGATCTGACGTAGTGATTCATCTGGAAAGAGAGGATATTTAAACCGATATCTTTATGTATGTTCACGAGTAGGTTACTAGAGTCTAATTTAAGTTTTCTTGTATTGTCTTTTATACTGTCTTTGTGTTCTCATCTAACTCTCCTGTCACAGGTCTTTTGAAAGAATTTTCTTATGAAATGAGCAGTACTTTTGTGCTCTCTGTCTTTGTGTTTTTGTTTTTGTCGTCTTTACGTCTATAATTTGCCAAATATTATTATGTACTAACACTAGTGTTTAAGATGTGTATGTAATTACTAACAAATTGTATTGTGTGATCTGAAAATAAAATTATTTGATGTTGATTTATGTATTTTTCTATATTAAGTGTTCGTGTGTACTTACATAAATAATCAAATAAATTTTATTTAAGGTACTACAGAGGCAGATTTAATATTATTTTTACTGTTAGTGTTAAGAATATTGTAATATTTTACCGTTTCGCCTATGCAGCTGCTCAGCTAAGTTGGAGGAACAGGACCTGGCTGCAGCCAGCTCCTCTTCAAGCGTCCGGCTTTTCTGACGAATCAGTTCCGACTCCTTGTATGCTGACGCGAGCTCGCATTTTAACTCTGGAACGAGGAAGAGAGGAAGATGTTATTTACATAAAAACAAGAGATGCCTCGAGAACAGCTTCGTTGGTCTAGCGGTCGCAAGGGCTATTGCTGTGCACGAGGTCCGGATTCCATTCCCAGGTCAGGAAAAGTGTTATTGGGTTTTCCATCTGGAATTTCTCATTAGTAGCCCGGAGTCTGAATTTGTGCCCGGTTGATGGCAATAGGCTCGCCCGCTATTACATGGGACTTAAATTTAGCTTGCGAATTGTGGGTACTGCACGTACACCTCTACCTAACCCTTTAGGAATTACAGAAGTGTTAAGTTTGAAAAAAGTGCAAAGTATATCGTCGTCTCTGTCAGTTATTCCTGACAGTCGCTTTCCTTCTTTCTTGATTTCTTTTTTTGTTTTTTCTTTCTTTCCTTTCAGTTTTTTTTTTTGTTTTTGTGTACCTTTACTTTGGGTCAAATAAATTTATTTTCGTTCTTCTTTATTTTTTTATTTTTAAAGCTCATTGTTTCACATCTACTATGGAATTCAGTATACGAATTCAATTCAAAAGTAATATATTCAACCTAAGCGGAGAATCGAACATCAAAATTACATAAGACAGTCCCCCAAAACGCCCCCCCTTCACCTCTTCCTAGCACTTTAACTGGGAAGAAGAAGTAGCGCTACAAACTCCCTAGCAGCACAGCTGTCTGTTCAAGTTAGAAAAAAAAATGATTCTATGCAAAATAATTTACATTACGCAACACAAAACATAATATACATTCGTACTTTCATTTAACAGTGCAACATGGTAAGGGCTTAAAAGTCGTGGGTACCAATTCAGGCTTAGAAATACACATTATTTAGTGCAACTTATTTCATCACCACTGCTCTAAACACGAAGAAAGAAAACATCGTAAGGAAATCGGCCTGTCCTAGAACTAAATATTCAAAGACATGTGACATCCATCAACCCGCACTGTACACGCGTGGTGGACTACGGCCCACTCCCTCTCGCAGAGAGAAGGCCTGAGCCCCACCAGTAGGAACTTATTTTATTTCGTTTCTTGCTATATGCAACGGATCCCAGGAATCCTTTAATAATTTCGTCAGTTTATCCGTAAAGTTATTTGACAGCGTGGGCAGAATCCGGCTGCATCAGTTTATATTTAGTTCTGATGGAATCTTCGCGAATAAAATTTAATTACGGGAAGCGATCGAGAAGCTTTTGACGTCGAAAACATCCTTGTATAATCTATCAATGTTGTTTAGTTTAATATTTTGGGTAACTCTATAATCACATCAGTTTTTTTTAGGGTAGGCAGTAATGATTTAAGTCGTTAGATTCGCCTCACTGCGTCACAAGTTTTGTGTTTCTGTTTCGTTTTGGCACCTCTGACACACAATGACGCAGTGATTGGACTTGATTATCATGAATACGTTGTTTAATAATGTGTGAGCTCACTCTTCTCAGTATGTACACTTTTTCACGTGGGTAAGTACGTCGGTATTCGCCACGCAAATACGAGATTGTCGCGTTGTTATGTCACTTTTTGTTCGGAATACCGGAAAACGCCCTCTGTCGGCGCGACTAGGTATCAATTTCGCCGAAAAAAAATGAGCGCGTAAATTGCGTACTCTTGTACAGGTCGTGCCATTAAAGATGAGACTTGACCGCGCCTCCCGCCGCTCTTTCCCCCGCCCCGATGACGCCCCAGCGGGGACCTCATACCGCTAAAGAGACCCATAAATCGTCTACTGCGCAAGTTAAACCACGTGGTGCGTCAAGTCTCATCTTTAATGGCACGGCCTGTATTTCGCTAGTATTGTTATAGCTCCGAGCCGAGGCCGGGTTCATTGCAAATGACATGGTTGCTGCTGAGAAGTAAATATGTAATAGAAAAAAAATGTTACACTTATCACAACTTGAGAATCGAAATCTGAATGGAACTACTAGTTAGAACACTCGAACGGGGCATTGTTTGCATTTTTCGTGTAAACTTGGGTAATAAAAACAAAGTACGCAACTGTCCAAGAAATGAATGTTTAAAAGAGTATCTAGTGCTATAGGATTTGCTGTGAGAAAAAGTGGAAATACGATACCATATAGCTATCGTAAATTTTCATAAATATTTACCCACTTTCACTTGAAAACCATGACATCCGTCCAGTTTTCACTTTCGTCGTTAAAATTAATTTTCCAATGATACTGACCTCCCTATCCCTTGAATGAGTTTGAAAAACAAAGGTCAACTTACATTGGGACGTAATTTTAATGATCCGCGAAGTTTATTGACTTACGGACCGGTATTAGTAAGTACTAGCTTGGCGATATCAGATATACCAATGAAATGCCAATTTTATCTGTTTTTTATTTGAATTGTTAGTGACTTTAGGCACTCTTGCTGTGCTTATTATAAATAAATAAATAAATAGGTACATACCGACCGGTATTAGTAAAATTCGAATTTTTACCGACGATTAACAGTTACAATTTTTGACAATTTTTACCGTCCGTTAAGGCGACGACAACCGACTTTTAATGATTTTTTACTGAAGATTACGTCTAAACGAGTAGTGTTAATGATTTGGAAAAAATATAAGTTAAATAAGAGTATTTTCTAAATAACTTAATGTAGGAATATTTTAGATTATGTGTAGATTACTTATTGAAATTAATTTGTAAAGTTAGGTCTAATGCGGATAAAAAACTGGGAATCACGCAAAATCCATCAAGGATAAATTTTTCTGAAACCTTCACCATTTTAAAGATAATTAAATTATTAATCTTTTAGTATACGTTTTTTATTAAAATACTTTTCGTTTTATGTATAATAGATTAATAATGCGTCTAATTTGGGACAACTTTCCCTGATGGTCGAGTGCTATTACTGGGTGGACGTGCGACGCTTTGCGAGAGCTCAGTACAGAACACGTAAGCTAACCACTTAGTCACTGGCATATATCTGCGTGTTAATAAATAAGTCAAAGAATTATTAGGTATACCAACCGTTAAAGGTAGCCGTTAGCATTTAACAGGTAAGAAGACCTTAACAAAGTAATTCACAAAATTTTAATATTAATTTCATTAAAGAATTCTAAACTTATAAAGATTCAAATCTATTAAGAGGTAACAGGTGCAACCAATTCGCTGTCCCCAGTTTTAAATAATCGTAATTTGTCATTCGATGAGTGAACAAGAAAGATGGCGGCTATTTCGAATTCCGAACGTTCCTAACAATTTGTTTGACAGTTTCGGCTCGGGCGACGCCATTGTGAAAGATTGATAGCCCCAGTGAAAGATAAAGATGCAAATAAAAGAAATCGCTTCTCATTTTGTGGTGATTGGTGAAATAGGTTTTAATGAATACTGTGGGTAGTAAATTGTTATCTGTGCGCTTAGCACAAACACGCGGAGTAAACTTAACGTGAATTCGTACGATTTTAAATTGGGAATACTCATAATATTGACTTAGTTGTAAGATTAAGGGGACTACAGGAGCTAAACGCAAGTTGTATAATGCCTAAAAGTATATGATCCACTGCAATAAACAAAATCAAAAAGATATATGATATTATTCAGGATTTAAGCTAGTTAGATAGTATGTTGAAAATATAATACTTCTAATTTGATACGATAGAAACAAATCACGAGGATACCTCTAAAAATATATTTTAAGGTTAAACTAGTCGCGGGCTCGAACTCACTAGTGGGCATGGCCGAAAATCACGCTGCCTCACCTGGCATCGTGTCCGAAAGACATAAAGTACCCGTCACGAGAAGCTATAAATTATGTAAACAAACATCTTTTACTAAGTAAACATTTTATACTGCGAGATAATAATAAATTGACCATATTCAATCGACATGAAATATAGACGGGTTATATGAAAGTAACAACCTATTTAATTTAGTCGGATCATATTTTAACGACGCAAAGCGCTATCGTTTGTGTTTCTTGGTACCGGAACGCGTCCGTCGCAGGGATTGTAAACAAAATACAAATTTTAAATTTGACGAGGTAAAACAATGATTACAAGAGGGACTGCAGCAGATTACTTCGGAAAATTGGAAGCGTTGTGTGGAGCATGTTATCAAGGAAGACGATAATTTTTATTCCAAAATCGATGAGATGATTGATAAAACTGTAGACAGCTTCGTGATACATGTCACTGATTCTGACACAGAAATGGAAACATCTGAATCTGACGAATAATTATTCTTAAATAATATATGTTAATTAATATTTGTTACTTAATAATTTATTAAATCTTAAACAAATTCATTTTTTTTTGTTGGTCCAAATGTTGTGAACTCCTGAACACTTGTTTACAAAATTTATAGCTTCTCATGACGGTTACTTTAGTGTCAGTGATGAGCAATTAGACGCTGGTCTACATGCACAACGTCTAGTTCGCACGCACACAAACACCGTTCCGAACTATTTTAGTAAAACAGCGCGTAAAAAATTACGAAAAGTCCTTTGGAAAATCGAGTTTTATGAAAAAACCACTGCATAAATCAATTACAAATAAAGTTTATTGAACTCTTCGATAATTAAGCTTTGTCGGTGCCGACTTTGTTTTGGAGATTTTATTGCTTATTTACCCCCAAAGTTGCGTTAAAATTTGCAAGAAAAAGGAATCTTTGTGGGCTCCTAACTTTTTAATTACTCATTATTTTACTATTCTGTTCCCGCACAGACAAAATTAATAATGAAACAAAACAATATCATGTTTAACTTTGGATGTACCATGTCAAACAGTGGAGTAAAACCCCCCTGAAATTTGTATGGAAAAAATATCAACTAGTTCCACCTTAACGATTAAAAAAAAACTATACCTATTACATATACATGCAATCATTCTGATTTTTGTCAGATTATTCTACAAGCAACATATTAACGTAATAGTGCTTTCATTTTTTTGTCCAATCAATACATTTTTTGTAAATGGATAATGGATTTGTGCTTCATATTTCTCTTCCTTTTCTATGCAGTCCAACAGTGACCGCGCTTTAGCTGTTGTTGGCCTCATAATTAATATCTATGGGTTTAAATTTCTCTGACAAGATAAATTAGTAGCTAATTCTAAAATGCAATCGGATAGTTGAACTTTCGATTTAAAAAAATCGTTCGAATTTAGGTTACGCGTGCTTACATAACACGTTCGTGCTAAGGTCACTGAAAATACACAACAGACGTATATTATTATTATTAAATACAGTGATGTTATAAATATTGTCAATGAGAACTAGGAAAAATATGTAAAATACCTCATAGTCAATACTTAAATAAAGACAATTTCGTCAACAATACTAAATGTCCGTAAACAAAAAATTAAACATCACTGTACTAAGAAATGAGTCAGAATGACACATGATGCATGTAATGACCCACGCAGAAGAAAGTGAGGAACATCTGGCAAAATGCCAGGTCACGACGAAACAAAGTTTGTGGTTCGTGCATACGGCTGGGACGTTGCGAAATTGTTAGACCATAGTTCATTCAGTGTTTTTATAAACGTATTTTCCGATGGTTTTAAAGCTTGAAAGTCTGACAAACATTCTTACCAGGGGTATCGTATTACCCAGGAACTGGGTGGTGGAGGTCAGATAGGCAGTCGTTCCATGTAAAATAAAAGACATAGCGCTGTCAACAGTGACGTGAAGCTGCTTTCGTAAATATGCACTTAGTGAGGTGTAGTTTGATTGTAAATGGTTGTCAATGTGTGCGTGTGAGCGTGTATGCACAGAGCGGAGGTGTAGTTTTGGCAAGCTTCACTGTGTTGTTCGCAGCGCTATGTCTTGGTTTTTTATTTGGTCTGAGGTATTCAGCTGCATCCGGTTAGACTGGAAGCCTACCCCAACATAGCTTGGAAAAGGCTAAGTAGATGATAATTTTTCCGATGGTTTTAAACTTCGTTATTGATTTGACAGCCAGTAGCGACGACTGAACATGCAGATGGATATAAAATTCAAGAAGACAATTGTAAATTAAATAGTTTAGTATAGCAACACACAGTTTAAATCTTCATGGATGTTCCTGCTCCCTGGGATGGGTTAAGTCAATGAGTTGTGTTGTGTCAATGTAGCTACCGTGTCTTTTCATACTTTGGTTCATAGTACGCGGTGAGAAAAAGAAAAGAAAGAAAGAAAATACGTTAATTTGTGGTAAACATGACGCAAATAAAGAACTAAAACCCGAAAATAAAGATTTGGGGGAATATACGCGTCACAGCATAACGCTGCGTGCCTATGCGAGACAGAGCCCCAGCGCTGCGTGAGAACTGAAGTATGCAAAAATGCGGTAGCTACATGCGCGAAGCTAAACAAACTTAGCTTCGTTCTCATGATACTGCAGGTCCTTTATTCTCTCATTTTGTTATCATTACACCTATTTTATTTACTTATACTGATAAAAAGTCACATATTTAACTCTTGTATTCTTCCTAGTATGGTTGCCAAATGTGGGCCCTAACAAAAGAAAACAAAAAGATTGGTAACATGTCAACACAGCATAGAAAGGAGCATGCTAAAGATAAAGAAAAAAGACAAAGTAAATCTCAATCTTACAAGAAGAAAAACGAAGATGGGTCAGAGAAGTAACAGAATGGTATCCCAGAGTAGGAAAGCGGAAAAGAGGAATACCATTTCAAAGATGGGAAGACGATTTGAGAACTACTGCGGGAGGGACATGGAGAAGAAAAACTCACGATCGTGAGCTATATAAAATGCTATGCTAAAGAACAAAGCAGTCCGGAGAATTCTGATGTCTAAACTTTTAATTTATATAAACTGTAAAACTAGTTTTAAGATGGCTAATAAAGGCTATTTCAAATTGAAATTGTTAAACTCACGTTCGATCTCCTGATCTTTTTCCTCAATCTCCTTCCTGTACGTGGAGATGAGTTCCCTCGCTAGCTCCGCCTCATCACATCTGGTGTCGGCTAGCTCTGTCAGTGATGCCACTTGGGACTGAAACTTTGACTCCTGGGAGACCAGGGTTTTCCTGAAAAGAATTAGAAAACGTTGCAGTTAGTTTAGTGGTATGAAATGATATGAAAGTTTTTTCTCTAAATGGGATAGATATCCGAATCACTTTTACACGTCATATTTAATTAAAAAAATGAGCGAGCCTTACAGTAATCGCATCTGACCTTGGTAATAAACAACATTAAAGAGACGCGGCCTCGTCAAGGTCGTTTCTGACGGCCAACTCTAGCACCGCGCGCTCTCATTGGTCAAAACAAATTCACAGACACAGACGCCTCCCGTCATTCCGACCTCGCCGTCGAGGTCCTTTGCGATCGCGACCGCGCCCCCGAGTAAATGATACTCCTCCCCGACCCTTGCTCGATAACGAGGTGCCAGCAGTGGTTTCAGCTGTGCACGTAGCTTTAAATTCCCCGATTAATAATAATGATCAAAACTTTGATCCAGCCCGTCCCGTCTTTGATGTCCTCCCTCCGGTGACGCCCTAAGCCGAGGCTCGTACCCCACAGGGGGTGTCCTTAGCGAGCGTTCACCTAGCTTTTTAGCTTAGTTTTGTATGCCCCTGGCTGGAGGCTTTGAGTGTAGCAGCTTAAGGCAACCACAGGATTGACCGGTTAAGTAGTCATGACCTCAGAGGTCAGCTACGAGATGCCCTACAGAAAAAAAAAAAAAAAAAAAAAAAAAAAAAAAAAAAAGGTCAAAACAACGTTACACATTATGTGAGAGGACATACGTTACATAAAAAAAAAATCTAGATGGAGTCGACATTTCCAATCTGATAACCCCAGAGAAGAAATGGCGAAACAAACTCAGGGGTCACAGTCTCTTTTAAAGTCCAGACATAATCTTGGTCAGATCATGATATTTGGCAACGAGGGCAGCCCACTCGATGGTAAGTGATTAACCACCGATGGACTGGATTTTGTTCTACAATATGTATCAAAGAAAGAAAGAAAGAAAAGGTATTTATTGCGACTCGCACAGGGAATCACAAATTGAAATAAAACACGCATAAAAAGAAAAAAATAAATTGAGAATGATAATTATTTCGTTTCTCTATGTAGTTTATTGTGTGTCTATAAATAATTAAATACAAAAAATATATATATAAAAAATGCAATAAATGTAAGGTAATATTTAAGGGTACGGTACAGACCATGAAACTGAACAACTTTCTCAATAAGACCAACATCGTAATCACGATAAAAAAAAGCTGTCCCATACAAAACTTCAATAACTCAATCAATCTGTCTAGCCTTGTTCCAACTATGTTGGGGTCAGCTTCCAGTCTAACCGGATGCAGCTGAAAACAAGTATTTTACATGGAGCGACTGCCTATCTCCACAACCCAGTAACTGAGTAATACGATACCCCTTGGTAAGAATGGTTGTCAGACTTTTGGGCTTCTGATCCGTAACGCTTATCAAAGATCCACGAATGACAGCCGGGACCAACGGCTTAACCTGCTTTCCGAGGCACGGAGGAAGGAGTCTTAGTATGTCAAGACGGTTCATGGACCAACACCGGCAAGCGTAGCTTAACCTGATGGATCGACCCGTGTGGCTGTTATTACATTCGACACAAATGAATTCGGGTCGATTTGATTGGATTATTATTTATTGTTACACCTTGAAACCTATGAAACAAAATGCTTCAAAATCATCATCTGTTCAAACCTAAAATTAGACCATATAATAGTTCCTACTTGAAACATCCAAGCAGACTGGCCTTACCCTGTTTACGCCTGAGTTTTAGCCTGTATTATCTACGCCTCGAGTGCATCAAGATATCTTTATGGTTATTATTTTTTGAATGGAATTTTTATGCGGACTACTAACCTTCCGTGCTAGATGTGCTAAAAAAGTTCCACATGAGGTCTAGATAGGTGAGTGAATATCTCAGTATCTTTTTTTTTTTGGGTGTGAAATTATCAAATAACTTCTCCCGCTCTGGGTGGAGCGGGATGGCGTGTCAGACTTTTACTAACTGAACCCACCCATGTTCTTTCGGTTGCCCTGTTGCCGGGGGCCACGATCTCCTTTTCGGTTTTCTTCGCACCCCCGGCAGGCATCGGCCCTAGCGGACCCCGTCAATTCTGCTGAAATCTCTTTGAGGCGCGCGTGGAACACAACGCGCTGTCGACCCGGGCCTGAGTTTCTCAGTATCTACCACCCCGAAGTCTGAATTTGTGCCCGGTTGCTGAGCTCGCCCCCTATTACATGGGACTTAAACATAACTGGCGAAATGTGGGTGTACTGTAGGTGCACTTCTGTCCAACCCGTCGGGGATAATGTATACAGCATGGTATACAGCATGATGTTATTATTTATAATCGTAATATTATACGCAGAAAATCTAAAATAAACATATTATTTCGCTGTTATTTTCGTAACGCGCAATGTTTTCCTAAAACATGGTATAAATATAATTAAGTAGTCACGTATTTTGCAGGAAACTTTAACTATAATTTACGTAGTTTAATGTTGTGTTTACCACCCATTTTTCATAGATCTCATACGCCATACCGCCAAACATACTGCAAGTTGACTCCAGGAGGGTCACCGGCATTACGTTTGCGCTAAAGTTAACCCTCGAGAAGTGTCACCGGCATTACGTTTGAAATCTTGTTAAAATTTACAACAAATTTTATATTCATAATTTATAATGAATTCGCTTAGAAAAACCTACATTGAAAATGAGGGCTTCGCGATAGCTCCCGGCATCCCATGTATGACTTCAGTGAATCCTCCAGGAGGGCTTCCAGCACTGAACGTGTTAACGAGGCTCCGCAGTAGTAGCTCGCGAAATTAAATGCGCTTTTTTTGCAATTTGCAGGTCAGTGTCGGGTTGCATCTTGATCAAAATATGATTCGTGGCTATAACATAGAATGACGTAGAATCATTAATACATCTGTCTAATGGCCGATTCCTATCATTTACGGAGAGTTATTAGTTAAAATTAAGAGCGTTTATCCTAAAAGTTGGCAACGAAGCCAATAGCTGTCAAATATTTATCTGTTTTGATTTAAGGCTCGTGCGTGACCCTTGTCACGCCTGCGATATCGCGCCTTTTTTACGAGCCTTAATTTGGCAATATTACTCTATGGAAATAAGAAATGTGACTAGCGAACTAATATATTGGTTATGAAATGCAATAATTAATATCGTTACAGTACAAAGTATTTAGAAACTTTCCAAATGCATTTTTTACACCTAAAACGGTTAAAACATCAAATTCAGTGTTATATTTCCAATTCATTATTAATATTCTAGTTCGCTAGTTAGCCACATTTCATATTTCCATACAGTAATATTGCCAAATTAATCAAAACGGTGAAATATTTGACATTCTATTTGCGAATTTCCCACCTTCGGAATAAACGCTTTTAAGGCTCTTGTATCTTTACCAATAATGAAGTAAAGACCTCATAGCTTTGCATAGTAGACCCTCCCGTAAGGAAGTATCTATTACAGGAAAAATTAGCTTACGAATCAATTTATATGCCCAGCTTGGCAATAAAAAATGTTACCATTTGTGAAATAAACGATTTGTTTATGTTTAAGTATAGGAACCGAGTATAAGACTGCCTGTCTACTGGAGCGGAGCGAGACAGCAGAGCGGAGAAATGTGTCAACACTAACCAATAGCAGCGGAGATCTGAAGCGGAGTTTCGATTCTATTGGTTAATATTTGCACATTTCTCCGCTCCGTTGCCTCGCTCTGTTCTAGTGGATAGGCAGTCTAAGTTATGTAGATTTGTTCTCAAATGTCATGATGTCATGTTAAAGTCATTCAATAGTGGACTAGATGACATCGATATTACTGTAAAATCCTTCCAATCTTGACGTAATAATAATCAAATATTTAGATCATATCATCGTTCCAACCATCACAGTGTCAAATGACATTACTTGACTGTAATGTCATTTTAACTAATAGTATCTGGTCCGCTTATGAAACAAATTTTCCTCACGACATTCTCAACTCATGTAAATAAGAACACTGACACTAGGTCACAAATGAAGACGGATAGTTCACTCTTTATTTTAGGTAAGAAGCTACAAGTACGCGGCGGGCCCGTTTTGTTGGGCCAATTCAGTGAGTGTCACGTAGTCAGAAGATATAAGAGTAACGCGATAGAAAGAAAGACAACTTTTTGCTGAATATAACCGTAGGTGAGCTGAGCGACCTGAATTGCACTTTGTGTCGTAGCAAGACTCGCTTTTTATTTAAATGATTTTGCGGAGTGAACCATTTGTATTCATCTGTAACTAGGTTTAAGTACTTCGATAGGTTACTTGGATCACTCAAGCAAAGAACATGGTGTCATCTGCGACATTAGGTACCTGTGCCTATAACATTTAAATAATATAAAAGAAAATAACAACATGTATGTATTCTAACGGAACTAAAACTAACAAACTAAAATATGGCGTCGAAAATTCCTCCGCATTGCTGTTGACTGGTAATTGGGTATATTACCAGTCAACAGCAATGCAGAGGAATTTTGCTTTTGCCAAGGTAAAAGCCAGCCTTTGGGTCACGAGAAGTGTCAATTAAGCGTTCAAGTAGGTTCGCGCCTATAAGAAAAAAAAAGAGACAAATAATAAACTGTCCACCACTTCCTAAGCCTAATTCCCGTTTGCTGATATATTTTTCTAACGAATCTCTGTTTATAATAAACATAACATTTCATCTTATGCTTATTGCGGACATTTTTACGACTAACAAATCAAGAAAGCTGCTTTCGTAATTCCTTTGCTTCGAGAGCTTTATTTATGAAATTATATACACGCAGAACTGGAGCATTGGAAGATTCACGATGTTTCAGCAATACATAACTGCTTTAAACAGTTGGTATAGCTTGCCCCCAGGTTTAGCAGAAACAATAATTATTTCTACTAAATTAACTTAGGTGCAGAATGTAGCGGTTTAAGGATCACGCGACTAGACTAGACGGCCACGACTCCGGCAAGTCGTGGCCGTCTAGCGGTATTGTATGGTGTGCGGCTAGTTGGCCGTTGCGACCAAGTGCGCGATTCTTATCGGTTTCTATAGTTTACCTGGTCGCTGCGGCCACTAGTGGTATTAGGTATAAAACAAGATTTATCTTTAGACCAAGGTTTTGAAGTTGAAGAATGAAGTTTGTCATTCAAAAACCTCATTCCAACGGTGATAAACTGATAATATTCTAAATACAAAAAAATATTTTAAACCAGTGTCTAATTTTGTATTAAGAATTTAATGATGATCCGACTCAGTAACTATCTCGAAGGTTTGTTCTGGGACAAAGAACTCGTTTACAGAACGGTTAGGTGCCATAGATTATACAGCATAGCCTAGTAGACAGTATTAATTGTGCTGAACAATGGCCGATTTTTTATAAGTATTTTCCTAAATTTTCTTTTTTTATGATGTATGGAAGATATAAAATATTTTGAAAGTTTAATTTTATTTTTTCCTTGTTGTCTAGTAATTATAAGCGCGGCTGTTGAGTGCGAGGGTCTGAGTTCGATCCTCAGGTTAGGCAAAGCGGTATTATGGGTTTTACCACAGATTTTTTTTGGAACAAAGTTCTTTAATGCAGTTTGCAGTGGGAGTTGACTGGTAAAAATCGTCACGTAAGGAACAAGCGTAATTTGTCTCTCTCTCTCTCTGTCTCTTTCTATTTTATACGAGTGTATGTGTGCGACGAGTATCGAACTTCGCTTCGGCCGGGTTCGACAGCATATGTTTTTTTACAAGTTAAGTAGTAAGTTCATGAAAGCATAGGGGATTTTGAAAAAAAAAAGAAAATAATAAGAAAAATTAAAAAAAATATATATTGAAGATAGATCGCCCTTTTAAAGTTATTTTTCGATAATTTTTCATGCACATTTAGAAAAATGCAGGCGAAAAAATTGTATACCTATCCGGTTAGTGACAATAAGCTCATCCCTTCTGTAGTAAAATGCATATCAGTACCTAGTCATAACACTTATACTACGAAAACCGACCTTACTTCAATAGAATAAAGGTCAATGTAAAATTGTTATTATGGACGTGTGGTTAAATGTACTTACTATACACTACTGTTCATGTACTACCCTTCGGACAATGCTTTAGTATTTGCTAATGATCTACGAAAACTCCAAAAAGAAAAATTTGCTAAATTCTGTGTACAAACAAGGTCACCCATTGACTATTTTGCTGTCTTAAAAACTCATTAACCTATAATTATTTAAACAAACGTATTTTACTAAAACGAACTCTGCAAACTTTCTTTGTTTCAAATTTAGAACACGCATGACTCACTCCGTGCGTCAAACGCCAATATGGCGACCTTGAAACGTCAAAAATGTGCGCGAAAATAAATATACAGTGTAAGTCTGTAATTTGTTCACAATATCTGGTTATTTGATACTGTAAATATTGCAGGATCACATTTTTTGAACTCTGGGCGTTCATATTTAATTTACATGTTATAAAAAGTCTTGTGCTATTCTTTCTTTTATTGATCTATTTTTACTATTTAGTTTAAATAGGTTTTTATTTCTATCATTTTGTTTATCTTTTATTTAGATTCGTTTCTATTTTGTGAATGTGTGAGCTTTGTAGGCCTTGTAGACTTGTTGTCCATTTTGTATTTTGTTAAATAACTGGTACTTGTTGGAAGGCCTATACTCTCCTCCCATACCTACAGAGTAATTTGGAAATATTGTAAAAGCCCTGCTTGCCTTGTTGTATTTTTGAAATAAAACAAGGGTATTTACTGTTTTCAATAATTACCCTGGTTGACTATTTTGCTAAGTTTTATGGTACACTTACATGGTCACCAAAACCTGTGCAATTTTTGGCAACTTATTTCTATACAAGTTATCATAAATTGCTCAATGTTGCTGTCGTCATATTTAACTACAATTGCCAAGATTTGCACAATTAATTGTCCGTTTAATAGTATATTTAGGCTGTCTGTGCGTTTGAGTGTAGAGAAGCGAAGAATTGCAGAGCTACGACAACATTAACTAATATATTTCTTGTAATATCTTCTGTATAGTCCCTGCGCGACTGCTAGTCACCGACTGAGGTATGTGAGCGGTGAGACGGGGGAGGTAGACAGAGGCCAATCTAACTCAGTCTGACAATTTTATCAATGGCGCGCGACCTCCCCCGTCGCACCGCACACATACCTCAAATGGTGACTAGCAGTCGCGCACGGACTTTAGTACTTTTTAAGTTTATATTGGACGTCACTGCCGTCAGTGAAAGAAAATATCGTGAGGAAACCTGCACTTTAGCTGTGTAACACCTTTCAATCACAATCCGAAGGTTTTTGAAGGAAAATCCTAATTCATTGCTTCATGGGTTATAAAAATTCGTCTGGTCAACAACGTAAATAACGCAATTAACGTGATTGAACTGTCAAAATGAAAGGCAATCGATTATACCATCACTGTATGTGTGTAAGGCTGCCTGTCCACTGGAGAATCGGAGCGAGGTAGCGGAGCGGAGTGAGGCAGCGGAGCTGAGAAATATGCCAATATTAACTCCGCTTCAAAGCTCCGCTCCTATTGGTTACATAATAATATTGGCACATTTCTCCGCTCCGCTGCCTCACTCCGCTCCACTAGACAGGCAGCCTTACGCAATTATCCCGCTGGCCTTATCACTATTACTACATTTTACACAAGGCAAGTTAAATAAAAGCCTGTAGAAACAAAGTCCCCAGCCGCGTCTGTCTGTTTGAACGCGATACAATAAAAAACTACCGAACAGATTTTTACCCGACTACGGCGAAGCAAAAAGGAGGGTTATGATTTTGACCGGTATGTATTCATATATGGTTTTCACCAATGGATAGAGTGATTCATGTAGAAGGTTTAGGTGTATAATTCATTAAGGTTTTGTGTAAATTGACTTAAATATAATGATGATTGTTAAGGACGTCGGAAAAAATCATGCCGACTGGGAGCTTTACTGGTGCCGCGTAAACCAATTGTTTACCTGAATTAACTCATAGGGTAAGTATTTTATGGTGGAGGTCTGTCCGGCTTGGGCGGAGCATAACCGTGTCCTCGTGGAGGCGATCGGCGGCGGTGATCTCTCGCGTCCGGCCCTGATTCGGGCCATGGTAGGGAGCGAGAGGAAATGGGAGGCCGTCACCTCCTTCTGCGAAGCAGTAATGCTCGCGAAGGAGAAGGCGGAACGCGTGAGGGAGAGGCAAATTTCGCGCCCTCGCGCCCCTAACCGCCGCAGGAGGAGACGCCCTGGGCGTCGGGAATCGCAGGCCGATTTCCGGCCACCGTAGGCGCGGGCTTGCGGACGGTGAGCAATGGGTAGCTCACCGTCCGATAAGGACCAGGCCCGGGTCGACGGCGCGTTGTGTTCCACACACGCCTCAAAGAGATGTCAGCAGAATTGAAGGGGTTCGCTAGGGCCGATGCCAGCCGGGGTTGCGAAGAAAACCGAAAGAGAGATCGTGGCCCCCGGCAACTGGGCAACCGAAGGAACACGGGTAGGTTTTAGTCAGTAAGAGTCTGACACGCCCTCCCGCTCCGCCCAGAGCGGGAGAAGTTATTTGATTTCCTTTGGGATATTTTCTGACTTCTACGCGGGCTAGCCGCGAGAAAAAGCTAGTAATTAATATAAGTCTGAAATGGCCAACCCGTCTTGAGCAAGCGTGGTGATCAATGCTCGTGCCTTCTCTGTATGAGAAGAGGCATTTGCCCTGCAGAGGGACAATAATAGGCTGGTATTATAATATCACGTCATTTTACGTCATTTGCGCTTCAGTCCCAACAGGAACACTGTTCCAATTCGTGCCACTAAAGATGAGACTTGACGCACCACGTGGTTTGACTTGCGCAGTAGACGATTTATAGGTCTCTTTAGCGGTATGAGGTCTGCACCGGGGCGACATCGTGGTGGCGAAAAAGTGCAGGAGGCGGTTAAGTCTCATCTTTCATGGCGTGTATTGTACTGCGCTCTTTTTCACTCAAATGGACCTCGTTACGGGTAGTCAGAATCCCGAAAGTCTGACAACAAGCCTTACCAAGAGGTATCGTTTTACCCAGTTACTGAGTTTTAGAGGTCTGGCAGTCGCTCCATGTAAAATACTGCTATTTAGCTGCATCCGGTTATACTGGAAGATGATCCCGAAATGGCTACGCAAATGATAAAATTAGTTATTTATTTTAGAAGTCGTGTTTTTCAGTGTACAATATAAAGTATCAGTAATGTAAATATAAATCTAAAAGATGATCCGGTAACCTTGCCACAGACGCCACGCGGCGCCTTGCAATCAAATTATTTACAAAGAATCAAGAGGATATAGAATTTAAACATAACTTTCTGGAACTGTTTTCCATGTTATTGCAAGGTTATGAATTCTGATTACTATTAGCATTTTCTTCTAACGCTATCAATATACATCTGCCTAGCCTTTTTCCAACTATGTTGGGGTCGGCTTCCAGTCTAACCGCAGCATTAAAATACTGGTAAGCAGTCGTTTTGTTTTATGAAGTTTTATACCTGATTTTGTATGATTCTGCCACGCTGATTCCAAATCTGTTTTTCTCTAGCAGCTCTAGTTTTTGAAATATTATCATATTAAATTTTTGGTGAAAAATACTCGAATTATAAAATGAAAAAAAATTGCTTCTCTAACGTAACATGAAAAAAACTTTTGTTTATAAGATTTTCTTGCATGAATCGAAAGTTCAGCCTTGTTTTGAATGCTCCAGCAGTAATCAGCCATCATATTTGCATTCCAACGACCCTGGTATCGCTCTTTCATCGTGCGAATGTCCTTGTTCGCGTTGTAAGCGTTCTCCTTGTTCTTCGCTTAAATCGCCTAAATTTTCTGGGAAGAGGTGTAAATGGCTGAAGAGGAAATGCATCTTGATGCTCATGTTACATCCTAGTCTTTGAAAGAGCAACATGAGCTGCTCAATGTGTTGAATGTAGTCTGGAGACTTTTTATTTCCTAAGAAATTTTGCACAACCCAAACAAATTCAATCCATGCAGATTTCTCTTTATCTGTCATACAGTCAGTAAAATTTTGATCCTTTAGTTCCCTGATTTGAGGACCGTCAAAAATACCAGCTTTTATTTTTTCTGTGCTCCATTTCGGGAATATTTTACTGATATATTTAAAACATTCCCCATCCTTGTTGAGAGCTTTTACAAATTGTTTTATCAGACTTAATTTTATATGGAGAGGGGGTAATATAATGGTTTAGACCATAGCTTATTTTAAATTCGGGTAAGTCCATTTGGAACGATTTTTGCGGATTATTCCGGTAATATTCACAACACAAAAATAACAGTTATCGTGATGATTAGTCGGTTCATGCCAAATCATAGGACTTTTGTAATTTAAAGTAAGTATTTTTTTACTAGCCCATAAACGTAACTACCACATGCAAAATTTGGGATCCATGGCTTACTAAACACTTGTAATGGCGTCCTTAAGAGTCCTATTACATTTTTTTACGGAAATTCGTAATTTTTGACGTTGTAATTTTCATTAACATTATGATATTTTAATTATTTAATTACAATAACGATAGTGCCATTCTCTTTCTTATAAGTTGGAGTTACACATTATTTTCAAGTGATTTGCTAAATTGACGCGGAATATATAGTACTTTAATTTTATTTATGGTAATTTTTTCTTATTATATTGAGAAACGAAAACTAATGAAACGTATTCATTGTAGATAGAAGTTTTATACCTTATTAGTTTGATAAAATTTTGTTTATTTGGAATATAATGGACGCTGAATCAAGACATTTATTGCTTTTCTTTATGATTTTTTCTGTGAAAACTCAAGAAATTTAAAGAAATTCTAGAACTCCAATAAACAAGTATAACATTCAACTTATCTTTTAGTAATTTTAGTTTTTATTTGAATTGAATGGAACAAAGTGAATTTAAGCGTCGAAATTCCATCGCCGACGGATTTTCTTGTAAACTGAGTTCGTAAAATATTTATAGTAAAATACACGAAAAGAAAAATTAAAATGTGTAACTCCAACTTACAAGAAAGAGAATAGCACTATCGTTATTCATAATCAAATAATTAAAATATATTAGTGTTGCTGAAAATTACAACGTCAAAAATCATGAATTTGCGTAAAAAGTGTAATAGGACTCTTAAACGACATTCTAAATAAACGTATTTTCTTTCTTTCTTCTTTCTTCTTTCTTTCTTTCTCGAAACATATATTCACCACAAACAGCACAAAAACTATTTGGATCGTTTAAGCAAGTTCTTTTTAATGTAGACATATCGATTTATTTATGGAATTAAATAATTTTTTGCACTAAAAAAATATTAGTAAGTCCCGTAACGAAATTTGAGAAATTGAGAAATTTGAAAGAAGTACCTGTATCACAAAAACTAGAGCTGCTAGAAAAAAACTGAAGATAGATATGAAATCAGCGAAATCAAATTACTAAGAAACAGCTTAGAAACATCATAAAACAAAAAAAGTTAAATTTTGTTTATCTGTGTAATCAGACTATAATGTTCCCACTGCTGGGACACAGGCCTCCTCTCTTTGAGAGGGAGTGGACTGTAATCTACCACGCGGGCTCAGTGAGGGTTGGTGGATGCCACATGTCTTCGAATTTTTGGTTCTAGGACACGGCGGTTTCTTCACGATCTTTTCCGTCACTGTTTTAAGAAGTGTATCCCGATGCAGCTGAATACTGTTTAATAGTTTTTTATATGGAGCGACTGCCTATCTGACCTCCACAACTCAGATCCTTTGGTATGACTTGTTGTCAGGCTTTCGGCCTTCTGATTTTCAGTAATGATGATTTAAGATCAACGAAAAACATGAACCGATTTTTATACACCGTGCCATTTTAATCGTCTTACAAAAGCTGCCCAATTCATGTATCCAATCTACTACTAAACATTCATTAAAAAAATATATACACCGTGACATTTTTGTCGTCCTACAAAGGGTCAAAGTCAAAGTCAAATCATTTATTTAAAATAGGCAATTACAAAATAATATAATTGATTCTAGTCGCCCCTTCCAAAAGGTAGTTTTCGTGTGGAGAAGAATGGGCAAGAAACTCCAACGTTACTCTTTTAAAATGTTTTACAATAGTTTGTATATCTGGCCACTCAATGTAACCGACATAAAATACGACATATACTATAAAGAGCATTACCTCTCCTCTCAATTGTGAGTATTTATATACCTATAGTATGTATGTTTATATATTTAAGCTTTATGTATGTATTTATTTAAGTATATCTTAATTCATTACGTTTATCTGTGTAGGTACATTTTAGTTTAAGACTTCGCATATCCATATCTTCTCTTCTTGTTCTCACACACTATTGTCTACATTTCTTTCTCATATCTCCTTTCGCAGGTCTGCTGGAAAAAATTTCTTAAGAAATAAGCAGTACCTTTGTACTCAAATTATAAATATGTAATTTCCTTATTTATTTTACTGTGTGTACATAAATAATAAAATAAATAAATAAAAACAATTAACGAATTTTTAGTAGTCTTTGGATACATGAAGTAGCCTGTTTTTTTAAGACGACAAAAATGTCACGGTGTATATGTATACATAAATCCTGTATGATAACAAGCAATTAAGTAGCTAAAGTATTCAATGTAGCCATGGGCCTTTCGTAGCTATAGGCATTTCGTACAAGCTCTACGTAATACTACAGATATTTCCAAGGCCCTCTACGGCCGTTACGAAAAAAGAGTACCACCATATCCTGGATATTTATCTATTCCTTCAATTTCCTGAATAGATAACCTTTTTTGTATTATTTTATGGTTCATAATCGAAAGGCTGAGTTCATTGATACTAAATAACTCGTTCGACTGTTATTGGCCAGAAGAGCTCTAATAACAGCCGCACGGGTCGATCCGTCAGGTTAAGCTACGCTTATCGGAGTTGGCCACGGAATGCTCGTTAAACTGTTGGTCCCGGCTATCATTCGTGGATCTTTGACAGTCGTTACGGGTCGTCAAAACCCCGAAAGTTTGTCAACCAGTCTTACCAAGGGTATCGTTTTACCCAGGGTGTGGAGGTCAGATAGGCTGTCGCTCCATGTAAAATACTGGTATTCAGCTGCATCCGGATAGACTGGAAGCCGACCCCTACAAACAAGGTTGGGAAAAGGCTAGGCAGATTGATTGACTGTTATAGGCTCTCTTATCTTAAAACTTCTACACTTGGCACTACCCTAACAACTAGGCAGATCCCAAGTGTTTTCAAAGCAGTTTGTTCAAAGGATATTTGTTGCGCAAATTGTTATCTTGTTTAGTCTACGAACAAGATGGAGGACACATGATAGAAGTCATATTGAACCATACGTTTTAATGTTGGTTCACATGAAACTGAATTTTGTAGTGCGAGTGAGTAGGAAGTTTTTGAAGACTATTATTTGATTTGGTCATCAAACTGATTGCTAATTTTATAACCATTTTCGAGTAATTTGCCATTTTATATTTTAAAATGTATGAAATAAAAATGTAAAATGTCAAATGACTGGTAGACATAGGAGAACGGTTTTTGAATAAATGAACCTCTAAAAAAAATTAGCTACTATTGATGCACACTTTTTTTTTTTAATTTCTGTCCTTTTCTCACAGTCGTAGTAACTAAGCCAGGGTACCCCGATCTAACAGGTTAGGTTAGAGCTGTGACTAATCGTGCGCGAGCCGAGCGAGCGAAACGAGCGGTGCCGCGGCAGCGCTCGGCAAGCGCTGCATCCAAGTTGGGCACAGTTACTTGGCTATATAGTATTTTTAGGACCCCAAAATAAGTATTATTTGAAATTCACATAAAGATTTGCAATCATTATAAATGAGTAACTGAAAATGGAAATTATTAGAGGTTCGATTAAATACATCATCATTTCAGCCGAAAAACGTCAACTGCTGGTCATAGGCCTCCCCCAAGCATCGCCACTTCGACCGGTTCTGTGCTTTTCGCATCCAGCTAATTCCAGCGGCCTTCACAAGGTCATCGGTCCACCTTGTCGGAGGCCTTCTAACGCTACATCTTCACGCAGTCGCCACTCCAGAACCTTTCGGCCCCATCGGCCATCTGTTCTGCGAGCAATGTGTCCTGCCCACTGCCACTTAAGTTTGGCAATTCTGCGGTCTATGTCGGTGATCCTGGTTCGCCTACGGATCTCTTAACTTCTGATTCGATCACGTAGGGAAACTCCGATAAAATACGTATGCCAATAAATAATTAATAAGTGCAACACGAGTCTAATATATCAATATTGACACACATCCAAAGAATTCAAACATGCTTTTTGATATGCGTTTTAGTTTTTTTTTTAAATTATGTGCGTACGAAGTTACGAACATGTGATATTCAGCCAAAATTTGCCATCGTAGATTACACGTATTGCGTTTAAGATTCGTATGTTTATTAAAAGAGATCATTTCCTTGTTTGTCAGGGACACGACTAATTTATATTTTTTTGTTATTTATCTACAGGGTGGCAGGGACATCGACGCAAAAACTGAAACCACGGATTCAGTACATGATTCTGAACACCCCTGCGTTTAAATGTTTCGTCTACAACTGCCCGACAATTGATGTCGGAAAGTTATATACCTATATGCCGATCGCGCGGTAAACTCTGTTTGCGCAATGCAGGATTTCTGTGACGTCCCCGCCTAAAACAACCGCTTTGGCAGAATCATAATATAAAATATTATTACCAACACAAACTGACAATTCTTATTACGCAATTCATCTGTTTGACAGTTTTGTATTATAATTAAATAAAATTTAAACTGTAGAAATAAAATTAAAACATCTTATTTGATTAATAAAACGGTAAAAAAAAAACCGGTAAAATTACGATCTTCACTTTTTTCATGCGGCAACATTTACACCAAATATGATTCTGATATGAATTGAATTGAATATGATTCTGATTTGATTGATGATGACTCATATATGTATGTCACCATAGAGGAATTGCTAATGATCTGCTGGGAATTCAGAAAATTAATTGCTTTGATAGGAATTGCTTAATGTGGCCGTTTTAGGCCCCCTGGTCTTTTGATGCGTAGATCGCATGACTGTGAGCCCATGCTCGCCGTCGTTCTAGGCTTATTTTTTAGTCGCATGTAAGGTTGCCTGTCCACTGGAGCGGAGTGAGGCAGCGGAGCGGAGAAATGTGCCAATATTAACCAACAGGAGCGGAGCTCTGAAGCGGAGTTTAGTGCAGTGGGCAGTCTTATAGAGGGGTGCCTACGAGGCAGTACCTACTCTACAGTGATGTTTATATAAATCTACAATTACATTTTTACACAAAAATTCCCCATTGAAAAAAAATTAGATGAAATCATTTTTTTTTCGATTTTCTTGAAAGTTGCCTTATAAAAAGACTCTTAGTACGATACCTAACAACACCCTCAGGGAACGAACAGGGTTTTTTTACACGACATCTACTCAGAAATACTAGGAAAACAGAACAAATCAGCTGTTCTAAAGTATCACGCAATTTGTAACAGTCAACAGAAGAAAAATATTGAACAAAGCGACAAAGAAAAAGATTGAGACAAAAGTGTGTGTGATTGCCAATATGTAGATAATAAGCGTGATGCTGATGATCAACGCTCGGTCCTTCTCTTTATGAGAAGAGGTCTTTGTTCTGGAGTGACAAAGTTACTGGCTGGTACATTTTTTTAATAAAGGAATAGAATTGTTATTCGGTGTTTTATCTGAATCCGCGCATTGTGTGCTGTCACTTTAGTGAGGTTCCAAGTGAACAAAGGTTTGTCTCAAATGAAAATGTCATTCAATGGAACAAATCTAACTTAGAGAGATGCATTAACGATTCTAATGATTGTAATATTTGTGTAAATCCGATTTTTTTGGGGTTGCGAATCATATTATGATCACGGTACAATCTGACAATGACCTGCCAATCTGCAAATGCTGAATTGCAAAAAAACGTAAGAAAATTTGAATTTCGCGGGCTACCTTCACGGATCCTCCTTAAAACAAATGAGTTCGTTTTCGAATTGTGTGTGGTCACTAGAGTGAGGTTCGAAGTGAACTATTCAAATTAGAACACACTAATGATTTGGTAATTAGCATAGTGAAGGACACATAACTACACTAATACACGAACACACTAATCATTAGCCAATAATGTTCCCACTGCTGGGAGTCAGGCGTCCTCTCTGTGAGAGGGAGTGGAATGTAAGTGGATTACATTCCACTCCCTCTCGCAGGCTCAGACTGGCAGACACTACCTACTGTCTATCTTCTTGTCCCTTTGTTATTTTTTACAACTCTCATAAACGAAAAAATAAGGCTGGTATTTAGTTCCAGAGAATAAAAATGAATTTAAAACTACTTACTGCTCATTCAAAGGTTTCTCCACAGTTTCAAGGACGCACGGCTCACTGACACTGATTTCTTCTATAATTTCCTCTATAATCTCTTCTTCAGTCTCACTTCCGCTCACTTCTGCTTCACTCTCACTCTCACTCTCCTCACAGTCCTCTAGTTTGTCAGTCACTTCACTCCTATCTCCTATTTCTATAAAACCACTGTCACTATTATCACTAGAGATTCTTTTTAAAGTTTCTGGACTTTCAACTTTTATTGTCACTGCCTCATTGTCATTGTCACAATCATTTACGTTGATAACTGTTGTGTTATCAGCGAAGATAATGTCGTCAGCATCTTCGAGAAATTCCTCGTCTTCTGAGGAAAGAGATTCGAATGAAGAGCAGACTTCTTCGTCAGTTTGTTGCTCTCCATCATCGAAGATTATGTGCTTTCTGAACGTCACTCTTTTCTTCCCGCAGTCTGACCGGTCGTCATCAGAACATCCTTCAGTGTCAGATTTCGGAGGTTTCAAGTTGGATTTCTTCGATATTCCCGGTGAGTCACCGTCAGGTTCCAAACTGTTATTATCTCCATCTGTGTTTAATAATTTATCTAATTCACCTTTTAATTCATTTCTATAATTTAAATTTCGTTCATCGATACTTTCGTATAGAGGCTCGCTCCTATCGATCTTGCTGTCGGTACCTCCCATTTGTTTGCTTTCATTTAATTTGTCAACAGTACAGTCTATAGTGCGCGCGATCTCCCGTAGTAATGCCTCCGCATGTTTTTTTTCTTCCAAATCTGGTTCGTTAACGTACACTAGAGACACGTGTTCCTTGTTTTCGTTGCTCTTAGAATATTTCTGCAGTACCAAAGCTTTGACGAAGTCCGCATCGTCTGAAGTATTTTTGGCTTGTGTGGGAACAACGACGTCATTCGGCTTCCGATCAGAGTTGCTCCTTTGCAATACATTTGTCTCTTTCAGGGGGCTTATTCTGCAAGACTCGGTTCGCACGTTCCTTCGTTTGCCCCTCTTCCTTTTCCCCGCCATAATCTGCAGTATGGCACCGACGCCAGTTTTCTGGTTGTTGTAATCAGTTTCAGGTAATAATAAATTCACTACATCTTTCCGTATTGTGTTAAATTTTTCGTGCTCAGTGTCGTTTCGTTGCGCGCGCGCGGTAACTGATGTTAATTTTGTTTGGTCGGGGTTCGGGAACTTTCGGGCGTCGTCGGCTGATGCCGGCGCGGCCTCGAGTTTCCCGCCTTTCCTCTTGAAGAAATTAAACATGGCGGCCGTGTGTTGTCATGACCGCCTACCGCGGCGATGTCCCACCGACTGTTCGGTGAATAACTGAAAAGGATACGCTATTTCTAACAGATGCGGTTCATTTAGTGCAGTGCGGCGTCTATTTTGATTTTTTTTTCTATGATTGACTGTTTATCAAGTAAATATTATTAATAGCGTTTGTTTGAATAGTTGCGTGTGGTTTAGTTAGTAACTGTGTAACGTGTTATAATTACGCATACAATCCTATTTAAAGTACTGAGACTGTAGGTACATAAATACCTGTATATGCTGCGGGTACATTGCCTGCTACTTTATTCTCTTTACCGAACAGTACTTATAAACACTCTTCCTAATTTATAGTCTCCTGGTACTTCTAACAAAATGTTTTAACATTACTGAGATGTTTTGGCAAAAATCTTACAAACTGATCGATATATTGTGGATTAAAAGTTTAAAATAATTAACAAATAGATTGATAATGTATAGTTTTCGTGTAAACTTTTAAATATTTACAAAAGTGCATATACAAGCTTCAAGGGTCAGTTAAAAGAGGTTTTTAATGAAAGTTGGCAACATCTCAAATGGCTGTCAAATATTTCGCCGAAAATGAAATTTCCTATGAAACATCTTTAAAGAACTAATTATGAATTGCAATTATAATTGATATCGTAATACCACCGGTAGCTTGGATCCTGTTCCCGATACCGGTGGGCTACCATTTTCATTTTTTTTAAATGTTTTCTAAAAAATATTTGACAATGTTATATTATGTAGGTATTTAGATGAAATATTGGAAATATCGTAACACTGAAAATTTAGTTTCCGCTTAAAGCATTTGGAAACTTTCTAAATGCTTTTTGACACCTAAAATTTTACAACACCTAATTCAGTGTCATTATGGATTTCAAATGCCAATCAATATTTTAGGGCACTACAGAGTGTTATTTCATAATTTGACAGCCTGGGACTTGGGGCTATTTGGAAAGATTACGTTGTAAATTAAATAGTTCAGATGACATAACTGCCAAATTTCATAACGATCGGTTCAGTGGTTTCGGCGTAATTGGTAACAGACAGACTGACAGAGTTAATTTCGTATTTATAATACTACTAGCTTTTGCCCGCGACTTTCTTCGCGTGGAAGTCGATAAAATTCCCTCAGGAATGTTACAGAAGCCGTTTGACCGGAACCGGAACCGTAATCGGAGGTCTTAAATTTGATTGATCGGAATCGGAACTGGAACCAGAACCGGAGTCGAAGGTGGAAGTAGAATAAAGATGTGTTATGGGAAGGCTTAGTGAAACAATTGAAATATAATTCATTCTCTTTAATCAGTAAAATAGTATTAACGATAATATCTACAAAGAAAACAATAAACTGCGACTTCGAGCGCGAGCGTGTATAAAATGAACTAAAATTACACTGGCGTTGAGTTAGCTTGTTTGTACGCGCTCTAGTCACGTGCATCGCTGCGTTTCGAACTTCGGTATAACTACGATTCAAAATTATCGGAACCGAAGTCGGAATCGGAGGTGTAAAATTAATCGGAAGTTCCGACCTTTCGGAACCGGAACCGGAGTTCCGTAACATCCCTGCTTTCTATAGGTGAAATATTTTTTTAAATCAGTTCAATTTTTTGAGATTTTTTCAGGAGCTTGTGGCTAAGTAATAACAGCCGTACAGGAAGATCGATCAGGTTAAGCTACGCTTGCCGCGGCTGGTCCGTGGATGGGTGACCATCTTGACATACCAAGACCCCTCCGTGCCTAGGAAAGGAATTAATCGTAAAGTCATTGGTCCCGGCTGTCATTTACAGATCTTTGACAGTTGTTACGGATCGTCAGAAGGCCGAAAGTCTGAGAACCAGTCTTACCAACGGGTATCGTGTTACCTAGTAAATGGGTTGTGGAGGTCATATAGGCAGTCGCTCCATGTAAAATACTGGTACTCAGCTGGATCCGGTAAGACTGGAAGCTGACTCCTACTTAGTTGGGAACAGGATTGGCAGATGATGATTTTTTGAGTTTATCCATTACAAACAAACATACAAAAAATCAAATCTTCTCTTTATAATATTAGTTTAGTACGAATTAAATTAAAGACTACCCTCGTTGGTCTAGTTGTCGCAAGTGCTACTTCTGAGCATGTAGTTCTGGGTTAGATTCCCAGGTCGGCCATAGTGTTATTGGGTTTTTCCGTCTAGAATTTCTCAGTAGCAGCCCGGAGTCTGGATTTGTGCCCGGTTGATAGCAATAGGCTCGCCCCCTTTACATGGGACTTAAACATAACTGGCGAAATGTAGGAATATTGACGTGAGGATATTTTAATATATGTGTGATAATGATATGAGGAAAAAACAACGATAATCATAGTTTAATAATGAAAAGGATATTATAAATTGCGATTGGTCATCAGTAAATCTATAAAGAGTGTTGGTTGTGTGTCATTGTTCTTTTTTTATGGTTCATTGTTGAGATTATTAATATTATGATAAATCATTAATTCGTGCATATGGAAGAATGACCGACTAACGGGTACCCGTAACTGTTTGTCGGTCATTCTTCCATACCAACGTCTTATGGAGTTAACTCCCCTGTTTGATAAAGGACATTAAAACTTTAAAAAAAAATCTACTTGTTTCGTCATTATCTAGCCCTGTACAGAAACATAATAAAAAATAAAAAAATGTTTTGAGCGTCCAAATTTCCATATTTCAACACTAATTTTAACGCATCTTAGGGCGAAAATAAATAACTCCTGGAGTATGAAAATGGCAAAATAGTTACCGTAACGTACTGCCGAAGATATAGATAATTTATTCAAGAATTCAAATATCTTTGTTTTTGAATAAATACATCCGGTAGTTATTTCATAATATGTGTCATAAAGGTCTGTTCATGAAATTTTACGCGCTCGATTTCGTTATAAATCATCATTTATATTTACTAAATCAATAAATAAATATTTAAAAACGAAATAAATAAACGAATCAACTAACACATGCATACTAGCCAAGCCCACCAACGAGTTTGAGCCGTCGACTAGTGCAGCCTTAAGTCATAGGCGATTATATAAAAGTTTTGTTCGGATGTACTAGCCAGGACTCGACTCTCCATGCCTTTGAAAGTACGTTAAGCTGGTCCCGGTTGTCATTCGTAAGTGACAACAAACGGCTATCATATTACCCCTCAAACTGGGTTGTGGAGGCAGTCGCTCCTTGTAAATTTTGTGTTATATGACATCGATTTTACATTCTGTGATTACTTCCTCACACACTGACTTATTCATTTAAAAAAAATTTGGACGACCGTCTACTTTTACAATGTTTGTAAATATGTGAGCACCATGTATCTATCACATAATTAAATTATCTGTCGTTGCTTTATTTTTAATTCTTTTTACCTATTGTGGTATAGTAATTTTATTCTAGGTGCATCGTCTTCACATATAATTATTTAACTAATGTACGCACTTATACAAAATCGTCTTCATATATAATTATTTAACTAATGTACGTACTTATACAAACTATTGTAAATTAAAAGAGTAACGGTGGAGTTTCTTGCCCATTCTTCTCCATACGAAAACTACCTTTTGAGAGGGGCGACTAGAATCAATTCTATTATTATGTCAATTTTGACGTTCAAAAGTGCCATACATGGGCCTATTTGAAATAAATGATTTGACTTTGATTTTGACTAAAATACTGGTATTCAGCTGCATCCTGTTATACTGGAAGCTGACCAAAGGCAAGTAGATAATGACCAATATAACAGTGTGATGTTCTGAGTCACACAAAACTAATTTTCATCTATTATTATTCCACAGATATTTTACGTAAAAACTTGGCATTACCAATGTATGTCATGTAGCAAAAATATCAGTCTTTTGTAACTGTTTCGTAATCTAAACATGTCAGTGATAATTGATGATGGTTTTTGCACTTTTAAAGTACGATAAATTACTTCAAATCTTTTTTAAATGTTAAGTTCAATCTGCCTAGCTTTTTCCCAACTATTTTGGGGTCGATTTTCAGTTTACCCGGATGCAGCTGAATACCAGTATTTTACATGGAGCGACGGCCTAACTGACTTACACAACCCACTTAATAGGTAACCCGATTTCCTTTGGTAAGACTGGTTGTCAGACTTTCGGGCTTCTGACGACCCTTAACGACTGTCAAAGTTCAACGAAAAAAGGGCCAAAGGCTTACACGGTTTTATTTTACATAATTATTCTTTAAGCGAGATAATGTTAATTCTATAACCATGATGTTACGTTAAGAGGATTAGAACGGAAGAATGGAGTAAACACAACTCAGCAAGGCCATAGACAATATTAGTATTGGCAGCTGTTCAGTAATCTATAACTAGGTATTAAAGTCTAATCAAATCCTTGTTACCAATTGATATATAGTTTTAAAAATTGAAAATCCACTTTATGGCAGTGTTTATAAATTTAATTTCTGAATCATAAGCCTGTTACTGAATAAATATAACAATATGGTTTGCCTCGATGGTCTAGTGGTCGCAAGCGCTACCGCTGAGCATGAGGATTCTGGGTTCAATTCCCAGGTCGGGCAAAGTGTTATTGGGTTTTTCAATAAGGAATTTCTCAGTACAGACCGGAGTCTGGATTTGTGCCCGGTCGATGGCAATAGGCTCGCCCCCTATTACATTAAACTTAAATATAACTGGCAAAATGTGGGTGTTACTATAGGTACACTTCTGCCTAACCCTTCGGGGATAACAACTGAATAATTAAAAAAAAATTAAGTTGTATTGCAAACTGAACTTTATGTGTGGGAATTAAAGTTGTTTTTCCAAATCAACACATTTGTTTACGCGTTTGGAAACTAAATCGCGAACGTAGTATTATGTAGAAAACCTCCTTAAAATAAACTATTTGATACATGGGTCTGCAGCCTTGTGATGTAAAACATCACCACTATAATAAATGAACGGGTAGGGAAAGCACCCACATTGCACCAGTAATGTTTAAGTCGCATCTAAAAGGGGTAGGCCTTTTTAGGGTTCCGTAGTCAACAAGGAACCCTTATAGTTAAGACCAGGCACTCCAAAATTTTAAAGATTTACACTGACATTTTACTATTATAATTTGACAAATGATTGACATTTTTATTCTTATTAAAATAACTGTGATGTATGTTTCAATTTTATTAGCTTCATATTTAATCTATGTAATTTTGCATGCTAGTTGCGCGAATTGTTTTAGAACTTGTTAAAAACCCCGACCATCTGTATGTACTACAATTCTTGCAAATAAAATTTCATATAATTTCATTTAATTTCAAAGACAATTTCAACGCAAACTCCGCCCCCATGCACCCCACCACTCCACTATGTGTTAAACGCTAACACATTAGTAATAAATTTGAATATCGCTTGCGCTCTTTGGTTTTGTACGAGCACGGAACTAAATGTCGTAAGTATTAATTTTTATTTCGTTTATAACTTAAGTAATAATTGACCTAGAGGAAAAATATCTTATATCTGGATAATAAACTATATTTTCTTATTGTCAATAATTATTTTAGACATAAAAGCAGAGTAATCTTATTTTTGTTTCAAAGACATGATTTTTAAATAAAAAATGAATCGAGTGAAAATGTTCCAATTACGTAACTGTCTTACATTTGGAAAGAAAAAGATCCAATAAATCATATACTAAAGTTCCATTTTGATTGTATGCGTGACTTTTTCAGAATATTAATGCAAATTAACATACAATTTAGGGAGCCTCCTCTTAACCTTAGAGATCAACCCGTGCGGCTGTTATTACTTAGCCACGAAAAACAAGCCTCTAATAAAAGCAATAAATATACATTTAGAACAAAACAGACGCTTGTATCCATAAAACCAAAGGTCAGTGTCTTGACTAAAATAACCACGATGAATGCGCGCGCGCAAGGAAAGTTGTCTGTGTAGAGATGTGCTATAGTGATTTATTGTTTGACGCATATCGATAGAGGGTAGCGCTGTTTTTGAATAAGTTATTATTTTCACAAAAAAATTAACTAAACAAATTAGATGGGGTTATATTTTTCAGATCATGTTTTGTTCTAATTGGTTGAATACTTGATTTATTTATTAGTATTGAACTGAAATCGGTAATATAATAAGTATGCCGCCGTCAAATTAAGTATATAATTGTTTAATTATTATTGATATAAGATTAATTATTAATATAGATTTAATATTTTAAATATTACGGTATAGAATTATCAGCACGCTACCAGTCACTCTAAGCCGAAGTTCGCACGGACGTAATAAAATCGCGGCGGGATTTAAACGCGCACTGGATTTTCAACTCTTGGTGTTAAGCCGAGCGTTGAGAATCCTATGCGCTGGAACGCACCCTCGTCCTAGCGCGTTGAAAAAACACACTGTTGGATTTTCAACTCTCGGCGCTAAGTAGAGCGTTGAAAATCCAGTGTTCGAAAAAAAATCGCGGCAATTTTATTAGGTCCGTGCGCACGTCGACTCAAACATACACAAACGAAAATAAAATTCAGTTTTAGGTATTATAAATTCGTCATTTACAAAAGTGCACAGCACTAGCAAAGAACTTAATGATAATATTATTTAATAGGGAGTGCCTTCACTGCCGGCGCCGGCTCCCAAAAATAGCAGCCGAGATTAAAAACATCGGCTGCCGGCACATTACATACTCTGTGGCTGGCACCGCCGGGTCATATATGGACACCGGCGGTGCGGCGTTTATGGAATTCCTTCCAGTATTCAGAACTCCAAGTAACTAACCCTAACTATAGTATTTCTTTCATATATTCTAGTCGTTTTTGCACTCGCCGGTCGCTGCCGCGGTACCGCTTGCTTCGCTCGCTCGGCTCGTGCGTGGAGGGTCACAGTTCTAACCTAACCTAAATAACCTTTTATTGCGAGTAAAAATATTTAATCTAATCTTACTTACTAGTTCGGTTTCGGGTAAAAAAGAAAAAAAAAGTTTATTTGCGGTAAACATACGCAAAAAAGAGTTACTACACACACACACACTGGTACTTAGTACTTGATTACTGGAATATAGAAATAATTGATTATAGAAATATAATACTGGAAAAAAATAATGCTTTATTACATGTTTTTTTAATTATGCCTAACCCACCTATCTACTCTAATAAGCCAAATTGCCAACCCCGTTTTCTGCTTTTTTCCAAACTCAGCGCCGGCAGCCAATTTGGGAGCCGGCGTTGGCAGCGGAGGCACTCCCTATTCAATAAATAAATCGAAGTGTACCGTTTCATGACTAAAACTAAATAAAAAAAGGTCTTACAGTAAAAATAGCAGAGAATTTAATGATAGATAATTATTTCATTAATAAATCGGATTGTACCGCTTCATAACTAAAACGAAATAAAAAGGTCTTGCAATAAAAATAGCAGAGAACTTAATGACAGATAATTATTTCATTAATAAATCGAAGTGTATAATTTCATAACTAAAACTTAAAAAAAAAGATCTTGCAATAAAAACTAGCTTATTTTTACTGCAAACTTCGTTGTTAATAAATCGTTCCATGTTTACCTTTCAAGCCAACCGTTGCCAAAGTAAAAGGTCAGTGCCTCAATTAAATGTATATTCACACGATCCACGTGTTTATTCACACCCAGACGCATATATTTAGAGAAAGTTCTCTGTAGAGACGTGCCGCAGTGATTTACAATAATTTATCGACAGTTGTTACGGTAAATTTATTCTCAGTGTAGGATTGAGGTAGTGTTGTTGTAAAGTTCGATATTTACGGTTCAAAGTGTGGCTACTGGATTGATAGCTATGAGATCACATTTAATCGGGCTGCCATTTCTTTGAAAATAAAACTACAAATTGCTTAAAATAAATTGCGATTTTTTTGCAAATGATTAGTTATTTTCATTTTACTCCTGTATTTAGATATTTCGTCCAGCTGCTGCTTCATGGAACTAGTAGTCGCATCGCGAGCACAACTTTTTGAGCTCAATCCGCTAGGCCAGGCAAAATGTATCTATATAAATATATATCCTATTATTAAATGGCAAAATATATCCTATTATTAAATGGAACTTGAGCTAACTAAATATTGATGTATAAAAATTTGCTTAACCCTTTGGGGAATACGGACGTCAGAGATTTTTAAAATGACAAAACTTTTAATTAAATATTTCTATTTGTTGGTAAATTTTAATTCATATAATTGAATATTATAGTTATGCTATTAATATAATATTTTTGTTAACTTCCCTTCTGTCTTAACTGAATGCAATTAGAGAAGAGTTCGTTTTTTTTGTAATAAATATTTAAAAATGTAAATACTATGTATTGGCGATAATTGCTCAGCGACTGGATTGCCCCTACGTTGGTTATTGTTGTAGCAGGCATATTGCTAGTGCTTAATTTGTCATTTTATTTAATTTTATGAATACTTATTATAATTTAAATTTTTTGCTTCTGACATAACTTCACTTACTTAATTTAATTCATTATGCTATTTTATTTTATTTTTATTTTGTTGTGTGCTTTTGACATTAATTGATTTGATTTGACATTTACCTGTGACTCAAATAGTGATATTTATAAAATTGACAAATTTGTGTATTGTTTTTGTAATTAATATGGGTCTAGGACTTGAAATAAATGAATTTTATTTTATTTATTTATTTTCATTGAAAATAAAATAAAGGAATATTATTGTAAAAAGTTAATATTTTGTTGTATTCTTTTAATTATGTAAATTATATAATTTGTATGAAAATTTTGCATATCCTAAGATAAAATGCATTAGTACTATTATTATAAAAGTTCCATCTTATCTGAGTACCTAAATTATAAGCAAATAAATGTGATTTGAAATTTGATTCGACCTTAAAATGCGGAGCTGTCATTTACCTGTCAATACATCAACACCTTTTCCAGTCCTTACCCATCTCACCTCAATATTAAATTAGCTCCCTGCCAAATGTCACCTATTTTTATCTCTAGAGATCGTAGCGTAGTATAAATCAGACTAATACGCACTAATTCCACGTGGTGGTCAAGTTGGGATGCCACAATCATGTTGTAATCGTTTTTAAATACAGAGGGACGAGAGAATGTTAGGCCCGTATGATTTATGGTCATTCCGACCTCGCTGCCGAAGTCCTTTGCGATCGCGACCGCGTCCCCGAGTAAATGATACTCCCCCGACCCTTGCTCGATAACGAGGTGCCAGCAGTTGTTGTAGCTGAACACGTAGCTTTAAATTCCCCGACTAATATTCACGATCAAAACTTTGATCCAGCCCGTCCCATCCTTGATGTCCTCCCTCCGGTTGACGCCCTAAGCCAAGGTTCGTACCCCACAGATGGTGCCCTTAGCGAGCGTTCACCTAGTTTTAATTAGCATAGTTGAATAACCCCTGGCCGGAGGTTTTAAGTGTAGTAGCTTAAGGCACCCACAGGAAAGCCTGGTTAAGTAATTATGATCTCAGAGGTCAACTACGAGATGCCCTACATTAAAAAAAAAATGATTTATAAGCGTAACAACGATATCGTTTATATTTGAATATGCCTATGACGACGATTTTTAGGGTTGCGTACCCAAATGGTGCTAATGGGAACCTATTACTAAGTCTCCGTCGTCCATTCGTCTGTCATAGGGATATATCTTTTGAATCGCAATAGGTAGACACTTGATTTTTTCACAGAGTGTTAACTACTATAGCCGCTATAACAAATTATTATAAAAATAAAATAAAGTTAAAAATTAAAGGAACCATACAAGAAACGTGTGTTTTTTCGGCGGTTTTTGCTCAATTTATAATGGCAATGTTAATGTACGATTCACAATACTGTGAAACATGTTCAGACCCGCATAGCACTCCTCTCTCTTCTTACTCTCCCCGGTATTCCTTATAGTTTCTCTAATAATGCGATTGTCACAACCGTAACCTGTCACAACCGTACCCAGTCTACACTACGGAACCCTTCCTATGCGCGTTCGACTAGCACTTGGCCGGTTTTTATAAGTATGAGTGTCTTTAGATTTCATGAACACAATCATGTAATAAATTTAATGTACACGCGAGCCATGTTACTCTTGTCGTTTCTATTTACATTAAGCATTTGGTATCTATTAATACCAGCTATCATTTACTACGCACTCTTCGACGCGTGGCCGTGACACGCGGAGTGTCGCATCAGTATAAATACAGCAGATTCGTGTCTTATTGACAGACACACTGGCATTGAATAAACTAAATAAACTAGGTAGGATTGATAGCCTAGTGGTGTGACCGTCGGACTGCCAAGTCATAGGCGTCGAGTTCGGAAAAGTCAGAACTTTTTGGATTCATGTGCGTATTGTATAATTATCACTTGCTTCAAAAACGGTGTATTGAAAAATAGTGAGGAAACCGGCATGCCTGAGAGATATTTTTTGACGGCATGTGAAGCCAAGAAAGAGGCCAATGGGCGGAATAAAAGTTGGGCTGGTTTGTCACTAACCAAACGAAGAAAAAAAAAACTGAATAAACTCGCCAAGCTGTGTTCTTAGAGAATAAAGAGGTCTAGCAGGGGTTGGAGCTACAAGGTTATTAATGCTTTCAAAAATTAGGCAGATTTATTATTGGGGAAAGGCTAGGCAGATTTATTGATGGATTAAATAAAGAGGGCGAACCTAGTGCCATCAACTAGGAAAAAGTTCAGGCACCGGGCTGCTACTGAGAAATTCCCAGAGTCCAGACACCACACTCAGTTTGTTACCACCCAACTAAACTCAACTCAAAGTATTTATTTCAAATAAACCACTTACAGGCACTTTTGAATTGTCAAGGGGTCGGTCAGTCAGAAAGATGAAGCTAGTTGCCCATTCCAAAGCGTAGTAGGTACCTATGGAGAAGAACGGGCAAGAAACTCCACGGACACTCTTTTAAATCACAATATGGTTACAAAATAGTAGTACGTATCTATTTAATTTTATTTTTATTCAAAAGGAACAACAAACAGCTAAAATATAGTGTATAGAAAAAAAAAACACAAAACGTTTGAACAATATTTTAGTCCACAACGCTGTTCACAGATTATAGGCTCTTTCAAACCACGCGACGCGACACAAAGACACCGCTTGTCGCGCGACGAGCGGTGTCTTTGTGTCGCGTCGCGTTAACTGTGGAATATAATATATAATTAATTAAACCCTAGGGTAATAATTACAGAATTTAAATGGTAGGTTTAATTTAAATGGTAGACTTCAGGAATTGGTCGTTTGAAAGGACTACGCTAAGGTCACCGAGTAAGTTATTGGCACTGTAGCGGTTATACCGCCAGAAAACCGAAAGGGAGATTGTGGTCCCCGACAACAGGGCAACTGAAGGAACAAAGAAGGGTTTTAGTCAGTAAGTCTGACACGCCCTCCGCCCAGAGCGGGAGAAGTTATTTGATAATATCTCACCCAAAAAATAGGGTAATAATTACATAATAATAATAAAAACTAAACTTTTTACACATAAATCAAATACTTAAGGAGCTCTCCTTAAGTATAAGACCTTTGAACTTACCGGGAGGACATGCAAAAATGTAAATATGTTCAAAAGTCCTATTGTGGGCACCTATCATTCTGTGAATTGATTTGACATTTACCTGGTTTGCGCTCGCTTGAGCGCAAACCGGTGTTAGAGTGGCAAGTACGCATAGAAAATAGTCTGCCACCTTTCGCTTGTACACTGTTCTAGGGGCAACATAGCATCACATGTTGGTTAACTCAATATAGTCACCTACCTATTTATTAATTGTGGCGTTCAAAAGCAAATCCGCCACCGTTGGTCTAAAATTAGAAGGACAGGGGCGGATGTGCTTTTGGACCCCACAATTATTTATTTATTTATTTTTATTTATTTTCTCATAACGAATGCTGACTTGTATAGGAAGTGCTTAATCTAAAAATTGGGTTAACATTTGTGAGAGACTGGTGCCCGAAAAAAGTATAAAATACCTGTGTTACGGGTAACCAGGCCCCCTAATACTTAAAAATGTACTTCTTAATTTAGATTAATTAACAAACGCAAACGCAAGGGGTGTGTGTATGTGTATGTGTGTGTGTGTGTGTGAGTGTGTGTGTGTGTGAAGAAACTCCTTGTTTTGACCAACGAGACAGTCTGCGTTGGTATTATATAAACTAAAATGTTTAATTTTATTATAAAGGTGCTTGCGATCTATGTTTTGACACTTCTGTATTAATATTACAATTTAATACTTAATAAAATTAGTGAACAAAATAAATAGGGATGGTGACAAAAAATAATGTCCGTCAGGTAGATTATTAAAGAATATTGGACCACATATTTTTTCTTTTTGTCGTAATCCAAAAATTACGGCGATACATAAACTAAAATAAAAATAAATAAATAAAAGAAAATGAATGAAAATGTGGCATAGCGCCTTGCTAGAGTTTATACTGAATTGTGACGTAGCTACCCCCACTCCCCAACTTTAATGCGTTAAAACGAACGATGCGTTAAAAAATTGACTAAGATAAATCTTAGTCATTTTTTTAATTAATAATTATGATAAAGCAAAAAATATTTGTCTAATATTTTTCTATTTCTGACTGACGGACTAAACAGAATTTCATCAATAAATAAATAACTAGCTAGAATATACTAATAGTTCGCCATCAATTTGTGTCACTGAAAAAGTTTTCATGGAGAAAAACTGTGGTGTTAATATGCTTTCAAAAAAACTTAATGGATTACCTACATCTCCACCATAATAGATAAGTTTTAGTTTTAAGAAAAAAACATAATATTTTTCTTGCAATTTCCTTGTAATTTCGTAACACATGATAATGTTAAAATCACAGAAACCCGAAATGATTACTACCGCTATTAAAAATTACGATCGGAAAACGTCAAATCTCATAAATCGGAAACACGACTGGTACAACTATGTATTTCCCTAATAAAACCGAAATGTATCGATAAATAACGCACATCACTAAGCTACTAATAACAGCTGATCTAACGGAAAGACGGCGCGTCCGGCGTCCGGTTTTAAATACTGTTCCACGCACTCGTGCTTACGTTATTGCTCTTTTTTTAACTTCGTCTGCAGTTCTGTTTTTGAATTGAAGCTCTTGGCGGTGTATGCGCTCCTGGTACTTTTATTGAAGTTTTTTATTTGTTACACTATGTAATTTTAATTTATAATAATCCATTCAGACACTTTTATTCAGTTTTTTTTTAAACATGCGCATTTATTATTATTTTAAGACTTAGCATATACCGTATATTATGGAAATATTATCTTACACGGTACTCGAATAAATAAATAAGTTAATTTATTAAAGAACAGAATAAATTATCTGTTCTGTGGTAACACTACATGCTGTGTCTACAACGTGTTCCTTTTAATAACCCATAACTCTAGCTATGGTATTAATGGGTGTCCCCTTTTTTCGCAGACAGAAATTTCATAGAATTTCGTTTCGCAGAAAATGTTTCATATAATATTATTTTGGTCTTTACAGCGGTATAGTATTGCCACATAACAGATGAATTATTCTGTTCTTTAGTAAATTAACTTATTTACAAGTTACCGCTTGTAAGACTAGTTGTCAGACTTTCGGACTTCTGACTAAGAACTAAATAAAAACTTAGAATATAGAAAAAAAAATATCGATATGTAACGAAGTACCTTTCGTTGTGTTGTTGTGTTTCCCTCCGTCAACTACGCTGACTGAAAAAATTATATTTATGTACCCTATAAAATTATAAAATGCTACTGACTATTGAATATTTGTCTTATAGTATTTGTCTTATAGTCTTATAGTATTAGTATTTTTCTTAGTGTATTTGTTTAGAAACTGTCACTTGATAAAATGTTTTTCTTGGAAATAAGTTTTATATTAACTAAACAATATGAGGATAAAGAATTAAGAATAATTTTATCTATGATATATCAAAACATAAAATATTATTTGTAACAAAAATCAATGATATAAATATGTTGAAAGTAAGTATTCTGCGTATTGATTATTGTATGAAATGATTATATGAGAAAAAAATTATATGAAACGAAATTCTATGAAAATGAAAGCTATAAAACAATGTACAAGAGACCATGTTAAAGAATCTACCTACTTGTATAATGAAATATTATTCAATTCTTTTTTTTTTCTGTAAATTAATTCGACAAAGTCACGATTATTTGTGTGTTCCTTACGTGAAATAAAAAAAAATAAAAATAAAAAAACTGACTATTTTTATGCATAAAAAAAAATATGTCAACGTCGCATTTTTTTAGCTTTAAATATGAATGATTGGTTTGAATGAAAGTGATTAACTCGTACTTATCAATGAAACTTAGATACACACATCGAGAGTCGAGTGTTATGTTATCTTCGAAACAACGTATTTTTGGGACACTTGTTCTAGGACTTTTGTGTTATTTTTACATACATATAGCTTATAACCTTAGAGTTATGGGATATCACAAGGCACACATAGCAAACGTGTCGTGACGGTAAAAATGTTTTTCGGTTTAGCTCTCATTCACCAAGTGTGCAGAGTATAACGTACAATATAGAACACGGGTCCAAAAAAAATAATAGTGGGACAGCTAATAATGAAAAGCATGCCAATTTATCATAAAACGCAAAAACGTAAACACACTATTAATTTTACCCAACGCAAACAACTCGACATGTAAGTGCTAAGAGGAAGTGGTTGACGTCATTGCGTAAAAACAAGATGGTTGACATTGAAAGAAAATTAAAAGAAGTTCGAATAAACCGACAGTGAATGGTGGGAATGTAAACAAAAATATCATGTGGGTGCTGCGCAGTTACTACCGAAATTATTTATAAGGTCCTATTTGGTCGGAGTGCCCCAATAATCATATTACTAGATCGTGCTTGTATCATAGATATATTCTTAATAAACAATTAGGACAGTTGAATTTTAAAACGTCTATCGATATCATTTTTTACGAATCCTTCATGCTCTTCTCTATGTTTCATCGATGGTGCGCTTCGAGGAATACACCTGTATGTAGGGGGTAATCTGTGGAACTACCAGCTGGATTTGAAAAATTCTTATAATACATTGGATAGCTCAATTCTTGAGGAAGGTTATCGGGTCGCGGACCAAGTCGTGGGTAGAAGCTAGTATTAATTAAAAGTCCAGGTTTCCTCACGATGTTTTCCTTTACCGATGTCAGTAACTTCCAAGATAAACTTAGAAAGTACCTACATAATTATGAATTTAAAAATTCACATTGTTACTTACTTGGATTTGAACCCACAAACATGTAAGAAAGAAAGAAAGAAAAATAGGTTTATTTGTCACAGAGACACGTGCATACATAAAAGACAAGAGTAAACGAAAACAACAAAAAGTACATAAAAAATCACGAGCATGTGCATGAGAGGCTAAGGCCTCAACCACTGAGCCATCACGACATTTCTGTCTCGTGTAATAGAGTACAATTGTAGAACAATTATTTTTCTCAATCAAGCTGCAATAACTGAACGGATTTGGAAGCAATTTAACACCAAATTAAAATACATCCTACATTAACATTATAAGTCTTTTTCCTGCAATATAAGAAACGATGACTGCCTTGTTGGTCTAGTGGTCGCAAGCGTTACTGCTTAGAATGAGGTCCTGGGTTCGATTCCCAGGTCGGGATAAGTGTTATTGGGTTTTTCTATCTGAAATTTCTCAGTAGCAGCCTGGAGTCTGGATTTGTGTCCGGTTGATGGCAATAGGCTCGCCCCCTATTACATGGGACTTAAAACATAACTGGCGAAATGTGGGTGAACCTGCTACAGGGACACCTCTGCCCAACCCTTCGTGGAAACAAGGCGTGATGTTATGTTATGTTATAACGTTCACATGATATAATTTTCATATGCTATAAAAGCAAAAAAAACTAATATCACGTGATCTAATGTTATATTTCATGTAACCTTCTTTTGTTCTAATAACATTTAGTATAACGTTCATTTCATATATTTTTCAATTTGTATAATGCTCTTTTTATGTAAAGCTCAGTAGACCTAATTTTTATATTGACTAATTATCAGCCAAAATTCGTAATGAAGAAGTAAATATCAGTAAATATCAGGAAACATCATACTGTTATAACCGGGTGTGTAATGTTTGAAATAATAACAAAAGTTCATTTAATTTCATATACTTTTTTTTAAATATAACGTGAAATGATACCTTTAATGATTTTTTATATAATTTCATTTTACCTAATTTTATATGGTATAATGAACATTTTCTATAATGCACATTTGAATTAATATTCAATTAGTATAATATTCGGATACAATAATATTCAAAATCTATAAGAAACGTTTAATATAATTTAGAAACGTCATCATTTGGGTTAAGTTACGTTGCTATTTCAAGGCTATCCATTATTTACGGAACGTCTCATATTGTATATTAATTATCAGTAGGTTTCTTACATATCCAGGGTACACTTTAAATTGATCCCCCTTAATCAGGGTACACTGTAAATTGTTTTTGTATTAGGAAATTCTCAGTGAAAGACCGGCGTTTGGATTCGTACCCCGTGTAATGGTATTGGACTCACCCCCGATAACATGGGAGAGAACATAACATTCGAAACGTGTGTGTACTAAACAACTCTGCCTACCCTTCGTACACTAGCGTCATGATAAGTAATGATATTTATGCTTGAACACCGTTCTAAAAAACGGAACTTTACGCATTTATTTAGATTAGATCAAAACTGAACTATGATTGAATCAATAAAAATGAATGCTTATCACCAATCCAATCATAAATCGAATGTTATTTCGAATTTGGAATAGTAAAGCCGTTGGAGTATTGCCAGCATTTAAAATGACCGCAATCGTAGAAAACGGCGAAGGATAGTTGTTATTGATTTTTTTATTGCTTTGAATTGTTTTATGACTGTTGTTTTTCGTGTGAGAAGTTCGGTTGTCTATGCTTTCAATTTAACAACCTTAGTGGTCACTAAGCCGTCTCCCAAGCTTTGCGACTTACCATTTAGTCTAGCCTATAATGTTCCCACTCGCTGGGACTAGGGCCTCCTCTCTCGAGAGAGCGTGAGCAGTAATTCACCAAGTAGACACAGTGCGGATTGGTGAATTCTTCTTCGATTTTTTGAGGACAAGCGCTTGCCGGTGTCTTTACGATATCTGCCTGTAAGGTAAGTCGCAAAGCTTGGGAGACGGCTTGGTGACCACACCAAGCCGTCTCCCAAGCTTTGCGACTTACCATTTAGTCTAGCCTATAATGTTCCCACTCGCTGGGACTAGGGCCTCCTCTCGAGAGAGAGCGTGAGCAGTAATTCACCAAGTAGACACAGTGCGGATTGGTGAATTCTTCTTCGATTTTTTGAGGACAAGCGCTTGCCGGTGTCTTAACGATATCTGCCTTCCCGTTATGAGAGCAGTGGTGATGAAATAAATAGCACATGGTAGTGCATGCCTAGTCCAGTAAGGACCAGTGGGCGACCACTGCTCCAATACATGGTGGAGACAACAAAACCACAATAAATTAAACTGCGTATATCTAATGACGTTTCAGACTGCTTACAAAAATTCAATCAAATACGTAGTTTAGTCACTAGTAAAAGAAAAACCCATAGTAGACGGTTTGTCGTAATTCAGTTTGGTAGTAATTTAGCTGGTTTCGAAATTAAAAGCCTAAATTACAACAAAACAAAGTGAAGTGTGCTGAGGCGGCTGCTGCAGTCGCGGAAATCCTCAAATGACGAAAATATTCCAACCTAAACTCAAACTCGAACTCAAAGTCAAAGCATTTATTTCAAATAAACCAATTACAGGCACTTTTGAATTGTCAAGGGGTCGGTCAGTCAGAAAGATGAAGCTAGTTGCCCATTCCAAAGCGTAGTAGGTACCTATGAAGAAGAACGGGCAAGAAACTCCACGGACACTCTTTTAAATCACAAATTATGGTTACGAAATATTGGTTACATCATTCATGTTGAAGTTATAAATGTGAAAATGATGCAGAACATTAAAAATGTCCGTAATAAAAAATAAAACAAATAAAAAATCTAATGGGGAGTTAAAATATGTTTGAGCCGTTTGGGGTTGAAACATTAGGCCGAGTGCTCACTTGGTTTTTCGGGATATCGCCAAGCGGCTCGTCGAGTCCTCGCGTGACCAGATGGCTTATTTTTTGGCCAATGAATCGGCATTAGCATACGTGGCAATGCTGTCAACCTTTTGAGCACTTTTCCTGTTGACAGCGATGCGGACGAATTTTGATGCCCTATGAATTTTTCTCCTCCTTTCATCCTCTCCTATCCATTATTATTTTAAGACTATTTTAATTTAATATTTATTTTTATTTTTATTAGCTTATACATATATTATGTAAATATTTTATTAATTATTTATTTATTTATTTAAACTTTTCACACTCAAAATGGTACAAAGGCGGACTTAATGCCTTAGGCATTCTCTACCAGTCAACCAAGGGTGGTGAAGAGATTGGATGGCAGGTGCTCTGTTTAAGAGGAACAAAGAAAAAATTATTAAAAATATATCATTAGAAAAATATAGGTAGGAACAACAGTACATAAATAGGTTATAATAATACACATACATATTTAATTTATTACTCGGTACATAAAATAAAATAAAAAGTTGAGAAACACCAAAAGTAGACATAATTATGTATCTCGTCAAGCCGTTTTAGAATATTTCGTAATAAGTCAGGCAGGAAATGAGAATATATATTTAGAAAATGCTCTTTTCTCGTTTCTTGATGGATTCCGGGAGTTGTCGCATCCTGCCCTTTTTAGTTTTTATTACTGTAATAATAAAATGGAGTAGTTTATGAGTAAAAGAAATTTCTGGAAGTTATTAAGAATTTGGGAGACCAGTTTTAATTAGTATGTATCTAATAAATCCTATTTTGCTCTTCTAAGAATATTATTGACTGCTCTAAACTCAGCCAAGCCAAGCGATAGCTCGGATACCGGTTAAATTTTCAAACCTTTATTATGTACTTGACGCAAAAACCTTTACATACGGTTTCGCTCATAGAAACCGGTTTTCGAGGAGTCTTTAGAAAGAAAGAAAAGAATGAAAGAAAATAAATTTATTTGACCCAGGTTAAGGCACACAAATCAAAAACAAAAACACAGAAAGCTTAAAACAGTATTGTGTGCCTCACGGCTGCGACAAATAGGCCCAGTTCAGCATAAATGCCAGACAACTAGTGCCTGACGCTGATTTTCAACTGAACCTTATGTTACGAGTACGTGTTACGGATGTAAATCAGTTTTACAGTGTGTGTAAATATTTAAATAAAAAAAAAAAAATAGATGAGAGTAGCTTTACGTAAAGGTTTTTCGGATTAAATGGTTTAGAGCAATATTAACCGGTTTTTTGTTTAGTTTTTATTCAGTGCGGCATCCTCACAAGTAGTCACAAGTTGCAACGCGTTTACTGACATGTCGCTCGTCGTATAAACCGGTTAATTTAGGTTAAAATAAAGTTCTTAAAACGTTCACGTTCTTAAGAAAAGTTCGGAGTAAAATCCAAATAAACCGGTGTTCACCGGTATTTTTTAAACCGGTTCCGAGCCTTGCTGTCAACAGTGACGTGAGGCCGGTTTCTTGAACATGTATGCACTTAGTGAGGTGTAGTTTGATAGTAAATGTGTTCGTGTGAGCGTCTATGCATAGAGTGGAGGTGTAGTTTTGGCATATTTCACTTTCTTTTTCGCAGCGCTATGTCTTAGGTTTTTATTTGATCTGAAACATGATATAATGATTGCCCCTCTTTTTGTAAATTTCAAATAATTTCTAATTTGTGTTCCTAAAAATATTAAATGGCCAAGTAACTGCAACCAACTTGGATGTAGCTCGTTTGGTTACAGTTCTGACCTAACCTAACCTAACCCATTTGGTCGAGGTTAACTTAGTTACTTACTGCGAGCAATTCGGCTCGCGCGTGGTTGGTCACAGTTACTACCTAAGCTAATCCGCACCCCAATCCGTTTCATTTTGACATTTCAACAACATTCATCGCGTTATTTAAGTTGTTGACCAGACAAAATTTTCGAACATGTGAAGCAATGGATTAGCAATATCCTTCAAAATGATTCAAATTGTGATTGATCGTGTGGTACGCAATTAAAGTGCTGTTTGGTTTGGGTACCCTACCCTTACTGCGACCAACTGTGAGAAAAGGCCAGAAAGTTAAAAAGAGGCGCGTTAAAGTATTTAGAAGTTCACTAACTTAAAAAAGTGTCCATCATTGTAAGGTTAAAAACTTTTCATAGGATCTGTTAAGGCGACACTAAGCGGCTTTTAATGATTTTATACTGAAGATCACGTCTAAACGAGTAGTGTTAATGATTTGGAAAAAATATAATTATGTTAAATTAGAATATTTTTTTAATAACTTGATCTCCGAATATTTTAGATTATGTTTAAATTACAAAGTGTCATTAATTAGTAAAGTTATGTCTAACGCGGATACAAAACTGAGAATCACGCAAAAACTATCAAGCGTATTTTTCTGAAACCTTCACCATTTGAGAGATAATTTAATTATGTATCTTTTAGTATATATACGTGTCTTATTAAAATACCTTTTTATACTGGCTGGACGTACGACGCGTTGCGTGAGCTCAGTACAGAACACGCAAGCTAACTACTCAAGAATATTTCCCGTTTAAATTTACTTTTTACAATAAAGCTACAAACAATCATTATCTATGTTCATTTGTCCTGTGCAATCATATAAAGATCCTTTTTCTCGTACAAAAACACCACCTAGCTACTAGGTAAAGACAGACAGGCGCGACTCGATTTCGGTGGAAAAATTTCTATGAAAATTTCACGGCAATTGTTGTAACGGTGTAGCGTCGCGCCTGGCTGCGGGAGCCTTAACACGATACCTGGGTATACTGAGTAACATGCTTGTATAGTTTGTCCACTGAAATGACGCGCCCCTCTACCGCATTTCACATACATGCCGCGGTGCCGTGTACGTAAAATGCGGTAGTGGAACGCGTCGTTGCAGACTAGACAAGCTATACAAAATGTAAAAAAACGCTATCCGATCCGAAAGGGGCTTATAGGTACGGCAAATCATTACCGAAAAGTACTTAATAAAAATATTATTGAAAATAAAAAAGTTATTGCTATTTAAAATTCACATTTTTAGTACCAAAATTACTCCAAATCTATGCAAATTTTCAACAGAGGTCATAAGAGTCCACTAGATTAAAAAACAGCAATGTCCATACTTTGCAAAAATTGCGTTGTCTATGGTTACGAATGTATCAGTAAAATAACAGTTAATCCACCACTCCGTATGCAACAAAAACAGCAAAAACCCGTTAAAAATCACATTACAAAATCAATGTATGTTACAAAATCAGATGTCCAATACATAAATTAGTATTTTGATCTCCAAAAAATTTTAAACATGGAATTGTGGACATTTTACAAAAGTGACATTGTTGTTTTTGATTATGTTATGACTTGTAAACGAAACCTGCTAAACGAAAGCCGTCCGCGCCGAATAAAGCGGTAAAATTCCCCATTAATAAAAAAATTTAACCATTTTTTTTTAGATTTTCTTGAAAATTACCACATAAATAGTCTCTTAGTACGATACCTAATGACACCCTCACGGATCCAACAGGTTTTTTTTTTCACATCTTGTACACGTCTTGATATATTTTCCTCCGTTTCTATAGACATCTGCTTCAGAACTAATAACTCTATTAAAAAATATGACCGCAGCTATATTATATTTGGAATCCACTTGAAATGCTACTGAATTGGTATAGCTTCGCAATAGTTTATAAATATTAATAGTAACGGATTCCTATTGATCTGTCTGGTTCAGTATGATGACGCAGTACGCAAGCATTTTAAGTAAACATTACAAATTAAATTGCCTCGTTGGTTTAGCGCTACTGCCGAGCATGAGGTCCCGGGCTCGATTCCCCGGCAGCACAGTGTTGTTGGGTTTTTCAATCAGGAATTTCTCAGTAGCAGCCCGGAGTCTGGATTTGTACCCGGTTGATGGCAATAGACTCGCCCCCTATTACATGGGACTTAAAAATAACCGGCAAAATGTAGAAGTGGTGCAGTCGGGGACCTACGTTAATTTGCCGTGCTATGAACATTTCATAGAACTGTTCAAAATTCCAGTTGTTATCCAAATATACACTTTATAGGTATAAGGAATAGGGTGTAAAGTTCACTCATCCACCATAGAAAAGGGAGGATCCTCCGACCAGACGGGCGTCGTGTCTGGCAGGCAACTGCCCGACGGTTGAAGTCGGGATCTTGTATACAGGGTGGCAGGAACATCGACGCAAATACTGTTACCATGGATTCATTACATGATTCTGAACCCCCCAGCGTTGAAATTTTTAGTCAGTTTAAAAAAAAAAAACAGTGGCATTCCGGGAGTTCTGACAGAAGTGAAAACTTGAACAATTTTATTGTGTTTCGCGCATTGATGTCTTTTTAAAGCTGGTGTCGGTAACAGTGTCGCGAAATCAATAGTTTAGTCCCATCTCAAAAATGCCCAACGCGCCTAAAGAAGTTCAAAAATGTGCTGTTCCAGATATTTAGACAGCATTTAGTAGTAGGTTTTGCAATTTCTATGAAACAGCAGATTTTTTTTTTAATAACGACGAAAAATTTCAACGCAGAGTGTTTCAGAATCGTGTACTGAATTCATGGTAAGACTTTTTCGCGTCGATGTTCCCCCAAAAAGCCCCCTATATATGTTGATCGCGCGGGAAATTCTAATTGCGTGATGCAGGATTTTTGTGTGACGTCAGCATATTGTGTGACGTCAGGTATTTGATGCGTAGTTCGCATGTAAAGATGTAGATGCCGCTACAACACCCCGCAGCTCGCTTTTCGGGCTGTGATAACAACTGAACGCAGCTGCAAGTGGCGTTCTATCATTTCTGCCTACCGGAACGAGGCGTGACTTTATGATTTTTTTTTTAACCTTTAAAAGAAAGAAAGAAAGAAAAACATTTATTTGAACACAGTTCTTGAAACAAAAAACACAAATAACAAAGATAAAATAAATAATAATATTTTAAAACAACAGTGTGTGCCTCACGGCTGCGCCAAAAAGGTTCATTTCAGCATTAATGCCAGACAGATGCTGTCTGACGCTGGTTTTCTAATGATCCCATAAGAACAACGGAACCCTAATAAATGAACCCTTTACGGTCATGTTCTTGTCCCGCATTTCATCTGATGGTAAGTGATGATCAGGCTGAAGGTGGAAGCGAGCCTCACCCGGAATCGTCAACCACAGAGGAACTGGCTATCTTACCTCTAACTGCCGAAATACAACAATGCTGTTAACATTGTTGTTATGGCGACAGACTTAGATAAGATGGCGGTAGCTAGCCAAGCGGACTTAGAACAAGCCCTACCACCAACCAAACCGAGCAGAAAATTTTGTCTCCACTGGGAACCCGGGATCTCTGGGTCGTCTGAGACAGATGGTCTAACCACTAGACCACAGAGACGGTTAGAGAAATTAATTACCACCCTACGTCAATTTTCTACTGAATATACGAACAGTAGTTATCCGAATATACGAACATTTTATTTGTTTTTTTTCGTTTTTCTGACTTGACATTTCGCCAGTTATGTGACACCTCTGCCGACCCCCTTCGAGAAAAAGGCGAGATAGCGTGCAACAATAATGACATGTTAATATTAACAGTTGTCAAGTCAGTTGAATGAGGTCAGACTACATTCTTGAACATTTTTCTAGACTAACAGGTTTCAATTGTAATATTAGCAAAAAAATGTGTTCGTTATGCGTTGTCGAGTGTGTGGCACAAGAGTAGATAAAGCAACAGAGGGTTAACTCAAACTCAAAGTCAAAGCATTTATTTCAAATAAACCAATTACAGGCACTTTTGAATTGTCAAGGGGTCGGTCAGTCAGAAAGATGAAGCTAATTGCCCATTCCAAAGCGTAGTAGGTATCTATGGAGAAGAACGGGCAAGAAACTCCATGGACACTCTTTTAAATCACAATATGTTTACAAAATATTGGTTACATCATTCATGTTAAAGTTATAAATGTGAGAACGATGCACAACGATAAAAGCGTCCGTAATAAAAAACAAAACAAATAAAACAATTCAAAAATCAAATTAAAAAAGCCATGGCAGCTAGAAGATGACCAGTCCCTACTGACAGCGCCCGTTCACGAACATGACGCATGGATTAGGATTGGATTATTTCAAACAATCGATGCGATAGTCTTTTTAAAGTTATGTTGTGGCAAAACAGCGGCTAAAACAGGCAGCACGAGGAAATTTGGCAATAATTACTTTTGCAGATGTGGCATAATTATGTAAATCTGCTAACTGCTCCCAAATTACCAAGTTTCTTGCATTCTTCCTTGACATAATCATCCTACTATTTGACATTATATATAACTAAAATTTAAAATTTCAACTCTTTGTTAGTGGCTTTGTGGGCATGATAATTGTTCAGATTTGTTACAGTTGTAATATCAATTGAATTGAACAGCGATGACTCTACTTAACAAAATATGGAGAGACAAAAATATCAAAAATAATAATATGTATATAAAATCAAAATATTTTATTTCACATAAATCTACAGAGGCACTTATGAAACGTCAGAAGCTAGGTGCACGGTTCCAATTGGTCGTTTCCTATGGAGAAGAGCCGTCGAGAAACTCCACGATTACTCTTTTAAAAATTATTGGCTTTTACAATATTTTCAAATAACAGTGTGAAACACTTGCGCGCTTAGCATGACCACAATAGAAACAGGTTTTGTCGACGGAAGAATAGACAAAATTATCGATAAATAATCACAATCTGTCAGTTTGTCTATTCTTCCGTCGACAAAACGCGTGGAAAATCCGTTTCTATGGTTGTCATGCTACGCTTGCTGCTAGTCCGCACACTTGTCTTCTCCATTTGTCTCTATGGGGCAGAGGCTTGGACGATCAAAGTTACCAACAGGCAAAGAAAAGACACCTTCAAGAAATTGTCACAAAAAACGTGTGCCCTAAAAATTACTCGTGTGCCTATGCTAACTCTATATGCCAGGGGTGGCCAACTTGGTTACACCCAAGATCTACAGTTTACTGGCGTGGCCCTGTGCGATCTACCAATTACATAGTTCTTGATTTTTTTATGAAACACTGTACAATTACCTACGCACTATTATTTATTTTATTAAGAGATCATAAAATTGAAAATTATTCTTAGTAACTACTTGTTTATAGTAGTGTGAGAATTGCGTCTGAGCTACTGCCTGGATGAGAGGATAAATAACGTGATGGGACGGCGACTGAAAAAGATACAAGATGATGCGCGTAGCAGTTGGTGATTACGTTGCGTGGTAATAATAATTAATAATAATAATAATTTATTTTGACAAGAAAAGGATTGTACAAAAAACAACTTAAAAACTAGTAAGCTACTCGTAAAATACAATAGGAGCATCTGCAGCCGAACTAGGTAAAACCTGTATCTCGGCATGCAGCGCCAAACCTCTCAGTATATTATTTGCATAAAGAACTAAGCTAAGTACAGCTTTATGTAGATTAATAGAAAAAAAAAAAAAAAGAAGGTCTATTCTATATAAGATTTTTAGGTATATTATTTTTTTTTGTTTTGCCACGATCGACTGGACTAATAGCCGCGATCGATCGGTCGATCGCGATCGACTGGCCACCCCTGCTATATGCCAATATGTTCTCACTCGACCAGTTTTTACTGTTCATCAATTTACATATTATTTACCGGCATTTCGATAACTAGCTATATTAAATAATGACTCACGGATTATTTTATAGTTGTTGCAGATTACTTGATAGTGAGCGATTAGCGGTAAAATGAAATTGTTATTTTTGTTTTGTTGGTCTAGTGCTCGCAAGTGCTACTGTGATTATGAGGTTTTGGGTTCAATTCCCGGGTCGGGCAAATTGATATTGGGTTTTCCTATTTGGAATTTCTCAGTAGCAGCCCGGAGTCTGCATTTGTGCCCGGTTGGTGGCAATAGGCTCGCCCCCTATTACGTGGGACTTAAACATAATTGGCGAAATGTGGGTGTACTATAGGTACACCTCTGCCTAACCCTGTGAATACCGGCGTGATATTTTGTTTTATTTTAAAATCTGAATCATGGCCACTTATAATTTTTTTACAAAAAAAAAATACTTTATCAAGATTCGTATATTATATGTAAAAAAAAAAAACCACTCCGATTCGAAAGGGGCTCATAGGTACTGCAATAACATTACTAAAAAGTAATAAAAAATCTAATTAATATTGAAAATTAAAAAGTTATTCCTATTTAAAATTCACATTTTTAGTCCCAAAATTATCCCAAATCCATTAAAAAAATTAGCAAGTTTTCAACAGGGGTCATAAGTGGTCATAAGTAGGGGGTGTGTAGTTTCATGCGCAAGCGAACCACTTCGCTGGTGCGGCGAGTACGGGGGAGCGCCAGCAGCAGGCTGGCCGCGCTCGCGGGAAGGCTTGACTGTGCCATCATAACTCAGTTATGAGCGACACGTGGCGCGCTTGGGAGTATAAAATTTATATTTCCAAGCGTGTTACGTGTCTCTTTAAAAAAAAATGAAATGACATTTTAACTGTAATTTATAACGAAAAATTTAATGTAATCTTATTTGTTTATAATTTTTAATTTGAGTTTAAATTTTGATTGTAATTTGTTTTTTAAATTTTGATCTTATTTTTATTTAATTTTTATTATTTTATTTCTATTTAAATTTTATTTGTAAATGTGTAGGTATGGCTATTTTAATAATAATATGAGTCTATGTTACTCGAATTAAATGATTTGAATTTGAATAAGTTATGACTTGTAGACACCCGCTTAACGACGGCCGCCCGCACCTAGGTTTGCCAACTGTACTATCATGATTATATAGTATTGTACTATATTTTGAGTCTACGTACTACATACTGTGGAAGAAATATATAGTACACAAAAATACTATATTTTCAACACTGAAACCTAACAAACAAATTCTTTATTAAAAAAAAAGTGGCAGTCCGGGAGTGCCGTCAGAAGTAAAACTAATACAAGTAAAAATACTTGCATAGAACATTGATCCGTAACGTAATATAAATAAAGAGCACAATCGCGTTTCTAAAAATTAGGTGTCGGTAACGGTGTTGCGAGAGTGCCGATCACGCCTAAAGAAGTTTTCACTTCAATAACTTATTTTTATTACATGGGGCGCGGTAAAATTCCCGATTAAAAAAAAAGTGGCGAAAATTTTTTTTTTTTTTCCTGAGAATTACCACATTACGATACCTAACAACACCTGGATCGGACAAGGTTTTTTTTTACATTTTGAATAGTACATTATTGCAAAGGCAGTGAAATAGGCAATTGCAGGTCGAGTATGACTTTACTAATACGAGACAGGCAATTGCCATTTTTACCGAGGCATAAATAGTGCTTTTCTCAAAAGAATGCAGGGAAATAAAACATACTTTTTATATTATACATTTAATTTAATTTATTATGTATGTAAATAACAAATCAAGACGAATTTTCAGCTTTGCCGCCAATTTTCTATTTATCATCTGTGCCGAAAGGCAAACGCATTTATGGCTATACAGCCACATGAACGCAATTTGTACTAAGCAAAGAGACTTACTTTGGTATGCCAAGAATGATAAAAGAGATCCAATCAAAGGTGTATTTAATAACCCCAGCACGCTGTTTCATACCATTATTATACCATGTTTCATACAACATTGCTGGAGCGTTGTAATGTTCCAAATTCAAAAAACGCTCCTGCAATGGATTTGATTTTCTTTGACCGTAAATTCGATGCTTCGTGTTCTTTTTTCGAAAATAATGACAATATTTCCATGCATGTTTGAGAAACCATTTTAATTATAATCGATCGATCTCGACCCCGATATAAAACTCGCGACCCGGGCCTGTTTATACAGTTAGTTATCTATGCGAATATTCGTGAATCTGTTATTCGTCGAATACAAATATTAACGGTATAACAAAATACTATAATCATCTGCCTAGCCTTTGTCCAACTATGTTGGGGTCGCCTTCCAGTCTAACCAGATGCAGCTGAATACCAGTATTTTACATGGAGCGACTGCCGATCTCAGCTCCACCCAGTTACCTATTGGGTAACACGATACCCCTTGGTAAGTAATTGTTATTATTTTTGGGTATCTGACGACCCGTAACGACTGTCAAAGATCTACGAATGACAGCCGGGAGTCTTTATATAAAGGTTTTTTCGGATTAAACGGTTTAGACTAATATTAACCGGTTTTTTGTTTAGTTTTTACCTCATAGCTTTGCACAAAGTCAAAGTCAAATCATTTATTTCAAATAGGCCCATGTATGGCACTTTTGAACGTCAAAATTTACAAAATAATATAATTGATTTTAGTCGCCCCTTCCAAAAGGTAGTTTTCGTATGGAGAAGAATGGGCAAGAAACTCCACCGTTACTCTTTTAAATTGTTTTACAATAGTTTGTATAAGTACGTACCTTAGTTAAATAATTATATGTGAAGACGATGCACCTAGAATAAAATTACTATACCACAATAGGTAAAAATAATTTAAAATGAAGCAACGACAGATAATTTAATTATGTGATAGATACATGGTGCTCACATATTTACAAACATTGTAAAGGGATACGATTTTCCAAATTTTTTTTAAAATTAATAAGTCTGTGTGTGAGGAAGTAATAGTAGGTAAAATTAGCTTACGAATCTATTTATATATTATAGTTTACCGTTGGTAAATAAATCGATTCAATTTTGTTTAAAGGAATTATTATTAATTAATTATTGACAGTTGCATTAGACAATAAGGCAACTGTGTGGAACTTGGCCTGCTCGATTAGAGTCTCCGAAAAAAAGAAGGTTATGTATTAGACCTGTATGTATGTCTATGTCAGAGATTTTCTCAAAAACGAGTAATTTTTTTTTAGATCTAATTAGATACTAAGAGTAATAATGTATTCAGAGCTAAATTAAAACACTTTAATTATCTTTAAATAGAAACTGTATTTGGCGTAGTCGTTGATTGTTGAAAGCTGAGCATTTTTCTATTATCGCTACGGTGTAGTTGCCAGCATGTATAAGTTAATGGTAAATATTAAGTGTTGGCAACATTCGTTGTGAGGTGTATCATTATATCATCACTTGGAAACGATGCATTTTGATAGTCGTTACGTGTAGTCAGAAGCCCAAAAGTCTGACAACCAGTCTTACCAAGGGGTATCGTGTTACCCAGTAACTGGGTTGTGTAGGTCAGATAGGCAGTCGCTCTATGTAAAATATTGGTATTCAGCCGCAACCGGTTAGACTGGAAGCTGACCTCAAAATATTTGGGAAAAGGCTAGGCAGATTGATTGACATTGCATGTTGCCAGCATATATAAGTAGGTAAATCACAACTACAATAATATTATAATTGCGACAGTGAGTTTGTTTGTTACGCTTTCACGCTAAAACGGCTGTACGGATTTGGATGTAATTTGGCACATAGGTAGACCATGACCTAGGTTAGAACACAGAATACTTTTTATTTCGATAATCCCACGGAACCGGGACTTATGCAGGTGAAACCGCGCGGCGCAGCTAGTAGTAATATAATGCTAAATATTGGTAACAATAGTTGTCAGGTGTGCCATTTTATGATCACATGGTGGAGTTTCTGGCAAAGAATAGCCTAGACCACGACTTCCCAACAGGTCAGGAGTGAAAAACAATCACCCTAGTGCGTGTCGGACTACGCACAATGAAGGGTTCCATAGTTGGGATGAATTTATCCCAAATACAACCTTAATATTGTAGTTGAAAAACATGTTCTTCCATATATTCTAATTGCAAATGTAAGTTTGTACGCACAATATTGAGAGATTTACCATGTTATTTTAAGACCATAGACTTGTTATAGGTGTTCCTGTAATCTATGGGTAAAGAACCATTCTCGGTATTTTTTTCAAAATTTTAGGCTCAGTAGTTTCGGAGATAAGGGGGTCAATGGTATATTTTTATAAATTTTCTTAAATATCTTTAAATGTTTTTATTTTAAAATTATAAATAAAATCAATTTAGGATCCTTGCAAGAAGCCCTTTCATTTGATATGTCACACGGTATAGTTACTAAACTATTTTTTTAAAATTTCCTATTTGCCCCCCAAAAGTGACCCCCATATTCAAAATTCATTTATTTACGTTACACGTCCGTGTTTGGGTCACAGAAATTCATAAGTGTACCAAAATTTCAACTTAATGGGTCCATTAGATTCGGAGCAAATTGGCTGTGACAGACGAACAGACAGATAGACACACGGGTGATCCTATAAGGGATTCGTTATTCCTTTTGAGGAACGGAACCCTAAAACCGATTGAAAAAGATTTCGGCTTCGCAGTTTCATAGGCACAAAATAACAAAAAGAAAAGACTCGCGGAATGCATAACCTCCTGCATTTTTTGTAGTCGGTTAAAAAGAGGGTAACTACACTTAAAATGCATAATCAGCCTATAATTTCCCCACTGCTGGGACTCAGACCTCCTCTCTGTGAGAGGGAGTGGGCTGTAATCCACCACGCGGGCCCAGTGCGGGTTGGTAGATGTCACATGTCTTCGAATTTTCGGTTCTAGGACATGCCGGTTTCCTCACGATGTTTTCCTTCACTGTTTTGAGAGCAGTGGTGATGAAATTATTTACACAAAGTACCTAAAACGCCTGCCGTTACCATCGGGGCACCATTGCTCTATCTAATAATGTAACAAAGGAATTTAGGACCTCGGTAGTAATAGGAAGACAGAAATTTAAAAAAATTACTAAATTGCTTTTTTTTAAGTTTATAAACTTTGCTTCCATGTTCATGTTTGTGTGAAAAACAAACGATCTCAATGTAAATATCTCGAATAGCGCAGTAGCCGAAAAGCTGCCGTCTGAGAGTTAGCGGGTTTGATTTCCACAAATGTATGTAAGTACGTAGGAAATAGGGATGACAACAAGAAAAAAATGTCCTTCATATAGATTATTAAAATATATTGGACACGTATTTTTTCTTTTTTTACGTAATCCAAAGGTTACGGCAATACATTGATTTAAAATGTGCCATGACGTCACTCTTCGGTAGATTTTATAATGGATTGTGACGTAGCGAGACCCCACTCCCCAACTTTAATGAGTTCAAATCATTTTTTATTAATATGATAAATACGTGTCTAATATTTTTTTTAATTATCTGACTGACGGGCTAAATAGTTTCTTTTTACCCAGGCAACATCGTTATTTTAAAGTGAACCTTATAATATTGTGTAATTTATAATGAGTTTCAAGAATAAAATTCGGCAATGTACCTCTCTATAATCCTTTTCGTAATAAAAACCGTCAATCCGCACTGCACTAACCAAACTTTTAAAAGAAAAAAACGATACGTTACCACACTAAATAAAATAAAAACCACAGTAACACTAATAACTCACGATGTATCGCACTTTAGCTGTCCGATTTGTCACTAAGTTTCCAGTTATTAGAAAACCGCTTATTAAACACAACACACTCCAGTAATATTTGTTTACAAACATAAACAAGTGCAATCCGCGTTCGGGAAAATAATTGCCGGGAAAATTAGAATCTGACAGTTCCTTAAAGAGTCAATAAAAAAAAAATTGGTTATTGACAATGCACAGATTAAAAAAGGAGGTTATTTATAATGTCGGTTGTCGCGTCCGCGCGTCACTTGGCTTTCGACAGACTGGTCCGTACCGTTTCACGTTACTGCATTCGGAAATAGAAATACTTATTTTCTACTCTCTGTATCGGTTGAATTTTGCACTTCAGTTATAATGGGGGCAAAAGACGCGTGGCTGACTCATCAGGGGTCGCTTACAAGAAATGAATGTTAAATGATAAATGATTTTATTTCTTTATGTAGGTTTGCACAAACACTTTTACACGTCAATCATACTTTAAAAACTAGATGAGGTCGGCGTTTTGTATTCGACTAATCGGCCGAAACAATATCAAGAGGTTACAGTCCAGACATAATCTTGGTCATATCATGTGAGGGCAATGCAGATTGGTGTCTGAAATGGTCTTTCGAGGAAAGAACCACACAGATTTGAGTGGACTTGTGCTTTTGTCAGTAATCGTGCAGCTCAACTCGGAGCTCAAACTCTCGAAAAGAGCGAGGTGACTTTGAAGACGACCTACTTTTCAAGAAACTCGTTCTAAAAATCTAGATCGTCTATTATTTCTGGAAAAAAATAGTTTGACAGTTTTAAGTGCCAGTAGCATTATTTTAAATTTTTACGCACAGCATCACGCTTGTATTCCAAGAAGGGGCAGCCAGAGGTGTATTGAAGTGTATGTTAGGACCTTTTTTGGATTTGTGCTCGGTTACCGGCAATAAGTTCACCCTCCATTATATGGGACTTAAGTATATCCGTCGAAAATCACCTCTTCGTTATATTTTTTTCTGCAGATTGTTCCTCTGTGACAGAAATTTATTAAAAACTAGCTGCGCTCCGCGGTTTTACCCGCATAAGTCTCGATATCGTAAGAATATCGAGATAAAAAGTATTGTATATCCTAACCCCGATCATGGTCTACCCATGTGCCAAATTTCATCCAAATCCGTTAAGCCGTTTAAACGTGAAAGCGTAATAAACAAACAAATAAACTCACTTTTGCATTTAAAATATTAGTTAGAATAGTTAGGATTACGTTCGACTTCCTTGCATCATCTTTGCTTTACTTAATATCAGCCTATTATTGTCCTCGTGGGCAAAGGCTTCTTCTCATACAGAAAAGGCACGAGCATTGATCGCCACGCTTGCTCAAGAAGACAGGTGCCATCTTTGATTCACATTTCCAATAATTTTGAGCGTGTTTTATGTGCTCTCTAATAAACACAACTTTTTCTTAAGTGTCCTTGCACGAAATCGACTGACTTTGATCAATTTTGTTCATTAATTGTAAGAAAGGGAAACAGAATAAAAACAAAATTATTTGTGTATTTTTCAAAGGCATACTATTGTATCAACGACTACTTAAATGATAAGAATAGTTGGTCGCTGTGATTAACTCAAGACAATGTTTATGTTCTTTCTCCAGAATTAGCTTACCTACTGACAGTTTATATAATTGTTTATTTTATTTGAATTTATAAGTCATTTTATTTTAATGAGTCAATTCATTTTGATTTCATTTTATTGTTGACATAATCTACTCATTACAATGTTTTTGTTATGAGTTGCATTGCAATTTGTGGTTAGCTAGCGACCTCGACAATTGATCATATTATTTTTTGCCTGAGCAACCGGCAGCAAGTTCGTCATGCTCCCTTAGATGTCACCGCTTGCTGTAGCGTCGGGGGTCGGGTTGCCTCTTTCCTTCAAATATGGCGAGGGGGTAATGGCTGATCTTTGCGTTATGCTCGTGAACGGGTGCTGCTTGTGGTGACTGGTCGTCTTGCTGATCATGCTTTTCTTATTGTTACTAGTAATTAACTGTTTCTTTATTTTACCTCGATGGTCCTAGTTTATCATTTATAACTTCCAATTACAGCTTTATATAGGTTTATGTAAGCGGGCACGCCCTTTATGCCTGGAAGCTTTATTTAGATATTTAGTTCTGTTTACATTTAGTTTTTATTTCTGCATGAGTTCTCGATGTTTATGGTTGGTATATTGGCGTGTGCTAGCTGACATATAGCCAATAATTTATCATTTAAATTATTTTTTGTGCTGCATAAAGTAAATTAGTTTGCATACTATTGTATAGAATCATAGTTTTTCTAACTTGAACAGACAGCTGTGCTGCTGGGGAGTTTGTCGCGCCACTTTTTCCCAGCTAAAGGCACTAGGAAGTGGTGAAGGGTGGGCGTTTTGGGGGACTGTCTTTTGTAATTTTGACGTTCGAAAAGTGCTTATTCTCAGCCTAGTTTGAATAAAAGACTTTTGAATTTTGAATTTTGTGATTTGAAAAGTCGAATTCTTTGACTTGTACATAGCGGAAAGGGATTTTTCAAATAAATTAGGGATTCGTGGAAAATTACTAAAATTGGCAACAAGTTTTACAAAAAATGACGCGAGGCTGACGTTTGATCGCTCGATCGTTTTCTTAGAAGAAACTATTTTAGAGTTTGAAAATTAAAAAATATCATCAACATCATTATTATATGGTCTACTTGTTCGTGGCGGAACCACTTTTTTCAACTTCAATACAAAATATAACAGAAAAATAATGTTGAAAAAACCTTTTTTTTAAACCGAGTCAGTAATGTATTTTTTCCTATTATTTAGCAAACCATATCAAGAAATTGCAATATCACACATTAAGGCTCTTTCAAACAGGCGCGACACGCGACGCGACACAAAGACACCGCTCGTCGCGCCACGAGCGGTGTCTTTGTGTCGCGTCGCGTGTCGCGCCTATTTGAAAGAGTCTTTAGTCTTCAGCTATCCTTGAGATAAAATCAAAATATTATTTTATGATTATATAATATCTTCATTAAGTAAATCAAAGGCGAAATATAACTTATTTCCGAGTGCGCAAAAGTGATTCAACTATTAACAAATGCCGTGACTGACACGAATTGTTCAGCACCACGAAAACTGTACTTTTATATTCAGACAGACTTGATCTTTCAATTATTGCAAGTTTTATTATAATTAAATAAGTAATTGTCAAAAAAGGTTTTTTTTTTCATGTACGGAGCCTTAATATTGTGCGTGCTTGACCTACATTAAAAAAGATTTCATAAAAATATATTAAAAAATATTATGTTATTTGAATAACTTAAATTTTTATGACCTAGTAATGGTTTTATACAATCATTAAAACTATGGTTTACGTTAAAGATAACTCTTGTAATCCGTTTTCACGTGTGAACAATAATAAATTCGAGCCGGAGGGCTGCTTCGTTCTTCGGCCAAAGAATGAACATTGCACATTCAACGTGGCAATGCTGCCTGTCTTCTGCTGTCAGCGATGGGGACACTACGACGCCTAAGTGTCCTTTGTTTTTGTATTTATTTGTTTAGTAAGTTTAGATGTTCCGACTAGTCGGCACAGTCTTTTAGACCCTGTAAAGTTACTGTAAGTAGTACTGGTCAGTGGATCAGGATTCCTGGATTCGGAAATTATTATTATGTTTATTTCTCAGCTAGTTTTAATGATGGTCTGGCAGTTTGAGTAGGTAGTTTAAGCGGCCTACCCAAATGTCCTTTCTTTAGTATTGTTTGTCGAGTTGAGGTCCTTAAGTTCTGAGTTGAGCTCCACGATTACTGACAAATGCTTCCACTGACTGGACAGTTCCACTCAAATCTGTTTGGTTATTTCCTCAAAAGACCATTTCAGACACTAATCTACATGGTCCTCATATGGCCTGACCAAGATTATTTTAATTTTAAATTTAATTTATTTGGAAAATAAACAGCGACATTACATTTTATATGAATAAATAAAAAATACGGCCAAATATGCAACCAACAACATCTTCCACGGAATACAAATAAAAATAAACTTTACCATGCTATTTAAAACTAAAACTTACAAACTACAATAATTTAATTAGAAAACATTTTTTGTGCCAAATAGTAAAACAACATTAAATTTAGCAAACAAAGAAAAACTCATCAAGGCATGCAAATATTAATAGAAATTACTAAGTTAATGAGTTAATCACTAACTGTTTTGAGAACTATATTTTTGAATTTGCCAGCAGAAAGAGCAAATATATGAATATGATGGAATTGCTTGTTGTAGTTATCAGTTAGTCGACGCAGAGGTGTCCGCATGCTTGCGTTACTGCGACAAGAGATAACAGCTAACAGTGACCGTGCACGCACCCCGCGGCATACTATCTATCTAGGAACTATATAACTCATTTTATTACGGATATCATTATTACTGAAATAAAACAAAAATACCGTCTCTAGAAGAGTGCGTCTTGATTTTAGACCGAGTAATTTGACCAAGACTTCTTAAGTAAATAATCATATGATAAAATTATGTGGAAGCAACGGTAATGCATGGCTTTTAGAAACTTTCTTTGAATCTTTTCAATACTTATTGTAAAAGGGATTCCACACTGGCACTGCGTACTCGACCTGTGGTCTGATCAGGACACTTATACGGATATAAATAGGTTGAGGGGCGCACAACTTCCTTCGCAGATCTCATCAAAAAACCGTACATCCGGTAGGCATTATTTACAACTTTGATAATGTGGGCGTCAACGTGTAGTTTTGCGTCGAGGAGAATACCAAGATCACGAATAAGGGACACCCTTGATAATGTAGTATTATTCAAAGAATAAAGGTGCTTGAGAACATTTTTATTCTTCGTGAAACTGATACAACTGCATTTAGACAGACTCAGTAGCAGTTTATTGTACCTGCAATATTCACTGAAGTGATCCAGATCTTCCTTATATGCTGTCGAATTATGGAATTTAAGCAAGACTAGGTTTGGATGTAATCCAAACCTAGTCTTGTTTAAATTCCATAGTAATTCGACAGCATATGCCACTATAAGTTCGGTGGTTTAAATACAGATGGATAACTCTTAAAGGTTAAAGCTTTATTAGTGGATAAGTAAACAGAAACTTAAAAATAATATTGGTTTTAGAAATGAACTTTGGGATTATGTGAATTTTTTTTTTCTCACTGTAAATGGCAGTGTGATATTTGCTCCAAACTAGATTACAAATACTTGGCATATTACAGCAACAGCTCTTGAAAAAGTTATTAGAAATAAATCAAAACGTCTGAGCGTAACCAGTAGTTATTATAAATCAAACAATGTCGAATTATTAAATATTGGTACAAAATTAATCATTTTGCAATTATACCCATAAAGCGGCATTACTTTTAAATGTTGTGTGAAACTAAACAAATATCTTCATCATAGACAAAATGCTTTATTGCAAACTAAACGAGTTACTACTGCAAACAACACACACACACACTCATGCAATGCAATTTGAACCTTACAAGTCTTGAGAACATTTCAAAGAAATTAAGGCTATTTGTTAATAGCCTTGTTACAATTCTAACACTGACACTAATGGCGGCCGTTAAATGGCGGCCGCTATGTGGCTACCGTTATTTGCCGGATGTTATTTAGCGGACGTTATTTAGCGTCCGTTATCAAGCGGCCGTTATGTGGCGGCCGTTATGTGGCGGCCGTTAAATGGCGGCCGTTATGTTGCGGTCGTTATGTGAAGGCCGTTTTGTGGCGGCCGTTAAACGGCGGCCGCTATGTTGCGGCCGTTATTTGGCGGCCATTATGTGGCGGCCGTTATGTGGAGGCTGTTATGTGGCGGCCGTTATTTGACGGCCGTTATATTGCGGCCGTTATTTGACGGCCGTTAAATGGCGGCCGTTAAATGGCGGCCGTTATATTGCGGCCGTTATTTGACGGCCATTATTTGGCGGCCGTTAAATAGCGGCCGTTATATTGCGGCCGTTATTTGACGGCCGTTAAATGGCGGCCGTTACTTGGCGGCCGTTATGTGGCGGCCGTTATTTGACGGCCGTTATATGGCGGCCGTTATGTGGCGGCCGTTAAATAGCGGCCGTTATTTTGCGTCCGTTAAATGGCGGCCGTTAAATGGCGGCCGTTATGTGGCGGCCGTTATATTGCGGCCGTTATTTGACGGCCGTTATTTGGCGGCCGTTATGTGGCGGCCGTTATATTGCGGCCGTTATTTGACGGCCGTTATGGGGCGGCCGTTATATGGCGGCCGTTATGTGGCGGCCGTTATTTGACGGCCGTTATATGGCGGCCGTTATGTGGTGGCCGTTAAATAACGGCCGTTATATTGCGTCCGTTAAATGGCGGCCGTTAAATGGCGGCCGTTATGTGGCGGCCGTTATATTGCGGCCGTTATTTGACGGCCGTTATTTGGCGGCCGTTGAATAGCGGCCGTTATATTGCGGCCGTTATTTGACGGCCGTTTAATGGCGGCCGTTAAATGGCGGCCGTTATGTGGCGGCCGTTATATTGCGGCCGTTATTTGACGGCGTTATGTGGCGGCCATTATTTGGCGGCCGTTATGTGGCGGCCGTTACTTGACGGCCGTTATATGGCGGCCGTTAATTAGCGGCCGTTATATTGCGGCCGTTATTTGACGGCCGTTAAATGGCGGCCGTTAAATGGCGGCCGTTAAATGGCGGCCGTTAAATGGCGGCCGTTATGTGGTGGCCGTTATATTGCGGCCTTTATTGGACGGCCGTTAGATTGCGGCCGGTATGCGGCGGCCGTTATGTGGCGGCCGTTATTTGGCGGACGTTATTTAGCGGCCGTTATCTAGCGGCCGCTAATGTTGCGGCCGTTATGTGCAGGGGCTCGCGGTTTGTGGTTGTCTCGCAGGAAGGCTCGTAATATATAATTTGGTTTAATTTAAGGCGTAACATGTGTTTAGTGGGTAAATATTGTGTAAGTATTGTTACTTACACAATATTTACCCACTATGTATGTGTATGTGTATTTTTATGTAGGTAAATAAAATTATTATAATTATGATTTATTATGTCTGGCGGATAATTTTATTTTGCAGGAAATAATGTATCGCGCGTTGATATCTTTTTAAAGCTGGTGTCGCGAAATCAATGGTTTAGTCCCATGTCATAAATGCCCAACGCACCTAAAGAAGTTTTCACTTCTTAAAAACTTAATTACACAAAAAAATTCAAAGGAAGAAAACATTTGGTTTCAATATCATTCAAATGATAGTTCGATTCAATTCAGTTTACTTAAGTAAAACGTTATTTACTTCTCAATTCGCTTTCATTAATATTGAAGTCGGAAATATTTAATTAAACATCAAGTTGTTGGTTGAAAGGGATGGGACCATCCGATTCCGATCGAATAGGGACTCGATGCTCAACTGTTTCCAGTAGAGTATTTGTTTGCAATGTGGTAACATTGTGATTTTTTTTATGGAAATTATTGTTTTCAAACATACAAAAATAAGGCTCAAATTCTCTTGCTCTTATGCTATTTAGGATCGGCCTAACATTTCTTTTTCTTCAATACTTCTTTATTAGTCGTCCCCTCAGTAGTCACTCCCTTTCTAGCCATATCATCTTTCACACAGTCCATCCATCGTATCTTTGGTCTTCTACTCTTATAGCCATCTACATTTCTACTCAAAACTCTCCTCGCGACATTTTCCCCCTTCCTCCGCATCACATGCCCATACCATGACAGCCGGTTAATCTTGTCTAAACTTCTGTATTCAAGAGACGACCTGCAAACCCCTGGAGTATGTAACTTCGTCATCAGGATTCAGTGAAATCTAAAAACTCTCTATCTAGCTTTAGGAAACACTGAAATTATCATAAAACTTTTGCTACCTATACAAAAATCAAGAAAACAAGCCTCAAGTCAAGAATTACATTCATCAACAACAACTATTCCTTTCTATTGTAAACTGAACAAGTCTTCTAGACGAAGAGTACATCATCATCTGCCTAGCCTTTTCCCAACTATGTTGGGGTCGGCTTCCAGTCTAACCAGTATTTTACACGGAGCGACTGCTTATCTGACCTCCACAACCATTTCATTGGGTAACACGGTACCCTTTGGTAAGACTGATTGTCAGACTTTCGGGCTTCTGACTACCCGTAACGACGACGACGGGATGAGACGTAGAGTACACATTTAGTACAATAACCTAACCTTTAAAGCACCATCTGCTAACGAAAACTTCAAAGGTCACAGCCAAATTTGTGTGTTATTTATTTATTTATTTATTTAACCATTTATGCACACACATATAAACAGACAAGAAGAAAGGAACAGAAAAATACGTACAAAGGCAATGCTTATTTCTAAAGAAATCTCTTCCAGCATACCTGCGACAGGAAATTATAAAAAATGAGATGTAGACAATGTGTGTGTGTGTGTGTGTGTGTGTGTGTGTGTGTGTGTGTGTGTGTGTGTGTGTGTGTGCGTGTGTGCGTGTGTGAATGTGTGATGTGTTAATGATTGTTTTAACGTGTTTTCACGATGAGTGATAGTAATCAGATAAAAATAAAGAAATTATCTGGTTACCAGAATTTAATAAGGAAAAGAAAATAAGAAGAAAAACGTGATAAAAATACAACTAAAATTAGTAAATATTTTACGTCTCTAGCATCCACTTCCAAAGAATCATTAGAGACAGAAACCAGTCATTTTATCGATGAAGGTGTTATAAAATCTGATTCAAAAAACGCTTCATGTAGTGGTATGTGCTTTTTATGTAATTTTCTATACAAATAAATATAACTTTAGACTGTTTGTAATGTTAAAATAAAAATAAAAAACATTTTCTTTTTTAATTTCTGTCTGTCTTTTTCTTAATCTTCGAAACGCCTGCACCGATTTTGATGTGGCGGATAGATGACGTGACTATTTTATTTTATACTAGTAATAGCTGCCGGAGGTCATGGGTGCGATTCACACAAGGTGCTTTGAAAAAAAAAAACCTTTGTGTTTATGTAATATGTATTTATTTACAGAAAAAAAGTAAAGTAATAGTTGACACATAATTTATCAAATTCAAATTTAAAAGCTATACATCACTTTTGCACGTCAGTTGTCTAGTACCATAGTATACAAGCCCTGCTTAGTTTGGGACTAGACGGCGGAGTTTGATTATCAAAAAATATTCATTTATTTATTTATATTTATTATACATAATTATTCATAGAAAGATAAATCAGTTTATTTAGACAGGTAGATAGGTACTTATATGTTTTTGTTTGTCTGTCTCTAATTTAAGATGATGCCGCTGAAGTTACGTCCGTGCCTCTGCCTGATACACCATTGTCACCGCCAAGACAATTTTCGTCACTAATACCAACTTTTTCCAAAGATGACCCTGGACTCTGAGCAGAAGTTTTAAATGCTACTTTGATCCAGTATTTAATAGAAAATCCGATTAAACAAATTAAACGGTATAATTTCCCGCGTGACTCTTCGGGGCGAAAATTTTCCGAGTATTATTATAAAAGGTAATTATTTAGTAAGTTTATTGTAAAAAATGGAAAATTATACCTGTGAGATCTGTGCTGGCGAAGTGTGTTTAAATAAATTAATCAAAATCTGCCACTTTTTTGACATGACGTTTTATATTACCATCAATCACTTAATTCGATATTTGTGGTGGTCGCAAACTCTCTGTGTACGCCACTGAATCCCCGAAGGGTTAGGCTGAGGTGTACCTATAGTACACCCACATTTCGCCAGTTATGTTTAAGTCTCATGTAATAGGGGGCGAGCCTATTGCCATCAATCGGGCACAAATCCTGACTCCGGACTGCTACTGAGAAATTCCAGATGGAAAAACCCTTTGCCCGACCCGGGAATCGAACCCAGGACCTCATACTCAGCAGTAGTGCTTGCGACTACTAGACCAGCGAGGCAGTCTTGCAGGATAAATGTGGCCAAAAATAATTAAAACGTTAAAAATATACTTAAAAGTCTTCAATGTGTCTTATTAAATGGTAACCCTGCATCTGACTCACGCAAAGGTACACGACTGGGTTGAATGATTTGATTCCTTTGCCCTGACTGTTTTGCCGCCAAGAGCGGCCGCCATGTTGGAGTTTCTCATTATTGTTTTTCTTTGAATGTAAATGAACAATGATTTGTTATTTGTGAAAATCAAATAATGGAGAATGTTTTGAGGAAATAAAAACGCGCGAATATAAATACGCCTAACGCGTTCTTTCCACGGGGGGTAAGCAGAATCTACAGAATGCCGAACGGTGTTGACACATTTTGCATCTCACACCAAAGATCTACCCAATTTCCAAGGCATTGTGGTCATTCCGTTGGGCCTCTTACCATCACGGAGTGCCAAGCCATTCTGTTTTAAAACAACTGGCACCCTGGCGCGCGGCGGTGACAAGACCCCGACGTTAATGCTGGCGTGCCGTGCCATCCGAGTATCCGACCATCGCTCTTGCTGCAGGATATCCGTTTTTCTTAAATTTATTGGTAACTTATCTATACAATACATACATACAAATAAATAAAATTGAAGAGTCTGTAATATCAAAATAACAGCTTTTACCCGAAACGGATGGACGGATATTGACGGAACTTTCACTGGCAGATAGCTGACTTTATAAGGAGTAACTAAGACTTACTTTTATTTTGGAATAGTATTACGATCCACGCGGGCGAAGCCGCAAGCAGTAGCTAGTTAAGGCCTATATTATTATTATTATTATTTGGGCCTATTATTGTTCCACAACCTTTAAATATTTAGGTTTTATCAATTACAGTAAAGCATTTGATAACATCAATTTAAAATATATAAATAAATCTAATCTGGTCTAGTAGTCGCAAGCGCTACTGCTGAGTATGAGGTCCTGGGTTCGATTCTCGGGTCGGGTAAAGTGTTATTGGGTTTTTCTATCTGAAATTTCTCAGTAGCAGCCCGGAGTCTGGATTTGTGCCCGGTTGATGGCAATAGGCTCGCCCCCTATTACATGGGACTTAAACATAACTGGCGAAATGTGGGTGTGCCTGCTACAGGGACACCTCTGCCCAACCCTTCGGGGAAACAAGGCGTGATGTTATGTTATGTTATAATAACAACACAAGTAATGTCAGCCTGGAATCTAGAGGCGAAGCAATAAGTATTGAAAGAGGAGTCACACAGGGTGACCCCCTGTCACCTAAACTGTTTACTACTGTGTTAGAAAACATGTTCTAAAACATAGACTGGAAAACCAGAGCAATAAAAATAAACAACTGTTATTTAAATCATCTCAGATTCGTTGATGATATAGTTATACTGTCCAAAACATCAGAACGTTTACAAGAAATGTTATGCTCACTTGATCGAGCAAGCCCGAAGGTAGGATTAGGAATGAATGCTACTAAAACCAAAATAGTGACTAACAACTTAAAATTACCTATGATTGTAAAAGAAAATGGAATAGAATATGTTGACACCTACACCTACCTAGGCAAAAAGGTATCATTTAGCAAATCAAATAACGAAGATGAAATTGAAAGAAGAACAAATATAACCTGGAAGAAGTTATGGTCACTCAAAGAAATTTTAGGAGGAGACTACTCGATAAACTTGAAAATATTGTACTTGATACCCGTATTTTGCCCTGTCTGTTGTATGGTTGTTAAACATGACAAGAGTTAAACAAAAGATAAGAACAACACAAATAGCATATTAAATATAAGGAAAATACAAAAGGTTAAAAATGAGGATATTAGGCAAAAAACCAAGGTAACTGATGCACTCACGTAAGGCCTAGAACTGAAATGGCAATAAGCTGGTCATATAATACGATATATAGACACTAGGTGGACATTCGGAACTACGCGAAGGAAGGGACCAACAGGAAAAAGAAGAGTAGGCAGACCGAAAAGAAGGTAGACTGGTGATATAATAGAAACAGCAGGGAAAGACTGGCAGACTACTGGCAAAGACAGAGACACATGGAAGAAGATGGAGGAGGCCTTCACCCAAGTAGGGGTCCATATCCTACAAAATAACTTATCTGTACTAATATCTAGAAAATAAGTACACCTACTAACAATTAATTACTAACAACATTTGCAATGTAATGTAAAGATATGTCAAAAAGTCAAATCATTTATTTCAAATAGGCCCATGTATGGCACTTTTGAACGTCAAAATTTACAGAATAATATAATTGATTCTAGTCGCCCCTTCCAAAAGGTAGTTTTCGTATGGAGAAGAATGGGCAAGAAACTCCACCGTTACTCTTTTAAAATGTTTTACAATAGTTTGTATAAGTACGTACATTAGTTAAATAATTATATGTGAAGACGATGCACCTAGAATAAAATTACTATACCACAATAGGTAAAAAGATTAAAAATGAAGCAACAACAGATAATTTAATTATGTGATAGATACATGGTGCTCACATATTCACAAACATTGTAAAAGTAGACGGTTTTCCTAATTTTTTTAAAATGAATAAGTCAGTGTGTGAGGAAGTAATCACAGAATGTAAAATCAATGTCATATAACACAAAATTATAAATTTTACAATTAAATTAGCAACCTGTTGGATTTTGTCTTGATTCTAAATTGTCCTATGGAGCAGGACCAGCATGTTTCCAAGCACTCTTATCTTGGATATAATCCTCTAATTTGTAATATGCTTTTTTACAAAGTGTTCTTTTAGTATGAGTTTTAAATTTTCTTTCATTTAATTGCAATATGTCACAAGGTATTTTGTTGTAACATTTAACACAGTACCCCATAAAAGATGTATGTACTTTAGATATGGAATTTTATGTATGTATTTAGATATGGAAATAAAAGGCTTTTTATTTTTATTATTGTCCCACTGTAGGGGCATAGGCCTCTTCTCATACAGAAAAGGCACGAACATTGATCACCACGCTTGCTCAAGTTAGAGGGGTCAGCGATATAAGGCTTATTTTTACTTTATGTCTAGCCGGGTAATTCCGCAAAACACTTACAATGGCCTTTCATTTTGACAGTCCAACAACATTCATTGCATTATTTATCGTTGTCGAGCAGACCAAAACCAATGAAGCAATGAATTTGCAATATTCTTCAAAATCCATCAGACTGTGATTGAAATTGTTCTACGCAATTACCCCGCATGTTACCATTGATATTTTCCTTCACTAATCTCAGTAATGTCCAAGATAAACTCAGAAAAGTTGTAGGCTGATTTACAGAAAAACCCACTATTATTTTCCTAATTACTTTATCCTGTTAAACGTTTTAGTGCCAACCATTCATATTCTGTAGTGCGATAAAGCTAGATAAGGAGATAAGGTTTGATATCGATTCGGATAAATATGTGTTATGAAAATGCTGGCCGAGTCAGTATCCGTCATGGGTTGTATTCAAACTGTTTCATGCTGTTGCATTCCTCTTTGTGACTGTAGTGATGTAAGTGCCTAATATTTCTAACTTTATCTTGAACATCACCATCATCTTACCGCCCTTGTTACGTGGGGTTGGCGCACCACGTTTTCTTCTGCTATTCTCGCCTGTCAATCGTCACATTCACTCCCTTCTCTTTTACACCATTCCTCACACAATTCATTCATGTTCTCTTTGGCCTTCTTCTCTTATCTTTGATATCTCTAACATCGGTGAAGGTAAACATCGTGAGACCTGTCGATATTGTGCTAAAGTTTCACTGTGAAAACGTAGGCGAAGTGAGCATGAATTGAACTGTTGAGGCGTGTACGCACAATCGAATTAGAATATGGTGAGCACGAACATCGAACACTTTGTTTGCATGTGTGTACCGGTCGTTAAAAACGATCGTGGCGATCCAATTTTGTTGTTCTGTGTGGATGGTGTTCCGAGAAATTTGATGCAAAATGGCAAACATTAGCGATTCCATGGTTTCTAAAGAGAGTGGGGCGGCTGAGGGTGGACAAGTCGAACTGTGTTCGTTTTCGCTTTGCTGATTTACGTCCACAATTACGAATCAAATGTTCCCTGTTCGATGTTCACCAAGTTTTGTTCGTTAGTGCGTACTCGCCTTTAAGTGTCAATCCCTAGCGATCCCTAACATCAGCTAGAATGACAGCTCACTTCACCTACATTTTCGCAGTAAGTTTTTGTGTAGAGGAAATTCCTCTGTTATTCCCTTTCAAAGATTTGTTACGATACAATTTTTTATTTCTGTATCGTTAGTTTATTGTTCCATATTATTTTTCTAAAATTATTTAAGTACACCAAAAAATAGGTATAATAAACACGAATTTTCGCAGTACTTTTCCTGTTAGTGATTTTTGCACGTTATTTAGTACCTAACGGTTGTTATGGCAACACTGATAAAAGCCAATGAGGTTTTTATACCTTAAAGTACCTACATAATTAATTCCAGTTCTTTGGTTTTCCATGCGCTTCGGAAAGCGTTTCCGTCATACTAAAACGGCCGCCATGAATATCAGTCATTTTCACCAGTATTTGTCATAAAGTTGTCAAAAAACGCGCCAGGTCGCGACAGACTCTGAGTCTGTCGCGACCTGGCGCGTTTTCTGTCGGACAGACCTCGACAGGCCATGGGACAGCGACTTTAAGCTTCCTGTACACGACGCCGGAGCCGCAGCGGCGCCGGACCGCATGTACAAATAAGGCTAAGCGTATGCTGAGATGCAGATGACGCAGCACAGTACAGATTTTGCAGGGTAGGGCAGGCGAGGCGGTCATAGGCCGCGAGCGCATGCTGCGGCGCAGCTACACAGACTCATTTGCGTCCTAGCCAGTACAAAAAAATCTGTCATTGAATCAAAATCAGCCGCACGGGTCGATCGATCAGGTTAAGCTAGGCTTCCCGCGGTGACTATCTGTACATACCAGGATCCCTCCGTGACTCGGAAAGCACATTAAGCCGTTGGTCCCTGCTGTAGTTAGAAGCCCAAAAGTCTGACAACCAGTTTTACCATCGTGTTACCTAATAACTAGGTTGTGGAGGTCAGATAGGCATTCGCTCCTCGGTACTGGTATTCAGCTCCATCCGGTTAGACTGGAAGCCGACCCCGATATAGTTGGGAGAAGGCTAGGCAGATGATGGGTGGTAAACTATCGATTATTCTCAACTTTATTTCAAATAGTGCAAGGTCGATATTTGTTTGGCAGTGATGAATGCGCTGCGCTGCATCTCGCCAGGTGTGCGCCGGCGCATAAGGTGGATGCGCTAAGGCAGCCCGTGAAATTAAATTTGTCTTGTTTTTTTGCAATTTGTAGGTCAGTGTCATATTATAATATCATAATATAATTCGCGATCGCAACAATTGTACGTATTTATAGAATCCTAACTAATATTATTAATCCGAAAGTGAGTTTGTTTGTTTGTTTGTTACGCTTTCACGCTAAAACGGCTTAACGGATTTGGATGAAATTTGGCACATGGGTAGACCATAACCTGGAGAAGGACATAAAATAACTTTTATCCCGTTATTCTTACGGGATCGAGACTTATGTAGGTGAAATCGCGGCGCGCAACTGTTACATAAAATCATGAATACATTACAAAAATTTAGACGCCACATAGTGTAAAATGTTGTTTGCACTGAATTTTGCACAATTCTTTTCCACAACTGTTTTGCACAAACAAGTCCCTGCGTGTAGCCGGGCTTTAAAAGATATTTTTACAACAGTTGTGGAACAGAAAATCGTTGAAAGAGGAAAATGCCTGTAACAGGAAAAATACAAATAAAATATATAGATATATTCAATAGCAAGATTGTATTATCAAATACAAAATTGTGGTTTTGATAACAGTTTTAAATCCGCTGATAAAGGCTGGGTGACGAATTCAGACAATGTCAACTATGGACTTTAGAAAAAAATATTTAAAGAATTATAATTATCTACAAGGTTATGAGGAGGCTCTCTAAATTGTATGTTAATTTGCATTAATATTCTGAAAAAGTCACGCATACAATCAAAATGGAACTTTAGTCTATGATTTATTGGATCTTTTTCTTTTCAAATATAAGTTACGTAATTGGAACATTTCGCTCGATTAATTTTTTATTCGAAAATCATGTCTTTTTTTAAAGAATATTTAAATAAAATGAATGTTACTCGGATTTTTTGTAAAAAAAACCTTTTTAAAAAAAAATACAACCGACTTCCAAACTACAAAGTGAAAAATAACTTTAATTACGGAAGTCGGTGTCTTTGGATCAGTATTTTACTTTTTTGACACAGAATTCCGAAATTAAAGTTATTTTTCACTTTGTAGTTTAGAAGTCGGTTGTATTTTTTGCAGAAAAGTTTTTTTTTTCACTTTTTAGTGGGTTAGTTTGTAATTTATCTAAGTTACAATAGCCTACTGTCAACTGCTCATCAAAAATATCCAAATCGCTATAGATGTGCTTATAATATTTGAAGAGTTCCCTCGATTTCTCCAAGACTCCATCATCAGATCGTGACCAAATGACAATGGCACCAATTTAAAAGAATACCTTATTAAGCAAAAAAACAAAAATAAACTTTTCAAATCGGTCCAGCCGTCTTCGAGTATTCGGACAAACAAACATTTAAAAAAAAACCGACGACCTGAGAACCTCCTCCTTTTTTGAAATTCTAACATGTTAAAAAAAACTTGTTAGATCGGACATTACATAAAGGAGATGATTAATTACCTACTATTTCCTTTTTTAGCAAGGAGGAGTCACCGTGGTAGATGGAGTCGACTACGGGGGTGGTGGCGGTGGTTGGGGTGGGGGCGGCGGGGTCCACGTCAGTGACGGCATAGACTACGGCGGTGGCGTCAACGTCGTCGAAGGGGGTGGTTGGGGTGGTGGAGGGGGCGTCCACGTCACAGATGGCGTCGATTATGGGGGCGGAGTACAAGTAGCTGACGGCGTGGATTACGGCGGGGGTGGAAGATATTAATACTGTGTAAGTTTTAGTATTTAACTGTAGTTACTAATAATTTAAATATTTTTTTATTGTAATTATTTCGTCTGAGCTAAATAAATAAATTTGAGAGTAGAGTCTGGCCACGATAAGTCTGCAATGGAATAAATGGGCAACCCCAAAAAATGTTATACAAACTTTGACATCAGTCAGTTATGTCAATTTTGGAGTACTTGAAATGTCAGATTGCTTACGCCAAAAGTTGTTTTCACAAAATGAAGTAGAAAAATGGTTAAACCTATTAAAAGTAGATTGGGGGAGTTATTATTATAATTCATGATATGTAAATTCCAAGATGTGAAGGAACAGCACGATGTCGTCCTTAACCAAAAACGACAATGTTTACAAGATATCGAAAAGTTGTTGTGTTAGTAGATTTAATGATTTTGATTTTTGCCTAATAAATTATGTGCAATAGACCATGTCGTACCTATGCTCTACCTCCATACGATGACAAAACTGTATCAAATTCACACTGCATCGTGCTAAAGTGACTATTCTTTACCAGGAATAAATCTGAATATAAACAAAATAACCTATCAAAAACAAAAAGACAAACAAAGTATCAAATTCTTTTTTCGTGGGACTGATGGTGTTGCCGTTTATAGATTTATAAATTCTACCATTTTTTTTACTCATGCAGACTTAGCGTGATCAGACTATAACCCCTAGAGCCTCATGTGTCTTGGGGCTACTTTATAATATTTTTTATGATAATATGTTTTTGCATGTATGGACGCTATACTAACGTTCCCTTCATTAGTTAACATACTAGAAAGAAAGAAAGAAAGAAAGAAATAAAAAAATGTTTATTTGCGGTAAAAATGTCGCAAAAAAAGTATATGCCTCAACTTATATTATGGTCTGCCTAGTGGTTGCAAGCGCTACTGTTGAGCATGAGGGGGTTCGATTCCAAGGTCGAGCAAAGTGTTACCTGTTTGATTTTTCTATGGGGAATTTCACAGTAGCAGCATGGTCTGGATTTGTGGCCAGTTGATGGCAATAGGCTCGCCCCATATTACATGGGACTTAAATATAACTGGCGAAATATGGGTGTATTGTATATACTAAGGTTAAATATTTTTTAATTGTTACAGGTATCGGAAACCAATGATGCAGAGCTACGTTGATATTGTCGAATAAAGTATCTTATAAGTTACATTTATATTCTTCTAAGTTTTTTTTTAAATACTCTTTTACAAACACATGTAAAAATAACGTCTGTAATACGATTTTCGTTTATTTATTTCTTATAATTATTTCAACTTTAATATTAACTTGAAAATTACAAGAAAAACAACGTCATTACATTAAAAAAAAAACTGTATTAATGCACTAAAAATTGTCACCCACATAGCTGTCAACGAAAAAATTTGCCTAGAAATCTGGCAACATCGCCATGTGGAATGGCAATTTTGAACCATTTCCCAAAAAAAAAAAAAAAAAATTGAGCGTAAAGAAGTGAAACTTCTTAATAATAAAAGATTAAAAGAGAGATTTAGTGTGAGAGACAGAGAAAGCTATAACTTTCTTCTCTCTCATGTAACGAAATGTGCATAAACGTGACGCGTCCTTCAAATTTCACTCTCAATAGGGACGACGACTAAAAATATATTTTTTTGCCCGTCTTGTATATTATTACAAAATATTGGACACGTATTTTTCTTTATTTATGTTATCAAAAGGTTACGGCGATACATTGAGTTAAAATGTGCCATGACGTCACGATACTCGTGACGTCATGGCACATTACGGAAGTCGGTACGTAGATTTTATATTACTTGTGACGTAGCAACCCTCACTTTAATGCGTTTTATCTAAGTCATTTTTTATTAACATGATGAAGCAAAAAATACGTGTCTAATATTTTTTTTTTAGTTGACTGACGGACTAAATAGAATTTCTTTATTTTGACTCAGACATCATCCCTATTTTCGACCAATTATCGAATCGCCTCCTAAGAAGTTTCACTTCAGCCGAAGCCGAATGCTTTTTGAAGTCTGTTAAAAATAGCCAAGCTCTGGTCACATGAAGAGTCGACCAATCACTTATCATGTCTAGGAGAAAAGGCAAGCGCTCAGACCCCATGACGTACCCAATGTTTTTGATTAGTTTGTAACTCTGCAAACTTATTTAATAGCATGTCATCAAGAAATACTGCTGTGTGAGACCCTCAAGATCTGCAGAACTTTTAAATACATTTATATTTAAAAATCAGACTTTTTTTCTTATAAACCCTGTTTCTTTCACGAACAATACCATTAAGACATGGCGTACGCTATGCGACATGCGGCTGCGATAGACGCAACGCCAGGCTGATGCAGCCGACATTTATTACATATTTTGTTCAAAGCTCCGCACACTTGGCGTTTAGTTGTAAAGTTGTAACGACAGCAGTTGCATGCTCATATTACTTGTCGCAGCGACTAGCTGCATGGTGCACATGCACACCTGACGGCAGTCATTATGCATGCATGCGACAGGTCACCCGCAGCCTTGCTGTGAGCGCCAAGAAAGGTGCTCGTGTGTTTGTATTGTAAATCTCAACACGGATTTTCACAACGTTCGATGTCAATGTTTTCAAATCGGACGTGGAAGCGCGTCGAAAACTCTAAAGAAAATTATCGCTTACTGCACAAAGTCTGTCGATTACCGTAACGACTAGTCGCAGACACAAACGACAGCTCTGCATATTGTTGCAGACGCACAGTTTGCGCTGGCACTTATGGAAGTGAGATTTTTTCTACCAAAGTGGTAGAAATCTTAGGAATAGTTCTTATGGAAAAAATCTAACTTAGAGAGATGTATTAATGATTCTAATGATTATAATTCTGTAAATACATATCTGTTATACTCGTGCATCTTATTTTAATTAAGATACAACCTGACACTGACCTGCAAATTGCAAAAAAAAACGTAAGTAAATTTTAATTGCGCGGGTTGTCACTGCGGACACGCAGTGACAGCCCGCGAAATTAAAATCCTTGTCAAAAAACACGTGCAAAAGATGAGTAAGTATTTTTTTTTTAATCTCAACTTATCAGTTTAAGCTCACTTCCAAAATACGTGTTTTTCAGATTAAGTATGACTGTATGTACAAACGACGCTGCCGATAAAATCTACATGGATATTCTTTCTAAGTACAGATATTAGTGATACCACAATCAGTGCTAACTCAGTGACATATCCGTCCTCGTGTAAATAAGACGCATTACGGAATCATATTTTGTATTTCTTCCTGTTAAAAAAAAAAAAAAGAAAACAACATGAGCGGCGTACATGTAAGTACTTTTTTTATTTAATTTATTTATCATTTCATAAGCTCGGGCTCAAATCCGGCCGAGGACGTGGATATATTTAGTAACTTTTCCGCTTAGCTATTTCTAAAGAGCCATAAAAAGCCCTGAAAGAAATCGACACGTGTTTCACCTGTCAACGAGGCATCCTCAGGATGACGATTGACTTGTCGCGAACTCGAACACGACGTGTTGCTACACCGACCGCTGAACGCAGACTCTGACACTGTATTATAATGAAAAAATTAAATTGTTTATTTTGAATATCGTATAATAAATAGGATATCGGAATCACTTTTACACGTAATATAATAAGCCAGTTGAGTTCGGCGTTTCCTATCTGACTACTCTGAGAAGAAAGGCCGAAACAAACTCAGAGGTCACAGTCTCTTTTAAAGTCCAGACATAATCTTGGTCAGGCCATATGAGCCAAGACCATGTAGATTCGTGTTTGAAATGGTCTTTTGAGGAAAGAACCACACAGATTTCAGTGGACCTGTCCAGTCAGTGCAAGCATTTGTCAGTAATCGTGGAGCTCAACTCAACGAACAATACCAAAGAAAGGACATTTGGGTAGGCCGCATAAACTACTCAATGGATTTCCGCAAGGTTACGCCTGAATCCTTGCCTCTCTTTCTATCACGTAACTCGTAAACAAATAATGTATAAGGTCACTGTAAGGTTGTGAGAACCATCGGATTATAATATATCGGTAGATATTATTTCTGTTAGATTAAAAACTGTCGAAAATTTTTGAACTGGTAGAAATGGGTTAGGTTAGGTTAGACCTGTGACCAACCGCGCGCGAGCTGAGCGAGCGCAACTTCCACGTTGCTCGGAACTAGGCAGGCTATTTAGTATTAGCGCAAGGTGTGTTACGTAACAAGCTAGTTTGAAATCAGTTCACAATTTGTCGGTTTTCCATCGATAGATTATAAACTATCCAAAAATATTGCGTTAAATTGTAAACGGGTTGTTGCAGTTCAAAACTAATCTAACGTTATGGGGGGTTTACACGGGTCGATTTTAGCCGAGCGACAAATAACCAGTCGCATCGCTTGTAAAAATCGAATCGCCCCCCCATTTACACTCGTTGACAAAGATCGCATGCGTCTTGTTCATTTCCAAAGAAACGATGACTGTTTTTTTCCATAGTACCTACTCCAAAAACTATATCGTATTATTTTAATCCATGGTTTATCTATGGTTTTTAAACAATCTGTACCGACAACGTAGCGGAATAGCACAACGCAAAACACAGCCCATGCGGCGAGCGATCGCCTGTAGGCTTGCTGAATTTTTTTTCGATATATCGATATTTTTGTTCGATATATCGATATTTTTAGGCGATATTTATTATTTCGATATATCGAAGTAAAATATCAAGTATCGAAAATGTATCAAATTCGGTATATTTCTAACAGCAACATCGTTGTTGCCACTGACTAAAACCGCTGGGATTCAGACTCGTAAAAAAAGTAGACTTTTTTATTATCTCTGACACAACTTTTCTAGAAAAAAAAAGGAAAATATCAACAAGTGAGTGGGCTTATAAATATACAAAGCTAACATAGTAAAAACAAACAAGAAAGAAGTTCATTAAGAAAGAAATGTTTTGTTTTTCTTTTCCATTTTCAATGTGATTTTAAGGTAGGGATGTAAGAAGTGCCAAAAATATCGATATATCGATATTTTTTATTCGATATTATATCGAAATATTGAAATCGGTATATCGAAATCGATGTTAATATTTTTTTATAATCGGTACGATTTATATTGATACTTTTTGGCATCCCTAATTGCTTGCGACTGACCATTTGTACGGTCGATATTAGTACGGCAATAGTCAGATGGCACCCAACTTTGAGGCTTGCGATTTTATTCACTTGTGGCCTAGTCGAATTGTCATTTAAACGATCGATTTTCGCCGTGCGGCGTGTAAACCCCCTAGATTATAAAATAACGAAGTACATAATTATTCGGTGACATATACACAGGGTCGCGCATGCGTCTACTAGACCAATGAGACAGTGTGAAGGAAAATACATATCTTTTCTTTCACAGTTCGACGATGGCGGTGGTGGAGTCCAAATCGCCGATTCGGACAACGGTGGGGGAGTCAACTTCGCCGATAACGGTGGAGGAGTAAACTTTGCCGATAACGGTGATGGGGGGGGAGTCAATTTCGCCGATAACGGTGGGGGAGTCAACTTTGCCGATAATGGCGGTGGCGTTCAGTTTTCTGATGGAGGTGGCGGTGGAGTACAAATCTCTGATGGAGATGGCGGTGGAGTACAATTCTCAGATGGAGATGGTGGTGGAGTACATTTCTCTGATGGGGACGGTGGGGTTAATGTTGCAGAGTGAAGATATCCTTTGGTAAGTTGTATACGTACGTTTTGCTATGTAGTGGTATTAAGACCGGCTGCTGGTCTCCGTAACTCTTTGCCAAGCGCGTATTCTGCGTACGTATTATTACATATATAAATATTTACTGCACACCTCAGTAAATTAATTATTGATTTTGTTGTTTTAAACTATTTATCCGTCCCTACGGAATAGGGTAATTGCCAAGGTAAAAAAAAAAAAAAACGATTTAGTCCGTCTTTCAGATAATAAAAAAATATTAGACACGTATTTTTTGTTTTATCATATTAATCAAAAATAACTTAAAAAACATGCATTAAAGTTGGGGAGTGGGGGCTCGCAACGTCACAACGCAGTATTAAATCTAGCAAGGCGTGACGTCATGCCACATTTCAACTCAATGTATCACCGTAATCATTTGATTACGTCAAAAAAGAAAAAATACGTGTTCAATATTTTTTAATAACACTGGTCAACAAGGTTTTTGCCCATTGATAATGAGTTGTAATATCAAGAAGTATGCGGTGACTATTCATCAACCATAGACGTTTCACAGCTGGCTTAGTTCGTTTTTATGAGTTATACTCATGGTGTGCTTGTTGTAACATGTATACAGTGTTATCGCCACGCATACCCACGAACGTTCTTGTTTAATGGCTTAAATCTAACGAGTATGATATACAGAAAATAGACTCCATCCACCATTAGTTCTACAACAGAACATTACATTTAAATTTTGTTAAATTTCTTAACCGCGAAACTGATGCTTTTCAATATCTTAAAAATTAATTTCCAAAAATGACAGAGGGAAAATTAAAAGAAGGGATTTTTATAGGGCCTCAAATATGAAAGTTGATAAACGACAATACTTTCAACAGTAAATTGAATAAAGGAGAGAGCAAGGCTTGGAAATCTATGGTACATGTTTTTACTAATGTTCTCTGAAATGTAAGAGCTGAGAACTATAAAACACTTGTAAAAGATATGATTGAAGCCTTGTATATTATTGGCTGTAAAATGTCCCTCAAAATACATATTCTGGACTCACATTTAAATTTTTTACCTAAATGTATGGAAGACATTAGTGATGAGCACGGTGAACGGTTCCACCAGGATATAGCAGGCATGGAACAGCGTTATCTGGGAAAGTGGAGCCCTGCTCTGCTAGCAGACTATTGTTGGTCGTTAAGAAGAGAAGCTGTAGATCTCGATTATAAAAGAAAAAGTAGTTCAACTTTACACTTTTAAAATTAAAAAATGTATTAATATAAGTAAACTTATAACTGAGCTGTAAGTCTTTTTATTGATATCCACAAAAAAACCCGAGCTAACTAAGACATAAAATTATTACCACTGTGAACGTTTTTTAATGTTCTCTTAAAATCAGTTGAATTCCTTTCATGGGTTTGTAAAAGTTGTTTTTTTGTTGACCAGTGTAATCTACAAGACGGACAATTTTTTTTTGACTCAGGCCTATTATTGAAATTTGGTCAGGATAACGTCTGTTGAATCAGCTAGTATAATTTATAAATATATGTACCAATATTATATGACTTACATTTACTTCTCACGACTGCAAATGTATAGTTGACCTCGTATATATTTTATCACCCTTAAGTTGATGGTCACTTGCACGTCATAAAAAGACAAGGTAAAGAAAAGAAATAAAGAAAACTTGTTTATTGTTGTTGCTTGTTTACTTGTTTAGGTCTATTTGTCTATTGCATAATCAGCTTTTATCATTCCCACTGCAGTGTTGGGACATAGGCCTCCTCTCTGTAAAGGGAGTGGTCCGTAATCCACGCGTGGGCACAAGCGGGTTGGTAGATGTCACATGTCTTCGAATTTATGTTTCTAGGACATGCCGGTTTCTTAACGATGTTTTCCTTCACTGTTTTGAGAGCAGTGGTGATGAAATCATTTACAAAAAGTAAAGCTCTTGTCAGGGTTTGAACCTACGATCTACAACTCGTAAGTCGCGGCCGTTACCACTGGGCTACCACTGTTCTGGTGAAAAATACACATCACAGACATAGACAATTAATGTCTATATGCCAGATATAGGTAATTTAATTTTAAAATGAAGTTTAAATGAACTGGGAATTATTGTCAAAATTGAAATACAGGACTTTCTGTTATTTTTTAAATTTGTTTTTTAATTTTTTAATGAGTGTGTTTTAGTTTAATTTGTGATTTCCTGTACGAGTCCCAATGAATACTTTTTCTTTCTTTCAAATAAAATATTTTATTTTATTTCACTTAATCTACATCGGCACTTATGTAACGCCAGAAGCTAAATGCAGGTCGTTTCCAATGGAGAAAAGCCGGTTACTTTTTTAAACGTCAAAATTGACAAAAAAATAACAAAAGTGGTAAAGCAAATACGATGCTGACTATACCTACACCTGAACACTGATGAATGGTGATTCTACATTGTTATTCCACACTTGACTTACACCCGAATTCTCAAACGACACTTAACTTTTGGAAGTTCTTATATTGCTTGCGCACTGAATTCGATCCAAAAGCGAAAAATGACGTTCTAAAATGTCAAAATTGTCAAAACATCACAAATTATGATAATGGTTCGGATCTACAATCCTTTTTCAGTTATTAAAATATCCCCAACAGCAACCTTATTGCAACGAAAATAAGGATCACTGTCATTTTGACAGACTTGTCAGAGGCAGCAATTTATTAGGGATGATGACTAATATTACAAATGTTCGAACAAATAATATAATTTCAAAGAAGGCGTAGTAAAATTCGATAATCGAAAAAATATCTTAAATCAATGGAAATATGGAGAAGCTACACACTTTAAAAAGTTTTTGGAAGGGATTATTGCCGTCCTTGTCGCGCAGTACTGACAATGTTTAGCGCTAGAGTCGTGACGCCACTTCTGTGATAGTGCCGTCTTTGTCCAGCAGTTATTTTAAAACGTTTATAATTTGGCAATGTTTTAAGCTTTTGTACTTCTCGTTATATTCTTAGCAATATTTGCGAAAAATATTAATATAGTTTAAAACATTAAAAAAAAAACTCATCATCATTATTATCTGACAGTTTACGATAATTTTCACGTGGTCGGCCATTTTTAATGCGTAGATAATGATTCCTAATCACAATTTTATCTTTGTTGCAGGTATCGGAAACGAAAAATCAATTTTTACGATTAATGTATTTTTAAATTAGGCATTTTATTACTTGCACAAAATGTTTGGTGCTGAAGATTCATTCACTCATTTACTTAGTTAATTTGCTATGATCTGCAGAACTTTTTTAATAAATTTTAATTTTAAACGAATTTTAGTTTCTATTAAAACCTTCCATGTATAAAGCTGAGAAAATTGGTCTTATATATTTGAGTTTGTAGCCATCAATATTAGTAGGTCCTTATAAATAATAATAATATTCCTCCAGACCGAATTCCGGCAAGACTTGCCTTTGGCGTGGGAGATATTATAGAGCACATTGTGTGCGCAGACGCAAGTGCACTCTCTGTTCCTCGGAAACACACCACCAACATCCAAACTCCGGGCTATTACTGAGAAATTCCTAATGGAAAAATCCAATAACACTTTGCCTTTGACCTGGGAAAAAAACCCTACACTCAGCAGTCTTGCGGCCACGAGACCAACGAGGCAGTGAAAAAATATAAATTAAAATGTCAATATTAAATATAATAGACGTGGATATATAGACAACAGTCTGCGTTTAGCGCTCGGTGTGTCAACACGCCATGTTCGGGTTCGCGACAAGTCAATCGTCATCCTGAAGATGCCTCGTTGAGAGATGAAACACTTGTCGATTTCTCTAAAGAGTTTTTTATGGCTCTTTAGAAATAGTTAAGCGGAACAGGTTACTAAATATATCCACGTCTATTGTATTTTATAATGGATTTCCGCAAGGTCACGCCTGAATCAATTAACTATGTCAAAATTAGTATAAATGATATGTGAAAACGTCAGATAATGATTAATTAACTCAAAACGATGTCTGTGAGTGCGGAGGTAAGTAGACAGCTGCGAATGTTGTGAAAACAATACGGCATCAACTTTGTATGCTGTTGACAGTGCCGCTAAGATTTTATACATCTTGAAATGCATGTAGTTGACACAGAACCGTTGCCGGTCGAGCTGTTATTTGGGTCTCAAGTGGCAGGATGACCTAAGCTCCCAAAAACTTATAAATAAGGTCAAATTAAAATAGGTAGTGAAACCCCAAAGACGTGAAAAAAAAACAAAAAAAAAAAGATTTATTTCGTGGTATAAGTTACTAATAAAATCTGTTCTTTGTGTAACTTCACAAACGTGTTGTTTATTATAAAAATCGATTGCTAAAAACGACAAAATAAAATAAAAAAGTGTGTGAGTGTCAACTCTGGCGCACGACGAGTTTACTCCTTAATACGATTGTCTTTGAACGTGCAATAGGCAAAGAGGGTAAATAAATGCATATTTTAAGCCCCCCACCCCCCGTGTACAAGTATACTCATAACATGATTTCAAATTGAAAGGTGTGCAGAAAAAAAATTAAAGTATAATATTATATATATTAATATATTAATAATAAATACATTTCACTCCTCTAAAAATTTCCATACTTGCTGATTTTCTCTCATACTTCAAGTGACTACATTACCTGCGGTCTGTGATCCAATAAAAACACCAAATCATTTTTTTTCATTTTATAATGTTTAGATTTCGACACCCATCTGGCGTTTCGCTGGCTAATTTAATTTGACCTTCCGATATATTCTATACTAATCTCATTGTGAAAACTTAAGTGAAGTGAGCTCTCAAAAGTGTCAATCCCTAGCATCAGCTAGTCGATTCTGTAAAAAATGTCACTGTGAAATGAGTTTGAAGTGAACTGTCAATCAGCATCAGGTGGAATGACATCTCACTTCAAGGTCACTTCACCAAATTTTTACGGTGAGATTTTTACAGACCAGCTGGTCTGGCTATTGGAATAATGATATTATGTGTGTATTGTATTATAAAACATTGGTCAGGCAGGGGCCATAGTCTTTCCATAGTTCTAGGTAACCAGTTCACTTTAGCCACCCAAACCCATAATCCAATATCTTTGTTTCCTTAGCCCGTAATAGTCTTACGCCAACAGAGGGTTTTCCTTGGGTGCACTTGCACATAATGAACAGGGATAATCGTTAGTGCTTTATTTTATTAAACAAGCCCAACGGGCCTCTAAGAGTTGGTTTCGGCCCCTTGTCCAAAGGTCCAGGACCTGGGGTCCCGAGAAATGTCAAAGACATAAATATAATAATAATTTATTTATTTAAGCAGACAAAGTCCTTAATTGTTAGTCACAAAAAATTACAGCTCATTTCGCATTATCACGAGAGGTGAGATTATTACAGAATAGACCGGCTTGTGTGTAAGTGAGATTCCGGGATTAGTTTTGGGGCGTATGAGACTCCAAGTTTTAATTAATTTTCTGTGGTAGTAGATATGTTCCGTTCAACTCCTGAAACTGGAAGTACTAAGAATTCACTGTGGAATATTCTAAGTTTTGTGATTCATGTTTGCTTTGCTCTTCAAGAATTCGTAATTCAGTACTGTCAAATTGTAGTTTCTTACCTCCTTGAAGTCGTCAGGTGTTCGGGAACGCAGGTAAGATAAACCTATGTCATTATCTGCCTAGCCTTATCCCAACTATGGTAGGGTCGGTTTCCAGTCTACCCGGATACAGCTGGATACCAGTATTTTACATGGAGACACTGCCTATCTGACCTCCACACCCCAGTTACAAGGCAAAGATCTACGAGTGACAGCCGAGACCAACGGTTTACCTTGCTTTCCAAGGCACGGAGGGGTCTTAATATGTAAAGATGGTCACCCATCCACGGACCAACTACAGCAAGTATAGCTTAACCTGATCGATTGACCTATGCGGTTGTTATTACTTAGCCACAAGCCCCTCTTGGATATACATTATGTATCTTTTTTTGAATAAAAATCTTTACCCACTGACCTCCACAACCCATTTACTGGATAGCACAATAGCTCTTGATAAGACTCGACAACCAGTCTTACTAAGGAGTATCGTGTTACCCAGTAACTGGGTTGTGGAGGTCAGATAGGCAGTCGCTCGATGTAAAATATTGATATTCATTCGTTCGTTCGCTGATAGACTTCGCACAATCTAAACTGCTGCTTCTAGAAGCATGAAATTGCACAAGAGTTCTATAATATCTTTTATAACGAAGGTGAGCAATAAGGAAAGTTTTTCGAAAATTCAACCCCTAAAGGGGTTGAAAGTTAAGAAAATAGGGGATGAAAGTTTGTATGGGACTTCGTTATTTTAGCCGATGGGAAATCCTGCACACAGTGCATGGCTTATCAGACTATACTTAAATTCGAAAATGTGTTAATTGGTTTGTCCTACTTTTACGCAGCGACGGAGTAATGTTTCGACCTGATTGGCTAAATGATAGCAGCCGCATGGGTCGATCGAAGATAAGCTATACTTGTCGCTGTCAGTTCGTAGATGGGTGACCATCTATTACATAGCCAGACCCCTCCGTGCCTCGGAAAGCACGTAAAGCCGTTGGTTCAGGCTGTCATTTGTAGATCTTTGACAGTAGGGTAGTCAGATGCCCAAAAGTCGACAAGGGGTATTACCCAGTAACTGGATTGTGGAGGTCAGATGCTATTGCTCCATGTAAATTACTGGTATTTAACTGCATTCGGTTCGACTGGAAGCCGACACACAAACAATTTAAAACAACCTTTTAGTATTTACTAATAATGAAGATCACTATTGCTGTTACCATTATTGCCATTCTAAAAAACAGTTTTAATTTATGATCAAACTTTTTGACAATCGATTGTGACTCCAACATATTTATGTATGGATTGATTGATCATTTTATAGAATCGAAATTAATTTTTAAATATTTTTTATTCCAGGTAGACGGGGGAATCCACGTCGCAGACGGTGGGGACTACGGTGGGGCCATTTACGTCGTCGATTTGAGTTGCAGTAGGGGCCGTCTCGTCACTGATGGGGACTTCGAGAAAGGCGTCCAAGTAGTTGAAGGAAACTATGACGGTGGGCGCGGTCCCGTCACTGATGAGGACTACGAGGGTGGCGTTCATCTAGTTAACGGAAACTATGACGGTGGGCGCGGTCACGTCACTGATGAGGACTACGAGGGTGGCGTTCATCTAGTTAACGGAAACTATGACGGTGGGCGCGGTCACGTCACTGATGAGGATTACGAGGGTGGCGTTCATCTAGTTAACAGAGACTATGACGGTAGGCGCGGTCCCGTCACTCATGAGGACTACGGGGGTGGCGTCCATGTAGTTGATGGAAACTATGACAGTGGGCGCGGTCCCGTCACTGATGAAGACTACGCGGTGGCGTCCATGTAGTTAATGGAAACTATGACGTGGTCTTAACATAATGTTAGGCTGCCTTATATGATTATTTTTAACTAATAAAAGCCATGAAGAGTAGTAGGGAAGAATTTATCCCAAGTAAAAACTTAACATTGTATTCGAAAAACGTGCTCAAACATTGAGATTTACCATGTTATTTTAAGACCATAGACTTCTTATAGATTTTCTTGTAATCTATGAGGAAAGAATCATTCTTTGTCAAAATTACGTAAGACAGTCGCCTAAAACGCCGCCTTTCACCATTTCTAGTGCTTCCTAATGCTTTCTTTGCTGAATCGAAGAAGTGGGGTCAAAATGCTTTATACATATTTCTAATTTTCGTTTATTTTCTTTTGTTACAGAGAACGATAACAGAAGCGACGCACAACAACGTTGTGATATCGAATCGGAATCTAATCTAACGATAATTAATTATAAATAAATTTTTCAAAACTATCTTTTATTGATTTGACTTACTGCCTCGTCGATCTAGCGGTTGCAAGCGCTATGTGCTTGATTCGATTCCCGTTTTGAGCAAAGTGTTATTGGGGTTTTCTATTTGGAATTTCTCTGTAGAAGGCCAGTTTGTATTTGTGCTCGGTTGATGGCTTCATTATATGGGACTTAAACATAACTGGCGAAATGTAGGTGTATGATATGTAAACCTCTGCGTAATGTTTTAAAACCTTTTACCCCCGTGTCAGTTGTAGATCTTTGACAGTCGTCACGAGTAGTCAGAAGCCCAAATGTCTGACAGCCAGTATTACCAGAGCATATCGTATTACCCAGTAACTGGGTTGTGGAGGTCAGATAGGCAGTCGCTCCTTGTAAAATACTGGTATTTAACTCCATTCGGTTCGACTGGAAACTGACCCCAACATACATAGTTGGGAAAAGGCTAGACATATTGAATATTGAGTACATGGGCTGTAGAGTAACATGATGGCTATCCTAGAAAGATGCATAGTATCTGTGGGATAGACCACAGGAGTAAAGCCGCGGGGAAAAGCTATTGTAGCAAATACTCGAAACTTCGGCGGCCGGGATGACGACATTCCTGCTAACGGATGTGCGGTGGACACGCAGCCATAGAAATGTATTTATCGCTACTTTGGCGCCGTCATCTCGTTCTCGGTAATGTCCCGGTGATTGTGCAGTGGGTTGGTGGGTGGTGGGTTGTGGTTGTGGGTAGTTGACTATAAATGTCTAGATTGTTTTAAACACTTGCAAAGTACTTATATAATCTACGTTCAGCCAAATCAATGACTAAGTGTAGATAACATTGATAACATAATCAGCAGGTACTTGGTCAGTGCGATAAGTGTTTTTGTGTCAAAACGTCGTTTTGAGGAAAACACTTTGAATTTTCCTGGTGATATAAAGTATTTTAAAATGAGTGATGAGAGAGTTATGTTTGTCGATGGAGGACACGTACGTTTTATTTAATTTATTAGTAATTATTGATTTATTTAAACTTCCATAAACTCAAGGTCGCTCAGCGAGCTATGGAATGAGTTATGCTTGAATATCTCTGAGGGACAAAATCGGGAATTGGGTAATCCGCCAGAGAACCAAAGCTGTCGACATAGCTCACAGAATAAGCAAAAGTGGCAATGGGCCGGCCATATTAGCTGTAGGACCGATGACTGTCGGGGTACCCGTGTTCTTGAGTGGAGACCGCGAATCTGCGAACGTACGGTAGGACGCCCTCAGGCTAGGTGGAGCGACGATCTTCGCAGGGTGGTTGGTAGCACCTGGATGAGAGTTGCTGAGAATCGAGCTGAATGGCGTGCATTTGGAGAGGCCTATGTCCAGCAGCGGACTGCTGTAGGCTGATGATGATGAATTTACTATCATTATCATTCTTATTTCAATTATTTGTTGTCGGTCCAGCAAGTCTTCATCATCCATACTTTTCTATCAGTGGTCATCTCAGTAGTCACTATCTTTCTATCCATATGACGGTTCATACAATCCGTCCATCGTTTTTTTTGGTCTTTCCGTACTCTTAAAGTTATCCAATTAGTAGTGTCTACTACAGGTATTGGCTGCACAGTCGCTTTGTCTCTTTCTAGAGAGTGGTCGCTTTTGTGAGGCTAATGGACCATGTAGACGGGGCCAATCCCCGATACAATCCACTGCCAATCGATTAATTTGCTCCATCAATGGATTGAGGACAATCCAATGTACTGGACTGTCTCTATTTACACAATGATATTATTGTATTGGCTAAGTGGATTGTCTCGGGGATTGGCCCCGTCTAAATGGTCCATAACGCTTAATTCTCTATGACTATGCTTATCACTACTTACTGAAGAGGATTCAAGGCATATTTTCGCTACTCTAAGATGCTCCTTTAAACGGTATGATTTTTAATAAAAAATCAATTGTGGTCGGCTTCCAGTCTAACCCGATGCAGCTGGATACCAGTATTTTACATGGAGCGACTGTCTTACTGATCTCCTCAACCGGTAACGATTGTCAAATATCTATAAATGACAGTCGGGACCAACGGCTTAACGTACATTCCGAGGCAAGGAGGCGTCTCGATTATGTAATGAATCACTCATCCACGAACCGACCGCGGCAAGCGTAGCTTAACCTTCGAACGGCTGTTATCATTAGCCTCGAACCCCTTGGTTGTAATAATATGAATATATAAATAACTAAAATAACCCTGAGTAATAATCAAAATCACTATTGTTGTGATCAGTATTGACAAAACAGTCTTAATTTATGATCGATCACACGTTTTGACAATCGATTGTGACTCCATAATTCAATTATATGTAAATATGTATGGATTGATCATTTTTATTAAATCGAAATTAATCTTAAAATATTTTCCATTGCAGGGAGGCGGGGGAGTCCACGTCGTAGACGGTGGGGACTACGGTGGGGGAGTGCACGTCGTTGATGGGGACTACGGTGGTGGCGTCCACGTAGTTGACGGAGGCTGCGGCGGTGGAGACTACGGAGGCGGAGTAAATGTAGTAGATAGCCCTGACTACGGTGGGGGCGTCCACGTCGTAGATGGCGCTGACTATGGTGGGGGAGTGCACGTCGTTGATGGCGACTACGGCGGTGGAGTACATGTTGTTGACGGAGACGATGGGGGTGGCGTTCACGTAGTTGATGGGGGCTGGGGAGGCGGTGGTGTCCACGTCGTGGATGGGAACGATGGGGGTGGAGTGCATGTTGTTGATGGTGCTGACTACGGTGGGGGAGTGCACGTCGTAGATGGGGACTACGGTGGGGGAGTGCACGTCGTAGATGGGGACTACGGTGGGGGAGTGCACGTCGTTGGTGGCACTGATTACGGCGGTGGCGTACATATTGTTGATTGAGCTTAACATAAGGTAAGTTTGTCTTAATTAAATGATTATTTTGAAAGATAAGACTAGCGTCAAAATAACCACTATGTGGAGGCCTGACACAGCCAGAAGAAAAATAATAAATAATAATAATAACAATCTTTTATTTTACGACTACGCCACAGTGGCATGTAGGCGATACCAATGCCCCAGTATGGGGCTGCCCCACCTGTCAGCTAGTGTCAGTGTGTTGATGATGGCGTGAAAGCCATCTTACTCTCGCCTCCGTGAAGTTGCGTGAAGCACTGTAATAAGCGTGGCAACCCCATCAATAGCCTGAAAGTATTATTGTATTGTACGTGCAGAGCTCTGTATGCCCTTTACGTGTAGTTGACGCACAGACAATGCATTTGTATAGAATGACTGACAGTGTACTGTAGATAGTGTAGCCTTAAAAAATGCCTCTTCTTAAACAAAGACGGCACGAGCATTGATCAGCATTAGTGTCCGACCGAAACGGGTTTTTCAGCCGAAACCGAAGCCGGACTCTCGGTCTTGCTCTTAGTTTCGGCCGAAACCGAAACTTAGGTCAACATATTTAAAATTTCTATCGTATACAGAAATCTGGTGTATTTTTTACACATTTATTTGCATATACAATGTATATTATACATACAGACAGAGAGAGCAAATCAAAGTAAAATCTGAATCGAATATAACCTCTTTTATATGTCGCTTAAAAATAAAACTCAACAAAATGAAGTTTAATGCCTAATAATTGCCATTGAAATACAATAAATAATAATTAATAACAGAAGTACAAGTAAAAACGACGCGACGAGCGAGCACGAGCTAGCCGCGAAGTTCCCCGAACCGAACGATGCACGATAATTCATGAACACTCGAGTTTCGGCGCGGCCGAAAGTTTCGGCCATTTCCTGGCCGAAACCGAAACTAAGGCCGCACTAGATTCATTGGCCGAAACTGGCCGAAACCAAAACCGAAACCGAACTTTCGGTCGGTCATTAATCAGCATCATCATCATTTCAGTCGAAAGATGTCCACAGCCCTCCCCCAAGCACCGCAAGTTCGACCGATTCTGTGCTTCCCGCATCCACTGGATTCCTGCGGCCTTCACAAGGTCATCGGTCATTGATCAGCAAGCTATCTACATGTTTTTAATTTTCTTTTATTTTCTTTTGTTACAGAAAACGAAAACAGAAATTATGCAGATCAACATTGTGATGTCGAATCGGAATCTAATCTAAAAAATAAATAAATTTTTTGTTATTTTTTCAAAACTATATTTTATTGATCTGACTGATTGCCTTGTCGGTTTAGTGGTCGCAAGCACCACTTCCGAGCACGAGCTCCTGGATTCGATTCCCGGGTCGGGCAAAGTGTTATTTGGGTTTTTCATTGAGATCTCTCAGTAGCGCCCCGAGTCTGGATTCGTCCCCGGTTGATGGCAATAAGCTCGCCCCCATTTCATGGTACTTAAACATAACTGACGAAATGTGGGTGTATTATAGGTACAATGCTGCCTAGCCCTTCGGGGATTAGAGGTTTATAAAACCTTTTATTAATAATTTCACTGTTTACAATATCGTATTTATTTTTGTCTGGTTCGCTCCGTTTAGCTTAGAACTGTGTCTAATGAAAGATATACTTACTTACCAGTTCTTCTTCATGCTTTATTAAAAAGAACCAGGTTCTCGTGGCTCGTGGCTAAGTAATTACAGCCGCACAGGTCGATCCATCAGGTCGAGGTTGGTCCGTGGATAGGTGACCATATTTACATACCGAGACTCCTCCGCGCCTCGGAAAGCACGTTAAGCCGTTGGTCTCGGCTGTTATTGGTGGATCTATGACAGTCAGAAGCCCGAAAGTCTGACCACCAGTCTTACCAAGAAGTATCGTATTACCCAGTTAATGGGTTGTGGAGGTCAGATAGGCAGTCGCTCCATGTAAAATACTGGTATTCAACTGCATCCGGTTAGACTGGAAGCCGACCCCAACATAGTTGGGAAAAGGCTAGGCAGATTTTATCAAAAAGAACCAAGTTCTTAATAATTAATTAAGGCACGCACCTCTGACTTCAGATTCATGTGCGTACTGTATCACTTGCTTCAAAAACGGTGAAGGAAAACATCGTGAGGAAACTACCTGATACCTTTTTTTTTTTTTTTTGAGCGTGGGAAATCATCAAATAACTTCTCCCGCTCAGCGTGAGCAGAGCGGGAGGGCGTGTCAGACTCTTACTGACTAAAACCCACCCGTGTTCCTTCGGTTGCCCTGCCGCCGGGGGCCACGATCTCCCTTTCGGTTTTCTTCGCAACCCCGGCAGGCATAGGCCCTAGTGGACCCCTTCAATTCTGCTGACATCTCTTTGAGGCGCGCGTGGAACACAACGCGCCGACGACCCGGGCCTGGTCCTTATCGGACGGTGAGCCACCCATTGCTCACCGCCCGCAAGCCCGCGCCTACGGTGGCCGGAAATCGCAACTACCTGATACCTGAGATATATTTCTCGACGGTATGTGAAGCCAAGTCAGAGGCGAAAAGAAGAAGAATAATTAATTATAATCTAGCGTTTAAGACTAATTAGCAATTTTAAGCTCACTTAATTTTGTACGTGACAATTATTTTAAAACTTAGAATAGCTTTGATCTCCAGTTACCTAATGAAGAGAAATGATTCACATTGTTCGAAACAGCAATTAAATAATTCAAAAAAGAACAGTGGAGGATTATCTTAGAAGAAACCATAGTCCACCATAACCATCCTTAAACTTTCAAGGCTTCTCCTAGAGCAAATATATACAGATATCTATGAGTTCTAATTCCATTTTTCATCAAGTAATAATTTTCGGCACAAACGCCTACAAAAAAAACCATAGCAATAAAACTTCTTCGTGATACTTATTGTTGAATGTTCAGGCGCTTAACATATTAATCTGAGTAACTTTTCTTACATTACAACATTTTTTAGGATACAGAGTGGTTAAAGCAGGCCCTGGAGGGGAAGTACCCTAAATAATGAAACTACCAATAAAAAAAAATACATTAGATTTTTTTTCAAAAGTAAGTAAAACTGTTTTCATAAGTTCAAATTCTAAATATTTCATTACACCTACGAAAGAACCTAAGAACACATTTATGGGCTCTTATAAAACGCCAAAAGCTACGCACATTTCTAATTGGTCGTTTCCTATGGATAAAAGGTTACTCTTTTTTAAATTCATAATTCTTGAAAAGTCACTAGCCTAAACCAGAAATAAAAAAATACGCTAGATGACGCTGCGTGTGCGATTTCTGCTTCAAAAAAGCATAAACAATAATTTTATTTTTAACATTTGGGGCAGATGTAAACAAAGCAGTATGGTAAATGACGTCACAATCGTGACCGTGACAGAAACAGACGTATGAACTTTAGTAAAAAAAAAATTGTAGTTTCATAATTTGTAAGTGAGTTAATTTATTAAAATTACATAAAACATAAAATCACGCGTGTATTCCCCGAAGGTTAGGCAGAGGTGTACTTATAATATACCCACATTTCGCCAATTATGTTTAAGTCCCATGTAATAGATGCCGATTAGCATCAACCGGGCACAAATCCAGACTCCAGGCTGCTACTTAGAAATTCCAGATGGAAAAACCCAATAACACCTTGCCCGACTCGGGAATCGAACCCAGGACCTCATACTCAGCAGTAGCGCTTTACGGCCACTAGACCAACGAGGCAGTCAATTAATAAGTAGTTAATCAAATTAATAGTGAATTAAGAAAATTTAGGAGAGTTATTGTATTATATTAAAAAAAAAAAAAACAGAATATTCAGCGTGCCCTAAATCCATGAACTCATCAATAAATTGGACGTACATTCATTGGTTCTTTCACTCAGCAAAAAAGATTCTTGATAAGTTAAAGATAAGGTGAATTTTTCGATGATGGGGTGGGAACCAACCCACGTGTGTAATTTTCACAAACCACTGTAATAATCCAGACTGCTTGAGTCGTTTTTAATAAAACCAACTTGAAAGAATCAGATTTATATTTAATATAGGTAACAGAATTGTCTCAAAACAATCGAATCAATTAAATTACTTTTATAGAAACTAGTATTTGTTTTTATTCAACTACACCTACTCAAACTGTGTGGATCGTTACTGATTAATTGATTTACGTAGAAAAAAAAAAGCCGATTTTGCATTCGGCAAACTTTGTGAATCGTTTCAGTTAACATCTCTTTTTTATTTTTTTTCCTGTCGCAGGTCTGCTGGTACAGATTTTTCAGTTCCTTTCTTCTTGTTTGTTTATATAATAATAATAATAATATAATTAATCTTTTATTTATAAAAATGTGCACATTTACAATAAGTAACTTGATAATTAAAATAGAGCACAGTTGCTTAATTGCCTGAACTAGGTTGAACCTGTGTTTCAGGCTACGAAGTACATAAATACTAAATACTTTGATGACTAGCTAGTATCTTAGGCAAGGCATAAACTATTGAGCAAGTACCAATGTAACGAACCCACAAATATATTTTTGAGTTTAGTTGATAATTTCAGCAATAATTTTGTATTTGGAATATTTTGAAATATTACCACATACGGGTAAACATTAATATTTTTATGAGTCAATTTGTGTCACAAATATTATGGAGTGTTTCTTTTAATTTCTCAAAAAGTATCTAAGTAACAAAAAAATGCATTATTTTGCAAAATACGTAATTAAAAAAAGAAAGTACAATTTTCTTGAAATCTAGTTTCTATTCTTCTCCATCATTATCATCGTCCAGCTCCTGCTCCACCTCGAAATATAGTTCTGCTCCTAACCCATCCATCTCTTCCACAGATTCCTTTCCTTGACTTGTAAAAGTCTACGCAATATCTTCTCACCCCACATACCGCAGTGTCTCAAGACGAAAATCTTTGACCAGTGCGTATTGCCAGTGATGACCTATGGCACTGAAACGTGGTCGCTTACAATGGGCTTTATTAGAAGGCTAAAAGTCACCCAAAGGGCTATTGAGATTGGGGATTTTGAAAAATAATAAATATTTTTTATTTAAATATTAGTTTGTTCACAATATTAGTCTGCGGTATTAGTAAGTTCTAGTATTTATATATGCAAATCCTTCAGACCGTATTTCGGCCATGGCGGTCAATCTCTACGGAGACTAGCCTTCGGCGGGGGAGATATTATAGTGCACAAGTATGTGCGCAGACACAGGTGCACTCTCTCTACCCTCACTCTCATAGTACGATGGGACGGCAATCCGACGCGACCGGAGAGAGATCAGGCGGAGGACCAACGGCTTAACGTGCTTTCCGAGGAACGCCGCCAACTTCCAAACTCCGGGTTGTTACTAAGAAATTCCTAATGGAAAAACTGATACACAGATAACACTGTGCCCGACCCAGGAGTCGAACCCAGGACCCCACGCTCCACGGGACCAAAGGGGCAGTGAACGACACATAAAAGATTGAAAATAAACGGCTATTTATATAAACTGTATTGCGAAGTATGTAAACAGAAAATTTAATGTAAAATTTTTACGTTGTTCCACTTGTAAACATGTTTACCAGTATCGATGCGTAAACATGACGCCATTTTAATATAAAAAAAAAACAAATTAACAATGTCCTGGAGTTGCCCATCATGTGAAAATGCATAAAAACAGATTTAAAATGATACTCCCGCGTGATGCCAATCGCTGCCTACGCTGAATGACACTACCATGTCCATTGACGATTATACTAAAGACGATCACAGTATGCTATCTTCCATAGGTTTAGGAAGTTAAAGGTAAACAAAAAACCACGTGACGAGACAGCTATCAAGAAATCGACTAAACGTAATACCTGTCACTTCAGTTGTCATGCTACGTCACAGTTGTACTCTTCAATTTAGCAACGTTATAATTCGTTGACGTTTAGAGTTTGGGCTAGATTAAAAAATATTATAGGTATTATTATTATAAATCTAACAAAAAAATTGTGCTGAAGCAGTTACATCTACGAAGATTAGTTTAAGAATAAATGATAAAGTTTAAGAGGAAACTATTGTAAAAATCTAAAATTTTAATTTGTTAAACCAAGTTGAAAACAAGAAAGTGTCATCTATAAAAATCCTTTTTACGGTTAGTTTGCTTTTATTTAATTACCTAAGCTAATGGAGTATATGCCCTCTCACAAACAGGAGGCCAGGCACAGGCCGTCCCAGCAGTGGGAACGTTATAAGCTGGATGCGGGAAGCAGGATAAGAACTAATAATAATTTGAACTTACCAATAATCGAAGAACTCCGAAAGATCCATGCAATCGACTTCTTTTCTTGTCACTGGTATAACTTCGTCTGCTATTCCGGAATCCACGTCCTCTTCCGAACTCGACGCACTATCATTCTCTGTGTCCAAATGCGTTTTATTCATCGCACCGGCCACCGACAGTGTCACTTTAAAAAAATGGCGGTTACACTCGTGGTGACGTGCTGTTGTTTACGGTTTTTGTTGATTTTCCGTTTTTACTTTGTTTGTGTGATGTTTTTTTTTACGGTTTAAGCTATTGATACACTACAGCCGTAATTAAAAATAATAATTTTGTCTGTTACAATAGGTACGTACGAAAATAATCTTCACGCTAGATCTCCTGGGACATATAGGGCGGCAGGGACATCGACGCGAAAACTGTTACCATGGATTCAATACATGATTTTGAACGCCGCGGCGTTGAAATTTTTCGTCAGTTATTAAAAAAAATCTGCTATTTCATAGAAAAATGCAATACGCGGTCAAAATGTATGGAACAGCAGATTTAAAACCCGACGAAAAATTTTAACGCAGGGGGTTCGGAATCATGTATTGAATCCATGGTAAGAGTTTTCAATTTAAGTTTTCGTCGATGTCCATGCCACCCTGTATCTACTACAGAAATCGTCAAATTAGTAGGGATAGCATACTTCTACTACACTACCACTAAGTACTTCTGGATTATTGGTAAAATGGATAAAGTCAGAAATAAGTATATAAGGAGGAGGAGTTTGGATTTGTGCCCGGTTGATGGCAATAGGCTCGCCCCCTATTACATGGGACTTAAACATAACTGGCGAAATGTGGGTGTACTATAGGTACACCTCTGCCTAACCCTTCGGGGATTACAGGCGTGATGTTATGTGTTGTGTTATATTAAAATACTTATACAAAGTATTATATTACAATACTTGGTTGCTCTAGTTTCTTTTACAAAAAATAATAATGATTGATATCGACAAATTATTCTCGTAATGCCAAATTATATGACCGGTATATATATTTGATTTCATTTTAATTGCGTAACATATTGCCCTGACAGCCAACGATGGATAATTAGGACATTAGCCAATAGAATATGTGTCATCGATCCACAGGTGATATCATTTGTATACGACAGACGTATGGCGGGGTTTCGAGTTCAGTATTTCAATTTTTTTAATGTCCCTCGGGAATCATCGCATTTCCGAAGACAAACGAATGCTAATTTCCATGTCCATCGATTATTAGATTTATCTTGTATAATAATTTAAATTCAGAACTAAGCACTTTATTGTTGTTGAAGGAAAAACTTCTTTAGGCGCGTTGGGCATTTAAGAGATGGGAAAAAATAATTGAACTCGCGACACCGTTACCGACACCTTATTTTTGTAAACGCGATTTTGCTCTTTATTTAGATAAGGTTACGGACCAATGTTCTATACAAGTATTTTTCTTCCACCAAGGTGATCTTGTTCAAGTTTTCACTTCTGTCCGCACTCCCGGAGTGCCACTGTTTTTTTTGTTGTTTTGATTTTCGTGTGAACTATACATATAGAGCTGTAAAACTATTTTCCTATTTGTCGTCCCTGCGACTTTACCAGCTTCCCTACCATTTTTTTTTTAATAAATTGCATTAAGTTAAAAGAGTATTAACAACTCTATATACTTCCAAATCGATTGAGAGCGTCCGGTCTGCACTAAATGCAAAGGGCAACTGTTAGAAATCTGACGACTGATGAAACACGAGGTTTGCCGAGGGACATTAGGAACATATTTGTACATAAACTCACGCTTTCTTCCCATGGGGGTAGGCAGAAACTACACAACGCCATCTGCAACGATGCTTACATACTCCTTTTGCTTCGTTTACGTTCATACATCTGGTGATCCACTCATCAGGAGGAATGACAATTTACTTCAAGCTCACCTAAGTTTTTACGGTGAGATTTTTACTGAATCGACCGGCTGGTCTTACACGCATGCCGGTTGCGAGTACTACGCACCTGACCTTTCTGAAGAACATCACCAATAAGTTCACTATAATTATGTACTTCTAGGGCGTCTCCATTCACGTCTGCCTTGTAGATACACTTTGTAAGTCGCTTTTCGTTCATCCTCTCAACATAACCAAACCATCGAAGCAACTGGATTATTCTTCGGAAAATCTATTTACGGTTTTATTAAGTTCATATTTTTATTTTTATTAAATTCAGAATGAATTATTAAGTTCAGAATTAATTATTAAGATCAGAACGAATTATTAAGTTCAGAATGTATTATTAAGTTTTGTTTTATTGAGTTCAGAATTCATTAGAAACCGTGTTTATTGCTTTTATTAATTAGACCTTAAGAAGAGTTTTAAAAGTAAATTGAATTCATGGCACATAATCTTGCCAACTAGCTAATTATAGAAAGTAAATGTTCTTGTTTTTTTGTACAACGCAAACTATAAATTAGGTACAGAGGTGTTTTTCGTTGTCCAAATAAACGAATTAATTTATCACTAGGTTCCTATTTATTTATCAATGCTTAGTAAGCATAAGAAATTACAAGAACAAGTGGCTAAGGTATAAAACGATGTGGATTCATTTCAGCTGTAAAACTAAGTTTAACGATAAACTGGTAAAATCTATTTGGCCCCAGATTTAAAATTGGAAGCGCACACAATATCACCCCAAAAAGATTAAACGTTCTTTTTAATTTTAACATGTATAAGAGGTTTTTATAAAATAAAATAAAGTAGATTTTTGATCATATTTTCGGTGCCAAAATGGAAAAAGATCGCTCAAAACAAAATAGAGAGGTTTGGAAGATTAAAAGAGAGGCCCAACAATGGGTCACAATATCAGGTAAACAAACAAAAAAATATAACCTAAAAAGACTCACAATAGCTCATTTGACATTAGGAACAGAACAAAACTGACATTTAAATAATTGCAAAATTATAATGATTAGAAAAATAACAAAACAATCGAGGCTATTTCAAGGTCATCGTGCATCTTTCTTTTTAGCACGCTTTTTATTTCTGCACTTTTTTTCATTGTCTATAGTGGCCAGTAAGTTTTGTGGCTTGAAAAAGGGTTATTCAGACAGAAGCGGTGGCGGAGAAGAATTACTGTCAGTTGACATATCTGGAAATCTGGCGTTTGCTTCAAATTTAATTGTGATTTTGAACACTTATTCCATGTCAAAACTGCATCATTATCTACGTTTCATCACAAAGCCAAGCCGTCTCTCTTCGCCGCGCCCTCAAAATTCGATTATTCTATTTATTTCTAGCTGGCAACCATACTTTGACATTTAGATAAACTGAGCGTCGCCCGCCAAGAGTAGCCAGCCGACCCGGGACAGGACTTATTTATAATGACCTCAATCGATTGTTAGTTGAGAATCTTTAACTTCCTGGTTGATCGATCGCCGATTGAGCTTTGATCGACAACTATCTCGGTTTTATGAGCGCCTGGTATTTTTGGATTTGTTTTTCGTTGGTTTCTAGACATTTTTCGTTTTCTTTTTAATTTTGATTGTGGCTAAATGATAACAGCCGCACGGACTAAACGAAGGTTAAGCTACGCTTGCCGGGGTTGGCCCGTGGATGGCTGACCATCTTTACATCTCGGTATGTCCTCCGTGCCTCGGAAAGCACGTTAAGCCGTTGGTCCCGGCTGTCATTCGTAGATCTTTGACAGTCGTTACGGGTAGTCAGAAGCCCAACCAGTCTAACCAAGGGTATTGTGTTACCCAGTAACTGGATTGTGGAGGTCGGATAGACTGTTAGACTGGAAGCCAACCCCATCTGTAGTTGGGAAATGGCTAGGGAGATTGATTTATTATTTCACCTGTGAAGAGGACGTCTTCGATGGGCGGGTCATGTCGTAAGAATGGACGAAACCACACACAAACGTATTCTCTATAGTAAAGGCTTGTGCAGACCAGCGCGATATCGCAGGCGCTACAAGGGTCGCGCTGCCTGTAGCGCCCGCGATATCGCGCCAGTTTGCACGAGCCTTAAGCCGAGGTCAGCCCAAGCTCGGACACTTGGATGGCGTAGACTAACATTTAAGAACTTCAAAATGAGAATGTAAATAACAGATCATCAGAAGTATGACCAACAGCCCGCGAGCCAGCGAAGCGAGTGGTGTTTGGCAGCGGCCAGCGAGCGCTGCACCGAAGTCGGTATCAGTTGCTTGCCTATTTATTATTTTAGGACCCCAAACTAGGAATTATTTGAAGTTCACAAAAAGAGGCGCAATCAATATATTAGTGTTTAATCATTTTTAGGCAAGCAAAATGGGAAATAATGGAAATAATTGAGGTATGATACACACATGCCGTTTGCAATCTAACTTCAGAGTCGTCATCTGTCACAAAAATGTTTTCTGTGAAAATTGTGCCTTTTCATGTTGACAATTTTTTTTTTCAAACTTTGTGAATGTAGATCAAAGTATCTCAAAAAGTTAAGGAGAGCCTCCTAAGTCCGTTTTCCTGTAGTTACAGCGGTCATGGACCTGCCTTTACTGTTCTATCTCAACAATCCTCCCTGTAAGTATGTTAATGACAAAAAACTTTTTTACAAAAAAATACAAACGACTTCCAAACTACACAGTTAAAAATAACTTTAATTTCGGAAGTCGGTGTTTTAGGATCAGTTTTTTAGTTTTTTGCCAACGACTTCCGAAACTTTGTAGTTTGGAAGTCGATTGCATTTTTTGTAAAAAAGTTTTTTTTTTCTCTTTTTAGTGGATTGGTTTGTAGTTTATCTAAGTTACAATAGCCTAATCTCAACTGCTCATCACCTTTTACAAAATATTGCTTTTCCCGATGCAGGGACTTTAATTGTTGAGGAGTTTTCCAAGTACTTCACCATCAGCTCCACTGCACCATATGAATTGCCACCCATTGTATATTTTGTAGTGTTTGATTTATTTTTTGTTATGTATTTTTGTGGTGTACAATAAAGTATATATAAATAAATAAATAAATTGTGACGAGCATCAATTGCTTACCAACCATATTAAAGTAATTGAATGGCAAACCCGTGAAATACATCATATTATTGAGTAGTTCCGGTGGCCATCTGTGTCCTTCATCATGAGTTCCATATTACCAAATGGTGCTTTCCGAGAGTAAATGCACGAGTTACTATAAAAAAATACCCAAATCGCTATAGGTGTGCTTATAATATTTGAAGAGTTCCCTCGATTTCTCCAAGATCCCATCATCAGATCGTGACCAAATGACAATGGGACCAACTTGAAATTAAACCCTTACAAACAAAAAAAAACAAAAATTAAATCAGTCCACATACATAAAAATAAAAATAAATCCGACGATTTGAGAACCTCCTCCTTTTTTTTGAAGTCGATTAAAATAAATAACCCTAACTTTATCTTAACTAATAATATTATAAATGCGAAAGTGAGTTTGTTTGTTTGTTTGTTACGCTTTCACGCTAAAACGGCTGAACGGATACATATAAAAAAACTCGTTTTTTTGGGTGGGAAATTATCAAATAACTTGCCCCGCTCTGGGCGGAGCGAGAGGGTGTGTCAGACTCTTACTGACTAAAACCCACCCGTGTTCCTTCGGTTGCCCTGTTGCCGGGGGCCACGATCTCCCTTTCGGTTTTCTTCGCAACCCCGGCAGGCATTGGCCCTAGCGGACCCCGTTAAATAACATAAAAAAATTCAAATATACATTTATAATAGGATTGGATAGCCCAATTCTTGAGGTAGGTTTATATGATATTTAAAATCACGGGAGCCGAGCAAAGGAAAAAGTCAAGCCAAAAAAACAACGACGAATAAAACCGCGGGACACAGCTAGTGTACTCTATGCGTAGTGTCATTTGTGTTACATGTCACATCCAATGACATGTATTCACAAAGTTAATAACATTATAAACGATATATTTTTCATAACCTCCATTTAGACTTCGGCACTTTCCTCATAGTAAGAAAGAAAGAAAGAAAAATATTTTATTTGGGAATAGTAGGTAACACCTCTGCCTATCACTTTTCTCAACGGGGTGAACCAAAAAAAAAATGTTTGTTAATAATGCATTATTTGAAATAAAATGTAAAAATTAATTAATTATTGTTTATTAAAATGTAATAATTAATAATTAGAATGAATATTATATTATATAATTTAATTATTTGATATGTAAACATTTGCAGTGCCTTTACAGGGTGCATGTCTTAATACTGTGTCAAGAAATTTTAATGCATGCCAGTGTTTTACATGTTAGTAAATAAATAAATATTTATTAAACAAAATTACTATGGTAGGTACACCTCTGCCTAACCCTTCTGTGAAACTGGCGTGATGGTATGTTGAGTTACTATGATTTCAAATTAAAAAAAAAAAATCTGCAAATCGTTTATGAGGATTACTACCTTCCCCGTAGGAGTATTAGCGTGAAGATAAGTAAATAACACAACGCTACACATAAACTGAATTTTACGCAAAAATTACGGTCTATTTTAACAAGCACAAAAAAAACCGGAAAACCATTAAACCGTAAAAATACAATGTGTTACAAAAACCCTGTCCGATCTGAAAAGGGCACGTAAGTACTGTAATAATAACATTACCAAAAAATACTAAAAAAACTTATTATATTTGAAAATAAAAACGTTATTTCTATTTTTAAAATTCAGGTTTTTAGTACCAAAATTATCCCAATTACATTAAAAATTGGTAAATTTTCAACAGGGGTCATAAGTTATGACTTGTAGACACCCGCTAAACGAGGGCCGCATGTAAATAAACCGGTGAAATTCGCCATTGGAAAAAAACCAGGGAATTTTTTTTCTACCTAATAAATAAACTCTCAGTATGATTCTTAACAATACCCTCACGGATCTGACAGGGGTTTTGTTACACGCCAAATATTCTGTCCACACACTGACCTTACGAAGCACTTCACTATTTTAAATTCACCATAAAGTTTGTTTTATTTTTTAACAACGGAAACGTGACAGTTAGGAACGCGGGAAATTTTGACAGCTAAATTATTAAAAATAAAAGTTTTTGTGATTTAATTGTTAATAAAGTAACGAGATAAAATACACCAAAATACTGCATGTATTTAACAAAATAATATTGATTAATACTCGAGATTCGAATGACTCGTCAGTTCCTAAATAGCCGTTTGGTATTATTAATAGTGTCTCTGCGTATTATTTTTATTATTTCGTATTACGCGCCAGTTTTGTTAACGTGCAGTCTCAAACTGGCGCATGTTCTTCGTTTTACATTGACCACGCAACGTAAGGAGGCATGGAGCCATTTTCATGATAAGATTTTTTTTGTTTGTTATTGGAAAGAATGTTAGAGGGGCTCGTGGCTGAGTAATAAGAGCTGGACGGGACGATCAATCAGGTTAAGCTACGTTTGCAGCGGTTGGTCCGTGGATGGGTGACCATCTTTATATACTGAGACCCCTCTGTACCTCGGAAAGCACGTTAACCCGTTGGTCCCGGCTGTCATTCTTGGATTTTTGACAGTCATTACAGGTCGGGGATTATTTATTTAAACTTTTCACACTCAAAAAGGGACAATGGCGTACTTATTGTACTCGTATTCGTTACTACCCGATATGTGCAAATCTTAATTGAAGCTACATAAATACGAAAAAAAATATACCAGAATTACAAAGAGAAGACTAAAATAAGAAACTTCGTTCCAAAATCGACTATCTTAACTTAACACTTATGTAACTAGCGTAACTTTAATCGACGAACCCGTGCGGCTGTTACTTAGCTATGAGCTCCGTTTAAGCTGTCCCCCCTGCCCCTGTTAAATATCGCGTCTAAGTCCTAAAAATATATTTTTATTTGCAACATCGACTCCACGCCCTCTCTACTCTTGTCAACGCCAACATTTCTATTATTAAAATCGCCGCCCAGTTCGGTGCACTCAGCAGTAATCTATTTTCTTCTTTATCGCCCGTATGCGACTGCGCTGCACTTTTTAGGACACTTACAGTAAAACTCAGATTTTTATTACAATATGTAAAAAAAAAAACCGTTTCCGATCCGTCAGGGTATTGTTAGGTATCATACTGACAGACTATTTATGTGGCAATTTTCTGGAAAACAGAAAAAATAAATCGACGCGTAGTTTTTAATGGGGAATTATACCGGGTTATAATTATACCGTTTAGCGGGTGTCTACAAGTCATAACTTATGACCCCTGTTGAACCATTTCTAATTTTTTATTGATTTGAATAAAATAAAATAAAATTCATTCAATTCAGATAAGTTAATCCATACAGTTCACAAAATATACATTATTAAATACAATTCAAATAACCCTCTTAACAAAGGATCTCCATATCGGAGAAGAGATCCTATCCGCTACAGTCTTCAGAATTCCGTTGCAGCTGCCACGAATTCTGCAGATCAGGGATACAGTTTACACGGGTGGGATTTAGTCAGTAAGAGTCTGACACGCCCTCCCGCTAGAGCGGGAGAAGTTATTTGATAATTCCACACCCAAAAAAAAGGGGACCTAAAATGGCCGCTTTGACAGAATCATAATATGTTAATATTATGAATGACACAAACTGTCACAAACTGACAATTCATAATATTATCTGCGTTCAATTCATATTACGCAATTCATCTGTTTGACAGTTTTGTAATATAATGAAATAACATTAATTTAAACTGTAGAAATAAAAAAACAAAAATCTCATTTGAATAATAAAAACTGTAACGAAAAAATATCCGTTAAAATTACGGTCTTAATTTAATCAAATATGATTCTGATATGAATTGAATTGAATATGATTACTAAGTTAAAATATATGTCACCATAGAGGAATTGCTGGGAAATCAGAAAATGAATTGCATTTAGAGGAATTGCTTAATGTGGCCGTTTAAGACCCACTGAACTGCAAACGATTTTTCTATTGCACAAACTACCCACAGTAATTAAAATATGGCTGATAACGAAAGAGACACCTACCCTCTCCATCATATAGATTTTTGACTGAACATACGGGTAGTCAGAATCCAGAAAGTCTGACTATCATTCTTACCAAACTGAGGTGAAGTGAGCTGTCTCACCTAAATTATCACGGTGCAGAGATGTGTGAATAGATCGGCTGCCTCGTTGGTCTAGTAGTCACCAGCTCTACTGCTGAGCATAAGGCAGGACCTGGTTGGATTCCCGGGTCGGGCAAAGTTTTTTTAGTTTTTCCATCTGGGATTTCTCAGTAGCAGCCCGGAGTCTGGATTTGTGCCCGGTTGATGGCAATAGGCTTTCCCTCTATTACATGGGACTTAATTCCGTACCTCAAAACGAAAAACGGAACCCTTTTAGGATCACTCATGTGTGTGTCTGTCTGTCCGTCTGTCACAGCCAATTTGCTCCGAATTGAATGGACGATTAAGTTGAAATGTTGTACACATTTGTATTTTAGTTAGTTATTTTTACATTTGTAGTTGTTATAAAAGATATAGAAACTTCTGCAATAACCTTTTGAAAAAAATAAAAAATGAATTTGATAGAAAAGAACTGCAGAAAGCAGGCAAAAATAGTAAACTGATTTGGAAATATATAAAAACAAATACATTTAGAACAAAACAATCAGAACCTCCACTTGACTTATTGACAATAGAGAACAACCCAATCGAATCAGCAAATAAAGTTAATTTCTATTTTTCTAACGTAGGCAAAATTTTAGCAGAAAATACCATACAATCTAAAAGTTCTCTCCCTCAAAACCATCTTAAAACTTTCCCCACACTTAAATCGTTTGTCTTACTAGATACGGATGTCGATGAAGTACTAACAATTATCTCTGGATTAAAGGACGTTTGCGCGGTTGGGTGGGACGACATATCAAACAACATACTAAAACATTTCAAATACCTACTTGCTCCGCCGTTAACTCATATTTTTCGGTTATGCTTGACTAAGGGTATATTCCCTAAGTCGCTTAAAAAAGCTGTGGTTACACCTGTATATAAAACTGGTGACAAAAAATATGTTAATAACTACAGACCCATTTCTGTTTTAACAGGGCTCTCCAAAATCCTAGAGAAAATCATTAATATTAGATTAATGAAATACCTAGAAGATAACAAATTGCTTTCAGATAGACAATTTGGCTTTAGGCCCAAAAAATCAGCTAATCAAGCAGTACATCAAATGACGGATTATATAACAACTAATTTGGATAAGGGCATGCACTCCATTGGGATCTTCCTAGACCTCGCCAAGGCGTTTGACACAATTTCTTGTCCTTTATTATTAGACAAGCTTGAAGCACTCGGAATAAGAGGGACAACGCTTTCACTACTTTCTGATTATCTTAGTGACCGCAAACAATGTGTCAAAATTGGTCAGTACGTCAGTTCTGAGCTTCGAAATAGTAATTACGGAATACCACAAGGGAGTATTTTGGGCCCTACTTTATTCCTAGTATACATAAATGACCTGTGCAGCTTAACGCTCCAAAATGGTGTCATAATGTCTTATGCAGATGATACGGCTCTATTGTTTTCAGATAAATCTCGAGATGAGGTATATAAACAAGCCCAGAACGGTTTTAATATAGTGTCTAATTGGCTACATGAAAATCTCCTAACACTAAATGCAGAGAAAACCAAACACATTTTATTTACTATGAGAAACACTAACCTGCCAACTACTAACATAAACATTTATGCGCACAAGTGCGGCACGTATGCTGACGATGCATGTAACTGTCCCAGTTTAGCAAAAACCGATCATATGAAATATCTTGGTGTAACGATTGACACAAATCTGAATTTCCGTAAACACATTGATTTGTTATGCACTCGAATGCGTAAACTAATATACATTTTTAAGAATTTACGATATATTTCGGACTACAAATTAATTAAACAGGTCTATTTAGCTTTGTGTCAATCCATTCTCACTTATTGTATAACTTCCTGGGGTGGGGCTGCCAAATCAATCCTACTGCCATTAGAACGTGCGCAGAGAGCTATCCTTAAGGTAGCCACCTTTCGCCCATTTAGATTTCCCACACATGAGCTTTACACGGCATGCAAGGTTTTAACCGTGCGTCAACTATTTATATTGAATATAGTACTACACCAGCATAATAAACTTCCTTATATCCCAACACCTATTGATAAGAGAAGAAAAGACTTAGTTTGCATAAAGCCTCAAACCAGACATACTTTTATAAATAAATTTTATGTATTTTTAGGTCCGTTCTTATATAATAAAATCAATAAGTCGGTAAATATATATAGTGTAAATTATAAAAAGTGTAGTGAAATGTTGAGTGCATACCTACTGACATTTAATTACTCAGACACAGAAAAATTGCTAGAAGTTATGCAATGAGTTTATTAAATGTTAAGTTCATTTTTATTTAAAATTTATTATGTATCAATGATAGCTCTATGTACAGTAACATAATAGTCCACTGAATCACTCAGCGTTGTTAAGTGATGGCCTGAAACACAGGTTTGAATAAACCTACATCAGGCAGGTCGCTATTGTATTCATTGGGCCTTTAATCAATATTATATAAGTTATACACTAGATTTATTTTAGGCATAGTTTAATTTTTTTCTACATTTCTACTATTAATATGTAACTTTGTTATGATGTAACTTTTATGTAATTTATATGTGAACTTATGAATAAATGATTGATTGATTGATTGATTGATTGATTAGTGACACAAACACGAACGTATAACGTAAATAAATGAATTTTGAATACAGGTGTCACTTTTGGGGGCAAACAAGACAATAAAAAAAAGTTTTGCTAACAGTACCGTGTGACATATCAAATGAAAGAGCTTATTGCGAGGATCTTAAAACTATTTTTTTATGTAATTTTAGAATAAATACTTATAAAGATATTTAAGAAATTCGATGAAAATTGACCATTCCCTTATCTCCGAAACTACTGGACCTAAAATTTTGAAAAAAAAAAATGCAAAGTATAGCTTTTTACTCATAGATTAGAAAAAAAAAACCCTAAAAAGTCTATGGTCTTAAAATAACATGGTAAATCTCTCAATATTGTGCGTAAAAACTAACATTTGTAGTTGGAATGTATGGGAGAACATGTTTTTCAACTACAATGTTGAGTTTGTTCTTGGGATAAATAAATTCACCTCAACTACGAAACCCTTCATTGCGCGTAGTCCGACACACATTTGGCCGGTTTTTAAAATACACCTCTGTCTACAAATAAATAAATTCAATGTCTGTCTGCACTGTTAAGCTGTCGAAAAGAATATATTACACTTTTTGAAAGCGTGGGAAGGAGGAATGTGCAGATTTTACACCTATCAAGGTTAGTATATATGTTATAGGCAAACTCCGAAGCTCCGGCGCTCCTAGGTTGGACTGGTCAATCCTCAGGTCAGACTGAATGACTTAGTCAAAGCCCAAACAAATGTAAATTTTCGGCCTTTGACTAAACAATTTTCGTCAAACCTGGGAGAGACTAATTTGGTCAGGCAAACGTCAAAACACAATTTTATTAAATCGGGGTTTGACGAGTCAAACTCCGATATAGGTATGAAGTGTCTTATCTTCGTATATTTGGAAGCATTTTATCATTTAAGCAGCTTTCAAGTCTTAAGAACCGCTTAACTCTGCCAGTTCTGACACCTGATTGGTCAGCTTACGTGATTTTCACTTTTATATTTGAGATGCTTTGAGAGAATGCCGTGTGGCATTAGGCCCGCCTTTTGTACGATGTGCAATAAAGTATAAAATAAATAAATAAATGCTTTGGAATATACGGAGGTTAGTTTGTAAGATTAGGTATAAAAAAATAACATTTTTAAAATTTTGATGTTTATTGTTTTAATAATTTCTTAAGTAATTAAAATGGAAAATTAATAATTTTTCTTTTGTTTTTTTTTTTTTGTTTTTAGTAACAACAACACCGTTTGATTCACTCATCTTCAATTTTACACAATTACACGCCCGCACGCTCAATGAACGAACATGAAATGACAAAACAATCGGTCGGAACACCGCGAGAGACATTATGAACCTGTTTAAACATGTTCAGATCAACGTTTGACCGAGTTTTGCAGTCGCTTCTAGGATTGACTAGGCCAAAACCGAAACAGAATAATTTACTTTCGACGTTTGACTGAAAAGTTAGGAGCTCCTGGGTTTGACTAAAAATACTTCAGGCAAAGGGCGAAATTGAAATGTATTTCGGGGATTGCCTGATGGCTTTGGCCAAACCTAGGATAAACCAGTCCTTCCGCGAAGAGACTGTGTATCGAACTTTGACTATAACACATACGTGAAACAGCGTGAACCATAGATTTATCTAATAATATATATCGTCGCCCAGCACTGAAAACCACGTAAGTGTTTATAACAAAATTTTACAGGAGGAAGAAAAAACTGTCTACTGAAAAAAAAATGTATGAGTGGGGAAGATATTACCTTTTGTTTTTTTAGATTTTATCTATACTTAGGTACATATCACGTTGTTTCTATATCGTGTGCCTAAATAAGTTTGATGTGACTTACAAGGTTTTCATCACAACTTAATATTTTTTGTAAGATTATGTAAGGTTTTCAAATTAAAACAATGTACAGTTTTGGGAATCATTTTGTATTTTCTAATATAATCTGTGCTTACCGAGTTTATCAATCCAAAGAACAAATATAATTTTTTTTGAGGAAATGAGACATCCGAGGTTTTCACTGTTGGGCGACGATATGTCGGAAATACGTTGCCGAGTTGACTAATCGGGACGCCAGCGCCGCATAGCGGCGTTCGACAGAGTCTACAACACAACGCACGAATCGGCCAGAGGCCCAGAGTTGAGCAGAGTTCATCGGTGGCAGTCAAGCAGTGAACACGTTTAGAAACTGTCGCGCATTCCGAATAGTCGTGTCGTGTACCTACAGTGTGTGAATTACTAGTGTGATTAATTTGATAGTAAATTATTATTTGATCTGAATTGCAAAAGGTATTTCTATTGCGCAATAAGCAACACTACCCACAGTAGTTAAAATATCGCTGATAATAACGAAAGAGTCGCATATCTGTCTCCGTTATATATATCGCAGCCATCTGGTTAAATTAGCCAGCTAATTGGGTGCCTTTCATTAAACGCCAATCCAATTAAATAGCTGAAGAACAACTAGCCAAGTCATTGAGCAGTGGCGGATACAGGATTGTCGTTTGGGAGGGGCTTGAGCCCGCTGTGGGTAGCAAAGTAAATACTAAAAAAGCACACAACATTTTACAAGCCTCCTAGGATTACTTTTCGCAAATTCCTCAATGACTTCGTTAGGTTGCCATGAAAATACATGGCGGCCAAACCGGGCAGCGTGATTGGCGGAATGAGTGGCGCGTGGATTCAAAATTCGTCACGTAAACCAAAGATCTTATACAAAAAAAAAAAAACAGCGGCACTCCGGGAGTGCCGACAGAAGTGAAAACTTGAAAAAAAATCGGCACCGCGGTAATCAACGCGTTGATGTCTTTTTAACCGTCTTACGAATTTTCGATCAGGTCACGTGTCCTGACGCGAGTTTAACATTTTTTACCCATTACAAAAAAAGTGCACAACGCCGCTAAAGAAGTTTTCACTTCAAAAATGTATTCGTTCCACCAACAATCGTCTTCTACGATGTCCTTCTCACCGCTCTGGTTTCATTCACTCTTCTTTCTTCGTCCAGGCTGTCTTTCTTTGGAATGCGCTCCCTCTGAACGTCAGAACGGCAACCAGTCGGTTATCTTTTAAAGTGAAGGCACGTGAACATGTTCATAAGAAGTTGGCTGAATCATCCCAGCGCTGATTTGCTGGATTCGTTTTCTCCTCTACCTATCATTATTTCTCCTGAATAAGTTTATTTTGTTCATATGTATCTATTAATATTTATTCTTTTTCAAGTTATCTATCAATTATATTGCACCTGCCATGTTTTTGCATCACCCTAAGGTTGACTGGTAGAAAATGCCTCAAGCATTAAGTTCGCCGTTGTACAGTATTTTTTTTTTACTTGTGCATAAAGTTTTAATAAATAAATAAATTAAAAAAAAAAAAAAACTTGAAAACATAATAGGTACTTACTCATTAAGAGTAATTGATGACAATTGTACTTAAAGTAGTGGAATACTTGCTAAAAGGTTTAATTAGAATAATATCAAGTTCATTTTAGGATTTGTCACGGAAGAACTCAGACGCTTTTGGCTTGAGCCCCTTAGCCCCCTCCTGGATCCGCTACGGTCATGAGCGCAACGTTTAACCGGATGGCTGAATGTCGTGTAGTCATTTAGTTAAACTGAGTGAAAGGTTAGGTTAGAACTATGACCAAACAGCGGCTGGCGAGCGCTATTTCCAAGTTTCTCGCAGATTTTTTTTCATCATATGAATCACTTGGCTGAGTCTTGGTCAATCATCTTTAAAGGGCTGACTTTCAATACGCCAAGTTGTTAAAAGTTCAATGATTCTAGTTCAATTAACTATCGGCCTAGGCCAAGTGGATGACGGCGTTTAATGAACGGCCTAAGCGACCAAATAGCTGGCTAATTTAACCAGATAGCTGCGACATATATACAACGTCCCGACATCAATCGTCGGGCAGTTGCCCACCAGACACGACACCCGTCTGATCGGAGGATCCTCCTTTTTCTAAAGAGGATGAGTGTATTTTAGACCCTGTTCCTCATACTTCTTTACCATCAAACGGGCACAAACTCAGACTCTCGGCTACTAGGTACGTAGAATTCCTGATAGGAAAACCCATTAACACCTTGCCCGACCAGGGAAACGAACCCAGGACCTCATGCTCAGCTGAAGCGCTTGTGACCACTAGAACGAGACAAATTTGCCTTACTTGTAGAAACGCTTTCGCTCTCGTGGAGGTCGTAAATTATCCCACGGGAACATATTACAGGTATAAAAAGTATTTTATATGTTAATCCAGGTTATAAAATATCTGTGTGCCAATTTTAATCCAAATCCGTTTAGCCGTTTTTGCGTGATTGAGTAACAAACGTCCAAATACATAAACTTTCACATTTATAATATTACTAGCTGCGCCCCGCGGTTTCACCCGCATAAGTCTCGATCCCGTAAAAATATCGGGATAAAAAGTATCCTATGTCCTTCTCCGGGTCAAGGTCTATCCATATCCCAAATTTCATCAAAATCCGTTCAGCCGTTTTAGCGTGATGCCGTGACCAAGGGAAATAGGGATTCATTTTTATACATATATATAGATTACTAGCAGCGCCCCGCGGTTTCACCTGTATAAGTTTCGATCCCGTGGGAATATCGGGATGAAAAGTATTCTATGTGTTAATCCAGGTTATAAACTATCTGTGTGCCAAATTTTTTCCAAATCCGTTCAGTATTTTTGAGTGAAAGAGTAACAAACATTCATTCATCCATCCTCACAAACTGTGCGAAAGTTTGAAAAAAAATCTTGAAAACAAAATAGGTACTTACTCATTAAATTAAGAATAATTGATGACAATTGTACATAAGGTAGTGGAATACTTGCTAAAAAGTTTAATTATAATAATATCTAGTTCATTTTAAGATTTGTCACGGAAAAACTCAGACACTTTTGGCTTGAGCCCCTTAGCTCCCCTTCTGGATCCGCTACAGTCATAAGCGTAACGTTTAACCAGATGGCTGAATGTCGTGTGGTCATTTATTTAAATATGATAGGATATATATATAATATTAAATAGTAGAATTATCTTCATAGGCATGTTTTGAGTGATATAATTAAATATGACAAATATAATTATATGTGATACAGTTGTGCTAATGCTCAACTGTTATTATCTTGGCGGTTCGCCCACATATGTTTAATTAGTTCATACTATTACGCGTTTGACCAAATTGGTCCTACGTTTTGTCAGACCACTTTCACGTGAAAATCGTGACGCAAATCATGTCTGCTAAAGTCACTAACATTCAGTGAAAAGACGACTAAGCCTTCGCCCAAACATCGCCACAAGGACCGATCCGGTACAGTTTTTTTTTTTTTTTGTGTGGGAAATCATCAAATAACTTCTCCCGCTCTGGGCGGAGCGGGAGGGCGTGTCAGACTCTTACTGACTAAAACCCACTCGTTTTCCTTCAGTTTCCCTGTTGCCGGGGGCCACGATCTCCCTCTCGGTTTTCTTCGCAACCCCGGTAGGCATCGGCCCCAGCGGACCCCATCAATTCTGCTGACATCTCTTTGAGGCGCGCGTGGAACACAACGCGCCGTCGACCCGGGCCTGGTCCTTATCGGACGGTGAGCTACCCATTGCTCACCGTCCGCAAGCCCGCGCCTACGGTGGCCGGAAATCGGCTTGTGATTCCCGACGCCCTGGACGTCTCCTCCTGCGATCCGGTACAGCTGACGGAACATGCTGACAAACTGCTTGCTCAACGCTGGTTCAGCTCCACAAAGGCGTATAAACTAATTTACAAGCAATCGAATATATTGTTCGAGATACAATCATCAGTAGATTGTAAAACCGGCCAAGTGCGTGTCGGACCACGTACAATGAAGGGTTCCGTAGTTGGGATGAATTTATCCCAAGAACAAACTTAACATTGTAGTTGAAAAACATGTTCCCCCACACATTTCAATTGCAAATGTAAGTTTGTACGCAAAATATTGAGTGATTTACCATGTTATTTTAGACCATAGACTTCTTGTAGGTTTTCCTGTAATCTATAAGCATAGAACTATTTTCTGTATTTTTTTTTTAATTTAAGGCTCAGTAGTTTCGGAGATAAGGTTTGGGGGAATGTACAGTTATCATCTATTTTCTTAAATATCTTTAAAAGTATTTTTAATAAAATTATTTTAAAAAAATATTTGAGATCTTCACAATAAGACCTTTCATTTGATATGTAACACAGTACAACTTTTTTTTTCTTTTTTGCTTCCCTACAAATGATCCCCTCATTCAAAATTCATTTATTTACGTTACACGGCCGCGTTTGAGTCACAGAAATACGTATGTGTACCTAATTTCAACTTAATCGGTTCATTAGATTCGGAGCAAATTGGCCGTGACAAACAGATACACAAGTGATCCTATAAGGGTTCGGTTTTTTCCTTTTGAGGTACGGAACCCTAAAAACTATGTTTGCATTGTATAAATTCAATCTCTTAGTATTGTATAATTGCATATCGCATGTGTGAGCACTATTTGTGTCAACTTTGAAATGACGCGCCCCACTACCGCATTTGCGTACACAGTAAAGCGGATTTCAATGGGTAATGCGGATAACATGGAGCGTTTACCTATCTGACCACCACAACCCAGTAAATGGGTAATACGATACCCCTTGGTAAGATTGGTTGTCAGACTTTCGGACTTCTGACGACCTGTAACGACTGTCAAAGATCCACGAATGACAGCCGGGACCAACGGCTTAACGTGCTTTCCGAGGTACCGAGGAGTCTCGGTATGTTTGTGGCGCCATCTACATCGTCACATGCGAACTACGCATCAAAGATCTGACGTCACACAAATCCTGCATCGCGCAATTAAAGTTTACCGCGCTAACGACATCGACATCGATTTCTATCCGACATTAATCGTTGGGCAGTTGCCCGCCATACACGACACCCATCTAGTCGAAGGATCCTCCCGTTTCTATAGAGGATCTTAGAACTTTATACTCTGTTCCTCATGCCTCTAAATGTTAAAGAAGGGCACCCATCCACAGCCCAAACCCGGAAAGCGTAGCTAAACCTGATGGATCGAACCGTGCGGCTGTTATTATTTCGCCACGCCTCTGGCGGCTCAGAGTATGTCATCTGTTCTCATATCAACAAATATATTGTGTAAATTAAGTACTTATGTAGAAGTTGGTTTAGGGTCACACTGACCAATTTATTTGTTATTGCCATTTCAATTATTTGTTTTACCTATGTTTAAATACTAAATGATTGAGTTTGTAAGTTGCATTAAATTATTTTGTTAAGAATATCTAGGAGATTAATTTACGTATCAATAATAATTTTCTAAAGGCATTGTTACAATTTTTAGTTTAAAAGTATTTGTTTTGTATTAATAGTTCAGTTCTTTTCATCTGTTGCAATATTCATGTTAGTTAAGTAGTAAGGGTAGACAACTGTAAGATCGTGTAACTCTTTTTTTGGTCTCTTTTCTGTACATGTCGCTGGACTGGTAACAATGTATAAAGTTGTAAGTCATTGATTATCATTAATGAGCAAACTCCTTCCCAACACCTGCATCATGTCTTTATTCAAACGTCTTGCTGGTAGTAGCGCGTATTGGATAATTAAGTTCCCTTCTAAATAGTTGAGCTGAATGGTGCTGATCCACGCGTCATGTTCATGAACGGGCGCCGTTAGTAGAGACTGGTCATCTATTAACTGTTGACAGTGCAAGGGCTGCAAATTTCAATTTACATGTGATTGCGCTAAGACCGTCCTTAAAACAATTTCAAAAGGCGCTCCCTCTCCGAAAGCATTCGCTTGTAATGTAACAATTCAAGATTCCACTGTATCGGCTAGGGCTTTGCAAATAGTCTGCGCAGGTCGTCAACTGCTAGGTAGTTTAGAGGGATAATTGAAACCAGCAGGATAGGTTAATAGATATAGTTAAATAGGTAGAAGTAACTCGGCTAGGTTGCGGGTAAAGGTTAAGTGCCTTAAAAAAATCGAATAGCTGTGCTTGGAAAATAATATGTTTGGTTCACGAATAAATATTTGTTGCGTAATGTAATTTTCGTGGAATATATTACATTTGCAAAGCAAATTCGTGAAGCGAATGCTCGCGCTAAGTACTGTCATTTATGCAAAATCGAAGGAGGAGGAGAAGGAACTCCCGGAAAAAAGGGTGTGTGGTTATGATTAGGTACAAGATAGAAGTGAAAACTTATAGTACAATACCTAAACGTGGTTTTTGACAGCTGATGACGACTGGAGCCGAGTATACCCGATTCAGCGTCACTGACCTGAGAGTGACAGTTCAGTTTCGTTCACTGTTCAGAAAGAGCATAAAGGTGCAACTAAAAGAAGTTCATATATAAAAAAAAAAACAAGTAAAACTACCAAAAAGTTTATTTATTTACTAACATGTAAAACACTGGATAGTAGGCATGCATTAAAATATCATGGCACAGTATCAAGACATGCACCCTTTGTTTTTTTTTTTTTAGGGTGGGAAATTATCAAATAACTTCTCTCGCTCTGGGCGGAGCGGGAGGGCGTGTGAGACTGTTACTGACTAAAACCCACCCGTGTTCCATCAGTTGCCATGTTGCTGGGGGCCACGATCTCCCTTTCAGATTTCTTCCCAACCCCGGCAGGCATCGGCCCTAGCGGACCCCGTCAGTTCTGCTGACATCTCTTTGAGGCGCGCGTGGAACACAACGCGCCGTCGAAAGACATGCACCCTGTTAGGGCACTGCAAATGTTTTATTTCCAATAAAATGATGAGATTTCTTTTATCAACCACTTCATCTCATTATCTCCTTCCTTAACGCGTGTAATCTTGTTGTAGAAAAAGTCAGCTATTACGTTCACTTCCCGCGGCGTTTTATTGTCTGGCATACAAACGTCTTTGTTTTCGTTTATGTCCATTCTCTTCATCATCATTATCATCATGAAATTATTATATTCATCATTAGGAAAATCAGTGCCAGTAGCCATGGCCTCCATTTTTAAAAATGTCAAAAATTTCACGTAATATTTCATGTATGGGTTTACTGAATTATATAGAGGGTTTTCTGGCTGGAGCCCGAATAAAAAATGCGCGAAATCATGAACATTCTGGATTTGTTTGCTATTGAAATTCTTAAATTGTATCTTGGACTTCCACAATGTGTTAAAGTATGTGTCCTGCTCAAGTGGAGAAAAGTTTTCAAGTTTGTAAGGTGGTCCAAAGTCATGTTCTAAAATAGATTTGAAGTCGTTGTCCGACCAGCATCTGATCCAAGTTTTATTTTTCCGAGGAAATTTTGTGACGGACTTCACCAATGATAGCGCTTCAATAGCATATTTATACTCCAACGGATCATCAAAGTATTCAAAAAGAAATATCAGTTTTCCTCTATTGTAAAAATTTAGAAATATTTTCAACTCAAATATTTCTGAACTACTCCCTGAACATTTCTTTAGAGAAACAGTTCCATTTGATGATTCTGCCAGCTCAATTAACATTTCATCTTCTCTGATAAATTCTCTGTCCCAGATTGCATGTTCACACATTGAAAGTAAACTTTCCAGAGTATTGATTTCGGTCTTATTTTTCTGCCACTTGTCGAATATTCTATCGTACCCCGATATTCTCACAATATAAACTTGAGAATCCAGTTGTTTCGTTTTTAGTGACAAGTGACTGAATAGAGTTGACATACCCGTTCCCCATTCTCCTGTTATAAATACAACATCGTCTTCTAAATCGTAAAACGTTTCTAAAACCTTGTCTTTGACATCGTCAAACTTATCGTGTTCCTGTTTTTTGATACGACTGACTCGTCTGTCAATATAAAACTGCGTTTCGTAACAATAAATATGAGAAGGACCAATTTCGATAGTTTCGTTATTGATAAGTTTACTAAAAACATCTTCGTCAATAAGTTGGACAGACTCGTCATCTCCGATTATTAAATCAAGGCTAACTTCTTCACGTTGAACTTTTATTTTAGAAGTCGCTAAGAACTTCCTCTGCGATTCAACACTCAAGTCGGTGAAAACAAAAATGTTTTCATCGTTCAATATATTACTTGCTTGTGAGAAATATCCAGTCAAAATTTCAACTGAAGTCTTGTTCGTAATGATTATTATTTGCTTGCCATAAACAGCTTTCACGATATTTTCAAGCCTTTTACCAGACTGTTTAAAATCTTGAAAATTATCGCAAACAAAAATTAGTATCTTCTCCTTAAGTGTGTTTGTCAATTCTTTACATAGAGTGTTGTGGTTCTTTAAGGGCAGCTTGAAAATGAACTCCAAGTCTAACACATTAAGGTCTTTATTTCCTAGATATTGTTCCACCTTAGCAAGTGTTAACTCACAACTCTCCGTAGCAATAACAGTTCCTATAATAGGGCCATGCAACTCAAATGGTTTAAAAGCGTTTTCAGTAAAAGTATAGTCTTTATACTTAGTCTTATGCATTATGTTTAAAACACCCATTAATGGCTCACTTATAGCACTAGTTACTGCATTTTCATATATTTTACTTTTCTTTGTAAGATATTCGACTTTAGGCTTCATCCACAGTTTTTGTATTTCATCATGATATTTTAAAAATATCAAGTCAGATCGAATTTTAAAGTTGTTTTCGTCACTGCACGGGTGGCGGTCTTCTATTTCTCCTCTCAAAATTTCCTCTACGCCATTTTGATCAGCTTGGTTAGTGTAAAACAGTAACTTGTCATAGAAATCTCTCACCAAACTCACGTCATATGCTCCTGGTTCGAATGAAAATTTTGGAAACTTTTTAACTTTTACATCCAATTTATACTCGTGCAAATTTTCTATTTTACTCTTCAAGGATTCATACCACCTTCTGGCAAGATTGCCTAGTGATTTACAGTTGTTTGTAAACTTCACCAGTTTTGAACTTTCATCAAAAACTAGTACGTTGCCGACAGCAGAGGCTATGCCTCCATTTAACTGCAGAAACCCATCTCCTAGAGACTCATCTATAGTGACGATGTTATTGGGTTTCGATTGTTGTAATATTTCGATGATTTTTAATGTTAAGTGGTTTAATCTCTTTTCAATTTTCTCTTCTTTGCCTCTTATTGTTAAATCTTTGTTGCCAAACGAAGCTGGTACTTTAAGCTTCAGAGATAATAAATACTCTTTAGCAGCCAGTTCTGCTGCTTCATAGACAGTCGATTGAGGGACATTTGCTTTATCGAGCTGTCGCTTTAGATCGACTGTCGGTTTGCCAACAAACTCAAGCTTGCTGTTTTTGTAAGTAAGAACACTTCCTATCAGTTTACTTAGTGTCGTTACATCAGAGGGTTCATTAAGGAACTTCAACAATACACTCAGTACATCGGTCTCTTCTGATTTTCGCTTTTTGAGAACCTCTAAGCACAGTGTGTTTTTGAACAGCACAATAAATTCTTCGTTGGTTGTGAAGAAGTCTGGCCTGAAGCTGGCAATCCGATGTCCCTCAGGTTCAATTTCAGAAACCTGTAAAACTTTGTGCGCTAGGATGATATGATAGCGGAATATAAGATCATTACTCATCCAGTTTACGGTATCAGATTTATCACAAATAAACTTCGCTAACTGTTTGATTTGCTCTTTCATTACTATTTTACATAAAAAATCCAAGCTTTCGTCTGTGTATAAAGGTTGTGTGCAAGGACCTCCTGTTCCTATGAGTTCTTTTAAATAGTCAGCAAAACTACCTTCATATATTTTGTTATTGTGATCGCCCTCCGCTGTAGTATATATAACGAAAAAGCATTCGTTTTCATCAAACTTTCCTTCGAAAAACCTGTCTTTACTGCTCGATTCAAAAGCACGTCTAATTTCCAAGTAACTATTAAAATATTTGGCCAAATCAGTTTCACTAGTAAACGTTAGACGTTTAGTGTTCTCTCTGTGCTTGGCTTGAATGAAAACAGTGACTTCTTTCGGGTCTTCTTTCTCAAACCCCTTTATTGTTGCTTTAAAACAAATATCATCGAACTTACCTACGTCATTTCTATTGGAGGCCAAACTAAACTGATCAACACGGTCGTCGTGTATCAATCTAAAATTTATTAGACTAATTAATTTAGTCTCATACAGCTGTCCCTTGATGCCCGCCGTGCCGGCAAGCCTTTCATACTCTTCGCTATCCATGGTTTGATGGTAATTGGTGTTTCTGTCACAATTTTTCTTTTTCTTTTTTTCTTTTGTAGCTCTCGTTGTTTCCATTGTACCTAATTAATTATTTTAATTTGTTTTGGTTCCAAATTAGAAATTTTTACTTTTGGTTCAAGTTCCGGGTCTTCTGCTGATGATTTGTGATCTGCAAATATAAGTTATATTGTATTTTTCGTTACGTGTCTTAATCGGTTAAGGGGGGTGTACTGAGTTAGCTCTTGAAATTCAAATTCCCTAACATTTTTTGCAATTTACGGTTCCGTATTAACATTATTTGCGACCTGGCTTTCCAAATCTCTGAACTATATGTTGCGTTCCTTTTTTTAACATTCTTTTCTTTCATGAACTTTTAATCGATTACGTTTTGTTCTAAACGAAAATTTACATAACTTATGATATTGGCCGTACTTCAAGCATTTTCCATATTTATCTTCTGATCGAACTATTACAGAAGTGACACTTTCAATGTTATAGATTTAGATAGGTACACCCTTCTAGTTAACCTACACAAAAACTTGCACTTAGAAATGTCAAGAAAAATTTAAAAAAAAAAAAACAAACTTGATATACTTAATTCCAACTTTATTTTCACCCAGTTGCACAAAGACTAACATTAATGCCCTATTACGCTAATGATTTCATTAATTTGATTAACTTGCACAAAACCACCTTGGGATCGTTCAAGTATTACGTAAGCACTACAGGGGGGCGGAGGGGTCCATGCTTTGCTCATTTTTGATGACATGGGGGGTGGGGGGGTCTAGATGGTGATTACTTCAGCAGTAATTATTTACTTTTTTATACATATGGCAACCCACACATTGTCTATGCTTGAAAACGAAACGAATATATTTCTATAATTATAACTGCTGCTCATGAATCAATAAAAAACAGAATACTTACATTAAAAGAAAATGCATAACCCAATGTTTACGTAAGAATGGGAGGGGGGTAAGAGCTTTGATTACTTTTGCTGACAAGGGGGGGGGGTAAATAATTGTAATAAACCTGCTTACGTAATACTTGAACGGCCCCTTTAGCATAAGTTAATGTTCTTATTGAGTGAATGGAATGAACATGAGTGAATTTTTCTATTTATTTGTACTCGTAGGTACAGTGTGTAAAACTTTTATTTATATTTTCTTATATTATCTTTCAAAAGTATCCCGTTTAAGGTCGGTCGGCCTGTTTCGACTGTGGGGTATTTCAAACTAATGTCTAAATAGGTAATAATGCCTAAGGCTATACGAAATTCATTTATTTACGTAGCACTTCCGTTTTTGCGTAACTGAAATTAATATGTGTATCAAATTTTAACTTAATCGGCCCCAGAAATTCCTTCATAAACTGAGAAGACTTGTTTTGCCACTCCGGGCCCCCGAACTTAGTCCGCCACCGTCACTACAATGTACTTGAGTTTTATCGACTGTCAGAATGAACTTCGAAGTTTAAAATACCGATGTACTATATTCATAAAGTTTAAAAGTACGTGAGGTAGAATATACGCTATGACGAATTACTTAATTGAGAATGTTCATAATCGCGATGTAGGTGCTTTTATATGTACGGATAACTTACTTAAAATTTGGTAGAGGTTAAGTTCAGTTCATGTTAGTTTTGTGTAACTAGCTAGGTACTAACATGTTAATGTGTGTATTCTACCTCACGTAGTTCGTACTTTTAAACTTAATAATACAGTACATCGATATTTTAAACTTTGAAGTTCAGTATGGCAGTCAGTTTTGTCTTGTGTGTCCAGAAGTTTATTAATAGAATTGTGACGTAACCTATCTAACAGTACCGGCGGCGGCGCGGCGCGGCCGGCGTGTTGTTTATTTTGATAACGTGAACTTATCGCACAAATATAATAATAATAATAATAATTTATTTCAAATTCAAGATACACATCATAAATAAAGACATATCTAAAAGGATCTTATATTAACATAAAATTCGACAAGACATCTGTGTCTGAACTAGATAAATAAATACCTGTATTTCAGACAAACAGCGCTCATTCCTAAAATATACAGTTAAACGCTTACAAGTTCAAATTTGTTATAATTATATACGTATTTCGTTTATTTTTAGATCAATTATCAGCAAATAAAATAAGAATTTAAATAAAGTAAAAATGAAGTAATGTGGAGTGGGGGTGTGGTGTGGACCTCCTTTTGTGTTGAATGTAGATGAGTGAAGTGTGTGTAGGAGGGTGAGTATATGAGCTTAATGTGGTACAATTAAGAGGTTTTCAGTTTCGTCATAGGTCAGTTTATGAATGTACTGAAACACTTCATTCTTACAGCTTCTGCTATTTAAGGCAAGTATGTCGACAATTCTATCAATCCTGCTATAAAGGTACGGACCCAAGAAGCAGTTTAAACATGGATCTGTCTGTACTGGGTATAGGTTTTCGTCGCCTGGATGGTATAGTTGGTTTTTCAAAGTTCACTTTCATATGCTGCGTCAAGACAGTGTGCAATAAGAATAATTGGCGGACAGAGAGGACCTCACAGGCTTGGTGGAGATGATAAGTTGGGAACAAATAGGTACGGAAAGTGCTTACTTTGAGAATAGCTCTTTGGGCTACTTCAAGTGGCTTTAGTACGGTTTTTGGTGCACCACCCCAGACAGAAATACAATATGACAACCACACGAGTATTTTGTTGATGAAACTTACTACTTACCTATTTTCTAGTAACTATTACAGTCACTTGTCCAATATCCTCTAAGATTAGAAGAGAGCACTCAATAATTCACGAGATTGTTGTTTAAAAAAAACAGAATCCTTTATGAGTTGCACAATTTATGTTATCGTACTAAACTAATGTGTTTTTGATGATTCATCATTGACAGTTCATTGATCAACAGAGTATGTCACAGTTTCCCGATCCATTGTAATAACTGTGGTGTTGCAATGTATAAAAATACGACCGAATTAAATTCATGTTATTATTAAAATAAAAAATTATGGAATACAATAATATTTAGACAATAATATTTTCTTAAAACATTTTAAAAAAATGTGCTGGAAGGATTGGGATGTCGATTGATTGCAGATAGACCAATTGGAAAATAGTTTCAAACTCGTCCGCTAGATGGCAGGCCATAGGCCCCGTAAAAATACTTCTGACAATTCGGGGTTTAATTATAAGCGTTGCTTAAAGGTAAGTAATGATTAGCGACTGTTTAAACACACATTTTGGACGTTTGAACGTCACTTAACCGTAAGTAATGTTTATAAATAAACCCCTCAGTTTGCGTTTTTGGAACGAAGTTCTTTAACTCAGCTTGTAAACTTTCAGAAATCGTCACGCTTAAAAGTGTTAATACTTGCGACTCTCTTCTTCTAATTCAAAGAGAAAGAAACTCAGAGAGAGAGAGAACGATGGCAGAAAAAAAAGCAAAAGAAAAAACCAAAGAAAAGAGAAAAGTGATTACAGTGTCGTGGATAAAAGAAGCAGCATGCTGAAGAGAGAGAGAAAGTGAGAAATTGGTCAAGATGTAAATCCAAGATGGCGGCTCTGAAAACTTTCAAATTTTTCATCATAGGTATCGTTTTCATGGTTTTTGAGGATGTTAAAGCTGATAGTGGGGTTGAAATGTAAATCCAAGATGGCGGCTGCATAAATTTTGTTTTTGTTTTAAATTATACGTGAGAAAGAACTTCGTTCCTGATGGGGGTCCCCTGACCGGCACGTTTTTATTTTTTTTGTTATCATTTTTATTCCATATACGGCGAAGTCAATAAATAATATTACTAGAGTGAGAGCACATAATATATGTGTCCTTATCTATGTTGATCCTAGAGAATTCACGGACAAACAGATACTTGCTTTGAAAAAAAAAAAAAAAAACAACAACATGGTGGATTTGAGCGGCCGTTCACATAGCCACGAGTATTTTTAGAATATGTAAATTATTAAAACTGTATTGCGAAAATGTATTATTAAAACTGTAAGCGTACTCAATAATAACTAGACTGTAATGAACATGATATTTAATAACTGATTATTTTCTATTAAATTTAAATTATTTAACCATTTATGCACACACATATAAACAGACAAGAAGAAAGGAACAGAAAAATACGTACAAAGGCAATGCTTATTTCTAAAGAAATCTCTTACAGCATTCCTGCGACAGGAAAGTATATAAAATGAGATGTAGACAACGTGTGTAACAGTAGAAGAAAAAACAAAACCATAAATCAAAGAAGAAAAAAAATAACAATTTACTATTTCAATATAAACATACAACATAAGAATATACTTACATAAATACTTCTAAAATAAATATCACTACAATATATATAATTATAATGTGTTCTAAGATAATTATGCAACTATGACGAAGTGGAAAGATAGTGTTCTTTCACTCTTCGTTTAAATGCTTCAACAGTTTGACAGTCCCTAATGTTAGGCGGAAGTGAATTCCACTTAATGTATCAATTTCATACGGTCAATAGATTAGTCCAGTTTTAAAAGTAGGTAGGTACTGGCAGCATATTCTATACGTTTCGTAATTATTGTCTCTGCCCGTCATTGTTATTCATTTGTCATAGATATGTCATTAAATGCAATGGACAGAGCTCTGTTTAGAAAAAGCGCGGGAATCGTCGAATTTGGCGGTTGTGATTTTTCTTTCGGATTTTTAAATAAGACAAAACTTTTGAGATTGGAGATAAGTTGTGTAGATTTTTGTAGATATTAATTAAGCTAATTATTTTTATTGTCTGTGTATATAATTCTCCACATTTAGGGTAAGTTTTTTCATATTTTATTTTATTCTGTCCGATGGACAAGGAACCGCCTGATCCGGGGGGCACAGTCCCCTCGGTTGGGCTTAATATAACTATAATTAACGACGAATCAAGTATGGATACTGATGCGTCCATAACCAGATCGGAGCGGAAAAGGGCTAGAGCTCCACGCAAAATGTGCAAACACTGCAATAAAAGAAGGAGACATGGTCACTCTTCAGGAACCAATAAAGAAGCAGATTGCCATTGCGAAAATGAATCGGTAGAAGTTCATCTGGAAGCCACTCCACGTTCTGTGGATGGTCCCCAGACTGAGATTCGTCCCACCTCAGAACTTCCCCAGAAGGCGCCACAGGTTGCTAGGGCTTTGTACACAGCCACAGACCTGTCGCCATATGTTGTACATATTCAAAAAAATATTGATACTGGAAACTCTGCTCAATCATTACACCCAATTTTTTTAGGGCATTTTCTTAAAAAACGTCGCTATAATAATATTGTCAATGGCTCTTTAAAACGGATCGGTCGAAATAGGATTTCTTTAAGCTTCTCTCATTACCTAGATGCAAACTCTTTTATAAATGACCCTTGTTTGGCGAAAGAGAAATTGAAGGCATTTGTTCCATCTATTAATGTGTGTCGTATGGGTATTATTAAAGGTGTACCTGCCGAATGGTCTCCCCACGAAATAATGGAAAATGTGACTGTTCCCACTGGATGCGGGAAAGTTATTAAGGCAAGGCGTCTTAATTATAAAGTGCACGAACCGACCCCTGTCTGGAAACCATCTCAAACAGTCGTGCTCACCTTTGACGGTCAAATTTTACCAAAACGTGTGTTTTGTTGTTACAATTCTATGCCAGTAGAATTGTACACATTCCCAACAATTCAATGTTTTAATTGTTGTCATTTTGGTCATACAAAGGTACAATGTAGATCGAACTCTCAGTGCTTCAAGTGTGGGGAGAGGCATTCTGCTGACACTTGTAGTATTGAAGACGAAAGTGACGGTAAGTGCTGTCATTGCGGTGGCATTCATTACGCCATTAACAAAAAATGTCCAGAGTTTGAGAGACAAAAATCTATTAAGCACTATATGGCCCATAGCTGCGTGTCATATGCTGAAGCGTCGCAGCTGCACCCCCCAATCTCCAAACTATATGCAGATGTGGTAACATCTGCTCCTTTACATACAAATAATAAATTTTCTTCTTCACGACCTTCGCCAAATTCACCAGACACATCAAATATCACATCTCACAGAAAAACAGTATTCCTAAAACCTCGAGATCCCCCACAAAAAGCCAAGGGGTATGACCGGGCAGCTCATCAAAAACTTATTAATAATGAAGTTTCAATGTCAGGTAATGGTGTTGCTTTGCAAAATAAAACAACAACTAATAATAATGAAAGTCAAATTTTAAACTTAATAATCATGCTAATTAATACTTTTTCTAAAAATAATATCATTGAACCGTCCAACGTTGCCACCGTAATTGATACGCTGTTTAACTTATTTAATATTAACCATAATGGATCCAAATCAAACCAAGATTGTTCAGTGGAACAGTCGCAGCATTGTGAATAAAAAATCTGATCTGTACTATATATTAAATAAATACAATCCCTTTGCAGTCGCTCTCTGTGAGACATGGCTTAAACCGGGGTTCTCTTTTAGAATTCCTGGCTATGCTTGTCTAAGAACGGATAGAAGCGATGGGTATGGCGGTGTCGCCATGCTTATTAAAAATAACTTGTCTTTTCAGTCTTTTCCTCTTCCAAGTCTCAGTGACGATATCTCTGCCGTTGCTGCTATTGTAAATAAAATCTGTATAGTATGTATATATTATTCCCGCCCTACTGTAAATATTCTTTCTGAAATTAATAACCTTTTCACAGTTTTACCTAAACCATTTTTGGTAATGGGCGATTTTAATACACAGCATCAATCTTGGGGAAGTTCTAGTTCCAATTATTATGGGGAAAAGTTATTAGAAATATTAGACTCAAACAATTTGTGCATTTTAAACACATGTCTCCCAACACGCCAAACAAATCCAGATGAGGGAATAAGTGCTCCTGATCTCTCAATCTGCACACCTGATTTAGCATCGACGTTATCCTGGTCTCCTTTACCGTCTTCTCATGGTAGTGATCATTTTCCTATAATTATTTCTTTTCCACATAAAAAACCAGACGCTTGCATTCCAATACCACAACCGCGCTTAAAGTACAGACTTCAAAATGCAGACTGGGATAAATATAAAAATTGTGTGGAAGAAAGAATTTCTGCTTTATCTAATTCCTTACTACAAGATCCTCAGTTACTATCTAATGAAATTACAAGAATTTTAATAGAGGTAGCAGATAATACTTTCCCTATTAAGAATGGTGCTACAGGCAAAATTCCTTCACCACCTTGGTGGGATGCTGAGTGCACTCAGGCCATTAAAAAAAGAAAAGAAGCTGAAAAAAATTACTGCCATACTATGACTCGTCACAATTTTGAGATTTACCAAGAAGCTGCTCGTACAACTCGTAAGCTCCTTAGGAAAAAGAAATTTGAAGGATGGCAAAGATTTTGTGCATCTATCTCTCCAGAAGTTAACGCATCTGTAGTATGGCGAAATATCAGGCGATTCAGGTCAGCATTCAGTAACACAACAGTCTCAAAACTGCCATTAGAGTTGGCCAATGAGTTCATGGATCATTTAGCTCCTCCTTCAGTCCCAGAACAGAGATCTTTAATGCATTTTCCCTATGTTCCTATTTTGGATTCCGAGTTGAACTCTCTCTTCACACTAAGTGAGTTGAAAGGAGTCCTTTCACATGTTAAGGATTCAGCTCCTGGTGAAGATGGTATCCCATATTCATTTATAGCCAATCTGTCTGACTCTGTACTTTTAATATATTTAGATCTCATCAATACAGCTTTAATATCTGGCAACATTCCATCAAGTTGGAAGTCTCAAACAATTATTCCTATTCTGAAACCACACAAACCTTCTTCTAAGGTCACTTCTTATCGACCAATTGCACTTTCAACAGTTCTTGCTAAAATTGTTGAACATCTCATTAAGAATCGTTTGGAGTGGTTTTTGGAAAGCAAAAACTTGCTAGCAACATCACAGTTTGGTTTTAGGAAGGGTAAGAGTACGATTGACAGTCTTAGTGTGTTCACAACTGATATTCGCTTAGCCTTTTCTTCCAATAACTCCGTAATTGCTGCTTTCCTGGATATAAACTCAGCTTACGATAATGTCCTAGTATCAGTCCTGGAACAAAAGCTGAATTTATTACAAATTCCAAAAATGCTGTCTAATTTTATAATTAATATGCTTTCAACGAGATCTTTAAATCTAGATATTGAAGGGTGTACATTTACCCGTTTAGTATGGAAAGGTCTTCCTCAGGGTTCTGTACTTAGTCCACTTCTCTATAATATTTACACTTATGATTTAGAATCCTCTTTAAATGAGTCAGTACAAGTCCTTCAATATGCAGATGATTTACTTCTTTATTTATCTGGTGATTCTGTTGCAAATATTTGTATTTCCTTAACCTCTTCTTTATGCTTACTGAAGACTTGGTTGGAAACCAATGGTCTACACCTGTCAATTGATAAAAGCAACATAGTCTTATTTACTAGAATGCGTAAGTCCCCAGTAGTTACAGTAACATATGATAATATCTCGATGCCGGTTAAAAATCAAGTAAAATTTTTAGGCCTTATTTTGGATACACATCTTACAGGTTTACCACACTGTGATTATATAACTACTAAATGTGAACGAAATATCAACATAATTAGATGTCTTGCTGGTGTGTGGTGGGGAGCACATCCCTTTTCATTAAAACTACTATACAACACATTGATTAGAAGTGTATTGGACTATGGGACCTTTTTGCTTGAACCTGCTAATGTTGCTGGTCTTAAGAAATTGGAAAGAATTCAATCCAAGGCACTTAGAGTAGTTTCAGGTGCAATGAAAAGCAGTCCTATTAATTGTCTTCAGGTGGAATGTGGAGACCCTCCACTTCATTTGAGACGTCAATTTTTATCTGATAGATTTATGGCTCGGTGTCTGCAATTTACAAATCATCCTTTGCGAAATAGACTTTCTATTCTCTCTAAAGAAGTTACTTCGTCTACTTACTGGAGGCACAAAGATACTCCGTGTTTAGTTAAAAGCTTTAGAAAATACAATTTAATTGATGCTCCTTGCCACCAATCTCAATTTCTTCCTATTTATCATTGTAATTACAGTTCATTAATTATGTCACCAAACATTCATTATAACCTTAACATTTACCGAGATGACGTATGTCATAACATTAACTTCAACTTCACTATGGATAGAGACTGGAAGGGCTGTCAGCTCCTGTTTACAGATGCTTCGAAGCATGGAAGAGACTCATGTGTGGGAGTAGGTGTATACCACTCCCAGTATAATGTCGTTCAAAAAATAAAGCTCCCGCCCGAATCATCTGTATTTACGGGAGAATGTTACGGTCTATTCAAAGCTGTCGAATATATACTCCTTATGGGCTTACGGAATTCACTCATTTTAACTGATGCAAGGAGTGCCTTACAATCTTTGGCCAGATTTCCTTTCTATTCTCATAATTCTTTTATTATATTTGAAATACGTGAACTCCTCCACAGGTGTTCTATTAAGGGATATTCAGTGCATTTTGCCTGGATACCCTCGCATTGTGGTATTTTAGGCAATGAGAGAGCAGACCAGTTAGCTAATGATGCCGTATTAAGTGGAGACGTTTTTCCGTACAAAAACAACTCCCAAGATCTGGCTGCTCTGCCCGGGGCTTATCTACAGGAATCCTGGGGTCAGCTTTGGTTAGGGCAATCAGTGAAAGGGAAATTTTATCGTAATATTCAGCCATCCATTCCTGTCAAACCTTGGTTTAGCAAGTACAAGCTAAGCAAAAAGATTTCAACAATATTCATACGTATGCGATTGGGTCATGTGTGCACTCCAGCTCATCTTGCCAGACTCGGCATTGTGCAGAGCCCTGAGTGTGAATGTGGCGCTGAGGTGGGAGATCTGAACCACTTTATTTTTGCCTGCCCCCTTTATGACCACTCCTCACTTTTCCAAAGCCTTGTTTCCCTCCGAGTCACTTTTCCCACTTCTATCTCATGTATTTTATTTAATTTTAATGTAGATATTTATAAAACCATAGCACTTTTCCTTGTAAATAATGATATATCTATTTAAACGTAAATTTCAATATGTATGTACATAATTTATAAGTAGTTATTGGTTTAGTATAAAGACGCACCGAGTAGGCCTTTTTGTTGGGTCACTGGTTGCGTTAAATGATTACATTCATTACATTTCTGTTGTATTATATTCCCCTACTGCTAAATTTATTAAAATTTATTATTTTTATTTAATAACAACTATTCTCCTTTCCGTTTCCAAATTTCCCTTTGTAATTCTTTTTATTATTTCGCGAGTTATCGATTCTTACGTTTTGTCATTATCAGATTATATATTGTCAGTGGCAATAAGCACGAATAGTGCAACGCCATGAAAAAAAAAAAAAAAAAAAAAAGAGCTCTGTTTAAAACAGTGGGAGGCATTTAGAGCGTTCATTCTAAAAGTTAGTAGCGTCGCAAATAGCTGTCAAATATTTACCTGTTTTGATCAATTTGGCAATATTACTGTTTGGAAATATGAAATATGGTTAACTAGTGCATCTTCCCCGCCATTTAGACGTGTACTACAAACTTTCTGCTATGAAACATTATTATAGCTTCGTTATACATTTTGTTTTATTTGTGTTCATTGTTCGGCTGAGCTTGTATGGGACCGTTATCCATCTCCTTTTGGCCGGTCACATAGTTACATACGTGAATTCCAAAACGGAATAACGTTTCGGAATTCTGAAGGCAGCAAATCCATACAAAATCAAGAAATCAAGGATCTATCACACACGTTCAGTAGTTCTCCGTTTGAAATTTTCTTCGATTTGAATTCCGATTTACTCCGTTTCGGAGTAACGTATGTATGTGGCCGGCCTCTGTCTGCTCATCGCGAGATAGAATCTGCTTTTAATCGCGTCGCAATGTCAAAACCTGTTATTGACATTCAGCCAGCATCTATCAATTAAGTCTCACAAAATAAAAATGTCACACTGACAGACTCTGACAACAATTAAATTAAATAAAAAATAAATTCATCCTTAATTTATTTTTATTAAGTACCTATTATTATAAATTCGAAAGTAACTCTGTCTGTCTTTTTACCACCAGAATAATCATGTGCAACACCTGGAGCGTATGTCGGTTGAAATACGCTAGTGATGCTACGAATCCATTCTTTGCAGTTCATTCGCAAAGAGTTGATAGAATACAAAGATAATAGGGTACTTTCGTTAGTGAAAAATAAATGATAAAATTTGGTAAAAATTAAAATTTATGTAGAAATATATTTATATTTTCTGATTTTAAGTCATAAAAGCACATTATTGCTTTATTAAACTAAAGTTAAAAGTCGTAATTTTTTATCTGTAAATCACGTGACCTAAAACACGAGCCGCCATAGTGTGACGTCATCTAGGCAAAAACATTGCATAAGAAAAAATAAACAAATAACCTCAATGTTTTTCATCTAATCGTTTTTTTATAATTTTGCAAGTTTTATCTCCAGTTACTACTTCAATGTTGTTTGATAAGTGGGCGACGGTGTTTTCTAAGTGACGGATGTGAAATTTTAGTGTCTTGGAAGTAAGATTCATGATGAAATCGATGATTTAATACTCGGCAATGGTTTGTTTAACAAAGTTTTTTTTTCCTATTTGGTACAGACTTTAGACACTACACATCAACGATAGCGATTGTAATTCATTATTTTCTCAAAAAACACCAAATATTTATAGATGATAACGTTGAATAAGTGCCGGTCGTACTTATTCGACTGTTGTATTTACCACTATTACGTCACCAAAATGTCTGACAGCGTTTTTTGCGGGAATAAAAAGGTTTAAAATTTAATTTAATTTTATGGCAAGAAAACGTGTTTATTTTGCCGAAATATTTATTTTTGTGGCTTTTTACTGGGAATATCAACATTTTGAAGTACTTTTTCAAAGATAGTAGAATACCCTATTCGCTAAACATCTTGCTTTTAAATAAAGGAAAAAATTGCCATCGCTGTCCATATGCCTATACTTTTTAATAGGTATAAAGACACTACGAGAGATACACCAGATTTTTTTATATACGCACATCTCTTATCGTCTCCGCTGCGCGCTGTCCCCAGCTTGCGAGAGGAGAAGAGATGTGCGTTCATCTCAACATCCAACGCTCGCTGCGCGCAGTTAAGTTTCGCTCTAGCCAGCACACATCTACGCTCCAGTCTAGCCAGTACGCATCTCCGCACAGCTTCAGTGGATACACCTTAGCTGAAAAATATATTTTCTCGTCTCCGCTTCGGACAGCTCCGCACATCTCCGCTTAGGTGAGTCCGGCACGGGAGTGCATAAATGACGATGACCAGTGGCCTACTTTGGCATATGCTAACCAAAATGATCACGTACAGAAGCTACACAATAGTGCATTTTAAAGCGTATTTGACCTAGATTTTGATTTGATTCCTCTTTTTTAAATTGAACTTGTAGTTTTTTTATACATTCGAGAAAAAAGCTCAATACATGTCAAAAAACGATAAATTGCTAATCATTTTCTGTCAGGCGTTTACTCACGATTAATTTATCGGTGTTATTGGGTTTTTCCGTCTAGAATTTGCCTTGTGACATATTGCGATTAAATGAAAGAAAATTTAAAACTCATTAAAAGTACACTTTGTAAACATGTATATTACAAATTAGAGGATTATATCCAAGATAAGAGTGCTTGGAAACATGCTGGTCCTTTTTTTTTTTTTTTGAGGGTGGGAAATCATCAAATAACTTCTCCCGCTCTGGGCGGAGCGGGAGGGCGTGTCAGACTCTTACTGACTAAAACCCACCCGTGTTCCTTCGGTTGCCCTGTCGCCGGGGGCCACGATCTCCCTTTCGGTTTTCTTCGCAACCCCGGCAGGCATCGGCCCTAGTGGACCCCTTCAATTCTGCTGACATCTCTTTGAGGCGCGCGTGGAACACAACGCGCCGTCGACCCGGGCCTGGTCCTTATCGGACGGTGAGCCACCCATTGCTCACCGCCCGCAAGCCCGCGCCTACGGTGGCCGGAAATCGCCTCGCGATTCCCGACGCCCTGGGCGTCTCCTCCTGCGGCGGTTAGGGGCGTGAGGGCGCGAAATTTGCCTCTCCCTCACGCGTTCCGCCTCCTCCTTCGCGAGCATTACCGCTTCGCAGAAGGAGGTGACGGCCTCCCATTTCCTCTCGCTCCGTACCATGGCCTGAACCAGGGCCGGACGCGAGAGATCAGCGCCGCCGATCGCCTCCACGAGGACACGGCGATGCTCCGCCCAAGCTGGGCAGACCTCCACCGTATGTTCCACCGTGTCCTCCAGGCGATCCACACAATGGTGACACCCGGGCGTTTCCTCCCGCCTTATCCTGTGCAGGAACCTCCCGAAACAGCCGTGTCCGGTGAGGACCTGCGTCAGGCGGAAGGTGAGGACGCCGTGGCGCCTCTCTAGCCACTCCTCAAAGAGGGGTCTTATCGCCGCAATTGTGGCGTGCCCAAACATGCTGGTCCTGCTCCATAGGACAATTTAGAATCAAGACAAAATCAAACAGGTTGCTAATTTAATTGTAAAATTTATAATTTTGTGTTATATGACATTGATTTTACATTCTGTGATTACTTCCTCACACACTGACTTATTAATTTAAAAAACATTAGGAAAATCGTCTACTTTTACAATGTTTGTAAATATGTGAGCACCATGTATCTATCACATAATTAAATTATCTGTCGTTGCTTCATTTTTAATTCTTTTTACCTATTGTGGTATAGTAATTTTATTCTAGGTGCATCGTCTTCACATATAATTATTTAACTAATGAACAGTACCGACCAAAAGTCCATAGGCAATCGCACAAAGCAATAGACTAACGCTTCGGTTTGTCTTACGACCTTCTTCTATAAGATGTTACAATACTATAGACACACACACTCACTTTGTTTGCAACTCATAGTAGTTTATAATTTCTATCAATACAGTATATGTCATGCTAGCTCAGTGGATAACGTGCTTTGGTATGTGCGATTATGGCGAGCCGAGCGCGGGTTCAAATCTCATCTGCGGTTTGCTTCATATTTTTTGTTATTTTTTAATAATGACTAGTTCAATAATCATTCGTTTTTTGTTTCGGTCGTCTTGTTCACATAAATATTAAAGTTTAGCAGGTAGACCACAGAAAACTAAGTAAATTATTTCGATTTCTGTGGCGTAGACAGACACAGTTCGTTACGCGTATTCGCTTAAAAAAACTTTGTAGGTTCGTGGTTATTGTTGGTGACGAGTATGTGAAAATGCAGTCAAATATAAATATTGAAGGGAGATCAAATATTATTGCGCTGCGTAAAAGTAAATGTAATTTACACACATATCTAATGAAACCGGACTAAGTGTGAGTGTTATTTAAATATTTCGTATTTTACCAAACATAAATCTTAATCAAAAGTATAGTTGAGACAGAAGATGCCTTTAAAGTTTTAAATTCATTATGAGGTTTAATCCGATTGGTGAATGATAAATAATTATTATGTGTAATAAATACAATGTTATTCTTTGTTCTAGAGAAATACTGTGAGGGTTAAGAGGTATGAAGAAGAAGCTTATTATCGAGGAGCAGCGACGTCAAATGATGAATGAATATAAAACAAATGGTTTCATACCAACGAGATATTTTGCTGAATCATTAAACACGTCATTATGAACCGTTCGCTGTGCACTCTGAAAGGCTGGCATCACTGAAGACTAGCTATGAAGCCGTTTTTGACAGAAAGGCATAAACAAGAACGTTTAAGTTTCGCACGATAATATTAAGACTTCAAGTGGGACACTGCTATATTTTAATCTTAAAATATTTACCGTACCAACTTAATAAACAACAGATTCGTTATTGCATGAATTTGTAGTAACGATTTTTTTAAGCACGTTTCAATATGGTGTTTGTCGTATTTCTCGCAGACAGACCGAAAATGTTTTAGATTATTTTAGTAATATTATTATTTTAGGATTAAAATTTGAGGTTTAGTTTCAATCTTCTTTTCGTAAAGAAAATCAATACTTAAGCTATAACCTCAATACCAACCAATATTTACTAAAGCCAAATAAAATGTGAAATAAATTATGTAAACAAACTGCCCATACTTAACCTTAAAATCACCTATTTTGTAAGTAGTTTTTTTACATTTTGAGTAGTCTAATATTCTTATTTATTGCTTTATTACTTCGACCATGATCACCAAATTATGGTGAAAAAAATCCATTTAAAATTTAAAACATTTCATAATACAACAACATTATATGTCAAAATAATACAAATTGCTTCTAAGTTTCTTGACATTTATTACACATTTTATTCAGCTGAAGTAATGACAAATAATTGTAGCAATTTGTTATCTATAAGTAAAATAAATATAACGCATAAATATTTTTTAATTTTGTTATCACATATCACGCATTTTTAATTCTAAACCCTTTATTCCAATAACAGCATTAATAAAAAAGGTTGCAATAGTTAAAATTTATTATTATTGCAAACAAAAATAATAATATTTCCAAAAAACCGCGCTTTGGTTTACGAGATCGGAACCTAATACAGATTGTTTATCGGACCAACGCTTAACGCGTTCTGCTATCTGCACAAGTAACTTTAATTCGAATTTTAGCAATGCAATAAACTGGCCAAGGTCAAGCGCATGATGCGTGTGTGTTACCGTGTCTAATAAAAGCGACGGATATATATATTTGTTTCGGTAGTGCGGCGCAAGTACGTGACAATACGACAGTATGTAAAGGGCAAAACTGCGTTCTCTGTGGTGTGTGTGCCGTGTTGTTTACACATACAGATATACGGAGTATACCGCGTGTTCACAGCAATACGACTCTTAACGTGCCTATGCACTTTTGAACGCTTACTGTACGTACTTAAACAAACTATTGTAAATCATTTTAAAAGAGTAACGGTAGAGTTTCTTGCCCATTCTTCTCCATACGAAAACTACCTTTTGGAAGGGGCGACTAGAATCAATTATATTATTTTGACGTTCAAAAGTGCCATACATGGGCCTATTAGAAATAAATGATTTGACTTTGACTTTACGTCTAGGGGAAATACCATTTTTTTTTCCTATTTGTCGGCGTGAATCATATGTATTGTGTACCCATGCCAAATTACAGCTTTCTAGTACTAAGAGTGTCCGACCCAAGCCACGGACAGACAGACAGACGGACATGGCGAAACGATAAGGGTTCCTGAACCCTAAAAATGTGCAGTGACAGTGTGTATTATTTAACCATTATGTAAAGTACTTATCGGTGTTATCATGAATAGATAATAAAAATTACTATATATTATACATTCTGAAGAATATTCAAAAACCTGAAACAATACCACTTATGTGATATGAAGCAATATCACTTACTACTTTTGTGCATATTGTATTGGCATTCCAGAGTTCATTTAACGTTATTGTGTATTGCAAATAAGTATGATGACAATATTAAATATGTATCAGGAATTAGGGCAAAATCATGTCTCTACTGCTCGGTTCCATAGCGCGTCTAATTTCCAAGTAACTATCAAAGTATTTGGCAAAATCAGTTTTACTAGTAAACGTTAGAAGTTTATCGTTCTCTCTGTGCACAGTTACCGGTTTTTCAAACCCCTTTATTATTCTTTAAAACAAATATAATCGAAGGCACCTATGTCATCTCTATTGGTGGCCAAACTATTAAATAATAAATACTTGGTGAAGCGAATGTTCGCGGTGAGTACTGTCATTTATGAAAAATCCAATATTTTCTTGCACTTATTTTTACAATATTAGATTTTCGGGAACGAGGCGGCGAAGAAACTCAAAAAAGGGTGTGTGCTTGTTGAGTACAAGATACAAGTGAAAACATAAATTACCGAAACGTGGTTGATGACAGCTGATGACGACTGGAGCCGAGCATACCCGATTCAGCGTCACCGACCCGAGCGCGACAGTTTAGTTTCGTTCACTGTTTAGAAAGAGCACATGAAGTGGAACAAAAAGAAATTAACATTAAAAAAAAAAACAGGTGGAACAACAATTTTTTTTTAAATTTATTTATAGAAATAAATTGAAATGTTTAAATTAATGTTAATTAATGTTGTTGTTGTTGTGTGTGTTGTTTAATCTTTTAATTAAATGTTTTTTTTTTAGATATGTCGATTTTTTTAACAGTGCGCTTAAAGTTGTCAAAATTGTAGTTTGTTATATTGAATTCACCCGCCCGGATACCTCCTCAGTACTGCGACGACTCTTAATGCAGTTTCCACAACTCGTGTCGTCTCCACAATTCTGTTTTATTATTCGTTATATTGAACATTGTTATTTAGGACATACACTGTAATATTTTGACAGTTGACAGGCGCACAGTTATCAAAATCGGGTCTTGCTAATATGTAAAACACTAGTTTTAAAATTTCATGCCTCGATATTGAGACATGCGCCGTGTAAATTCAAATGTTTTACATCAAAAGATATGATGATTTCTTATGTATCAACCACTTCATCTCATGATCGTCTTCCTCAACGCGTCTAATTATGTTGTAGAAACAGTCAGCTATTAGGTACACTTCCCGCGGCGTTTTATCGTCTGGGATACAAGAGTCTTTGCTAACATATGAGTCAATTCTCAACATAAAATGATTATATTCATCATTAGGAAAATCAATGCCAGCAGCCATAGCCTCCATTTTTAAATATTTCAAAAATTGCACGTAATATACCATGTCTGGTTTCACTAAATAATATAGGGGGTTTTCTGGTTGGAGCCTGAATAAAAAATGCGCGAAATCATGTACATTCTGTATTTGTTTGCTATTAAGATTCTTAAATTGTATCTTGGACTTCCAAAATGTGTTAAAGAATGTATTCTGTTCAAGCTGAGAATAGTTTTCAAGTTTATAAGCTGGTCCAAACTCTTGTTCCAAAATAGGTTTGAAGAAACTGTCCGAGCAGCATATGATCCAAGTTTTATTTTTCCAGGGAGAACTCCTTATGGACTTCAGCACTGATAGCGCTTCGCTATCATACAAGTACCCACACATATCATCGAAGTATTCAAAAAGAAATATCAGTTTTCCTCTATTGTAAAAATCTAAGAATATTTTCAACTCAAATATTTCTAAACTACTCCCTGAACATTTCTTTAGAGAAACAGTTCCATTTGATGATTCTGCCAGCTCAATTAATATTTCATCATCTCTGTAAAATTCACCGACCCAGATTGCAGCTTCACAAATTAAAACTAAACTTTCCAGAGTATTAATGACTGTCTTATTTTTCCGCCACTTGCGGTATATTCTATCATACCCCAGTAACCATATCCTCACTATCCAAACTTTAGAATCCAGTTGCTTTGTTTTTAGTGACAAGTGACTGAGTAGAACTGACATACCCATTCTCCATTCTCCTGTTATAATTACAACATGGTCTTCTAAATCGTAAAACGTTTCTAAAACCTTGTCTTTGACATCGTCAAACTTATCGTGTTCCTGTTTTTTGATACGACTGACCCGTCTGTCAATATAAAACTGTCTTTCGTAATTATAAATAGCCGTTTTACCAATTTCGATAGTTTCGTTTTTGATAAGTTTACTAAAAACATCTTCGTCAATAAGTCGCACAGACTCATCATCTCCGATTATAATATCTAAGCTAACGTCTTCACCTTGAAGTTTTATTTCCGAAGTTGCTAAGAACTTCTTCTGCGATTCAATACTCAAGTCGGTGAAAACAGAAATTCTTTCATCATACAATATATTACTTGCTTGTGAGAAATATCCAGTCAAAATTTCAACGGAAATCTTGTTCGTAATGATTATTATTTGCTTGCCATAAACAGCTTTCACGATATTTTCAAGCCTTTTACCAGACTGTTTAGAATCTTGAAAATTATCGCAAACAAAAATTAGTATCTTCTCCTTCAGTGTGTTTGTCAATTCTTTACATAAAGTATTGTGGTTCTTTACGGGCAGCTTGAAAATGAACTCCAAGTCTAACACAATACGGTCTTTATTTCCTAGATATTGTTCCACCTTAGCAAGTGTTAACTCACAACTCCCCGTAGCAATAACAGTTCCTATAATAGAGCCATGCAACTCAAATGGTTTTAAAGCGTTTTCATTAAATGTATAGTCTTTATACTTAGTTTTATGCATTATGTTTAAAACACCCATTAATGGTTCACTCATGGCATTAGTTACTGCATTTTCATATATTTTGCTTTTCTTTGTAAGATATTCGACTTTAGGCTTCATCCACAGTTTTTGTATTTCATCATGATATTTTAAAAATATCAAGTCAGATCGAATTCTAAAGTTGTTTTCGTCACTGCACGGGTGGCGGTCTTCTATTTCTCCTCTCAAAATTTCCTCTACGCCATTTACATCAGCTTGGTTAGTGTAAAACAGAAACTTGTCATAGAAATCTCTCACCAAACTCACGTCGTATGCTCCTCGTTCGAATGAAAGTTTTGGAAACTTTTTAACTTTTACATCCAATTTATACTCGTGCAAATTTTCGATTTTACTCTTCAATGATTCATACCATCTTCTGGCAAGATTGCCTAGTGATTTACAGTTGTCTGTAAACTTCAACAGTTTTGAACTTTCATCAAAAACGAGTACGTTGCCGACAGCAGAAGCTATGCCTCCATTTAACTGCAGAAACCCATCTCCTAGAGACTCATCTATAGTGACGATGTTATTGGGTTTCGATTGTTGTAATATTTCGATGATTTTTAATGTTAAGTGGTTTAATCTCTTTTCAATTTTCTCTTCTTTGCCTCTTATTGTTAAATCTTTGTTGCCAAACGAAGCTGGTACTTTAAGCTTCAGAGATAATAAATACTCTTTAGCAGCCAGTTCTGCTGCTTCATAGACAGTCGATTGAGGGACATTTGCTTTATCGAGCTGTCGCTTTAGATCGACTGTCGGTTTGCCAACAAACTCAAGGTTGCTGTTTTTGTAAGTAAGAACACTTCCTATCAGTTTACTTAGTGTCGTTACATCAGAGGGTTCGTCAAGGAACTTCAACAATACACTCAGTACATCGGTCTCTTCTGATTTTCGCTTTTTGAGAACCTCTAAGCACAGTGTGTTTTTGAACAGCACAATAAATTCTTCGTTGGTTGTAAAGAAGTCTGGCCTGAAGCTGGCAATCCGATGTCCCTCAGGTTCAATTTCAGAAACCTGTAAAACTTTGTGCGCTAGGATGATATGATAGCGGAATATAAGATCATTACCCATCCAGTTTACGCTATCAGATTTATCACAAATAAACTTCGCTAACTGTTTGATTTGTTCTTTCATCACTATTTTACATAAAAAGTCTAAACTTTCGTCTGTGTAAGATGGTTGTGTGCAAGAACCTCCCGTCCCTATGAGTTCTTTCAAATAGTCAGCAATACTACCTTCATATATTATATGATTGGGATCGCCCTCCGCTGTAGTATATATAACGAAAAAGCATTCGTTTTCATCAAACTTTCCTTCGAAAAACCTGTCTTTACTGCTCGATTCAAAAGCACGTCTAATTTCCAAGTAACTATTAAAATATTTGGCCAAATCAGTTTCACTAGTAAACGTTAGACGTTTAGTGTTCTCTCTGTGCTTGGCTTGAATAAAAACAGTGACTTCTTTCGGGTCTTCGTTCTCAAACCCCTTTATTGTTGCTTTAAAACAAATATCATCGAACTTACCTACGTCATTTCTATTGGAGGCCAAACTAAACTGATCAACACGGTCGTCGTGTATCAATCTAAAATTTATTAGACTAATTAATTTAGTCTCATACAGCTGTCCCTTGATACCCGCCGTGCCTGCAAGCCTTTCATACTCTTCGCTATCCACGGTTTGATGGTAATTGGTGTTTCTGTCACAATTTTTCTTTTTCTTTGTTTCTTTTGTAGCTCTCGTTTTTTCCATTGTAATTAATTATTTTAATTTGTTTTTGTTCCAAATGTATAATTTTTTCTTTTGGTTCAAGTTCCGTGTCTTCTGCTGATGATTTGCGATCTGCAAATATAAGTTATATTGTATTTTTCGTTACGTGTCTTAATCGATTAAGGGGGATGTGATGAGTTAGCTCTTGAAATTCAAACTAACATTTTTTGCAATTTACGGTTCCGTATTAACATTATTTGCGACCATGCCTTTCCAAATCCTTGAGCTGTATGTTGCGTTCCTTCTTTTAACATTATTTTCTTTCATGAACTTTTAATCGAGTATGCTTTGTTTTAAACGAAAATTTATATAACTTATGATATTGGCCGTACTCCAAGGGGCTGCGAAGAAAACCGAAAGGGAGATCGTGGCCCCCGGCGACAGGGCAACCGAAGGAACACGGGTGGGTTTTAGTCAGTAAGAATCTGATACGCCCTCCCGCTCCGCCCAGAGCGGGAGAAGTTATTTGATGATTTCCCACCCTCAAAAAAAAAAAAAAAAAGGCCGTACTCCAAGCTTTTTTCATACCGATTTATCTTCTAATCTAACTGTTACAATAGTGACACTTTCAGTGTTAAAGATTTAGATAGGTACACCCTTCTAGTTAAACTACACAAAAACTTCCACTTAGGTACGTCAAGAAAAAAAAAAAAACTAACTTGATAAGTAAACATAATTCCACCTATATTTTCACCCAGTTGCACAAAGACTAACATTAATGCCCCATTACGCTAATGATTTCATTAATTTAATTAACTTGTACAAACCACTTTGGGACCGTTCAAGTATTACGTAAGCACTACAGGGGGGCGGAGGGGTCCATGCTTTGCTCATTTTTGATGACATGGGGGGTGGGGGGGTCTAGATGGTGATTACTTCAGCAGAAATTATTTACTTTTTTATACATATGGCAACCCACACATTGTCTATGCTTGAAAACGAAACGAATATATTTCTATAATTATAACTGCTGCTCATGAATCAATAAAAAACCCACACATTGTCTATGCTTGAAAACGAAACGAATATATTTCTATAATTATAACTGCTGCTCATGAATCAATAAAAAACCCACACATTGTCTATGCTTGAAAACGAAACGAATATATTTCTATAATTATAACTGCTGCTCATGAATCAATAAAAAACCCACACATTGTCTATGCTTGAAAACGAAACAAATATATTTCTATAATTATAACTGCTGCTCATGAATCAATAAAAAACCCACACATTGTCTATGCTTGAAAACGAAAGGAATATATTTCTATAATTATAACTGCTGCTCATGAATCAATAAAAAACCCACACATTGTCTTTACTTGAAAACGAAACGAATATATTTCTATAATTATAACTGCTGCTCATGAATCAATAAAAAACAGAATACTTACATTAAAAGAAAATGCATAACCCAATGTTTACGTAAGCATGGGAGGGGGGTAAGAGCTTTGATTACTTTTGCTGACAAGGGGGGGGGGGGGTAAATAATTGTAATAAACCTGCTTACGTAATACTTGAACGGCCCCTTTAGCATAAGTTAATGTTCTTATTGAGTGAATGGAATGAACATGAGTGAATGTTTCTATTTATTTGTAACTTAAGCGGTTCCAGAAATTCCTTCATAAACTGAGAAGACTTGTTTTGCCACTCCGGGCCCCCGAACTTAGTCCGCCACCGTCACTGCAATGTGCTTGAGTTTTATCGACTGTCAGAATGAACTTCGAAGTTTAAAATACCGATGTACTGTATTCAAAAAGTTTAAAAGTACGTGAGGTAGAATATACGCTATGACGAATTACTTAATTGAGAATGTTCATAATCGCGATGTAGGTGCTTTTATATGTATAGATGTACGGATAACTTATTTAAAATTTGATACAGGTTAAGTTCAGTTCATGTTAGTTTTGTGTAACTAGCTAGGTACTAACATGTTAATGTGTGTATTCTACCTCACGTAATTCGTACTTTTAAACTTAATAATACAGTACATCGATATTTTAAACTTTGAAGTTCAGTATGGCAGTCAGTTTTGTCTTGTGTGTCCAGAAGTTTATTAATAGAACTGTGACGTAACCTATCTAACAGTACCGGCGGCGGCGCGGCGCGGCCGGCGTGTTGTTTATTTTGATAACGTGAACTTATCGTACAAATATGACAACCATACGAGTATTTTGTTGATGAAACTTACTACTTACCTATTTTCTAGTAACTTGTCCAATATCCTCTAAGATTAGAAGAGAGCACTCAATAATTCACGAGATTGTTGTTTAACAGAATCCTTTATGAGTTGCACAATTTATGTTATTGTACTAAACTAATGTGTTTTTGATGATTCATCATTGACAGTTCATTGATCAACAGAGTATGTCACAGTTTCCTTTTTTTTTTTTTTTTTTTGGAATTTTATGACCTGGTTACTGGACCTTTAGGTCAAATCTTATTTTATTTTCGAACACTGCACTATCACTTCGTTTTTAAATTGTTTTAATAGTATTTTTAATGTATTTATGTATCGGTTTGTAAGTATTTTTGTCTTTTAATAATTCTTTAAGTGGCGGCGGGCGGGAGAAAGAATCGCACTTAATGTTCACATCACTAAGTTCACTAGCCAACACTAATCTGTCAAGTAAGAAGTTTTGACAGTCAAAAATAAGATGTTCCATTGTTCCTTCTTGGGATTCACAATGTGGGCATGTATTGCTTGTAATAATGCCAAGCCTAGCAAGGTGTGACGGAGCAGTATTATGGCCAAAGCGCAATCTATTTATCGTAGTGATAAAGTCTCGGCTGGCTTCCTTCAATCTATTGTACCAGGGTCTTACAGGTAATCTTTCTTGAATACTTCCATACCACTTTCCTTTGATGACTTGGTCTTTCTTCCACATTTCTAACCATAGCTTACATATATTTTCATTAATGCATTGCAGGAAGTCAGTCATAGGAATGTCCATTGCATTTCTACAATTGTAACATACATAGCATTATTACCTTCATATGCGGTTTTATCAACTACTTCATTGCCAGAGATACCTCGGTGAGAAGGTACCCACAGGAATACAATTTTTATGTGCTTAAGATAATATTGATGAATTATTTCTTTGATGAAATACAGAATATAATTTGACTTAAACGAAACTGTAAGGTTAGTTAAGGCTTTTATCAAACTCAGTGAATCAGAAACAATCAAAAAGTATTTACAATTGCTAATTTGGCGAATATGTATTAATGCCTGATAAACGGCATAGGCCTCCGCAGTGAATATAGTACATGTATTGTACAGAGTAAAGCTTTGAGAGAATTTAGCTTGTGGATCATATATAGCAGCCCGTACATAATCACTCCCCTTACTGCCATCAGTGTAAATAACATAATAATTATTATTATCTGCCAAAAACTGTAACATATCTGAATTATTATTAATGGGATTTTGTAATTCTTTAATGGGATGTGAAATACACTGATAAGAGAAGGAGTAACATGGCCATCGGCACTGTTTTCTAATACCAGTAAAACTGTTTTCTGTTTCTAACAATATTTTGGACAATGTTGGGGATTTACCATTCAAGAGATCCTCTCCTGTTGTTAGAGGCCCAAGAGTTCTATTTACAGAAGGTACAATTTTGTTTATTATTTTCCTGTTATTTGCAGCAATTAATTTAAGACAGAATCTCTCTGCTAGTAAAATGCGTCTCAAAATTAAGGGCATAGTTTTAGTCTCCACTTCCATGGCCCTTATGGGAGTAGAGCACATTGCACCAGAAATTGTTCTCAAAGCCCTGTTCTGCAATAGATCTAGTTTATTTACATGAGTACTATTTATATACACTAGTGAACTATAATCAAAATGACTTCTAACTATACTTTTATACAAAATTGATAATATTTTCGGGTCTGCTCCCCATGAGACACCTGCAAGACATTTAATTACATTTAAACCTTTTAGAGCATTCTTTGATATATATTTAATATGTTCCTCAAAGGTTAATTTCCTGTCTATTACTATGCCTAAAAATTTCTTTGAATTTACTGGATTTATAGATTCTCTGTTATAAACTACTTCTGAATTTGTGTTCTCATTTCCAAATATCATAACACTGCTTTTGGAGGGATTAATTTTTAAATGTAGCACATCATTGTAATAGTGAAATAGTTGGGACAAGGCTCTGTTAATATTGTCAATTGCAATTTCTACATTATAATTACTACTGTACAAAACAATATCATCAGCAAATTGCAGAATATCTACATTATTATTAATAAATTTACAGATTTCACTTGTGTATATATTGTATAACAAAGGAGATAGTGTAGCACCCTGCATTGTACCCCTAGATGCACATTTTGGACCTTGCAATGTATTATTATGTCTTACATAGAGTGTTCTATTATTCAAAAAATTATATATCCATTTACATAGTTGGCCAGGCACACCTAACCTAGACATAACTTGTACAAGTATAGTCGGATCTAGGCTGTCAAAGGCACCTTGAACATCTAGAAATACACAAACAGTGTTCAACTTTCTATCCTTTGCATGTTTCAGGTCTGAAATTAAGGAAGTGAAGCTGTCTGCACAACTTCGCCCTCGACGAAATCCATATTGTACATGTGGAATGATGCCGTTAGATTCCATATACCAATCCAAACGATTTTTAATCATGTTTTCAAATAATTTACCTAGACATGAAGACAGTGATATTGGTCTATAAGAGCTGGCAAGCTCTGAGGGTTTATCTGGTTTGAGTATTGGAATGATACATTGTGTTTTCCACGATTGTGGAATACATTTACAATGCCAGAGTAAATTAAGGATATTAAGAAACATTTTTTGTGCAGATTCATCTAAATTTTTAATAGTACAATAGGGGAGATCATCTAAACCAGGTGTAGTGTCTTTCCGAGATAACAAACTCAATTTAAATTCAGACCATGTAAAAAAATCTAACAAAAATTTTGAATTTAGATTATCATTGTTTAATTCGAAAATATTGCCAAAATTATTAACATTATTTAGATTGCTGTTGTCGGATAATTTATCTAGAAATTGAGAAATAAACTCATCCTTATATGATTTATTGCCAGCTCTTATACCCTTAAACATTTTTAGAAGATTCCAAATCTTACTTATAGGAGTAGTTCTATTGAATGTGTTACATAAGTTATCCCAACCTATTCTTTTTTGTTCCGATATGGTTCTTTTTTTAAGTGCATCTTTTCTTTTATAATCTAAATAGTTCTCCATAATAGGTTCACTTCTATATAGTTTTAATGCGTTGTAAGAGGCAATTACACTTTTTTCACAAATGTCATTCCATCAAGGAGCTGGAGGTCTGCTTTTAAAATTATTTGGTTTACTAAGTTTAGGAATTGTCATATCTTTTAACACCTTCCGGCGCGGTCCTTTATTACGGAAAGACAGTAGAATTTTTCATACAAAATCACAATACTGTGACAACCGTACTTACAATATCACGGAAAATCAAATCGTCTACATAGGGCGGAAGACGGCTACAACAGTATCCGTATATAGCCGTACTGTCAGGGTCGTATGAAATAAAATCTTTGTTATTCGTCAGTACGGGTACAACCGTTTAACGGTTTAAGCCGTACTGACACAACTGTATGCAATATTACATATAGCACGCGCAAGTACGGCACCAGCAGTAACACATCTGTGGCCGTACTGACCATCTCAAGTGACAATCTGCAAATACTAATGACAATACGGCTATGACCGTTAGAGGTTAGACTTTAGTTTTTATGTACTATCTAGCTGCTATGGCATCAAATGGTCTTTATAATTAATAATACATTTCAATTCAATCAAAGGTTTTTTATTATTAGAAGTATGTCATACATAACTTATCAAATTAATAACGAATAAAAATCTTTTACAAAATATTATTTTGTTTTAGCTTAATTTTACATATATTTTAATCAGTCTCATTTGTTTGGAATCAGTTAAATCAGTCTTATGCAAAATGTTAAATCACAATTTCAATTATCTTTGGCATCCTCTATAGCATGCCACTCTTCGAAGCAATCAGGGCAAAGAGGAGTATTACTTTCACAACCCTTGCACCTATATCTTGTTTCACGTCTACCTTTTTTTTGGTGCAAAGCTTGCAGTTCAGAAACTTAAACTTTCGTTTAGCGCCTGCAGAGCATGGAATCAGTTCAGGCCAGTGTCCGCCAGAAATGACTTGTGACTCTGCTGAGGTTTCTGGTTGTGCAGTATTTGTTTTTCTGCTAGCATATATACTGCCAAGTCTCACCAAGTCCCTTCCTGAGAGTTTTTTGTCAACTTTGGTCATTTGTTTTATCAAAGCGTCTCGGAAGTCAAGGAATTCGTACCTGCCATCCGGTTTAAGTATTTCTTATAAATATAAAAAGCATTCCACGTTGTCACGTCAAACATGTGAAAAAATACCTTCTTGTACCACCGAATGGTTTTTTGTGGTGACGAATAATAAGAAACCATTTGGTCTTTGCCGTCTATTCCGCCCATGAACTGATTATATTTAGCCACTTCTTTAGGCTTATTTGAATATTTGCCAAATCGGTTGGACACCCATTGCAATTTTGGATGGTTGATGGTAGTAATTACATAAACAGGCCTTTTGTCTTTCCACACAGACACGTAAACATTCCCTTTACGACGCCATAAATGTTCGCCCTTCTTCAATTTACCTTTGGATTAGAAACTCTGCTTTTTCTCAATGTACCTCAAGTATGAGTCCGCAGTCTTAAAAATTTTTGCCTCAGCTCAACGTCATTATAGAAATTATCCATATAAACGTGATGTCCTTTCATCAGATATGGGTTTAGCAGCTTCATTACTATCTTTTCGGTTTTCTTTGTCGTCACATTTGTGTCTTCCTCCTTTCCACTGTACATTATTATGTTCAGAACAAATCCATCTGAAGATGTCAACTCATAAAATTTGATTCCATAACGAGCCTTCTTGTTTTTGATGTACTGACGAAAATCGAGTCTACCTCTGAACAGGACCAGGGACTCGTCTAGGGACAACTCTTTATTTGGTCCATACACCCTGCGAAAGTTGTTACACAATGCCTCGATAAAGTCCACAACTTTCTTCTCCCGCTGTGCGCCATTTTCACCTATGTATACACATCTCAAAATTTGTGCAAACCTCCGTTGAGACATTGTGTAAGAAAAATACAGATGGTAATATAGGGCATTCGAGTACGAAAACAGGGACCTCGTATTCGGAATGCTGCATTGCCCTTGCAAGAGGCATAGACCAAGAAAGGCAAGCATTTCCTCCTTATCTACGTGACGAAAAACTTGTTTTCTACTATTTCTTGTATGCGGTCTTTCCGTGAAAGTCAAGTTTAATCCATAAGAGTTTGTCTGTGATACCAGATACTCCAGCAGTTCGTCAGAAAACATTAATTTGAACATATCAAGTTCTGAAAGATTTTCGTCAATGCCGACGCGAAGACCGGCAGATAAATAGTCAAAATCAAATACTGGAATAGGTTCCGTAGTCTCATGCCATATATCATCTGATAGAAGTATAGGAGATACACCTTTTCTAGTGGCTGGTAGGGCTGCTTCACTTTCTTGTAGACATGTTTGTTTAGATGAAAGTTGGGGCTCATCGAAAACTTCAGCTGCAATTGTAGTAATTTCATCGTGATTAGACGATATTCTGGGATTCTCTGCAGGTTGATTATCGCTAGTTGTTTTCTCGTACTGAATATCAACTGAGCTACCTAACACATGGATCAAGGTTGGTAACTGCAAAGACTTTTCCACATTTTGGCTTGAGGTGGAGTTTTTATTCGGCTCAACATATTCTGGTCTATGTACTTCGGCAATAACTATATTTTGCTGTATATTTGTTGGTGACAATCCAGGAGTAAAATTTGTTTGGTCAAGCGAAGTTTGGCTGTGAGCTGGGCTGTAGTCTGGGATTAGGGTTCTGTCGACAACAGGAATATAGTCATCCAGTAAACCGGTATCAACGTCACTCACCTCGTCTTCCACATCTGTATCAGATTGCCCTGTTATTTCATGTCTGGTTGAATGCTGCACACTCAAATTTGCACGGCGCTGTCTCTTTTGTAGGCCGTCCGAATCGGAAGAAAGCTCGTTGTAATCCGGCTCAAAATCTTTATCAGAGCCATATTCTCCGTCGTCACAATAAGGGTCTTCTTCTGAACAAGATACTTCAGGCGTAGACGTGTCATCTAAAAGCTTCATAATGCGATCATCATCAACTTTGCGCCAACTCATCTATAAAATAACAGATTTCATGTTGAAAATATGCAACACTCACGTAAAATGAAGCATCTAATATCAGATAAAACATAATAATGCAAGTATTTGCCAATGTTTAGGCTAAGAAGTTAATAGTTATCACTTACCGCGAGCTTTGGTTGTCGGTAATTTTCCCGCGCAAACCGACGCCCACACACCCAACTCTGACCGTCGCTAGCGTGACACTTCTCCCTATATAAAATGTACTCTGTGGTGACACTGAATTTCCAGTAGTATGACATTTCATAGTAACCAACCCGGTTGTAGCCGTACTAGCATTGTGGATGAAATCTGTTTATGTGAGGGTATGGCACACATTGAGAGCACGTAAACAACTTGTTTTTGACAATAAATCGACGTGATTTCAGCCTTATTGCATTAAGCATAAAGTCTATACAATAAGCAAATAAATTTTACACTGCTGCGGCAGCTGTGTTTGACGTAAAAAAAGTAGCTAACTATACGGCTGTGGCCGTACTGTCAGTCCACGAACTTTTAAAATACGGTTACAGCCGTTACCGCGCCGGAATGTGTTAAAGTATCCAATCGAGAACAAAAATCATTATAGGTTGAAATAGGATCATGCAATTTTAGGACTAAATCATTGAATATTGTTTTAGAAATAGTTTTATATTTTTCCCAATCTGCTTTTTTATATATAAACCTATCAACAGGGGGATTAATATGATATTTATCTATTTGTAGTGAAATCTCTGTTATTGTTGGGTAGTGATAGCTACCCATGGCATCATCATGTACAGACCATTCGCATATTGATGCGAGGTTAGCACTAGTAAAGCTAACATCAATTGCAGACGGATTCCGTCTCGGGTTGTTAACAGTTGTAGAACTACCATCATTTAGAATACATAAATCCAAGTCATCAATTATATTAAATAAATCGTGACCTCTGCTCTTAGTCGATAGACAACCAAATGCAATGTGGTGTGCATTAAAGTCACCACTGACAAATATGGGCTTTGGAAGATCATTAATAATATTACGTAATCTATTGATCCGTATATGTCCACTAGAAGGAGGACAGTATACACAAAGAATAGTCAAGCTACCATGTGTAGTAGATAAGGACAGAGCAACTGTTTGAATGTCTTCATAAAATCTAGTGTTTAAAACTTTGTACTTTAAATATGGCTTAATCAGTATTGCTACACCATTATGAGTATTTTTGGAATTTTTATTATAAATATTATATCCAGGTATTCTGAAACTATTGTCTTTAAACCATGTTTCGTTAAGTAAGCAAATGTCAATATTTTGGTTTTGTAAGAATTGAATCAATAAGGGTTTTTTACTATTAGCACTTTGAATGTTATATTGAGCAATACGTAGCTTAGACAATGTGTGACTTGGATCCATTACTTGAGATTTTTAAGTAATATTTCTTTAATACTATTTACGGTGGTAGGTGTATTATCTCCCTTATTACCCAGTTCCACCAATGTCTGTACTAGGGCCATTAGTACATCATTGTTGGCAACAATTTGGGCTTTGATGTCTACTTTAGGAGGGACATCTTTAGATTTATTTACACTATGTACAGTATTGTTTACAAATCCAGACTTATTTACAGATGTATGTACAGATTTATTTACAGACTTATTTACAAATGTATGTACAGCTTTATTTACAGAGTTATTTACAATGTCAGTTGGTTTCATTTTTGGAGGTAGTAGAGGTGGAAATTCAGTATTATCACTCATGTGTTGTTTCGTCAATGTAGTACTTGCATAAGTAATCTTATTTTTCTTTTCTAAAATTTTATTTAACTTAATTGGACATAATCTAGAAATTGCAAGATGAGGCCCGCTGCAATTGCAACAGCAGATCTCTGTTGGGCTCAGGCGCAAAACGTCTCTTTCGCAAAATGTCCCCTGGTCGTAAAACGTCTCTTTCGCAGAATGTCTCTTTCGTAAAATGTCTCTTTCGCAGAATGTCTCTTTCGCAGAATGTCTCTTTCGCAAAATGTCGCGCCAGGGACTTAAGGATAAAATTTTGATTTTCAAAACAAAAAATCATTTATTAAAATTATAGTGCAATTATGATGTAAAAATGTTGGTACTTAAATTTACTTAAGTATGTATTCAAAATAAAAACAATATCAATAGGTATCAAACATTTTACACACATTCAAAATTTAGATCAAAAAAATCAATACTGTTAGTAAACATGATAATTTTTCCTGTTTTGTCTAATGTTAGTGACGCATTACAGTCTCGCCTATTTATGCACCGCCAGAAAGTAGTTCCACTTTTATTTGTTTTGCTCTTATGCTATCTGTACTCACAATGTATAAGTGTTCTATGTCCTTTTTGATTACGAATGTATTCGATTTCTTGATCCATATTAAAACTCAAATTCACTACTGTTTTTCAATAAAAAGTAAGAGACAAAACACAGCTCGGCAATTAATGAATGACACATACATTTATAAGTTTTTTTCTAACTACCCTCACATATTATTATAAATGTTGCCATCACTGAACTTTAAATTGTACCAAAATATTATTTTTAACTGTATCAAAATATATTTTTTTTTATTTGGAATACATTCTTAAGTAAATTTAAGTACCAAAATTTTTACATCATAATTGCACTATAATTTTAATAAATGATTTTTTGTTTTGAAAATCAAAATTTTATTCTTAAGTCCCTGGCGCGACATTTTGCGAAAGAGACATTCTGCGAAAGAGACATTCTGCGAAAGAGACATTTTACGAAAGAGACATTCTGCGAAAGAGACGTTTTACGACCAGGGGACATTTTGCGAAAGAGACGTTTTGCGCCTGAGCCCTCTGTTGGTCTATCACATTCTTTATATAAATGCTCACCTCCGCAAATGGAACATCTTTGTTTGCCATTGCATACCCTAGCAGAGTGGTTAAATTTAAAGCAACGGAAACATTGCTGTAATGGGGGAACATATTCAAAAACTCGGTATGAAAACAAATCATATTGTACATTGTCTGGAAGAATATTCGATAGAAAAGTAATGCTAACTGTTTGGAGTGGTACTCGCTCCTGTCCTATCTTCTTAGTGAATCTTCTTATAGCTATTATTTCATAAATTGATGATAGTTTGGTGTATAGTTCTTTGTTCGAAATGTTTGCTGGTACAAATCTAATTATACCTGTTTTTCCTATTTGCGCAGCCGGAATAAATGCTTTCAAGCCATGCTTGTTAAGAAAAGCGCTGTTATTAATAAAATTATTGGCCGTATTATACTGTTTAAATATTACTGCTATTTTATTTGCGTTTATTCGTTGTATAGCCGTCACCCCTTTTATTTCGCTGGAAAATATGTGATTGAGATAGACAGGGCTCTTATTGCCTATTCTATCCTTATTGTTGGAAGCTTCAATGAATACTTTAAAGTCCACATAAGTGGCATTTTCTGGATATAGTCTTTTATAGTCTGGTTTCATGTAAGGTGGATAGTCAGAATGCTCACCGCCGCCGCCATCACTGCTGTCCATTCCAGTCCCTCCGCCTCCGGCCTCAGGCCGAGGACGTTTATGTGAGGTGGGCGGGTTATCCCCGCCCCCCTCATTTCCCACCATTTTTCAGTTTTGCGCACCTAGCACTATTGTTTTAATTAACTTTTAAGCAAGAAACTAGCGAATATTTAACAAAAATAAAAATTTAAAAAAAAATCCGAACCGCTCTTTTTTAAAGTTCCCGCCAGAATCTCACAGTTTCCCGATCCATTGTAATAACTGTGGTGTTGCAAAGTAAAAAAATACGACCGAATTAAATTCATGTTATTATTAAAATAAAAAATTATGGAATACAATAATATTTAGAAAATAATATTTTCTTAAAACATTTAAAAAAAATGTGCTGGAAGGATTGGGATGTCGATTGATTGCAGATAGACCAATTGGAAAATAGTTTCAAACTCGTCCGCTAGATGGCAGGCCATAGGCCCCGTAAAAATACTTCTGACAATTCAGGGTTTAATTATAAGCGTTGCTTAAAGGTAAGTAATGATTAGCGACTGTTTAAACACACATTTTAGACGTTTGAACGTCACTTAACTGTAAGTAACGTTTATAAATAAACCCCTCAAAGTTTGCGTTTTTGGAACGAAGTTCTTTAACGCGGCTAGTAAACTGTGTGCGTTACCCAGGCAAAATGTTTTGCTTTAGAGAGATGAGACTTAAACAAATAATTAGTGTATCATGAGGAGCAATTTGTTTACTAATAGCAAAATTTGTTTGAATTGTAGTTTTTAAGTTATTTAAGAAAAACAAATTTTGCTGGAGTAACGTTTGAAACGTTACCCAGGCAAAATCGTCTTTCAAAAATTAGTTTCAGCACGGAACCAAATACATGAATAGATAGCTTTTGTTGCGTAGTAAATGTTTATAAATAGCAAAATTTGTGTGTGGTATAGTTCTTTAGTTATTTAAGATTTTGCTGCGGTAACGTTTTGGGATTTCCCAGATCTCGAAAACGGCTCAACGCAGAAGTTTGAAAAAAATACCAATAAAAGACCTCAATTTGTTTCAATTTGTTTAATCATTAGTTTTTGATTTGGTTGACGTAAACCAATGTAATTAAATGGTTTCAAAAATCAGAAGAAACGGGTTTGCATGTAAACCAATACACTTATAACCAAATAAACAGCTGTAAAAAATACCCGTGGTTCGACGCTTGTTTACAGCAGACATTTTAGATTTCATACTTTACACGTTAAGAAGATAAAAACAAATTTGATTTATTTTAGACTGGTCGTACTTTAGCGATCAAATACGCAGTTCCCATAACATTAAGAAACATGGCATACTTTAAACAAATTAAAATGATTCCTGAAAATTCCTTCCTGTTAATTGCAGCTTTGAATTACGGCTCTAATGAAAGTTATCTCAAAAACAAGATTATGTCAGCAATTCTCTAATGAGCCGACCAAATTGAAAAGGTCACATAAAAGCGACCGCACCATGCATAAGCGCAACCATCTGAAATGAACAGGATAATATAGATGTTTTGTTAGTACAGTTGAATACAAAAGTTTTCTGGTCAGGTTAGTTAAAATAATAAAATGGTTAAGATTCATTATTTTTATTTAAAAAATCAGTCTCATACAAATTATATGTATTGCTTTGCCTTAGCATCAACATTTTTAGAGAAAAATCACAGATAAGTTATAACCTACTTACTTAATTTTAATATTTGGATACATTAATAGTTTGTACAATTTTCCTTAGGAGGTACTAATAACGTAGGTTGATAGGTGGACTCCATTTCACCTCGACTCACAGTATGGCATTTTAATATGAGTTTTGTTACGTGTTACTTAGAGTGAATATTTTAACATTACATGTGACTGCCACAGGTGGATAACCCGTGAACCAATCATTGTCGAAGCGTCGTAACCTTCTTTTAACTTAATGTTGAAATATCCACTCTAAGTAACACGACATAAAGCTCATATTTCAATACCACAGTGTGACTTGAGTTGGAATTGAGTCGGCGTTGTGTGTGTAATGTGCAAAGCACATTTAATGTTTTTTTTTACAAAATATGTATTATCGGCTTGCCTATATTTCTTGCCCTTATGAGGGACGGTTTCGAGCATATTCTATAAAAAATGTATATAATCATAAAACTTTTAAATGAGAAAACAACAATATAATAAAAATCTTCCAACAATTATATAAAAATAAACAACTTTTACACTTATGTACCTATTTAAAAATATAGGAAACAGTACAGTTTTTATCATTAATAACTACTAATATCACTCATAATCACAGATTCGTACCTAATTCAATAAAATTTGTGTGGTCATTGGGACCGTATAAAATTATGTGTTTTATGCTTCCAGTCTCTAACGTTTTAATTACCTACACTAATGAATATATAATCAAATGTGGCATTATGGAGTTTTTGCATTTCTGTAGTTTACAGTGCAGATCATCGTAACATTCATATTGTTGAGTTTTCGTTCTGTAACAGTATGCTCTGTAATGTCCAATCAATGTGGAACTTGATGGTGGGTCAAAATCAATTACTGCCAAAATCATATACTGTTGGCCATTTAACTCTATATTAATGGGTATATCATTCAGGTTAACAGACATGTCATGTAGTTCGAAGAAAAGTAATGGTTTTAATTCATATGTAAAATATACATTTCCTGTCTCGCATACAGGACACAGTGAAACATTATCATTATTAATACACGATGTGGCAGATTCTTCCAAGAAGTCAATACCCTTTTGTGTTATAATATTTATATTTAAAGATATATATTTACAATCAATTTTCTTTGGTTGTAATGCATTTGAGCATGTGTCATTTGAGCAACACCTCTGTCTGGTGGCAGAAAAGTATATGTTGCTCATGAATACCTGTTCTAAAATCATTGTTATATTACATTCACAACTGATAATATTTTGCTGTGACTTTGTTTTATCAAAAAGGTCAATCAATAGTTTGTCACGAAGTTCATATAATCTTTTGCAAGTTTTTCTCGTATTAGATAATACTTTTATGAATGTTGTTAAACCATCGCTAGCACTATTTAACTTTTCTCTGAAAGCAGGCCTGTCTTGATAAGCTACACCGAATGCTTGCGCGAGGGAATCAAAAGCACAAGTGTTTGTTATAAGTACCCTGTTTTGGTGTACATAAGAATATGCGACGTTACCATTCTGTAATATGTATATGGAGGTAGCTTTTTTTGATTTAGGAGTGGGTATGGTAAGTCCCCGCCAGTTTTCAACTTCTATAGGTTTATTTTGAAAAATTGATTGAATATCAAAATCTGACGTATCAGTTAGGTTCTCTTCTTCTTCTTCTTCTTTTTCAACTGACTTCGGTGCAGAATCAGATATAATTAACTCTGCTGAGAATGAATCTCGTTTTTGTTCGTGTTTGTCTCTAATTTTTACTATTTTTCGTGAGAAATACTCATAATTTGTTTTGCGTTTTTCCTTTTTGTTTCTTAGTTTTAAGGCCTGTTCTTCTTTGTTCTTAGTATTCTCGTGTAAAATTTGACTAGAGCTTAATTTTATGGTTCCGTTAATAAAACTATAATGTTGTATAAGAAATTCGTCTAACCGGACGCGTTCAACTTTGGTCTCAAAATATATAGTTTTGATGTCCTTAAAATGATTTTCTACATTTGAGCTGCTGGCATAGTCTTTGGCTCCAGGAAAATAATCAGTCATAATATTGCCCCACAAAGGTAATTTTTTCAAAAGTCTTTTAAGAGTGTTGTTAATTTCCGGCAAAAAAAAAGCATTTTTCATTGGTGTAGATTCAATTAACTGTAAATATAATAGTTCTGTATTCATAATGTCATCATAATATTTTATCAAAGGCATAGGGCCACCGTGTTGCTCACTCTCTTCATCTTCTGTTACAAAATATATTTCTTCGGAACTGTCCTCTCTTTCATTCTTTTCAATTTCGTCTGTGTGTCTTAGATATGTTTTATTTGGTCGCTCAATCGTTTCAATGCTTGTTCACATTTCGATGCCGTATAATCAAGATCGGTACTTATATATTCATGAAGAGAAAGTGTGATTACATCTTTAATAATTAGTTTTACTTCGTCATAGCTTCGTGATTGTAGTATCAATTTGATGCAATTGATATAAAAATATTTGCATGTTTCAGAAGTCTTGTCAAAACAACTTTGTGTATACAGTTTTTTAAAAAAATGAGACTTATCAAGTCTGATGTAACAAGCAGGTATCTTGCCTTTTTTTTCCTCAACTATTGCAAAACATTGTCTTAAATAGTTATTCAAGTCCGTTTTCAAAAAAGTTTTCGTTATGGCCGCTATTAAAGCAGAAGAATCATCACAAATTATTTCATTTGGAAGGACTCTTCTGTTTAACCATGTGCTTAGCCATGTGGCTATTGTTTCTGTTGTGTGTGAGTCAGAGCACATATAACAAATTGGAACACTAGCACCCAAGGTATATGCTACGATGGCATATAAGAAAACATGTTTGGGATTTTTATATTTTAAAAAATCGTTTGCTTCGGGTGGCTTTATTGGTTTAAATAAAGATCCAGTGGCATCAATAGACAGGATTTTATATTTGTCTTCCAAGATGTCATCGTAATATATACTTTGCTCAGTAGTCCAAAAATACAATATAAATGGAACAAGAGACATTTTTTTTATGAAACTGTCATACGGTGGGCTACAGGTCATGGCATACAGTGATAAAATAATATTTTTATCAAACTGAAGAGCGCTTCTAGCTTCATGCCGGTATTTCCTCAAATTTAATAATTTAGGCAAAGTTGGCGGTTCTTTTGGATTATCCATGCTCATAACTTCATCGGCCGTTGAATTTCGTACCCTTAAAGCCTTAATGTTTTTAAGTTTTTCTTTGTGCAGATTAACCCGGTGTGAAGTTAATTTATTTTTAATTCGAGGGTCATGCCGAAAGCCTTTTTTCAAATTTGTAAGAATAAGCGTTACTTTATAAGAATTATCAGCTGTTTCGGGGGATATTGTCAAGAACAGACTAGCTTTGCATTGCGTACAACTTCCTGTACATGTGATGTCGTTATTTTTGAGGTCAGTAGGCACGTAATTGTTTTTAAACGAGAATGTGCATTCTAAATCGGTTTAAAAAAATATATGATCTTGCATTTCGTTGGTCCACTTATTTTGTGCGAGATGGTGGGATTCAATAGGCGCAATTTTATAGTAGTCATATTTACTCATTTCAAAAGAAACTGTTAAATCAGAAGGAGCTTCTACAACTGCATGCAATTGTGTTCGATTATCTTCACAATCTCCGCGAGAATTAAAAAATAAAACTTTATTTCTCTTCGCAGATATTTGCAGGGCTGCTTTGCTGACTTCGTGATTAAACTGAATACGCAGTTCTTGTTGTATGTGGTCATAAACTTCATTTGAGATTGGGGGAATAGAAACATTAAATATATCTTTATATTTGGAGAACACAACTCTTAGGTCGTCAAGGGGCACTTTTACTTTTCGGCCTGCCATTTTATTGTACCTGCTGGTACTTCACTGGTATGTGTGATTTTCCGAATATAAAATGAACTGACATGAACAACGGTGTGAGTTGAGGCTTGCACATTCTGCTCCCGAAGCCATGAAGTGCAACTACCTGAAAAAAAAGCAAGGCACACATCACATTTACATTAATATTTTCATTACCTATCATTTTAAAAATCTAGTACACTTGTCTCGCCATTTGCGCAGAAAGACATTCGCACGAATGGATACTTGCGCATAAAGACATTTGCGAATGCACACTTCAGTAAAAAGACTGTAGGTGTACAGTACCTTCAGTCTTCTCAAGATATTGCGCGAAAGGACATTTTAGCAGATTAAAAAGGGTGTCGTTTTTAAGGTTGGGATCGCCAATTACCAATATGCGATAAATGCCGTAAAAAATCCAAGATGGCTAAAGATAAACCGCTTAAGCGCTTGCGCAGTAATGAGCTGGGTTTTGTTAGGCGTGGCGCCATTCCTACGCTTTGTTGTACGTATACTGAATTTCGTGTGATCTGATTGCAATTAATGTGTATATAAAGTACCGTGTATGAAACAGCACATATCTAACTAGGTATTGTAACACTCGTGTATAATACCCCTCATTATACAAGTTTCATAAACTATCATTACCGAATACTCACCGGACTTGTCAAACACACTTCAATATAATTGAGAATAATACTAGATTCGTTAAAGCGCTTGAAACTTTATGACAGTATAGCTTAAACGTATAAAAACTGTATCCTTTTTGTTTTGTTTACGTTAAGTCTAAGAGCAATATCACAACGCGATTGCCTAGCATGGCGTAGGTATAGAATAATTAAAAGTTAAAGCCTACCACTGAGACCGCCACGTTGTTATTTTAGCCAATAATCACACACACAGTTTTAAGCAATAAAGAGATGAGTCTGTCGTAAAACAATAATATTTCATATTTTGCGCGATATTCTGGTTCAATATTTCCATGATAGCCATTGAAATGATAAAAAAACTATATACTATATTTTCCTAATTGTAATGAAGAAAATGGCAAAGTTTTTTTTTGTGCCGGGGCTAATTGTGTTTTGGGTCACATTTGACGAGTTTTCTTTATTCTGATTCACACCAAAAAGCGTACATTAATATACGCTGAATGACTATTTTATACTGAAACACAACTGTACTGTAAAATAAAAACATTTAATACTCACATCGTTCAAAGACGTCGTCGTACACACACACATAAACCACAAGCACTTCTCTCCAAAACACTTGGTTCACGACTGATTGTTTCATTGGTTCGGTCGGAGCTAGCGTACCCATAGATAGAGCGTACTCAACTACTCACAGCTAAAGAGTAAGTAAGACAAGGCATATAGCTGTTGCGTTGCATTGCACACAGCGATGCGCGCTGCTCTGACTAGCATCAAGAACGTTAAAACGTTTTTAGCGTGGCTTTGCGTTGTGGTATCAAAATAAAACATTTGGTTTAACAGAAACAACAAATTAAGTACTAAAAATATAGCTACATGTATATATGTTTGTATTGTTTTAAATCACACTATAAATTATACACTATGATATTACACTTTTATTAACTAGTAAAAATTGTGTAATATGGTACTGCACTTAAAAAATATTAAAAAATCGGCTTCACGAATAACGTTTTTCTGCTTAACTGTACAAAACATCGGTTACCAAGCTGCTAATTTGCGAAGATTACCCGTACGTACGGTGCAGTCGCTTTTACGTGACCTTTTCAATTTGGTCGGCTTATTAGAGAATTGCTGACATATTCTTGTTTTTGAGATAACTTTCATTAGAGCCGTAATTCAAGGCTGAAATTAACAGGAAAGAATTTTCATGAATCATTTTAATTTGTTTAAAGTATGCCATGTTTCTTAATGTTATGGGAACTGCGTATTCGATCGCTAAAGTACGACCAGTCTAAAATAAATCAAATTTGTTTTTATCTTCTTAACGTGTAAAGTATGAAATCTAAAATGTCTGCTGTAAACAAGCGTCGAACCACGGGTATTTTTTACAGCTGTTTATTTGGTTATAAGTGTATTGGTTTACATGTAAACCCGCTTCTTCTGATTTTTGAAACCATTTAATTACATTGGTTTACGTCAACCAAATCAAAAACTAATGATTAAACAAATTGAAACAAATTGAGGTCTTTTATTGGTATTTTTTTCAAACTTCTGCGTTGAGCCGTTTTCGAGATCTGGGAAATCCCAAAACGTTACCGCAGCAAAATCTTAAATAACTAAAGAACTATACCACACACAAATTTTGCTATTTATAAACATTTACTACGCAACAAAAGCTATCTATTCATGTATTTGGTTCCGTGCTGAAACTAATTTTTGAAAGACGATTTTGCCTGGGTAACGTTTCAAACGTTACTCCAGCAAAATTTGTTTTTCTTAAATAACTTAAAAACTACAATTCAAACAAATTTTGCTATTAGTAAACAAATTGCTCCTCATGATACACTAATTATTTGTTTAAGTCTCATCTCTCTAAAGCAAAACATTTTGCCTGGGTAACGCACACTAGTAAACTTTCAGAAACCGTCACGCTAAAAAGTGTTAATACTTGCGATTCTCTTCTTCTAATTCAAAGACAAAGAAAGACAGAGAGAGAGAGAACGCTGGCAGAAAAAAAAACCAAAGAAAAGAATAAAGTGATTACAGTGTCGTGGATAAACGAAGCAGCATGCCGAAGAGACAGAGAAAGTGTTAATTTGGTCAAGGTGTAAATCCAAAATGGCGGCTCTGAAAACTTTTAAATTTTTCATCATTGGTATTGTTTTCATGGTTTTCGAGGGTGTTAAAGCTGATAGTGGGGTTGAAATGTAAATCCAAGATGGCGGCTGCATAAATTTTGTTTTGGTTTTAAATCATGCGTGAGAAAGAACTTCGTTCCTGACGGGGGTCCCCCAACCAGGCCCGTTTTTTTTTTAAATTTTATTATCATTTTTATTTCATGTACGACGAAGCCAATAAATAATATTACTAATAATAATAGGTAATAGGTAATACGGGCTGGTATCCGCAACTCCACGTCAAAGCGCGTATTTTGCGTACGGGTGGGAAAATCTGTTATTCGATCCACCCCAGCTCCTCAAAGAAGGCCAGCAACGCCTTGGTGTCACTGACAATCTCACGTAGGGTACCTGGGTTACCGAAGTACTTGGCCCTGTATGTGGCGACCACCGGGCAGTTTAACAGCACATGGGCTGCTGTCTCGTCGTCCTCCATGCAAGCTCTGCACAGCGGACTGTCTGTGACTCCTATGACAAAGAGGTGTTTATTAAATGACCCATGGCCAGTTAGGGCAGCTGTAACTGTGCGCAGCTGCTGTTTTGTTAATCGGAGAACCTGTTTCGTGAGGCGGCCGTCGATTGTAGGGAGAGCCTCCTTAGCCTGCCTGCACTCACCGTGGTCCACCCATATTTTGTGATGTTGTTCCCTGGTTCGTTTCCTTACCAGAGAGCGTAGGTACCCGAAGGGGAGTGGCGTGATGGGTTCAGGCCCCACTGGTGCCATGCTCGACCCCCTTCTGGCAAGTTCGTCGGCTGCGTCATTGCCCCGCGAACCGCTGTGTCCCTTGATCCATTGAATGGTTATATTATTGAGGTCACCCACCTGGTTGAGGCGTTGGTGGCACTCGTATATCAGCCCAGAATCAACAGTGTGACTGTTTAGCGCTTGCAGAACAGCCATACTGTCTGAGAGTATTCTTATCGAGTGGTCCTTAACTTCCCTGGCCATGATGGCTGAAGCGGCAAGAGATATACCCATGCATTCGGCCTGGAACACTGTGTTATGGACACCCAATGGTGTGGCTATGTGTATGTTGAAGTCCTCCGAGAAGATTCCAGCACCTGTGCCACTACCTGTTTTGGATCCGTCGGTGAAGATTCGCAGCTCTGCGGGGCGCAAACCCTCGCATCTGCGGTCCTCGTGGAGTTGGATTCTGTATTTTTTATCGAAGATAAATTGTTTGGGCACCCGGTCATTTACCGCTTTCGTAATAGGGAACTCATTGTTGAGTCCCTCAAGCAGCGCGGTGTGTTGTGTGACTCTCTTACCCCAGAGATCAATTGCATTAAGACGCACCGCCGCCATTGTCGCTTCCTGCTGTATGAACAGGTGGAGTGAGGGCAGTCCCAGCATGGCTTCGATTGCTGCAGTCGGAGTAGTCCTCATGCAGCCCGTGGTTGCCACGCAGGCTAGTCTTTGCATGCGTTGTAGTTTGTTGCAAGCTGTAACCAGCTGAGTGCGGGGCCACCAAACCACGGCCCCGTACGCGATCATAGGGCGGATCACTGCTGTGTACAGCCACAGTATGATTTTGGGGGATAGGCCCCACTTCTTACCTATCATTCTCCTGCACTGCCAGAAGGTAATGCAGGCCCTGTTTAGCTTGTTGTCTACATGACTACTCCAGTTTAACTTACTGTCTAGAATGACCCCGAGGTACTTGACTTCGTTGGCCAACTGAAGTTCAGTATCGAACAGTTTGGGTAGGCGGAAAGGACCTAATGCTCGTTTTTGGGTAAACATGACTAGTTCAGTTTTAGTGGGGTTCACTGACAGTTCAAATTCCCTGCACCAACTTTCTACGATACGTAGTGCTTGCTGAGTGAGGTTACAGATCGTACCCGTCACCTTCCCCGATACAAGGATTGCGAGGTCATCTGCATACCCTATTGTGTAATAGCGGTTGGCATTGAGTTTGGTAATGAGGTCATTAATTACCAGATTCCATAGAAGGGGGGACAGAACCCCTCCCTGGGGGCAGCCTCTGGCTATCATGGCCAACTGCCGCTCACCCTCAAGGCGAACCACCCGTTTGCTTAACATGTTTGTAATCCAGTCCGTAAGTACCTGTTCTACTCCATGCCTGGAGAGGGCGCTTCTGATGCTGGAGAAGTTGGTTTTGTCGAAAGCTCCTTCGATGTCTATAAAAGTACCCAGGCAGGTGCCTTTTTGATGAATCGCGTCCTCTATCTGACTGACCACTAGATGGAGAGCAGATTCGGTCGACTTACCTGAGCTGTATGCGTGTTGATTACCATGTAGCGGTATGTTTTTCAGAGCGCCATCCCTCAGCTCTCTATCACATAGCCTTTCCAGAGTTTTTAGGAGAAAGGAGGTCAGGCTGATTGGTCGGTGGGATTTGGCGTTTGTGTAGTCGCCCTTACCTGGCTTAGGGATGAATATTACTTTCACTTCCCTCCATCCTTTAGGAACGTATCTAAAGGCCAGGCACGCCCTCATTAAAGGCACCAGTCTTATTGCGACAGAAGCACCCCCCCACTGTAGTAAAGCGGGGAACACCCCATCAGGACCAGCTGCCTTAAAAGGATGGAAGCTCCGGATGGCCCATTGGAGTTTCTCCAACGTGATCACCCTGCGTGCGTAACTCCAGTCAGTGTCAGCTGGTGTTTGGGTTTCATCTTGCCAGTCGATTACCTGCGCGAAGACGCAACCAGGGAAGTGAGTTTCAATTAGGATGCGTCTTGTTTCCTCAGGCGACGACGTGAGTGTGTTATCAGGTTTGCGGAGGGTGGCGGGCCCAGGTGTATTCTGTTGCGCCAGTACTTTCCTTACCCTGTTTGCTTGCTGACAAGATTCAATGCTACCACAGAATTTGCGCCATCCCGAGGTGCTCCTGAATCTGATGCATTTTTTGTAGCTAGATTTGGCCGCGTAGTAGTTATCCCAGTCCTCATCCGCACATGTGTTCATGGCTCTATTCAGAGCTGTTCTTACCTTGCTGCGCTTGCGCTCCAGATCAGCGCCCCACCAGGGTTGTTTACCCGGTATGTTGCGCGGCGTGGTCTCATGGCAGGCGGTTTTGTAGCTGTCTATGATTGATTCTGTAAGATGGCTTACTTGTGCCTCAATCTGTGTCGTGTCCGCATATGTCACCGGATCGCTTAGCATCGCTAGCTTGGAATCAAGGCTGCGTGTGTAGGTGGCACGATCCGTTTTACGCGGATAACGCCGTGGTGGTATCGATGGAACACAGACCTGAATGTCGAAGCGGATCCACCTGTGATCGGAGCAGGAGGCCTCCTTGGAGACCTGCCACCCAGTGGTGATTTCCGCCACGCCCTCTGATGCCAGAGTGAGATCTATGATTGTGCGGCTTCGCCTGGTTACGAATGTTGGTTCGGAGCCAGTGTTTAGTAGGGATAGGTTAGTCGAGAATAAGTAGTCAACCAAAGCCTTACCCCTCTCGTTTTGCGTGTCCATACCCCACAGTTGGTGGTGAGCATTGGCATCGGCCCCGACGACAACCTCAAACCCGCAGCTCTCGCAATGGTTCACGAGGCGGGCGAGTCCGTTAGGAGGCGGCGCCTCCGCTTCGGGCATATAGACCGAGGCGAAAACGATCACCATCTCTGTGGCATCGTCGCGCTGTATAAGCAGCCTAGCTGCAGAGATATCTCTGCAACAGAAGTCAGTTAAGAGCTGTGTTTTAAGGTTACCTGTGACATAGATGCACGATCTGGGATGATCATGATCTGAGGTGACTAGGAGCTTACCGCCAAGATTGGAGAGTCCTTGTATGCGACCCGCCCTAATCCACGGCTCCTGTATTAAGGCAATGGCCGTGTGTTGTACCTCCAGCCACTTGCGAAGCTGAGCCGTCGCGGTCTGACTGTGGTGGAGGTTTGCTTGGAGGACTCTACAGACCGACGAAAGGGACGCCATCACTGGTCGAACCCTCGTCGTCCCCCCCAAGTCTAAGCCCGGCAAACAGGTCGCCCTCGTCGAAACCGTCCTCCCCCGAGCCCGAAGCCGGAGACAGGATCATGTCGTCCAGCTCCCCGCCCGATGAGGGAACGACATCCACGGTGGCGGCGGCAGGGGCGGCTGACTCTGCAGTAGCAGGCTCAGCCGCGGATGCTTCCGGGTTGTGTGAAGGGGGAGTGGACTCCCCTGCTGTTGCTTGCGACAGCTGTTCCAGCGCCTCGCAGACGGTTCCCGTGGCGGGGTCCCATCCCTGTGGAACGTCGGTGAACCTACCGTTCCGACCCTGGAACTTCACGTACACCGCCCCTAATCCAATTGAGAGGCGGCGTCCGGCCTCCATCAGAGTCGGGATTTGGTCCACAGGGACACCGACCACCACGAACCACGCCGCGGCTTGTTTGTCAGCGTGCAGCAGTACCCACCTCTTGATGTCTACCCAAGAGTTTTGGTAGCTGAGAGTACGACCAATCATAGTCGACTCTCCGTAGACCCCCTGCTCGTCCGGGATCACGATGCCACACCGTGCATGCTTCTGGATCTCCGACTGGCTCATAACGACTAACGAGGTGCTAGTTGAAAGAGTCAAGCCGGAGACTGTCTTCCTTAGCCAGGCTAAGGTGTGGTCATTACCGCACCACAGTTTAAGGATACCCCCGGCGAACAGCGGCTTGGCGTTGAAAGTCGGCCCTGGGGTGTCCTGTTTGGGGGAGCAGGCCTCGAGGATGATCTGCTTCTGGATAGCAGCGAGAACCTGGTCCGACGCGTCCTTGCTGAGGATCCCCGTGCGGTCGCAGGTGATGGCGACGTCTAGGGTTGCGCTGGCAGCTTGGGCGTAGCTTCGTTGGTCGACCCTATTGGATTGATCAAGACGCGGCCGCTTATGCTCTCCCCGAGGTGTCAAGGTTTCGTTGAGAGCTCGCTTGGCCGCGGCCTGATCCTTCCAATAGGGTCGCTGTGTAGTGTCACCTTTGGGTTTCACCGGAGCGCTGGTTGGCGGTTGACTGGGCGCTGGTCGGTTTGTGCCGGCCTCTGCCTGTGACCGCTTACCGGCGGAGAAGTTTAGCTGGCCAACTGTCAGTTTAACTGTGCTAGCGACAGTGGCCTGTTTGTTGCGGGAGCCTTTGCCCGACTTCTTTAAAGCTTGACGGCGCTCCTTCCTCGTCAATCTGTCCCTCTTTCTGCCCTGTTCCGGGGCAGCAATTGGACCTGAAGGGTCATTGCAAGAGCAATGGGCTTGTTGAGTATGTTTACCCTTGCCCTTGCGTTTCTGCACGAAATGCCAGGCGCGTGAGAACACGTCCTCAGTGCAACTAGCCGTCTCCGCTTGACCGGTGACGACCGTCTGATGAGGGGAGGCTAGAGGAGCCACAGGAGGAGGAGGGTGTTTGGCTGGGAGCCCGGTACCAGTGTTACCTGGCGCCGGGGCCTGTGTAGAGAGGGTCAGACCGGCAGTGGTATTAGTCGTCGCCTTGGTCTTCGCCTGTGCGTCAGAAGGGTCGGTACTGGTCCCAATCAGCGCCGACGTCCTTTGTTTATACTGGGACTTTTTATTTTTGGTCTTGGCTGTGGTTCTCGCCACAGCTGGACCGGTGCCCGCGCTGGTACCCGCAGTGTTAGCTGCATGGCCACCAGGGGCAAGGGAAGTGCAAGCACCTCCCTTAGGAGTCTCATCGGCTTTCGCCTCCACTCCGGTGCTGTTTTTTTTAAATGGCCTTGATAAATCCATATTAAAATGTTATATATATAATATTACTAGAGTGAGAGCACATAATATATGTTTCTTTATCTATGTTGATCCTAGAGAATTCACGGACAAACAGATACTTACTTTAAAAAAAAACAACGACATGGTGGATTTGAGCGGCCGTTCACATAGCCACGAGTATTTTTAGAATATGTAGGTTATTATTTAAAGCGTATTCAATAATAACTAGACTGTAATGAACATGATATTTAATAACTGATTATTTTTTTATTTATTTAATTTATTTCACCATTAATGCACACACATATAAACAGACAAGAAGAAAGGAACAGAAAAATACGTACAAAGGCAATGCTTATTTCTAAAGAAATCTCTTCTAGCATACCTGCGACAGGAAAGTATATAAAATGAGATGTAGACAACGTGTGTAACGGTAGAAGAAAAAACAAAACCATAAATCAAAGAAGAAAAAAAAAATACCAATTCACTATTTCAATATAAACATACAATATAAGAATATACTTACATAAATACTTCTAAAATAAATATCACTACAATATCTATAATTATAATGTGATTTAAAATAACTATGCAACTATGACGAAGTGGAAAGATAGTGTTCAGTTTCACTCTTCGTTTAAATGCTTCAACAGTTTGACAGTCCTTAATGTTAGGCGGGAATCCCACTTAATGTATCAAATTCATGTGATCAATAGATTAGTCCAGTAAAAGTATGTAGGTACTGGCAGCACATGTTTAAATGTTTCAACAGTTTGACAGTCCCTAATGTTAGGCGGAAGTGAATTCCACTTAATTTCATATGGCACTGGCAGCACATTCTATACGTTTAGTAATTATTGTCTCTGCCCGTCATCGTCATTCATTTGTCATAGATATGTCAAGGAATGCATTGGACAGAGCTCTATTTAAAACAGTGGGAGGCATTAAGAGCGTTCATTCTAAAAGTTAGAAACGTCGCAAATAGCTGTCAAATATTTACTTGTTTTTATTAATTCGGCAATATTACTGTAAGGAAATATGAAATATGGCTAACTAGTGAACAAAAATATTGATTATGAAACGCAGTAATAAATATCGTAACACCGAATAGGATTTAGTTTTAGATGTAAAAACAGTATTTGGAAACTTTCCAAATGCCTTTTTTACACCTAAAACGACTACAACATCAAATTCAGTGTTATTTGCAATTCATTACCTATTAATATTCTAGTTCACTAGTTAGACATGTTTCAAATTTTTTCATACAGTAATATTGCCAAATTAATCAAAACAGGTAAATATTTGACAGCTACTTGCGATGTTGCTAACTTTTTGAATAAACGCTTTTAAAAGATATACAATACATCGCAATATTTTTATTTTTAGGGTTCTGTACCTCAAAAGGAAAAAAATGGAACTGTCTGTCTGTCACAGCCAATTTGCTCCGAATCTAATGGACCGAAAAAGTTGAAATTTGGTACACATATGTATTTCTGTAACCCAAACACGAACGCGTAACGTAAATAAATTAATTTTAAATATAAAAAAAAAGTTTTACTAACAGTACCGTGAGATATATCAAATGAAAGAGCTTGTTGCGAGGATCTTAAAAATATATTTTTTGTGTAATTTTAAAATAAATAGTTTTAAAGATATTTAAGAAATTCGATAAAAATTAACCGTTCCCCCTTATCTCCGAAACTACTGAACCAACAATTTTGAAATAAAAATACATAATATGGCTCTTTACTCATAAATTACAGGAAAACCTAAAGGAAGTCTATAGTCTTAAAATAACATGGTAAATCTCTCAATATTGTGCGTACAAACTTACATTTGCAGTTGGAATGTATGGGAGAACATGTATTTCAACTACAATAATAAGTTTGTATTTGGGATAAATCAATCCCAACTTCGGAGCCCTTAATTGTGCGTAGTCCGACACGCACTTGGCCGGTTTTTTTTATATGAAACATCCTGTGTTAGAAAAAGTAAGTACGCTTTATTAAGCATTTCGTTTTTTTTTTAACGTAGACACTAGACGATTGTAAAAATATGACTAATGACGATGGTGACCATTAGTCATATTTATGAGAACGTCTCCTCGAACCTTTTATTTAAATAAAATAAAATAATTTTATTTCGGATAACAAAAAAAGATCCATAAATTGTAAGTAACTTGTTTGCACTTAAAACACTATTGTTAGTAACTTAAAACTAAAGACGAATGCGTGAGAAGACCACCCAACATCTAGACTCGACGTGAAATGATAATGGTCTAACTATGGTATAAGTCTTCGCACAAATTGCCTTATTATGGCGGAGGAAGTATCTGCCGCCACAGCTTTCAGGATCTATTGTGACTACCTCTTATTCTTCTCAGGAGTGAGGTCGTTTTCTTGCGGATGATGGCATGAAATCCATCGGTACGGGTTACCGCGAACATTTCTGATGCACTGCAAAAACGAGGCAGTCGCAATAGCATCCCAAAAACATTATTGTACTGGACGCGTAGAACATCTAGCGACCTTTTCGAGTAGTTGACCCAAAGATTACCGGTGTAAAAACTCTGACAATAAGCTTTAAAAACCGTAATGTTTTCTCGTGGTTAGTACACCGAGCAAATCTTCGAGCCAACATGTTACCTCTGACCGCCAGAGCCCTACGCTCCCTTTCAATGTCACTATGGTCACTGAGGTCGCTGGTAAGAAAATGCCCAAGATATTTAAATTTTGTAACTTTACGAATTAGCATACCGTTTATAGCAAGTTCGAGGGCATCTTCCCCTCTATTTATCCGTGTACTAAAAGCTTTCTGCTATGAACACTATTATAGCTTTATTATACATTTTGTTTTATTTGTGTTCATTGTTCGGCTGAGCTTGTATGGGACCTTTATCCATCTCCTCTTCGCCGGCCACATAGTTACATACGTGTATTCCGAAACGGAATAAAGTTTCGGAATTCCGAAGGCAGCAAATCCATGGATCTATCACACACGTTCAGTAGTTCTCCGTTCGAAATTTTCTCCGATTTTAATTCCGAGTTACTCCGTTTCGGAGCAACGTATATATGTGGCCGGCCTCTGTCTGCTCATCGCGAGATAGAATCTGCTTTAAATCGCGTCACAATGTCAAAACCTTTTATTGACATTCAGCCAGCTTCTATCAATTAAGTTTCACAAAATAAAAATGTCACACTGACAGACTCTGACAACAATTAAATTAAATAAAAAATAAATTCATCCTTAATTTATTTTTATTAAGTACCTATTATTATAAATTCGAAAGTAACTCTGTCTGTCTTTTTACCACCAGAATAATCTTGAGCAACACCTGGAGCGTATGTCGCTTGGAATACGCCATGAATACGCTAGTGATGCTACGAATCCATTCTTTGCAGTTCATTCGCAAAGAGTTGATAGAACACAAAGATAATTCGCTAAACATCTAGCTTTTAAATGAAGGAAAAATTTGCCATCGCTGTCCATATGCCTATACTTTTTCAATAGGTATAAAGACACACCAGATTATTTCATTTACGCACATCTCTTATCGTCTCCGCTGCGCGCTGTCCCCAGCTTGCGAGAGGAGAAGAGATGTGCGTTCATCTCAACATCCAACGCTCGCTGCGCGCAGCTCAGTTTCGCTCTAGCCAGCACACATCTACGCTCCAGTCTAGTCAATACGCATCTCCGCACAGCTTCAGTGGATACACCTTAGCTGAAAAATATCTCTTCTTGAGTTCGCTTTGGACATCTCCGCACATCTCTGCTTAGGTGAGTCCGGGACTGTGGCACGGGAGTGCATAAGTGACGATGACCGGTGCCCTACTTTGGCATATGCTAACCAAAATGATCACGTACAGAAGCTACACAATACTGCATTTTAAATCGTATTTGACCTAGATTTTGACTATTTCCCTTTTTTATATTGAACTTGTAGTTTTTTTTACACATTCTAGAAGAACAAATTAAACTATTTATACTAGCAAAAAGCTCAATACACGTCAAAAAACGATAAATTGCTAATCATTTTCTGTCAGGCGTTTACTCACGATTACTTTATCGGTGTTATTGGGTTTTTCTGTCTAGAAGTTCTTAGTAGCAACCCGGAGTCTAGATTTGTGTCCGGTTGAGGACAATAGGCTCGCCCCCTATGAGATAGGATTTAAACATAACTGGCAAAATGTGGGTGTACTATAAGGTAAACCTCTGCCTTACCCTTCGGGAATTATAGGCGTGAAGTTATGTTTTGGCGTAATAGTTGTAATTTATAAATATCTGTCAGATATAATGATAAGTTTTCCCATAGCTGCTGAGCCCGTAGTTGATAACCGAGTCTGCTAGGGCCATAAATATAACATTCTAGTGTCTTATAATGCAGTTTATATTTAAGAATGCTAAGCTTACCCCGAATAGACCTCAGTTTGTTGCGTACTATTACGTAATCTTTGTGCGGTCCCAAACAGAATCGGCTATCAACGATTTTGATTGCTGGAAAGCGAGAGGAAAGATTGGTACCTACTCAGGGATGTTGTAAAATGCACCATGGTAGATTAGAAATGACAACTTCCACCAAGATCTTAAAATGGAACTCGTTACCACCATCATCCAAAGGTTTGTTGAAGCACAGGAACACAGACTTCACCGACATGTGAATGTCGAGGGTTAGTTGAACCCACGAACACAGATTTCACCGACATGTGAATGTCGAGCAGGGATAGCATAAAACAAACAAGTTGTTTTAAAACACGTATTTTAAACAGTGTCTAATACATTTTGAAATAAAACAATGTTTTTTATTTATTCACAGTATAAAACAAGTTTAAAATAATGAATTAAACATTCAGAAAAAAATCGCTAATGAATGGAAATAAGTCAAAAGTTATACATTTTTAGGACTTGAAATAGCTACCAGCGCTGCGACATTTTTTTTTTTTTTAATGTCGCAACATATGCTGAGATAGGAGCCTTTTGGCCTCGTACAGGACTTTCTGTTATATATTTTTTATTTTTTTTTATTTGTTTTTTAAATTTTTTATAATGTTTTAATGAGTGTGTTTTAGTTTAATTTGTAATGTCCTGTGCGAGTCCCAATAAATACTTTTTCTTTCTTTCTTTCTTTTAAAGGAAATTAAAAAGGTTAGATAGTTTTATACACTTCGTCGCCGGTCGAAATGAAGTAATTCCCCGCAACTATTTTGGGGATTCCCTTTATTTGAATATAGTTCATCCTACCTATGTATATCTATCCATCGTCACTTGTCGATTCTCCGCAATAATTTTGGGGACTTCCCCATATTTAAATATACTTTTAGGTAAGGTAAGGTACACATCTAAGAATGAAAATCGAAATTCCTAAAGGCTCTTTCAAACTGGCGCGACACACGACGCGACACAAAGACACCGCTTGTCGCGCGACGAGCGGTGTCTTTGTGTCGCGTCGCGTGTCGCGCCTGTTTGAAAGACCCTTAATTCTGAACGTACAGAGTGTACTGGGTGGTTCAGTACTGTGTTACATACGGTACCTACTTAGATGGATGACAAAAGATAGTTTATTAGTACTGACTAACTATGACTAGTATAACATTGTTGTGATTATTATTTTATTCTGATCGTTTTTTGTAAATGATTCCTCAGGTAAACTATAAAATTGTCTAGGAATGAATTATATTAGGCCTGATCGATATGTGTTGATAATAAATTTGATAAATCGCTCAATGAAAACAAAAAACCTCTTGTTTATAACATTTTGAACTGTTTGTTTTACAAAATTTAAAAAAAAACAGTTTTTTTGCAACCCTGATGGCAATCCAGCTGCTAGACAACACGGACATAGTGCGTAGGCTAAAGAGAACTAAACCATTTGAGTTAGTGTACACTATTCATAGTTATAACATTATCTATCTCGTAAAATATTAAGTAAGAGATAAATTGCTTATAAGCCTAGTCTAGATTGTAATCTATTAATAAGAACTTATTAGTTCTTACTGAAGCAAAAAAAAAAACAAAATGTGCTTGCTCCATTTGATTTAATTTGTTTTCCAGAACTTCATGTTTGATGTTCGTGTTTTTAGCATAATTTTATAAATCAGTGCAACTTTCTTAATACCTTCTTAATAGTTTAATTACAACTACTTTTGCGCATATTGTATTGGCATTCCAGAGTTCATTTAACGTCATTGTGTATTTGTAAATAAGCCTCCCTTCCCTCCTTACAGTTTTTCTTATCTATGTATGTGACCAGTCTTTTAGAAAAGAGTCGAGTTCTCCCCGCCATCTCCGTCTAAACCTGCCGCGTTGCCGTTTACTGCTGTTGGACTCACTGTGTGCTTATTTTAACCCATAGCTTGTATGAGCTATACTTAAAATGTATGAAATTATTTTCTTGGCATATTCATGACTTCATACGATCTCCTTCCTCAACGCATTTAATATTTTTGTAGAAACAGCCAGCTATTTGGTACACTTGCCACTGCTTTATATTGTCTGGCATACAAGAGTCTTTGCCGTAGTATAAGTCAATTCTCAACATAACATTATTATATTCATCATTAGGAAAGTCAATGCCAGTAGCCATAGCTTCCATTTTTAAATATTTAAAAAAAATTCACGTATCGTTCTTTGTAATGATGAATAGTATCTATGGTTTTCTCGTTGAAGCCCAAACAAAAAATGCGCGAAGTCATGAACATTCTGGATTTGTTTGCTATTAAGATTCTTAAATCGTATCTTGGACTTCCAAAATGTGTTAAAGTAACTTGAAAACTCATGTTTTAAAATAGATTTGAAGTCGTTGTCCGACCAGCATCTGATCCAAGTTTTATTTTTCCGAGGAAATCTTGGACGGACTTCAGCAATGATAGCGCCAGATGCAGCTGAATACCAGTATTTAACATGGAGCAACTGCCTATCTGACCTCCACAATCCAGTTACTGGGTTGGGTAACACGATACCCCTTGGTCAGAGTTGTTGTCAGACTTTCGGGCTTCTGACTACCCATGACGACTGTCACAAACCTACGAATGACAGCCGAAACCATCAACTTGACGCACTATCTGAGACACGGAGGGATCTCGATGTGAAATGGACTGTCACCCGGCAACGGACCGGCCTCGGCCAGTATAGCTTAAACGATCGACCCGACCGGTTCCATGCTGGAATCGGACAATCGGCCTTTTATTTATTTTTTATTTTTTATTATGGCACTCCAACGACTAGATCACAAAAACATTTACAGAGAGCATATCATATTATAACTTATAAACTTATCACTTACAGGTGTGCACAGCACCTACATATTTTGCCTATTTATAATATGAAAATAACAATAAAATCAATAAGTTAACAATAAATTCAAATAAATTAATAATAATAACATCAGATGAATCAATAAAAATACAATCAATTAATCAAATTAAGTTAATAATTATAGTAGGTAATTAAAAAGTTTGAGATGTAACAATAAAAAGCAGAACAATATTATGAATGATGAAATTTAAACAACAATCAATTATCAGGTCAGGAATTAGCAATCCACAAGTTGCCATAAAAGATGTTTGCGAAATTGAGCCAGCGTGTTGAAGATGTCAATGCTATTGATGCGAGAGTGGCTTTTATTATACGTCCTCATGAAACGGTTTAATGGCGCTGATCTCCCGAGGTTGGTTCGAGCTGTAGATGGTGCAGACACATCTAATTTGGTTGACTACTACGAGAAACAAATACATTTATGTCTTTCAGAAGTTGTGGAACATGAATCAGTCCATTGTCAATTTTAAAGAGCATAATTTGATCCATAATTTTTCTGCGGGTTTCGAGGGACAAAGGAGCTTAAGGTCGAAGCGTTGGCCGACTGCACGTCATGCAGTTGGCCAACGTTTTGACCTTGAGCTCCTCCTAAGCTGGTCGAATGTAGTATGGAGTTTCAATGGACTAAGAGGCCAACTTAAACCAGTTTATTACTGAAGTGCCACCTACGGTGCGACGGAGTGCACCTTACAGCTAAAAAGATCTCCGGTAGTGTTAATCTCGATTACTTTAATAAAAAACGAATCGTTTTTCTTACCAGTTGTAACAACAGTTTTGAAATAATTTTTATCAGCGATGTAATCCCCTAACTTATAATATCAGCAAATATTATTGTTTTGCATTTTTTTTGTTGTTTTAATAATCAAAAAACAAAACAAAATTTTATTTTTTGTTGCGTAAATAAGGTACAGAAAGTTCTTAAATATATCACACACCATATCGGTCTTTCATTCCGCCTTTAATTTCAGTGTGAAACTTTGATATAATTATTTAATTACAATTTAAAAAAAAAATGAATAGATCCGGACGGAGTTTTTTGCATGGCAATACTACAGTTCGATAATGGATTGGAAAACTATTACAACACTCTGTTGGTCAATGAATCATAATAAAATCTATACACATAGGTTTAGTGCAACTACAGACTACAATTATGTGAGTACAACAAAACTTGTGCCACACAAATGATTCCGTATCTTTTTGTGAATTATTGAGTGCTCTCTTCTAATCTCAGAGGATATTGGTCGACTGATTTTAATAGTTAATTAGGTAAGTAATAAAATTGATCAACAAAAAACTGGTGTGGTAGTGTCATTAAAGCGATAAATTCACGTTATCATTATAAAATGTTTATTCATCACGCTTGCATTTTCCTCGAAGCGTTACGTCAGTGTTCTAATAATAAGCTTCTGAATAAACAAGATAATTCTTAAGTACAGTGCGACATGTACTTACATTCTGCCTGTAAAAAAAGTTGTAATAAATCATTATGAAATCGGGAGACTGATACCGACCAGTGAATTGCAAAAAAACGTAAGAACATTTTAATTTCGCGAACTAAATTAACGCATCTTCTTTAGCCAAATAAGACACGGAACAAAACTTGCAATTTAGACTTATATTTGCAGGTCACTAATCATCAGCAGAAGACACGGAACTTGAACCAGTACTTACATTCTCATAAGGAGGTTTGAAGGCGAGTTGTGACACGCGATGGGATGCACTTGATAAACGACCATTAAGAGGAAGTAAACGGTGAATTTCATTCTTGAATTAGGTACTTTGATATCGTGTGTTGCGTCCTAATGACGAAACAGAAAGAATTACCATCAAACCATGGACAGCAAAACATATAAAAAGCGTACAGGCACGTCGGGCATCCAGGGACAGCTGTATGAGACTAAATTAATTAGTCTTATATATTTTAGAATGATACATCACGACAGTGTTGATCAGTTTAGTTTGGCCACCAATAGAGATGACATAGGTGCCTTTGATGATATTTGTTTTAAAGCAAAAATAAAGGGGCTTAAGGCACCAGTCACTGTCTTCATTCAAGCAAAGCACAGAGAGAACGATAAACTTATAATGTTTACAAGTAAAACTGATTTGACCAAATATTTTGATAGTTACTTGCAAATTAGAGGCGCTTTTGAACCAAGCAGTAAAGACATGATTTTTGGAGGAAAGTTTGATGAAACTGAATGCTTTTTCGTAATGTATACCACAGCGAAGGACGATCACAATAACAAAATATATGAAGGTAGTTTGGCTGACTATTTGAACGTACTCATAGGAACAGGAGGTTCATGCACACAACCATCATATACAGATGAAAGCTTGGACTTTTTATGTAAAATAGTAACTAAAGAACAAATCACATCACTAGTTGAACAGCTAGCGAAATTTATTTGCGATGAATCTGATAACGTAATGTCGATGAATAATGATTTGATGTTGCGCTATCATGTCATTCTAGCGCTCAACGTTTTAAACGTTTCTGAAATCAAACCTGAAGGACATCGGATTGCCAGCTTCAGACCGGACTTCTTTACAACCAACGAAGAATTTCTTGTGCTGTTCAAAAACAAATTGTGCTTAGAGGTCCTCAAAAAGCGAAAGTTGGCAGAGACCGATGTACAGAGTTTATTGTTGAAGTTCCTTAGCGAACCCTCTGAAGTCACAACACTAAGTAAACTGATAGGAAGTGTTCTTACTTATAAATACAGCAAGCTTGAGTTTGTTGGCAAATCGATGACAGAAGATCTAAAGCAACAGCTTGATAGAGCAAATATCTCTCAATCAATTGTTTATGAAGCAGCAGAACTGGCTGCCAAGGAGTATTTACTGTCTCTGAAGCTTAAAGTCGCAGTTTCGTTTGGCAACAAAGATGTAACAATAAGAGGAAAACATGAGCAAATTGAAAGGAGATTAAACTACTTAACATTAAAAATCATAGAAATATTAAAACAATCGAAACCTAATAACATCGTCACTATAGATGAGTCGCTGGAAGGTGGATTTCTTCAGTTAAATGGAGGCATAGCTTCTGCTGTCGGCAACATACTAGTTTTCGATGAAAAATCAAAACTGTTGAAGTTTACAAACAACTGTGACTCACTAAGCAATCTCGCCAGAAGATGGTATGAATCATTGAAGAGTAAAATCGAAAATTTGCATGAATATAAATTCGATGTAAAAGTTAAAAAGTTCCCAAAACTTTCATTCGAACGAGGAGAATACGACGTGAGTTTGGTTAGAGATTTCTATGACAAATTACTGTTTTACACTAACCAAGCTGATCAGCATGGCGTAGAGAAAATTTTGAAAGAAGAAATAGAAGATCATCCATGCAGTGATGTAAACAACTTTAGAGTTCGATCTGACGTGATATTTCTAAAATATCACGATGAAATACAAAAACTGTGGATGACGCCTAAAGTGGGATCATATCTTACAAAGAAAAGCAAAATATATGAAAATGCCGTAACTGATGCCATGCGTGAGTCATTAATGGGTGTTTTAAACATAATGCATAAGATTAAGAACAAAGACTATACATTTAATGAAGACGCTTTAAAACAATTCTTGTTGCATGACCCGATTACAGGAACTGTTATTGCTACAGAGAACTGTGAGTTGACAGTTGCTAAGGTGGAACAATATCTAGGAAATAAAGACCGTGTTGTGTTAGATTTGGAGTCTATTTTCAAACTGCCTTTGAAGAACCACAACACTTTATGTAAAGAATTGACGAACACAACTAAAGAGAAGATACTTATTATAGTTTGCAATAATTTTGAAAATTCTAAAAATTCTAGTAAGAGGCTTGAAAATATCGTGAAAGCTGTTGATAGCAAGCAAATAATAATCGTTACGAAAAAGATTGCAGTTGACATTATGATTGAATATTTCTCACAAGCAAGTAATGTATTGAACGATGACAGAAGTGTTTTCACCGATTTGAGTGTTGAATCGCAGAAGAAGTTCTTAGCAACTTCTAAAATAAGAGTTCAAGGGAAAGACGTATGCTTAGATATACTCGGAGATGATGAGTCTGTGCGACTTATTGACGAAGATGTTTTTAATAAACTTATCAATAAAGAAACTATCGAAATTGGAGGTACGGCTATTTATAACAATTACAAAAAGCAGTTTTACATTAATAGACGAGTCAGTCGCACCAAAACACAGGAACACAATATGTTTGATGATGTCAAAGACAAGGTTTTAGAAACGTTTTACGATTTAGAAGACGACATTGTACTTATAACAGGAGAAAAGGGAATGGGTAAATCAACTCTACTTACTCACTTGTCATTTAAGACAAAGGAACTCGATCCTAAAGTTTGGATTGTCAGAATAAAATTACCGGAGCACGAGAGAATAATCAGAATGTTAAATGAAAATACAATCATCAATACTTCGACATTCTTTAAATTTATGTTTCAAGCTGCAGTTGGTGAGGAATACGACAAACGACAGAAAGAAGGAAATAGGAAAAAGGAAGAGGATGAAGTATTACTTGAGTTGAAAGATTCAACAGATAAATCTGTTTTCCTAATTGAATGTTCAAGTAAATCAACAGTATTTCAGTTGCAAATGTTCCTACATTTTTTTAACACTGAAAAACTTATATTAATTATCGATGGCTTTGATGAAATCTTTTGGCAGTTTGAGCCAGCAGTCTTAACATTATTGAAGTTTTTCAGGAGTAAGCCTCGCAAGCATAAAGTCTGGATCTCAAGCAGCTCCTTCAACATCATTGAACAAGAGTTCGGACCATCGTACAAACTAGCAAACTTTTCTTGCCTTGAACAGAACATATATTTAAACACATTCTGGAAGTACAAGATACAATTTAAGAATCTTTCTTTCTTAGAATTCATGAAAATCGAAGATTTTGTCAATTTTATGCACCTTTACATGACACCAAACCACAGACAAAACAAATACTTGAGAGGATACGCGCTGTTTTTGGAATTTTTAAAAATGGAATTAACGGCTGCTGGCATTGATTTTCCGTATGATAAATATTATAATAATTTCATGAAGAGCTTTGGCCATTGTGCTAGCACAATCTCATGTTTTCCAGAATTCATAACGCCGTATCATCTGAGTGAAGTAGCAGAAAGTTTCACAAGAATATTCTTTTTCACCGCTAATAAAAAGAAAAGTCTACGTTTTGCTTCTCCGGTAGCAACAGAGGGATGAGAATTTGGTAAGTAAAACTTGGTTAACTTAATAGGTTTTACTTTTACCAGCAGAGCTACCAGTAAAAATACCAGGGTTGATAACCATGTTTTAAAATACCCACGTGAAAGTAAATATTAGACTGCATACAACAACTAAATTCAAAATTTAATTTGTGGTATTTAGACGATAGAATACTAAGAGGTGACGTAGACACCGTTCTAATAGATCTTCAATTTTTAATGCAGCAGTTCCGATATCCTTCGGCCTTGACCTCAACAATTCGAAATGGGAAATTTACCTTTGTGACAATACCGATAGACAATCGACTATACAGAAATTCAATTCAATAGCCCCAGATATCAAAGTTTTGGAAATTAAATCGTTTTGGGGTTGAAACACTAGGGCCTTGGGATCCGAATGCTCATCGAGTATTGCGAGATAACCGGCCTCTCTCGTGACCAGAAGGCTGGCCTATTTTTAACCGAGTTCTAAAAGGAGCAGGTTATCAGTTCGGATTTTTTTTTCAGCATTGCAATCCAACGTGGCAATGCTGCCAGCTTTTTGAGCACTGTTACCATTGACAGCGATGCGGACGAATTTTTTTATGCCCAATGAGTTCTTCCCCCTTTTTTATTATATTATATAAATATACATTATATATTTTAGTGTTAGCTTGTATATTGTAATTAAAGTTTATAAATGGGTAAACAAAATAAGGTTATGTTGTGGAGAGAAAAAAAAAGTTGTGCGCCCCACATGATTTTTTAGGTATTTTTTGTCTTAAAAAAAAAATTAAACAAAGAATTAAAAAATAATTATTTTTTATTTTATTAATATTAAAAAAGTGTCTCGGTCAGTTGGTGACGTAACAAGTTCGCAATCACAACCACAACTGATAAAAACTTTTTACAAATAAAAAAAGACAACCGACTTCCAAAAAAAAAACACTACAAAGTGAAAAATAACTTTAATTTCGGAAGTCGGTGTCTTTGGTTTAGAATTTTCGTTTTTTGCCACCGACTTGCGAAATTAAAGTTAACTTTTTAGTTGTGGTACCTACCCCACACAAATTCGAATACCACTACCTGCTTTGTAAATAACAGTGATAGGAACTTATCATATCATCCACATACGAAGTGGGAAAAAAAAAAACGTATTATCAATAATACGTTTTTGAGTTTGCTTCAAAGCAAACTCAAAAACTATTAAAGCAAAGTTAATAAAATTTATATGGTGGTCCCCCTCGAGAGACCTCCTCCTTTTTGGAAGTCGGTTAAAAATAGGTGCAAAAATCTTTAAAATCCAGCACATTTCATGCTAGGTCTCTATTTCACGACGCCGACGTCCTTACGCACTTCCCGACGAACCTATTTTCAGTTCGGTAGACGACTCACTGACCGTCAGATCGTACCCATTAGAGATGGCGATTCTTTCCGAAAAAGATCGATTTTTAAATCGATTCGAATCGTTAGCTGATGTACCGATTCACAAAAAAATCGAGGTCTAAAAGATCGATTTCTAAAAAATCGATTCTCGATTTTTTTTTCAAGTTTGCATTTATAATGTATCCATTTTATGAAAAACAAGTAAGATACCATAATAAAATGATCTCATCAGTAAAATCAGTTTTTTTTAGTTCAGGGAATTCTATAATAACAATTATTTTTATTACTATATTAAAGTCGGTCAATTAGGTATGAAAGAAGACATTTATTTTCAAAATGTATTTATTAAATGAAATACCGTTTTTTAGTACTTAACCCTTTAACCAGCAATACCGTAAAATTACGAGTACAGTCAACTAATTGTAAATAATTTTAAAACAAAAAATAATCGAATGGCGATTTTCAAGGATGAAATGTCGATTCACTGAATCGATTCAGTACTGCATATCGATTAAAAAATCGGTCTTTTTGGCCTGAAAATCGATTCTTCGATTAATCGATCTCAGATCCGTAGTTTGGAATAATGCACGGAATGGTTTGTATAGTGCCACCAACTTATCGGACTCGATGGCTTTAGCATGATTCAGGCAGGCAATCAAGGATTCAATTACAGACTAACTTTTACAATACGCGGTAATAACAAAAAAAAAAAAAAAAACGAAACTTGTGAACCTTGTAACGTCTAGAAGCGAACTACTTTGATTCATCAAATCAAAATACAAAGTGGGCGGTGAGGCTTACATTTGAATCAACTTTCGGTTTCTAGAAACTTCGAGATTCTATCGTGATCTACAGTGCTTCCCCTAGCGTCGAGGAGCGGCAACTATAATATTTATTGAAAAATATACAATAGCCCATTCATAAATCGTGCGTCTGGTGGAGAGTGGCGCAAGTAATATTTACTATTATTCATTCATAATTGCTGACGCCCTCTAGCAACGAGGAGCGATGGCTACAAGGACTCGATCTATAATGTCTTCCACCATTCGCCAGCAGATGGCACTATTTTGTATATCAGTCACACATTCAATACCGTATTGTTCTGCTACCTATATATTACTTTGAAGTAATTATTCTATGATTATTCTATGCATAAAATCAGCCTTATTCTTTTGTGCTTTTTTTTTTTTTTTAACGGGCATCTCGCAGTTTTGACCACTAAGGTCTTGGCTGCTTAACCGGACTTTCCTGTGGGTGCCTTAAGCTGCTACACTCAAAGCCTCCAGCCAGGGGCAAAAAACTAAACTAAATTAAAACTAGGCGAACGCTCGCTAAGGGCACCCCCTGTGGGGTACGAACTTCGGCTTAGGGCGTCGCTGAGGGGAGGACAGCAAGAAGGGACAGGCTGAATCAAAATTGGTTTAGATCATGATTATTATTCGGGGTAGTTTAAAGCTACGTGCTCAGCGGCAACAACTTGCTGGCACCTCGTTTTCGAGCAAGGGTCGGGGAGGAGTATCATTTACTCAGGGACACGGTCGCGGTCGCAAAGGACCTCGGCGGCGGAGGGTCGGAATGACGGGAGGCGTCTGTGTTTGTGTATAGTGCTGGTGGCCCTATTCTGCTCTTGGAGGAGAGTAATGGGATCATCAGGGTCGGAAAGGATTCTTTTGTGCATAGAAGCATGTTGTTTAAAGGAGTAAAATATTATTTGTTTATGTTTTTTTTTTTTTTCAACGAACTGCGTACATTTATGCCCTTGTTCCACCAAATCTTTTAACATATGTCTTATACAAAGCCACAAAATTTGGAACAGCTTTGTTCCTCCAAATATGTGCTCATAAAATAGTACTAATGTGACTTTCTCATATTTAGCTTAATGACTTTGACGCTCCAGATTAGCGCGGGGGCGGCGGCCCAACGGACCAATGAAAATTAGTCGCGCCAAGATGGTAAAAACAAGATGGTAAAAAAAAAACCAACAATTGACAGAGGCACTCTTGCCCTTTTTTTTTTTTTTTTTTTTATTGGTGGGAAATCATCAAATAACTTCTCATTGTCAGGGCGTGTCAGACTCTTACTGACTAAAACCCACCCATGTTCCTTCGGTTGCCCTGTTGCCGGGGGCCACGATCTCCCTTTCGGTTTTCTTCGCAACCCCGGCAGGCATCGGCCCTAGTGGACCCCTTCAAATCTGCTGACATCTCTTTGAGGCGCGCGTGGAACACAACGCGCCGTCAACCCGGGCCTGGTCCTTATCGGACGGTGGGCCACCCATTGCTCACCGCCCGCAAGCCCGCGCCTACGGTGGCCGGAAATCGCCTCGCGATTCCCGACGCCCTGGGCGTCTCCTCCTGCGGCGGTTAGGGGCGTGAGGGCGCGAAATTTGCCTCTCCCTCACGCGTTCCGCCTCCTCCTTCGCGAGCATTACAGCTTCGCAGAAGGAGGTGACGGCCTCCCATTTCCTCTCGCTCCGTACCATGGCCTGAACCAGGGCCGGACGCGAGAGATCACCGCCGCCGATCGCCTCCACGAGGACACGGCGATGCTCCGCCCAAGCTGGGCAGACCTCCACCGTATGCTCCACCGTGTCCTCCGGGCGATCCACACAATGGTGACACCCGGGCGTTTCCTCCCGCCTTATCCTGTGCAGGAACCTCCCGAAACAGCCGTGTCCGGTGAGGACCTGCGTCAGGCGGGGCACTTTTGCCCTCTGGTGGCATTAAGCTGATATTGATACGGGTCTTTGTTCCTCCAGATAAACGGGACTTTTAAAAGCACTTTGGCATACTTAAGAGATTTTTGAATTTTTTGTCAGTTATGCCCTTGTTCTACCGAAGATGCGACATGGAAAGCCGTTTCATTTCAAGAGACCAACTTTGAACCGTTAATTTAAATGTCTTCATAGTTTTCTCGAAATCGAAATCTAGCACGTTGTTTTTAATTTGCGTCAGGGTAGCCCGTGATGTTCCAAAAAAAGTAATTCAGTAAATCCATATTTGTAACGTTCGCGAATCATATTATCAAAGTCAAAGACAATTTTTTTTTTAAATAAGCACATTTTATAAACGGCACTTCCGAATATCAAAATTTACAGAAAAATTAAATTGATCCTAGTTGCCTCTTCCAAAATTTAGTATCATATGGAGACGAATAGACAAAAAAAACAACTCTTCCTATTCACTCTCAAAAATATTTTACAATATTTTTATAAAAATTGAGATGTAAACTGACAAAAATTCTATGATATAATAAAGAATTCTGAGTCGAATTTAAGTTATATTATGTAAAAAAGTGAATTTTGTAAAAGTCCAGTTGATTCTTTGTAATTTGCTGCCGTCGCCTCGTCGATATCTAATCTATAGATACCATCCCTAGTAGCAATTTCGGTTGGGGTGTTGTGGCCACTCCTAGCCAACGGTTGGGAATATGTTGGGGATTGGTAGTGACATAGCCAACAAAGTTTAAACATGGGCCCAACAATGTTATACTTACATACTAATTTCTAACAATGGGCCAACACTCTTATTGGTTGGAGTTTCAACGAGTAATTTTCATACCAATTTCGAACGATGGGCCAACACGCTTTTTTGTTGGATTTTCAACGAGGAATTGGCATACCACTTTTTAGCAAAGGGCCAACTCACTTTTTGATTGGATTTTCAACGAGGTATTTGCGTACCAATTTTGAACAATGGGCCAACACGCTTTTGGTTGGATTTTAATCAAGGAATTTGCATAACAATTTCTAACAATGGGCCAACACTCTTATCGGTTAGAGTTTCAACGAGCAATTTACATACCAATTTCGAACGATGGGCCAACAAGCTTTTTGGTTGGATTTTCAACGAGGTATTGGCATACCACTTTTTAGCAAAGGGCCAACTCACTTTTTGGTTGGATTTTCAACGAGGTATTCGCGTACCAATTTTGAACAATGGGCCAACACGCTTTTGGTTGGATTTTAATCGAGGAATTTGCATACCAATTTTTAACAATGGGCCAACACTCTTATCGGTTAGAGTTTCAACGAGCAATTTACATACCAATTTCGAACGATGGGCCAACAAACTTTTTGGTTGGATTTTCAACGAGGTATTTGCATACCCATTTTGGACAGTGGGCCAACTCACTTTTTGGTTGGATTTTCAACGAGGTATTTGCATACCAATTTTAGACAGTGGGCCAACACGCTTTTGGTTGGATTTTAATCGAGGATTTTGCATACCAATTTCTAACAATGGGCCAACACTCTTATCGGTTGGAGTTTCAACGCGCACTTTTGAACGACGAGCCAACACGCTTTTTGGTTAGATTTTCAACGAGGAATTAGCATACCAATTTCTAGCTAAGGGCCAACTCACTTTTTGGTCGGATTTTTGACGAGGTATTTGCATACCAATTTTGGAGAGTGGGTCAACACGCTTTTGGTTTGATTTTAATCGAGGATTTTGCATACCAATTTCTAACAATGGGCCAACTCTCTTATCGGTTGGAGTTTCAATGCGCACTTTTGAACGACGAGCCAACACGCTTTTTGGTTGGATTTTCAACGAGGAATTAGCATACCAATTTCTAGCAAAGGGCCAACCCACTTTTTGGTCGGATTTTCAACGAGGTATTTGCATACCAATTTTGGACAGTGGGCCAACACGCTTTTGGTTGGATTTTAATCGAGGATTTTGCATACCAATTTCTAACAATGGGCCAACACTCTTATCGGTTGGAGTTTCAACGCGCACTTTTCAACGACGAGCCAACACGCTTTTTGGTTGGATTTTCAACGAGGAATTAGCATACCAATTTCTAGCAAAGGGCCAACTCACTTTTTGGTTGAATTTTCAACGAGGTATTTGCGTACCAATTTTGAACAATGGGCCAACACGCTTTTGGTTGGAATTTAATCGAGGATTTTGCATACCAATTTCTAACAATTGGCAAATACTCTTATCGGTTGGAGTTTCAACGAGCAATTTCGAACGATGAGCCAACACGCTTTTTGGTTGGATTTTCAACGACAAATTGGCAAACCAATTTCTAACAAAGAGCCAACTCACTTTTTGTTTAGATTTTTAATGAGGTATTTGCATAAAAATTTTGAACATTGAGCCAACACGCTTTTAGTTGGATTTTAATCAAGGAATTTGCAAACCAACTTCTAACAAAGGGCCAGCTCACTTTTTGGTTGGATTTTCAACGAGCAATTTACATACCAATTTCGAACGATGTGCCAACACGATTTTTGGTTGAATTTTCAACGAGGAATTGGCATATCAACTTTAAAAAAAGGATCAACTCACTTTTTGGTTGGATTTTCAACGAGGTGTTTGCATACCAATTTCTAACAATGGGCCAATACTCTTATCGGTTGGAGTTTCAACGAGCAATTTACATACCAATTTCGAACGATGGGCCAACACGCTTTTTGGTTGGATTTTCAATGAGGTATTTGCATACCAATTTCGAACAAAGAGCCAATACGCTTTTGATTGGGTTTTAATCGAAGAATTCGCATACCAACAAAGGGCCAACTCACTTTTTAAATAAATTTTCAACGAGCAATTTACATACTAATTTCGAACGATGAGCCCACACGCGTTTTGATTGGATTTTCAAATGGCAATTTGCATTCTAATATTTAACAATGGGCCAACTCACGTTTTGATTGAATTTTCAACGAGAATTTATAAACTAATTCTTGACGATAGGCCATAAACTTATCGGTTTGACTTTTAAAGGGCAATTTACATAACAATTTCGACCGTCGGGCCAACATGCTTGTTGGTTGAATTTTCAAAGAAAAATTGGCATACCAATTTCTAACAAGCGACCAACTTACTTTTGGTTGGATTTTCGATGCGCTTACGCGCCCAGCGCGGACCGTCCGCACGCGGGGCCGGTAAACCGCGGCCGCCGGCGGTCTGGGCGGAGACGTCGAAACGGATGTAACGGTGATCCGACAACGTCTCCACCTCCGCGGCGACACGCCAGTCGTGGACACGGCTCGCGACAGCGGGGCTAGCGAACGAGACGTCCACTATAGAGCCGCCCCGCTGCCGCACGCACGTGTGCTCCGAGCCCCGATTTAGGACGGTCAAGCCTCCCGTCCTACACTGGGCCAACACACCGGTTGAATTTTCAACAGTCTGTACCCCGCTAGGTGGTCTAATAATGCATCGCTATTACTAGGCCCTCTAGGCCTCTACATATTTGCCCATCGTAGACGAATACGATGACAAACACGCTTTTAGTTATTTATTTCGTGGAATTAAAGTTGACATTTGCGTCATCATACGTCACAATGGCCAATATGATATTTACTTCGATCATATTAATAAAGAACGAGCCTTATAAACGATCGCACTCATGAGTTTGTGATGGTATTCGGTTGTATGGTTGTTGTATGGTGGGATGGTTATTTTCATAATCGATTACGAATTTTAGTCAGATATCGATTAATTGATATCTGAAATTATTTAAATCTAATAAACTGGATTTCAGACTGACCTTTAGGTCGTTCAATAAGAATAATAAATATAATAAAATAAAATAAAAAATCTCACCAACTGCTCGAAAATGTCAAATTAAATGTCAAGCTACCTTAAGGCGAAAGCGCCAGGGTAGCCCGCGAAATTCAATTTTTTTTAGGTTTTTTGCAATTTGCTGGTCAGTTTTAAGTTGTACGTTGATTAATATACGATTCGCGGCCGTAACAAATATGTATTTACAGAATTATAATCATTAAAGTCATCAACACAACTCTCTAAGACCACGTAAGTCCAAAGAATAACTGTTTCATGAAATCATCATTCTTTGGACTTACGTGGTCTTGGAGAGTTGTGTTGATGACTTTAATGATTATAATTCTGTAAATACATATTTGTTACGGCCGCGAATCATATTTTGATTGATGTACAACTTAATACTGACCAGCAAATTGCAAAAAACGTAAGAAAATTTGAATTTCGCGGGCTACCTTAGCGCTTCCCCCTTAACCTAAAGTGAGTCAGTCATTAGTGGCCGGGGGCACAGCCGGTCAATAATGCTGTACTGGATTTCATTATGACCCGCTGGTCAATAATGTGATTTGAATTTGGAATTTCACATGCTCAACTCAGTATAGATTACATAATCGATTTTAATTTCCACCAACGATTATTGAAATAATCGATAAATCGATTATTGATTATCAACTGAACAACACTACCTTCTTTTCTTTCTCGGACGAATCGCGAAAGCGTTGGCCGATCGGTATCTCTCGTAAAATTGTAGTTTTTCATTTTGTCTTTACTAAAGACAAAATATATAAAATGTACTCTGTGATGAAAAACTACAATTTTACGAGTCGCACTAAAGACTCTTTAGTGCAAACTTTAGTGCGAGTCTGTGTTGCGAGTTATCTTCAAATATCCAGCAGGTAAGCTGTATTTTAAACTTTACAACTGTCTAGATGTAATTTCATTAATTGGACGATTTAATAATGTTGTCGCATGGACACGGGTGGCGGGAATTGTATGATTCGCGGTTTGATGGCATTGGTTTTCTTAATTAACCTTTTACATTATTGTTAATAAACTTCGGTATAGCTTAGTAAACAAATCTAATCCACTAAGTGCATTCCACTCCCAAAGCGCAAAAATTATAGTCTTTCGCCAAACTTAGTACATAACATAACCTCAAACTATGTACCTGCTTACTTGCAGCATATTTGTAAGTTTAGGAAATGATATCTTTTTTGTTTTGTTCTTACTAGATCGAGACACTTACAATGTCCAATAGCAAATTTAGTGTGATAGAATTTGGCGACGGAGGTGGAGGTATTAGTGTTGTTAGACAGGACTGGCTGACGCCAAGAAAGAAGCATAGCGTCTGGCCCCCAGTAAAAGCTCAAAACAAATTTAATAAATGCCTTGAAGGTTCTATGCTCCCAGATGACACATGGTCAAGTTTTACTATTAAGCGTGTATTTTATGAAACAGGTAAGTGGATTGCATGTTTGCATGGGGTTCTTCCATTATTCACAATTTTCCATTGTTGAAAATGTTGATAAAAGTCATTACTTTTACTGATCTTAAGCACACAGTGTGGCCTAGGATGGAGCACGCTTACCTAAAAGAAACCTATTTAAGTACCTACTCTCTATTTGAAGACACCCATCTCAACTTGAGTCATAACTTGTGATTTGCTTTTTTTAATTGATAAATTGGATGTAGTTACACATGGCTAGCTGAGGCTGAGCTTCTTGTTGACATTGCTTTCAAGGTGATATTATGGTTCACAGTAAACTTATGTTTTTGCATAGATTAACCGCCTTATTCTATTTTATAAAACCTTTACAAAATATCTCTGTCATTCTCACTTTCATGTCAACGATAAAAGACAACAGATTTATAGTGCATTTTAGCTATTGGAGGTTTATAAGACATTTATAAATAAGGGGATAGTTTTAACTTACCTATATTATTACCCAAATAGTAATTCTAATTTCAGATGACTTAAGCAAAGCAAGAGAAAAGGCTAAACAAGCTGAAATAGAGTCAGAACAGGGAGAGCATTGAAGACGCAATAAAACTAAAAGAATATATGACAGTGATGACTCCAATGAAAATTCAGAAGACAGTATTATTACTTATCCAATAACTAGGCCTCCTTCGACACCATCAAGTCATACCAATTCAGATGTTACTCTGATTACTCAAGATACTGAACCTGAAATAACCCTCCCAAACATAAGTGAGCCAATATTATTGATTTATGCTTAACATAATCACACTTTCTTGGACGGGGCTACTTGTAGATTTGATTAGTTATTTGTCATTTTGTTTTATAAAGATTGTGAATAAGATTTTGATTGTGACTGTTTTCAGGTTCATTGGATTTGACACTGGTAGACCCTAGCTCACATAGCCTTGGTAAGAAAACTTGCTTTTAGTTTCTCTATTAGATCATGTAAATATAAAATTATACAAAATCTACATTAATATTATGAAGAGGCAGCAAATCTTTTCTTTTGTTCGAATAAAATCATGGGGGCATCTAGATTGATATGTTTTTGTTTTAAGCTTCTGATATTCTTAAACATTCTTTATGTTGTGTTGTGGACCTTTCCAATGGTGTACAATTACAATACTAGCCCTACCATGTACCCACTCATTTCCATTATTATTACAGATATAATTGCTAAGCGGTTGGCATCTATTGAAATTGAAATAAAAGAAATAAATATATCACAACAAGAAATCCTGCAAAGAGTCCGATCTTCCTCTACAATCACTCCGTTTGAAACTTTGCCAGAAGAAATAAAATTACCCTGTGATAATATTGAATCACTGAATTTAATTGAAACATGGATTGTAACAGACAAAAATGCAAAACAATTGGTAACCTAAAATGTTTACAAATTATTAAATTTAACAAGTATTAAACAAACATGTTTATTAGGAAAAACTTAATTTTATGCTTGTTTTTTTTTTTCAGGTTACATACCTAAGCTTTGTGGGAGGTAGCAAGGTACCAAATATCATAAGGAGAATCCTTGAAAAGCTGTTCACTAATAAACTGGCTTTGCTCTATAACTGGACAGGAAAAAATGACAAATTACCTTTGAAGAATATGCAATTAATTAAAGTAATAAGAGGTAAGTTACCACACATTCAGAAATCATTATAATATTTAAAACAGCTGCAACTACATAACTGTAGGAAATAAATGTATTAATCCCTCAAGACCAATTAGGTCGCCCCACAGTCCTGTCCTGTCTTGTTGCACTAAATAAATGTTTTATTTATCTATCTACCTACATGAATGAATAAAAAGCAACTAAAAAAAAATAAACTTACATTGTATATAGGTACCTACATATTTTAGTAATAATATTTATCTTGTAGAGTTTACAAAATTGTTTTCTTTACAGATGCAGTGCGCCATAATAAAATAGCGGAAAAGGCAACAGACGGAAATTCACGAAGTTATAGCAAACTGGTTCAGATTTACCAAAGACCGCAATGGAGGACGGGAAGCTCGCAGAACAATCCAAAAAACGACGACTTGCACGAAGGAAAGCACAAATAAAGAATGAGTTTAATTATCATAATAACCTTTCAGGTACACATATTTCCTCAGACCAATTGCTAAATAGTTCTAGAAATGAGCAATCGCATTATTCTATGAAAGTCACTGATCCATTAGATACTTCATTAAACAGCCCCTGATCAAATCCAAAAACCATCTAACTGTGAACCAATATTAGATATAGTTCCTTTCTCGTAACATGGTCCAAAAAACATAATATAAGTCATTCTGCTGCATGACTTATTGAAAACTTTAAAATATGTCCATCCTAATTTACCATCTGATGCACGCACGCTATTAGAAACACCACATCATATTAACATTGTAAATTGTGCTGGAGGTTCGTATGTATATTTTGGGCTTAAAACAAAATTAATAGAAAGAGTTTCAAATGGAATAATAACAGCAGAAAATTATCCATTAAACGCAGAAAAAAATATCAAAAAATTTGAATCCTTTATTATCTATAACAATCAATGTAGATGGTTTGCCAGTATACTCTAGTTCTACAAATTCTTTTTGGCCAATTTTATGTTTTGGATCAGTCTCTCAATAAGCAACCGTTCATTGTGGCACTGTATTATGGAGAATCAAAACCCAATAATCCGGATGTTTATTTACATCCTTTCGTTGATGAATGTTTACATTTAGAGCAGAATGGTTTAGAAATTAATGATATCCAATACGATTTTCGAATAAGTTGTATTATTGTTGCTGCTAAGTTGTATAATTTTACATTAAGTATAGCACCATCTGACTCATGCTTTGTTACTTTTAGTGGGGATGTTGTTGTAGTCAAATCAATAGAAAGTAATAACGATTCCTATATGTTGAAATGTACGTGTTTTTTAAATAAAACAGATTTTTACAAAAATCCAATTGAAAGTAGCAAATTAGGCATATACAAAGTTAGTGGAACATATAGAAGAAATATCCACGTATCCATTTTATACAAAATGTTTGCTTTTACCTAACTTCAGTGATAATGATGGTTCTTTCATATGTATACCCTTTGTTAGCTCAAAATTGCACCACTAGTGAACTTTTCATAGAAAATTAATTCTCAGAAACAAATCTCAAAAAGTAAGCCATAATTTTAATTTTATAATTTTAAAACTAAAAAATGTATGAATAACATTTTAATTAATAATAATTGTCAAAATTAAACATTAAAGATGTGATTAGGATCTGATAGATTAAAAAAAATATTTATTTTTTTGAGATTTGTTTCTTAGAATTCTTTAGAAAAATTTGCTTTGAGTGTCCTATATTAAGAGGGAAGCCTAGAGGCGTTTTCTCCATACAAACGTATTTCTCTATTTGCTTCCTGGATAATGTCTTAAGAGCCTGTACGCCGTACGGTATTTCATACAAATTTTCAAGTCCTCATTTTTTAAAATGACTGAACTGATTTTTATGAAACTTTACACACAAGCAGGATACATAGGTCTAAAAAGTTAAAAGAAAACATTTTAGGAATGTCTTATTTAAAAAAAGATAATTGGAAAATTCTATTTGTATGGAAAATTTGAAATTGGTGTAATTGAATGGTAACACTATTTTAAAAAAATATTTTCTTCTAACTTTTTAGAACTACATTATGTATTCTGCTTATGTGTGTGAAGTTTCATTAAAATCGGTTCAGTCATTTAATAAAATAAGGACTTGAAAATTTGCATGAAATGCCGTACGGCGTTAACGCTCTTAGTAGCTACTTTTTTTATTTAGGACAGCTGAAGGCATCTTTTTTTTTTAACAAATAATTACTTTAGAAGATAACTCAATTTTATTTAATAAGAGAAATGACAAAAGCATGCCTTCTTGAATCATGCATGTCTGATAATTATAATTAAATAGATACTAATTGTTTAACTTTAATTAGAATAACGACAAATGATTGCGACCTTATTTTTTTAAATAAATTTTAATTACTGGATTTCCTTGTTTGTTGTTTGGTAGGGCCTCTGTTAGAAACCCAATGTTGGATGTACTAGATAGGGCATGGCATGACATAAAACCGTCACAGGCATAAAGTATTATTTTATTGGTAGGGCCCATATCATAAACCCTACACAGGCATAAAGTAATAATTTACCGGTAGGGCCAGTAACAAAGACCCAACGTTGGCATGTAGTACACATTTATTGGTAGGCCCTATGTCATAAACCAAACAGGCCTAAAGTAATAATTTATCGGTAGGGCCAGTAAAAGAAACCTGACGTAGGTATGCAGTATACTTATATTGGTTGGGCCTATGTCATAAACCCTACACAGGCTAGTAATAATTTATCAGTAGGGCCAGTAACAAAGACCCAACATTGGGATGTAGTACACATTTATTGGTTGGGCCTATGTCATAAACCATACACAGGCTTATAGTAATAATTTATCGGTAGGGCCAGTAATAGAAACCTAACGTAGGTATGCAGTATACTTTTATTGGTTGGGCCTGTTTGTTATCCAACACTGACTACTTGCCAGTGTTGGATAACCAATCAAGTAGTTGCTTGGTAGGGCCTACGTGAAAATAGCCACACACTTTGGTTGTACTTTCGACAATGGCCCAACGTCAATAGGCGGTAGGCATTACGGTAGCGCTTTCGTGGGGGAATACATTGTTGGCCTAACATGATGGCCCTATGTTATTTCCACCGTTGGCACATACGTTTAAAAAGGGGACATGCAGGACCGTTGGCCAACAAATCGTGATTGTTGGCCGAACAAATCGCCAACTCAAAATGCTACTAGGGATGTAGTTACATTGGTTTAGTACGATAACAAAACTTGTGCCACAGACAAGGAGTTCTATATTTTAACAACAATTTCATGAATTATTGACTGCTCTCTTTTAGTCTTGGTCTGACTATTTTATTGATGTTATAACTTACCTATTTTCTATGAACTATTACTATAGCCCCCCCAGACACTATCAGTAATAATGACATTACATTGTTACAAGTAATGTCATTACTACAGACAGTGTGGTAATTGGATGATGTGTTCTTAATATTTTCAAAGTTTTACGTCAATATTGGAAGGAATGTTAGTAATGTCATTATTACTGATAGTGTCTGGGGGGGCTATAGTAATAGTTCATAGAAAATAGGTAAGTTATAACATCAATAAAATACTTATACATAAGTGATTAATTCCCGATAACATTATAAAACGTTTATTATCACCACGCCAGCATTCCTCAAAGCGTTACGTCAGTGTTCTATTCATAAGCTCCCGAATAAACAAAAAGACATGCTGCCTGTAAAATAAGGTGTAAAAATCGTTTAAATCATTTTATGTTAGGTCCAACCTCCAACCTCCTTACGCAGTTCCCGGCGGACCTATCCTCAATTCGACAGCGGCAGTCAGATCTAGGGTTGCCAACCTTATTTTATAATAACATATCCTACTTTATTTTCGATAAGTATACTATATATTTTTGCATAAAAATAAAGTATGCAAACATACTTTATTTCTAATCTTTACTGTGATGCGGTAAACGAAACATTCACAGTGTTACTCATGGGTAATTAGTTACTGAACTATTTGTCTATACCTAAATGTCAAAAAAGAAATCTAATAATGTTGATAAAAAAATTACAGAGAAAAACACTTTTGAAAAATGGCAATGTTAAAATTGGAGATCTGATTTATTTACTCTCTATCCACTTCAGCTTTCACTGAGACCTTTTTTGATAATGAATCTGAAGTAGCGAGAAGAGAGACACAGATCGACAATAAAAATGCTATGGGCAGAGCGGGAGGGCGTGTCAGACTCTTACGGACTAAAACCCACCCGTGTTCCCTCAGTTGCTCTGTTGCCGGGGGCACGATCTCCCTTTCAGTTTTCTGGCGGTGTAACCGCTAGAAAGTGCCAATAACTTACTAGGTGACTTTAGCGTAGACCTTTCAAACGACCAACTCCTGAAGTCTACCATTTAAATGTCTACATACTTTTACCTACTTCAAAAAAAGGACGAGGTTCTCAGTTCGCCGGAATCTTTTTTTATGTATGTTCCCCCATCACTCTAAGACGGCTGAACAGATTTAGAAAATTCTATTTTTGTTTGAAAGGGTATAGACTATAGAAAGTATACCCTTTCAAACGAAAATATAATTTTTGTTGGTCTCATTGTCATTTGGTTACGAGCTGATGATGGGTTCGCGGAGAAATCGAGGGAACTCTTCAAATGTTATAGGCACACCTATAGCGATTTGGGTATTTTTTATAGTAACTCGTGCATTTGCTCTCGGAAAGCACCATTTGGTAAAGTGGAACTGATGATGAAGACCACAGATGGCCACCGGAACTACTCAATAATATGTATTTCACGGGTTGCGATTCGGTTACTTTTATATGGTTGATAAGCAATTGGTGCTCGTCACAATTCATATAGTGCAGTGGAACTGATGGTGAAGTTCCTGGAGAACTCCTCAACAATTAAAGTATCCGCATCGGGAAAAGCAATATTTTGTAAAAGGCGATGAGCAGTTGACATAAGGCTATTGTAACTTAGATAAATTATAAACCAACCCAACAAAAAGTGAAAAAAAAACTTTTTTTTTTTAAACAACCGTCTTCCAATGAAGGCACATAACGAAAAATACAAAAAGAACTTATATTTTCAGATCACTAATCATCATCACAAGACACGGAACTTGAACCAGTTCATTCTCAAAGGGAGGCTTGAAGACGAACTGTGACGCGCGATGGGATACACTTGCTAAACGACCAATAGGAGAAACGAAACGGTGATTTTAATTCTTGAATCACTTTGATATCGTGTGTTGCGTCCTAGTGACGAAATAGAAACAATTACCATCAAACCATGGATAGCGAAACGTATAAAAAGCGTGCAGGCACGTCGGGCATTCAAGGACAGCTGTATGAAACTAAATTAATTAGTCTTATATATTTTAGAATGATACATGACGACAATATTGATCAGTTTAGTTTGGCCACCAATAGGGATGATATAGGTGCCTTTGATGATATTTGTTTTAAAGCAAAAATAAAGGGGTTTGAGAAACCAGTCACCGTGTTTATTCAAGCCAAGCACAGAGAGAACAATAAACTTCTAACGTTAACTAGTGAAACGGATTTGGCCAAATACTTTAATAGTTACTTGGAAATAAGACGCGCTTTTGAACCGAGCAGTAAAGACATGATTTTTGGAGAAAAATTTGATGACACTAAGTGCTTTTTCGTTATATATACTACAGCAAAAGACGATCCCAATCACAAAATATATGAAGGTAGTTTTGCTGAATATTTGAAAAAGCTCATAGGAACGGGAGGTTCTTGTACACAACCATTATAAACAAATGAAGGCTTGGACTTTTTATGTAAATTAGTAATGAAAGAACAAATCAAACAGTTAGCGAAGTTTATTTGTGATAAATCTGATAGCGTAAACTGGATGAGTAATGATCTTATATTGCGATATCATGTGATCCTGGCGCACAACGTTTTACACGTTACTGAAATTGAACCTGAAGGACATCGGATTGCCAGCTTTAGACCAGACTTCTTTACAACCAACGAAGAATTTATTGTGATGTTCAAAAACACATTGTGCTTAGAGGTTCTCAAAAAGCGAAAATCTGAAGAGACCGAGTGAGAGAAGAGTGTTTATTGTTAAAGTTCCTGGATGAACCCTCTGATGTAACCACACTAAGTAAACTGATAGGAACTGTTCTGACTTATAAAAACAGCAAGCTTGAGTTTGTTGGCAAATCGACAGACGATCTAAAGCGACAGCTCGATAAAGCAAATGTCTCTCAATCGTCTGTCTATAAAGCGGCAGAACTGGCTGCTAAAGAGTATTTACTATCTCTGAAGCTTAAAGTCCCAGCTTCGTTTGGCAACAAAGATTTAACAATAAGGGGCAAACATGAGAAAATTGAAAAGAGACTAAATCACTTAACATTAAAAATCATAGAAATATTAAAACAATCGAAAACCAATAACATCGTCACTATAGATGAGTCTCTGGGAGATGGGTTTCTGCAGTTAAATGGAGGCATAGCTTCGGCTGTCGGTAACGTACTCGTTTTTGATGAAAAATCAAAAATGTTGAAGTTTACAAACAACTGTGACTCGCTAAGCAATCTTGCCAGAAGATGGTATGAATTATTGAAAAGTAAAATCAAAAATTTGCACGAATATAAGTTGGATGTGAAAGTTAAAATGTTTCCAAAACTTTCATTTGAACGAGGAGAATACGACGTGAGTTTGGTGAGAGATTTCTATGACAAGTTACTGTTTTACACTAACCAAGCTGATCAAAATGGTGTAGAAGACATTTTAAGAGGAGAAATAGAAGACCACCCGTGCAGTGACGAAAACAACTTTAGAATTCGATCTGACTTGATATTTCTAAAATATCATGATGAAATACAAAAACTTTGGATGATGCCTAAAGTGGGATCATATCTTACAAAGAAATGCATAATATATGAAAATGCAGTAACTAATGCCATGAGTGAGCCATTAATAATGGTTATTTTAAACTTATTGCGTAAGAATAAATATAAAAAGTATACATTTAATAAAAACGGTTTAAAACCATTCGAGTTGCATGGCCCGGTCATAGGAACTGTTATTGCTACGAGGAGTTATGTGTTAACAGTTGCTAAGGTGGAACAATATCTAGGAAAAAAAGACCGTATTGTGTTAGACTTGCAATTCATTTTCAAACTGAAGTTGAAGGAATACAACACTTTATGTAAAGAATTGACGAACACAAGTAAGGAGAAGATACTTATTATTGTTTGCCATTATGTTAAAGATCCTGAAAATTCTAGTGAAAAGCTTGAAAATATCGCGAAAGCTGTTGAAGGAAAGCAAATAATAATCGTTACGAACAAGATTTCCGTTCACATTATGACTAAATATTTCTCACAATCAAGTAATGTATTGAGCGATGAAAGAAGTGTTTTCACCGACTTAAGTGTTGAATCACAGAAGAAATTCTTCGCGACTTCTAAAATAAGAGTTCAACGTAAAGACGTTAGTTTAGATTTAATAATCAGAGACGACGAGTCTGTGCAACTTATTGACGAAGATATTTTTAGTAAACTTATCAATAACGAAACTATTGAAATTGGTAATACGAGTATTTATGATTACGCAACGCAGTTTTATATTGACAGACGGGTCAGTCGCATCAGAAAACAGGAACATGATAAGTTTGACGATGTCAAAGATAAGGTTGTAGAAACGTTTTACGATTTAGAAGACGATGTTGTATTTATAACAGGAGAAGAGGGAATGGGTATGTCAACTCTATTCAGTCACTTGTCACTAGAAACAAAGCAACTGGATTCTAAAGTTTGGATTGTAAGGATATGGTTAACGATGTATGACAGAATATTCCGCAAGTGGCGGAAAACTAAAACAGCCATCACTACTCTGGAAAGTATTCTATCAATGTGTGAAATTGCAATCTGGGAGGGTGAAAATTACAGAGACGATGAAATATTAATCGAGCTGGCAGAATCATCAAATGGAACTTATTCCTTAAAGAAATGTTCAGGGAGTAGTTCAGACATATTTGAGTTGAACATATTCTTAGATTTTTACAATAAAGGAAAACTGATATTTCTTTTTGAATACTTCGATAGTATGGGTGGGTATGAGTATGACAGTGAAGCGCTATCAATGTTGAAGTCCGTCACGAGTTCTCCTCGGAAAAATAAAACTTGGATCAGATGCCGGTCGAACAGCGTTTTCAAACCTATTTTAGAACAAACATTTGGAACACCTTACAAACTTGAAAACTTTTCTCCTCGTCAAAAGAACACATTGCTTACCATATTCTGGATGACCAAGATACGATTTAAGAATCTTAATAAGAAACAAATCCAGAATGTTCATGATTTCGCGCATTTTTTATTTGGGCTACAACCAGAAAACCATGTATATTATTTAGTGAACCCATACATGAAATATTACTTGAAATTTTTGAAATATTTGGAAACGGATGCTAGGGTCAATGGCATTGATTTTCCTAATGATGAATATAATAATTTTATGATGAGAAGTGACTTACACGAAAGCGCAGACTCTTGTATGCCAGACGATAAAACAGCGCGACAACTCGGCCTAATAGCTGACTGTTTTTCCAACAAAATTATACGCGTTGTGGAAGGAGATCATGATCTCCCTCCTCAATGCGTCTCTCCATCTAAATGGAAGTGGTTGATACATAATGAAGTAGAATATCTTTTGATATCGCTTCCCTAGTTCAATAGTACGATATCTTAACCAAAATATGTTATGAGTTATTCATACTTTAAGATTTTACCCTCACATATTCACTGGTTGTTATTTGAAATGTGGTTGATTTATTAAAATGATAGCTTAGTTTAATGCGTTTGGGAGTTATTTATATAACAATATGAATAAAATATTTTTTATAATAGTTTTAAGACTTTTAATATTAAGGTCAACCTCTTATAGAAATCAGATAAAAAAAAGAAATTTATTTTGTGTTATCTCCATAATGTTTTAATCAAAATTATGTCTTTATTATTTGTAATACTTATAGTAATTAATTTTTGTTTTGTTAAAGAAATACAAGAGAGATGTAACCATCAAGCTTCCAAAATGCAAAATAAACAGAGATCGACATAATTTTAAGATATCTGAGTATTACAGAAAATCGATATTTGAGAATGTAAATCTCATTTTGTAGCTTGCTGTAATTGATTACTATATACATAATATTAAACACGTGCTATTATTAAGTCAACCATTTATGAAAGGGATCGGAATCGTTTCTCCTAAACACAAGTTATTTTGTAACCTATCTAGCAGAACAGTACGGCATCCACTAACTAGATTATATATTATCTTGCCATGTAATCTAGTCCTAGTTAAACAATAAATCTTTATTTATCATTATTATATTATTTGAGTTGTCTGATTAAATCCGCGGAAATGTTTGATAAAGAGATAGGAAAATTAATTTTAAACTGAAAAATTTCATTGTAAATGTATTATTTACTACCTCGTATCATAATTTCACAAATCTTCTACAATGTTATTTATAATAATTCCACTTTGTGGTACAATACTAAACAAAACGTCGTACGTCAGTGTACGCTTGCTTTTTGGATCTCTCCCGTGCCTTTAACCTTGTATCTTATGAGGTTATGTGGGAATAGCTGCAAGAGAGAAAAATGCCAGCGGAGCATTCAGTATTGGTATTACAACCAAACGAACAGTGTAAGATGGGCCGATTGGCTGTCAGTGTCGTACGGGCTAGAGTGCGGGGTAAGACAAGGAGGGATAACGTCACCACTCTCTAGATGTCTTCCTCCGGTTGACGCCCTAAGCCAAGGTTACCCCACAGAGGATCCCCTAGGCGAGCGTTCACCTAGTTTTAATTAGCATAGTTGAATAACCCCTGGCTGGAGGTGTTAAGTGTAGTAGCTTAAGGCACCCACAGGAAAGCCCGGTTAAGTAGTCATGATCTCAGAGGTCAACTACGAGATGCGCTAACTAAAAAAAAAACTCTAAATTTCAGGGCTTTGCCCCTCGCCCGCAGAAGTAGAACTAGGTGTTAGTAAACAACACAATACACGTAGTTTTAAGGAAATTGTTACTAATCTATGTGTTGGCTCGAAATAAAGTTTTAATTTAATTTAACTAGTCTTCTTTCAGGCGGAAATAAGGTTAATAAATATTCTGATGCCTAATTACTTTTTGGAAAGATCTTTCTGATATCTTTTGGTCTTTCTGCTCTTATTAATGTATTTCCGTACAATAGTTTCAAACAAATAAAATGAATAAACAAGGACATGTTGATATTATCCTGTTTGTAAAACAAGACTACTAGTATATATTATCTGTGACAAGACGATTATCACCTGCAACGTCATTGCTGTCAAATAAGAGTGCTTGGAAACATGCTGGTCCTGCTTCATAGGACAATTTAGAATCAAGACAAAATCAAACAGGTTGCTAGATTAATAGTAAACTTTATAATTTTGTGTTATATGACATTGATTTTACATTCTGTGATTACTTCCTCACACACTGACTTATTAATTTCAAAAACATTAGGAAAATCGTCTACTTTTACAATGTTTGTAAATATGTGAGCAACATGTATCTATCATATAATTAAATTATGTGTCGTTGCTTCATTTTTAATTCTTTTTACCTACTGTGTCAAAGTCAAATCATTTATTTCAAATAGGCCCACCTATTTGAAATAAATGATTTGACTTTGACTTTGATTGGGCAATCCACAGGTCACACCTTGACGAGATGACATGTCATGTCGAATAGTGTGACCGCCTTGTGAGAAGGTGAGACTGGACCACCTTAGAACACAGATGGAATAAATTTACTCTTTTATAAATATCTAGCTGTTGACCCCGAATACGTTTGCGTGATTCCAGGATGAAAAGTGCCTGCCTTTGTCCTCCAGGTCCCAGGCTTCTTAACTGTCAAACATAAGTAACGATTGGTTCAGTTGTTTTGGCGTGAAAAGGTAAAGATAGACACAGAGTTAATTTCCCATTATAATGTTACTAGCTGCACTCCACGGTTTCTCCCGCATAAGTGCGGACTTATGCGGGAGAAACCCGCATAAGTTTGCACTATGCATTTATAATATTAAGTAGTTGGATAAATACGAAAATGACTTTGTTTATTTGTTTGTTACGCTTTCACGCTAAAACGGCTGAAAAGATTTGGGAGAAATTTGGCACCTGTGTAGACCTTGACCCGGAAAACGACAAGATACTTTTCATCTTGGATCGCAGACGAAGTCGCGGACAACAGCTAGTAATGTTCTAAGTAGTATCGTAGAATGGACATTCATTGGAACACGCATTTATTGTTCATTCGGAAAGGAACAATAGAAGCCTCTGTTATATACAACGGGCATCACCAGCCCGTCCCATCCTTGATGTCCTCCCTCCGGTGACGCCCTAAGCCAAGGCTCGTGCCCTTCGCGGGCGTTCACCTAGCTTTTTAGCTTAGTTTGTATGCCCCTGGCTGGAGGCTTTGAGTTTAGCAGCTTAAGGCAACCACAGGATTGACCGGTTAAATAGTCAGGACCTCAGAGGTCAGCTATTAGATGCCCTATAGAAAAAAAAAAACAACGGGCGTCAGGTGTTGTAAGCAAGGGTATTCTGAAGGTTTTCGCTCAGTAATAAAACCACGAGTCACAATTGGTACTACTTTACGATGTTTCATTAAATTAGGAAACGTGGCGCTATCTAAACATTGATTAAATATTATGCCTGTTAGGACAACGGCAATTGTGTCAATGATAGCCAAGAACGTTAACGAAAATCCCCCATAAGTGTTCTGTGTTTTTTATGTTAATACTTTTTTAATTGTGACAATAGAAATCGGCTTGAATTCAAAATTTGGAAGGGCCTTACTGAAATTTTCTTTCAAAGATTCAGCTAATATAGATGATTAGGGGAGAGATTCCGTAACCTCTATTGGGATGTTGGTAAAGAACTTTTCTAGCATCTCATCAACTTTTAACTTATCTGAAATGGTTTCATTATCATTTTTTTTTCAACAATTCATTCTGATCTCGCTGTTTTGTGTTTTCATTTAGTTTGTAATTACCTGCCACACAGATTTTATTTAATTGTTATTGCAATTTTATTTTATTGTTAGAAATAATAGTTTTGTTATGTACTTATTAACTTAGATTTAGCTTGGGCGCAAACTCGTTTGAATATCTTAGAATAGTTTCTGACATAATTATTGGTCAGAAGTCAATGACTTCTCTTTATACAAATTATATTAAATATCTCAGCTTTTTCTAATACCAGCAGTGGCTGATTCATTAAATTTTGTTTTAGTATTGATTGCTACTTTTTTACAGGACACGCTTTATTGAATTCATGGCATAGTGTACTGTAGTTTTTATTGGGGTCTTGTGAATCAAAACTAGCAGTTGAGAGATTGAACATTTAATTAAATACTAGCTGCCCGGCCCGGCTTCGCACGGGTAGCATTAAGAACTTATTTACGGCGCACCTAACTACCTACCCTACCTACCCTACCTACCCTACCTACCCTAACCTACCCTACCTACCCTACCTACCCTACCTACCTACCCTACCTACCTACCCTACTTACCCTACCTACCCTACCTATCCTACCTACCTACCCTACCTACCTACCCTACTTACCCTACCTACCCTACCTATCCTACCTACCTACCCTACCTACCTACCCTACTTACCCTACCTACCCTACCTATCCTACCTACCTACCTACCCTACTTAACCTACCTACCCTACCTATCCTACCTACCTACCCTACCTAATTACCCTACCTACCCTACCTATCCTACCTACCTACCCTACCTACCTACCCTACTTACCCTACCTACCCTACCCTGAATTTTTTTTGCTATAAACCTCACGGAGCCCGAGACCTTTCCAACGAATGCAAAACCGTGGAAATCGGTTCGTGCGTTCTGGAGTTATAGCGTCAGGAAGGAAAACCCGACTTATTTTTATATTAAAAATATATATTATTAATTTATTTTTAGTGAGAGGTCTTAATTCAATGGTTTTATGTAGGTGTAATGGTATGTATGTGGCAATAATTTACTTTTTCTTTCTTAAAAGAAAGAAAAAGAAAAATATAGCGTTGCATTGTTTATATTTTAATGCCTCCCTCTGTGTTATTAGCTCCGTCTAATGCATAATATGCCAAACAATGACAGACTGACGGGCAGTGACAATAATTACAAAAGATAAAGAAGGTGCTGCCAGTACATATTTTTCATGACTGTACTACTATTGATTAAATGAATTTGATACCTACATTAATCAGTTATTAAATATCATGTTCATTACAGTCTAGTTATTATTGAATACGCTTTAAATACATTTTTAATATTATTACATAGCTTATATTCGAAAAATAGTAGTATTTAAAAAAAAAAAAACAGGTGCAGTCCGGGAGTGCCGACAGAAATGAAAACAAAAAAAAAATATACTTCCAAAACCTTAAGTAAAAATTATTGCATAGAACATTGATCCGTAACATAATATAAATATAGAGCACAATCGCGTTTACGAAAATGAGGTGTCGGTAACGGTGTCGCGAGTTCAATTGTTTTTCCCATCTCAAAAATGCCTTTTTTTTTTTGAGGGTGGGAAATCATCAAATAACTTCTCCCGCTCTGGGCGGAGCGGGAGGGCGTGTCAGACTCTTACTGACTAAAACCCACCCGTGTTCCTTCGGCTGCCCTGTTGCCGGGGGCCACGATCTCCCTTTCGGTTTTCTTCGCAACCCCGGCAGGCATCGGCCCTTGTGGACCCCTTCGAATCTGCTGACATCTCTTTGAGGCGCGCGTGGAACACAACGCGCCGTCGACCCGGATCTCAAAAATGCCTAACGCACCTAAAGAATTTTACACTTGAAAAAAACAGTAACATGGTGGATTTGATCGGCCATTCACACGAATAGCCGCTCAAATCCACCATGATACTGTTTTTTTTTTAATCTTTATCAGTGTTACTAGAGGTGTCAAAATGGATATGAAAATACCCCAAAGTAAGAACCTGTTTGTCCGTAAATTGTCTAGGATCAACAAAGATAAGGACACATATGTTGTGTGCTCTCACTCTAGTAATATTATTATTGGCTTCGCCGTAGTTGGAATAAAAATGATAATACAATAAAAACGCAATTTTTGAGGGGTTTATTTATAAACGGTGCTTAAAGTTAACTAGCGTTTAAACGTTCAAAATGTATGGTTAAACAGTCACTAATAAAAAAAACGTATGTAAGCCCCGAATTGTCAGTCATGCGTATTTTTTAAATACAAATATAAGATATTAAATCTGTGGCCGCGGTGACGGAGCCTTCGGCCTGCCATCTGGTGTACGAATTTGAAACTATTTTCCAATTGGTCTACCTCCAATCAATCGACATTCTTCCAGCAGATTTTTTTAAGTCTTTGAAGTAAATATGATTTTTTTCCATTATTTTTATAATAATACTAGCTTTTGCTCGCGGCTTCGCCCGCGTGGATGTCGGAAAATATCCCACGGGAACGTACTACCGGGCAGTACCGGGATTGCATGCCTAATAGCCGAGGAAAAGGTCATTGACTCCTACCGCTGCGCCCGCGTTGCCGATAACCAAAATTACTTTGTTACGCGTAATTTTGAATCTATGTTATTTTTTGAAGTATTCATTTAAATGATAAGATGTCATTGATGTCAAGGATAATCTTAATCTAAATGAAATGGTCCATTTAAATAACATATTTTATTGGATAAGGATTGATATAATATAATACCGGTCAAAATAGCTTCGGAAATAACAATGAAATTCTGAAAGATACCTTGGAAGATGGACGTATGCTATCACGGATTTTTTGTTGAACTTTTTAAGTTCTTCAATCCTGTAGAACATAAATTTGATGTATCTCTTACGGCTTACGCGGCGCACACCAGTAAAGCTCCCAGTCTGCATGTTTTTTTCCGACATCTTCGACAATAATCGTCATATTTCAGCCAATTTACATAAAACCTTAATGAATTATACAACAAAACCATCCGCATGAATCACTCCGTCCATTGGTGAAAACCGTTTGAAAATCCGTTCGGTAGTTTTTGAGTTTATCGCGTTCAGACAGACAGACAGACGCGGCGGGGGACCTTTTTTAAATAATATTTTATATAAGGATGAATTAAATCCGGTTGGAGTGTTTTACATGGCAACACAACAGTTATTACAAGGGAAACTGTGACATACTCTGTCGATCAATGGACTGTCAATGAAATTTATAAACACATTAGTTTAGTACGATAATAGAACTTGTACCACACACGAAGAATTCTGTATTTTTTTAACAACAATTTCGTAAATTATTCAGTGTGCTCTGCTTATCTTAGAGGATATTGGACGACTAAACGTAAGTAATAAGTTTCATCAACAAAATACTCATGCGGTTGTCATATTTAAGCGATAAGTTCAGGTCATCATTGTAAAACATAACATTACGCCCGCGCCCGCGCCGGTACTGCCCGATAAGTTACGTCACAGTTCTATTATTAAACTTCTGAATACACAAGATAAAACTGACTGACATACTGAACTTCAAAGTTTAAAATACCGATGTATTGTATTTATTAAGTTTAAAAGTACGAATTACGTAAGTAAGAAGGTACAGGTTGTGCCATTAAAGTTGAGACTTGACCGCGCCTCCCGCCGCTCTTTCCCCCGCCCCGATGACGCCCCAGCGGGGACCTCATACCGCTAAAGAGACCCATAAATCGTCTACTGCGCAAGTCAAACCACGTGGTGTGTCAAGTCTCATCTTTAATGGCACGACTTGTACACGCATGACGAATTACTTAATTGAAGATCTTCAATATCGCGATGAATGAAACTTCGAAATCTTGCTTCAGCGAATGACTAAATTCCGAATGTTAATCACGTGTATAAATTATACACATTTACGTGTATAAATTGTACGGATAAATTAATGTAGTATGTAATGTAGCTAGTACTAACTTGTTAATGTGTGAACAAATAAACTTTAGGAACAGAAATAAAAAAATAATAATGGCATATTTTGAATTTATAAAATACTATTATCTATTTATAATGTTTTTTTTTACATCTATTTTTACACATAATAAGCGAAATACTCGCTCAGAATCTCAATGATGAACATTCGAAATTTAGTAATTCATCATAGCAAGATTTCGAAGTTCCGTAAATCGCGATTATGAACAGTTTCAATTAAGTAATTCGTCATAGCGTACATTCTTACTCACGTAAATCGTATTCTTAACTTCGAAGTTCAGTATGACAGTCGATAAAACTCATTGCAGTGGCTGTGGAGGACCAAGTTCAGCGGCCCGAGGTGCCAAAATAAGTCTTCTCAGTTTATGAAAGAATTTCTGGGACCGATTAAATTTAAATTTGGTACACATATCAATTTCAGTTATACCAACACGGACGTGTTACGTAAATAAATGAATTTCGTATTGAGTCGGGTGGGGCTATTTCGACTGTGTTCTATGTACTATTTTACTCAGTTCTCATTAGTTAGAATTACCCCACAATCGAAATAGCTCATTCCGATCTTATACACTACAGTTTTGGGAGATAATATAAGACAAACTTTTATACAAAAAAAAAAAAAAACAACCGACTTCCAAAAAACCACTAAAAAGTGAAAAAATACCTAAAATTTCGGATGTCGGTGGCAAATAACTAAAATACAAAACCAAAGAAACCGACTTCCGAAATTTAAGTTATTTTTCACTTTTTAGTGGTTTTTTGGAAGTCGGTTGGTTTTTTTTTGTTAGAAAGTTTTTATTTGTCGCTTTTTAGTGGGTAGGTTGTAATTTACCTAAATTACAATAGCCTAATCTCAACTGCGCATCACCTTTTACAAAATATTGCATTTCCCGATGCAGGGATGTTAATCGTTGAGGAGTTCTCCTGGTATTAACCATCAGCTCCACTTCTCCATATGCATCGTGACGAGCATAATTTCCATTGCAACCATATTAAAGTAATCGAATCGCAACCCGTGAAATACTTATTATTGAATAATTCCACTGGGCATTTGTGGTCTTCATCATCAGTTCCACTTCACTAAATAGTGCTTCCCAAGAGCAATTGCACGAGTTACTAAAAAAAAAAAAAATATCAAAATCGGTTGGCGTGATATTGAGTTATTCGTCCATTTGTCGCGCACATACTTAATGCAAATTTAAGACTTTTATGGTCTTTTCATGGATGACACTGTCAGAACTGGACCAAATTGAAATGGGACCACACGGGAAGCACCAGCTTTCAAATAAAAAAAGAATCATCAAAATCGGTTCACCCAGTCGACAGTTCTGAGGTAACAAACATAAAAAAAAAAATACAGTCGAATTGAGAACCTCCTCCTTTTTTTGAAGTCGGTTAAATAAAAATAAAATTACAATAAAAACACACTATCATAGAGAATACTTTATTAGCAGATGTCGTAATTATCTAAGGAATTGACGTGATTCCGAAGTAAGGAATCGTTAAACCTTCACTCATGTTCATTCCATTCACTCAGTAAGAGCATTAAATTATGCTAAACTGATTACATCATTACTAATTAAATCATTAGCGTTAATGATCCATTACGTAATGGGGCATTAATGTTAGTCTTTGTGCAACACGCGTAGCATGACCACCGTAGAAACGGGTTTTGTCGACGGAAGAATAGACAAACTGACAGATTGTGATTGTTTATCTGTCATTTTGTCTATTCTTCTGTCGACAAAACCCGTTTCTACGGTGGTCATGCTACGCGTGCTGGGTGTAAATAAAGTTGGAATTAAGTATTTCAAGTTTGTTTTTTTTTAGTTCTTGACATACCTAAGTTCAAGTCACCTATCGAAATCTTTAACATTGAAAGTGTCACTTTTGTAATAGTTAGATTAGAAGATAAATAGGTATGGATAAAGCTTGAAGTACGGCCAATATCATAGGTAATATAATTAATCGTTTAGAACAAAACGTACTCGATTAAAAGTTCATGAAAGAAAAGAATGTTAAAAGAAGGAAGGCAACATACAGCTCAGCGATTTGGAAAGGCATGGTCGCAAATAATGTTAATACGGAACCGTAAATTGCAAAAAAACGTTAGGGAATTTGAATTTCAAGAGCTAACTCAGCACATCCCCCTTAACCGATTAAGACACGTAATGAAAAATACAATATAACTTATATTTGCAGATCGCAAATCTTCAGCAGAAGACACGGAACTTGAATCGGAAGTATTTTTTATTTTAAATTTGGATCACAAACAAATTAACATAATTAGTTACAATGGAAACGACGAGAACTACAAAAGAAAAAAGGAAAAAGAAAAATTGTGACAGAAACACCAATTACCATCAAACCGTGGACAGTGAAGTGTATGAAAGGCTTGCAGGCACGGCGGGTATCAAGGGACAGCTGTATGAGACTAAATTAATTAGTCTAATAAATTTTAGATTGATACACGACGACCGTGTTGATCAGTTTAGTTTGGCCTCCAATAGAAATGACGTAGGTAAGTTCGATGATATTTGTTTTAAAGCAACAATAAAGGGGTTTGAGAAAGAAGACTCGAAAGAAGTCACTGTTTTCATTCAAGCCAAGCACAGAGAGAACAATAAACGTCTAACGCTTACTAGTGAAACTGATTTGGCCAAATATTTTAATAGTTACTTGGAAATTAGACGCGCTTTTGAACCGAGCAGTAAAGACAGGTTTTTCGAAGGAAAGTTTGATGAAAACGAATGCTTTTTCGTTATATATACTACAGCGGAGGGCGATCCCAATCATAAAATATATGAAGGTAGTATTGCTGACTATTTGAAAGAACTCATAGGGACGGGAGGTTCTTGCACACAACCATCTTACACAGACGAAAGTTTAGACTTTTTATGTAAAATAGTGATGAAAGAACAAATCAAACAGTTAGCGAAGTTTATTTGTGATAGCTCTGATAGCGTAAACTGCATGAGTAATGATCTTCTATTGCGCTATCATGTGATCTTAGCGCAAAATGTTTTACACGTTTCTGAAATCGAACCTGAAGGACATCGGATTGCCAACTTCAGACAAGACTTCTTTACAACCAACGATGAATTTCTTGTGCTGTTCAAAAACACATTGTGCTTAGAGGTTCTCAAAAAGCGAAAATCGAAAGGAACCGATGCAGATGGACAGAGTTTATTGTTGAAGTTCCTTAGCGAACCTTCTGACGTAAGGACACTGAGTAAACTGATAGGAACTGTTCTTACTTATAAAAACAGCAAGCTTGAGTTTGTTGGCAAATCGATGACAGACGATCTAAAGCGACAGCTGGCCAAATCAAATGTCTCTCAATCGACTGTCCATGAAGCAGCAGAACTGGCTGCTAAAGAGTATTTACTAGCTCTGAAGCTTAAAGTCCCAGCTTCGTTTGGCAACAAAGATTTAACAATAAGAGGCAAAGAAGAGAAAATTGAAAAGAGATTAAACCACTTAACATTAAAAATTATAGAAATATTAAAACAATCGAAACCCAACAACATCGTCACTATAGATGAGTCTCTGGGAGATGGGTTTCTGCAGTTAAATGGAGGCATAGCTTCTGCTGTTGGCAACATACTCGTTTTTGATGAAAGGTCAAAACTGTTAAAGTTTACAAACAACTGTGACACACTGAGCAATCTTGCCAGAAGATGGTATGAATCTTTGAAGAGTAATATCGAAAATTTGCACGAGTATAAATTGGATGTGAAAGTTAAAAAGTTTCCAAAACTTTCATTCGAACGAGAAGAATACGACGTGAGTTTGGTTAGAGATTTCTATGACAAGTTACTGTTTTACACTAACCAAGCTGATCAGCATGGCGTAGAGAAAATTTTGAGAGAAGAAATAGAAGATCATCCGTGCAGTGATGTTAACAACTTTAGAGTTCGATCTGATTTGATATTTCTAAAATATCATGATGAAATACAAAAATTGTGGATGACGCCTAAAGTGGGACCATATCTTACAAAGAAAAGCAAAATATATGAAAATGCTGTAACTGATGCCATGAATGAGTCATTAATGGGTGTTTTAAACATAATGCATAAGATTAAGAACAAGGACTATACATTTAATGAAGACGCTTTAAAACAATTCTTGTTGCATGACTCGATTGTAGGAACTGTTATTCCCACAGAGAGCTGTGAGTTGACAGTTGCTAAGGTGGAACAATATCTAGGAAATAAAGACCGTGTTGTGTTAGACTTGGAGTCCATTTTTAAACTGCCCTTGAAGAACCACAACACTTTATGTAAAGAATTGACGAACACAACGAAGGAGAAGATACTTATTATTGTTTGTAATCATTTTCAAGATTCTAAAAATTCTGGTAAAAGGCTTGAAAATATCGTGAAAGCTGTTGATGGCAAGCAAATAATAATCATTACGAACAAGACTTCAGTTAACATTATGACTGATTATTTCTCACAAGCAAGTAATGTATTGAACGATGACAGAAGTATTTTCACCGACTTGAGTATTGAATCGCAGAAAAAGTTCTTAGCGACTTCTAAAATAAGAATTCAAGGGGAAGACGTATGCTTAGATATACTCGAAGATGATGAGTCTGTGCAACTTATTGACGAAGATGTTTTTTATAAACTTATCAATAACGAAACTATCGTAATAGGTGGTATGCCTGCTTGTAATAATTACACAATGCAGCATTACATTGACAGACGTGTCAGTCGCACCAAAAGCCAGGAATACGATAAGGTAAATGATGTTAAAGACAAGGTTTTAGAAACATTTTACGATTTAGAAGATGACATTGTACTTATAAAAGGAAAAAAGGGAATGGGTAAGTCAACTCTACTTACTCAATTGTCACTTAAGACAAAAAAACTCAATCCTAAAGTTTGGATTGTGAGAATAAACTTACCGGAGCACGAGAGAATAGTCAGAATGTTAAATGAACATAAAATTATCAGTACTGCGACATTATTTATGTTTATGTTTCGAGCTGCACTCAGCAAGGAATACGATAAACGACAGCGAGGAGAAAAAATTAAAAAGGGACAGGATACAATATTACTTGAGCTGAAAGATTCAATAGATAAATCTGTCCTAATTGACTGTTCAAGTAAATCAACAGCATTTCAGTTGCAAGTGTTCCTACATTTTTTTAACGCAGAGAAACTGATATTACTTATCGATGGTTTTGATGAAATCTTTTCGGAGTTTGAACCAGCAGTTTTATCATTACTAAAGATTTTTAGGAGTAAACCTCGCAAGCATAAAGTTTGGATCACAAGCAACTCCTTTAACATCATTGAACAAGAGTTCGGACCATCGTACAAACTAGAAAACTTTTCTCGCCCTGAACAGGACACATACTTAAGCACATTCTGGAAGTTACAATTTAAGAAACATTATTTCATAGAATTCATGAAACCTGGTACTTTTGTCAATCATATGCAACTATTTATGCCACCAAACCGCCAAGAAAAATACTTGAGAGGATACCCACTGTTTTTGGAATTTTTAAAAACGGAATTACCGGCTGCTGGCATTGATTTTCCCTATGATGAATATTATAATAATTTCATGAAGAGCTTTGGCCATTGTGATAGCACAATCCCATATTTTCAAGACTTCATAACGCCGTCTCATCTGAGCGAATTAGCAGAAACTTTATTATGGCTTTTTTTTTCAAAAAAAAAAGCCTACATTTTGCGTGTCCGGTAGCAACAGAGGGATGCGAACCTGGTAAGTAAAACCTGGCTTCCAAATACTAGTAAAAATACCAGGGTTAAAAACCATGTTCTGAAATACCCACTCGAAAGTATTTGGCTGCATTAAGTCGTACTGTACCGAGTCGCAATATTGTACGGGGTTATTAGAAGATTTTTAGATTTGTCTATTAAATTTTTTGCAGTATTTCGTCATGAGCCAGTTTAACAAATTAGCATCAGCAGGCGTAATAGGCATATGGCAAGGTTCACAAACCTCATAGTGTGTTTGTGGACATGCAATCCAAATTAAGTGACAACAGGGGAGCGGCCAGGCTACTTTTTAGTAGCGATGTGGTGACACCCTACTCTCCAGAAACTCTTTCAGTCCTGGAGAGTAAACATCCAGCGCCTGTATATGGTGTCCCAGATCCAGATTCAACTCCTTTTAATGTTACTGCCCCCCAGCTGATTGCAGCCGTGAGCTTCCTCTGAAGTGATTCCGCTGTCGGCCTCGACGGCTGACTCTCCAGCATTTATGAGATTTATTGAGTTTAGGTGCCAGGGAAGTTGGAGATTTGCTTTTGAAGGAGCTTGTGGCTCTTATTAACCTGATGCTCAACGGCGGTGTGAAAGATGCCGTCGTCGATGTCTTGTACGGGGCCAACTTATGTGCCCTGCGCAAGAGGGACGGTAGCATTCGTCCCATTACCGTTGGGTGCAACTACAGGCGTACGGCAGCAAAAATATGCTGCAATTTGTGTGGCGAAATTCTGACCAACAAGTTTCAGTTCCTACAGAGCTTGGCTTTGGATCCAAATGGGGCTGCGAGGCTGCTGTACATGCCCTTTCCAAATTTTTTAATTGCCAATAAAGATGAGGTCATCCTCAAGGTTGACGTTAAGAATGCCTTCAACTATATTAACAGTGACACTTTGTTGGCTGAAGTAAAAAACGAGTTACCCGAAAATTAGCTACAGGCACTACCGTCACCCAACATAGGTACTACACTGGGTGACACCATATTCCGGCTCGCTACATGTTTGCATCTGGGCGCTCCTTGTGGCTCTATATCGCTGTTAATGCGGTGAAGGAGTCGACTACCTCGGACACCATCACCTATCCTGCAGTAAGAATGCTGGTCAGATGGCACGGGACGCCAGCATTAACGACAACATCCGTCGGACTCTTGTGCTTGTTGGGTGCCAGCTGTTTTAAAACCAGACGGAATGACCATAATGCTTTGGAAGTTCCATCCCATCTTCCTAGCATGGCGGGCTGTGCTGGGGTTGCAGGAGCAGAAAACCTCAAACGGCGCAAATATAACAACCTTATTTGGAGCTATATGTTTGAGCCGTTTGGCGTTGGCTTTGGAGTCCGAGTGCTCATCGAGTATTTCGGGACATCGCCAAGTGATTGGTCGACTCTTCACGTAACCAGAGCCAGGCTGACCTATTTTTCGCTTAAAGAATCAGCATCACCATCCGACGTTGCAATGCTGCAAGTCTTTCTCCATTAACAGCGATGCGGTCGAATTTTTTGATGCCCAATGAGCTCTTCCCCCTTTTTTATTATAATAAAATATATATACATTACCTATATTAAACTACATTATAATAATATATATATTTGTGTTAGCTTGTATATTGTAATTAATAATTAATTTGGTAAAATTCAAAATTACCGCGCGAAGCAGTGCAGTATCAATCGAGCGCGCATGCGATGCATAGAGTTTTATCGAGAGAATTTCTTACTACTTATCGAGTTTATTTACTTCTGCCCTACCCACAAAAAATTGCTGAGTATGTCCATGTATCTATAGATAGTATTTTAGACATAAACCTAACAAGAAATACAATTAGAGCAAATGATAAAAGTTCCTACACCTTCTACTGGGAAAATCTCAAAAAGACATTGGAGGACCGACGTTTGTGCAGAATATTGAATTTATTGCAATCACGAAATGATCGCCTCTGTGACAATGGAAGTTTGAAGGATTTACATTTCAAAGATAACAAACAGTACACAGTAATTGAATGATATCTTATCAGCATTAGACGATGATTTCATTAGAGTGGTCATTTAATGAAGATTACATATCACCTCGTCAAGGCCTCTGAACACACCAATGTGAAATTCAGGTAGTAATATATTAAAAGGAAAACTTTAGTAAGAGTGTCAACGCGAGAAGAATGAGAAGAACTCCAATGATACAGCTCAAGCGTTTTCCACTAATAGGGTTATAAATTGCTATAAATGTAAGAAGTCTAGTCATTTTCGCTTCGCCGCAGTTGGGGGAAAAATGATAATACAATAAAAACACAAACTCATATGAAATTGACAGTCACCAATTTGTGACTGCGGTGTGGCCCGCCATCTGGCGGCCGAGTTTGAAACTATTATCAAATTCTCTAATCCATTTAACTGTTTTTCCAGCACTTTTTTAATATTGTTTTGTTTTTATGTAAAAGAAAATTATAAATTTTTATACAAAATATAAATAAAGGACATAATTTTAAGTAATTTTGATCGAAGTTATTTATATGGCAACACCACAGTTCTACAATGGATTGAAATCTGTTGCGTACTGTTGGTCAATAAATCTTATAAAACACGTCAGTTTAGTACTATAACAAAACTTGTGACACACACAAATAATTCTATATCTATGTTCTATGTTCTGTGGACCCGAGCCTATCGTACCAATCACCTACAACCAAATACGCAGGTGGCTTCAGGAGTACACCCACACACAAGTGGAGTACTGGTGAACCTCGACACCGGGCTGCAGGCAGTCCAAGGAAGCTATGCCATCTTTGGATAACAGGCTAAACATGCGTTTAATACGCCTGGACAGGAACGGCCTGCGCCTGGTGACGGGGACCATCACGGGCCACTGCTCGCTAAACAAACACTCCCACACAATAGGCATAACGGACAGCCCTCTGTGCAGGGCGTGCATGGAGACTGAGGAAACCATCGCGCATGTACTCTTTGAATGCACAGGCGTCACCCAGATTAGAACAGAAACCCTCGGGTCACCCAGATCTTTTAGGTACAGTTGTTCTGAACAGACCAGGAGTTTAAATTAACTTTCTCTGTGCATACACGCTCACACGCACGCATTTACTTACAATCAAATTACACCTCACTAAGTGCACCCATGTTTACGAAACCGGCCTCACCCTCACGTCACTGTTGACAGCGCTCTATCTTGTTTTTTTATTTGGTCTGAAGTAGTAATTCTTTATTATATAGTTTTTTATCAATAAATATATTGCATAGAACCCCTAGTGATTATGAGGCGTTTGGCCGATGCCGTACGAGAGTTAAGACTAAGACTGCATTAATTTGCTTACGACCGGTATCGGGATTGCGTACAAAGACATCTTGCAACAGACCCGAGAGCTTTCTGGAGTTCGTCAGATCGAAAAAAGGTAATTCGAACCAATATAAATAAAATAAGGACGGGCACATTCTATCGGACCAAGAATGCGCACAGGAGTTTGCACTTTTTTTTTCACTCTGTATATAAGCCGAGCCGAGCCCCGAGCTGGCTACCCTAAACACACTTCTCCTGGCTGGAGGCTCTAAGTGTAGTAGCTTAAGGCACTCACAGGAAAGTCCGGTTAAGCATCCAAGACCTTAGCGGTCAAAACTGCGAGTTTCCACAGTTAAAAAAAAAACCCTAAACACAGAGACCGCGAGCACAAAAGCAGCGCAAAGCGGCGCGTGGGCTCACCTCGGTAGTCTTGAGGCGTCGGAGGTACGCCGCGCGCTCGCCCGTTTGCCCCCAAAACGCTCAGTCGGACCAGATGGCATACCACCCTTTATCCTTAGGGATAGCCGCATGGTGTTAATTGAACCCTTACTACATTTGTTCAGTGTCTGGGTTGCTACAGCGTCATTTCCTGATCGTTTGAAGCTTAGCCGAGTGGTGCCGGTGCCAAAGGTCGCGAAGGTAAGGAGGCAAGTGACTACAGGCCGAAGGCAGTTTTATGCGCTCCTGCTACAGTGTTCGAGGCAGCCATCCACAGCTGTTTATACACACAGGTGAGCGCACACTTGCCTGATGCGCAACACGGGTTTCATTCTGGGCGGGGTAGAACTGAAAATTTACTTCACTTAATGACGCAACTGGTGCCAGCTGTTGATGCTGGACTATAGGTGGATGTAGCCTACCTAGATTTGCGGAAGGCGTTCAACGCAGTCGATAATGATGTGTTGCTGTTGAAATTAGCCAACATGGGTTTCACACCGCATACTATTAAATTCTTCGCCTATTACCTGCGCGGCAGACCGCCACAGTCTACGTATCGACATGCGTTGACTAGCGGACCCTTTCTGAGGTCTGTTACACGAAATCAGGCGTCAGCCAAGGTAGTAATCTTGAGCCATTCCTTTTTATTCTCGTGGTGGACGACTTACCGAAAGTAGTCGATGAGTCAACTTGCCTACTTTTTGCTGATAACCTAAAGCTGATTCATGTAGTGAAGGATGAGGCTGACCATGACATACTGCAGCAGGATTTAGATCGAGTCAGCAAATAGAGTCTGGAAAATAAACTTTAATTCAACGTAGCGAAATGTTCTATTTTTTCATTCACCCGTGCCCGCGCCCCGAGTCACCATGAGCACCACATTGAAGGCAAGCCGCTTCAGCGTGTCATGGAGGTCAAAGATCTGGGCATTCATTTCACCATGAATTTGCACTTCCGCAAACATGTTGTAGAGGTTTGAAAAAAGTACTACTATCACTGCACATTTTTGTGTAATAACTTTCAACTTTCTGCTCTCTTGAAAAATTACCAAAACATCTATATCTTCTAGCTAGACCATCGTTAAGCTCTCTCTGTCTCTCTCCACTAATCTTTTTATTGGCTTCGCCGCAGTTGGGATAGTAAAAATGATAATACAATAAAAATGCAAACTTGAATTTTCAGTCACCATCCATGACCGCGGTGACGGAGCCTGCCATCTGGCGGACGAGTTTGAAACTATTTTCCAGAGCTTCAATCCTTGACCTATTTTACCAGCAGCACGCGTAGCATGAGCACCGTAGAAACGGCTTTTGTCGACGGAAGAATAGATAAACTGACAGATTGGGATTGTTTATCTGTCATTTTGTCTACTCTTCCGTCGACAAAACCCGTTTCTATGGTGGTCATGCTACGCGTGTTGATCGTAGTTTTCAATAAAAAAATATTTATTTCATGTATTTTTATTATACACTAGCTGCGCCCCGCGGTTTCACCCGCATAAGTCTCGATCCCGTAAAAATATCGGGATAAAAAGTATCCTATGTCCTTCTCCGGGTCAAGGTCTATCCATATCCCAAATTTCATCCAAATCCGTTCAGCCGTTTTAGCGTGATGTCGTGACCAAGGGAAATAGGGATTCATTTTTATATATATAGATAATTAAGTATAAGTAATTCCGACCGAAACATGGCAATACTAAAGTTTTACAATGGATATGGATTGAAAAGTGTGACATACTCTGTTGGCTCTCGGTAAGAGAGTAGTATATTCTTTGTCTGTTGGTCACTGAATCATAATCTATATACATTAGTTTCACGAATAATGTTTGTATTGAGTGCTCTCTATTAATCTTAGAGGATATTGGACGACTGACTGCATCTAATAATAGAAAATAGGTAAGTAATAAGTTTCATCAACAAATTATTCTTGTGGTATTCGTAAGCGATAATAATAATGTCAATAGCACCATATTAACAACAACTTAATTATGTCTGTGTCTCAGAATGGATGTAAGAATGGGTCCCGCGGTACTAAGGAGCTGCTCCTTATAGATATGACCATCAGCCAACAGGTTCGTAAATCCCGGAAGGATTTGTCGACTTGTTGGATAGATTATAAGAAGGCCTATGACTCGGTGCCACATACATAGCTCATGAGGGTGCTGGAGTTGTACAAGATAGATGCAACGCTGCGCACCTTCCTGATGTCATGTATGCGGCAATGGAGGACGGTCCTTCTCTATCCAGGATGTCGACAGATCCGGGGAATCGATGAACCGATCAGGATTGAACGGGGAATATTCCAGGGCGACAGTTTGAGTCCGCTTTGGTTTTGCTTAGCCTTGAATCCTCTAAGCACACTGCTGGAGGATTCAGGTCTAGGCTACCGGTTGAGAAGGGGTGGTCAGGTGATTTCTCACCTCCTTTACATGGATGACTTGAAACTCTTTGCCCCCAACAATTTGCGACTGATGGAGCTACTGAAGATAACAGAAACATTCAGTAGCGCCATCAGGATGGAATTTGGTGTGGACAAATGTGCAGTCATGCATGTAAAGCGAGGGGAGATTATGGAATCCGTGGGAACCCAACTTGCGGATTCCATACACCTTAGATCCCTCTCCTCAACCGAAACCTACAAGTACTTGGGTATGTCGGAAGCATTGGGCATCAATGTTACCGACATGAAACAATCGTTGAAGGAACGCTTCTTTGGCCGCCTGAATAAAGTGTTAAATAGCCTTTTATCAGGCGGAAATAAGGTGCGTGCCTTTAACGGTTGGGTCATGCCGGTCTTGATGTATTTTTTCGCCATACTCAAATGGACTCAGACGGAACTTGACGCTCTGGATAGGAAGGTCCGCACATTGCTGACGGCAAATCGGATGCATCACCCACGGTCATCAGTGATGAGACTGTACATCCCGCGGAAATGCGGGGGTCGAGGTTTCCTAAATGCTAAAACCCTCCACAACCGCGAGATTTACAGTCTCAGGGAATATTTCCTTCAAACCAACGTGGGTATGCACCGAGATGTGGTCGCAGTGGACAAGGGCCTCACCCCGCTCTCCTTGGCAAAAGAGAACTGGCGCAAACCTGCAGTACTTGATACTAACGATCGTAAGGAAATATGGCAGGGCAAAGAGTTCTTTGCTACATGGACGCTTTTTCCGGGCCCTCCACGGGCCTGATGTAGACTTTTTGACATCTGTATCCTGGCTGCGTTTTGGCGACCTCTTCGGGGAAACCGAAGGTTTTGTCTGTGCGATTATGGATGAAGTTATCATGACGAATAATTATCGGAAATACATTGTCAAGGATGGTACGGTTGACATCTGTCGGGCATGCCACCAACCCGGTGAATCAATCCGACATATTGTTTCCGGTTGTTCTCGTCTTGCTAACGGCGAGTACTTGCATAGACACAATCTAGTAGCTAGGATTATCCACCAGCAACTTGCCTTGCAGTACAACCTTATAGAGTCCGAAGTACTGTTATAAATTGTAAGACAGCCCTAACTATAGAAAATATAAACGCTGACGCCTCAAAGGCGTCATGTAACGTTTCCCACATTTTTATACAGTTATTGTGGTATTGATATATTAGTTTAAAGTTTAGTCATACTTGGAACTTCGTGGCGGACACATTATAATAATTGTAAAACTTAAAATCATTAAAATTTACTTCAAGGTTAAAAATAGTTTTTTTAAAAAGGGACTTTAATCTTGCCCCGTAACAGTGGTGTCAGAAGTGGGATAGTCAGTATAAGTCGTTACTGGCTATCTAAAAAACTATATAAAACCAAATTCGTCGCGTTCCGTGTCCGTCCGCCTGTTCGTTTCAATATCAATCGAAAAATCATATCCAGTGTGACTCTATCAATAGTGACTCTATCCTGTCTCTATCCAGTGTGACTCTATCTTGTTTCCATCCAGTGTGACTCTATCCAGAGCGTGTGTGTGTCATTGCGTCGTCAAAACTACGTTATTACCGCGATATCCGATCGCTATTACACCGAAATCCTCCGGTTTAGCTAAGATAACCAACGAGTCTGCTAAACCTTTCGTCGTGTATCTGGGTGAGCTTAAAGTTAAGCTAACCCCTACCAACGCCATCAACGAATCATCCAGAGACTGCTGTATCTGCAAACTGCTGCTGCTGAGCGTCTACGCTGCTGTTGAGCGCACTACTCACCGAGGTCCACGCGATGCTTCTCGTCTTCCAAACCTTTGCCTTGCTGTGAGTAGAATATACTATTTTTGTTGTTGCCGCATAAGTCTCCTTACTTTCCTAAATCCTCTCAATCTTTGAGCTTTGGGGTAGCTACTCAAACACCCGTTACCATGGCTAACTCAAGTGACAGAAAACAATTAACTCCCACTATCTCTGAGCCATACCCTATCCAAGTCTTATGTAACTTTATAAACCCATACCAAGGGGAGCGCGAAACCCTATCAGCATTTTTAACAAATTGCCAAAACGCTCTTGACCTAGCGTCAGAGGGTCAAAAGTTCTTGCTACTTAAGTACATTATATCAAAATTACAAGGAAAGGCACAGGTAGCGTGTTCAAATAAAATATTCGATAGTTTCGACGAACTACGAACATTCTTAAGACAGAATTTCGGGGAAAGAAAACATTATAATCACCTTTTATTAGAGCTGCAATCTTGTAAACAATTACCAAACGAAACCGTCGCACAATATGCCCTCAGGATTGAGACCTGCTTGACAGATTTACAATCCGAAATTCACAATTCAGAGTCCTTAAAAAAGGAGCTTCCAGGTCGTATTGCTATGACAGAAGATCTAGCCCTGTACACGTTTTGTCTGGGACTTCACCCTAGACTAAGTACTATTGTTCGCTGTCGAGACCCCCGTAATCTTAATGCCGCTATAAGTGTCGCTACAGGGGAAGAAAAGATCTTCAACTTTTCAATCAGGTCATCTTGCAAAATATGTCGGAAAGTAGGTCACTCCGAGTTCGAATGCAAATTTAAAAATAATCAAAATAGGGCTCAATTTCCATCTAAATCAAGGCAGTTAAATGACACGCAAAAACCATCAACCTCTAGTTCCCAAGCTTTAACATGCCGCTATTGTAAAAATATCGGGCATCATATTTCGCAATGCCGCAAAAGACAATTCAACAATTCCCGCTTCGATCGCGGAAATCCTGGGAACACAACAAATGAATATAAGCACGTAGGATCTAATCATGTTTCAACGCCTGTCGATGACGATAATGATTTAAACTAAATGATCAGATTACGAGCCGGTGCCGACGTAATTCTGTTACTATAGGCACCTACTGTGGGAAAGTTTTCTTAGGGACTTCAATTTCCAAATCTAATTCTATTTCCAAATACGAATGTAATACTAATTCTGAAGTCGCTAATAATCCCAATTCCCCAACTACTAATTCAACTACTAAATCAATTACTAATTCCTTAAAAAACAATGACTCTATCCTTACTAGTTCTACTAAATCAATTACTAATTCCTTAAAAAATAATGACTCTATCATTACTAGTTCTACTAAACCAATTACTAATTCCTTAAAAAACAATGACTCTATCATTACTAGTTCTACTAAATCAATTACCAATTCTTTAAAAAATAATGACTCTATCGTTACTAGTTCTACAAAATCAATGATCAATTCTATGGAAAATAATAGTTCGCATAACGGTATACTAGATAATTTTATTCAAAACTCAGGTGGCTATGCCACTATTTACGACGTTTTCCCTAATTCGAGTTCATCCTTACCGTTTATTGTGGTAAAAACCTCACATACGAAAGAACCTATTCGTCTCCTAGTTGATTCTAATAACCAAACTACTATTTCAGTTCTTAACACATCAGACAAAGAAATAATCTTAAAAGACCTCGAAGTAACGTTAGAACCAATCTCGCAGATAATGGAGCCTAATGAAAACACTGTTTCTCTCAATACAACTACGTCTAATCCTAATTCAACATACCCATACACATCGGACCGGGATTCTATGGTTCAAAATATGATTAGATGCGATCATCTTAATTCAGAGGAGGAAGATCGCTTACGTAACATATGTTCTAAGTTCCAAGACGTATTCTATTTAGAAGGAGATAAACTTACACATACTGATACTATAGAACATGAAATCCGTGTTAGTTCTGAAACTCCGATCGCAGTTAAAAGTTATAGGTTCCCTGAATGTCACAAAGAAGAGGTCAACAAACAAATTAAAGATATGCTAAATCAAAAAATAATTCGACCCTCAGTATCTCCGTGGTCAGCACCAATTTGGGTAGTCCCAAAAAAGCAAGACGCATCTGGTAAGCCCAAATGGCGGATCGTTATTGATTATCGCAAACTAAACGAAATCACAGTTGGCGACGCATACCCAATTCCAAATATCTCTGATATCCTAGATCAGTTAGGCCATAGTAAGTATTTCACCACACTCGACCTTGTATCATCATTCCATCAAGTTAAGGTCAAAGACACAGAAAAAACTGCATTCAGTGTCCCATCCGGTCATTATGAATTTACTAGAATGCCCTTCGGACTCCGTAATGCGCCATCTACGTTCCAAAGGCTTATGAATATTGTCCTAAGTGGCCTTCAAGGGACTCACTGTTTTACGTATATGGATGATATTGTACTGTTCGGGCATGACCTCGAATCACATTGCCGAAATTTGGAATCAGTTTTCGGAAAGTTACGTGACCATAGATTAAAAATACAGCCCGCCAAATGTGAGTTTTTACGAAAAGAAGTACAATACCTAGGACATATAATATCAGATCAAGGCGTGAAACCCGATCCAAAAAAGGTCTACTGTGTACAAAATTTTCCAATTCCTAAATCACCTCGTGACATTAAATCGTTCCTCGGGTTAGTGGGGTATTACCGCCGGTTCATAGAAAACTTTTCCCATATCACGAAACCCCTCACAAGCCTCCTAAAGAAAAATGTTAATTTCGCTTGGTCCCCTACACAACAAAAATCCTTCGATGAGTTAAAACATAAAATAACGACCGCTCCTATTCTTCAATATCCCGATTTCTCTCAGGCTTTCGTGCTAACTACCGACGCTTCTAATTTCGCTGTTTCCGCAATCTTATCTCAAGGGAAAATTGGTCACGATTTACCAGTTGCATACGCATCTAGAACTCTAAACAAGGCAGAAGGAAACTATTCCACTACCGAAAAAGAATGTTTAGCTATCATTTTCGGTACAAAAGTCTTTAGACCTTATTTATACGGTAACAAATTCACGGTAGTCACTGACCACAAACCACTTCAGTGGTTATTCAATTGCAAGGATCCTAGTTCAAAGTTAGTTCGCTGGCGTTTAAAGTTAGAAGAGTTCGACTATGAAATAATTCACAAAAAAGGTAAGATGAATTGTAACGCCGACTCCTTATCTCGAAACCCTATACTTACCACAGATCCTAATGTCCCTTCTACTTCCGAAACATATGAAAAATACGTACAAATAAGTCAACAACAAAATAATTCCTATGACACTGTTATAGAAGAACATAATGACTCGCTACTTAAAACAAAATGTAAAATGATTACTTATCCTACTGCCATCGACTTAGACGACTCGATCCCATATTGCTCCGAAATTTTACAACTGTCTAAGTTCAATGAAGACTTGCCTGACATCCGAACTTTAGAAAGAGAACTATATACATTCCAAAGTACGTCCAACGAAAAACATGTTTTCACACATTTGTTTTTACGTGTCCATCATTATGACGAAATGACTTATAAAGATATTTTTAATATGTTAAGAGAGTATCGAGAAATGATTACTACGTGGTATTTAGAAGAAAAAGAATTTGCTATTTCCGACTTCCAAGACCCATTCACGAAGTTATCGTTTACCAAAATATACAACATTATAGGATTTCTATTTCACAACACAAATGTCAAAGTTCATATATATCACAATAATATTCAATTTCCTACTCCCGCGGAAATACCCCTCATATTAAAAGATAACCATGACTCACCATCAGCAGGACATCCGGGTATTTCTCGAATGTATGATAGGTTAAAGACTCTTTGTTGGTGGAAAAATATGCGTCAAGACATAGAAAACTACGTCAAGAATTGTAAATCCTGTCAAGTAAACAAACCACTACGCCAAACAAACCGTGCTCCTATGATAATCACATCTACAGCTACGAAACCTATGGAAAAGGTATTCCTAGACGTTGTAGGACCATTACCCGAAACTCACGATTATCGTTATAAGTTTATCCTAACACTGCAAGACGATTTAACTAAATATTCGCAGGCATATGCAATGACAACATGCTCCGCTGAAGAAACAGCACAGAAATTCGTGCTTTTCATTTCTCATCTTGGTATCCCTAGAATGATCGTAACCGATCAAGGAACCAACTTTACATCAGATGTTTTAAAACAGTTAGAGAGGTTATTCGGCATTAAGCATATCTTCGCTTCTCCTTATCATCCACAAACATGTGGCGCTCTTGAAAGAAGTCACGCGACTTTAAAAGAGTACTTACGATCATATGTTGAAGATAATCAACACACCTGGAGTTTATATTTACAAACTGCCATGATAGCGTACAATACCAATGTACATTCCACTACCGGCTTTCAACCGATGGAGTTATTGTTCGGATTTAAACCTTACATGCCCCAAAGTGCCGACACCTTAGAATTAAATACCTACACAGACTATATTCGTGCTCTTAATCATAGGTTATATTATAGTAGACAAAAGGCCTTGCAAAATATACAATCGTCTAAAGAAAAGTCTAAACAACGTTTCGATGCTCATGCTAAACCTGTGACGTATAAAATAGGTGACATGGTTTATTTACGGTGTCATCATAAACAAAACAAAGCGATGTCTCCTATATGGAAAGGGCCTTTTAAAATTGTAAAAATCAATGGTAACCATACCGTCACTCTTTTAATTAATAGAAAATATGTTCGTCATCACTATGACGAAATAAAGATTGCATCAGATGACTAGCTTAATCTTTTCTATTTCAGGTTATTACTTCAGCCGTCCTCGAGCCACAAATTCGTTACTCCAATCATAGGTAGTCCAGGCCTATACTTCGATCAATTATTGAACGTTAAGTTCACAAACGATTACTGGAATGTTGTAACATACTTAGACATTAGCCATATAAAGCCTCATTTAGATAAAGTCGAAGTTCTAATCAAAGAAGTTTCTAATTTCTGTGTTACTAGCTCTTCTAGTAAAATTCAATTAGAATGTACTAATCTACTATCGCCTTTACAAAATCAACATCTTAACAATGTTCGTAAGTTTTTGTCGATATCCTACCTTGTTCAAGATCAAAAATCAAACCGTTTTAAACGCGGGCTTATTGATGCTGGCGGCTCAGTTCTAAAAACAATTTTCGGAACTTTAGACTCTGAAGATGCCTTAAAGTTCTCGGACGCCATCACCGAAGTACAGTCAGACGAAAAACAGCTAGCTCACTTAATGAAAGATAATATTCATGTTATCCAATCTACTATTTCAAACTTTAATAACACAATATCAAGGGTAAACAAAAATCAAAACCAATTAAACCAAAATTTAGATACTATTCGAATAGCATTTGAGCACTTATCTAATTCAACTGATAAGTTAGAAATCAAAAACCATTTAATAATGTTATTGAACTCCTTAGAAAGCATTACTATAGCCTTGTCCTTTGACATTGATGACGTCAACAACGCTATCTTATTTAGCAAGCTCAACATTCTTCATCCAACTGTACTTAGTCCCTATCAATTATTCCAAGAACTGGACCTACATAAAGATAAGCTCCCTAAACACTGCGAACTTCCTACAAGTTTATCTTTAGAAAACATACATGTTATTATAGACATCTCTGATTTAGTTTGTTATTACCATCTTAATAAGATTATTATTATTACTAAAATTCCGCTCGTCCTTCCACAGATATACAACCTCTATCACAATGTTCCTCTTCCAGCCCCTTACGACATTACCAAACCTGACACGTATATACTTATTGCCCCTAATAAACCTTATGTGGCTGTAACAATAGATCGTATGTTCTATTCACTATTAGAGTCAGTGGATAAGTGTCAAGTGATTCATAATGAGTGTTATGTGTGTTCTTTAGGAAATGTGTACTCCACAATTGCAAATCCAACGTGTGAAACAATAATCTTAACCGAAGCTATAAGTTCATTACCAGATTCTTGTAATACTAAACTGTTACGTGGCTCAATCGATGTATTTTTCAAGTTAAATAATAATAAATGGTTGTTTGTACAGTCAGAGCCCGGAAAGGCTCATATTACATGTGAAAACGATCCTAACAATTACGATGAGATCTTTTTCGGCACAGGCATGTTGGCCTTGCCAAAATATTGTATAGCTTTCTTTAAAACTTTAAAGTTTACACCTAGTGATAATGTTATATCTAATGTTACTAATCATATATCTAATTTTAATATTATAGAAGATGATTGCTGCGACAATCAGAGGATAAATAAAACAGTACGACATCTCCCTTTCGTAAAATTATCTAATGTTAATGATTTCAATTCTCTATTACAGGCAAGTGTGCATTTGAAAGAATTTGAAAAGGAATTAAATAAAATTGAACAGCCATCTCATTTACACAAATATACTACTCACTATCTCTCGTTAACATATGTTATCTCTACCATTGTCCTCATGTATCTCTTGTATAGATCTAGGAAGTTATTCTATTCAAATAAACCTAGATATTGTATCCAAGTTTTTAATCAATGCTACACTAAAAAGAAGCAAACAGTCCAATCTGTCCAGTCCGTAAATAATCAATTTACAGAATCCTCTGATGAAGATGTCCAAGGATCATGCAAATCCTTGCCTACTCCGCTAAGACGTAACGTTATGACTTAGTGAATAGTTAATGTCTCGTTTATAGAAAATACTATAGTTATAGTGAGACTATTTCCTATGTCTAATTCTAGATTAGTTCTAGCTTTATATTTACACTGTTTCTCATATAAGGTCTAATTTGTAACCAAAACGAAGTTCAATGTTTCATCTTAGATTTCTCATCACTCTTAATCATAATGATCAATCTTATCGGGGGGGTTGTTATAAATTGTAAGACAGCCCTAACTATAGAAAATATAAACGCTGACGCCTCAAAGGCGTCATGTAACGTTTCCCACATTTTTATACAGTTATTGTGGTATTGATATATTAGTTTAAAGTTTAGTCATACTTGGAACTTCGTGGCGGACACATTATAATAATTGTAAAACTTAAAATCATTAAAATTTACTTCAAGGTTAAAAATAGTTTTTTTAAAAAGGGACTTTAATCTTGCCCCGTAACAGTACCATACTACAGGTATGTGCCCGACCCAGTTCTCGAAAATGGTCACACCACATTGTACTGGGATCGATCTATCATCACTGACAGGACTATTGTAGCCAATAAGCCTGATATAGTGGTGATAGATCGACGAGAGCGCCGTGCAATGATTGTCGATATCGCTGTCCCTCATGACGAAAATCTCGTGAAAGCTGAGAAAGATAAAAAAATCAAGTATCTTGACTTAGCACACGAGGTTGTCGACATGTGGGATGTGGACTCTGCAATCATTGTACCGATAATCGTTACCGTTAATGGCCTGATAGCGAAGAGCCTCGACCAACACCTCAGGAGGCTCTCATTGCGTGGCTGGATCAAGGGCCTGATTCAGAAAGCAGTACTTCTAGACACGGCACGTATAGTGAGGAGGTTCCTCTCTCTAGAGCCCTGACCACCGGCATCTTGGACCCTGTTCCTGATGCCGATGGGCCACTATTTTTTATATTTTTAAATGTTTTTTTTTAATGATTTTTATAAGAATATTTAAAAATGTAAATAATATGTATTGAAAAGTCAATAGATCATACACATTAATATTATAGAACAATAGCTTTTGCCCGCGGCTTAGCGCACGTGGATTATAAATAAGGTCGGGAATGTTTTGCCACGGAAACGTAGGTACAAGTCGTGCCATTAAAGATGAGACTTGACGCACCACGTGGTTTGACTTGCGCAGTAGACGATTTATGGGTCTCTTTAGCGGTATGAGGTCCCCGCTGGGGCGTCATCGGGGCGGGGGAAAGAGCGGCGGGAGGCGCGGTCAAGTCTCAACTTTAATGGCACGACCTGTACTACGGGGATAAAAAGTAAGTATTCATCCAGGTTCTAAATTATCTGTGTACCAAAGGAGATGTTCCAGAAATGTATGGAGCCTGGGCCAGCTCTGTGTACACTATATGTGAATATGGCTATACAATATAGTAACCGATTTTTTATGTTAATTTGATATAATATTTCTTCGTTTAATTGTACATTAAAATTATCTCTGTCAAGGAGAGTAACACTACGTAAATATGGTGGATCAGCAATATGCGAATTATTTCATTTTGACAATGACATTTGACATTTGATTGATGTTGTGTCTTATGTAATGAGTGATGACTGACCATAGACATTTAATAAGTATGGACTGGAAATACCTACAAAAAGAAGGTGCATACCTACAACTCAAAATGTCTCTTAAAATGGGTGCCAATGCTAGGGTTGTGTCAATAAAGGAAACATAGTGTTACTATTTCGAGTATCGATACTAGTACGTAATAGTATTACGAATCTTACTAGATATCACGGTTGAATCGTATTAAAAAATTATTAGCTAATAGTCCGTTGTAACAGAAAAAAACGAGTGTTGACAATTTATCACTTCCCAAACAATTTTCCGCATAATTATAATTTCATTTATAGAATTATTACTTAGCAAATAAAGTTTTCACAAATAATTGTAACGCAAACCTAATGTTTGGCAAGTGAACGTTTAAACAAAGCCAAATATTTAGTATCGAGCGAGCATGCAAGTCTTATGCCTGTTTTCACCTTCACTAAGTGACACTTAAATGAATCGCTAATAAAAGTTGACTGTTGGTTTTTCAACGGTAGACTCAGCGCTGAGAGTTGAAAATCCAACAGTGCAGTTTTATTTAGGGATTCATTTAAGTGTCACTTAGTTGTCGGTGAAAACGGGCATAAGTGAATTAAATTTTTTATCATAAATGAACATTCGGAATAATACACATCCTTACATATTATAAAACAAAGTCCACCGCCGCGTCTGTCTATTTTTCTGTCTGTCTGAACGCGAAAAACTCAAAAACTACTAAACTGATTTTCAATCAATTTTCACTAATGGACGGAGTGATTCATACGGAAGGTTTTAGTGTAAATTGGCTGAAATTTGACGATTATTGTTGAAGATGTCGGAAAAAATCATGCGGACTGGGAACTTTATTAGCGTGCGTCGCGTAAATCATAAAAGTTAAATAAAATGTATTGTTCATCTTAAAAAGTTCAACAAAAAAATCGTATACACATCATAAAACTCTGTGGAACGGTCTCTCGGTGCTATGAACCAAAGAGTACAGTTTGCTGTAAACCACGGGCCGGACCTAGCAATATCATTTCAGCGCAGGAAGGAACTAGTATCAGAAACTATTACGTCAACGGCACAACACTATTCCATCATGACATATCATTGTTAACAAACGAATGAAATGATGAAATAATAAAAAGGTCTGTTGGACGGAAATAAACCCATATATTAAAATTTAAGCCGTATTTAATGCTCGCTTAGCAATTTTTTCATCGAAAGTTTATCACTTTATGTACTATTGCATGAAAACCGGCTGCTAACCTGTACCTACAAAGACAATTGAGGTTGATTTTCCTTCTTTCTTGCACCACACTTTACATACAACACACAGGCATGTTGAATTGGTGTTTTCCAACGTATATATGTAGTTTTAAAGGAAAACCCCTCGTAATTTACTCAAAAATCTCAATAAAACAAAAAGTAAACAACCACTTGACAGCAGAACTACCATGAACTTGTCGCATATTATGGCGGATATGGCACTTACCTACAACTGTTACTACGTCTCAACAAAATGTTGCCATTATGAGGAACAACTGAAATATTGTTGTCTCTTTTATCAAATACGATTACCACATTAGAAAGAGTGAAATAACACGATATTTCACATTCTATTTCGTATTTCACCCATATTTGTATAAGCAAATTTATGTATAGAATATCGCGGTGCCTCCATGTTTTTTCTATCTCAATGTGACTGACAGCGATAAAATAACAACATACGATTTCAGAAAATACTCCAGTTGCGTTATAATTATAATAAAATAGGACTACAGGATATTCTACTCAATTGCGGCAGCACCTAATATTACCTATTCGAGCAGCTAGAGATTGGTTAAAATCGGTGTCAAGAGCAAGAAACGAATGCTCGAACGTTATTTGTAAAACAGTCCTGCTACTTCATTTTTTAGTGTCTATCAGTACAATCTGGACCTCAATCATTCATAGAAGAGCAGTGAGCTGTGCAAAATCTAACAACTGCAAGTTATTTTTAAAGTAGTTAACTATTTCTATTACACAGTTACAGCTTGGAAGAAACCCCAACTATTTTTAGGCAGCAAGTACATATTTTTCAAACAAGTTCTATGTTATTTAGTTCTTAGTATAGCGACATTAAGGCAATCTGTTTATTGGAGCGGCGAAGCCCTGCGGAGCGGAGGCTTGTGCCAATATTAACCAATAGAATCTTAACTGCACACATATGCACATCTCCGTTTCAAAGGGGTTCTCCACTTCAGTGAACAGGCAGCCTAAGTGGATGAGAAATCAGTCATGAGAGGTATGTAGATAAAACAAATTGTTGTGACTTATGATTTTATTCATTTTCCACATCATTTCTTATTAATATTCGATCCAGGAATGATGCCGGTGCTTTTATGCTCTCTTGGTACCGAGCCCAACCCAAATGCCACACAATGGTCATTGTGTGAGCACAGCAAGAAATTTACTTTTTATTAAGTATTCCGGCACTCTATTTCGTTCTACATTATTACAAGCCGACACAAAACAATGAGCACTTGTACACACAAGTAGTAGTATCATCTATATAGTGTATATAGTAAAATCATCAAATGTTATTGATGCACTTGGTGGCTGGATATGAAGTTGTTGCAACACTTTTTCCTTCATTTCTATAATTTCCTGTGCATGTGTCCAGCAGTGGAACAATAGAAGCATATGCTCTGGTGACTGAAACAATACAAGAAAACAATTTACTTACAGGGGCAACAAAAAGATTATAGTTACATTGTGAAAAAGTAAATTAGCACTGATAGGTGAGGCTTAGCTCTAAGATTTACAATGACTAATAGTCACTGATTAGAGTTTACCAAGTGCACAGTGATATTACTATATATTTGATCGTTAATTAATTAAGGAACAAAGCAAAATATAAACACAAACATCACAAAAACCTCAATAGGTTTGTCCGGGTGTATAAAGCAGTTTAAAAAAACAAAAAATATAACCTCATTGAGATAAATTCTTGCTACAACTTCTGCTCTCACAGGACCACTAGCAACGTAAGTTGGCATTCAGTGTAGCAATATTCTACACATAATATTGGTGAAGGTCAGATTGGCCAGGAGTTTGCCAGTTATTCTCATTCCTTGTAGCATGCTCGACATGTCTACGAGCTGCTACCCAACAACTATAGCAAACTAGTCCTGCTGGAATCTGAATAAAACAAAGACATTATGTATTGGGTATTTACAGAATTATTTAATAAAACAAAATAGGTAAGTTGTTAATGTTACCTCTCTTCGATAAATTAATTCTGTTGTTCAGGTCCTTCAGGTATGAAGTGTCTGCGTGTTTGAGCAAGAAACCGACGGCACCATACACATGTATTCATATTAATAGCAGTGTGCTGCTATGATTTTTGTTGTTGAATTGTACGCTGAGTTTGTACCCAACAAGCACAACATACTAAGCTAGCCTTGGGTATCTAAAACAAAAATATAAAATAGATATAGTGAAATATAAAGGTATAAGGTAATATAATAATAATAAGTAGACTAAATAGTAATTAACGTTGACTGCCTCGTCGGTCTAATAATTACTAGCGTTGACTGCCTCGTCAGTCTAATAGTTACGAGTGTTGACTGCCTCGTCGGTCAAATAGTTAAAAGCGTTGACTGCCTTGTTGGTTTAATAGTTAATAGCGTTGACTGCCTCGTCGGTGTAGTAGTAATAAGCGTTGACTGCCTCGCCGGTCGTGTAGTTATGACCATTAAATGCCTCGTCGGTCTAGTAGATATTAGCGTTGACTGCCTCACCGGTCTTGTAGTTACTAGCGTTGTCTGCCTCGTTGGTCGAATAGTTAATAGCGTTGACTGCGTCGTCGGTCTAATAGTTACTAGCGTTGACTGCCTCGTCGGTCTAGTAGTAATAAGTGTTGACTGCCTCGTCGGTCTAGCATTTATTAGCGTTGACTGCCTCGTCGGTCTAATAGTTAATAGCGTTGACTGCCTCGTTGGTCTAATAGTTAATAGCGTTGACTGCCTCGTCGGTCTAATAGTTACTAGCGTTGACTGCCTCGTCGGTCTAATAGTTACTAGCGTTGACCGCCTCGTCGGTCTTATACTGCCTTGTCGGTCTAGTAGTAATAAGTGTTGACTGCCTCGTCGGTCTAGCAGTAATAAGCAATGACTGCCTCGGCGGTCTAATAGTTAAAAGCGTTGACTGCCTCGTCGGTCTAATAGTTACTAGCGTTGACTGTCTCGTCGGTCTAGTAGTAATAAGCGTTGACTGCCTCGCCGGTCGTGTAGTTATGACCATTAAATGCCTCGTCGGTCTAGTAGATATTAGCGTTGACTGCCTCACCGGTCTTGTAGTTACTAGCGTTGTCTGCCTCGTTGGTCTAATAGTTAATAGCGTTGACTGCGTCGTCGGTCTAATAGTTACTAGCGTTGACTGCCTCGTCGGTCTAATAGTTACTAGCGTTGACTGTCTCGTCGGTCTAATAGTAATAAGTGTTGACTGCCTCGTCGGTCTAGCAGTTATATGCGTTGACTGCCTCGTTGGTCTAATAGTTACTAGCGTTGACTTCCTCGTCAGTCTAATAGTTACTAGCTTTGATTGCCTCGTCGGTCTAATAGTTACTAGCGTTGACCGCCTCGTCGATCTTATACTGCCTTGTCGGTCTAGTAGTAATAAGTGTTGACTGCCTCGTCGGTCTAGCAGTAATAAGCAATGACTGCCTCGGCGGTCTAATAGTTAAAAGCGTTGACTGCCTCGTTGGTCTAATAGTTACTAGCGTTGACTGTCTCGTCTGTCTAGTAGTAATAAGTGTTGACTGCCTCGTCGGTCTAGCAGTTATATGCGTTGACTGCCTCGTTGGTCTAATAGTTACTAGCGTTGACTGCCTCGTCAGTCTAATAGTTACTAGCTTTGATTGCCTCGTCGGTCTAATAGTTAATAGCTTTGACAGCCTCGTCGGTCTAATACTGCCTCGTCGGTGTAGTAGTAATTAGCGTTGACTGCCTCGTCGATCTAGTAGTTATTACCGTTGAATGCCTCGTCGGTCTAGCAGTAATAAGCAATGACTGCCTCGGCGGTCTAATAGTTAAAAGCGTTGACTGCCTCGTTGGTCTAATAGTTACTAGCGTTGACGGTCTCGTCGGTCTAGTAGTAATAAGTGTTGACTGCCTCGTCGGTCTAGCAGTTATATGCGTTGACTGCCTCGTTGGTCTAATAGTTACTAGCGTTGACTGCCTCGTCAGTCTAATAGTTACTAGCTTTGATTGCCTCGTCGGTCTAATAGTTAATAGCTTTGACAGCCTCGTCGGTGTAATACTGCCTCGTCGGTGTTCTCGCGTTGACCACCTCGTCGGTCTAGCAGTTACTAGCGTTGACTGCCTCGTTGGTCTTATAGTTAAAAGCGTTGACTGCCTCGTCGGTCTAATAGATACTAGCTATGACTGCCTCGTCGGTCTAATAGTTACTATTGTTGACTGCCTCGTCGGTCTAATAGTTACTATTGTTGACTGCCTCGTCGGTCTAATACTGCCTCGTCGGTGTTCTAGCGTTGACCGCCTCGTCGGTCTAGTAGTAATAAGTGTTGTCTGCCTCGTTGGCCTAGCAGATATAAGAGTTGACTGCCTCGTCGGTCTAATAGTTACTAGCGTTGACTGCCTCATCGGGCGAATAGTTAGTAGCGTTGACTGCCTCGTCAGTCTAGCAGTTATTAGCGTTGACTGCTTCGTCGGGCTAATAGTTACTAGCTTTGATTGCCTCGTCGGTCTAATAGATACTAGCTTTGACCGCCTTGTCGGTGTTATACTGCCTTGTCGGTGTAGTTGTAATTAGCGTTGACTGCCTCGTCGGTCTAGTAGTTATAACCGTTGAATGCCTCGTCGGTCTTGTAGTTATTAGCGTTGACTGCCTCACCGGTCTTGTAGTTACTAGCGTTGTCTGCCTCGTTGGTCTAATAGTTAATAGCGTTGACTGCCTCGTCGGTCTAATAGTTACTAGCTATGACTGCCTCGTCGGTCTTATACTGCCTTGTCGGTCTAGTAGTAATAAGTGTTGACTGCCTCGTCGGTCTAGCAGTGGTAAGCGTTGACTACCTCGTCGGTCTAATAGTTAATAGCGTTGATTGCCTCGCTGGTCTAATAGTTACTAGCGTTGACTGTCTCGTCGGTCTAATAGTTACTAGCTATGACTGCCTCGTTGGTCTAATAGTTACTAGCGTTGACTGCCTCGTCGGGCGAATAGTTAGTAGCGTTGACTGCCTCGTCAGTCTAGCAGTTATTAGCGTTGACTGCTTCGTCGAACTAATAGTTACTAGCTTTGATTGCCTCGTCGGTCTAATAGATACTAGTTTTGACCGCCTCGTCGGTCTTATACTGCCTTGTCGGTGTAGTAGTAATAAGCGTTGACTGCCTCGTCGGTCTAGTAGTTATAACCGTTGAATGCCTCGTCGGTCTTGTAGTTATTAGCGTTGACTGCCTCACCGGTCTTGTAGTTACTAGCGTTGTCTGCCTCGTTGGTCTAATAGTTAATAGCGTTGACTGCCTCGTCGGTCTAATAGTTACTAGCGTTGACTGCCTCATCGGTCTAATAGTTACTAGCTATGACTGCCTCGTCGGTCTAATACTGCTTCGTCGGTGAAGTAGTAATAAGCGTTGACTGCCTCGTCGGTCTAGCAGTTATAACCGTTGACCGCCTCGGCGGTATAAAAGTTATAAGCGTTGACCGCCTCGTTGGTCTAATAGTTACTAGCTATGACTGCCTCGTCGGTCTAATAGTAACTAGCGTTGACTGCCTCGTAGGTCTTATAGTTAATAGCGTTGACTGCCTCGTCGGTCTAATAGTTACTAGCTATGACTGCCTCGTCGGTCTAATAGTTACTAGCGTTGACTACCTCGTCGGTCTAATACTGCCTCGTCGGTGTTCTAGCGTTGACCGCCTCGTCGGTCTAGTAGTAATAAGTGTTGACTGCCTCGTCAATCTAGCAGTTATTAGCGTTGACTGCCTCGGCGGTCTAATAGTTACAAGCGTTGACTGCCTCGACGGTCTAATAGTTACTATTGTTGACTGCCTCGTCAGTCTAATACTGCCTCGTCGGTGTTCTCGCGTTGACCACCTCCTCGGTCTAGCAGTTACTAGCGTTGACTGCCTCGTTGGTCTTATAGTTACTAGCTATGACTACCTCGTCGGTCTAATATTAACTAGCGTTTTCTGCCTCGTCGGTCTAATAGTTACTATTGTTGACTGCCTCGTCGGTCTAATAGTTACTATTGTTGACTGCCTCGTCGGTCTAATACTGCCTCGTCGGTATTCTAGCGTTGACCGCCTCGTCGCTCTAGTAGTAATAAGTGTTGTCTGCCTCGTTGGCCTAGCAGATATAAGAGTTGACTGCTTCGGCTGTCTAATAGTTAAAAGCGTTGACTGCCTCGTTGATCTAATAGTTACTAGCGTTGACTGCCTCGTCGGTCTAATAGTTACTAGCTATGACTGCCTCGTCGGTCTAATACTTACAAGCGTTGACTGCCTCGTCGGTCTAATACTGCCTCGTCGGTGTTCTAGCGTTGACTGCCTCGTCGGGCGAATAGTTAGTAGCGTTGACTGCTTCGTCGGACTAAAAGTTACTGGCTTTGATTGCCTCGCTGGTCTAATAGTTATTAGCGTTGACTGTCTCGTCGGTCTAATAGTTACTAGCGTTGACTGCCTCGTCGGGCGAATAGTTAGTAGCGTTGACTGCCTCGTCAGTCTAGCAGTTATTAGCGTTGACTGCTTCGTCGGACTAATAGTTATTAGCTTTGACCGCCTCGTCGGTCTAATACGGCCTCGTCGGTGTTCTAGCGTTGACTGCCTCGTCGGTCTAGCAGTTACTAGCGTTGACTGCCTCGTTGGTCTTATAGTTAAAAGGGTTGACTTCCTCGTCGGTCTAATAGTTACTAGCATTGACTGCCTCGTCGGTCTAATACGGCCTCGTTGGTGTTCTAGCGTTGACCGCCTCGTCGGTCTAACAGTTACTAGCGTTGACTGCCTCGTTGGTCTTATAGTTAAAAGCGTTGACTGCCTCGTCGGTCTAATAGTTACCAGCTATGACTGCCTCGTCGGTCTTATAGTTACTAGCGTTGACTGTCTCGTCGGTCTAATAGTTACTAGCTGTCAAAGAAGCCTGTCTAAGCTATTTAAAAATATTAATTAGTTTCCGTACTCTTTTTCATAAGTTGTGAATGTGTTCATCAAAGGACAACCTTTTATCAATGGTTACACCCAAATAACGAATACTTTGTTATTTACAAAAGCGTGGTAGACCCAACTGCATCCTGAATACATTGTTATGCTGGACACACAGGGCGTTGTATGCCCTCAGCGTGTACCTGACCCACAGACTGCACGTGTAAAAAGACTGGCAATATGCTCTGAAAAGGGTTTTTTTGACTTGCGTCGTACGTGCTAATCTGCGGATCAGCATATTACCTCGGAAAGCTATCGCTCTGCGTTCCCTTTCTATTTCCAGGTCATCATTCTGGTCATGAGTGACCCAGTGACCCGGGTACTTAAATTGTGTTTCTATAGATAACGAAGTATTATTTATGGTCACATCTGGAACGTTAGCATAACATTTGGTACCCGCCTTGAATAACAATAATTCAGTTTTTTTTGCATTGTACCTGAGTCCCTGAGTGACCGCGTAGTCTTCACACATCTTAACAAGACGCCTGAGTGCGCTTATTGATGGACTCAGCAGCACCATGTCGTCAGCGTTACTTATATTGTTAACGCAAACTCCGTCAATGTGACAGCCTATACGGGTGCCGCTGAGTTCAACCCCCCTGTCTCGGTAAAGATCGCTAAAAAAAAAATTTAAATAATGCTCGGAATAGTAGGCATAGCGACACAAACATACCTGACTCTGTGGCTTTAGCATATAGAAAACCCTTTCAAGAGAGCAACTACCACCATTCCACCACCACTCTACCATTAAAACTATACCATTGAAATGTCATACATTTCTCGAATTCCAGGTTTTAATGTGTAACATCTTCTCGGTTTCTTGCAAGTCTTTCCTCTCGCTTTCCTGCAATCTGTGGAGTGGGAAATCCGCGTGCGGTGCTAGTGTTCGCCGTCAGGAACGACCTTGACGAGGCCACGCCTCTTCAATGTTTCTTATTACCGAGTTATTACCTTAATGTTTGACGACACGGTTGGCGCAGTGGTTAAGCGATTGACTGCTGCGCTGTGTGTCGCGGGTTCGATTCCCGCACGGAACAAATATTTGTATGACATACAATTAGTTGTTCCGGGTCTGGCTGTTTGTGTATGTGAGTTTAAATGTTTGTAAGCGCACCCACAATACAGGAGAAATTCCTAGTGTGGGGCAACGTTTAAAAAAAAAAAAATGTTGCTTATTACCAAGGTGAGATATCGGATGACACATCATATGCCACTACTGAAAGTAAGGCTCGTTCGTTTCTTTATTTGGTCTGAGCGAATTCCAAATATTAGCACGCTGTATTCAATTTGCGCTAGGGTAGCACGCCATATTCTATACTAGTAATTCAATAGGGTAATTTGAACTTGAGAGTGTTATTGATGATTTTAATGACTACAATTCGGTAAAATACATAATTATTTGTTACGGTCACGAGTCCTATTGATCCACTTACACCTCGCACCCGTAAATTACAATAAAACCTTAGAAAATTTTAATTTCGCGGGCAACCTAAAAAATCACATCTCCCTTAACCAATTGAGGTACTTAATGAAAAATAAAATGAGAACTTATTTTTACAGATCACTAATCACCAGCATAAGACACGGAACTTGAACCAGATCATTTTCACAAGGAGGCTCGAAGACAAGATGTGACGCGCGATGGGATGCACTTGCTAAACGACCAATAGGAGAAAGAAAACGGTGACTTTAATTCTTGAATAACTTAGATATCGTGTGTTGCGTCCTAGTAACGAAACAGAAACTATAACCATCAAACCATGGCCTATAAAACGTATAAAAAGCGTGCAGCCACGTCGGGCATCCAGGGACAGCTGTATGAAACTAAATTAATTAGTCTTATATATTTTAGAATGATACAAGACAACAATATCGATCAGTTTAGTTTGGCCACCAATAGAGATGATATAGGTGCCTTCGATGATATTTGTTTTAAAGCAAAAATAAAGGGGTTTGAGAAACCGGTCACTGTGTTTATTCAAGCCAAGCACAGAGAGAACGATAAACTTCTTCTAACGTTTACTAGTAGAACTAATTTGGCCAAATACTTTGATAGTTACTTAGAAATTAGACGCGTTTTTGAACCGAGCAGTAAAGACATGATTTTTGGAGGAAATTTTGATGTCACTGAGTGCTTTTTCGTTATGTAGACTACAGCAAAGGACGATCCCAATAATAAAATATATGAAGGTGATTTTGCTGAATATTTGAAAGAAGTCATAGGAACGGAAGGTTCTTGCACACAGCCATCATACACAGAGGACGACTTGGACTTTTTTATGTAAAATAGTAATAAAAGAACAAATCAAATCGCTGGCTGAACAGCTAGCGAAGTTTATTTGTGATGAATTTGATAGCGTAATATCGATAAATAATGATCTTATATTGCGCTATCATATCATTCTAGCGCACAAAGTTTTACACATTTCTGAAATCCAACCTGAAGGACATCGGATTGCCAGCTTCAGACAAGATTTCTTTACAACCAACGAAGAATTTCTTGTGCTGTTCAAAAACAAAATGTGCTTAGAGGTTCTCAAAACGAGAAAGTTGGAGGAGTCCGAAGTACAGAGTTTATTATTGAAGTTCCTTAGCGAACCCTCTGACGTAACGACACTAAGTAAACTGATTGGAAGTGTTCTTACTTATAAAAACAGCAAACTTGAGTTTGTTAGCAAATCGATGACAGATGATCTAAAGCGACAGCTCGATAGAGCAATGTCTCTCAGTCAACGGTCTATGAAGCAGCAGAACTGGCTGCTAAAGAGTATTTACTATCTCTGAAGCTTAAAGTGCCAGCTTCCTTTGGCAACAAAGATTTAACAATAAGAGGCAAATATGAGCAAATTGAAAAGAGATTAAACCACTTAACATTAAAACTCATAGAAATATTAAAACAATCGAAACCCAATAACATCGTCACTATAGATGAGTCTCTGAGAGATGGGTTTCTGAAGTTAAATGGAGGCATAGCTTCTGCTGTCGGTAACATACTCGTTTTTTATAAAAGTTCAAAACTGTTGAAGTTTACAAACAACCCTGAATCACTAGGCAATCTTGTCAGAACATGGTATGAAACATTGAATAGTAAAATCGAAAATTTGCATGAATATAAATTCGACGTAAAAGTTAAAAAGTTTCCAAAACTTTCATTCGAACGAGGAGAATACGACGGGAGTTTGGTGAGAGATTTCTATGACAAATTCCTGTTTTACACTAACCAAGCTGATCAGAATGGCGTAGAGGAAATTTTGAGAGGAGAAATAGAAGATCCGTGATCCGTGCAACCGACGTCAACAACTTTAGAGTTCGTTCTAACGTTATATTTCTGAAATATCATGATGAAATACTAAAACTGTGGATGACGCCTAAGGTGGGGTTATATCTTACAAAGAAAAGCAAAATATATGAGAATGCAGCAACTAATGCTATGAGTGAGACATTAATGGGTGTTTTAAACATAATGCATAAGATTAAGTATAAATGGCCCGATTATAGGAACTGTTATTGCTACAGAGAACTGTGAGTTGCTAAGGTGGAACAATATCTAGGAAATAAAGACCGTGTTGTGTTAGACTTGGAGTATATTTTCAAACTGCCCTTGAAGAACCACAACATTTTATGCAAAGAATTGACGAGCACTACTAAGGAGAAGATTCTTATTATTGTTTGCAATACTTTTCAAAATTCTAGAATTTGTGGTAACAGGCTTGAAAACATCGCGAAAGCTGTTGAAGGCAAGCAAATAATAATCATTACGAATAAGACTTCAGTTGACATAATGACTGAATACATTTCACAAGCAAGTAATTTATTGAATGATGACAGAAGCCTTTTCACCGACTTGAGTGTTAAATCGCAAAAGAAGTTCTTAGCAACTTATAAAATAAAACTTCAAGGTGAAGATGTAACTTTAGATAATATAATCGGAGATGACGACTCTGAGCGACTTATTGACGAAGATGTTTTTAATAAACTTATCAATAACGAAACTATTGAAATGGGTGATATGGCTATTTATAATAATTAGGAAAAGCAGTATTACATTGATAGACGAGTCAGTCGCACCAAAAAACAGGAGCACCATATGTTTGATGATGTCAAAGACAAGGTTTTAAAAACTTTTTACGATTTAGAAGACGACATTGTACTTCTAACAGGAGAACCGGGAATGGGTAAGTCAACTCTTCTTACTCACTTGTCACTTATGATAAAGGAACTCGATCCTAAAGTTTGGATTGTGAGAATAAACTTACCGGAGCGCGCGAGATTGGTCAGAATATTAAATAAATGGCAGAAAGAAAATACAGTGATCAATACTTCGGAAAGTTTTAAGTTTATGTGTCAAGCTGCCCTCGGCGAGAAAGACGATAAACGAGATAAAGAAGAAAACAGAAGAAATGAAGAAGATGTAGTATTCATTAAGCTGGAAGATCAAACAAATGGAACTGTGTCCCTAATAAAATGTTCAGGTGGTAAATCAACAGTATTTCAGTTGCAAATGTTACTTCATTTTTACAACACAGGAAAACTGATATTTCTTTTCGATGGCTTTGACGAAATCTTTTGGCAGTTTGGAAAAGCAGTGTTATCATTATTGAAATTAATCAGGAGTAATCCTCGCAAGCGCAAAGTTTGGATCACACGCAGACCGTTCAATCACATTAAATCTGTTTTAGAACATGAATTCGAACCACCGTACCAATTAGAAAACTTTTCTTGCCTTGAAAAGGAAACATTCTTACACACATTATGGAAGTTCAGAATACAATTTAAGAATTTGTATACCAAAAATATCGAGGAAATTGAAGATTTTGTATATTATATGGCATATATAATGCAAAAAAGCATTACTTGAGAGGATACGAGCTGTTTTTGAAATGTTTAAAAATGGAATCTGGGGCTAATGGAATTGATTTTACGTATCATGATTATTAAAAGGACCTTTTTTTGTACTTTTATCGTATCCAGAGCGAAAACACGAGATTTTGTTTTCCAGACAATACAACGCCACGGGATCTGAGCGCATTAGCTGACAGTTTAAAAAAATAGCTTTGAAAAAACGTCGCCTTCAAGAAGCATTTTTAGTTTTGTACCACGTACGAGGCTTATCAATACTAGACGCTGGGAAATGCCAGAGTCCGAAGAATTGGCGTCGTATTATTCTCGTCGCCTACGTGACATTCGGAAGTAATGAGTACCTAATATTCGGCGTTATTTGTCGAGACGAAACTACAAGACACACACTATACGCTTTAAGTGGCATATGATGTGTCATCCGACATCTCACCTTGGTAATACACTAATAACTACAGGACCGACGAGACAGTCAATGCGTCAACGCTTATTACTACTACACCGACGAAGCAGTATTAGATCGATGAGGCAGTCATAGCTAGTAACTATTAGACCGACGAGGCAGTCAACGCTATCAACTATTAGACCAACGAGTCAGACAACGCTAGTAACTATTAGACCGACGAGGCAGTCATAGCTAGTAACTATTAGACCGACGAGGCAGTCAACGCTAATAACTGCTAGACCGACGAGGCAGTCAACACTTATTACTACTAGACCGACGAGGCAGTCAACGGTTATAACTACTAGACCGACAAGGCAGTCAACGCTAATTACTACTACACCAACGAGGCAGTATTAGACTGACGAGGCGGTCAACGCTAGTGACTAATACACCGACGAGGCAGACAACGCTAGTAACTATTAGACCGACGAGGCAGTCAACGCTATTAACTATTAGACCAACGAGGCAGTCCACGCTAGTAACTATTAGACCGACGAGGAAGTCAACGCTATTAACTATTAGACCAACGAGGCAGACAACGCTAGTAACTACAAGACCGGTGAGGCAGTCAACGCTAATAACTACAAGACCGACGAGGCATTCAACGGTAATAACTACTAGACAGACGAGGCAGTCAACGCTAATTACTACTACACCGACAAGGCAGTATAAGACCCACGAGGCGGTCAAAGCTAGTATCTATTAGACCGACGAGGCAATCAAAGCTAGTAACTATTAGTCCGACGAGGCAGTTAACGCTTATAACTGCTAAAGTGACGAGGCAGTCAACGCTACTAACTATTCGCCCGACGAGGCAGTCAACACTAGTAACTATTAGAACGACGAGGCAGTCAACGCTAGTAACTATAAGACCAACGAGGCAGTCAACGCTATTAACTATTAGACCGACGAGGCATTCAACGCTAATAACTGCTAGACCGAAGAGGCAGTCAACACTTATTACTATTAGACCGACGAGGCGGTCAACGCTTATAACTGCTAGAACGACGAGGCAGTCAACACTTATAACTATAATACCGACGAGGCGGTCAACGGTAATAACTGCTAGACCAACGAGGCAGTCAAAACTTATTACTACTAAACCGACGAGGCGTTCAACGCTAGAACACCGACGAGGCAGTATAAGACCGACGAGGCAGTCAACGCTATTAACTGTAAGACCGTCGAGGCAGTCATAGCTAGTAACTATTAGACCGACGAGGCAGTCATAGCTAGTAACTATTAGACCGACGAGGCAGTCAACGCTATTAACTATAAGACCAACGAGGCAGTCAACGCTAGTTACTATTAGACCGACGAGGCAGTCATAGCTAGTAACTATTAGACCGACGAGGCAGTCAACGCTAATAACTGCTAGAACGACGAGGCAGTCAACGCTTTAACTTTTATACCGACGAGGCGGTCAACGGTAATAACTGCTAGACCGACGAGGCAGTCAACGCTTATTACTACTACACCGACGAAGCAGTATTAGACCGACGAGGCAGTCATAGCTAGTAACTATTAGACCGACGAGGCAGTCAACGCTATTAACTATTAGACCAACGAGGCAGACAACGCTAGTAACTATTAGACCAACGAGGCAGTCATAGCTAGTAACTATTAGACCGACGAGGCTGTCAACGCCAATAACTGCTAGACCGACGATGCAGTCAACACTTATTACTACAAGACCGACGAGGCGATCAACGCTAGAACACTGACGAGGAAGTATTAGACCGACGAGGCAGTCAACACTTATTGCTACTAGACCGACGAGGCGGTCAACGCTAGAACACCGACCAGGCAGTATTAGACCGACGAGGCAGTCAACGCTAGTAACCATTAGACCGACGAGGCAGTCATAGCTAGTAACTATTAGACCGACGAGGCAGTCAACGCTAGTTACTATTAGACCAACGAGGCAGTCAACGTTTTTAACTATTAGACAGCCGAGGCAGTATTAGTCCGACGGGGCAGTCAACAATAGTAACTATTAGACCAACGAGGAGGTCAACGCTTGTAACTATTAGACCGCCGAGGCAGTCAAAGCTAATAACTGCTAGACCGACGAGGCAGTCAACACTTATTACCACTAGACCGACGAGGCGGTCAACGCTAGAACACCGACGAGGCAGTATTAGACCGACGAGGCAGTCAACGCTAGTAACTATTAGACCGACGAGGCAGTCAACGCTTTTAACTATAAGACCGACGAGGCAGTCAACGCTAGTTACTATTAGACCGACGAGGCAGTCATAGCTAGTAACTATTAGACCGACGAGGCAGTCAACGCTAATAACTGCTAGAACGACGAGGCAGTCAACGCTTATAACTTTTATACCGACGAGGCGGTCAACGGTAATAACTGCTAGACAGGCGAGGCAGTCAACGCTAATAACTGCTGGAACGACGAGGCAGTCAACGCTTATAACTTTTATACCGACGAGGCGGTCAACGGTAATAACTGCTAGACCGACGAGGCAGTCAACGCTTATTACTACTACACCGACGAAGCAGTATTAGACCGACGAGGCAGTCATAGCTAGTAACTATTAGACCGACGAGGCAGTCAACGCTATTAACTATTAGACCAACGAGGCAGACAACGCTAGTAACTATTAGACCAACGAGGCAGTCATAGCTAGTAACTATTAGACCGACGAGGCAGTCAACGCTAATAACTGCTAGAACGACGAGGCAGTCAACGCTTTAACTTTTATACCGACGAGGCGGTCAACGGTAATAACTGCTAGACAGGCGAGGCAGTCAACGCTAACAACTGCTGGAACGACGAGGCAGTCAACGCTTATAACTTTTATACCGACGAGGCGGTCAACGGTAATAACTGCTAGACCGACGAGGCAGTCAACGCTTATTACTACTACACCGACGAAGCAGTATTAGACCGACGAGGCAGTCATAGCTAGTAACTATTAGACCGACGAGGCAGTCAACGCTATTAACTATTAGACCGACGAGGCAGTCATAGCTAGTAACTATTAGACCGACGAGGCAGTCAACGCTAGTTACTATTAGACCGACGAGGCAGTCATAGCTAGTAACTATTAGACCGACGAGGCAGTCAACGCTAATAACTGCTAGAACGACGAGGCAGTCAACGCTTTAACTTTTATACCGACGAGGCAGTCAACGCTTATTACTACTAGACCGACGAGGCGGTCAACGCTAGTAACTATTAGACCGACGAGGCAGTCATAGCTAGTAACTATTAGACCGACGAGGCAGTCAACGCTAGTTACTATTAGACCGACGAGGCAGTCATAGCTAGTAACTATTAGACCGACGAGGCAGTCAACGCTAATAACTGCTAGAACGACGAGGCAGTCAACGCTTTAACTTTTATACCGACGAGGCGGTCAACGGTAATAACTGCTAGACAGGCGAGGCAGTCAACGCTAACAACTGCTGGAACGACGAGGCAGTCAACGCTTATAACTTTTATACCGACGAGGCGGTCAACGGTAATAACTGCTAGACCGACGAGGCAGTCAACGCTTATTACTACTACACCGACGAAGCAGTATTAGACCGACGAGGCAGTCATAGCTAGTAACTATTAGACCGACGAGGCAGTCAACGCTATTAACTATTAGACCAACGAGGCAGACAACGCTAGTAACTATTAGACCAACGAGGCAGTCATAGCTAGTAACTATTAGACCGACGAGGCAGTCAACGCCAATAACTGCTAGACCGACGATGCAGTCAACACTTATTACTACAAGACCGACGAGGCGATCAACGCTAGAACACTGACGAGGAAGTATTAGACCGACGAGGCAGTCAACACTTATTGCTACTAGACCGACGAGGCGGTCAACGCTAGAACACCGACCAGGCAGTATTAGACCGACGAGGCAGTCAACGCTAGTAACCATTAGACCGACGAGGCAGTCATAGCTAGTAACTATTAGACCGACGAGGCAGTCAACGCTAGTTACTATTAGACCAACGAGGCAGTCAACGTTTTTAACTATTAGACAGCCGAGGCAGTATTAGTCCGACGGGGCAGTCAACAATAGTAACTATTAGACCAACGAGGAGGTCAACGCTTGTAACTATTAGACCACCGAGGCAGTCAACGCTAATAACTGCTAGACCGACGAGGCAGTCAACACTTATTACCACTAGACCGACGAGGCGGTCAACGCTAGAACACCGACGAGGCAGTATTAGACCGACGAGGCAGTCAACGCTAGTAACTATTAGACCGACGAGGCAGTCAACGCTTTTAACTATAAGACCGACGAGGCAGTCAACGCTAGTTACTATTAGACCGACGAGGCAGTCATAGCTAGTAACTATTAGACCGACGAGGCAGTCAACGCTAATAACTGCTAGAACGACGAGGCAGTCAACGCTTATAACTTTTATACCGACGAGGCGGTCAACGGTAATAACTGCTAGACAGGCGAGGCAGTCAACGCTAATAACTGCTGGAACGACGAGGCAGTCAACGCTTATAACTTTTATACCGACGAGGCGGTCAACGGTAATAACTGCTAGACCGACGAGGCAGTCAACACTTATAACCACTAGACCGACGAGGCGGTCAACGCTAGAACACCGACGAGGCAGTATTAGAACGACGTGGCAGTCAACGCTAGTAACTATAAGACCGTCGAGGCAGTCATAGCTGGTAACTATTAGACCTACGAGGCAGTCAAAGCTAAAACACCGACGAGGCAGTATGAGACCGACGAGGCAGTCAACGCTAGTAACTATTAGACCAACGAGGCAGTCATAGCTAGTAACTATTAGACCGACGAGGCAGTCAACGCTAGTAACTATTAGACCAACGAGGCAGTCAACGCTTTTAACTATTAGACAGCCGAAGCAGTCAACTCTTTTAACTGCTAGGCCGACGAGGCAGTCAACACTTATTACTACTAGACCGACGAGGCGGTCAACGCTAGAACACCGACGAGGCAGTCATTAGACCAACGAGGCAGACAACGCTAGTAACTATTAGACCGACGAGGCAGTCAACGCTAATAACTGCTAGACCGACGAGGCAGTCAACACTTATTACTATTAGACTGACGAGGCCGTCATAGCTAGTAACTTTTAGACCGACGAGGCAGTCAACGCTAATTACTGCTAGACCGACGAGGCAGTCAACACTAGTTACTATTAGACCGACGAGGCAGTCATAGCTAGTAACTATTAGACCGACGAGGCAGTCAACGCTAGTTACTATTAGACCAACGAGGAGGTCAACGCTTGTAACTATTAGACCGCCGAGGCAGTCAACGCTAATAACTGCTAGACCGACGAGGCAATCAACACTTATTACCACTAGACCGACGAGGCGGTCAACGCTAGAACACCGACGAGGCAGTATTAGACCGACGAGGCAGTCAACGCTAGTAACTATTAGACCGACGAGGCAGTCATAGCTAGTAACTGCTAGACCGACGAGGCAGTCAACACTTATTACTATTAGACTGACGAGGCCGTCATAGCTAGTAACTTTTAGACCGACGAGGCAGTCAACGCTAATTACTGCTAGACCGACGAGGCAGTCAACACTAGTTACTATTAGACCGACGAGGCAGTCAAAGCTAGTAACTATTAGACCGACGAGGCAGTCAACGCTAGTTACTATTAGACCAACGAGGCAGTCAACGTTTTTAACTATTTGACAGCCGAGGCAGTATTAGTCCGACGAGGCAGTCAACAATAGTAACTATTAGACCGACGAGGAGGTCAACGCTTGTAACTATTAGACCGCCGAGGCAGTCAACGCTAATAACTGCTAGACCGACGAGGCAGTCAACACTTATTACCACTAGACCGACGAGGCGGTCAACGCTAGAACACCGACGAGGCAGTATTAGACCGACGAGGCAGTCAACGCTAGTAACTATTAGACCGACGAGGCAGTCATATCTAGTAACTATTAGACCGACGAGGCAGTCAACGCTATTAACTATAAGACCAACGAGGCAGTCAACGCTAGTTACTATTAGACCGACGAGGCAGTCATAGTTAGTAACTATTAGACCGACGAGGCAGTCAACGCTAATAACTGCTAGAACGACGAGGCAGTCAACGCTTTAACTTTTATACCGACGAGGCGGTCAACGGTAATAACTGCTAGACAGGCGAGGCAGTCAACGCTAACAACTGCTGGAACGACGAGGCAGTCAACGCTTATAACTTTTATACCGACGAGGCGGTCAACGGTAATAACTGCTAGACCGACGAGGCAGTCAACGCTTATTACTTCTACACCGACGAAGCAGTATTAGACCGACGAGGCAGTCATAGCTAGTAACTATTAGACCGACGAGGCAGTCAACGCTTTTACTACTATACCGACGAGGCAGTATTAGACCGACGCACTATGGAAAATCGTAGAACAACTGCTGATTAAAAATGGTTTTTGTCAATGTTGCTACTGGCATGCTTTTTTTTATTTTACTCAATAGTTTTAGGACCAAACTAGACTATAATATCAAAAAATTATAAATATTAAATGAAATGATTTTTTTACAACACCACAAACTTTATAGTTTTGACGGACGTCCATGTCAGGCCCGTTCACTTCATCACTTTTAAATTGATTTTATTGTTATACGTTACAGGAAAAGGTATAATGTATTATATATTTCTGGAAACCTCGTCTTTTGAAGAATATGAAACAGCTAATATGTGTTTAATGTTATGTTAAGGTTCACCTTAAAATAATTGCAAAATAAAATATGGTGAAAAAAAAGTTTTTTTAAAGTTCAACAAGACTTTTGACAGCTACCCACGTTTACCCCTGCTTTTCATTTAATGTTGATTTGTAGCCTTACTATCCATAAACATAATCAAATAATAACAGCTGCGGATATTTGCGGGTTTCGGAGTAATTAATAAAAATGTGATAAGATTCAGAAAACGGAAAACCGCTCGTTATCTATTGTGGTTTGAAATGTTGCTGTTTACATCAATAGTTTGCGGTAAGTTTTGTAATTTATCATTGATATTAGGGCATTTATCTTTTTTGCACTCATGTTGCGTGTGAAAATATTAATCAACAAAATGCACACTACCCTCATATTTCAAATAATATATAAATAGTGGTTTCATTCCATTGTAAATAACAAAATAGTGGTGAATTAACAGAAGTGTAATTACATTTCAACTATTCAACTACTTTCTACTTCAACTATTTTCTGATTATCTTAGCGATCGTCAGCAATGTGTAAAAATTGGTCAGTATACAAGTTCTGAACTTAAAAATAGTTGTTTTGGAATCCCCCAAGGCAGCATTTTGGGCCCTACGTTATTTTTAATCTATATAAATGAACTTTGCAGCTTGGCACTCCAAAATGGTGTCATATTGTCTTATGCGGATGACACCGCTCTATTGTTCTCAGCTAAATCAAGAGTTGAAGTCTATGAACATGCTCAGAATGGTTTTAACATTATGTCTAATTGGCTTCATAATAATCTACTAACATTAAATACAGATAAAACAAAATACATTTTATTTACAATGAGAAATACTAACATACCGCTTACTAATCTAAACATTTACTCACATAATTGTAGCACGTGCGCTGACACTGCATGTTTCTGCCCCACTTTAGCTAAAGCTGACCATTTAAAATATCTGGGTGTCACTATTGACTCCAATGTAAACTTCCGTAAACACATCGATTTACTTTGTGCCAGAGTGCGCAAATTAGTATGTCTTTAAGTATTTGCGGAACATAGCAGACTTTAAATTAATTAAACAGGTTTATTTAGCTTTGTGTCAATCCATTCTTACCTATTGCATAACTTCTTGGGGCGGTGCTGCAAAAACAATTTTACTCCCTCTAGAGCGTGCTCAAAGAGCAATTCTAAAGGTTGCAACATTTCGCCCTTTTACATTTCCAACGCACCAGCTCTACATAGCATGTAATGTACTAACAGTATGGCAATTATTTGTACTAAACATAGTATTACACCAGCACACTGCACTTCCTTTTGACCCAGCACCTATCGACAAGAGAAGGAAGGATTTGGTTTGCATAAAGCCTCAAACTAGACATGCGTTCGCTAATCGATTTAATGTGATTTTAGGACCTTTTCTGTATAATAGGCTCAACAAGTTACTAAGCTTCTATAGTGTAAGTTACAAAAAATGTAGTAAATAGTGTAAAAATGTAGAACATTTAGCGACACTCAATTACACAGACACAGAAAATCTTCTAGAAATTTTGTCATGACGATAATTTATCCCTCGTAAGTATTTACTTTTGTATATTTACATAGGTTTAGTTTTAGATATAAATGTACCAATATGCTTTTTCTCATAGTTATTAATTAATTGCTTTATATTAGTTTAGTTTTAAATTTTATTGTTCCAATTTAATTCAAATGCAAAGTGATGGCCTGAAACACAGGTTTTAATTAACCTAGATCGGGCGGGTCGCTACCTAATATTGTAATTCAGAAACATCATTACTGACTTGCACTTGTAATTAACATGTTTTAGTTTTGGAAATCTTACTGTTGCCTAAATGTACACTTTTTGTAAACGTTTTTTTCAATAAATATTATTATTATTATTATTTGTTGACTCTTCAAAATGTCTACTTTCAAGTGTTCGAAACGTGAAATAATACTTTCGTATATCGAAGGAGGAAAATCGTTGGAAGCATTATCAACAGTTTTGCAAGAAAAATATCATGTGTCTGAAGACAACTTATGTTTCATCCTCAGTGATTTTCAAAGACATTATTCCCGCTTTTAATAAACGCTGGAATGAAGCTTCACGGAACAAGGATACATTTTTAATGAACAACAGTAATTGGTTGGAATCAGAATATTCAATAACTTTACCGGACTCTGAAGACGTTACAACCATCTCCACACCATCTACTTCTTCTGGGAAACGTGGAAGACCGTGCGTATCTTATCCAGACCTGTCAGAATCCAGTAAAAGAAGAAAAAATACAATGTTACTTAATGAATATGGATTTGAACACGTCTATAATGCATATCTTCAAGGGTTACGTTCGATAGGAGAAGGAACAGAAGCTAAACTTGTGGAAACATTAAGGTTTGCTGACAGTGAAAATAAGACCTTATTTTCGAGTCTCATAGAAGACGCAAGGCAGACCAAAATGTTAACGGATGAAGAAGCATTGAGCGTATTTATTGACTTGGATTTAACGAAAGCACAATATTTGTACTTGAGAAATTTAACGAACGAACGAAAATGTTTTGTGCTTCCGCCATATTACAAAGTGCAAGAAGTTAAAACTACTTGCTATCCACCGTCTTCAGCCATAGAAATTACAGACACAAGTGCAAAAATAGTAAGACTTCAAGATTTATTAGATCACACTGCAGCTAGAATATTGACAATAGATTCAGTCTATAGGAATGGATTGAATAACTTACTTCTGTATAGTAAATGGGGCTGTAATGGGTCATCCGGTCAAAGACTCTTCTGGCAGTTTCTGTTTGTACTAACAGAAACTGCCAGAAGAGTCTGAACTTATTTCTGATTCGAATTTATTTATCACTTCTTTGGTGCCTATTAAGTTAATTAACGAGCTAACAGGTGATGTTGTCTGGCAAAATCCGGTACCTTCATCTGTTCGTTTTTGCCGGCCTATATAAATAGAATTTTGTAAAGAAACTCCCGAGAAAACTAAAGCCGTTGTGGATGAAATAAAGGGTCAAATAAATTCCTTGAGTCCATCATTAACTAACAAAGAAGGTGAGGGAGTGCAAGTGAAGCATGATCTCTTCCTTACAATGATAGATGGTAAAGTAGCTCAGGTATTAACAGATACGCCTTCGGGTTCCACATGTACAATATGTGGAGCTAATCCACGCCAAATGAACGATTTGACAAAAGTGACAGCTAGGCCTGAAAATGAAGATTCTTATCAATACGGATTGTCTACTTTGCACGCCTGGATTCGTTGTATGGAAATGATTTTACATATTTCCTATAATCTGTCTTTCCAAACATGGTCAGCCACAAGTGAAGAAAAGAAACGACTAAAGCAAGAGAAGAAAACCCTGGTACAAAGGCGTTTCCGTGAAGAGCTAGGATTGATCATCGACAAACCAAGACAAGTAAGTGGTAATTCTAATGACGGTAATACTGCCAGAAGATTTTTTCACAACACAAGCTGCTCTGCTGAAATTACAGGAGTGGATATAAATTTGACTAAACGACTTTACATAATTCTGCAAACTCTTTCATCGGGTGTAATGATAAATGCTGAAAAATTTGGCAGTTATGCTATGGAGACTGCTAGGATCTATGTGAGCAATTATGAATGGTATTACATGCCATCTTCAGTTCACAAAATTTTGATTCATGGAGAAAGTGTCATAAAGCATTTCGCAGTACTTCCTATTGGTCAACTTTCGGAAGATGCACAAGAATCTCGCAATAAGGATTATAAAAAATTTCGTCTTCATCATGCTAGAAAATGCTCAAGATCCGCGACAAACGAAGATGTATTTCATACTCTTCTTTATACTTCAGATCCTTACATTACCAGCATTAGAAAACCGTATACTAAAAACGTGAAGGAACTTGATGAAGACACCTTAGATCTTTTGAAAGTGAACGAATTAATTTTAGATCCCGAAGTTCATCAAGTATAAATAACATAACATTTAGTAAACAGTACAATTAATTAATTAATCTGTGTTCGATTTTAATCTTAAAAAAAATGCTTTTTTTATTTTATTTGATTTTTATTTTGATGTACTATGTTGAGGTTCAATGTTCACACAACCTATGGTTTTTCCTAAGAGGAAAAATAAATGGAGTTTTGTATCTGTGGTCTGAAAAACAAACGATTGGAAAAAGAACGTTAAACGGTATGAATATAACAGTGATCTGAGAAAAATGTTATTTTATTGAATATGTATAAAAAGTAAAGAAACCAAAACGAAACAAGTTTTTTATTAAATATATAACAGTGGTAGCAGAGCGTGGTTCATCCCGCGCCGACGAAAAGAAGTGCGAAGTACACACGAAGTGAAAAATATGGCGGAAAGTATTAAAATAAAACAATTTGCTGGCGAAGATTATGCCATTTGGAAGTTCTGTATTAACAGCATACTTCGGGAAAATGATTGTCTAAATGCAATAGAAAATAAAGTATTTGCGAGTGTCCCCGAGAACAAAAAACTTGAAGCTCGAGCTCAAAGCATAATTATAAGCGGCGTTGCCGACAGCCATATTGATTATATTCAAGAGGAGAAAACAGCGTTTAACATGATATTTAAATTAGAGCAACAATTTATGAAAAGAGGCACCAGAAGCAAATTATTCTTACGGCGGGAATTAAATAATATAAAATACAAAGAAGGTACGTCTCTCGGAGACCATTTTATTTCGCTATCAAAAATATTCGGCCAGCTAAAAGACGCAGGAAGTCCCCTAGCAGAGGCAGAAAAGGAGAATCATACGATGTTATTGTTACAACGTTAGAGTCATTACCAGACCTGACAGTAGACATGGTTAAGGACAGATTATTAGGAGAGGAAGAAAAGAGGAATAAGATGGGTCCTCGGATAATAGAGCACCAGAGAAATACCTTTTTGTGTTTTGGATGCGGCATGCCAGGCCATAAAAAATTCGAATGTAGAGCGAGACACCAATACCAACAGGGATAAGCCCGTGGACATGGACAAAATTTTTCAAGAGATCAAGGACGAGGATATAGAGCTCCACATCGGGCAGCATTTGGAGGCAGAAGTAGGTCTCAAGGAAGATGTCGTGGAATTCCAGACAGTAGATCATGGCAACAACAAGGCCCTAACCAGCCAGGGAATAATCAGACATATTATGCGGCATCAACCGAAAATGAGTATGCATTTTTATCTGGCAATGCATGGAACCGAGAAGTTAATGATCAATGTAAAATAACTTGGTGTGTGGATTCGGGATCATCAGACCACTTAACAAATGACAAAACTGCGGTCAACGCTATTAACTATTAGACCGACGAGGCAGTCAACGCTAATAACTGCTAGACCGACGAGGCAGTCAACACTTATTACTACTAGACCGACGAGGCGGTCAACGCTAGAACACTGACGAGGCAGTATTAGACCGACGAGGCAGCCAACGCTAGTAACTATTAGACCGACGAGGCAGTCAACGCTATTAACTATTAGACCAACGAGGCAGACAACGCTAGTAACTGCAAGACCGGTGAGGCAGTCAACGCTAATAACTACAAGATCGACGAGGCATTCAACAGTAATAACTACTAGACCGACGAGGCAGTCAACGCTAATTACTACTAAACCGACAAGGCAGTATAAGACCGACGAGGCGGTTAAAGCTATTATCTATTAGACCGACGAGGCAGTCAACGCTTATAACTGCTAGAACGACGAGGCAGTCAACGCTTATAACTATTATTCCGACGAGGCGGTTAACGGTAATAACTGCTAGACCGACGAGGCAGTCAACACTTATTACTACTAGACCGACGAGGCGGTCAACGCTAGAACACCGACGAGGCAGTCAACGTTAGTAACTATTAGACCGACGAGGCAGTCATAGCTAGTAACTATTAGACCGACGAGGCAGTCAACGCTAGTAACTATTAGACCAACGAGGCAGTCAACGCTATTAACTATTAGACCGACGAGGCATTCAACGCTAATAACTGCTAGACCGACGAGGCAGTCAACACTTATTACTATTAGACCGACGAGGCGGTCAACGCTAATAACTATTAAACCAACGAGGCAGTCAACGCTTTTAACTATTAGACCGACGAGGCAGTCAACGCTAGTAACTATTAGACCGACGAGGCAGTCAACGTTAATTTCTATTTAGTCTACTTATTATTATTATATTACCTAATACCTATATATTTTACTATTTCTATTTTATATTTTTGTTTTAGATACCCGAGGCAAGCTTAGTATGTTGTGCTTGTTGGGTATAAACTCAGCGTACAATTCAACAACAAAAATCATAGCAGCGCACTGCTATTAATATGAATACATGTGTATGGTGCCGTCGGTTTCTTGCTCAAACACGCAGACACTTCATACCTAAAGGACCTGAACAACAGAATTAATGTATCGAAGAGAGGTAACATTAACAACTTACCTATTTTATTTTATTAAATAATTCTGTAAATTCCCAATACATAATGTATTACTTTGTTTTATTCAGATTCCAGCAGGACTGGTTTGCTATAGTTGTTGGGTAGCAGCACGTAGACATGTGGAGCATGCTACAAGGAATGAGAATAACTGGCAAACTCCAGGCCCATCTGACCTTCACCAATACTATGTGTAGAATATTGCTACACTGAACGCCAACTTACGTTGCTAGTGGTCCTGTGAGAGCAGAAGTTGTAGCGAGATTTATCTCAACGTGGTTATATTTTTTAATTTTTTAAACTGCTATATACACCCGGACAAACCTATGGAGGTTATTGTGATGTTTCTGTTTATATTTTGTTTTGTTCCTTAATTAATTAACGATAAAATATATATTAATATCACTGTGCACTTGGTAAACTCTAATCAGTGACTATTAGTCATTGTAAATCTTAGAGCTAAGCCTCACCTATCAGTGCTAATTTACTTTTTCACAATGTAACTATAATCTTTTTGTTGCCCCTGTAAGTAAATTGTTTTCTTGTATTGTTTCAGTCACCAGAGCATATGCTTCTTTGTTCCACTGCTGAACACATGCACAGGAAGATATAGAAATGAAGGAAGAAGTTGTGCAACAACTTCATATCCAGCCACCAAGTGCATCAATAACACTTGATGATTTTACTATATACACTATATAGATGATACTACTACTTGTGTGTACAAGTGCTCATTGTTTTGTGTCGGCTTGTAACAATGTAGAACGAAATAGAGTGCCGGAATACTTAATAAAAAGTCACAATGGGCCTTATCTGAAAGCTAAAAGTCATCCAAAGAGCGATGGAGAAGGCTATGCTTGGAGTTTTCCTACGTGATCGAATCAGAAATGAAGAAATCCGCAAGAGAACCAAGGTAACCGACATAGCCCGAAGAATTGCCAAACTTAAGTGGCGTAAGACGTAGCGTTTGACGGCATCCCACAATTTTGACCGATGACCTTGTGAAGGCCGCAGGAATCCTCTGGGTGCGGAACGCACAGAATCGGTCGAAATGGCGGTGTTTGGGGGAGGCCTAGGCAGTGGACGTCTTTCGGCTGAAAATATGATGATAATGATGAAATAAAACAATAAGCAATAAGTTGTTATAGCACTGATTTGGTACTTTTACCCTATAAGACTGTCAAGTAGCGCCTGCTCCTATATTCACTACCTAAGTTGACAGTACGCGTTATTTGCTATTTTAGTTTTGCAGGCTTTAAGGCACCATTAACTTCATTTGTCAATATTTTGTTATCCTTTAAAGTTACGGGATCCAGATAAGTAGATCGGTAGGTAGCAATTATTGATCAAAGAATATGTCTTTAATTCCCAGTAGTTTCTATAAAGCACATGGGTGACCGGCAACCTACCGTCAGGATAGCCGGTCACCTCAAAAATTTTTTATTTTTAAAACTACGTTGTTAAAAAATAAACCACTTTTTATGCACATATTATGTAGCAATTATTTAACGATAGACAGGTAGCAAATAATAGCAATTATTAAGAACCATTTCGAAGTGTTTCATGAGTAGTGACGAGCCATCCTGACGGACACTAAAATTTGTGTCGAAATGTTTCCAAAAATTATAAAAACACGTTAGATACCTACCTACCTACGTATCTACGCAGCGACCATTAGGCTTTCTGTTTCAGCCAATCTGGTGCTCGCGAACGTACCTACCTATACTAATTTCGCAAATCGTTATGCGTCTCATTTACTTACACAATCTTTCGTACGTTTCTTAGAGCGAGAAAATCGTAGATAGCTAGTCGCCTCCTCGTCGGCGTTGGGACAGGTGCCTCAGGTGCATAAATAAAAACCTGTCAAGAGCGAATCGGACTCGCGCACCGAGGGTTCCGTACTTACCCATTATACCGCCATAATAAAATTGATACCATTTTTATTGGTAAAATAAAAAGATATGGGCAAATTTAGATTTTCGCGAAGACTTGTAAGTACCAAAATTTACCACAATTTTCAACTTTTTTAATTTTTCGGAATTTTCCCTTTATAAGATATTGCTTTTTGCCAATTTTCGTCATTCTAGGTCAACGGGAACTACCACTACCGGGTTCGGAACCGAAAACCTACAGGGTACTGACAGTTGACCTAGAATTGTCAATTTTGATTTAAAGGAGGGAAAACACCGAAAAATAAAAAGTTTAAAATTATGGTAAACTTTGATACCTACTTACAAGTTTTCGTGAAAATCTAAATTTGCCCATATCTTTTTATTTTACCAATAAAAATGATACCAATTTTATTATGGCGGTGGTTTTAAATTTGGTGGTTTTAAAGTTATAGAATAGATAGTTAACACTGTCGACTCCACCCATTTTTTTTTTATAGGGCTCATTCGCCATGCCGCCACGCTTATTGCAAGTTGACTGCTGCACGCTCCAGCGCGCTTGGTATTTTTTCAAACTTCTGCGACGAATAGTTTTCGAGATTTTGAAAATCCCAAAACATTACCCCAGCAAAATCTTGAATATCTCAAAAACTAAAGATGAACAAATTTTGCTATTAGTATACATTTACAACTCATCAAAAACTATCTTTTCATGTACTTGGTTCCAGGCTAAATGGCTTTTTTGAAAAACATTTTGCTGGGGTAACGTTACTCCAGCAAAAACAGTTTTTCTCGAAGAACTTCGAAAATACAACGAAAATTGCAAATAACTATGAACTAATTATTTGTAATACTCTCATTTCTCTAAGGCGCAACATTTTGCTGGGGTTATGCATACTTCTGTCGGCAATCCCAGAGTGCCACTTTTTTTTTTAAATGTATTTTCCCCGATTACTCGAAGACGGCTGGACCGATTTGATTTTTTTTTTTTTTTTTTTTAGTTTGTAAGGGTATATTTTCAAGTTGGTCCCATTGTCATTTGATACGATCTGATGATTGGATCTTGGAGATATCGAGGGAACTCTTCAAATATTATAGGCACACCTATAGCGATTTGGGTATTTTTTATAGTAACATGCATTGCTCTCGGAAAGCACCACTTGGTAAAATGGAACTGATTATGATGGACACAGATAGCCACCGGAACTACTCAATAATACGTAATATGGTTGGTAAGCAATTGTTGCTCGTCACAATTCATATGGGGGCAGTGGAGCTGATGGTGAAATACCTGGAGAACTCAGCAATTAAAGTCCCTGCATCAGGAAAAGCAATATTTTGTAAAGGTGCAGTTGACATTAGGCTATTGTAACTCGCCGTCCGATAAGGACCAGGCCCGGGTCGACGGCTTTTTGTGTTTCACGCGCCGCCTCAAAGAGATGTCAGCAGAATTGACGTAGTCCGTTAGGGCCGATGCCTGCCGGGGGTGCGAAGAAAACCGAAAGGGATATCGTGGCCCCCGGCAACAGGGTAACCGAAGGAACACTGATGGGTTTTAGTCAGAGTCTGACACGCCCTCCCGCTCCGCCCAGAGCAGAAGTTATTTGATAATTTCCCATCCAAAAAAGGGTTTTGTAACTTAGATAAATTACAAACCAACCCACTAAAAAGTTTGAAAGTTGGTTGTATTTTTTGTAAAAGTTTTTTTTTTCACAAAAAATACAACCGACTTTAATTTTCAATTTACAAAATGAAAAATTAAATAATTTTAATTTCGGAAGTCGGTAGCTAAAACTAAAATACTGATCCAAAGACAGACTTCCTAAATTAAAGTTATTTTAATTAATATTTTTTCACTTTGTAGTTCGGAAGTTGTAAAAAATACAAACATTTTAAACAACAAATTATTTAAAAAAAAACTTCTTGGTAATGTTATCGGACAAGGTTTTCTTTTTAATATTATTGTAGATTTATAAATATTATAAATTTATAAATAACGATAATAATTAACGCACTGTGGCATTGAGTGCATGCATACCTGTTATTATACTACTTAGCTGTAAAGGAGATTTCAATACATAAATGAATAAAACAAAAACTCAGTGTTTCATCATTTTAAATCGATTAGCGATCGTTTTCAAACGATCTTCATTAGTCTTTTTCCTTTTTTTTTGCGTTTGGCTCCCATACAACGCTCTCCTCTGCAATGAGCGCTTCACAAGATTAATATCGAAGAATAGTTGCCCACATTTTTCACATTCAAACCTTTGACCTATTTTAGAAACAGTTTTCATACATTCATAATTCATAGAAGTCTTATTTTTACAGAAAGAAAAACACAGTTCGCACAAAAAAAGAATTTTTGAGTCGAAATGCTTCTTTTCTTCATTATTTTCTTCGAATACAAGTTTCGGGATGTACTCAGTTTCCGTTTGATCGCTCTTGTCTAAGTTCCCTTTGTGGAACGTTAAATTGTGATGTCGCAAATCATTTTTTCCGCCGATTAGATATTTCTTGCATATAACACATAAGATCACTTGACTATTTTTAAAATTCATGTGCGATGTTTCATGTACTATAGCATCGTACCTAAAAAATAAAGATTTTGTTTTAAATAATTAACATTTTTGTAAAACGGCTCGACAGCACCCAAATTAACCCTGAGAGGTTTTCGTTATGTGGCTAAAACCAAACTGTAAAAAACCGGCCAAGTGCATGTCGGACCACGCACAATGAAGGGTTTCTTAGTTGGGATGAATTTATCCCAAGAAAAAACTTAACATTGTAGTTGAAAAACATGTTCCCCCATACATTCAAACTGCAAATGTAAGTTTGTATGCACAATATTGAGTGATTTAACATGTTATTTTTAAGACCATAGACTTTTAATAGGTTTTCCTGTAATCTATAAGCATAGAACTATTCTCTGTACTTTTTTTTTTTCAAAAGTTTTGGGTCAGTCGTTTCGGAGATAGTGTGGATAAATTTTAATTTATTTTCTTAAATATCTTTAAAAGTATATATTGAGATTAATGTATTATTTATGTATTTGAGATCCTCGCAATAAATTCTTTCATTTGATACAGTTCGCAATTTTTTTTTAAAGTTCTTATTTGCCCCAAAAAGTGACCCCCATATTCAAAATTCATTTATTTACGTTACACGTCCACGTTTGGGTCACAGAAATACGTATGTGTACCAGATTTGCTGTGACAGACGATCACGACACGACTGATCCTATAAGGGTTCCGTTTTTTTTTCCTTTTTAAGGTACGGAACCCTAAAAAATAGGCTATTTAGCCGGGGAATAGATGTAAGAGACACGCAGGTACTTAAGAATGACACTATAATTACACGAATCACATAAGTTTAAATCTAACAAAACTTTCGAGTTAAAGCGCGCGCGCATTCGTTCGCTAATGGGTAGCTTACTTGACTAACTCACGATTACCATTCGAACTTACTGGAGCTTGCGCGGGCGCTCTCAGACGGGCGGCCGGGTTGCCATCGTAGCATTTACATACTGCCGCACGCTATAGCTCAGTGTTTTAGAAAATAAATAAATCCCAACTATCTTACTAACACTATAAATTCAAAAGTTTTTGAAGATGGATGGATGGATATTAAAGCAAAAATATAGTTTATAATCTGGATTAACACATAAGATAGTTTTTATCCTGATGGAGACTTATGCGAGTAAAACCGGGACGCTGCTAGTAAATAAGTAAATTTAAAAAACGAGCGAGCTTTACAATAGTTGCATATGATGTGTAACATCTGACATCTCACCTTGTAATAAGCAACATTAAAGGGGCGGGGCCTCGTCAAGGTCGCTTCTGACGGCCAACTCTAGCACCGCGCGCTCATTGGTCAAATCCAATAGCGCGCGCTTCCCCGGCTTCCTGTTACACACTACCGTCCCTTTTCACGAAATCACTCCCACAGATTTGATTATTGAGATTTAGGAAAAAAACTCCACGAGGACCGCAGATGCGAGGGTTTGCGCCCCGCAGAGCTGCGAATCTTCACCGACGGATCCAAAACAGGTAGTGGCACAGGTGCTGGAATCTTCTCGGAGGACTTCAACATACACATAGCCACACCATTGGGTGTCCATAACACAGTGTTCCAGGCCGAATGCATGGGTATATCTCTTGCCGCTTCAGCCATCATGGCCAGGGAAGTTAAGGACCACTCGATAAGAATACTCTCAGACAGTATGGCTGTTCTGCAAGCGTTAAACAGTCACACTGTTGATTCTGGGCTGATATACGAGTGCCACCAACGCCTCAACCAGGTGGGTGACCTCAATAATATAACCATTCAATGGATCAAGGGACACAGCGGTTCGCGGGGCAATGACGCAGCCGACGAACTTGCCAGAAGGGGGTCGAGCATGGCACCAGTGGGGCCTGAACCCATCACGCCACTCCCCTTCGGGTACCTACGCTCTCTGGTAAGGAAACGAACCAGGGAACAACATCACAAAATATGGGTGGACCACGGTGAGTGCAGGCAGGCTAAGGAGGCTCTCCCTACAATCGACGGCCGCCTCACGAAACAGGTTCTCCGATTAACAAAACAGCAGCTGCGCACAGTTACAGCTGCCCTAACTGGCCATGGGTCATTTAATAAACACCTCTTTGTCATAGGAGTCACAGACAGTCCGCTGTGCAGAGCTTGCATGGAGGACGACGAGACAGCAGCCCATGTGCTGTTAAACTGCCCGGTGGTCGCCACATACAGGGCCAAGTACTTCGGTAACCCAGGTACCCTACGTGAGATTGTCAGTGACACCAAGGCGTTGCTGGCCTTCTTGGAGGAGCTGGGGTGGATCGAATAACAGATTTTCCCACCCGTACGCAAAATACGCGCTTTGACGTGGAGTTGCGGATACCAGCCCGTATTACCTATTACCTATTAGGAAAAAAACTGCGGGAAACCTAGCAGAAAGATGTTACATACACATCAATAATAATAAAAATCTCACCTAATAGGAAACCCTTTGCCACACTTCTTGCACCGATAAACTCCAGGTTTAACTAATTCATCGTAATGTACACTTTTCCCGCTGAACTCATCTGGTTCACCGTTCATCCACGGTGTATCAAACACTTCTAAATTAACTTTACATTCTGTCGTCAAATCATTCAGTAGCTGGTCACTTGTGCTGCCCACGAATATGACGTCATCATCTTCGAATACCAATCGGTTTTTTATACCTTCAGTTTTAGATTCATTCTTTTTTGTACCGATAGATATTACATTCCGTTCTTCCTTTAGTTTTGATTGTGATTCCTGAAAAAAAAAAGAAAAGTTATAAGAAGCAAGTTAGCCTAAACGGCCGCCTACACGTGCGTGAGGGTCGCGACGGATCCGCACTTCTACGTCGGGTAATCCCCACGAACTTGCGATTATTCCGCCAGCGTATCGTCGCGACTCGTAAGGGAATCGCCGCATTTCCGCGACGAGGCGTTGTGCAATAATTATGGGACGCCTACGATAAGACAGCGCGCTCTAGAGCGCCACGAGAACGCGGTGGGCGCGCCGCCAGTAGCGACGAGCGCGCGGCGATACGATGACGTATCGCTCGCACTCAGACACTCATCGCATCGCCGCGATTCTCTCGCTCGTGGAGACGGCCCCTAAGGGTTCGTTTCCACTTACGAAATGTGCAGGGATTGTCCAATTATAGACGACACGAGAGACGCGATGAGGATTTCAACCACTGTGATTGGTATTGTCTATTAGAAGCCATCTCAAGCAAAAAACCGACACTTTAACATTTAAGCTCCTATGTCTTCGAGAGCCTTTTTAACCAAGTTCAAAAAAAAAGGAGGAAGTCCTCAGTTCGTCACTCGAAGGCGGCTGGACCGATTTGAAAAAATATTGTTTTGTTTGAAAGGGCATATTTTCAAGTTGTTCCCATTGTCATTAGGTCACGATCTATTCATAGATAGATCGTTTATATAGTAACTCGTGCATTTGCTCTTGGACAGCACCATTTGGTAAAGTGGAACTGATGATGAAGGACACAGATGGTCACCGGAACTACTCAATAATATGTATTTCACGGGTTGCGATTCGATTACTTTAATATGGTTGGTAAGCAATTGATGCTCGTCAATATTCATATGGTGGAGTGGAGCTGATGGTAAAGTACCTAGAGAACTCCTCAACAATTGAAGTCCTTGTATCGGGAAAAGCAATATTTTGTAAAAGGTGATGAGCAGTCGACATTAGGCTATTGTAACTTAGATAAATTACAAACAAACCCACTAAAAAGTGAAAAAAAAAACTTTTTTACAAAAAAATACAACCGACTTCCAAACTACAAAGTGAAAAATAACTTTAATTTCAAAACACGGTGGCAAAAATCCAAAATACTGATCCTAAGACTCCGACTTCCGAAATAAAAGTTATTTTTGACTTTGTAGTTTGGAAGTCGGTTGAATTTTATCTAAAAAAGTTTTTTTTTTTCGATCCAGTGTGGCGTCCTAGTGTGTTAGCCCCCTCACGGCCGAACCCAATAACCTATCTATCACCAGCTACCTAATTGCGTAACTCATTTTCTTAGACAATTACGACTAATCAGTTTCATTCAACAACATTCATTGCGTTATTTACGTTGTTGAGCAGATTTTTTTTCGAACTTATGAAGCAATGAATTAGCAATCTGTTTCAAAACGTTTTAGAAGCTGATTGATCGTGTATTTCGCAATTAGGGTACAGTTTTGGCATACTGGAGACAGAAATACCTATCTTTCTATGGTTTTAACGTCCCAATAATCTGTCGGTAGGATTTTCTTACGGTATGCTTGCCAACCGTCCTGATTTCCCAGGACATGTCCTGCTTTTTGGGATGTCCTGGCGTGTCCCAGATAGTTTTTAAGTAACGTCCTGATTTTTTAAAGTATCCTGGTAAATTCCTATAAGTATTTTAAAGGAGATCATTAACCGTCCATACATTTTTGGGCTAAATGTGAAAGTGCCGAACGCGCCAAACAAAAAAAAAATTATTCCATTAGAACATGTTATTCTCTTCACTTTTCACTATCGGACCAATTCTGGAGGGCCATCCCTTGCACAGTTTTATTGTATTTATTAAGGGATAATAAACCTCGTTGCCTCGTTGGTCTAGTGGTCGCAAGCGTTACTGCATGAGGTCCTGGGTTCGATTCCCAGGTCGGGCAAAGTGTTATTGGGTTTTTCTATCTGAAATTTCTCAGTAGCAGCCTAGAGTCTGTATTTGTGCCCGGTTGATGGCAATAGGCTCGCCCCCTATTACATGGGACTTAAAACATAACTGGTGAAATGTGGGTGAACCTGCTACAGGGACGACTCTGCCCACTCCTTCGGGGAAACAAGCCGTGATGTTATGTTTATAATAAACAACTACAACATATATGTATAATACTTAGGGTTAACAGAACTTTTAGTATCAAAGTTGCAGTCCACCGCATTATGCGCAAGTAAAACATATTTAAAGAACAATGATTGCCACTCGACGAGCATTACCAAAATCAACAAATATTTTGAAATAAATAAATAAGTTACATAAAAAAACAATTTCATTTACTTAATTATGCATTAAATAAATAATAATAATAAGACTCAATTAAGATAAAAATGTTAAAATATTACAATTAAAATTTATTTTTCGAGCATGCAAATCTATCGATATTAATGAAATTTGAATTATGGGATTCCAACATTCTATGAATAGGGCAGTGCATGCCAGAGTTCGTACGACAAGAGTTTAGCGCGAACAGAGTACAGGTCGTGCCATTAAAGATGAGACTTGACCGCGCCTCCCGCCGCTCTTTCCCCCGCCCCGATGACGCCCCAGCGGGGACCTCATACCGCTAAAGAGACCCATAAATCGTCTACTGCGCAAGTCAAACCACGTGGTGCGTCAAGTCTCATCTTTAATGGCACGACCTGTACGTGCACGAACCTGACGCGCATGTACTGTTCGGGGGACAGAATAACACAGCTTCCTCGTTAGATAAATAGCATCAAAACAATTGTGAACAATATCATGAAGCATGTTGGCCTCCAGGTATTTGCGCCGGTTTTCCAAGCTGATAAGCTAGCTGCTTGCTGACACGAGTTTGAAAAATACTGTTTTCAGTATGTTTTAGTTAAAATAATAACTGTAATCTAATTACAGTAATAGCTTTTTATTCCAGATTTTTTTTTGTTATCATCTTTTATTGTGATGAATGAATGAAAAGGAATGATCTCCTTCAGCGCTTCGCTCTCTCTATGTAACGGTTAGTAGTGATGGATTAATTAGCATTCGCATTCATTGTTAGCATGCGAATGCTCAGTTAGCATTTAGCAAATGAAAAGTAGTTGCGAAATTCTGTGAAGTGCGAAGTGAATTTATCGCTTCGTACTTTATATACTTTACTTTGATATATTTAATTATGTGATCAATATTAATCACATTAAATATGCAAGTGTACTAGCACAAATAAAACGTTGTCGGCGAGTAAACTAAACGCACGCTAGGAGACGTCATAAGGCAAACGCGCTTTTTAATTCGCACATTAACAAAATTCACATACTTCATTATTATCAATTATCGTCATATTAGCAAATCGCACAGCAATAGCAATTAGCATGTTAATATTCAAGAATTCACATGCTAATGAAATTTATGCGAAATCGCATTAATTGACATTACTAACGCTTATTTTTATTATATAAAAATTGAGTTTCATTGAACCTGTTTTCATTGCGTGGTGCTATTAACTACTGCTCTTATACTTCGTCCTATTTATTATTCCGAAATGTCCTGGTATTTTCACCTTCTAATCCAGTACCCTAATTGCGTAATGCACGATCAATCACAATTTGTTGATTAGCAATCTGTTTCCTAATCGAAAAAAAATTGTGGTTGATTCACTGTTCCGTAAGTTGGAAAAAATAATCTGCTTAACAACGTAAATAACGCAATGAATGTTGTTGAACTGTCAGAATGAAACAAATTGTTTACAAAAATAAGTTACACAATTAGGGTACTGGTTTTCAAAATTTGGGGATGGCAACGCTACCTTACGGAATTGTGGGACGATACATGAATAGCAAACTTTTACTGAAAATAGCTTATTGGGTTTGGCCGTTAGTCTGTCGCCATTACAGCAAAGTTAACAGCATTGTTGTATTTCGGCAGTAAGAGGTAAGATAACCAGTTCCTCTGTGGTAGAGGATTCCGGGTGAAGCTCGCTTCCACCTTCGCATCGGCCTGATCATCACTTACCATCAAGTCAGAAGCAGTAAAAAAAATTGAAATAACTTACATTCGTATGACTATGGCTTGAACTCTGTGATTTGCGCCGTGTACTGGGATCAATATCAGTGACTAGTGGTTTCCAAGCGCTTGTTACCTCGGGATGCTTATTCACACTATGCGTTCTTAAGTCTTTCTGACTTGTGAAGCTGTGAAGACAGGTAGGACATTGGTAGACCGTCTGATTTTGTAGCGGAATTATTATATGACTAACGTTATGGATTAAACTGGAATATCTGAAAAATAGAAGATTTGTCATTAGTTTATTTATTACAACTACTACATTTTTTGTTGGTATATTGGCGTGTAACATATAGAGATACTTGGCTAAACGCTGGGCCTGCTCCACAAAGGCGCATAAACTAATTGATTAGCATTTGAAAATACTGTTGGAGCTGCTGAAGATTTTAAAAACTATCTTTGCATTGTATAAGTTCAATCCCTTAGCACTGTATAGTTGCATAGCACATTGTGTGAGGAGGATACGTCTTTCATTGACTTGAATGTGTCCTGGCGGCTGAGAGTATGTCATGCTCCTCGCTGACGGTGACGTGTGTTTGTACCATTAAACTCCCTTCAAAATGGTTGAGCTGAATGGTGCTAATCCATGCGTCATTAAATACTTTGAGTTTCGAGTCATAAAGCAAATAATTAAATTTAAGGTTTTGCGTAGCGTAATATAAATTATTTTGCATAAGTACCTACTATTGTATAGAATCAAGTTTTTCTAACTGAACAGACAGCTGTGCTGCTGGGGAGTATGTTGCGCAACTTCTTCCCAGCTAAAGCACTAGGAAGTGATGAAGGGTGGGTGTTTTTGGGGGACTGTCTAATGTAATTTTGACGTTCGAAAAGTGCTGATTCTCAGCCTAGTTTGAATAAATAACTTTTGAATTTTAAGGATGACTTAGTGAGGACGGCGGGAAAGACATGGACTAGGGATGGAGGAGGGTTTTTCCAAAGGGCACACAGTCTGAGAACTAAGATAAAACGTTTTTGTAATACAACCGTAACTCTGAATTAAGGCTATAAATAAATAAAAATGATTACGACTGCCTCGTTGGTCTAGTGGCAAGTGCTACTGCCTAGCATGAGGTCCTGGATTCGGTTACCAGGTCGGGCAGTGTTATTGAGTTTTTGCATCAGCAATTTATCAGTAGCGACAGAAGGGTTGGACTTAGGTATACCCATATCACACATACGTTTCGCCAGTTATGTTTAAGTAACATGAGACTAATGCTAGCAACCGGGCACAAATTCAGACTCCGGGCTGCTACCAAGAAATTCCATAGAGAAAAACCCAATAACACTGGCTATCCGGACCAGAGTGTGATGTGTAATAAATACCTTACCTATTATTCAAGATTCTATCACAGAATTCGCATGCTTGAAGACTGTGCTTACAAAGACTGTCGTAATGGTTCCTGTCTTCCGTACATCCATTATGCTTTAATGTCTTCAATGGAATATCATCTTCATTACAGCTGTCACTACTTATGCTGATCGTTTTATTCCTCATTTTTCCTGAAAATATAAACAAGAAATTTATAAGTTGTGTGTAAAAAGTATTTAAGTCATGTGACTTTTTGAAGTGAGACCTTTATCTGACTACATCTTTATGTGACTACATTACATTTACATTAAACCATATTGAGTTGATAAAAATAAAAAGCTGCCTCGTTGGTCTAGTGATTGCAAGCATTACTGCTGTGCCTGGGGTCTTGGGTTCGAATCCCAGGTCGGCCAGTGTTATTGGGTTTTTCTATCTGGAATTTCTCAGTAGGAGGCTGGAGTACGAATTTGTGTCCGATTCATTGTAATAGGCTCACCGTCTATTACATGGGACTTAAACATAACTGGTGTAATGTGGATGTACTATAGGTGGCTCAATCCTTCGGGAAAACAATGCGTAAATTTAATTTGAATGTTGTTTTTTTTTTTTAATTTGGTTGATGTTGTTAGGGATGTTATGTAAAATAAAAATTAAAGCTAAACTTAAGAAAGATGCAATGTTAAAATTTATTAATTATATTCACATTTTTGTTACAAAATGCCAAAGGCCAAGGAAGCACTCCCTACAATCGACAGCCGCCTCACGAAACAGGTTCCCTGACCAAAGAAACAACAGCTGGGTACAATTACAGCAGCTGCAACTGGCCATGGGTCATTTAATAAACACCTCTTTTCATAGAAGTCACAGACAGTCCGCGGTGCAGAGCCTGCATGAAGAACGAGACAGCAGCTCATGTGCTGTTAAACTGCCCAGTGGTTGCCACATACAGGGCAAAGTACTTCCCAATACCCTATGTGAGATTGTCAGTGACACCAAGGCGTTGCTGGCCTTCTTGGAGGAGCTGGGGTGGATCGAATAAGCGATTTTCAGCCCGTACACAAAATACGCGATTTGACGTGGAGTTGCTGATTAGAACAACACGTATTACCTATTACCTACAATATGCCAATAAGAAACTCAATAGAAAGAATCGCGTTAACTTTATTTTTATTTTCTACACTCCCTATGATAATTATTGTCTATCCGTGAAAGACGCTATGGCTAGGAAGGGAGTGACTATCGAGAAGACGACTGATGAAGAGGTATGGAAGAAAAAGACGTTGCGCCGACCACAGATAAATTGGGATAAGGGCAGGAGAATAATGATGATGTTTATCCATCAATGCATGCAATAATTTCTAAGGTAAATTAGAAAAATAGTATGAAAAAGGTGTTACCGTAAACTTATTTACCTTTTTTGAAATCTTAACCTCAAATAACCAATTTTCGTAAATCATAACTAAATAACATAACACACATTGCAGCTATTACATTCTACATTTAACAATAATGAATAAATTGTAAGAATTATGTATTAATATTGATAAAATCGGCTAAATTGTAGTTTTGCATCGTAGCTTTATTTTTTTTCACTCACTTCAGTTTTTTCTTTCAATTTTTGACAGTTCCTAGCTAGTTGCCAGTTGGTAAACCTCTTTTGTATTGATTAATGCGTTGATTATGTTTCAACCTTTTGCCCTCGACTAATCCGTACATATTATAAAACAAAGTGCCCGGCCGCGTCTGTCTGTCTATCTGAACGCGATAAACTCAAAAACTACCAAACAGATTGCAAACGGATTCAAGGTTTTGGTGCATAATTCATTAAGGTTTTATGTAAATTGGCTGAAATATGACGATTATTGTCAAATATGTCGGAAAAAATCATACCGACTGAGCGCTTTACTGTTGAGCGCCGCGTAAACCGTTAGAGATAGAGGATTGAAGATCTTAAAAAGTTAAACGAAAAAGTCCGCGATGGCACATGTTTATCTTCTAAGGATGACCTATAAGTAACCATTATTGTGTAACATGTTTATTTCATTTGATAATGTATTGTTCAGACAGGCTGTGGTGTATTCAAGGCAATGACACGTAAAATTTTATCGGAGAGGCAACCGGATGGCGATTGGTAAACTGGGTCTTGAAGTGATACCGAACCCCCTCGTACTGTCCGAATGGACCCCAAATGTACGGGGGCGGAGATAAGGGGGATGGGGGCCTAACATTTTTTTAAACATGTTATTCAAAATGTAAGCTCTATTATATGCAAGGAGTTTGTGTGTATCAATTTTCTCTGATTTTGATAAAATTAACCCTCATTTTCGATGATAAATCATCGGTAAGGAGTTTCAAGAATTATATCCATTATTTCAATTATAACGATGTTGTGGGGTGACAACCGGATGGCATTGATACACACAAATTCCATGCACATAATAGAGCTTAAATTTTGAATGCAAAATAATAAATAAAAAACTTTTGCTCCCATCCCCATATCTCCGTTCCCGTTCATTTGGGGTCCATTTGGACGGTACGGGGGGTTCGGTATCACTTCAATAGCCAGATTACCACTCGCCATCTGGTTGCCTCTCCGATAAAATTTTATGTGCTTTTGCTTTGACGTGGTAGAGTGGCCACGCTAAGTCTGCAATGGAATAAATGAGCAGCCCCAAAAAGTTTTATATATGGTATACTTTTACTTCAGTCAGTTTCAGGGTTTTATGTAGATCTAGCGATTTTCATATTTTTCTAACATTGATACATGACAACGGGAAACTATAATGGGAGAGGGCCCACTTACTCTCACTTTCACAGAAAAAAGGGAACGTTGAGAACGAATGGTTAAATGGTCTAACTAAACGCAGATTTGTTATCAAAACAAAACATCATTTGACCTAAAGGTCTAGTAACCAGGTCATAAAATTCCAAAAAAAAAAAAAAAAACATCATCTGTCAGTGTCACTTGAAATTGACAGCTTTATGTCACGTCACAAATCATAAAATTGGGATAATATTCTAAAACTTTCAAACTTTCCAATTAGAAAGCTATTTTGTGGAAATAAATAAAGAAAAATGGTAAAATATTGACATTACAATCAATTTACAACAGCTTGCAATGATATTCTATCCAAAACATGATGTGTTCTCGAAATGTTATCGGCGACAAAATGTTGTGTTTTTAAACATTGTTTTGATCATCTAATGTGTTTTTAGGATCTGAAAACTTTCGGGGAGGATAATTTCGATCCTAAACAATGGATTAACAAAGCTTGGAGCTCTAGTGGCAATCAGGAAAAAGAGGTACCTAAACTAATGCTACTATATCTCATTGAAACTCGTAAAATTCCCTTATGTTTTTTCATTGCATTATCTGCCGGCCTTTTTCGCGTATCTTCTATTATATATATACAGATAATTTTTATTCCGATATTCACACGGGATTGAGACTTATGCGAGTGAAACCGCGGGGCACAGCTAGTATGTCAATAATATTACAATACCACAATAGGTAATAAACACATTAGCCTCCTTTCAGCAGTCGGGTAAAAAGAATTTAAACGCAGGGATGACAGATAAAATCTCTCCACATTAATGTAGGTACCAGGCAACCGTAAGATTCAAGAAATGCTTCCTTTACAGATATTTGTGGCCAACACAGTATCAAGATTACAGCTATATATGAAACAGCTGACCAACTCTTTAGATGAGACCACTACACAGGTTTGTTATTTGCTGACCCGATAGACATTGTCTTGTTCAAATTTCAATGAATACAAAAATCCCAAAAAAAAAAAACACCTTAAATTTTCCAATTTTCCAGGAAAATTTTCAAATTTTTCTTTTCCTTGCCTTATTCAAACAATCAAAAAACAAATTGATCCGACCGGTCTCAAGTGATGTCACAGATTAATACAGATGAGACACTCTTATAACGTCGTTTAAATAAAAAGCGACTCTTTGTTCGACACAATAAAGTGCAATTCAGGTCGCGGTAATTACCTAAAGTTATATTCCCCTAAAAGTTGCCTCTCTTTCTATCACATAACTGTTATCTTCTGACTACATTATGCCCACTGAATTTGACAAGTCGAGCCGCCGCGTACCTACTTGTAGCTCCATACGTAAAATGTGGACTGTCCCATCTATATTCATCTGTGGTGATGTGCTTACCGACATTGTTTTTCTTTCAGTATATTTTTTATTATTAATATAGACTAGTGCGCGGTTTCTAGTTTTTTTTTTTTTCATTGAAACCTCCATGAAAAAATCAATAAATATTCCCCTTTTCAGATAGTGAGTTCCGTCCCTAGGATCCTGCAAGATGCATCATCTCTTCAACTGGAAGGAGCCATGCTTCAGCAGAAATTGTTGGCTTTGGAACAGAAGGTGCAAAGCGTTGAGGAACAGACCGGACACTCGATAGAGAGCTTGCAGAAGATTGATCAGCTTAAGAGTCGGTTGGAGGTAAAAAATATAACACAAACCTGTGGCGCCATCTACAACGCCACATGAGTGAGCTCCTTAAGTTCTGAGTTGAGCTCCACGATTACTGACAAATGCTTGCACTGACTGGACAGATCCACTCAAATCAGTGTGGTTCTTTCCTCAAAAGACCATTTCAGACACTAATCTACATGGTCCTCACATGGCCTGACCAAGATTATGTCTGGAGTTTAAAAGAGACTGCGACCTCTGAGTTTGTTTCGGCCTTTCTTGTCAGAGTAGTCAGATAGGAAATGCCGAACTCATCTTTCTTATTTTTTTAAAATATTATGTATAAAAGTGATATAATATCCAATATCCTATTTACAGAATAAATAATTTCATTTAATTTTATTTCATGCCAAAAGTCAAAATCAAATCGTTTATTTTAATTAGGCACATAACAGGCACTTTTGAATGTCAAAAATTATCAAGAAAATAGAAAAGAGATGATGCCTGGGTCAAACAAAAAATAAATTATATTTAGTCCGCTAGTCAGATAATAAAATCATATTAGACACGTATTTTTTGCTTTATTATTAATTAAAAAAATACTTAGATAAAACGCATTAAAGTTGGGGAGTGGTGGTGGCTACGTCACAAGTAAGTATAAAATCTACATACTCGTGACGTCATGGCACATTTTAACTCAATGTATCGCCGTAATCTTTTGATTACGTAAAATAAGAAAAAATACGTATCCAATATTTTTTTATAATCTACCTGACGGACAAAAACAATTTTTTTTTTCATCATTCCTATTAATTCTTGTTGCCCCTTCCAAAAGGTAGTTTCGACGGCGCGCCGTGCCGTAGTGCCGCCGTATCTGTTAACAAGTTTCTATAGTAATCCATACAACACTGACGACCGCGCCCAGGCCGTCCCATCCTTGATGTCCTCCCTCCGGTTGACGCCCTAAGCCAAGGTTCGTACCCCACAGGGGGTGCCCTTAGCGAGCGTTCACCTAGTTTTAATTAGCATAGTTGAATAATCCCTGGCTGGAGGTTTTAAGTGTAGTAGCATAAGGCACCCACAGGAAAGCCCGGTTGAGTAGTCATGATCTCAGACGTCAATTACGAGATGCCCTACCTAAACAAAAAAAAAATGACACTGCAAAGAAAAAGTGTAGTGTAAGTGTAACGGGCCTTAAGCCGTGTACGCACGAACGAACAAAACAGCGAACACGAACATCGAACACAGAATTGATTCGTACGCGTGGACATAATAAATTAGCAAAGCGAACACGAACACAGTTCGATTTGTGTTCGCGCTCAACCGCCCCACTCTTTTTAGGAGCCATGGAATCGTCTCGAACATTTTTGACGAACAGTGTTCGATGTTCGTTAGTGTGACGAATTTTGATGCGACTTTACCAGGCTTCCATAAAAGCAAGGTGAATCTTCCACAGAATGCAGCATCAGCACTACGCGAGGCTGACAAATGGGCGGCGCTAGCCTCCTCCTTAGAGGACATCCTGGAGTCAGGGGTACCCACACAAGGAGACAAGTTAGCTGAACTGGCGGAGCAAGTCTCCGCAATGACTGCCAGTCTTGAGGTGAGAATATAGAAAAATAAGTAAAACAGTTTCAGTCATAATTCGAGAGTTTTGAACGATATTTCTAACCCGTTGCTTCATAGATTTCATGGGGCTTCACAATAAGCTCGTGGCTAAGTAATAACAGCTGCACGGGTTAAGAGGGCCCTTCTCGGTCCTCTATCGTCAACGCGAGCATGGTCAAAAAGCTTGTTGTTTCATCCAGCGCAAGTGAGAACTGCTAACAAGCAAGTGAGAACGCGATAAAAAATAACTTGTTTCAGGAAATACGTGTTTCTGAATACGCCTTACAAGTTTGTGAAATAAATGTTTGTCATTTAGAATCTCTCTATATGTGCGAGGTTTCTACATATAAAGATGTTTTCTTTAATTTTACAATTTTGAATACATTATGAACGGTCAAAGTTCAGGTAAAATTTGTGCAAAAAACCAGATTTTTTAGTCTTACACTGAATTCGTTTCTCCAAATTTTTATTTTTTGCTTTCATAGAAACCTAGATTTAGTGCTCAAGATACCTAAACCTAGATTTAGTGCTCAAGATACCTATTAGTTTAAAAAAAAAAAAAGAAAATTGTGTTACAACGCCGTAATCATTTACGAGCGTTTGTATGAAAAGTATGACGGGTTGGCCGCTCTTAATTCATCCGGTTAAGCTACGCATACGACTTAGTCTGTGGATGGATGGCCATCTTTACATACCAAGACTCCTCGGTGCCTCGGAAAGCACGTTAAGCCAGTGGTCCCGGCTGTCATTCGTGGATCTTTGACAGTCGTTACGAAAGTGTGACAACCAGTTTTACCAAAGGAAATCGGGTTACCTAGTAACTGGATTGTGGATTTCAGACAGGCAATCGCTCCAAGTAAAGTACTGGTATTCAGCTGCATCCGGCTAAACTGGAAGCCGACCCCAACATAGTTGGAAAAAGCTAGGCAGATGAATTCATCGCACCAAGTAAATCAGGTTTTAATTTTATGTTCTCCAGGTACTGAGTGATGCTCCTGACTATGAAAATAAGCGTTTGCAACTTGAGACACTGTACAACAGGCTTGAGGCTGCCATAAGCCCACCTCTGATAGAGGCTCTTACACAAATGGACCCTGGTAAGGACGTTACCGCCCTTTCGCAGTTAGGGTCTGGCCACACTATCAGTAAAAAATGGTAGAATTTGAAAATCTATAGACGACAACACCGTCTGTACAACGAAAAATGAATTTGATACTTTATTTGTCTTTTTGTTTTTATAGGTTATTTTGTTTATATTCTGATTCTTTCCTGGTAAAGAATAGTCACTGTAGCACGATTCAGTGTGGATTTGATACAGTTTTGTCATCGTATGGAGGCAGAGCATAGGTACGACATGATCTATTATGCAAAAATCAAAAGGCAAAATATCAAAATCAATTACTAACACGTCAACTTTTCGATATCTTTTAAACATTGTCGTTTTTGGCTAAGGACAACATCGTGCTATTCTTTTACATCTTAGAATTTACATATCACATTATATAATAACTCCCACACTCAACTTTTAATAGGTGTAACCATTTTTCAACTTTATTTTATGAAAACAACTTACAGCGTCAGCAATCTGACAGCTCATGTATCCTGAAAGTATACCATATATAAAACGTTTTGGGGTTGCCCATTTATTCCATTGCAGAGTTAGCGTGGCCATACTCTAACTTATCTCTGATTTAGAATAACTGTTAAAATCACAATGATCTTTATGCTCGTAAGAATAAAGTTGCGTTTAGCTTACTGCCACTGACAAGTCAGTTTACTTTGTGTAAATTATTTCATCACCACTGCTCTCAAAACGGTGAAGGAAAACATCGTGAGGAATCCGGCATGTCCTAGAACCAAAAATTCGAAGACATGTGACATCCACCGACCCGCACTGGGCCCGCGTGGTGGTTTACAGCCCACTTCACGAAGAGAGGAGGCCTGTGTCCCAGCAGTGGGAACATTATACCCTGATTATGCTACGCTTATGCTAAACAATTGTTTTTTTATTATCTAGAGCGCACCGCGACATACGTGTCAGTGTTCAGCGGCATGTGTCGCGCGGTGTCCGTGTGTCGCTGTTGGCGACGCGCTGCGGCCGCTCGGCTCGCGACTGCGTGGCGACGACTTGATGCGCACACGCTGTCTGCCCTTACCAGGCTGTTGGCGAGCGAAGCTGGGAGACAGGTCAGTAGAATACTGCTAAAAATCGTCAAAATTTTCGCACCCCTACACTTTTTCGGATAAGTATGTAATTATCATGCCTTTGTGTCATGTACTGAGGTATGATTTCCAGCAAATGGCTCGTATCGCATAGGATCGAAAAGCATATGAACGGATGCGGCGACAGCCGATCGCGTCCGGCAGGATGTCGACGCATACGATCGGCTCCGTACCGTCGCTTGCGATAGTAATGACATGTTAAATGATGTAATTATATTATAATATTATATTTGTAATAGTAATGACATGATATTTAATCTTATGATACTAATTAATATTTTTCTTTTAATACAAACATATATTTTTAGTTAAGTTTATGATTTAAGAATTTTATAATGGTAATTTATAAATTGATCTAAATAGGTGTAATAATAGTGATATAAATAATTTCAAATGTTTACATGCCGATTGGTAAAATGTGGCTGAGCTAAATGTAATCTTAAGAACTATTATGTATTACCCATATTTGCAAAATAAAATTCTATTCTATTCTATTCTAATGTATCCGTTTCTGCGTCTAGTCAAATAGTTTAATTCCTGCCGTGTTGACGTGTTCTAATTTTTAAAAATTGTTGAAGTTGACGTTGTATTATTGGGATTAGAAGAAAAAAAAAAAAAGAATCATAAAACATCCGATCGTTTACGACGACAGGCGAACGGAGACGATTGTGACGTGCGATCGGCTCCGTTCGCCTGTCGTCGTAAACGATCGGCATACTTTCGGTTACGATCGCATGTCGCGGACGACGCCCGCAGTCAAGCCGCTGTGCGCGGCTTGATAATATAGACTTTAAATACTGTGTACACGATTTAATATCGTTTAAATATATCATCCATAAGAATGTGAAGATATATATAAGAAAAGCAATACGCTCTAATTCACCATCGTCATTTGTTTTTGGACAATCACGTAATTATTTTAAAATGTTATTATAAAATGAATTGGTTAGACCAACCGCCTCTGTGGTCTAGAGGTTAGACCACCTAAAGGACAATTTTTTTTATTTATGTCAGCAGAACTATTCCGGAAAAGTATTAGGAACTACACTATTTGCGCTGTAGCATGGTGCGGGTGACAGTTTCAGTAACATTTCGTTTCACTCTTGAAAGTTGCCGCGATTTACAATTTATGACTTAATATTTCAGTTGTACCACATTCGTAATATATTAAATAATTAATAACTGTAGTAAATTAAATTAAACCCAACCAGAATGTTCTAATCAAGAAATAAAATCAAATTGAATGAAAAATTAAGCAAAGTGTTATGCGTATAACGTAATGCCATAGACGTATTTAGTGATGGGATGTACTGCTACGATGGATAGTCGATATTTTTTATAATAAAAAACGTATATTGTGCGTAGGTCAATTTTTATTTTTAAAAGGTCTAATTATACAACAGAACATTTATAGGGTAAGGTTGCTTAAAAGGTTGCTAAAAAAAAATACATGTTATTCGTCTAAACTCATATCAGAGTCAGGAACATCTGAATTGTCACTCAATTCATCATCTGAATCTGTGACGGATATTATTAAAGTAAAATAAAGACTGTTGGAACTTTGTGACGAATGTTTTATTTTACTAAAGGAAAAAAACAAGACACAAAAATAACGAATAAGTGTTGCTATGGAGACTGTGGGTATAGTCCTCCTTACATCCACTCCTCTTTTAGGAACTGAGACCAAGGGCTTTAGTTAGCTTTTCCAGCCTGGGTGCATATACGGGCTTTGTGAAACAATCAGCCAGTTGGTCCTCAGTTGTAACTTGCTTGACCTCAAGCATGCCAGCTGCCACACACTCTCTGACATAGAGATACCTCCGTTGTATATGCTTGGTCCGATTATGTTGCTCGTACGGCGGATTGTACGCTAGCTTTATTGTTGACTCATTGTCAATGTAAAGAAGTGGTGGTTTTTCAGTTTTCGTGATTTCCTCCAACATCTGTTGTAGCCATATCATTTCCCGTGCTGTTTCCGAAGCTGCCATTAGCTCCGCCTCCGTTGACGATAAAGCTATCGTCTTTTGTTTACTACTCCGCCAGCTGATTGGTCCATAATACAAACAAAGTATGCCGGACGTTGAGTGAGCTGCTGAAAAATCCGCATCGCTGTAGCAGATTAATTTGTTATTGGCATTGTTTAATGAACTGAATACTAGGCTTTTATTCATTGTACCTTTTAGGTAGCGTAGTATTCTTTTTACTGCTAGAATGTCTGCTTTTGATGGATTATCAAGATTTCTCGAAGCGCAGCTGACGGCGAAATTAATGTCTGGCCTAGTCGCGACCATGAGGTAGGCCAAGGAACCCACAGCCTGTCTATAAGGGAAGATTAAACTATTTTGTTTTTCATTTGATGAATTCTCTATTTTAGCAGTCTCTTTTGTAATCGGTGTCTTGACTGGTTTGCACTCAGACATCTTGTACTTTTCTAGTACTTTCTTTGTATAAGCCTTTTGACTTAATGTTATGTTCCCATTATCAGATCTTTCGATTTCCAAACCAAGAAAATATGAAGCTGGTTTTATTACAATTTTGAAGCGATTTTGTAGTTCCTTTACGAATTTCTTTCCATCATCCTCTGTAGTTGATGCAACTAACCCGTCATCAACGTAAAGTGCAATCAACACCTTAGATTTTCCATTCTCTCGAATATATAGGCATGGATCAGATGTACTCTGTTTGAAGTTGGAGTTCACAAGAAATTCATGTATACTGGTGTTCCAACATCTTGGAGCTTGTTTGAGGCCATATAAGCTCCTCTTCAGGCGGCACACTCTGTTCGTTCCATCGCTATAACCATCTGGCTGTTTCATGTAGATTTCTTCTTCTACGTTACCGTTAAGAAATGCTGTCGACACATCAAACTGACAGAGAGATAATTTCTCTTTTACAGCTACTGCTAATAGGGCACGGACGGTAGTAAGACGCACTACAGGGCTGAATGTCTTGTCATAGTCTACCCCTGGTTTCTGTGAGAATCCCTTTACTACCAGTCTTGCTTTATGTCGTTCGACACTACCGTCTGGATTGGTCTTAACTTTAAATACCCACTTGCAAGGCAGTGCTTTTCTGTTCTTTGGTAAAGGAACAAGATCCCAAGTTTGGGTCTCATTAAGGGAATTTATCTCGCTCAACATCGCTCCTAACCACTTCTCTTTGTCTGTGCTTTCTAGAGCTTCGCGATAGGTTGAAGGTTCTCTATAGCTGTTAAACTCCTCAGTAGCAGCGAGAACGAATTCATCAAACCTTTGTGGTTTTTTAAGAAGGCTGCGATCACGAAGTACTCGTTGTACCGGAGAAGCTTCATTGGTAGTGACTTCATTATTGATAATAGCGTCATTAACATCTGTATCTGGGATAGGTATTTGTTCATCATCATTACCTTGTACTGATTCTTGTTCATCATTTTCTTGCACTGACTCATACTCACTTTCAACATCATCGTCATCGTCAAAGAAGTTTATTTCGGCGTAATGTTTATAGTTATCCTTCAAAGATTTTGTAATTTCCGAGATTGGATTTTGTGTTTCGGTATAGTAGAGTTTGTTAGTGAATCGAACATCTTTGGCAATCATGATTTTATGTTTTGAAGGTACCCAAATTCTATAAGCTTTGGAAGTATCTGAATAGCCTGCAAACATCCCAGGTATAGCTTTCGATTTGAATTTATTACGTTCTTTGCCATCTTTCAGAAGTATGAAAGCTTTTATTCCAAACTGACGTAGATGGAAGATGCGAGGCTTTCTTTGTACCCATTTCTCATAAGGTGTAATAACAGTACCAAAATGTGCAGATATAGTTTTGTTGACACTCCGATTGGAAAGGTAGTTTGCAGTTTGAATAGCTTCTCCCCAAAGACTTTGAGGTGCTTTGGATTCGATCATCATGCTCCTAGCCTTTTCCAGTAGGGTACGATTTTTGCGTTCTGAAACACCATTTTGGTGTGGTGTATATGGTGCTGTTAGTCGTCTTGTAATACCATGCTCTTTCAGATAGTTGTCAAAATTTTGATTACAGTATTCCAAACCATTGTCGGACTGGAGACTGATAATTTTTTCACCTGTGAAATTTTCCATTTCTGCCTTGTAAAGTTTGAATTTGTCCAATACATCACTTTTTTGATTTATACAATAGACTCGGCTGTATCTAGTATAGTCATCGATGAAGGTTATGAAGTATTTCTCTCCACCGAGGGTTTGAGTCATTGGACCACAAACATCGCTGTGCACTATCTCGAGTCGTTTTGACGTGCGTAGTGTGTCATTGGGTTTATTAGGCAGTCTTTTAATCTTTGCTTGAATGCATATTTCACAATCTCCAATTTTCTCATCTGGCTTGAAATCTAAACCGATAAGTGTCTCATTCTTCAATGCCAACTTCATATCACCTTCATTCATATGACCTAAACATTTATGCCATTTATGAATTTTCGTGTCTTCTGCCAAGTAACATTTATCTTTTTTGTTGTATTTACACGATGTAGGATTTAAGTAGTACAGCCCATCTTTGCCTTTTGGCGCATCGAGTATAATATCTTCTTCAGGATGTGTAATTGTGGCCTTTTTATTTGTAAATAAGACAGTCCATCCAGATTCTGTGGCTTTTCCAATGGATAGTAAATTCGAGGATAGGGTTGGCACATAGAGAGCATTTGTCAAAGTAACCTCTTGAATTTTACTTTTGCCTCCAACGTTGGCATCTAGCATAAAAGTGACTTGGCCTTTACCAGCAATATCAGCTGTCGTATCTTGGGAAGCTAGTTTTAGCAGTTGGAAGTTAGATTTCTCGAGATTTTCGAAATAGTTTCTGTTATGAGACATGTGCGATGTACAACCACTATCAAGAATCCATGTATTATTTTCATAGTCTGAATTCTTACTTTTGGAATGCATACATACAGTGTGGGAAGTTTTTGGAACTTCTTCGTTCGTTTCTTTCTTCTTCTTATTCTCCAGCTTTCTGCATTCATTGATAACATGTCCTTTCTTCTTGCAAAATTTGCATGTTTTTATGAAATTTGACTCTTCTTCATGTTCATCTTTAGTATTGTTATTGGAACCGTTATTAATTTGTCTGGCTTCAGATTCTTCTAGAATTTTTACCTTAAGTACTTCAGTTTTCGGTAACGTGTCTCTGGATTCTATAGCTACACGAAAATTTTCGTATTCAGGTGGTAAGCTGTATAGCATCATAACAGCGAGCAAATCCTCATGAATATGAATGTCCATATCCTGTAATTTGTCTATCACGTCCATGAACTTATTTAAATGCTCTCTAATATTGCCATGTTCCATTTTGAACAATATCAACTGCTTTAAAAGTGAAGCCTTTCTAGCCGGTCCCTTGCTGGCATATATGGAATGAAGCATAGTCCAAATCTCATGAGCTGTTTTGCAGTTTTTTATTTGCTTTAATTCGGAAGGTGAAATCAGAAGTACTAACTCAGATTGAGCCAAAAGATCCTTCTCTTTCTTCTCTTCATTAGCTTTTTCATCCAGTGGCTTCTCAACAACACTCCATAATTTATTTTTGATGAGTACGGCCCTTGCTTGAATTCGCCACGTGTCGAAATTTTCTTTATTTAAAGTCTCAATTTTTGTACTTGAGCCTGACGCCATCGTGATCAACGTATTTATAGCTTTATTTCACGCTCTGCTACCATATTAAAGTAAAATAAAGACTGTTGGAACTTTGTGACGAATGTTTTATTTTACTAAAGGAAAAAAACAAGACACAAAAATAACGAATAAGTGTTGCTATGGAGACTGTGGGTATAGTCCTCCTTACAGATATTATTAACGATGACTCAATTATGTTGTCAATATGTATGTCACGATCCCAATCAGACATAATGTCCCTTTTTGTTTTATTCACGACCTTCGACCAGTCTTCAGGTTGAACATTGTTGATGGCCTCTTGTAATAGGGCCAACATCTTATTTGCCGTAAATGGCGGCGAAGTATTATTTCTTGCGGCGTAACCTAAAAATAAACGAACTTATAAAAAAAAGTATTCAAATAATCATCAATCAGCCTAATCTAGTATCTGGTAATGTTTTTAAACTAGGTACATGCTACGATCGGAAAGCTCATTTTTTTTTTAAACCTTCAAAATGGGAATTGAAATTAAAAGCATACCTTTTATTTGGGCCCAAATCAGCTCAATAGCGTTATACTGGCAATGGTAGGGTGGTAGTCGAAGGACCTGGTGGCCTTTTTCTTTTGCCATCTCGTCCAGAGCATAGGTAGGAGTTGGTGGCTTATGGCGTCGGACTAAGGCAATAAGCTCCGTCTTTAACATTTTTATATCTGCTGTAACTCCGTTTTCACTCAGCCACTTCACCAACTCGCTTTTGCGGTTGGATTGGTTTGGGGGTTTATTAACTTGCACCGAATGGTAGGGTGCGTTGTCCATTATTATGGTCATAGGCTCTTTTAAATTGTTTAATAGACCTATGAACCAATCTTTAAATTTTTCGTAATTCATCTCCTCATGATACTCCGTAGTTTTTTTTGACTTAAAAGCCAGCAAACAATCAGGGACGAATCCACTTGCTGTACCTGCGTGACAAATAATAAGGCGTTCGCCTTTGCCTTCCGGCACTTTGGTACACGATTGTGCCGTATCGTCGGTCCAACTTTTACCCACTGTGTGGTTGGCGTTTAGCCACGTTTCATCCAAAAAGACAACTTTGCTCCAATCACTTATGTTTTTGGCCTTCCTTAAAAATCTACATCTTGCTAGGGCAATGTCAGTCCTATCCATAATAATCTTTCTTTTGTTAACTTTTTTGTAAACAAAGCCAATATCTTTTATAACTTGCCGTAGCGAAGTAATACCTCCTTTGAACAAGTCAGCTTCTTTTAATGATTTTAGAAGCTTGAGCAATGTGGGTAGCTCCATTCTTCTATAATAATCATAAATATGATTTCTAATAGCAACCTTAGCAAAATCATCCAAATCTGTGATTGGCTTCACCTTGGTCCGCTTTTTGTTGGGTGTCGATAATTTATTTTCAAACATCCCATCTTGGCCAATTTTCTCACGTGTTATACGCGAAACAGTATTGCGGCCAATATCAAGAGCTTCGGCTACTCGTTCTACAATATGATTCAATGGTAACAACGGTCCATTATTTTGTTGTTCTCTTTCAAAGTAGTCTCGGAGGCGAACAACAAGCTCCCTGGCCTGACTACCCAAAACAGTTTTTTTTGTATGCTTAGGCATGGTAATAACAACAAACTCAACAAACTTATAACAAATAACAATTTAACAAAAATGAAAACAAACAATGAAATCGTAATACGTGTCACATTAAGTCACAATATAACGCGCTTGCACTCGTACTCGCACTCACAGCATCGCACGGGTAAACAACATGGCCGCCGCGCCGATGCACCATAGAGCAAAAATGTTGTCACGAAAAAAAAAACATAAACCCGATTTTGATTATTTTATATAAGTACAAAGATAATTATGTAGCCATAAAACATTTATATTGACAAGTTTATACACGTAGCACACACGTAGTTACACTGCACAACTGAATAATACACTAATTTTCATAACAATATTAAAGAGAACTAGATTCACGCTGCGAGTATCGTTAGCGATAAAAATGAATTGCATAACCTCACATCCCTACGTGGTACTGACAAATGTCAACGTCATACGGGCAACTGTCACCCGCACCATGCTACAGCGCAAATAGTGTATAGAGCTCGCCACTGCGCACCCAAATCAGATTTAAAATTTTAATTTTGGAAAAAATGATCTGCCAACGGAAGTTAGCAGTGCATATTTTCATTCGACTTTTTTCAGGAAAAAAAGTCAGAACAATTTTTTTTAAGTATAAGGAACCCTAGAACTCACCCGCATGCCAATAGAACTCACATTTTTTCATGCTCTGCTGGGAAATGATCTGCCAAGTTCACGCACATGACCCAGAAGTCCCGGGTTCGAATCCCAGTGGAGGCAAAATATTCTGCTCGGTTTGGTTGGTGGTAGGGTTTGTTCTAAGTCCGCCTGGCTAGCTACCACCATCTTATCTAAGTCTGTCGCCATAACAACAATGTTAACAGCATTGCTGTGTTGCGGCAGTTAGAGGTAACATAGCCAGTTCCTCTGTGGTTGAGGATTCCGGGTGAAGCTCGCTTCCATCTTCAGCCTGATCATCACTTATCATCAGGTAAGATGTAGGCCAAGACCTTCCCCGTTGTGGATAGAAAAAAAATAATTGGCGAAGATCGCGGGACGAGCATTAACCAAAAGGCTTCCATATTCTACGTTTCCATAATCATTTTTCAGATCAATGCACCTTATTTGTAAAGAAATAAAGTTGAGTTTCCCTTGCAGGTTGATTGGTTAACAAATGTATTGAAATCGGAAACTCCGCTAGCAGAATTGATAAGGCTTTACACAGACTTGCTTCTCTCTTTGGAACCTGCCCCTACTAAGGTAATATAAAGACTACAGATCTCCCAGAGAAAGTATGCGCTTCGGCAACCATCGTCTATCTTCGGAAATATGAACGCGCGATAGTGAGATCTAATATAGAGTTGTTACTACCATGGAAGTACTTGCTTATTTTGTATTCAAATTCAAAATCTTTCATTCAAGCGAAGACTCGTATAGTGTAGGGTTAGTATTTTGATGGTTAGAAAATTATTATTTATTTCAAGTTCAAATTCAAAATATTTTTATTTCACATAAACCTACATGGGCACTTATGAAACGTCAGAAGCTAGATGCACGGTTCCAATTGGTTGTTTCCTATGGAGAAGAGCCGGCAATAAACTCCACGATTACTCTTTTAAAAATAATTGGCTTTTACAATTCTTTCAAATAACAGTGTGACTAGGTATGTCAGGACAGTGAAGGTCTTTCAATAAGTACCAGGTACTTAAGAAAATAGAAAATGGTCAGCAAATCTACAGTCCACTAAGCCTACAGCGTTCTCACATTCACAAAATAGAAAAGAATCTATACAAAAGATATATAAATTAATTAATTATTAATAAATTAATTAATTATTATTAATTTTTTATTTATTATTTTTTATTATTATTAATTTATTATTATTAATTATTAATTAATTTATTATTTATTATTATTTAATTATTTTTTATTAAAAACCTATTTAATTAAACGCAATTATATGATTGCTATTACAACTGTAATAAATCTGACAATTATTATATTTTATTGTTTGAATAATGAAAATACTGAAATTTATTCTATTTTATTGTTTGAATACAAATGGGAATAAGATACTCCACATTTATGGTCTGAAGATACAAGTAGGTACGCGGCGAGCTCGACTTGTCAAATTCAGTGGGTGTAACGTAGTCAGAAGATGTAAAAGTTACGCGATAGAAAGAGAGAAAACTTCTAGGTGAATATAACTGTATGTAATTAGCGCTGCGCGACCTGAATCGCACTTTATTGTGTCGTATCAAGAGTCGCTTTTTATTTAAATGATTTTGCGGAGTGTCACATCTTTACTAATCTGTGGTTTTAGTGGCTTACAACTAATAGCAGTGAGGTAATTCACGACAAGCCATTTACAAGCCTCCATTTTAACAGTAGAGTATTTTTGTATTATAGATTAACAGTTCTATGCAATTTCTAAACACTTAGTGCTAGTTCTGATATACGAAGATTACTGAAACGCATACCTTTTCTGGTTTAACTGTACCTTCAGAAATAGCTAAGCGGAAAAGGTTACTAAATATATCCACATCATCATTTTCTACTCACAGTAGTTAAAATATCGCTGATAATAACGAGTGGCGACCTGTCTCCGTTATATACAACGTCCTGTCTGTTCGGAGGATCCTCCCTTTTCTATGGAGGATGAATGAACTTTACACCCTGTTCCTCATACCTCCAAAATATCATCTATCACATCTATATTTCACAAAATTCCAGGTAGTTTCAGCGAATCTGAAGCTGTGTTTGTCTCCAGAGGAAGGCATATTGTTACTGACGGATTTGAGAACTGATATTGATGACTTTATCACTTGCATTCAAGGTGTCATCGATGCGCCCAGGCAGAACAAAGGTGAGTTATTGAAATAATATTAATGTTTGTTTGAAATAAGTGACAATTCACGGAACAGATGACTGCCTCGTTGGTCTAGTGGCAGCCACTACTGCTTAGCATGAGGTCCTGGGTTCGATTTCCGGGTCTCGCAAAGTGTGTAAATATTCGGTGTTACGATATTAATTATTGCATTTCATAATCAATATTTTAGTTCGCTAGTTAGCCACATTTCTTAATTCCATACAGTAATATTGCCAAATCAATCAAAACAGGTAAATATTTGACAGCTATATACGACGTTGCCAATTTTTAGGATAGACCCTCTTAAACGTACGCTTAAACTTTTTTCTTTCCAAGAACAGTCCTGTGTCAACCGAATGTCTGGACAAGGGCGACCTTTACTTTTGATATCTACTCGTCGTTGTTCATATGTCACTCTATTATTTTTAATCAAATCAAATAATTTTATTGTCAGATCATACAATCCAATTTGTTAGTAATTACATACACATCTTAAACACTAGTGTTAGTACATAATAATATTTGGAAAATATCGGTCATAATTACTAGCAATGTTAAAACAATTACTAATAATGTCAAAATCACAACTATAATGTCAAAATCTTAACTATAATGTCAAAATCATAACTATAATGTCAAAATCATAACTATAATGTCAAAATCACCAATAAGACAACCAAATAATCATTAATTAATTTAATAAGTTAATATAAGTCTGAAAACCCCAACCCGTTTTGAGCAAGCGTGGTGATCAATGCTCGTGCCTTCTCTGTATGCCCAGTTGTGGGACAATAATAGGCTGGTATTATTATAGAAAATTGAAGTAGAATTGAATCTAGTGCTTCAACAATTCATTAGGGGTTCAGTACAATGATGCTTACCGAACCTTTATGAAACTAAAACAACACAAAATCAAACAGGTTGCTAATTTAATTGTAAAATTTATAATTTTGTATTATATGACATTGATTATACATTCTGTGATTACTTCCTCACACACTGACTTATTAATTTTAAAAACATTAGGAAAATCGTCTACTTTTACAATGTTTGTAAATATGTGAGCACCATGTATCTATCATATAATTAAATTATCTGTCGTTGCTTCATTTTTAATTCTTTTTACCTATTGTGGTATAGTAATTTTATTCTAGGTACATCGTCTTCACATATAATTATTTAACTAATGTACGTACTAATACAAACTATTGTAAAACATTTTAAAAGAGTAACGGTGGAGTTTCTTGCCCATTCTTCTCCATACGAAAACTACCTTTTGGAAGGGGCGACTAGAATCAATTATATTATTCTGTAAATTTTGACGTTCAAAAGTGCCATACATGGGCCTATTTGAAATAAATGTTTTGACTTTGACTTTGACACAAAAAAAAACCTAGAGAACCCCAAAATCCAAAACCTTAATATAATACAATATATACATAATTATAAACCCAATTAAACACATCTAATAATTTATATATTGAATTAATACTTAGCCCTCTTTCTCTCTACTAATTTTGCTATAACTATAATGTCAAAATCACCATTAACAATGTCGAAATCACTAATAAGACAAACACGGGCGGGCACATGCCGATGGGCGACATTCTATGTTGTTGGGGCCTTGCTAAGATTTTAAAATACTGTAAAGTGGAATTGCATAACTTTATGTGGGGGTTCAACGCTCCATCGCTCTCATACAAACCGCCACTGTCGTTTGCATGGGAATTAAACATAACTGGTGAAATGTGGTTGTACTGTAGGTACACCTTTGCCAGACCGGAATGCAGGCTTTATGATTTTGTTATGTCCTTTGTATTTATTACAGAAACACTACTGCCCACAACCATAAGAGAGTTCGGTCGAGCTGCGTACGCTCCGCTTAGAGAGCTGTTACCCAAGTACACAGAGTTACAAACACAGTTGCTACTCGATAATCTAAATGATCCACAACTAAATCAGGTATGTTATATTATAATTATGCAGGGTCACCTTTAATTAGCTAGCAAAACTCCGTAGATGTGATAAATATACAACAAAAACGTGTGCGGTCAACGGACCCCCGTCAGGAATGACGGTTTTCTCATGTATGATTTAAAAAACAACAAAGCTTTCGCAGCCGCCATCTTGGATTTACATTTTGACCTCACTATCAGCTTTAGCACCCTCTAAAGCTATGAAAACGACACCTATGACGAAAATTTTAAATATATTCAGAGCCGCCATCTTGGCTTTTCGCCCCACCATCGACTTTAACACCCTCGAAAACCATGAAAACGATACCCAAGACGAAAATTTTCAAAATTTTCCATCCATCCATCCACCATCTTGGATTTTCATTTTGACTAAATTCACACTTTCCCTCTCTCTCTCTCCGGCATGCAGTGTACTCGGGCCGATGTGTACAGGAATAAACACAATCTTGCTGTGCATCGCACACGTCTCCACAAAGTAGGCAACTCGTTCATGGGTCAATGTATACGCTTTTACAACAAACTTCCCATTGACATTTGAAACTTGCCCATTAATAGATTTAAAATCTGTATTAAAACCAAACTTTGTAAAAAAGGGTATTATAAAATTTCTGATTATTTAGAAGATAAAAAAGCATGGGATTGAACTGCTCGCTCTGCTAAGCCTTGTGATAAAACTTAACATTTTAATTATTTTGTAAAATCATGAAAATATACCAGTTTTATATACACATTGACATTGTTGAAAATTATATTCAAAGTGACATGATTACTTTGTAAAGTATTATATTATTTTAATTAATTATTGTGAATGTGAGGACTATGTGGATATCATTATTATTTTCATTTTTCAGTTAGTTTTAATGATGGTCTGGCAGTTTGAGTAGTTTATGCGGCCTACCCAAATGTCCTTTCTTTGGTATTGTTCGTCGAGTTGAGCTCCTTAAGTTCTGAGTTGAGCTCCACGATTACTGACAAATGCTTGCACTGACTGGACAGGTCCACTCAAATCTGTGTGGTTCTTTCCTCAAAAGACCATTTCAGACACCAATCTTGCATGGTCCTCATATGGCCTGACCAAGATTATGTCTGGACTTTAAAAGAGACTGTGACCTCTGAGTTTGTTTCGGCCTTTCATCTCAGAGTAGTCAGATAGGAAACGCCGAACTCAACTAGCTTATTTTTATTTTTTTTAATATGACGTGTAAAAGTGATTCCGATATCCTATTTACAGAATAAACAATTTCATTTCATTTCATTACGATTGTATCCCACCACACTGTAATCACTTTACTCTTTCCTTTTGTTTTTTTCTGCCGGCGTTCTCTCTCTCTCTCTCTCTCTCTCTTTCTTTCTTTCTCTTTGAATTAGAAGAAGACAGTCGCAAGTATTACCATTTTTGTACGATTTTCGTGACGATTTCTGAAAATTTATATACCGCGTGAAAGAACTTCGTTCCAAAAAAAAATCGTACGTACTTGTAGCTTCATACCTAAAATGCAGAGGGCGCCTTCTGTAGAATTCTTTGCCCTAAACTTAAAACCTAATTATTAAAGTTACTTTTTCAATTGTAACAGGAGGATCTTCTAGAACTATCCAGGGCTATCCTGACGGTATCAGAGCGATGTGAGGATTGGTTATCAGCCGCGTACAGCAGAGCTAAGAAGATCTCGGGTGACGCGCTGTATGTCTTCTATATGCCGGCCGTCGAGGTGAGTGTGGCGATTGTAGCGCGATAGTTGACCAATAGTTGAGTGATAGTAGACCCATTGTTGGATGACAGTTGACCCATAGTTGGGTGACTGCTGACATGTAGTTAAGCAGTTGACCCATAGTGGGGTGGCAGTTGAGACACAGTTGAGTGACAGTTGACCTATAGTTGGGTGACAGTTGACCTATAGTTGGGTGACAGTTGACCCATTGTTGGGTGACAGTTGACAGTTGACGGTTGACAGGTGACAGTTGTCGCATAGTTCAGCTACAGTTGTTACATAGTCGGGTGGCAATAGACCCATAGTTGGGTGGCAGTTCACCCATAGTTGGGTGGCAGTAGACCCAGTGTTGTGTGGCAGCTTACCCATAGTTGGGTGACAATTATTGATGTATAGTGTAGCTACAGTTGTAACATAATTGGGTGACGGTTGACCCGTAGTTGGGTGACAGTAGACCCATACTTTGGTGGCAGTTGACCCGTAGTTGGGTGACAGTAGACCCATACTCTGGTGGCATTTGACCCTTAGTTGGGTGACAGTTGACTCCTAGTTGGGTGACAGTTGACGCATAGCTCAGTGGCGTGCCTAGGGTTTCAAAATAACGCAAGCCCAATAAAATTTTAACCGATTTCAAAAAAAGAAAGTTCAGTTTTCGACTGAGTATGTAGGTACCTACGTATGTATCATCGCAATTTTCTCATAAACTACTGGTTAGGTACAATAAATTAAAAGTGAATTCATCCATCCATCTTCTTCTTTCCTCCTCTTCTGCTAAATGACAAACAATGTCGACTAATCTTTGAAAAACACTACGGTTGTTTTCAACGCGCGTGTTATATTTTGAAATTTCCTCAGATAACTGGCGTGATATAGATGTCTCAATTCGTTGTTTACCAAAATTACCGAAAGAAACCATTGCACACAGGTGTTTATGGGAATTTGCGTGCCTTTTAATGGCGCCAGATATGTTATTTAAATCATTATAACCAGATGTCTTCCAAACGGAATCTTCATTCGAAAAAAATATGCAGCCCCAGCAATACAACTTATTAGTATGCGAACAGCCAACAATCCAACTAGTTTTATACACTGATCTATTAAATTTTCGTTTATGCGATTTACTAGTCTGAGAAATACACAGATTAGGCGTCGGTTTTAATGAAGAAATTAACTGTTTTTTCTGAGCAAAGTTTAAAGATTTTACCTTATCTTCGCCAATCAAAACTTGAACGCATTTTAAATCCTCACAAGGTACAATTACCTCCATTGTTGTAGGTAAGTCACCAAAACAATTGTATCACTGAGGAAATCTAAGAAAACACACAAAAAATTTTAACAAGATAACCTTTTTCCACTCAAGCAAATGAAACTGAAGTTAGTTGCACTCTCGGATGTCGGGAACTATTCAGTGTTGTCATTTAGGCAAAAAAAGTCGCCAGGTATATGAAAAATCTAGCTAGATGTCACAAATATTTTATTTTTAAGATATTGCTTGAATATTTAATTTCGTTATTTTAAAAAATCGCTAGTTTTTATTGTTGCTAAATGTTAAAAAAGTTTCCAAACTCGTTAAAAATCTCCAAGATCTCACAACGTGGCTAAAACGGCAACACTGCAGAGTTGGCAAGCTGACAAGGTCACGCATACGCGTGCAACTTCATACCGAAAAAGCCCGGCTTAAATCTGCCATAGTGATCGATTTGTTCTATGCACAAGGTCTAACTCGTTATACGGCACATCGCTATAAGTGCGAAAGTGACAGATATAGTATTTGAAAGCCCGGTATAAGCCGGTGCGTGTAAGCGAGATAGCTATATGTAGATGCTACAAATGCGAATCTCTGCGCGCGAACAATCGCGATGTGTAGTAGTGTAGCATAGGTAGATACTTTGTGTTATTTTGATAAGAATTAAGCGCGCGAACTTTTAAATAGTTCGGGTTTGATATTGATTCTCTATCGAGCATTTTAGTAAGGCATGCCGGGCTTTTGGGCTTATATGAAGGTACCGCCACTGGCATAGCTAAGCTACAGTTGTAAATTGGGTTACAGTTGACCTGTAATTGGGTGACAGTTGACCCATAGATGGGTGACACTCGCCCTATTGTAGTGCGATAGTTGCATGATAGTTACTCAATTTAAATCTTAGCCCATAACCATAATGAGCACCACATTGTACGCTCTCTTTTCCAGAACTTCACCTCCTCCCTATCGAACCTAATATCGGCCCACAGTCGGCGCATAGAGTCCACGTTCCTATCGTCGGCGTCGTCCGGACAGGTCACAGGCGTCCTGTGCTCCAGCTTCCCCGCCTCGCTGATGCTGCAGATGGCTGCGGCTAATATATTGAAGACCTTGGCTGAGCTGAAGGATGTAGAAGGTAAGACCTAAACCCACACATTCGTAACGACCATTTCTTTAAAATGCACATTATTTAGGATCGAATTTTGAATGGAAAAAATTTAATCACCTTAGCGGAGCTGAGTGGAGACCTCTAGAAATCGACCAATCACAATGGTTGTAATCCTCATCGTGTCTCTCGTCTCGTCTGAGATTGGATGATTCTTGCAGGTCTCCGCTCAGCTTCGCTCGACTCCGCTTCAGTGAAAACGTACGCTTATGGCGATGCGCAAGCGTAGCCCGCGAAATTCCAATTTTATAATTTTTTAAATGTTTTTTTTGCAATTTTCAGGTCAGTGTGAGCTGATCAAAATATAATTCGCGATCCTAACAAACATGTGTTTACATTATTTCTATTTTCTTAATGTCCCTCGGCAAACTTCGTGTTTCGTCAGTCGTCGGATTTCTATCAGTTGCCCTTTGCACTTAGTGCAGACCGGACGCTCTCAATCGACTTGGAAGTATATAGAGTTGTTAATACTCTTTTAACTTAATATAATTTACTTTAAAAATGGTAGGAAAGCTGCTGAAGTCGCAGGCACGACGGATAGGAAAATAGTTTTACAGCTCTATATAGTTCACACGAAAATCAAAACAAAGCAACTTAGTTCTGAATTCAAATTATTATACACGATAAATCTAATAGTTGTAATAAACATGGAATTTAGCATTCGTTTGTATTCGGACATGCGATGATTCCCGAGGGACATTAAGTAAATATAAATACTGTACAGGATTATAATCATTAGAGTTGCCATCGGCAAAAATGACGAACTACCTTAAAACCTTTCTCCCCTATTTCACCCCATTATGTCATGTCATGAATTTTCATAAACCCTTAGTACTCACTTCCATCATTTAAAATGAAGTCTTGTGCAAAAATTTAATGTCTCTAGAACCAGCGGTTTAGGGATTTCGCTCACTAAACGGCCACGAACACGGCCAGTGGTCGCACCGACCCGATAAACTATAGAAAACCGAGACGAATCGCGCACTTGGTCGGCTAGTTGGCCGTTGCAACTAAGTGCGCGGTGCCGACCGCTAGTCGTGGTCTGCCTATTGCGCGAGATACTTCAGATAGACAATGCGCTGTCTGTCAGCAAATGAATGAATTTAAGATTTTTATTAAGTACATTTATGTCTCAAAGGAGACGTCCGCTTTTTGTAGGGACGTTGGTTTTTCATTCCGAGTAAAATCTAACTTACACCTAAATAAAAGCGACAAAAATATGGAACTAGGAACCACTGAAATAACATTTTTAGACACCTCCATTTAACAGAAAAATTATAACAATGTTAGTACTGTTACGAGCTGGGTATGGGATAAATTAATTACTACCAATTAGACAATTAAATAACTTTATTAAATAAAACACTTAAAACTTAATCACAAATACACCACTGATCACTATTCGCTCAGATATCGCACTTCTAGTTCACTTCGATTCGCTTCGTTGTATCGCCTAAATCAGACTGACTCCATCGTGTGTCGGCGCTCTGCTTTTA